>JAWZYU010000007.1:5425714-6782142 GCA_038380435.1 Ryuthela nishihirai
ATCGAAATCTGATCACTCTATCACTCAACATTTGTATTACTAAAATTTTCCCCTCTAAAAATTGGGCTTTTTCATTTGCTCGTTTGTAAAAAAGAGATATGAACCTTTATCAACAATAGCATTATAGCTGTGGTATAGTTTAATGGTAGTTAGAGTTACAAAGTCATGCTTGAGTGCAGGCAGCAATGCACGTTGGTAGCCTCTTTGTGCGTCATTCTAGTGCACAGGCATAAGAGTGTCAGTACGGTACCCTGAAGTGCATCATTAGCGATAATATTGGTACAAATTCAATACTTTTTTTTCTTGTTATCAAAGAAATGACTATACTCCAAATTTCATACATTTTTATGCAATATAATGTACAACATAGGTCAGTTTTAACTTTTTATTTATTGGGCCACATTACTTTTTTTTTTCACATTTCAAAATTTTCAGTTTTTTTTTTTATTTTTTTCAAACTATACTACATTTTTTAAATTTGTATTTTATTTAATTAATAATCAAAATGTACATCAGTACACCAAGTTTGGTCTTCTCATCTAACATAGAAGCAAAGAAAAAAAAGAAAAACGTTTAGTCACAATTGCAATTGCACTTAGATTAAACAATTATAACTACTTACAAAATTTTTTTTGACTCAAAATATTTCGGAAAATTAGACATCTTATAAATACTAACATTTGTAACAAAAATCACTGAAATCTGTGATGGGTGAACTTTTTCCTAAATTTAGGTTGATTTGACATGGAATGACCCTATAAAGTTCAAGAATAACTAGCTATTTGAATTCAGATATATTTTTGTATGCTAGATTTGAATTTATTACATTGTGAAAGCAAACAACATACTTCTTTCTGCCATTTGTCAGCTAATGCATTAGCTTTTGCCTGAACATCATTTGAATAAGGTTTAATTTGTTTTGTGATTCTTCTTGATCTTTCTTTCCATGAAACAGGATTAGCTTTTGGTGCAGGACGAGCATGAAACTCTTGAACCTATAAAATTAAGATTAAATTAAAAGAAATTAAGAAAACTCACCAATTTAAAATGTTAATATTTTCTTCAAGCACAATGGAATTTTAATACAATATCCAATATTTATATACAAGTGACAATTTTATTACGAACATCCCATTATACCAATAGGAAATATTGTTCAGAGGTCAGTAACTTCAACTTTCTAAATATTACGAGGCACAGTAGGATCAAACTCTTTAATAAACCACGAATAAATACTGTACAATAAGTCTCGATGCCCAATTCTGCTACATTTCACCAGTTTTCTCCTTCGCAAAGGGGATTGTGAGTATAACTCCTAGGTGTGGATTCAATTGAGCCAAATATGATAGTTTTTAATGAAGTGTAGTTTTTAAGGGTTTTTAAAGTTTTAATGGCTGTTGTTGGAAGTTATAAGTCTGCGTATGATAGTGCTGCGGCAGCCAGTGCAGGGCAGTGAGCACCGTAATTCAGAGAAAAATTGTGATACTACAACAGTTCAAAGGTAATCCACTACGAAAAAAGCAGATAATAGCAATACGATGTAACATCATTGCGACAGACATTGACAACTCAAGTCCGAGGAATCCCCTATTAAGAGCTAGTGGAAATCTGCTATGTCACCGTTATTGAGATAACAGGACTGACAACAGTAATCTACAGTGGAAATCTGATGTATGTTTATCCATCATTGCTGATATCTCCGATGTAACAAGACTGGTAGCATGGGTTAGAAACCACGACAGTAATGTCGAGACTAACAGATTAACATCAAATGATGCAGTTGTTCCAGCCTTTTACAAGTCTGTGGTAATATGGCCTTTTGTATTTGATAACTAGTACTCTTTAAGATAGTTTAAAGAAGTATTTAGTTGATAGTACTAAGGTAGTGGTAACACTGGTGAAACGTAGCAGAATTGGGCATCAAGACTTATTGTACAGTATTTATTCGTGGTTTATTAAAGACTTCAACTTTCATTAAAATAATTTAAAGTTCTCTCATTGAGCAATAAAATTTTAATGTTTGCCCCTCAAATTACTTACATGC
The DNA here is from genome assembly GCA_038380435.1 of Ryuthela nishihirai. Lineage (NCBI taxonomy): Eukaryota > Metazoa > Arthropoda > Arachnida > Araneae > Heptathelidae > Ryuthela > Ryuthela nishihirai. The sequence continues at coordinate 5,427,759 of JAWZYU010000007.1, forward strand.
CAAAAGTTTTTTAGAGCAAACTCAGAAGCTTTTCAGAGCTTGGTTAGTTGTTTGGGGTTTAATGGCACAATGGCAATATGGCCATATTGCACCAAACACATAATAGATACAGTAAAAAAATTAAACAAGTAAAAGATATTTAACCCACAACAAAAAGTTAAAAGCAACACACAAAAAGGATGAAAGCAACAATAGGGTAAAAATGAACAAGAAAGAAAAGTGTAAAAATACATAGGTAAAAAGAGTCAACAAATGTAAAAGACAAAAACAACAAATGGTTGTGACCTTTAAGATAAAAACATATCAAAAGATTAATATCAAATAAAACATTAAATATGTGTAAAATAACCAGTAAAATGTAAAAATTCGAAGACAGGAGTTAAAAGCAATTCATCAGATAAAAGAAGCAGCATGCCGAGCTTTCTCACCTGTGGATAGGAGATATTATTCAGCATTTTGAGGCACTGTACCACCTTCTCCTCCAGCCACTTTGGATAGTCGCGGAAGTAGGCTGGATGTTTGCCACTGCAGTTTATGCAGCATGCCTTTTGTGCTGTGCTGTCAGGTTCGAGATAATCCTGATTGACACAACTAGCACATGTGGGCTTTCCCAGGTATGTTGCGGGCATAAAACAACGCAGAGGGTTTGGGATATACGGCCATACCTTACATTGTAAGCACCCTGCCTTGATGGAAGTAGGCAGGTGTGACGTGTTAAATGTAATGATTAGTACCCTGATGGGTACTAATTTACCATCACAGCATTGCAAAACCTAGTGGACTACTGTCACTCCCTGGGATGAAAGCTCTGAGAGGATTTCCTCTTCAGAAACTTTGAGGAGGCTCCAATTGGAGATCACACCCCAGGAGGAATTAAATGTCTTGTGTGGAGTGACTGTGACTGCCACTCCACCAATCACTGTAACATTCAAAAGAAGCTCCGAATATTTTGAGCATGCAGTCTCCACCTGCAAGTCACCAGATCTTGGGCCCTTGACAAATTTCGGTTCTCTCACAAGACCTTTCAAACTCTTGTTGACAAAAAAGGGGGACATGTCCTCAAATAAGCTGATCATTTATAAAGTGAATGACCAGTAATCTTGGAGATGGAGAAACACACGAAGACAATGGCAATGATGACAAAGGAAGACACAGAAGACAGGCGCTCGTGCCGAGCTATATTAGCTGCATCCGTTGATAAAGATTCATTTTTGAGACTCATGGTTGATTTTTTTGGTTCATTGACCGTTGTCCCCACCCACCACAGAGTCCAACAAGGGGAAGCCCAATCGAGCACCAAAGCTGCCCGGCCATCATACCCACATAGTCAGAGAGCCAAGCCCTCAAAACTAAAGAAAAGGAAAATTAAAAGAGAAAGGTGAGAATCTCATCTGAGGTCTCACAAAAGAAGCAGAAAAATAAAGAAAAGTGAGAAACAACTTGTTCTCACAAATGAAAGAAAACTATAAAATTAGAAAATGTGTATTAACACATAAACAGATAATTAAGAATCTGGTTGACGGGCAATTGCATGATGAACAATGCGGATTCAGAAGTGGTAGGAGATGTGCAGATCAGATATTTTCACTCAGGCAGATTCTTTAGTTTAGTTATTGATTACGTTATGCAAAATTCATTGCAAGGGAAAGATTTTGCCCTTAAAAGGTCTGGAGATATACGAAAATTTCTGATTTAGATTATGCTGACGATTTAGCCCTTTTGGCAAATGGTGTTGATGAGATGAACTCTTTCATTCGAGCTGTTGATGAGTCTGGTAGTAGAGTAGGTTTGGTTATAAACAAAGAGAAAATTAAAGTGATGAAAATTGGTCAGGCAGACTGTGATTCAGTTAATCTGAATGATTGCAGTCTTGAGCAGGTGTCACAGTTTAATTATCTTGGGAGCTCTGTAACAGATAATGGCGATGTGTGGCATGAGATTAACAGGCGAATAGGGATTGCTGCCGGGACTTTTAAGAATCTATGGAGATTGTGGAGAAATAGGTGTATACACCTAAAAGAATTAGACTGTATAATAGTTTGGTTCTTTCTCGGGTTAGTTATGGTAGTGAAACTTGGATGCTGTGTAAACTAGATAACAGGAAACTAGATGCTTACATAGTATCTTGGATATTAGGTGTTTTAACTTTGTAACTAATGATGAGGTTATGCAAAGGAGTCTGCAACCTCCTTTAAGCAGCATATTGCAAAAAGAGAGACTCTGCTGGTTTGGCCATGTTGCCTGTATGGATAATTATAGATTGGCGAATAGGGTTATGAACAGTGTGCTTAAGGCCTCAGAAAGAGGGGGAGATCTAGGATGTTGTGGGCAGACAATGTCAAACAGGACTGTGTTAGAATTGGTGTGCAGTGGCCAGATGCAGCAGATGTAGCTCAGGACAGATATGCTTGGAGAACTAAATTGCACAGTCTGGTTCGACCTCCATAGCCCATGGCTGCTTGATGATGATGATGATAAAAAGATTAGGCTTTTCACTGAAAAGAAATAAGTAATAAAAAAGTTAACATAGAACTTAATGCGATGTTAGAAAAATTACAGCAAAAAGTTGTAAGCTGGCCATCATCATAATGCCAAAAGATCGATAATTATATATAAATATATGGGAATAAAATTAATAAATGAACAAAAAATTAAACAAGTTGTAAAGCTAGCCATTATCGCAACCAGCAATGTAGCACAACTCCAAAAGATAGAATAGATATATATATATATATAAATAATGCGGAATATATAAATCTATGGAAATAATATCAAAATAGATCTATAGGAATAAAAATAATGTTTTAATTATAAAAGTACAAATAAAATACTAACTGAATTGAAACATTATCCAATGTTGATGATGCTACATGCAGCATCTGTAATGACACTTGTTACTAATTACTACCATCTGCATGTTGCTGGGATATGTTGCTGGGACCTAATGATAAAAATAATTCTATGCATATTGAAATAGTTTTAAGGCAGAAATGGAGAGCCTAAACTGTAAAAAAAAAAGGTGGATATTTTTTAATTGCTTCCAAAATTCTCTGATTTTAAAAATAGTAGTTTTTGGTTACTTTCAAACTTAAAAAAAAATTACTTCACAATAGTTCATATCAAACTTGTGGGCTTAAAATCAGAAGGTTGCTTTAATGTAGAAAACTGGAAACAAGCAAATGGTGATCAGATGGGTTTAACAAATTATTTATATCACACTTAATAAAATATTCATCAAATGAAAAAGTTAAATATTACTTTTCAAGCTGGAATTATGCATTATTATAAGATACATGTAAGAAAATTTTCAAAAGGGAATTTCGATTTTTTTTTTTTTGAAATTTAAGTTTCATGTTTTGTACTAAAAACAGATATAATGGTCTTCATCCTCTTATTTTAGATTCTGTCAATGTTTATAATCAACATGGGCCCTAGAAAGGTTAAAATAATGTTGTGAGGATGGAAGTTTGAAAGCAATGTGATAAATGCAGGAACATGCTCTCCAGTTGTTTTGAACCTATCCTAAAGAATTCTATGCTGCAGGGATATTAGCATTCTCACATCAATAGGACAATTGTGTACAGACAGGAAAAGGGTACCTCAGAAGATCACATAATATAAAACAGGTAAGACTTCTTCTTCTTCTTCTTCTTCTTCTTCTTCTTCTTCTTCTTCATCATCATCATCATCATCATCATCATCATCATCATCAACAACAACAACAACAACAACAACAACAACAACAACAACACCAACACCACCACCAACAACAACAACAACAACAACAAGCAGCCATGGGCTACGGAGGTCCAACCAGACCACGCAGTTTAATTCTCCAAGCATATCTGTCCTGAGCTACATCTGCTGCATCCGGCCACTGCACACCAATTCTAACAAGGTCCTGTTTGACATTGTCTGCCCACCGCATCCTAGGTCTCCCCCCCTTCTGAGGCCTCTAGGCACACTGTTCATAACCCTATTCGCCAATCTATAATTATCCATACGGGCAACATGGCCAAACCAGCGGAGTCTCTCTCTGCAAAATATGCTGCTTAAAGGAGGTTGCAGACTCCTTTGCCTAACCTCATCATTAGTTACAAAGTTAAACCACCTAATACCCAAGATACTGCGTAAGCATCTAGAATCAAAAGCATCTAGTTTCCTGTTATCTTGTTTACACAGCGTCCAAGTTTCACTACCATAACTAACCCTAGAAAGAACCAAACTATTATACAGTCGACTGTATAATAGGTAAGACTTCATTCACATACAATGATCAAAATTCTGAGTCAAATTTAAACCCCTATTATCCTTTTGAAAAATAACCTCCTATTTTAAAATTGTTAAACTGGAAGGAAATACTAAATAGTAAAACAACTGACTCATTAATTTAACAAAAAGTATGAAAGGATCTGAAAGTTATGCTTTAAAAAAATGTGAGATGACTGGAGATATTTTTAAACTACATACCCGCTGTATAATTTAAGTCAATGTTGATAGATTTCTATTAAAATAACTCACCTTTACACACTTTTCCAATTCATCCTGTATTTTTTGTGCTTTTCCTGCTAAACGTATTTGGTCTCTAATGTCAAAACTAAAAGGCTGAATATGAGTAAATTTTCTTTCTCGCTTCGAAGAAAGTGGCAGGTCAGGATGAGGTGTCAACAAATTGTTTAAATTGGTGAAAGCATTTGCTGCTTGGCCATTAATCTGAAAAATATAAAATGCATTTCTTATAAAGCCTGCAAATATGTTTAGCTTATAAATTATTAAATTTGATATTATAATAATTACTAGGTGAAAAATATTCCAAGTCTAGTATTTTCTTAGTATAGTAATAAAAGAGTTGATATCTTAGTGTGACTGTTCAGTGATTTTTTAAAATAGTTGTATTTAAAAAAAGTTACAATATGTTGTAGTGAATATTTAGATTAAGCTAATGATTAGCAATAATTTTTTTAAATGTATTCCAGGATATGTTGTACCACAAAGTTAAAAAAAACCCTGTTTAAATGATTGTTCTTGTGATTTATCAATCACTGCAACAGCTAAATGCACCAGAAATTGATATTACATTAGAAAATTGGATAATATATTACTGCATTTTGTGTCAAGCTCAATTCTCTAAATAAAAACAATGCCACTTTTGTTAGTGCCAGTTACTAGATAATCCTACATTAAGCTAACTTTATTTATATATACTCTGTGACACTAAAATTACATTACCCAGGAGTTAATGGATTTACATGCAAATCAGCATTTGAGTGCAGCACAGTGATAATGCAAATGATTATGATTTCATGACAAAAACATAGTATCTGTGAAAGATCATAGGGCAAAGCTGAGTGGCTAAGCCAAATGCCTTCAGGCGCTGCAGTTGTCTACAACAACCTACAAAATAGTGTTCATAGCAGATACTGAGGATGAAGTGTAGAAGATATCAAGACAACACTTTTTGCCAACCATATCAGCAGCTGGACACATTTCAGCATGATCAAATTTATAGGGCTATGTGAAGCTGGTTGGTAATCCTACACATGTGGCTGTGATGCAAGGATGGCTGGATGTTGTTGGCATCAATCATATCAAGAAGGCACTATGGGTCAAGCAACTCTCAGGCACATAACAACACGAATGAATTTCATGATTCGTTGACAGATGGTAGCAGACCCAACATAGCCGTAGTTACCATTTATTGAAATGTAACTGCTGCCATAGAAGTTCCCATCCTGACTAAGGCAATTTCCAGGAAAATTGTAGATGCTCCAGGTCCAGCTGATGTCAACTGATTTTTTTCTGATGTCAATTGATTCTTTTGATCCCTCTGATTCACAAGCTGTTTTTGTCCATAGGATCACATATTACTAGTAGTTTCTTGCTTTTCACACCATTCTCGGTAAACCTTTGAACATTTGTGTGTGAAAAGCCCAGGAGGAAGCCATTTAAGAGATGTAGAACCAGCAAGACTAGCACCAACTATCATACCACATTCAAAGTCACCGAGGTTGCTCGTTTTGCCCATTCTGATGCTCAAAGAGCTGATCTGCCTGATTTATACCACACATAGCAGTCATATATTACGTGTTGGAATCAACCATTTATGTGATAAGGGCTGGTGTACCTAATATACTGGGATCTCAATGTAGTCATGGCAGAATCCTCACCTTCAACATCTTACCATGTTTATCCATAAATCCTTACATGCAAGCATGTTTCTTTCCACACAAAAGATTAACTGTGTTGTCTAGCTGCTTCCTCTGTTTTGTCAGCCAAGCTATAAAGCCAAAGATTCTTATCAGCTGTTAACTGATCTTTGACACACTTATTAAGCTCTTTGTAATGCTGTCTGTTAGGACTAGTAAAGTGTTAATTCAGATTATTCCTGTATTTCTTTCTTTCAGAAATAAGCTCTATGGTTAATATTCTTTGACTGCAAAAACATATTGAGTTATAAAAATGCTATAGTGTAATAACATATTGTATGACAGTAAAAAATATTACAAAGATTGTTTTTGTTTATATCAAACGCAAATATTAATAGCCAATTACAATTAAATACTTTCTTCAAGCTCCATGATTATCACATTGATCTAACTTTTGTCTTGGGGATTGTATAATTTCTATCTAATCAAGTTTAATTCATAAAAACTAATAGATGATCATTACTCTGTAGTGTAGAATTTTATGCAATTAGAACTTCACCAAGCAGTAATATCCAAATGTTCTCGTGAGTAATTCTATTGCAATCCCTATCATAATCGCACAATTCCAAATCATCATCATCATCATCATCAAGCAGCCATGGGCTACGGAGGTCCAACCATAAGGCCTTGGAACCATCTTGTCTGGTGTCAACAGTACAGGCTGGTGGTGGCGGTGTGGGGAATGTTTTCCTGGCACACATTAAGCCTCCTAATACCCATTGACAGACATCTGAATGCCAGTGTATTTGAACATTGTGTTTATCAAGTTCATCTATTCATGGCTAAAATTCATCCTCACTCAGATTGACACATTCAGCATGATAATGCACCTGCTCACAAGGCACATTCATCACCAAATGGTTCCAGGAACATCCAGATAAGTTTTCCTTGCTTGAAATCCAAAGTGAATGCACAGTATTCCCTGTTAAGAAATAATAATTAATAGATTCTGAAAAAAATTCATCGCCGCCACGGCGGGAATCGAACCCGCATCTCTCCAGATTCATGCCAGAGCGCGCTAACCATTGCACCACGCGTCGGACAACGAATATTTTCAGAATATGACCTTTTAAGTTTTTCTTCTTGAGACGTGACTGAGACAGCGCCATCTATACTCAAGGAGATGCAACGTTTACAGTCGTTGCATTTGATTATCAGATGTTAATGAGAAGGTCGCTAACGCTACCGCGTTAAATATATAATTGAAATCCAAAGTGAATGCACAGTATTCCCTGTTAAGAAATAATAATTAATAGATTCTGAAAAAAATTCATCGCCGCCACGGCGGGAATCGAACCCGCATCTCTCCAGATTCATGCCAGAGCGCGCTAACCATTGCACCACGCGTCGGACAACGAATATTTTCAGAATATGACCTTTTAAGTTTTTCTTCTTGAGACGTGACTGAGACAGCGCCATCTATACTCAAGGAGATGCAACGTTTACAGTCGTTGCATTTGATTATCAGATGTTAATGAGAAGGTCGCTAACGCTACCGCGTTAAATATATAATTGAAATCCAAAGTGAATGCACAGTATTCCCTGTTAAGAAATAATAATTAATAGATTCTGAAAAAAATTCATCGCCGCCACGGCGGGAATCGAACCCGCATCTCTCCAGATTCATGCCAGAGCGCGCTAACCATTGCACCACGCGTCGGACAACGAATATTTTCAGAATATGACCTTTTAAGTTTTTCTTCTTGAGACGTGACTGAGACAGCGCCATCTATACTCAAGGAGATGCAACGTTTACAGTCGTTGCATTTGATTATCAGATGTTAATGAGAAGGTCGCTAACGCTACCGCGTTAAATATATAATTGAAATCCAAAGTGAATGCACAGTATTCCCTGTTAAGAAATAATAATTAATAGATTCTGAAAAAAATTCATCGCCGCCACGGCGGGAATCGAACCCGCATCTCTCCAGATTCATGCCAGAGCGCGCTAACCATTGCACCACGCGTCGGACAACGAATATTTTCAGAATATGACCTTTTAAGTTTTTCTTCTTGAGACGTGACTGAGACAGCGCCATCTATACTCAAGGAGATGCAACGTTTACAGTCGTTGCATTTGATTATCAGATGTTAATGAGAAGGTCGCTAACGCTACCGCGTTAAATATATAATTGAAATCCAAAGTGAATGCACAGTATTCCCTGTTAAGAAATAATAATTAATAGATTCTGAAAAAAATTCATCGCCGCCACGGCGGGAATCGAACCCGCATCTCTCCAGATTCATGCCAGAGCGCGCTAACCATTGCACCACGCGTCGGACAACGAATATTTTCAGAATATGACCTTTTAAGTTTTTCTTCTTGAGACGTGACTGAGACAGCGCCATCTATACTCAAGGAGATGCAACGTTTACAGTCGTTGCATTTGATTATCAGATGTTAATGAGAAGGTCGCTAACGCTACCGCGTTAAATATATAATTGAAATCCAAAGTGAATGCACAGTATTCCCTGTTAAGAAATAATAATTAATAGATTCTGAAAAAAATTCATCGCCGCCACGGTGGGAATCGAACCCGCATCTCTCCAAAGAAAAACTTAAAAGGTCATATTCTGAAAATATTCGTTGTCCGACGCGTGGTGCAATGGTTAGCGCGCTCTGGCATGAATCTGGAGAGATGCGGGTTCGATTCCCGCCGTGGCGGCGATGAATTTTTTTCAGAATCTATTAATTTTCCTTGCTTCATCGGCCTGCACAATCCTCAGAACTAAACCCAATTCAGCATCTTTGGAATGTGGTAGTAAGGGCTGTTTGCAACGAGACTATGTCATCATCCAATTTGCAGCAACTGCATGACACAGTCATTTCTGCATGGCACAACATTCCTGCACAACACATCCAGCATCTTGTAAGTTCCATATCCTGACAAATTCAAGGTGTTCAGAAGGCCAAAGGAAGTGCAACACGCTACTAGATAGGTGTATCTAATAAACTGCCATTTTAGTGTACATAAGTACTTTCATGCTTGGTGTTATTCTGCAACATGGTGATGCCTTTGTATAGCAAACTCAAGGTATTTGTGATGAACAGCCATCCACAACATGTTTAATCCTTTCCGTGTCACAGCCTGAAATATTATATATTCCTGATATATAGAATTATATACCTTCTATATATGTATAATTGAGAAAGGAAAAATTTGCTGTCAGCATGGCAGAAAAAAAATATTACCAGGCATATATTTTTCAGATTTTTCTAAATTATAATTGGTTTTGGTATTAATATTAATATTAAAGGGATTAAAATCTAACCACTAGAAATGTATCAGCAGCTTAATATTTACAGTGGTATTTAGTTAATTCCAGTCTAGGCCATTCATAAAATTATTGTTGTTTAACCCCTTCTGTGTTGGAGCCCATTAAAAAAGCACTTTGATCTTTCGAATTCTAGTAATAGGAGACAAAGTTTCGCTCCCATAGTACAAGGTTGAGAATAAAAAATTCCGAATAGAAATCTGATGATTTTCCAAACTGTTGCTAATCAAATATCGAAAATAGTATTTTTACCTGTTGATTCCACTTGAAAAAATTATAATAAAGTTTAAAAATAAATCTATTTGAGTCTGCAGTGAACATAAGCACCTGTTCAGTAACCATAAATAGCATCAAGTAACGATGATTTAGTTTATGCCTTTATTCTGCTGTACTGTAATTAGATTATTGATCAGTTGTATTTCCCCATATTTTGCATCATTTACAGCTCTACTAGAGTTGTAATGCTTTCTAAACATAGAGATATTGATTTTATTACTACTGGAAAATTGCATCATCTGGGAACTATGCACGTCGGCTTTCAATCAATATTTTAGCAGACTTTTGATTTCAATGTTTTATGCTTCTCAAATGTCTCAAATGGATATTGTGATTATAAACAATATTTAATTAGAAATGATCGAAAGTGAAACTTCTAGTGATGGGTTGGGTTGTTTTACCTCTGAGCGGCACTTTTTTGCACACCATGGGCTAAATGGCCAGGTCACATGGACCCCGAAGGCTCAGAGAAGGTTGGGGGAGGGGACCCACTGGAACAGCTGTTGGGAGACAGATGGTAGCCTCCCGTCAAGGCCATCCAGCGTGTTCTTTAACGTGCACAGGGTATGGCTCTCCCGCACACGGGGCCACGGCTTAACGTCCCATCCGACGGACGAGCGGCCTTTCCAAGCCCATCGGTGTCCCCTACTGACCGTGGGCAGGGCGGGGAATTTTGCGGAGATAAATCTCAACGCTGACCCAGCTGGGACTCGAACCTGGGAAGTACAGATTACGAGCCTGGCGCGCTACCGACTGAGCCACCCCCGCCCCACTTCTAGTGATGTATATAATGACAGCAATCAGAACAACATTAGGATTACTCAAAGCATATTTAAAAGATAGGACTTTATTTATCAATACTTTTAATTAGATTTCAACCAAAATTTCTGCTGGAATTTTAGTCTAGAATTAAACTTTTTTATAGCAGTTACACAACTTCATAATAAAGTGACTCATTATTAAATTCAGTGCTTCAATTAAACTTTAAATGCTTCAAAACATTTTACTGATTTTTTTTTTCATAGTTCTTCATCACTTTTCTGATATATTTTTCAATTTTTCCTTAAATTATCTTGTTTTTGGAAGCAAAATTATTTTTTATGATACTGCTTTTCCTTAGGATTAGAGTTTGCCAATTATCAAAAGTCTAAGAATATGCATTATATGCATAAATGATTGAATAATTCATAAAAAAAACAATATAAATGAAAGATTTAAGCAATAATAGAAATATTATGGACTGTTTATATTAGAATAATATAAAGAAAATGGGAAATATATACATATTTGAAATTTTACTAAAGATAAAGTGAAAACACAGTAAAATTTTGCCATGTTTTAAAAATATACTTAAAAAATTTAACCTACATTTTTTTCTTCGAATTTTTGTCATTTCATGACGCACAATTAAATGCTCTTTCTTTTGGTATATAACATATTTCCATTCATTAGTGACTTCAGGATGTGGTTCTAAAGCTGTTTATTTTCTGAAAACACTTTGAAATTAATCTGGCCAACACAGTGAGTTCAGTTCCAGAAATCCGATACTGTGTAGGGATTAATGCATGACACAGTGCTCAGCATCACAGTGTAACATGGGTTGAGAAAATTCAACAACAATACTCTTATGGATCTAAAGAACCATTGCCGAGATTTTCATTACTAATGCCATTGTTTTGAATTTCATTGAAAGGGTAGATGATGGTGTATTTAATTGTGCTTGTTTTGATTACACTGTAACATGATCAGGGACAAATTCATACAATTATTATTTACAATTAAATTATACAATATTAAGGTAAATAATTGAAATAATTAAGGTCTTTAGTCCAAACGACCTACAAGAAGCTTCAGGGCCCACAGACTGAAAGTCACAGTAGCCCTTGCATGACCTACCTTTGTTTGCAAACCAACAGAAATAAAAACAACAACTTAAGAATGCTCTGTTAAAGAAAAATTTACCAGAGAAGCTCAATTACCTAATTTTTCTACTATACTTAAAATTCTATCTTACCAAAAACTATTTGCAAAATGATGGATCTATTTTCATATTGGTTTACATAATAATATCCTATATAACACTATAACTATATAAATATACAACTATAACTGATGAACAGTTAAATCACTTCCTTATCTTATCCTTAGAAAATGATTTAATCAACTTATTAACCCTAAGTGCCATCTGTACAAAGGCCCTTATAAATTTTATTGAGGTTAATAATCATTTCAACTTTAGTCTACCCATTCAAGCCATTTCTTGATTTTAAAAGGAATTATGTATGAAATACAAAGAATTGATCTTATTGATCCTGGTAATTTAAGCAAGTTTCCTAATGTTGATCTAATCAATCCTGATACTCTAAACATTAACATATGATGATAATAATAAAAAATTACTGCAAAATGTAGAAAAAGAGCATTAGTGCAATTAATTTATTATACACTTGTAAAGATACTGTTAGGTATGATCTTTATAATGTTATTTTGTGTTCCTAATAAAGTAAGAAATAAATTTCATAATTGGCATAAAGAATTTTAAATAAAATACCAAAAACGCTCTCAAAATATTAGTCAAGAGCCCCAAATTTTCACCATCTATATTGCACTTGATATATCTGTAGCTCATCTCCTGTAACAATTCCCCTGCAGGAAATGCACTCTTCATCAGGGTAGACAAATGTAGAACAAGAGTCCCATTTAAGTGGATTTGTAATCATTAGCAAGTTGCTTCTGCACTTATTTTATGCTAAACCCTAGAAGGTTATGGATGATTTGTACCCAGTAAGATTTCAAGTATGTTTGTAATGTCATCATTTCAGAACATTTGTCTTCTTTAATTATGCCTTCAATATGACATTTTTTGGAAACTAACAGTACTCTTTTAGGGAAAAAGGAGCAGAGGAGGCAGAATTATTTAAGTGATAAGGCACTTGAGCTTATTTCAGAAAGAAGGAACTGCAGGAATGTCCTTAATCAGTACCCTACTAGTACTAATAGAAAGCATTACAAAGAACTTAATAAACGTGTAAAGAATCAGTTAGCTACTGATAAGAATCTTTGGCTTGATGGCCTTGCTGACAAAGCTGAGGAAGCAGTTAGACAGCACAACAGCAGAGAGCTGTACCAGATAGTTAATGTTTTGTGTGGTAGAAAACGAACAGGTATACAGGAATTGAAGGATAAACAAGGCAAGGTTATAGAAGGTGAGGATTCTGTCATGGCTAGGTGGGCTGAGCATTTCAGTGATGTTCTAAACAATGTGGTTAGTTCTACTCCCATTGTTTGCAATGATGATAGATGCATTGTTGGCTTTAATGTTGGCCCTATAACACAATCTGAAGTTAGTTTGGCTATTTCTAAACTTAAACTTCATAAATCCCCAGAGGTGGATGAAATTACTACGGAAATGCTTAGAGCTGGGAATGTTTCTGTTACCATTTGGATGACTGAAATTTTGAATAACTTTTATGATAAAGGCATGGTTCCTAAAGATTTTACCAGAGCTATTATTATCCCTATTTTCAAAAAAGGTGATCGCAGTTCTTGTGATAACTATAGGGGTATCAGCCTACTCTCCATTCCAGGTAAAGTTCTTTCCATGATTGTGCTTAATAGAATTAAGAATCTGGTTGACAGGCAATTGCGTGATGAGCAATGTGGATTCAGAAATGGTAGGGGATGTGTGGATCAGATATTATCACTTAGGCAGATTCTTGAGAAATGTTTAGAGTTTCAGAAACCTTTGGTTGCTAGCTTTGTTGATTTCAAAAAGGCTTTCGACTCTGTTGATCGTCATAATTTGTGGTTGATTGTGAGATCATATGGTATACCAGACAAGTTAGTTAACATAATGAAAGCTCTCTATAATAACACTGAGTCATGTGTGAGAGTTGGTAAGGCTTGTAGCAATTGGCTTAGCATTACTTCTGGTGTTCGACAAGGGTGCATTTTGTCTCCTTTTCTCTTTAGTTTGGTTGTTGATTATGTTATGCGAAATTCACTTCAAGGGAAAGCTTTTGGCCTTAAATGGGCTGGAGATACGAAAATTTCTGATTTAGATTATGCTGATGATTTAGCCCTTTTGGCAAATGATGTTGATGAGATGAACTCTTTCATTCGAACTGTTGATGAGACTGGTAGTACAGTAGGTTTGGTTATAAACAAGAAAACTAAAGTGATGAAAATTGGTCAGGCAGGTTGTGATTCAGTTAATCTGAATGGTTGTAGTCTTGAGCAGGTGTCACAGTTTAATTACCTTGGGAGCTGCGTAACTGATACTGGTGATGTGCGGCATGAGATTAACAGACGAATAGGTATTGCTGCCGGGACTTTTAAGAATCTATGGAGATTGTGGAGAAATAGGCGTATACACCTAAAGACTAAAATTAGACTGTATAATAGTTTGGTTCTTTCTAGGGTTAGTTATGGTAGTGAAACTTGGATGCTGTGTAAGCAAGATAACAGGAAACTAGATGCTTTTGATTCTAGATGCTTGCGCAGTATCTTGGGTATTAGGTGGTTTAACTTTGTAACTAATGATGAGGTTAGGCAAAGGAGTTTGCAACCTCCTTTAAGCAGCATATTGTGCAGAGAGAGACTCCGCTGGTTTGGCCATGTTGCCCGTATGGATAATTATAGATTGGCGAATAGGGTTATGAACAGTGTGCCTGGAGGCCCCAGAAGGAGGGGGAGACCTAGGATGCGGTGGGCAGACAATGTCAAACAGGACCTTGTTAGAATTGGTGTACAGTGGCCGGATGCAGCAGATGTAGCTCAGGACAGATATGCTTGGAGAATTAAACTGTGCGGTCTGGTTGGACCTCCGTAGCCCATGGCTGCTTGATGATGATGATGATGATGATGATGATGATGATGATGATGATGATGATGATGATGATGATGATGATGATGATGATGATGATGATGATGATGATGATGATGATGATGATGATGATGATGATGATGATTCATGATGGGCATATACTCAGACAGCCAAGTAGCAGCTCATCTGAAATGTCTGCCCTACTCTTATCAAAGGCATTGCACCAACACAAAACCTGTTTCAGTAACATGCATAGCTTGGCTTTGTAAACTTTTACAGGTTGAAAAGAAATTCTACCAGTGTGGTACCTTTCACACATATTAATCAGATTACATTGAGTAATTTTCACATTTGCACAAGTTCAACTACTTTGCAACTCATGATACAAGTTGCAAGATAGAGGTATGCAATCACATAAAGACTTTACACCATGTCAACTATTTTTTTTTTAAAACTGATTTTTATTCATAACAGTAAAGAATACAGTGCATTTACCATTTGACTAGCAAACTTAAATAGCTTATGTGCAGGAAAGTGAATAAATTAAACATAGATCCTTCAACCACAAAAATGGGTATACAACAAATATAACTGACGAAACACCACATATAATATTCAGCTACTTTGATTTTCTCAAATATTTTATCAATTTAGTTTTAAGGTTGTTAAATGACTATATTTAGTATTCCCCTTGAGATATCATTAAATATAATTGGTACTTCAAGGTACTCAGAGGTACATTTTCCGTAATTATTTTGAAAAATAGGTATTTGGTAATAATGCCCTTGGTTCTGAAGTCTTGTATTTTTATTGTGTTAAATTTTTATTTTATATGCATTGTCAAATTTTTTAATTACCAAGTTATATTTAATAAATTACTGTGTGATAAAAGGTTTTAAATTTTTTTTGAAAAAGCAAAAGAATAGCCATTATAGATTACAGTTTTCCTATTTTATTTACATTAGTTAAGTTTGTTGTTCCATGCATAATTATTCCATAATTTAAAATTGATTTGCATATTGCTTTATAAAATAATACAGAGGTTTCCATTTTAGTACATATTTTAATATTTTAATTTTCATTGCTGATATTCTCAAGCTTTCACATGTATAAATATACGAGCATTCCATTGTCAATTTACTTCAGAGCTTGCTGCATCCACTAAAAGGGTTGCATGAAAAAATACTGTCCATGGAAAGCTTCATGAGAGGGGATTTTATGCATGACAACCTGCTGTTCTAGATCCCTTGGATCCACTTACAGAGGGAAACTAATTTAAACTGATGTCAATGACTAAACTGAACCATGGAAAAATGGACTAATGTGCTTTTAACAGATATCAATATTCAGTCTTGAACTTTTATAGACTTTCTTCAATTTGATGGTCTGAGCACCAAATACAAAATAGAGTTTCCTGGAAGTATTCTTATTTTTTTGATTTTCATGTTTGATGATATCAAGCAACAACTCAACATTTCACTGAACATTCATCTGGAGAAAATGGGGAACCCGAGTCAACCTCACTAACACCAAGAAAAATAGACAATTGTGGAGGTGGTGGTTTGATAATGATCACTGTCAATGGCTGCAGAGACCTCCAGCTGTTCTTAGAAGGGACTCACAGATGATTGAGATCAGACCCTTAAACATAACATTTGCCCATTTGCAGGATTAGTTGGTTCACAACTTTCTTTATTGAACTATAATGATCATCAACACCAAACTTTCATCTAGTACGCCAAAACCTTTACACTGAGACTAGAGCCAATATGGATTGGGCAGCAAGTCTCTAGAGCATGTCTAGGATTGCCAGTCTCAGCCCCTCCTTACCCCACAGATATTTTGCTGAGCTCAAGTCTGACCTTAAGTGAGAATAGGAATTGGTTTCTAGCATTAATTAATAGCTTTGCTAGGAGTCAGTGTCTAGCTCATACCACCAGGGCTCATAATACCACCATAATATATGATAGAGTAGGATTTCATTGATGCACTATTTTTTCCCCACTAATGAACTTTAAATATTTATGTAAATTAAAATAACTTAAAACATTTGCATGTTAAAAGTTTTTAGAGAAACTCAGACGCTTTTCAGAGCAAGGACAGACCTCTGTCTTCAGTGAAGTGATACTATATGTGATGTTAGGACAGCCCTAACATTACATATATTAATTGAAATGAAGTATCTACCTGAATAATATAATATTAATGTGAAACATAATTTTTATTTCTTTTTCAATTCTTTTCAGTAGACTATATTTTAAAACACATAACACAGTCCAGTGTTATACAGACAAGGGGACTTGTATTGATCATATTCATGGGGTTTTCTGTCTCCCTTGTATATTTGGAGGTTGCATTTTAGGGGTCTTGGCAAAGTGCCAAAAAGTTGGAGCACCCAGGCTAAAAATCTTCAATATGCCTAGAGTGACATAACCAAGATATTGAAGGGGGGTGCATAAGGCCCCCCACAGACATTCGTGATTAACCTGGTTTACTGAAAATGTATATGGAAACTGAAATGACTGTTCAGGCCAAACTACTGGCTAAAGAACTCTCGGAATGGCAGATCAATTGAGTGTGTTGTCTCAGAGTAGCAGATCAATTGAAGTGTCATCTGACATTTGTGAAATTAACTGAAGGCAATCCTCAGTCCACCCAATTTTTTTAGCGTAAGCATCTGTCTTGTGCTGTTGCCTACATTCATTGAATTGTTTCGTGAGAATGAGTTTTGGTGGCAAATAACACTGAAAGATCATCATCAGAAAATAATAAATGAATCTTATGATGTGCTGCTCACAAAAATTAAGGGAATGGATCCTACTGCAATCTGGGAACTTTCCAAAAAAAAGATATACTGAATTCTTTTCAAAAAGATAAGAAGTAATGAATTCTAAGTGGTCTGGCACCTAATTATGTGTCTACACACCTAATTATGGTACTAGGATTATTTGTTGTCACTAGTTTACCAGAATGTTCCCATTCTGGTAAACATCTTCCAGTTTAGATGGCTTCAGCCTTTAGTGGTGGGAAAACAGGTCTTTGCCAATTAGGGGGCTGCTTGATATTGTCGGCATTCCCTCTCTCAACAAACATTGTTTCCTTAAACATCCCACTAATCATTTTCTCTCTACAGGTAGTTGGAATGTGAGGACTCTGCACAGAGCTTATTCTCTTGATGTCCTCACACAAGAATTCCACTGTTATAATTTAGATATTCTTGGCTATACAGATAAACATCAGATTCTTAAAAATAATATTAAATTTCTCTTTTCAGGGAGGGAAGATAATAAGCATCACCAAGGCATTGGTCTGCTTCTCAGCAGACACGCTAGTGATGCTCTTCTAGGATATGAATGCATTAATGAGAGGTTTCTTACAGCAAAATTTCAGACAAGCATTAAAGACTTGAATGTTATCTGCTGTTATGCACTCACTGAGGATGCCGATGAGGATGAAAATGATAGGTTTTATGGACAACTTCAGGATACTTTGAATTCTGTCAAGAAACGAGATATTACCCTTGTTCTAGAATACTTCAGTGCCAAACTTGGTACTGACTATATGACCTTTGGGGAGGAGTGGTTTGGCTGTTTGGGGTTTTTTGGCACAAGAGCAACAGGGCTATATTGCGCCAAACAAAAAGATATAAACTGATAAAAGTCATTTAACCCACAACCAAATTTAAAAGACAAAGAAACAAAACCAGAACAAGAAAGATAAGTAAAAAGGGCAAATAAAAAGCATCAACAAGTGCAAAATTCGACAATAAAAATGGGTGGATCCTGCCAGGACCCATTAAAAATCAGAAACAAGTGTAAAATCAAGGTAACAAAGTAAAAGGGTTCATAAAGGTGTAAAATACCCAATAAAACATAAAAAATCAAAGACAGGTGTTAAAAGTGAGTCATCAGATAAAAGTTGTCCGAGTGTAAGTGGCTCAGATGTAAAATCATGAAAAGTAAAATAGAAATGTCATTCTAGATTAAAACATGGGCAATGAATTAAAATATGTTTGATAGTTAAAATGGTGTCACAAAACTCACACTTAGTACGTCGTCCGCCCGTAGAAGAAACGAATGAGTAATAAATGAATGACCTAAGCAGAGCTGAGCAAGTACAACTTCCTCCTTGCAATTCCTGCAGTAACAAGACTGCCATGGTTTGATGATAGGTTTGAACTCAAAGAGCTTGTTCGTAAGCTGTTCTGACCAAGATCTCTGCCAGTGCCCGGAGCTCGATGGAAAAACACTGCCGGAAGTCCAAGTATGGAACCGGCAGCGAAGAGTCGGATAGGGGCGTGGCCGACTTGGCAGCAGCATCTGCCAAGTCATTGCCCTGATGCCGACATGACCAGGCACCCAATGTAAGAGAATCGTGGTGGTGGCTGCCAGATGACAAAGCTGCTGGTGGATCTTGGAGAGAACAGGGTGAAGCCGATGACTCACCGAGATCAAAGCCTGTAGTGAGCTAAGTGAGTCGGTGTAAAGCACATACCGACGATGATGCTTAGCTGCCACGTGATCCAAGGCGAGACTGATAGCGTGCAACTCTGCAGTGAAGATGGAACACTGTTGTGGGATCTGGTCTGCAATGATTACATCACAGCAGACCATGGCTGATCTCACCGATATACCAGACTTCGAGCCATCTGTGAAGACCGGCAAGAAGTCCGGGTATGCAGCACGATGGTTGGCAAATACACACAGCTGCTGATACACACAGTCTGGTGTAAAGGCCTTCCCTGTCCTGCACAGGGAAAAATCGCAGGAAGGGGAAACAGCGAGCCAAGGTGGAAGTGGCTAGGCTGTCGACTGTGCAATGCTATCGAGACTGGTGTTAATGTCTCGCAGGTAACCTGGACACGCAAACAGAAAGGACGAATGGCAGTCGGCCGATTCTGGTATAACATTTCCCACCGGGAACTGAAAACACAGTCCCAGTGGGATGGCCTGGCAGGGATCGCAATTTCGCTGCATACTGTAGGGACAACTGCTGATGGCGAATAGATAGCGATGGTTCATCGGTCTCTACATAGAGACTCTGGACCGGTGAAGTGCAGAAGGCTCCCGTGCAAACACGGAGGACCTGATGGTGTAGAGGGTCCAGCACCTTCACCACCGAATCCCAGGCGGAATCGTACACCTGGGATCCGTAGTCCAGGTTCGACCGGACAAGTGCACGGTAGAGACGGAGCAATAAACATCAATCCGCCCCCCAAGAAAGGGAGGAGAGGACCTCGAGGATGTTCAATGCCCACGTGCACTTGGACCTGAGATGTCAGATATGAGGTAAAAAGGTCAATTTCGGGTCGAAGATGAGACCAAGAAACTTGGTCTCCACCACAACTGGAATGATGTTACCACGAGCCGCAGCTCAGGATCCAGGTGAACATTATGCTTGCGGCAAAAGTGCACGCAAGCGGTCTTCTATGGGGAGAACCGAAACCCACTGGCAGTCGCCCATATTGAGAGATTGTTCAG
This sequence comes from Ryuthela nishihirai, assembly GCA_038380435.1. Lineage (NCBI taxonomy): Eukaryota > Metazoa > Arthropoda > Arachnida > Araneae > Heptathelidae > Ryuthela > Ryuthela nishihirai. The sequence goes on from JAWZYU010000007.1 coordinate 5,447,822, forward strand.
GGCAGTTTGCAGTTGTCGTTCAATGACCTCATGCTGGACAATGAGCAAAAGATGCTAAAGTCATCAACATAGAGGGCATTGCCTACAGTCGGAGGAAGTTACTGTGTAATGGAATTTATCTTGACAGCGAAAAGTGTAACACTCAGGACGCAGCCTTGGTGCACCCCCTGTTCTTGGGGGAAAGGCCACGACAGAGTGTTGCCGAGATGAACTCGAAAACTACGAGAAGATAAAAAGTTGCAATGAAGATCACATGTGACCTCGTAAGCTGAAGCTGTGGAGGTCACATAGAATGCCAAACCTCCATGCCGTGTCGTACACTTTTTCAATATTGAAGAAATTTGACATCAGGTGCTCTCGACGTAAAAATGAATTCCCGATCGCCGATTCGAGGCGGATCAGGTGGTCTAAAGTAGACTGGTGCCTGTGAAAGCCACACTGGGTGCTGGAGAGAAGGCCATGATGTTCCAAATACCAGGTTAGCCTGGTATTTACCATTCTCTCCAACACCTTGCAGACGCAGCTCGTCAACACAATTGGACAATAATTTGAAGGAATCTTGGGATCTTTGTCTGGCTTGGGGAAGGCCAAGACGATGGCCTCCAGCCAGGAGTCCGGAAACTGCTCCTTGATGAAAATGCGGTCAAAGCAGTCGATCCTTAAGAAAGAGTCGGAACAGAGTCAGAAACAGTCAGAAAGAATCGGAGCAGTCGATCCTTACTCGATGGTGAGAGATGTTGGAGCATAGCATAATGGACATTGTCTGGCCCAACAGCAGATGCACAAGAAGTGTGCAGAGCAAGGTGAAGCTCCTCTGCTGTGAATGGCCTGTTGTAAGACTCCAGGCCATTCGAATGGAAGGAAGTGAAGAGTGTTCGGCCCTGCTCTTCTGAGCCAGAAACTCGGGGGAGTAGGAAGATACAGAAGAGATGGAGGAGAATGACTCCCCCAGAGTGTCGGCAATTACTCGAGGATCAGCAATTGCCTGTCCATTGTGCTCCAGGATCGATAATGAGAGGGACGTGTACTTCTCACCCATCTTCTGGACCTTATCCCCCACGACCTTAGAACTGGTCATGCGGATGACAGAAGACGTATATGTGATCCAAGATTCCTTCTGGCTCTGGTGCCAGACGAAACGGGCTTTTGCCCTGGTGCATTTGAATGCTTCTAGGTTGGGGGACGTCGGATATCTCCAAAACACCTCCCAAGCCTTGTTCTGAGCCTTACGAGCTGCGGTGCAGTCGGGATTCCACCACGGTTTTGGGAACCGTGGAAACCGAGTCAAGGTCTGAGGAATAGTAGAGGCAGCTGCATGAACGATACAGTCCATCATCTCTGTCACTGCAACATTGATTGGCTCCTGACTGACAGAGCGCTCATCGAGCTCAGACAAGAGCTCGAAGTCACTCCAGTCAGCCCAATCAAGCCTCCACCGGGAGACACCCGAAGGGCTGCAAGGCCCCCACAGGAAATGGCACACACCACGGGGAGGTGATCACTTCCATATGGATTGTCCTCACCCTCCCATGTAAAGAGTGGAAGGATCGAGGAGGAGCAGATGGTGAGGTCAATGGCAGTGAATGTTCGGGTTGGGGTGTGAAAGTATGTACTGACACCGGTGTTCAACAGAGAGAGCGATGGATCCAGGAGCCACTGCTCCAGGACCCAGCCACTCCCATTGGTGTCAGCACTGCCCCAGAGTGGACTGTGTCCATTGAAGTCCCCCATGATGAGGAATGGGGATGGCAGCTGCGAGAAAGGGTCATCAAGGTCATCCCAGAAAACGATGCTTCCGGGTAGGAGATAGATGGAATAGACAGTCAACGAAAATCCCACAAAGAGGCAGATGGCAACCACCTCTAAGTGCGGGTGAGGGGAATGACCTGGAATGGAGAATGGTTGCTCACGAGGATGGCGACACCTCCGTGTACCATCTCCATCCCGGTCCCAGCGAATGAGAGAAAAGTGCCGGATAGTGGGATCATTGGCTGTCTGCAAGAATGTCTCCTGAAGGCACACACAGAGGGGTTCATGTGCCCTCAGGAGGACCTTGATGTCATCAATATTCCTCTGGAATCCACAACAGTTCCATTGAAGGAGTGTGGCCATCTCAGGTCTTGGAAGAATTGGCAGATGACTTTTGATTTATTTTAACCGTCACCAGCGACGGTTTTGGAAAAATAGGGCGGTCTGTGTCCATGTCCTCGAAGTCGTTCGAGTAACACAGATCAGAGACCGCCAAACAAGAAGGAGGTAAAATTTTCTTTTTGGGTCCCGGTATGGGCCCCTTGGGCTTGGAAGGTCTTGCTGTCTGTGGGTGGGGTGGAGGAAGCCCTCCAGAGGTGGTAGGGGAAGGTACTAATGCAGGAGTCGATGTCAAGATTGACACCGACCTCGGTTTCACCTGTGTCAAGAGGTACTTCGCAGTAGGCGCAAAAAATTCAGCTGGTGGGACGCTGATGTCGGTCTGCACCACCACGGAAGCCATCTTAACGATGGGCTTTCTGACAACCATACCGGCATAGGAGACCTTGCCAGGTAGGGTAGGCGGTGCAGCGAGCTTTCGTGCCTCTGGATAACTGATGTTATGGAGGGTCTTTAGGCGCTGTACCTCTTTCTCCTCCAGCCACTTTGGACAGTCACAGGAGTACACCGGATGGTCACCACGGCAGTTTACACAGCATGCCTTTTCTGCTGTGTAGTCAGGTTCAACTGTGCAGTCAGGTTCACCATGCCACAACGAGTACAGGTGGGCTTGCCCCAGCATGCAGTGCAGGCATGCCCAAACCTCTGCATTGGAAAAAACACAGAGGGTTTAAGATAAAGGGCCTTACCTTGCAATGTAAATACCCTGCCTTGATGGAAGTAGGCAGGCGTGTTGAAAGTTAGGATTAGAACCCGGCTGAGTTCTAACTTTCCATTACGGAGTGTCGAAATCCAGTGGACTGCGATAACTCCCTGGGCTGAAAGCTACGAGAGGATTTCCTCCTCAGAAACCTTGAGGAGGCCCCACTCAGAGATCATGAACCGGGAGGAATTGAGCATCTTGTGTTGTGGAGTGACTTCGACAGCCACTCCACCAATCGCTGTAACCTTCAAAAGAAGCTCCGAATGTTTGGAGCATGCAGTTTCCACCTGCAAGTCACCAGATCTAAGGCGCTCGACAGATTTCGGTTCTCCCGCAAGACCTTGAATACCCTTGTGAATAAAAAACGGGGATATGTCTCAAAGCACCTGATCACCCATAGAGTGGATGATCAGGAATCTCGGAGACGGAGACACACACGAAGACGAAGGCATAGACAAAGAAGATGGGGGTTCACAGTGAGCCCTCTTTGGCGGCATTGATTGGTGAATTTTGAGTTGTAGAACTCATGTTTGTTTTAAAGGGGTTCAGTGCCCATTGTCCCCACCCACCACAGAGTCCAACAAGGGGATGCCCAATAAGGCGCCAGGGTTCCCTGGGCACCATATCCACACAGTCAGTAAGCCAAGCCTTCACAACAAAACAAAAGGAAAAGAGAAATGGTGAGAAGCTCATCGGAGTTCCCACAAAAGAAAAATAAGCAACAAAGTAATAAAGTGTGAGGTAAGAACTGGCCTCACAAAAAGAAAGAAAACTAGAAAATGAATGAATGTGTGGGGAAACTCGCAAACCGTTGTCCAGACATGGACAAGGTTACTCACCGATCTACACAGTTGACCCTAGCAGGACCTTCCCACCAGCCAATTGATCCTGTGGGTGCTGCCCCAGGACCTCCCATTTACCTGAAGCAAAGACCAAAGCAGTGTATAGCAGTGGCCCCCAAAGTCGCTGCCCAGCCCTGTGACAGACAGGCTCCCCAATGGTAAATGGCCAAAGGGGGCCCTGCCAGTCATGAGCTGAGGAGAGAAGACGGGGACCCCCGTGCAACTACCAGGATCCTCCTTTCCCTGGACACAGGTCTCTGCGCAGAGCAAACACGCAAGCGAGCGTTCAAGACCCTGTGAAGGTAACCGAGCCAGCAGAACCTTCACAGGGTGGTTCCCTCACTGCTTACAGGAGCTCGCACCGAGGGGGGGGGAGTGATTGGCACCTTTGGTATTGGTGGCTACAATGACAATGGGCAATGTACCTACAGGTAAGTAAATTCAATGATTTGAGAATAACTAACACTTATTGCAAACACCACAACATATATAAGTATACAAGGGTTTCACCAGATGGCCTGCATAAGAATAGATTGGTAATATATTAACAGAAAATGGACTAGTTTTGTTAGGAATACCAGGTCATATAGGGGAGCTGAAATTGGATCTGACCATTACCTTGTTAAAAGTGTCTTGCAACTTAAACTTAAGAAGTGTTGTACTAAGGTTGAAAAATTTACCTTTAATTCTGAAGCCCTTAAAGAACTAGTTATAGCTAAAGCTTACCACGATACGTTACTTAGTCATTATGACAGTCATGTTTTGCCTACTACTGAATTGAGGAAGAGTGGAACCGTTTTAAAAAGGCTCTACTAACAGTATTCTTTTAGGAAAAAAAGGATCAGAGGAGGCAGAATTACTCGAGTGATATGGCACTTGAGTTTATTTCAGAAAGAACTACAGATATGTCCTCAATCAATACCCTACTAGTCCTAATAGAAAGCATTACAGGGAACAATACACATGTAAAGGATTAGTTAGCTGCTAAGAATCTTTGGCTTCATGGCTTGGGTGACACAGCAAAGGAAGCAGTAAGACAGTAATTGAACGATAAACAAGGTAAAGTTATAGAAGGTGAGGATTCTATCATGGCTAGGTGGGCTGAGCATTTAAGTTATGTTCTAAACAATGTGGTTAATTCTACTCCCATTGTTTGTAATGATGATAGATGCATTATTGGCTTTAATGTTGGCCCTATAATACAGTCTGAAGTTATTTTGGCTGTCTCTAAACTTAAAATACATATATCCCCAGGCTGGGAATGTTTCTGTTACCACATGGACCACTAAAATTTTGAATATCTTTTATGATACAGGCAAGTTTTCTAAGGATTTTACCAGAGCAATTATTATGAGTATTTAAAAAAAAAAGGAAATTGCAGTTCTTGTGATAACTATAAGGGTATCAGCCTACTTTCTGTTCCAAGTAAAGTTCTTTGCATGATTGTGCTTAATATAATTAAGAATCTGGTTGACAGGCAATTGTGTGATGAACAATGCGGATTCAGAAGTGGTAGGAGATGTATAGATCAGATATTTTCACTCAGGCAGATTCTTGAGAAATGTTTAAAGTTTCAGAAACCTTTGATTACTGGCTTTGTTGATTTCAAAACGGCTTTTCACTCTGTTGATCATTAGGTCATATGGAATACCTGACAAGTTAGTGTAATGAAAGCTCTCCATAATAATACTGAGTCATGTGTGAGAGTTGATAAGGCTTGTAGCGATTGGTTTAGCTTGCTAGTAGAGTTAGACAAGGGTGCATTTTTGTCTCCTTTTCTCTTTAGTTTGGTTATTGATTATATTATTCAAAATTCACTGCAAGGGAAAGATTTTGACCTTAAATGGTCTCGAGATACGAAAATTTCTGACTTAGATTATGCTGATGGGTTGGGTTGTTTTACCTCTGAGCGGCACTTTTTTGCACACCATGAGCTAAATGGCCAGGTCACATGGACCCCGAAGGCTCAGAGAAGGTTGGGGGAGGGGACCCACTGGAACAGCTGTTGGGAGACAGATGGTAGCCTCCCGTCAAGGCCATTCAGCGTGTTCTTTAACGTGCACAGGATATGGCTCTCCCGTACATGGGGCCACGGCTTAACGTCCCATCCGACGGACGGCGGCCTTTCCAAGTCCATCGGTGTCCCCTACTGACTGTGGGCAGGGCGGGGAATTTTGCGGAGATAAATCTCAACGCTGACCCAGCTGGGACTAGAACCTGGGAACTACGGATTACGAGCCTGGCGGGCTACCGACTGAGCCACCCCCGCCCCGATTATGCTGATGATTTAGCCCTTTTGGCAAATGATGTTGATGAGATGAACTCTTTCATTAGGGCTGTTGATGAACTGGTAGCAGAGTAGGTTTGGTTATAAACAGAGAGAAAACTAAAGTGATGAAAACTGGTCAGGCAGGCTGTGATTCAGTTATTCTGAATGGTTGCAGTCTTCAGCAGGTGTCACAGTTTAATTATCTCGGGAGCTATGTAACAGATACTGGTGATGTGCAGCATGAGATTAACAGACAAATAGGGATTGCTGCCGGGACTTTTAAGAATCTATGGAGAGTGGAAAAATGGGCGTATACACCTAAAGACTAAAATTAGTCTGTATAATAGTTTGGTTCTTTCTAGGGTTAGTTATGGTAGTGAAACCTTGGACATTTTGCAAACAAGATAACAGGAAACTAGATGCTTTTGATTCCAGATGCTTATGCAGTATCTTGGGTATTAGGTGGTTTAACTTTGTAACTAACGATGAGGTTAGTCAAAGGAGTCTGCAACCTCCTTTAAGCATAATATTATGCAGAGAGAGACTCTGTTGGTTTGGCCATGTTGCCTGTATGAATAATTATAGATTGGTGAATAGGGAGGGTTATGAACAGTGTGCCTAAAGGCCTCAGAAAGAAGGGGAGACCTAGGATGTGGTCTGCAGACAATGTCAAACAGGACCTTGTTAGAATTGGTGTGCAGGCAGCCAGATGCGGTAGATGTAGCTCAGAACAGACTTGCTTGGAGAACTAAATTGCACGGTCTTATTGCACCTCCATAGCCCATGGCTGTTTGAGGATGATGATGATGAAGGCTCTCTTGACAAACTATTAAGTCCACATTCCTCATGTGGTAGACAGTCTTTCAAAATCAGTTGGAGGTGTAGAACTTTTAATAAAAATCCTTGCTATTTTTTTTCCACCTGGTCCTGCAGCTGCCACTGCTCATGTTGCTAATCAAAGAGTTCTATCAAAATGGTGATCCTGGCTTTCTGTTTAACCCTAAATGATCAAGTTGCTATAAGGGGTGTTTAAAAAGTTCTTGATATGTATCTGCAAACCAAAAACCATAGCACTTATCTCAACAAAACTTTTACTGTCTTTCAAAGTACTACCCTCCAGCATCTATGCAAAGTTGCAGATATCTACACCAATTCTGGAATGCTTGGTGGTACTCCTGTTAAGGAATACTCTGTAACTCTGAATGAATGCATTTTGCAAGGTCTTGAACACTTGCAAAAAGGCTTCCTAACAAGTATTTTTAAATTTTTTGGAAAGAACTAAAAATTGCATGGTGCAAGATCAGGTTAATATGAATGATGGAGTACCTGTTTGATTTTTCCCTGCTCCAGATAGGCCATAATTTGCCAGGTTTTGTGAATACTAGCACTGTCTAGAAGGAGAATCATTGACATGCCTGTTGTTTGCATTTTGGGCAAAACAAAGTTGGTGTAGTATTGGAAATTTATAGTCGTTTTTTCAGGTAAGTGTCCACTGCTACCACTCCTTTGGAATTGAAAAAAAAAAAAACTGTGAACATCCTTTCCCTTGAGGAAAAGTCTTACCAGACGATTTGGGGATGTGGTTAATCTTTCACAACCAAAACATAGTTATTAATCTTTCTGGGAGTTGTATAGTAATAAAACATCTCAACCTGTGACAACGCCTGTTAACTGTTTTGGACCACTAAGTTCAAACATTGCCAGCATCTCCTTGCACGAGCTGACTCTAACTTTTTGACATTCTGTCAGTTTGTGGGGTACCCATTTGGCACAGATCTTTCAGAACTTTAAATGTTGATGAATAATTGCTTCCACACTGAATTGATACATCATCATCATCATCATCCTCAAGCAGCCATGGGCTACGGAGGTCCAACCAGACCGCGCAGTTTAATTCTCCAAGCATATCTGTCCTGAGCTACATCTGCTGCATCCGGCCACTGTACACCAATTCTAACAAGGTCCTGTTTGACATTGTCAGCCCACCGCATCCTAGGTCTCCCCCTCTTTCTGAGGCCTCTAAGCACACTGTTCATAACCCTATTCGCCAATCTATAATTATCCATACGGGCAACATGGCCAAACCAGCAGAGTCTCTCTCTGCACAATATGCTGCTTAAAGGAGGTTGCAGACTCCTTTGCCTAACCTCATCGTTAGTTACAAAATTAAACCACCTAATACCCAAGATACTGCGTAAGCATCTAGAATCAAAAGTATCTAGTTTCCTGTTATCTTGTTTACACAGCGTCCAGGTTTCACTACCATAACTAACCCTAGAAAGAACCAAACTATTATACAGTCTAATTTTAGTCTTTAGGTTATACGCCTATTTCTCCACACTCTCCATAGATTCTTAAAAGTCCCACAGCAATCCCTATTTTTCTGTTAATCTCATGCAACACATCACCATTATCTGCTACATAGATCCCAAGATAATTAAACTGTGACACCTTCTCAAGACTGCAACCATTCCGATTAACTGAATCACAGCCTGCCTGACCAATTTTCATCACTTTAGTTTTCTCTCTGTTTATAACCAAACCTACCTACTACCAGTGTCATCAACAACTCGAATGAAAGAGTTCATCTCATCAACATCATTTGCCAAAAGGGCTAAATCATCAGCATAATCTAAATCAGAAATTTTCGTATCTCCAGCCCATTTAAGGCCAAAATCTTTCCCTTGAAGTGAATTTTGCATAACATAATCAATAACCAAACTAAAGAGAAAAGGAGACAAAATGCACCCTTGTCGAACACCAGAAGTAATGCTAAACCAATTGCTTCAAGCCTTACCAACTCTCATACACGACTCAGTGTTATTATAGAGAGCTTTCATTATGTTAACTACATTGTCAGGTATGATATATATATGATATATATGATCTCACAATCAACCACAAATTATGACGATCAACAGAGTCGAAAGCCTTTTTGAAATCAACGAAGCTAGCAACCAAAGGTTTCTGAAACTCTAAACATTTCTCAAGAATCTGCCTAAGTGAAAATATCTGATCCACACATCCCCTACCACTTCTGAATCCACATTGCACTGACATTTAAATTTATTACCTGAATGGTGTGTGTAGTATTTCCTTAATGAGTTCACAAACAGCAGTGATGTCACAAAGAAGCTCTGCTGTCCTCTGAATTTGCACATTCATCCTGTAACAGTGCCAGATCCCCATATACTGCATTCTTGTGGAAATTAAATTCTTTTTCCCATCTTTAGTAGGCTCCACACCAACAATGTACAGATTTTGCAGACCAACTTTATACACTGCCAGTGAAGAGAAAAATGACTATACAGCCTCTGCTTTTAACACATAATGACAAGTTTAGACAAGTTTTCAAACAAGTCATAGCTCATTAACTTCAAAGGAATGAGTGCAAATCTACAGACACACGTCAAGAACTTTTTGAAAGCCCTTCCATACAGTGACCTTTTTGAGGGATAGGATGATGGATTTTTCATTACACTTTCAATATTAATTCAAACAGGTCTGCACATACTTCCTCATCAACTTTCTTGAAAATTGGTTGAGTGACATTTATTTTAGACTTTTTTTCTACAAATTCCCTTTAAATTGCAAGGCAATGTATATATATACATAAAGCTGTATCTTAATAAAACTCTTCACTGATAACTAATTCAGAGTGAGAGAAGCGATATGTCCAAGAGCCAATGACAAAGATCATTGGCAGGGAAAAGTTCAAAAGAATTTTGATTTTATCTAGTAATCTTTAAAATTATTGGTAGCATTGCATTATGGCATGACATGAAGTGCCTCCTTAAATGAAAATTGAATAGATGAATTTAGTTGTAACCATTATTTTTTTTATAGATAATCACAATACTGTATAAAACTTTTTTCACTAAAATTGTATTCTTAGCATTGTAATGTTATCAATCATATGACATTTTAAGCAAGAATGGCTATGGATCATGTAGCAAGAATGATGTGTTTTAATCTAAAAATTGTAAGCTGTGTCAACTACATATCCAATCTTTCCTGTCACAGCTGCACCTTTCCTAAATGGGATCATTCACTGCAACAGATGCAGCAAAGACTAGGCACAAAGCATTGTTGGCAACTTGCCAAATGTTAACCAATTCAAATTTTGATATTTGAATTTCTTTTGCCTATTTAGAGTATTATTTGTCTTTCAGCACAGTTTGGAGAGTATTCAATATTTGAGTTAGCAATGCTAGGAAACTAACACAAAATTTGCAAATATTGAAAAAATTACTTACACAAACTTCTAAAAAATATACACATATTTTATTAAATGATTTGATTATTTCTTATTTAAGTTTAAATTTTGAGGTGAATTTTTATGACCATTGTCATTGCATATCCAAACTTCAATAAATCTTTAAATACAGGTTCGAGTCATAGCTGGGTCAGCATTGAGATTTATCTCCGCAAAATTCCCCACCCCGTCCCCAGTTAGTAGGAGACACCGATGGGCTTGGGAAGGCCACCATCCATCGGACTGGATGTTAAGCTGTGGCTCCATGTGCGGGAAAGCCATACCCTGTGCACATTAAAGAACACGCTGGATGGCCTTGACAGGAGGCTACCATCTGTATCCCAACAGCTATTCCAGTGGGTCCCCTCCCCCAACCTTCTCTGAGCCTTCGGGGTCCTTGTGACCTGGCCATTTAAGCCCATGGTGGGCAAAAAAGTGCCGTTCAGAGGTAAAACAACCCAACCCAACTCTTTAAATACAATAAATATGTTGAAATTTGATACACAGATTTGATTGAGATTTTTATTTTCAGTCACATTTGACCATAAAATGCTTATTTTAGAGTAACAGAGCTTTGAAGTTAGTTTCCTATTGACATATCATGAGGTTCTAACTTAACTTTTGCATGCCAGCATATGATTAAGTTTTTGCTAAGCTGAAAATTAAATTTTCATTAATTAATAAAGACAAATTTTAGTAGTACACTAATGCAAAATATAATTTCATTTATTACATACACATATTTAAAAGTAATAATTCTGTTTGCAAAATAAATTCTTACATTTTTTTCTTTCACTGGTACCCTAAAGGCAGATAATTCAGGAGGAATGCCAATTTTCTTGCAGCTGCTTCTTAAACAATACTTATTTTCATGGTGTGGCAAGATCACATCAGAGTCTATTTTCAAGTCAGGCCTATTTTCAAGTTGACATTTTGGCATTCCTTCAGACATCTTTTGGGTATCCTTCACAATCCTACATTGATTTGTCCTATAAGTAAACAAGCAATTTCAATCTAAGCAAATGTATTTGAATTAAAAGATACCTAAAACATAAACATGAAAATGCAGAATTAATATTTTTACTGTTTCTCAATTATAAAAATTATTACAAATTATTTAACTAATATCCTCAAGTTATATAAAATATACAATATGAAAAGTTTATACACCATAGATCACTAGATTCCTGTCAAGTACTCCACAGTTAACATAAGTAAATCATTAGTTCATTGACATCACTGGTGCTCAAAATTAATGATGATGGGCAAAATTGTGACATGGCTGAATAACAGCACATGGGATACTGATGAAATGAAATATGCATGAGTTCTGCATAAGCTCCCATATTGGAGATGGGAATTAAGGGACAGATGTTAATAGGTTTATGATCAATGTGACAATCATACAACTCATATTCATGCAATGCATTCCCATAATATAGATCAGGTTTTGTGGTATTATTACTCACTCTTCCAATAGAGCAGATCTGAAATCACGGAGGTGCTCTGGGAGAGGGTTGACATCTTACAATTCCCCTCCCCAGGATGTCCCAAACATTTTTAAGTGTATTCAGATCCAGATATCAAGTTCATAACTCCATTCTCTGAATATCTTCACCTTCAAGGAATTCGTTGATCACATGGACTCTATAGGGATGAGCATTATTGTCCATAAAGATGAAATTAGAATTGAGAGTACCATAGAAAAGCCTTACATAAAAATAAAAATAAAATACCCCCTCAAGCAGCTGCTTGCCACAGGTCTGACAGGAGTCTGTCCATTTATATGCCAAAGTAGAAGGTCTGAGAGGATGGCAGGACCTCAGCAGAAAAACAACGCATACATCCATGTCTTACCCGGGGTTCGAACCCAGGTCCCTTAGATCAGTAGCCAAGCATGTTAAATACTCAACCATCTCATCTCTGCATTGGTGAGCAGTCAGAGTGCCTCCTTGAGTTTACAAACTTAGTTCTTTTATCAAAACTTACCTTAACCCTAATGATTTTAAAACATATCATTTATTTATAGTATTCTAATATGATCAGAAAAAAAAAACTAAAAAAAACTTTGTTTATGGTTTGTAAATTTAAAAAACATTTAGTATTCTAATATTAATAATTCTAACACTCCTGAGAGAGATATTTTGTTGGAATTACCTAGAGCTGCAGCAATATTCATGGAATTTTTATCAGCTATTTGCAAGCACAAATGCTGTTAGTTAACAACATTCCAGATACTATGGGTAGCTGAAAATCTATTACCTGTTAGTTTTCTGAATACCTCTATCTTAATAACAGTAGGTAAAAAATTCAAATAACTGGAATTTTACCAGTATATGACAATTACTATAACCTTAACTTATAGATGAGTGGTCAAGTAATTAGTATGAATTCAGTGATTTGTGGTTTGATTCCTTGGAACTTGGATTTTTTTCCTCTTTACTTCAAAAATAACTCATTATTAATAAATGAAATAGCAACATTTATGGAGCATCTTGGATTATGACTAAGCTGTGTATACAAAGCTACTGAAAAGTCATTTACAATTCAAAACTCAAATGTACTTCAGCTTAAAAATACAACTCTGCTGACTGTTTTATAATGCATAAGTTTTTAATAACTGAATGATAGTAAATTAAAATTTGATTAACAATTCAAAACTCATATCAATTTTATAAAAAGTTCTATAAAAATTGCTTAATTCACATTATTTTGCTAAATTTATACTAAACTTTGAATATATATATATAAATGAGGTGCAATCTAAAAGTTCCTGGACTGTATTAATAAAAAGTGGTAGGCTTACCTTAGGTTTTAATCACTGTTATCCCCTTCAAAGTAGTCCCCTTGGGAGCTAATACACTGAGCTCAGTGTTTTTCCCATTGCTGAAAACACCTATGAAACTTCTATTTTCAGATGTTCAGTGCTTCCTTCGATTCTGCCTGAATCATTTTGTACAGTCAAATCTTCAACAGTTAAGGTGGAACTTCATCTTGGGGAACAAAAAGAAGTCACAGGAGGTGAGCAGGGGTAGGGGAATAACTGTCATGTTGTTTTTGGCCAAAAACTGCTGAACAGAAGAACAATGTAAGCTGGCATGTTGTCAATATGCACCACCCAGTCCTGTGCATGACACTTTCCTGGATGTTTCAGCATCACAATCCTTTTAATGTTTCAGGACCTTGATGTATCAGTGTCTGGCCTGTAGGAACAAATTCCTTGTGAATGATTCCCTCCACATCAAAGAAACAAATCAGCATGTTCTTCACCTGCCTCACTTTCTTTGGATGCAGTAAAGGAGGACTCTCTACTGGGATGATTATTTTGTTTCTGGGTCATACTCATATACCTAGCTTTCATCACCAATTATGACTTTAGAAAGGAAGTTTTGGTCCTTTTTGACTTGCTCTTGAAGGTCCCTGCACATAGTTAGCCAATGCTGTCTTTGGTCCTGAGTCAGCAGTCAAGGCAAACATTTGGCAGCAATCTGCCTCTTGCTGAGTTCCTCTGTTAGGATCCATTGACATGATCCACACATTAGTTCAACAATTCTATAGATGTCATTAATTGCCCATCGATGGTCCTTGTGAATGGCCCAATGCATTTCTCTACATTCTCATCTGCTTATGTTTTTGAGGGTGACCAGAATTTTCAGAATTCAGAGCTGCTAACCTTGCATGATGAAAATTACGATTTGGAAGAATGAAAAAAATGGAAAAAATTGGAGCCGGCTTACCTGCAGTTTAAGGCCCTCAGATGTCATTTGTTTAATGCAATACAATAATGCATTTGCCTTGGCAGAATGCGTGACTTACAGAGACTCCTAGCAGTGACTGATGGTGACAGAATTATACCAAGTTTCTTAAATTTATTTCCATAAAAAGAACCCCACTAAATATGATTTAAACTAATTCAAAATGCATTTCAATATCACATCAGAAAGAATATTCATTTCTTGGAAAGTTTTGCAAATTATAACCTAAATAATCATATTACTAGCAAGTGAAGATGCAGCACAATAAGAATATTATAGGAAGAGAATATAATGATAAACACTTATTGCTAAATATTTATTCCTAAGCATAAAATTTTATTTCCACAAATAAAAGAAAACCACCAGATATAATATCTAAAGCATATTTTCCCTACTGCACATATCGTTGTACGACGAATGTCAGTCAGTACCATCTGAAGATACTTGTTTCAACAGCCTATTATCACTGACAAAAATGCTCATTCAGTAATGTAAAAAAACTCACAAAAATCTTATTAGAGACAGCTATTCTAACAAGTGCACATCACTAAACAATGAATTGCCATTCTGCAATTTAAGAAAATCCCAGAACAAAACCATTGGAGACAACCATTTTAACCCATTTAATATTGCTAACCGGTGAATAGCTGTTCTGTCTTTTTAACCCCCCCCCCCCCCCCCAGAACAAACCAACAAGGCTAGAAAACAAAATTGTAATTCTGCAGTATATAAAAACCCCTGGAACTAAAAACTAAATAATCCCATTAAAGACAACCAGCCTGAAACACACGAATTATTGTAAATAATAAACCACCAATCCACAGTATAAAAGAGCCGCTGGAACTAAATATTCCCTCCAGAGACAGCAAGTTTAAAAAACACAAATTATCGTAAACAACTCACTGCTGATTCTCAGTATAAAAAGCCTGGGAACTAAATAATCCATCAGAGAAAAAAACCCTAAAAGCACAAATTATTCTAAACAATTCAATGCCAATCTGCAGCATAAAAAAGTCCCAACTAAATAATCCCAAAGACAAAAAGCCTAAAAATCACGAATTATCATGAACAATTCAACCCCAATCCATAGTATAAAAAAGCCCCTGAAACCATTAGAGATAACAAGTTTTTGTGCTAAAAAACACAAATTATTGTAAACAATACACCATCATTGCATTATTATAAAAAAAACACACAAGATAATCTTATTGGAGACAAACCATTTTAAACAGAGCATATTGCTAAAGAAGAAATCATCCCATTTCTCTCTCAACACAATAACAGTTAACATGAATTAACTAAATATTATAATCATCTGCAACTTTCAGTACTTATTTTAGGCAAAATTTATACCTTTATGCTACATATAAGGGAATTAAATCCAAACTCTGTAAAAGAATTTAAGTGTGGACTTTGCCATGTGTTCATCCAGAAATGGTTAGCTGGAGTCTTATAGATCTCTTTTGAATGATGTGCTTTGTGTTGGGTTGTTTTACCTCTGAGTGGCATTCTTTTGCACATAATGGACTAAATGGCCAGGTCACAAGGACCCTGAGGGCTCAGAGAAGATTGGAGGACACCCACTGGAACAGCTATTAGAAGACAGATGGTAGCCTCCCGTCAAGGCCATACATCGTGTTCTTTAATGTGCACATGGAGGCCATGGCTTAACGTCCCATCTGATGGACAGTGGCTTTTCCAAGTCCACCAGTGTCCCCTACTGACTGAGGGCAGGGTGTGGATTTTGCGGAGATAAATCTCGAATCTGGCCCAGGAAGGATTCAAACCTAGGAACTGTATATTATAAGCCTGGCGCACTACTGACTGAGCCACTCCCTCTGATTGATGTGCAAGTAAATCCCACAAGCAACCATAGATTAGGGAGTGGTGACACAGCTGCACCTTCAATACAAAAGCTAAATTGGAAACAATCCTTGCCTTTCATTAATATTCTCCATTTGTGAAAAGGGCAAAAAATACATAAAATTTGGAAGCAGATTTTTTTAAGA
The DNA here is from genome assembly GCA_038380435.1 of Ryuthela nishihirai. Classification (NCBI taxonomy): domain Eukaryota; kingdom Metazoa; phylum Arthropoda; class Arachnida; order Araneae; family Heptathelidae; genus Ryuthela; species Ryuthela nishihirai. The sequence goes on from JAWZYU010000007.1 coordinate 5,463,803, forward strand.
GTAAAACTGAAAAAACTCTAAAAATCAAATTTTTGGATTTTAAACCATAAACTGGAGAAAATTTGGAAAAATTGGGGTGGTTAGCAGTTCTGAGAATCTACTACCAATGTTTGCCCATGTTTAAAATGTGAGAACCATTCAAAAGCCCATGTGTTGTCAGTAAATTCTTGTTTAAGCATTTTGTGAATCTCTGAAGCAGTTTTACCGAGTTTGAAACAAAACATGATGGAAATGAGCCATTATTTCAAGTCTTCCATTTTCTGTAATCATAAAGCAGCACAAATACACTCAAGTGCTCATAAAGAAGGCTTAATTTCAACTGTCAACATGAAACCTGCCCAACTGCTTGACAAAGGAGTAGGCTTGCGATACCTAGTGGCAGAAGTCAAAACATCTAGATGGTGCTACACATGGTAAGTCTGGGAACTTTTGGATTGCACCACATATGAAGTACAAGCAAATATTCATGTAACTTTAGCATATAGTTACAAAAATATAACCTTGGTGTAATAAGTTGTGCTTGTGAAGCAATTAATTGCTAATAGTGCTGTTAATCATATGTAGTCAAGAATCTGAAGGATTTTGCTTGTGTATGTTTGGAGAACTATTAAATTTAAGTTTTAATATCTTATATTTTGGAGAGCTTCTAAAGGCAAGATTTCACTCAATAATGCATGCATTCCTGTTATGAGAAAATTTGTAAAGTATTAAGGTTTTCTTTGACACATATATATATATACCGTAAAATCTCGAATATAATGCACACCCATAACTTTTCAAGATTTTATTATAATAACATATAATATTATATATAATATATTAACATATACGTTAACATATGCATAAACTTTTATTTGTTAACAAAACTTAAACTTTTATTAAAAAAACAAACAAAAATGCATAACACCTAACTATTACTGGGAAATTCGTAAAAACACTCATCATCACTGTCACTAGTAAGAAGCTCATCTAGTGCTGTTGAGTCAATGCCACTGCTATTGGTGCTGTCATGATAAATATCACCATCATCATCTTCATCTGATGACACTTGTTCATCCTCCCACAAAATGTCATTCTCGCTGCTGTCAAGATTATTGGAAATACAACATTTGAAGTTGAAAGGAAGCCTGTTGAATTACAGATGCATCCAATTCATTCCAAGCACCCACTTGGCAACATCGGTAAGAATCGGTTGACGCATATGGCCACCAGCAGTATACGTGTGATTACCGTTGCTTAACAATGCATTCCATTTACAATGGATAGCATCCTTCATCGTCTTATTAACAGCAATGCCTAAAGGCTGCAGTAGACAGGTCACGATGCCTGGAATAATAACCAGATCAGACTTCATTTTCTTCAGTTTTTTCTGGACAGAAGGCATCCAATGACACCGAAACAAGTCGAGCACCAATATGTAAGGTTGTTTTTGATCGGCATTTCCAATCTGTGCAAGGTCATAGATATGTTCCTTTCTCAATTTGATTACAAACTTTTGGAACTCCAGAAGCTTTTTTTCATGGTTGTCTGGAAGATGCTACATGATGGTATATCTTCTACAAACTGAAAGACCATGTCACTTCATAAAACGAACTGCCCATCCACATGACGCTTTAAATTCTGTTGTGCCCATAAGAGATTTTTTAAATTCCAAAACTTTAAGTTTGATTTCAGTGTATGAAACACTGATGCCCTGTTGCCTCCTATCTACTACCCACTCCATTAATGTTTTTTCTAGGTCTGGGAAACTTGGTGGTAAACCCATGATTCACTTTTTTCTTACTAGGCAACACTTGCAGCGCCTCTTTGTTTTTTAGCCATAATCGGATAATGGAAAATCGTTAATGGAAAAATGACGACTTGCTGCCTGACTGCAGTCAGATTCTGCATATTTTACTACTAACAGCTTTTCTGCTTTAGTATAACATTTCCTCGAATTCCTTTTTCAGGACTTCCCATTACTCAAAAGGACAAGAGGAGGGGATGCAGTCACAGAGCACTGTTACCAAGAGTGTGAGATGCATCTTGCAACAATGTCTCAGAGCTATACGTGTGACTGTTTAATATTGAAAATGACGGTTTTTTCTGTATGCGAGTATAATAGACATCCCCATTTTAGCAGGCTAAAATGAGTAAAAATTGTGCATATTACAATCAAGATTTTACGGTAGATTTTATTTTACATTGATAGACATGTCACTTCCAATGCATATATTCTATATTTACAAAGTTCGAAACAAAAAGATGAATTCTTTAAGCTTTAATCTAGACTCACAGAATACTTTATATAAAATGTGACACTGAATTATAAAGTCAATGGAAGATTATCTCATGGCAATATACCGCTATGGCCGCAAGCAAAAAACTGTGCACATTTTCCAATCAACACAAACATAAAAAAAGAAAACACAATAAGAGCATGTACACTAAAAACAAAAAAGGGAAACCCTCAAGAAATGCAAAACAGTGCCTTGCCACTTTTTATGCCCAGAATGATTCAAAATATACAGTAGGTAGCATTTTGGGAAATCATATTTTGATTCTATTGGGTTGGTGCAAAAGCAATGGAAAAAAACATGAACCAAGCATTTGCTGTTGTCAGGAAACATGCAGAGGACTTGTAAACAATGTAAAAGACAGCGCATGATAGCTCTGGTTTAATGATGTTCTGTACTTACATTTAGTTCATATAAGTGGCAACAGGCATTTCACAATAGTGATGCAAGATGTGTGTATTAGTTCCATCATGCTGTACGAATTCAGAAATGGTACACATACCATGCAAAACTTATGGGGGCAAAGTCATCTCTAAAAGCATCAGTTACCAGTGGTATGACAAGTTCCAATGAGGTGACTTTCAACTCAGAAACAAACCTCAAAGCAGCCGGCGAGTGGAGTTGAGCAATGACTGTTTAAAAGCAAGGGTTCCAGCAAGACAAACTTTGTGTATTGTGTTACCTTTAACTGAGACAGTGATCAGCAGTGACTTTGGTCTTAGTAAGGCATGTCCTTGTATGAGAAGGCCTATAAAAGCTAGGAGTAGTTTCTAAGATTCTTCCCTGTCCTACATGTTTTAAAAAATAAATAAATAAATAAATAAAATAAAAATCCAGGAAATTGGCAGAGCTATTGAACACCAATCAGTCCTTTGTCATTCAACATCTGCAAAAGCTGGGTTATATGTTAAAACTGGATACCTGGATCTCACATCAGTTGTCACAGCAGAACATGGTAGCTCACTAAACTGCATTGCTTTCTTAGCAAAAGGCCAATGGCATTCTAGGCGGAATGATTACAGAGCATGAAAGTGGATCATTTATGATATGTTGTCCATAAAAGATCATGGTGTCCAAGCAGAATTATTTTCCCAGCCTATGACAAAACTGGAACTGCTCTCTCATAAGGTGATGCTCTGTTGTTGATGGGATTGTAGGGGTATCACCCACTATGAACATTTAAACTAGTCCCAAATCATCAACTAGAATGTCTACTGTGAACAGTTGGACTGCTCAAGTGCAGCAAGCACAGAAGGCCAAATGCCTGGCATTGGTAAACAGAAAAGATATCGAATTCCACAAGGGAAACATGGTGGTAACCCACGATTCACTTTTTTCTTACTAGGCAACATTTGCACCTGTTGTTGCATAATGGACACAGCAGAAGCTGCGGCAGTTGGGCTGGGAAATAATGATGCATCCCTCATATTTACTGAACCTGGCTCCCTCAGATTTCCATCTGTTGCAATCCCTGAACAATTTCACTTCCACTATGAAGTTTAGAAATGATGACAAGGGTCACCACGAAGGCCAAGAGTTTCTACAGGAATGGCATCTACAGACTTGTAGATCATTGGAACATAGTCATATCTACTAATGGCAATTATGTTCTTGATTAAATGACACATTAGTTAATAATGGGAATGACTATTCTTGAATGTCTTGTGTTTCCCCATTACTTTTGTATCAACTCTATATTAAATCTTCATGGCTATCAACACACCATTAGGCACAAATTTCCATAGATTGGGAGCATAGGTACTGGACAGCATTTGCTGGTACAACAAATGAAACTTCAATTTAAAAATAAATAATAAATCCTGTTATTTATTTTTTTTACCTATATCTCATGAAAGTAGATAATTCATTCAAACCTTTGAAATAATACTTAATTTTTCCATTTTGTGCAGATTTAAGATATCTCATCAACATTCCATAGATGTGATATACCATAACACCCTGTTACATTTGTTGACAATACTCCATGTTGAAGCAACTCTCTGATTTAAACTCACAATTTCAAATTGAACTAGTGCCAACACAGTTTTTTCTAAAAGTTTTGAAATTCTCCTGTAAATTAACCAAATTCTTCTTTTTTCTTTTAAAACAGAGGATTTCGGAAGCAAATACAAAGTAAGTTCATCCGTTTTTTTTGCCCCGTTTTACTCTCTCTTTTCTGCTTTAAACCTATTTCAGTATTTCCAGAATTATTTTTATCATTCATCCCAGCATTCAAGGCATCATTCACTAGGATTGAAATCAAATCCACTTTTCTTCCCCTTATGCATGCTAACTAGATCACAGCAGGGTGCAAGTCACAGATCTCATTATCAGAAAAGATATCACTATATAAAAATATATATAATTGCTTCTACATGTGTGTATTATGCATGTGATGGCTTGCATGGTGGTTGTTTAGAGCTTCAGCCTGACACATTGGATTTTGCCTTAATTCATTCAGTATTTTATTTATACTTTTATAATTAAACCTTTGATTTCGTTTCTGTAGATTTTATATACCTTTACACATTTTTTGGCATTATGCTATATCACTGGTTAAACAAGGATGTCTTACAACTTATTGCACATTTTTTCTTTTATTGTTTCTTGAATTTTCAGTAAGAAAAATCAGTCTTTCCCCATGCTTGCAATTGGAGGGCTGTGTGATATTGTTGGCATTCCCTCTCTCAATAAACATAGTTTCTTTAAACATCCCACTAATCATTTTCTTTCCACAGGTTCTTCAAATGTAAGGACTCTGCACAGAGATTGTTCTTTTGATGTCCTCACACAAGAATTCCAACCATCAATAAAAAAAAAATACCACCTCAAGCAGCTGCTTGCCACAGAGGTCTGACAAGAGCATGCCAGTTTATACACCATAGTAGGTCTATGAGGATGGCTGGATGACACAAACATTCATGCCTTACCCAAGGCTTGAACCCAGGTCCTGTAGATCAGCAGCTCAGTAAGAAAACTGATCTTTAATCGCTTCCTGAGAATGAATGAGTTCTTAGATATGGAAGCCAAAAGAATTTCCTTGGCACTGAAATCAGGCCCCCTGCCTCTACAGCTGGAAGATGGTGACATAATTTTCACAAGTGTATTGCACCTTCCCTTTCTCCATTTTTTTGCTGATGGGGTTTTAATACCTCCTTGGCAAAATTTAATAAAAAAAAATTAAAGTTATTTAATTCTCTATGACACTGTTAAATGGTTTTAAGCACTTAAACACATAGACTATGCTATCCATGTGTTTAAGTGCATAGTCCATGTGTTTAACTGCTTATAACCATTTAACATACAAGTGTCATACAGAATTATATAACTTTAATTTTAATTACCACACTGTGTACCTGTACTCTAATTTTTGTTTAATAAAAAAAAAACATTATTAGTGTTTAAATTCACATTGAACAGTTTCAAAAGAGTTAGCCCCTTTAAATATCTTGGCTGTGCCACTGAGGATATTGCTGCCTTTTTAGTTTTCGTGCAGAAACTTTTGGCACTTTGTCAAAATTCCCAAAATGCAATACCCAAAGAAAAAAATGCATAAAATTCAGAAGAAAAAAAGAGCCAAGATCCCATGAATGTGAGCAGTCCAATTCATCTTATTTTAACTCTGGCTGATGTTTTAAAATATATACTGAAATGAATCATAAAAAGAAATAGAAGTAATGTTTCAGATAAGTATTACATTATTCATGAAGAAATTTCCTTTTGGTTAATATATAATTTAACTCTTTTTATTCATCAGGATTTCCAAAATTAAGCCTTAACTATATAGTCAGATCTATTTTCTTCACTATTATGCTGTGAAAAATTCTTATTAAAATGAATAAGTTTATAACTTTTCCTAATACTTTTATTTTCATAGAATTCGGAATTAAAATTCTGTTTAATTTGGTACATAACATGACCTATATATCTGCTCACTGATTATTTGCTTAAATTTTTTTTAAATTAACTTATTTTATTCAGCACAGTTGAGAAAAGATTAGACTTTTCTCAATGTACAGTACTAAGAAACAAATTACAAAAAAGAGAGCAATTTTCTTGTTTCAAATAATTTTTTCCTCTCTTATTCATAAATAAATATCCTTTCTATTCATATGCATTATAATTATTTATGTCTATTAGTTTTTTAAATATATTTTTATTTGTATTGGAAGAATTTTTTACAATAAAAAAGCTCTATTAAAATAAAATTTGTTGCCATTTTTGTTAAATATTTTCATAAAAATCCAGATTAAATACTAATTAATTTGGCATATAACAAACATGCCATAATTCCTTTCATTGGTTATTTGGCAAAAAAGTTCTACGGTTAATTTTTTCTTGGCTGATGGCGGAGAAAAAAAATAGCTTGCTATGTGGTGTCAAACCCATTTTTCAGGCTGGCACTGGAAGGGTTAGTGTCAGGTTTCTCAGAATGCATTGCAATTGTGGCAAAAATAATTTTTAACTTTCTTTCTGTAAAAAAATTAGAATCTTATCCTGCAGTAATTAACAAATATATGTAGTTGTGCTATATACCAAATGAAAAAGCATTTCATTCTGAAAAATAAAATGGAAATTCATATTAAACTAAAGGCTACTTAACCAATTTTAACAAGTGGTAAAAGCTTTGCAGTTAATTTAAAGATTAAAGATGTATTAACCCTTTAGGCCTAAAATTTTGTATATTAACAAAACTGAAAATAGAAACTCTTACAAAAAATGTATTTTAATGGGTAAAGTTTTATAGTTTTCATAAGCCATTTTTATTGTTAATGGGGCTTAAAAGTTCTGACAACTCACTATTCACCTGCTTGGAAAGATAATACCTTTTGATTATTGAATTGAGACATAGCAATCCTGCCAGGCTATACAAGTCTAACAAATCATATAATGGGCATTTTCAATCCCCGACTACCCATAAAGGTTAAAATCTTTGTTAACAGGAACTTCATTGAAAAAATAGTGAGGAGCACTAACTCCAGTAATTTTTCAAGCAAAAAGTGTTCTAGACATTTAATATAATATTACCAGTTATTACTTATGTTTTCTTTTGTAACATTTTCATATTTATAAGCATATGTTTTTACCTTATGTTATTTGTTTTGACTCCTTTATCCATTCCATCTATATGGGTACCTATATTTGAAATATATATAAAGTTATTCACTGTCTTTGAATCTACATAAAACAAATAGAACACAGCATATAGTGTTTTTGAAAACAGTACAGTGTATATCATTACAAAAATGGTAAAATTATGCTAACACAATTAATTAACACAAACAAATATTTCGTAAAGATCATTCTGATTTACAACAGTATTCTTAAAGATTGAATTATCAGCAATCAGCATAATTTGAAACTTGTTTCTTATTATTACCTCGGATCTAGTAACTTCATATTAAAAAAACTTTAAAATGCATTTAGTTCAGCTTTTTTACTTAATATAAAACTTTAAGGTAACAGGCAGATATTTTTCATACATTTTATTGAAAGCAGTAGAAAAATTCTAGCTTATTGTAAAATTTATGTATTAATTCACTTTTTAAAATGTGAAATATTAAGAGTTTAGCAATGTTTTTGATAATTTACACTGAAGAGAACTCTTAATTGTTATTAAAAAACACTCAAATGTTGCATAAAAAGTGGGAAGAAATACCTAGGGCTGTTTTTCAGACTCTAACTTGGGATCTCAGGATAATCAACCAGTTGCAGTAGTTTCAATTGCAATATCTGCCAAAGTTGATTCAGGAACCCACACACATGGTATCCCATAATAAATAAAAGTGAATCGATTATACTGCTCTCCAAAACTTAACTACAGGTATCAAAAGTCAGACAGGCAACATCTCTGGCTTATTCAGTAGTTTGTTTTAAATAAGTTGTCAATGGTATAATCCTTACCATTCCACTAAGGTTTCATACCAATCTTTTTGACTCATCAACAAGAATATAATCATATTCAGTGGGTTTAACATATTTATTAGCTAGTACATTTGAACACTAATTAATTTCAGAATTTTTTTATATCATTTGTTTTCCATTAACTGATGTTAGTTCTACTTCACAAACTTACAACTCATTTTATCTTATTATTTTTGTATTGCAGCTTTGTATTTTTTAAACACTTATAATTTGTTTTGTAAAAAATAAATCATTTTGATACAAATTAAGTTTCTTAAATTTAAACCAGAAATGATTTTAACAACATAAAATGAAAAATATGACCCCTTTCTTGCATATTATGATTGAAATAGCTGTTTTTTAGTGAATATGATTACTTGGTATGCAATTTTTAGCAAAATCATATGGAAAATTTTATATTGTTTTCATCCAACTTACCAGACTGTTGGACAATTATTCAAAGTGGTGCCCACAATTATACATTTTATACTCAGATATATATATATGAAATAATGTTGTATGAAACATATAAATGTTGGGAAACTCTGTTCTAAAGTTTCATTTAAACAATGCTAATGGGGCATAAATAGAAGGAAAGTATGAAGCAAAATTTCTCAGAAGCAGTGGGAAACCATGAAACCAGTGCCTCATAATACTAGGTTTTTAGCCATCTGTCAATATCTTTTTCCATTTTGAAAAATTGATGCTGTATTGCATCACATTATCAAAAATTTCAACTTCTTTTTAATCGTGAGTTACTCCATAACAAAAATTTCTTGCTTATGATCAGTTTGAATTTAATAAATAATTTTTTCCTATTTAATAAGCAAAGGAACATGTTCTTAACAAATGTTCATTAAGTTTTAATAATTCTGCCCCTAAAAGATTATTTACTCTAGTGACTGTCATGAAAAAATATATTTTGAATAAACAGCAAATAAAACTGTGTTCTTGGTATTACTAAAATTTGATATATAGCTAAAAACTCATGTAAATAACAAATGTTAATTTGAAAGTTGCAGTTAGAGTTTATTGTAACTTTTTAGAATTTTCACATTTTATCTGACAAAATGACAGTTTACTGGATTAAATATATTTCGTAACTTATTCTCCTCCATGTCACCTGATTGAGATTGTATCATCAGTAAAACAAGTAGACTCTTAAATGCAAAAAATTACAAAAATTTCACATCCATTTAATAGGGGTCCCAGTTTATGAAGAGAAAGTGAACACAATCCTTTCATTTATCTTACTAATAAAAGACTGCTTTACATTCTTTCATATTTAGTTACATTTGAATGTCATTCAAGAATATTTTGCTTAAAAGATAGGTTGCTTTTTCTCTTAGAGCAGTTTTTTTTGACTGCTGTAAAATGAGCTATATTAGATGGCAATATCGCAACATCTCCAAGATAACAGCTTACCTGTTAACTTCAAAATTTCAAAAAACATGGGATGCTTTCCAGTGGCAGATCATGACTAAAATATTTGGTGGGGCACTTTGACTAGCACAGGCAGGACCTGGATGCAGGGAAAAAATTTGGGGAGATGCCTGAAATTGAATTGAACAGAATCATACTGAAAATGCATTCCATAATGCATATATTCTTTTCGTTTACTAATCATTCTCAAAATGCATCATTTAGCAAAAATTTTAGGAAAATAAAACAAACTCGAAAAGGTGATTCATCAACAGTTCTAATAAAGAGTTAATCTCATCAACAATCATTTGTAAAAAGTGCTAAATCATCAGCATAATCCAAATCAGAAATTTTCAAATTTCTAGACAATTAAGACCACAATCTTCCCTTTGGAGGGATTCTGCAAAATAAATCAATAACTGAACTTACAGGAAAAAAAGGCAAAATGCACCCACCTCTAACTCTACTAGCAATGCTAAACCAATTGCTACAAGCCTTACCAGTATCATGACAAAATGCTGTTGGAAAAACAATCTTGCAATTTGTTGCCAGCAAAAATGCCAACTGCAATTCAGCGACAGCAAAAACGCTGACAAAAACGGCATCACAACATAACACCAAAAACAAATACAATGTTACAATACACTGGGAACAAAAACAGCATCGTAACATTATGCAAAGAACAAAAATGGCATCACAATATTATGTTGAGAACAAAAATACCATCGCAACATTATGCCAAAAACTGATACTAAAAATGTGTCGACAATAATATGTGTTGGAAGAAACACATCAATGAACTCTACTATTATTATAATTTACTATTGCTATTAAATTAAATTTTTTACTTTGTTGTCTTTATGCATTCAGCAGCTTTGTTTTTAGAGATATATGTTAAAAAAAATTTTGGCTCAGATACATATTGATGAGACATTATGATTTGCCCTTTTGGCATTCCCCAAAAGTTAAAGTTGTGTCCTCTAATGGTATTATTCTGTAATGTTCCTTTTGAAATTTTAAAATTTTCAATTTTTTTCTACCATTCATCATAAATACATTATTTTGTAATATTCCTTTTCGAAATTTTTAATTTTTTTCTATGCTAGAAATTAGAATTTTAATTTTTTTTAAATTTTGGTTGGTGGATAATTGAAAAATTATTTTTCATTGCATGGGTACTAAACTATTAAGATTCACAGTTTTTACTTTTTCAGAAGGTTTTTAGGAATATTATAAGTGATCTATTTATACTAGAAATTTTGATGGTAAAATGTGATGGCCAAGAGGTTACAATTTCATTTGAAACTTTTGAATTGGGAAGCTGGAAGTTCTATTTTGGCATTTCTTGATATGTCAAATAGATCTCAACATTCAATTTGTGGGTTGTTTAACCACTGAGTACTCCTTTTTTTGCCCACAATGGGCAGGTCACAAGGACCCAGAGAACATTGGAGTAAGAAGACCCACTGGACAGCTGTTAGGAAACAGATGGTAGGCTCTCCCCTCAAAGCCATGTAGCAAGTTATTTAACATGCACAAGAGTGTGGCTCTCCCACACACAAGCTTAACATCCCATTCGATGGACAATGGCCTTTCCAAGCCCATCAGTGTTTCCTACTGACTGAGGGCAAGGTTTTTGCAGACACAAATCTCAACTCCTGCCCATGTGGGATTTAAACTTAGGAACTGTAGATTACGAGGCCGGCATGCTAATGGCAGCCCCCTCCCCAATTAGCTGGAAGCTATCAGTTTAAGAAAAGCAAAAGTTGACTTTTTGTTTAAATTATATTTATCATTTTGGGGATTATTTTTTGGTTGGCCATCATTTCTCCTTATTCTGAAAGAGTTGTGCATGCAACTTCCTCCGACTTTTGATTGACAGCTACTAATGAAAACATTTAGGGCACACCCCTTCTTGCATCATAGCTAGCGCGAGAGCATGATCGTAAGATGATGCAAATGTTTTTCCCAGCGTGCAACACACATGTGCCAGTTGTACACGCATGTAATACAAGTGACATTTGGTCACAGAGTCAGTACGAGAAAAAGAGTCAGAAGGAAGGTAGTGATGATGTGAAGGAATCAGTAGAGAGTGTCAGTAAGAGGAAGGATGTTAGTAGAGATGGAGTTTTTAGTTGCTCAGATTTTTGCATTCATCAGTATATATGGTGAGTCTTGAATTTTTTAGAAATAAACTTTGCATGTGATATGAATATTTTGACTTTGCTATTTTTTTCTTTTTTGCAATGATAATTGATTTTTCATTAAGATATAATTTTAGAAAATTTTGACAATCTTTTTGATTTCTTACTCAATAAGTAATGCCAATTACTTAACAAACCCTCATTTAACTTTATTTGGCAAGTCAACATTGCCTGGCGCCCAATATGCTATACGGATAATTTATGCTATTTATTTTAATTTGGATCAGTCAAAAGGCCCAAAGTAAAGAAGTTTAATAATCTTTTGGAGCATTGCAACAATTTCAGGATATTTTGAATCTGCCAAAAAAGGTGACAGTTCTTTTGTATAGGTGACTTCAATGCTAAAGTTGATGCTGACTCTGACCTTTGCTCATTAATGTTAAGTCCCTTTGGCATTGGTAGTTCCAATGGCAACTACCAATGCTGGATGCTACCAATGACACCTGACTATTTCCTGGTCAAAAGTACCTTGCAACTGAAGCTTAAGAAATGTTGCACTGAGGTTAGTTTAACACTGAATGTCTGAAAGATCCAGATATAATCTGTAGTTGAGAAAGAATGGGATGAGTTTAAACAATCATTTTTTGAAACTAACAATACTCGTTTTGGTAAAAAAAGGAACGTAGGAAACAAAATTATTTGAGTGATAAGGCTATGGAACTTACTTCTGAAAGGAGGAAGTGTAGGAATAATATTAATCAGCTTACTAGTCCTAAAAGACAGCATTACATGAGTTTAATAAACTAGAAAAGGATCAGTTAACAGCTGATAAGAATCTTTGGTTAGTTAACTTGGCTGGAAAAACAGAGGAAGTAGCTAAACAGCACAACAGCAGGGAGTTGTACCAGATAGTTAATATTTTGTGTATGAAGAAACAGACAGGTACACAGGGATTGAAGGATAAACATGGTAAGGATGTTGAAAGTGAAATTGCCATAATGGTTAGGTGGACTGAGCATTTCAGAGATGTGTTAAAAAAATGTAGTTAGTTCTAACTTCCATAGTTTGTAATGAGGTAGTTTCATTATTGGTTTTAATGTTAGTCCTGTATCACATTCTGAAGTTACTTTGGTTACATCTACAAGTAAAACTGCATAAATCCCCAGGGGTAAATGAAATTACTACTGAAATGTTTAGACCTGGGAATGCTTGTGTTGTCACATGGCTGACTAACATTTCCAATATTTTTTTATGGTAAAGATGTTGTTTTTAAAGATTTTATTAGGGCTATTACTATCCCTCAGTTCTTGTGATAACTATAGGTGAATAAGCCTACTTTCTGTTCCAGGTAAAGTTAATTATGATTGTGTTTAACAGAACTAAGAATCTGGTTGATGGACAATTACATGATGAGAAGTGTGAATTCAGAAGTGAAAGAGAGTATGTAGATCAAATTTTTTCACTTAGATTCTTGATAAATGTTTAGAGTTTCAGAAACCTAAAGAGGAAGTGGTGATTTCAACCCCAGGAGTGGTTGAAATCACCACTGAAATGCTTAGAGCTCATGTGACTACACATTTGGGTAGTGAGATGGCTGTCGGAAATTTTGAAAATCTTTCATGATAAAGACGTTGTTCCGAAAGATTTTACCTGAGCTACTGTTATCCCTATTTTTGTAAAAGGTTATTGTAGCTCTTTGATAATTATAGGGGAAATACTTTACTTTCTGTTCCAGGTAAAGTTCTTTGCATGATTATATTTAACAGAATTCATAATTTGATTGATAGATAACTGCGTGATGAACAGTGCGGATTCATATGGGATAGAGGATGTATAGACCAAATAATTTCACTTAGATTGTTGAGAAATATTTAGAGTTTCAGAAATCTGTGGTTATGAGTGTTATAAATTTCAAAAAGGCTTTTGACTCTGTTGATCATCATAATTTGTGGTTGATCAGGAGATCATATGGCATACCACAAGTTAGTTAATATAATAAAAGCTATCTATAGTAACACAGAGTCATGTGTAAGAGTTGGTAAAGCTTGTAGTAATTGGTTTAGCATTGCTTTTGCTGTTCAAAAAGGGTGCATTTTGTCTCCTTTCCTCTTTAGTTTCGTTATTGATTATGTTATACAACATTCACTGCAAGGGAAAGATTTTGGGCTAAAATGGTCTGGAGATTTGAAAATTTCTGATTTAGATTATGCTAATGATTTAACCTTTTTGGCAAATGATGTTGATGAGATGAATTCAATCATTCAAGCTGTTGATGAGACTGGTAGAGTAAGTTTGGTTATAAATAGAAAGAAAACTAAAGTGATGAAAATTGATCAGGCAGGCTGTGATTTAGTTAATCTGAATAGTTCCACTCTTGAGCAGGTGTCACAGTTTAATTATCTTGGGAGCCATGTAACAAATACTGGTGATGTGCAGCATGAGATTAACAGACGAATAAAGATTGATGTTTAAGAATCTATAGAGTGTGGAAAATTAGGTGTATACACCTAAAGACTAAAATTAGACTGTATAATAGTTTGGTTCTCTCTAGAGTTAGTTATGGTAGTGAAACTTGGACCCTTTTTAAGCAAGTTAACAGGAAACTTGATGATTTTGATTCTAGATGCTTACGCAGTATCTTGGGCATTAGGAGGTTCAACTTTTTAAGTAATGATGAGGTTAGGCAGAGGAATCAGCAACCTCTTTTGTGTAGTATATTGTGCAGAGATAGACTCCATTGGTTTGGCCATGTTACCCATATGCATAACTACAGATTAGTGGATAGGGTTATGAACAGTGTGCCTAAAGGCTCAGAAGAGGGAGAAAAGGGTGCATTTTTTGTCTCCTTTTCTCTTTAGTTATTATGTTATGTGGAATTTTCTGGAAAGAGATGATTTTAGCCTTAAATGGTTTCAGAGATCTCAAAATTTCTTATTTAGATTATGTGGATGATTTGACCCTGTTAGTTAATGATGTTGATGAGATGAATTCTTTCATTACAGCTGCTGATGAGACTGGTAACAGAGTAGGTTTGGTGATAAACAGAGAGAGAACTACAATGATGAAAATTGGTCAGGCAGATGGTGCTTCTTTGCTTTGAATGGTTGCACTCTTGAGCAAGTGTCTCAGTTTAATTACTTTGGAAGCTGTTTAACAGATACTGTTGATATGAGGCATGAGATAAAGAGAGAAATAGGGATTGTGGTGGGACATTTATGAATCTTTGGAATGTATGGACAAATAAGCATATATGCCTATAGAATAAAATTAGGCTGTATAATAGTTTGGTTCTTTCTAACTGTTATACAGTGCTTACAGTAATGAAACATGAACACTTTGTAGGAAGATAACAGGAGACTTGATGCCTTTGATTCTAGATGCTTATGCAATATCTTCAGCATTAGGTGGTTTGACTTTTTAAGAAATGATGAGGTTAGGCAAAGGAATAGACAACCTTCTTTCAGCAGCTTATTTTGCAAAGAGAGACTGCCTTGTTTTGGCCATGTTGCGACTGTATATATTGCTGCAGAGAGGCGAATAGGAATTTGAATAGCATGCCTAAAGATCTCAGGAAAAGAGGGATGCAACCTAGGATGATCTAATAATGACTTAAGATGCGATGGGCAGACATTGCAGAACAGAACCTTGCTATTTTTGGCCAACAGTGGCCAAATGCAGTAGCTGAAGCTCAGGACAGACATGTTTGAAGAACAAACAGCAGTATGGCTGAACCTCTGTAGCCCACAGTTACCTGAGAATTTTGTAGGTATGTATAAACTTTATGACTGATTATCATAGTTATATTTTGCATGTCAACATACTCATATGCTGAATCTTAGGTTGGGTTGTTTTACCTCTGAGTGAACACTTTTTTTGCACACAATAGGTAAATGGTCAGGCCATAAGGACCCAGAAGACTCACCAAAGGAAGGTTGGGAAAGGGGACTCATTGGAACAGCTGTTGAGAGACAGATGGTAGCCTTCCATCAAGATCATCCAGTGTGTTCTTTAACATGCACAGAGTATGGTTCTCCTGCACACTGGACCATGGCTTAATGTCTCATCTGGAAGCCTTTGCAAGTCCATCGGTGTCCCCTACTGATCATAGGCAAGATGGGGAGTTTTGCAGAGATAAATCTCAATTCTGACTCAGTTGGGACTCTAACCTGGGAACTGCAGATTACAAGCCTGGCACACTACTGACTGAGCCCTCCTGCCCCCATGCTGAACTTGTGTTGCATATATGTGAACAATATCACATCATCTATCTAATTTTGACTCATACAGATTATCATTCTTATAATTGCCATGCTTAGTCAAGTTACAACTCTAAGACAGTTGAATGTATGATGAAGTACATAATTTTTTTCATTTTTAATTTGCCTTATAATACTATTGGTAGAGCATGTGCCTATGGAATGAAAATATTCTAAATTTACTTGAAGCGACTATCTTTGCTGTTGTATTCTGCTAACACTGGATATAGAGGAAAAATTGTCTCATGTAGTGTGGGATCAGAACCCACATTCTAATAACATAATTGTTATCAGAAATAAAATATTTTCAGGGGGGTTGTGGGTTTGGATCCTACCCAGCAAGAAACAATTTTACCCCTATACCCAATATTAGCAGAACACAACAGCAAAGATAGCTTCAAATATGCCTAAAAGATCACTGTGAATACAAAAGAAGATATTCTAAATTTGCTTAATATGCAATGGTATACTAAAAAAAAAAATCAAACAATTTTCAGATACATTAATTTTTAAGGATTTTACCTGAAAGTTTCAGATTATTTTCTGTTTGTTCTTTAGTTTTTCCCAGTTGAGATCTTGATAATTCACTGGAGTAAATGGTTAGAAACTCATCCTGTGACTGTGTGTGTTCCTTCACATTCTGATTAAAAAATATTCATATATATATATAATTTAAAAAACAGCAAGAGAAATTTCAATTCAAAACAAAATAAAAATAGATACACATACAAAGAACAAATAATATAGATAGATATTGAAAGTACAATGAGAATCTCTTTCCAACCGTAACAATCCATGGATTATTTTTTAAGAAATCCCACACTTTATTATTATTGAATATAAGTTTAGCTTAAAACAGTGATAGTTATATTAAAAATTCTAAGGTAAACAATTTCACTGTTTTAAAATAATGTTTACTAATAACTGAGAAAATATATTTACCATTCATGTGCATGGATACTCTTCTATCCATTATATGAGTCAAGAATTCCAGGTCATTACACATAGTAATATTGGTTACTATGTGTAACTTACATATAAAACCTTCACCCAGCTGAAGCACATGAAGAAAAGCCCAGTTTAATGTGAGATGGATGCTGAAACATCTAGTTTAATTTGCAGAGTTATGTGGCTGGTGCACTTTCCTGGATGGCAATACTAATGTCCTGTGACTTTTGTTACTTATAAAATAATCCATGTTAAAAGATGTTACTTCACAAGGATACAGAATGGATGCAAGATCGTGGTCCTAATAGAAGCATTACAGAGAATTTAATAAACATGTAAAGGATCAGTTACCTGCTGATAAGAATCTTTGGCTTGATGGCTGGGCTGACAAAGCCAAGGAAGCAGTTAGACAGAACAATAGCAGAAAGCTGTACCAGATATTTAATGTTTTGTGTGGTAGAAAATGGACAGGTATACAGAGATTGAAGAATAAACAATGTAAGGTTATAGAAGGTGATGATTCTGTCATGGCTGGTGGGCTGAGCATTTCAGTGATGTTTAAACAATGTAGTTAGTTCTATTTCCATTATTTGTAATGATGATAGAGGCATTACTGCTTTAATGTTGGCCAGTGAGCTGTCCTCTTATGGGCCCATTGCTCTATCATCTAGCCTCTGCAAGATACTAGAGAGACTGGTCCTTGGATACCTAGAATGGTATCTAGAGTCCAAAGGCCTCCACCCTGACAGCCTATTGGGTTTCCACAAAGGGAGGTGCACATCCATTAATCTCAATGACTTCACCTCCACTGCTAATCAGGCACTGTCCAAGACAGACTACAGTTGCTTTCTTCTTCAACATCCAGAAGGCATTCTTGGATGGAAACTTGGATATTCTCTACAGGTTCCATGACCTCAGCCTCAGAGGCAATATCATCCATTGGATCACGGCATACCTCTCCAACAAGAAGGTTTGTGTGAAGCTGGGCAACAAGCTCAGTGCCTCCCAACTATTAATCATGTAGTATCTCAAGGGAGTGTCCTCAGTCCGATGTTACTGAACATCTTGCTGTCAGGCCTACCTTCTCGACTCAAGAATAGAGTGGGTATTTCCATCTATGTGGACAACATCTGTGTCTGGTTCCCTAGCCAGGGCCCCTCTTATGCTCAGTTCAAGATGAAATGAGCTGTAGCCATGGTCGTCAAGGTCTTCGACAACCTAAGCCTCACTCTTTCCACCAATAAGACTGTGGTCATGGTTCTTATGAAGAGACACCTTCCACCCACCTTCCCTGGCCTCATGCTTGGACCAGACCACATCAAGATCGTTAAACAGCATAAGTTCCTTGGTGTGGTCCTGGACAACAGGCTGACCTGGGGGACCTCACATCCAGCATCTTAAGACAGTTACCACAGCACAGAGAAATATACTGTCTTTCCTTACTGGTACCCACTGGGGAAGTTCCCGCAAGACCCTTCAGGTCTTGTACTGGCACTTGATACTCTCCACGTCAACTACAGTGATCACCTTCTGAGCAATCCCCTGCTTCACTGCTGAGCAAGTTGGCCACTGTCCACACTATATCTCTGTGCTTCTGTCTTGAACTCTGCCCTAACACACCTAATGCGTCTGCCATTGCAGAGGCTGATGACATGCCTTTCTGCCTGCACCGGAAGAGAGATATACTGTGTCATCTCTCAAGACTCCATTCCCTCCACTTTAACCATGAGCTTCTTAGGAAGTTGCAAGACAGGCCATACTCTGCCATCGCCATGTCTGCCACTGACTTCTATGAGCGATCATCCCTGCCAGCTCCACTGCTGGCAATACACTCTTCCCTGACCTTTCACCCTGGAGGAACAGTAATCTTATGATCAGTGTCACTGTCCCCTTTCTAGGTCAAAAGAGTAACTTGGATCCAGTAACCATCAGGCTTCTCTCCACCTCCTATGTCACTGCACGATATGAGAGATGTACTGAGGTCTACACTGATGGATCTGTGGACACCGGGAGAGGCTACATGCTGCCTCTACTTTTGCCATCCTCGATACGGGCATCACCAGAGGTTTCTGTCTCCCATATCTTGCTTCCTCCATCTGTGCAGAGCTTCATGCTATCTTTGAAGTTGTACTCTTCATCCTCAGCCTCGAGAGTGGCAACTTTGTCATCCTTTGAGAGTCCAAGTTAGCCTTGGAAGCTCTCCAGAAGTGAGACAGCAAGAGCTGCAACCTCTTCCTCATCCAGAAGATCATGGACACTTACTCCAAGGTCACTTCTGTCAGAATCACAGTTCATTTCCAATGGATCCCCTCCCATGCAGGGATATCTGGCAATGAGCTTGCTGATCATACCGCGAAAGAGGTGCTTGAGAATCAGAGGTATGTATCTAATTACACTCTCTCTCTAAGCGACTGCAAGAGTTTTGTCTCACAACTGATGAGCTAGTACCCCAAAGGCAGAGGGACTCCAGCTGAGTCTCCAGCAGAATTTTACATTACGTAATGGAGTCTCTCATTCAGGTAGCTGGTTGACCCTTCTCTCACTGCTCCTAATCTTGGTAACTCTCGGCAGAGCGTACAGCTTCGCACTCTCGGCAGAGCGTACAGTCCCAATTGTGCCACATGCAGCACACCTGAGACTTATGTTCTGCTCAACTGCTCCTGCTACAATGCCAAAAAAGAAACTTTGTTCCGGGAGCTTCATATTATCAGAACCACCGACTACTCCATCACCTCCCTACTTGGTAACCACCACAATCTGAAGTTACAGATCTTAATCTCTCATTCAGGTAGCTGGTTGACCCTTCTCTCACTGCTCCTAATCTTGGTAACTCTCGGCAGAGCGTACAGCTTCGCACTCTTGGCAGAGCGTACAGTCCCAAATGTGCCACATGCAGCACACCTGAGACTTATCTCATGTTCTGCTCAACTGCTCCTGCTACAATGCCAAAAAAGAAACTTTGTTCCGGGAGCTTCATATTATCAGAACCACCGACTACTCCATCACCTCCCTACTTGGTAACCACCACAATCTGAAGTTACAGCAAACTCACTTCTGACTTGTCACTTATTTCTTTCAGAACACTGCCCTCTTCTGCAAGGTCTAATGTTTTCTTTTATTCTTTTACGAGATTAGTACTCTTAATAGTCCTGAGAGATAGCTGAGAGACAGTTCTCGCCTCCCGTTGTGACTGGTGTACAGAGCCCCTCATAGGAGGTTAATTTCACCATGAACTTACAACACCTTGAACCTGAAGTTATTTTGGCTATTTCTAAACTTAAACTACATAAATTCTGAGGTCGATGAAATTACTATTGAAATCCTAAGCAATGGGAATGTTTTGGTTACCACATGGATCACTGAAATTTTGAATATCTTTTATGATAAAGGCATGATTCCTAAGGATTTTACCAGAGCTATTATTATTATTACTATTTTTAAAAAAAGGTGATTGCAGTTCTTTTGATAACTATAGGGGTATCAGCCTACTTTCTCTTCTAGGTAAAGATTTTTGCATGATTGTGCAAAAAAATCGGTTTGATTATTTCTATGAATTTTGAAATTGAAAATTGGTTTGATTATTTCTATTAATTCTATGAACAATCATGCAAAAAATTTGCATGATTGTTCATAGAATTAAGAATATGGTTGATGGGAAATTGCGTGATGAGCAATGTGGATTCAGAAAAATATATAAAATATTTTCACTTAGTCAGATTCTTGAAAAATGTTTAGAGTTTCAGAAACCTGTGGTTACTAGTTTTGTAGATTTCAAAAAGACTTTTGACTCTGTTGATCAACATAATTTATGGTTAATTATTAGGTCATATGGAATACCTGACAAGTTAGTTAGTGTAATGAAAGATCTCTACAATAATACTGAGTTGTGTGTGAAAGTTGGTAAGGCTTGTAGCGATTGGTTTAGCATTGCTAATGGAGTTAGACAAGGGTGCATTTTGTCTCTTTTTCTCTTTAGTTTGGTTATTGATTATGTAATGCATAATTCACTGCAAGGGAAAGAAAGATGTTGACAAAAATTACTGATTTAGAATATGCTGATGATTTAGCCCTTTTGGAAAATGATATTGATAGGATGAACTCTTTTATTCAAGTTGATGATGAGACTGGTAGTAGAGTAGGTTTGGTTATAAACAGAGATAAAACTAAAGTGATGAAAATTGGTCAGGCAGGATGTGGTTCAGTTAATCTGAATGTCTGCACTCTTGAGAAGGTGTCACAGTTTAATTATCTTGGGAGCTATGTAACAAATACTGATGATGTGAGGCACGAGATTAACAGACAAATAGGGTTTGCTGCTGGGAATTTTAAGGATCTATAGAGAGTGTGGAGAAATAGGTGTATACACCTAAAATAATTAGACTGTACAATAGTTTGGTTCTCTCTAGAGTTAATTATGGTAGTGAAACTTGGATGTTTTGTAAACAAGATAACAGGAAACTTGATGCTTTTGATTCTAGATACTTACACAGTATCTTGGGCATTAGGTGGTTTAACTTTGTAAGCAATCATGAGGTTAGGGAAAGGAGTCAGCAACCTCCTTGAGCAGCATATTGTGCAGAGAGAGATTCTGTTGGTTTGTCCATGTTGCCTATATGGATAATTATAGATTAGTGAATAGGGTTATGAACAGTGTGCCTAAAGGCCTCAGAAAGAGAGGAAGACCTAGGATGCAGTGGGCAGACAATGTCAAACAGGACCTTTTTAGAATTCGTGTACAGTGGCCCAATGCAGCAGATGTAGCTCAGGACAGATATGCTTGGAGAACTAAATTGCACGATCTGGTGGAACCTCCATAGCCCATGGTTGTTTGAGGATGATGATAGGAGAGTTTTATATATTACAAGGTTATCTTGATCACAATCAGACTGAATAGACTATTGTATATAATTTGAATTACCTAAGTTTAAGTAGCAACAGTAACCCACCTTCTTGCTTACACAATGATATCCTTTGTCTAACTTCAACTGCTTTGACCTAGAAAATTCAGCAGAAGGATATATCACAGATTGCTGATTTATGTATGAAGGCCTTGTTACCCTTTTCATTAATGCTTCATTTGCTTTACGCTGAGCAACTAATTGCTTACGAAATGCAGCAATTTTTTCCATTTCTAGCTCTTCTGTTGATTTTAGGATCTTTCTTGGCTTACCAAGTGTCCTCCTGTTAAGAAAAAAACTTTTTCAGTATGATTATAATACACATAGCAGTTTATAAAAATTCTTTACAAACTGCATCAAAGATGTTTACTAAGCTCCTGGAAGTGCAGTCTACTAAAACTAGTAGTGTGTCACTATTAAGCTGCCAGAAATAAATAGCATTGCCTATGACTTTTGTGACTATCACCTATGCTCCTTTATACACAAATCATTACTGTTGGTTTCAAGTATATCCTGCTTAAAATGGTTCCATCATTCCTCACAACCTCAGCTGTAAGTAAACTATGCTTGACACAATAATTAAGTAACTTATCATGGATAACTTTGGTTATATCTAGATCTTTAACTACATTAGTATTAAGGGTAATTCTTTTAAATCAAATCCAATTTCATTTATCAGAATATTTCCATATACAATATGTTTAAACTGTCTAATTTAATCTTGAAACATTTCCTAAGCTTCAGCAGTAAGACATTTTTAACAAGGTAATCATCAAACCCAATCTCAGGTCCCTTGTATGACCTGGAGTACCTAACAGAATTACTCCCTTCATTATTATTAATACATAATCAATTATTTTCCTTTGTAAACTATCAGGCAAAACCATGTGTAGTTATGTGTTTATTAAAATGTTTATTGTTCTCAAACCATTAAGTTTGCTTACTTGTTGAAGACATGCTATTGCAATGACTAATGCCAAAAGAGCTTACCATTCTAGCCCAAAGGTCAGAGTCAGTGAATTATTAAATTACCATTAAAGTAATCCAGCAGAACAGTAAGATCTCCTTTCCTGACTGAATTCAAAATATCCTATTCTGTAAAACCTTTCTCCCAATCTCATCAGAATCCTCAGTGGAGGCAGTGCCTACGTAATGGGAATGCCTGCCAATTTCAAGGCATGAAGCGATAGCAGGGCTAGTTACATTTTTGTCCACTGTTTTCCTTGCTACTTGCTTCATAGAAGTATACATTATTACACTGTTTACCACTAGTTTTAAAATTGGATTCTGATATGGTTTTGCTCATATGCAATTTATTTACTGTTCTGTCTACTTTCAGCCGTCTTTAACTAGAAGTCTGAAAGACGGTGAGTGTTGTGTGATGTTTCGCAGAAACGAAATTTATGAAACAACACTCAGTTTCTATCAAATCCCTTCCAAGCTTGATTTGCGAGACATGGGCTGAAATCAATATGTTGGCATCGTAACGTTAACAAGAGCAATTGGAAAGGGTTTCAGAGATCATCTTTGAATAAATATTTTGAAATCTAAGTAATTGTGAGCAAAGGAAAGTTATTCCCATTAGCTCAACACGATAAATATCTTTACAATATAAGGAACTTTGGTAAAGGATTGCCCTAACAAAGTATTAGAGAATTTCCTTGTTACGCGAATGGGAATCTAACTTCGAAGTTTTATAAGTTCTAAAATATTCATTTAATGGAAAAAAGGTTTCTGAAAATAAATTAAAGATCATAATTTTATCTACTTAAATCTTGATTTTCAACAGCATTTGTCTAGTATTTAATGAATTACAGAAGCAAGAATATTTTGCAATAGTAATGGGTCATAAATATTTACCTCTGATATTAATTAAAGCATGAATAATACACATTGTTTCAAATCATTTAATGAAATATAAATTTTAAAAGTTTGCATAATGATTATTTCGATATTAGATAATTATGAATGAATTTTATAAAACAAGATAATTTATTATTAAACATTCCACTTCAATAATTCTTCACATACTGAACGAATATTGATGATAAATCGAGATTTAAATGAAATTTGGTTATCATTAACTTCAGTCAGTTTTTCATTAAATGCATTAAATGCACATATGTAAAATCTGAGTTTGTGTTTATCGGCCACCTAGATAGCAGCAACATCCTGACAAGGTAGAGTCAAATATCTTACTGCACACAAGTGGCTCGAAAACAATCTAGCCCTGGTGGGTCTACAATTACCAGTCTACAATCTTTATTTTATCTTCATCACATTTCTCTATTAAATGCATATTTTAGATGTTATAGAGCAGAGATGGTCAAACAGTCGATGTCAATTGCGTAGTTGCCAGTTTTAGGTGGAAAAGATTGTATTTTAATTAATGTAACAATGTCACATTAATATGTTCGATGCTAAATTGTTATTTTATGCTTAGCTGATCAAGCAGTTTTAAATCATTATTATGACTTCTGTAATATGATGTATCACGAAAGATTTTCTGTCTTAAATATAGAGCTTTGAAATTAGATTCCCTTTGAAATAACATGGAAAGATAATGCTATAGCTTTCTTTGAACATAATACTATTACCAATTTAAATTTTTTCACAAATTCAAATAATGTGTTTCTTTAAAAAAAAGTGCTAGATATTAGTACTAAAAATGTTGCTTATTTTCTTCGGACCCAGACACTCTTGTCCTCTCCCCCCATCTCTTCTTAAACCAAACTTGTATATGACTAATGGAATGTGGAAATATGTAACATTTTGTCAGCGGTTTAAAAACTGCACAAACATATATGAACATAATTCATGTATACCAGAGCAAATTAAGCAAATGTAATAATAACCTGTATTAAACATAGTGAATTGTCAAGTTGCATATATGAACCAGAGCAAATTAAGCAATTGGGAGACCTAGAGCCAAGTTCTAAATGGGTGCCCTGGAACAAAATTCTAAATAAAAGCCATAGAGCTATATTCTAAACGGAGCCTCTTTATCCTTTTAAACTGAAAAATAACGAAAATCGAACTACTTTATATACAATCGACAACTAACATGATAAAAAATAACATTACTTTAAAACAAGCAAAAGAAGAAAAAAAAGAAAAAAACAAGAGGGGTCCTGTAGGTTGGGAGAAGTAATTGAAATAAAAAGGCTAACATGTAGCCAATTCTGTACTGCAGCATAAACTTTGCAACTATTGCATTTAAAAACTATTACTTTTAATCATTAATATTTTTAGCAAATTTTCTACTTCATGCTTAATTAAAAAAATCTGGTATTAATATCAAAATAATCTTGCTTAAATCTATTGTTTATGCATTTCCTTTAACAATAAACTCTATTGAAATAGTAATTTAAATAATTACATCTTGTTCTTTAATGAATTGCAGTTAAATAATATTTTTGAGTAAACACTAGAAAATTTCAGTTTTTAATTGATAATAATTTTAAATTGTAACACAATTATTTTTAAACATATTTTTCATTATGAATAGTTTAAATCATTATTCCTGTTATATCTCTAAGAAATATTCTAGTTTATTGTATTTGATTAACCATCTGCTGAATCTTCACCATATGACTTCGACCAGATCGCTATATACTTAACGTTAGCATAGGTTAGCTTACCGCGGAACAGTGCTGCCCTCATGTGGCAAGTTCTGAAGCTTCCTATGCATGCTTGCTAACACAGAGATTTGCGGTAATCGGCAGGCATTCCCATTACGTAGGCACCAGTGGAGGCATAGCAACAGATAACAATCGAATCTTCAATTCCTGTTTCAAATTTTGCCAAGATGAATTTTCCATTAATGTAATCAAATTCCTAAAACAGCATCACTAGAGTTATTATTAAGCAACTATCTTACCTATACTTATCACTTCTACCTGCTCAGGGTTTCTACTCAGGATTTAAAGAAAAATTAAGTTGTTTCATTTTCTAACTTTTAACTGTCTATTTGGCCTCTTGCAAACCTTTGAATGTTAGGTTATGGTATTGAAAGTGTGTAAGAATAATAAAATGATGCTCTATTTGGAGTTCTAACATTCCAGGCAACTGTGGAAAGAAAGTGGTTAGCTGTATTTTTAAATGATTTATTAATCCCTTGAAGACCAAGCTTTTTAAAACTATACACATAAAAAATGTAGAACATTCATACTCTTCAAAATGTTAAAAAATGTACAGACAACCATATCAAACAGCTACCTAATTATAAGCATGAGATAAAGACCATCTTCCCTTCCATTAGCAACAACAGGCTTGAAAAGGCTTTCATTTGTTGTATGGGATGTTAAACCATGGCTCTATATACAGGAGAGCCATATCATATGCTGATGCTGGACAGTTTGCAACTTGACAATTCACTACTAATCTTCTCACTACCAGTCATTTTGTTATTAAGATATTTCATCATGAATTTATTTTACTACTTGAAACGTTATTTATAATGATATATTGTAGAATTATTTATTTAAAATCAAATCAAAATTATTTTTATTTATGCATAAAAATAAAATAAAAAACTCACTAAAACCCAATTACATTTATAATAATTTATTTAAAATAAAATCAAAACTATAAATAAAAATTTAAAAAAACTCACCAAGACTCAATAACACATAATTTATTGTAAAACCATTTAAAACAAAAAAAGCATTTCTTTTAAAATTTTTATTTAAAATTATGAAATCTGAACTTATTAAAATTATTTGAGGATAAGAGCAATTCCACAAAGAAAGTGGAGTTTATTTGCTGAGTCATAAACCTGTAGCAACCTTATGCATATCAATGTATTTCTTCTGGGAGCAATGTATCGACAGTCACAATCAAAACAAAGTCCTATTTAAAGCCTCTTCTCTTTTAAGTGCATCAGGGGTCCAAATGTTGTGACAGACATTAGTTACAAAATTTCTGAAGGCATTGTGGAATCCTTCAATGCTATTATTTATAATTTTTACAATTTTCAATCCTTTCATGAATATTCTTAAAACCAATGAGGAACACTGGTTTAATGTTTCTTCTCCATTAAATCATGACTTCTCACTCCTCAAATAGGTTTCATAGTAAAAAACAAGTTCTTGTGAACAACCATCATCATCAACAAGCTCTTCAAAGCACTCCACAACATCACTGATTGGGAGGAAAGCAAGTGTAGGAAGACATCCGATTTAAAAGCTAAATTCATTTATCAGCATTATGGACTAGGTAGGACCAAAAAATTAATGATGGCTGCCTTTTCAAAATTCATCATAATACAGTCAGGTTCTGTGCCATTCAACTTTTTGTTTTTCAATTTAATAAAAAGCTAAAAAGTTGAGTAATTATCTCGAGTTTTATCAGGAACTAAACATTCAGGGAGCAATGATATTGTTGTCTTGAATGTGCAGGGTATACAAGTTGATAGTATACACCGATCAACCAAGGTCGCGAATAGTGCCAAGGTCGTGAATGATATATATAATACCTGGGTTGGAGCTCTCACAGCAGTATTTCATTTTGTATCAACATGGGAAAATCAAAGGATTTATCTGATTTTGACAAAGGCCAGATCGTTATGGCAAGATGTCTTGGTAAGAGCATCTCCAAAAGGGTAACGCTGGTAGACTGCTCATGCTATGAAGTAGTTAGTGCCTATCAAAGATGGTCCGAAACAGGTGACACAAACAGGTGACACGAAACAGGCTTAGGCCAGTCACCTCATTGATGCCAGAGGTCAGCACAGGCTATCTCGTCTTGTCCGCAGCAACAGGAGGGCCATTGTGGCTAACATTACCCAAAATTTCAATTGTGGTAAAGGGCCCAATGTGCCACACGGTTCATCGTAAGCTGTTGGATATGGCTCTCCTCAGCCACAACTCATTAGTGTTCCTATGCTCACAGCCATTCACTGTCATCAACGCTTGCAGTAAACATGCAATCATTGACATTGGACCATAGAAGACTGGAAGAGGGTTGGATGGTCAGATGAATCCTGTTTTCTGTTATACCATGCAGATGGACGAGCTCGTGTACGACGTTTACCCACAGAAGCTTTCTCACTTGGATGCACTGTGGGACAGATCCAGGCATCTGGAGGGTTAGTACAGTACTGTGCAAATAAGTTGGGACAATAGGAAAATGCAGTAACAGAGACACAACTAAAATATTTATTTGTTTAATAGTGTCATAGTTAATAGTGAATGTGACCCCCCCTTAGCTTTAATTACTTCTTTCACCCTCTCAACCATTGATGCCACTAGCTTTCCACACATCTCCTTCACTTCAGGGTCGTGGTACCACACTTTCATGACACTTTCTATCATTTTGGTTTTCATCGTGCAATCCATCTTAGATATGCGCGCTTTAATAATGGCCCACAAATTTTCAATAGGGTTTAGATCAGGTGAATTTCCTGGCCACTCCAATACCTTCAAATGTTGCTGGGTAAAGAAGCTCTTAGCAAGCTTAGAATTGTGGCATGGAGCCAGATTCTGTTGAAATACCCCATCGCCGTTAGGAAACAGCTTCTACAGTGCTGGGACCATTTTTGCCTCCAGAATGCCTATGTACTTTTTGCTCTCCATCATTCCTTCAATGAGATGAAGTGTCTGTGGCCCGGAAGCTGTGAAACATCCCCAAAACATGACCTAGGGTGGGTGTTTGGGGGATTGCTGGATGTGGCCGAATCGAAGAGGTTCTCCAGGCGAGCAGCGAAAGAAATTTGACCTGTTGTCATGCACCTCAAAGTGGGTTTCGTCGGAAAATATCACTTTTTCCCAATTCTCCATAGTCCAGTCTCGATGTTTCTTTGCCCAGGATAGCCTTTTTCGCTTCATAGCGGCTGTCAAAAGCTGCTTTTTGGAGGGGCATCGAGCCCGGTGGCCACTCTCCAGAAGGCAACTACGTACAGTGGAAGCATCTATATTAAACCCATGAGACGCAATCTCCCTTTTGATGTCTCCACTGGTCTTCTTTGGGTCTATGATACTAATTCTTAGAATTAGACTATCATCTCTAGGGGTGGTTTTTCCTTTTCTTCCACAATGTCCTTTACGGGACGTGTCCACGGACCCTGTCTCCTTATGTAGCTTCATGATCCGTGAAACGCTGGATTTTCTGACGCCAACTGCTTTTGGTTATCTGCCTAGCAGTAAGTGAAGTGTTTTCGCCTAAAGCAATTATTTTAGCTCATTTACGAGGCATGATGTCCATGACGTATTTAATTAAAAAAGTTTCCAATGAAAATTGTGAACTACTTATATAATCACGTCCTCAGCCTATGAAATATCAATTCCGACTAAAGTGGAAGTGTAAATAATAGCAGAGTAACACAACAGATAATTCTAGACTTGCAGCAGAAGGTTACGAACAAGTTTAGACTTGCAGCAGTTTTGACTCTGCAGCAGAAGGGACTTAGTGTTCCTTCACTTGTCCCAACTAATTCGCACAGTACTGTATATGGACTAGTATGATGGACTGGACAATATTTTCTTGGGAAACACTTGAACCAATTATTCCTGTAGAGCAAACCCTGACAGCTGTCACCTACCTGAACATCATGGCTGACCAAGTACACCTCTTTATGACGACTATTCCCTGGCAGAGATGGCACATTTCAACAAGACAATGCCCCATGTCACACTGTGAAGAAGGTTCAGGAATGGTTCCTAGAACATGAGGAATTCCATTTATTGCGATGACCCCCCAAATTCACCGGACCTGAATAAAATCGAGCATTTGTGGTTTGAGTTGGAGAAACGGATACAAGCAGCATCACCCCAACCATGTAATTTACAGGAATTGCGAGATCTTCTGTTGCAGTCATGGTACCAAATATAAAGCGACACCTACCAACATTTCATTGAATCTATGCCTCATTGGGTGAGAGCTCTTTTGGCAGTGAGAGGAGGACCTACATCATATTAGGTAAGTGGTTTTAATGTTTTGGCTAAACTTAAAAGTACCATTTCCAGTCCAACTCTTTGCCTGTATTTGGTATCATTCTCTCCACTATCACACTAGAGAAACTTCCAAGTCACAATCAGGCTTGCAGTAGTGATCAGGATTGACAAGATAACTGTCTTTTATCTATCTCCAATGTCTGATACAGTGAATCATGAAAGAGATCAATGGCAATTCTGTAAATGTATATTCATTCAAATTTTTGCTTTGCTGCATGCAAGGAACATTGTTTATGAAAACAAATTACACTTCCAATTCATATAATAATGACCTTGATTTCATTTTTGTAGCTGTAGCACTGTAATTATGCTCACTGGTGGTTCTAATGATGTGTTCTTTATGGTCTGTATGAGCTGTTACTTGGATCATTCATGATCAATTTTTGCATATCCCACATTGCTTAGAACCATTTTCACTCTGTTTTATACTTATCACTTATGTATAAGGGTCACTAGAAAAGTTCTGAGATACAGCTCAAGGGTAACTGAAACTGTATTCAAGGCCATTACATTTTTTCAAATATTCCCCCTAACCTCTATGCAATGTCTCATCCTCTGAAACCATCCCTGGAAACACTGACACCAGTCAATTTCCTCCAATGTTTTCAGCTGTTCCTCACATACTGTGATAGCTTCATCTGTGCTAGAAAATTGATGTCCTCTAAGTTGATCCCTTCACCATAGGGAAGAGAAAGAAGTCACAGGGTACCAGATCTGGAGTGTAGGCAGGATGGGTAACTTGACCTGTGTGCCCTCTAGATAGGTGAGTTGAGACATTGTTATGGTGCAAGAGAATGTTCCTTAGGACAGTTCATGGTCACTTTTCTTTAACTTTTTTTAACACTTTTGGAAGGAAAACAGTAGTGTACCACTCAGTCACTGTACATTGATTTTCCAGCGAAACTGTTGACACTGGTTCAAACTTTTGGCACTGTTCTGACCATGTTCTGAAGAATGTTGCAACCATTTTCTTTCCAACACTTCTTGGTTTCTTCATCATGACAAGTGGACTGTCATCTAGGAAGACTCAAATCAACAAATGATGCTGTTTCCGAGTCAAATTGGTAGATCCACATCTTGCCTCCCATAGCGTTGGGAACCTGATGAGAGTCAGCATTTCACATGTGTCTGTTTTAGAGCTTCAGTCAAATTGTGAGATACTCATTAAGGTGAATTTTTTTTTTCATTCGAATATAATTGTGGAGGATGGTTGAAACTCTTGGCAAACAACTCTTCAGGAAACACTCAATGTCCCTGAAGGTCAGTCCTCAGTCTTCGTTGATGATGCCATTGATTGACGGAGGAAATGCATCCAAGAAAGTTTCTGTTTTAACTAGTAATTAAATTTAAAAGTAGTAAAGTGAGAAGCAGTAAAGCTGAAGTATGTTCTCAGAAAATGCTATCAACTTATAACATCAGTTAAATGTGCTATATTCAAGAAAGTCTCAATAAGTCAACAAAATGTCCATTTAAGCAAAGATGGACTGGTACCTCCACAAGAAAAAATACCATCTAAGTGGACAAGACCAGCGCTTCAGAAATGGTAAATTTGCACACACAAGGAACACTGGATGTCTGACTAATATACCCCAAGAAGAGTGGGCCAGCTATACACAAAAGCACAACAGCAATCAATGGTGAAACTTTGCTAGAATAAGATCGATTATCATAAGAAACAGCACTAAAAAAATAAATACTCGGTACTTTTACCATTGTGCAAAAAATGTTAAACAAGTAGAGGTACACAGTGCGGTAATTAAAATTAAATATATTTAATTTTCTATGATACTATTAAATGTTTTTAAGCAAAAAAATTTTACAGGTCATAGAGAATTAAATATATTTAATGTTAAACAAAGTATCTCGTAAATATTATCTGAGAACAACTTCAATTTTAAAAGTGATTTTTGTGAGATTTAAATTTATTTGTAATAATAACACTATGAATTTTTGTTATACTTTATCCTAATGTTGTTCTGATTGACACCATTATATATTGATAGCAGTTTCACTTTCGATCGTTTCTAATTAAATATTGTTTATAATCACAATATCCATTTGAGAAGCAACAAAAATAATTTTAAAAGCTTTAAAATAAAAAAAAAGGCTTTGAAATCGAAAGTCTGCTAAAATATTGATTGAAAGCATTGTGTATAGTTCCCAGATGATGTAATTTCAAATACTAATAAAATCAATATCTCTATGATAAAAGTTTAGAAAGATTACAACTCTAGTAGAGCTG
Source organism: Ryuthela nishihirai (assembly GCA_038380435.1). NCBI lineage: Eukaryota > Metazoa > Arthropoda > Arachnida > Araneae > Heptathelidae > Ryuthela > Ryuthela nishihirai. The sequence goes on from JAWZYU010000007.1 coordinate 5,495,845, forward strand.
TAAATAGTGCAAAACATGGGAAACACAACTGATCGATAATCTAAGCATGGTACAACAGAATAAAGGCATAAAATAAATCATCGCTACTTGATGCTATTTATGGTGACTGAACAGTTGCATACATTCACTGCAGACTCAAATAGATTTATTTTTAAACCTTATCATAATTTTTTCAAATGGAATCAACAGGTACAAAATATATATTATAGATTTAAATGCTAATTTTGATTAGCAACAGTTTGAAAAACATCAGATTTCTATTCAGAATTTTTTTCACAACCTTGTACTATCGGAGTGAAACTTGCATCTCCAATCACTAGAATTCGAAAGTTGAAAGCGTTTTTTGGGCTCCAACACAGAAAGGGTTAAACAACAAAAATTTGATAAATGGCCTAGATCGGAATTAACTAAATACCACTGGAAATATTAAGCTGCTGATATATTTCTAGTGGTTAGATTTTAATCCCTTAAATATTAATACTGACACATGAATGCCAAAACCAAATTATAGTTTAGAAAAATCTGAAAAATCATCACCTGGTAATATTTTTTTCCTGCCCACAGCAAATTTTTCGTTTCTCAATTATGCATATTAGAGGGCATATACATCTATATATCAAGAATGGCCAAACCTTGGCTCATTAGTTGCATTCAGTTCCTAATAACTTTCACTTGCAGGTTGAAAAGATATTTACTATCATGTTAAAATCCAATTTTTAAGAAATAATTTTTGTTTCTGAATCTTGACAAGTATGAAATCCAGAACCATTTCAAACTGGGTTTTTATGTTTCTGTGCTTATTACATTAATTGTTTACATACATATTGTGTATTGTTATATATAACTTTTTTTTTGTTTGTCTCACTTTACCTTATTTCAAAATAAAAATTTCCTTTTAATCAATACAAATTTATATTTGATGTACTTACAAACTGCAATTCTAAAGTTTATGAATGCAGAATAAAATGAAAATAACAAAAATCTAGAAGTTCAACTATATATAACAGCAATAAGCAGGTCATTCTGAAGACTTGGAATGTGGTTTCTGGCAGCTTTAAGATTAACATGCTTCAAGAATCTAGTATGCATCTCTCAATGTAAAGATGTTTGATTATACATCTATTCCCATCAAAAATTAAATTTCTCTTAACCAAAACTTTAACAACTCTAGAAACTCATCCAATAATTCACAAGAAATTAACCATAGATAAAAGAACAGCTTAAAGTGAATAAATTTATGTCAACCTGTTATGAAAGTCAGGGTTTGCATCCAACTTGGGTAAAGATAGTTTTTTTTTTACTTAGATTGTTAACTTTTAAAACCAGTTTTTTAAGCAATATTTAGGGAAAAAAATTCAAAGAATTTTTATCTGCATTCTTCACTCAAATAATTTATTAGAAAATATGAAATTATTTCATCTTAGTTCTGGGCAACAGAATCAAATACAGTAAACTGTCAATGTAAAAAAATGCTGAATGAATTAAATTTTATTCTGTCTGCAGCCAATTTACTATGCATCTCTATGTACAAGCATTTTATTTTAAAAAGTACCATTCTAAGAAAATGATCCCAGTATGAAAAAATATGATCACCATAACATAATTTCTAAAAACAAAATCTGTAAATAATATGTACAGATTTTCAATCTTGATATGCTTTGATTTTTAACATCTGGCAATAATGCACTGATTTAAATGCTGTGATTTTATTTATAAATTAAATTTTCTTTACAATTAACATTTTAATGCATGTTTAGCCATTCCAACTCTATGCATCACTCAACATAAATTTTTGCCGATCTCACTGTGTTCAGCATAGTATACACACATATACCCTGAAGTGCCATTGAAGTACAGATAGGAGACATTATCCAAATTCAGTACTGCATTTGTGCGCATGCATGGCTGAAACTCTGGTCATAATATAGCTGTCAGCTTTGGCTTCCCCAAGCATTCGTCATGAGAAGCGTAATGGGAAAGGTGTGGGATTTAGATACATTTGACAGAGGGCAGATCGTAGGTGCCTGATGGATGGGACACTCAATCTCCGAAATTGTCAATGAACTCGGATTTGCTCATACAACAGTTTCAAGAGTGTTCCGGGAATATGAAAATTCCAGCAAATAAAAAAAACAAGCAACCAGACAAACTGCAAAGGACAACCAGCCTTGAATTATCATGGTCTTTGCCATATGACTGATAGGGGCCACACATTATCTGAAATCACCTCTCATCTGAACATGGCTCCAGCTGGGAAGTCAGTGCACAGACTGTGCAATGCTCACTTCATCATCTCGGCTTCGGGAGCCGCCGACCTAAAAGAGTTCCACTTCTAATGACTCAACGCCTAGCCTGGGCTAAAAAACATCGGAAATTGGCAACAGATAGCCTGGAGTGAAGAATCCCGATTTAAACTTTATCACACTGATGGAAGACTAAGGGTATGGCACTAACCTCATGAGCCATGGATCCTGCATGTCAGGTCAGAACAGTACAAGCTGGTGGTGGCTTAGTCATGACGTAGATTGTCTTCAGTTGGATGCCTGTGGGACCTTTGGTACATGTACCGATGACTCTCAATGCATCCCAGTACGTAGAACTCATGGCTGACCATTTACACCCATTTATAGCCATCACACATCCCAATGAAGATGGCATCTACCAGCAAGAAAACTGTTCATCTCACAGGTCCAGGTTGGCTACTGCTTGGTTGCAGGAGCATTCTGCTGACTTTCAAATAATGAATTGGCCACCTAGAAGCCCAGATTTAAATCCCATCGAAAATCTTTGGGAAAGCATTGAGCAAAGTGTTCAGGCCCATGTCCCATCAGCAATGACCTTAAGGGAATTGTGAACAGCTCTGGAGGATGCATGGGTCGCCATACCTGTGGAATATTTACGCAAGCTTGTGAAGTCCTTGCTGTGTGGTGGCCATTATCAGGGCCAGAGGGTGTCCAACACATTACTAGGTTGCTATCCTTAATTCAATGGCACTTCAGTGTATATATTACTGGCTCTATATCTGTTGGTACAATATTTTAAAACAGCATTGTCAGATTTCCCTAGCAGAAAAAGGAAAAAAAAGGAGATTTTCAAAAAGTAAACTCTGAGTTAATAACTTAAATTTAACAAAAGATAAAATATAACATATGGATTGCAGCTAATTCAAAAGAACTTTTTCACTGGATGCAAATGTTACTTACATTGAGATTAAGTACACATACCTGATAGCATGTTGCACCTCCTTTGACCTTCAGAATAGCCCGAATTTGTTAGGGCATGGAATTTACAAGATATGCACCTGCTCACAATATTAAAGTGTGAAGTTACAATGCACTTACTCACATGGCATGTATCATCACCTAACAGTTCCAGGAACATGTCAACGAGTTTTCCTCATTTCATTGGTGTGTAAAGTGCCCAGATCTAAACCCTATCTAGCATCTTTGGGATGAGGTAATAATGACTGTTTGCAGCAAGACTATGTCACTATCCAACTTGTAGCAACTATGCAACACAATCATTTCTCAAAATGTATTGCATTATACACTGAGATGCCAGTTGATTAAGTATACCATTCCTTCTCACATAAATGGTTCATTCCAATACATCATGTGACCATGATGTGCACCAGCTCTTCAAGCATCAGTTAGAGATGGATTGTGCATCAGAATGGGCAAAACGAGCAACCTTGAATGTGGCAGGATAGTTGGTGCTAGGTATGCCAGTCCTGGAATCTATCCAATGACTACCATCCTGGGCTTTTCATACAAAACCATTTCAAGGGTTTACCAAGAATGATGCGAAAAGCAAAAAACTACCAATGAATGGCGATCCTGTGGACAAAAACAGCTTGTGAATCAGATGGGTCAAAGGAGACTGCCAAGAATCATGCAAGCAAACAGATGGGCACAACCAGGCAAATCACAGCAGAATTAAACATTGATGTGCAGAAGATCATCTGCAAATGAATCATGTATTGGACCTCATCACAAATGGACCACACAGCTGCTGACCATGTTGAGTGCCGATGTTGTCAGCAAAGAACACATCACCAGTGGCACAGGAATATCAACACTGGACTGTTGAGGACTGGAAAAAGGTAGCCTGGTCGAACAAATCAAGATTTCTTTTGTATCATGCTAATGGAAGGATCAGAATTTGACAGAAGCAACATGAGGCATCTTGTCTAGTGCGAACAGTACAGGCCAGTGGTGGCAGTGTGAAGGTGTGAGGAATGTTTTCCTAGTACACATTATGCCCCCTGATACCCACAAAGGACATCTGAATGCCATGGCATATTTGCTGACTAAATTCATCCCTAGCTATAGTTTATTCTCGCTTGTATGGACATGTTCAGCATGATAATGCACCTGCTCACAAGGCATGTATCACCACCTAATAGTTCCAGGAACATGTCGACAAGTTTTCCTCATTTCATTAGTGTGTACAGTGCCCAGATCTAAGCCTTATCTAGCATCTTTGGGATGAGGTGGTAAGGACTGTTTGCAGTGAGACTGTGTTGCTATTCAACTTGTAGCAACTATGCTACACAATCATTTCCATATGGTACAACATTCCTTCACAACATATCCAATATCTTGTAAATTCCATGCCCCAACAAATTTGGGCTATTCTGAAGGTCAAAGGAGGTGCAACATGCTACTAGGTAGGTATACCTAATCTCAATGTAATAGTAACATTTCCATCCAGTGAAAAAGTTCTTTCAAATCAACTGCAATCCATATGTTATATTTTATCTTTTGTTAAATTCAAGTTATTGTCTCTTGCTGACCACTATCTCATTTATAGATCTAACTGAAGCAGTGGTGAGCAGTGACTTCAGTTCTAGTAGGGCATCCTTATATGAGAAGGTTTGTGCAACTAGTAGTTTCTAGAACTCTTTTCTGTGTTGCAAATGAATTTCTAATTAAAATTTCTGATTATTGTTATATGTATTCATCAATATTGTTTCAGTTAAGTTCATTAATTAGTGTGTTTGCATATGATAAATGTAGAAGGAAGAAATTTCTTTCATTATGATAATTTTATAGTAACTTCATAGCCGTTTTTCCTTTTAATGCTTTCACTATAACAAATACATTTTGGTCACCTGCACGACTTTGCAATACTTACATTTCACTGTATACATGTGATCTATTATTATGGTGAGTTATTCTACAAAATTAGGCCACAGTACTTTAAATACACAATACAAAAGTAAATATTATATTATAATTTGAGTCAATTTTGAGGGGACATGCTTTAAAAAAAAACTAAGAAACTTACAATTTATTACTATTTAGTATTCATACATGAAGCAATTTTAATTCATATTTCCAGTATTCTCTTCAATGGAAATACATTTGTGAATTTCACTAACCTCAAGCAAAGAGGAGTTGTTGGAAGTGTCAATTTCTTTTTCTTTGAAATTGAAGCTATTTCAGAAGCAGACATGCTTCTCTTGCGCTGGCAACCTTGCATTGTGCTTTCAGGCTTAATGGGAACAAAGGTTTTAGCTTTCATGAATGATAAGGTACCTGAACTTGCATTTTTATTTTTATCCTCTGTTGGTCGTAGAAGATTGTACAATGCTGGAGCATCTTTCAAGCTACTTTTAATATTAATTTCTGCCTTCTTAATTTCTTGGTGAATTCTGTTAGTAAGATGATTATTACTTTCTTCAAGTCTGTTTGTGATAGCTTTAGCTGTATGTGCAGTGGATTTTTGGAGATAGGTAAAACTAAGCTTCTCCAATTTTGCAGAATCATTAGCTTTTCTTTCACTTGTAGTCCTATAAAATTACAGAGCATAAAAATCTTAACATCAAACCTTTTTCAGAATTCAAATATGTATGAAAACATAATAAATGAAATAACAAAAAAGGAGATATTAAGCAATTCAAGGTATGGCAAACATATTTTAAATAACATGAATCCTCTCTCTGCTTTGCCATGCCTCAGACACACATTATAATTCATTACTGTAGTAGATAATATGCATTTCTATTAAATTTAACTAGAACGATATTGCCTCTGATGAATATGGGATGCACCTCTTCAGAGAAAAATGAAGTTTTTCACTTCCCAAATTTTGCACCCTTTAACAGTATTAATTCATACTAATAGCTAATTTTAAAATGCAAATAATAATATTAGCCCTATAAAATGAAAAAAGCATACCTCATTTATCCCTTAAAATGAAAATGTTGGATTTTCTTATCTCTTAGGGTTAAGGGGCAAATCAAACAGTGTATATAAAACTATTTATTTATCATTACCATATTGAAATATCATTTACAATTTTAAAATTAAGTACTACATTAAAAAAAAAGGAGCAAGCACTTTATTTAATTACAACATATACGACTATCAATTTTTCCCTTTTTCATCAACACATTCTATCATCAGAATTTCTCATTTTTAACATAAATATATTGTTTGCAATATTACTTCGAGTTTTACATTTTCTACATAGCACACTCTAATGATTTAAATTATGGCCATTTGGTGGATTTGAAAACTATGGATCGTCACATTTCTTTAGTATCTATTTAACTCAAAAAGAATTCTTTATTAATATCTCAGAATCAAAAGTTTAGTATTCCAACCCTCCCTGGGGGTGAAGGGACAAATTGTTGTTGCCATTGTAAACCCCTTAATCATCACACATCACAAACAAAATATCCATTTTGTAGCCCAAATAGATCATTTGCAATATTCATTTAAATTTTTGAAAATTTTCCATTGTCAAGAGTTACAATTCAAGTTTTTGGGTGATTCTAAAAGTGTGACTCATAAATTTAACCATACCTACAGAGAACTTAAAAAACGTGTAAAAGATCAGTTAGCTGCTGATAAGAATCTTTGGCTTGATGGTTTGGCTGACAAAGCCGAGGAAGCAGTTAGACAGCACAACAGCAGAGAGCTGTACCAGATAGTTAATGTTTTGTGTGGTAGAAAACGGACAGGTATACAGGATAAGGATAAACAAGGTAAGGTTGAAGGATAAACAAGGTAAGGTTATAGAAGGTGAGGATTCTGTCATGGCTAGGTGGGCTGAGCATTTCAGTGATGTTCTAAACAATGCGGTTAGTTCTATTCCCATTGTTTGCAATGATGATAGATGCATTGGTGGCTTTAATGTTGGCCCTATAACACAATCCAAAGATATTTTGGCTGTTTCTAAACTTAAACTTCATAAATCCCCAGGGGTAGATGAAATTACTACAGAAATGCTTAGAGCTGGAAATGTTTCGGTTACCACTTGGATGACTGAAATTCTGAATATCTTTTATGATAAAGGCATGGTTCCTAAGGATTTTACCAGAGCTATTGTTATCCCTATTTTCAAAAAAGGTGATCGCAGTTCTTGTGATAACTATAGGGGTATCAGCCTACTCTCTGTTCCAGGTAAAGTTTTTTCCATGATTGTGCTTAATAGAATTAAGAATCTGGTTGACAGTCAATTGCGTGATGAGCAATGTGGATTCAGAAGTGATAGGGGATGTGTGGATCAGATATTTTCACTTAGGCAGATTCTTGAGAAATGTTTAGAGTTTCAGAAACCTTTGGTTGCTAGCTTTGTTGATTTCAAAAAGGCTTTCAACTCTGTTGATCGTCATAATTTGTGGTTGATTGTGAGATCATATGGTATACCTGACAAGTTAGTTAACATAATGAAAGCTCTCTGTAATAACACTGAGTCGTGTGTGAGAGTTGGTAAGGCTTGTAGCAATTGATTTAGCATTACTTCTGGTGTTCGACAAGGGTGCATTTTGTCTCCTTTTCTCTTCAGTTTGGTTATTGATTATGTTATGCAAAATTCACTTCAAAGGAAAGATTTTGGCCTTAAATGGGCTGGAGATACAAAAATTTCTGATTTAGATTATGCTGATGATTTAGCCCTTTTGGCAAATGATGTTGATGAGATGAACTCTTTCATTCGAGCTATTGATGAGACTGGTAGTAGAGTAGGTTTGGTTATAAACAGAGAGAAAACTAAAGTGATGAAAATTGGTCAGGCAGGCTGTGATTCAGTTAATCTGAATGGTTGCAGTCTTGAGCAGGTGTCACAGTTTAATTATTTTCGGAGCTATGTAACAGATAATGGTGATATGCGGCATGAGATTAACAGACGAATAGGGATTGCTGCCGGGACTTTTAAGAATCTATGATGATTGTGGAGAAATAGGCGTATACACCTAAAGACTAAAATTAGACTGTATAATAGTTTGGTTCTTCCTAGGGTTAGTTATGGTAGTGAAACTTGGACACTTTGTAAACAGGATAACAGGAAACTAAATGCTTTTGATTCCAGATGCTTACGCAGTATCTTGGGCATTAGGTGGTTCAACTTTGTAACTAATGATGAGGTTAGGCAAAGGAGTTTGCAACCTCCTTTAAGCAGCATATTGTGCAGAGGGAGACTCCACTGGTTTGGCCAAGTTGCCCGTATGGATAATTATAGATTGGCGAATAGGGTTATGAACAGTGTGCCTAAAGGCCTCAGAAAGAGGGGGAGACAGGATACGGTGGGCAGACAATGTCAAACAGGACCTTGTTAGAATTGGTGTGCAGTGACCAGATGTAGCTCAAGACAGACATGCTTGGAGAACTAAATTACATGGTCTGGTTAGACCTCCGTAGTCCAGGGAGGGAGGGAGGAGGAGGATTAAGCATGATTGACCTCATCATTAACATCTAAATCATTAGCAACTATTGGAATAGTTCTCTCCTGAAGTATAGATAGTGCAAGTTCCACCACATCTCAGTGAAATATTTATAGATCGTATTCTGAATGATTTTGGAATCTGATAGTGTAATGGTAGCACGCTCTGGCATGAATCTGGAGAGTTGTGGTTCAATTCCCACCATGTAAGCAATAAATTTTTTCAGATGTTTTAACTATTGTTGAAGTCTATTTCTACAGGTAATCTGTGAATTTACTATGGATGCCCAGAGTATTCTACCATTGAACTAATGCCAGCTCATCTTTTTTTCCACTAATTTTAAGACTTTAAACTCTTCACTGATGATTTTAGTGCCTACCACTGGCATCATCTATGATCTCAGGTTGGAAATAAATAATAGTCTCTTCACACTAGTGTTATTAATGATTTAATAGTAGGCACTGAACTCATCGATAAAGAGTTTAAAGTTCCAACCTTCTTCAACAGTGGATTGTAACTATGGATTCATGTCCTACATTCATGATTTTGAGATGTATAAATTGTGTACCAAGATTACAATCTCACCATGGACTCTTACACTATTTTAAACTTTCTTTACAATTACATATATAACTGTACAGTTGGTCTTGATTTATGCATTTTCTTAAAAATGGTCATGTAAATCAAACATAATTTTCCCAATAAGAAATAAAGAAAATGATAGGGATAGCTGCCTCAAAACTCACACATACATCTATTTCCTCCATTATTTCATTTTTCACTACATTATTATTGTAATAAATAAATATTGTAAAGACATTACAGTAGTACTAAAAATGAAAGAATATAGACTCTAAAATGCAGCATATCAGACAATTAGAAAATAATAACTGTTAATGAAAATTTTCTCCAACACAAGGTGAGTGCAGTCTCTGATGGCTTGCTGGTGCTTGTTTGGTTGGACTGGAGGGAGGGAGGAGTTTCAGGGTTATGGGATCATCTGCATCAAATGACTGAGTAAGCAAAAGCATAGATGGCTCTTCACCTACTGGCACCTTTAGGCTGAGGTAGAGAGCTGAAGTTCAAGTTTTATGCTTTCCTTTTTCTTAAGGTAGGAAAGTTTTATTTTCTTTTCCTTTAAAAATTTCTGGGTTCAAACAATTTTATTTAAAAAAAGTCCACATAAATTTAAAAAAGTGCAAATAAAGGGATTACAATTATTCCAGAAATGCATTAATTAAATCTATGTGAATAAGAATTGACTGTATTTCTTAAACTTCAACCCAAACCCCATTTTTTTTGTGAGATTTTGTAAGAAAAAAAAAACTTTCAAATATAACTTCCACTGAGAACCATGTTTTCTCTGTGACCTATTATGTCGAGGATACCTTCAGACACACATAGCAAAAGAGGAATACTAAAGAATATATTTTTTTTAATTATCTTTGACTGTGTAATATGCATACCTTACCATCACCATTTTAACAAGAAAAAGCAGTGTAATGGGGATAATGCATCTAAAAACCAAAGGAGTAGTGGTGTTGCACAAAATTTGTTTAAACATATCAATATAAGCAACATTCCAGTGTTTTAGTTTAAAAATTGGAAGAGTGTGATTTATATTCAAATACCATGGTATGTTACACAAAAAAATACCTTCTTGCTCAGAAATTAATTAACATTAAAATTCTTTGTCATTGAGCAATAAAATTTTTAAGTTTATCCTTCAAACTATTTGCATTGTCAAGCACTGCAAAGCACAAGCACCTCAAAGTGCACAAAGATAATTACCCCATCCAGCCATTAGTGTGCAAAAGATCATCCTCAACATTCTTCCTAGAAAAGAATTTGATGAAATTTTTATCTAGCTTCACTTGTGATCACCCATTTTCCATAAAATCTATGGCAGAATTTATCAACAGAATCAAGGATAAGTCCATTCTCTCAACAGCAAATTAGTCACTCTTGACATAGTCTCCTTATTCCCATCCACTCCAGTTTTCGATGCCATTATGTTATTTCAGACAAAAATTATTGAAGAGCAAACATTTTCCTTTCCTGAAATCAATGCCATTCACCAGGCTCTAAAACTAGTCACCGAAAACAATTATTTCCAGTTTGGCAACAAAATCTACAGGCAGTACTCAAGGGCCCCAATGGGCTCACCCCTATTCAGCATTCTATCAAAGATTGTCCTTCAGGACCTCGAAACAAAATTGTTCAATTTGGCAAAAAATTTACCTGTCCTCTGGTATCAACTATGTTAAGGTTATATTTTTAATTTGGAATGACAGCAATGAATTTTCTCATTAATACAGCCAACAATATCTATTCTACAATACATTTTATGAAGGAGGAGGAAAATAGCAGTGCCATCCTATATTTAGATGTTTTAATCCGAAAAGATGATGCAGGAACCTTGATATCAGTATATTGAAAGCCTACCTATGTCCCCTCCATCATATGCATGGACTCATGTGTCCCATGGGTATACAAAATTGTAGCCTTCCATTCTCTCATCTAGAGGGCTTTCACTACATCATCAAATGAGCATTTGCATAAAAAGAAATTCAAAACATCTAATTCATTGCTGTATCCCATGGCTTACACCTAACAACAATAGAAAAGCTAATCATTAACAAATATAGAAACAACAACAGAAGAGATTTGGCTCTCCTCCCAATCACCAACTCTGAGTAGGCAGCCTTTGCCGAATCTCTTTCCTTTGTGAATCAGTCCACAAATTACTCAGAGTCCAAAAAATCAAAATTATTTCCTGCCCAGTTCCAAATTTGAAAGAAAAAAAATATATCAAAAGGGACAAAAACAATTTAGCCTCCTTCAAAAATTCGGCATATACAGATTTCCTCTACATTTCCAGATAATTCTTTTGTCTACTATATCAGAAAAACTATGCATTCTCTAAAGGAGAGGATCACAGAGCATTAAACAGATATCAGCTGAAACAGCTGACTGCAGCTGCTGAGCTTGGAATACAACACACAGCAACCATAGACTAGGAGTGTATCACAATGTTTGTGCATGCATACACTTACTATGGAACCATAGTCCACTAGGCCATTTAAATAATTACCCCACCCATCCCCACCTGCAACCGAGACACTGGAATCACCCTTCACTAGATGTGGAAAGAACCTTTCAACAGCCCTAACGTAAACATATAGTATCACTTCACTCTATTCATCTTTTCATATAATCGATTATTAATATCCAATAGCCGTCCAGTGGCAGAGTGGTTAGCACGCTTGGCTACTGATCTAAGGGACCTGGGTTCAAACCCCGGGTAAGGCATGGATGTTTGTGTTGTTTTTCTGCTGAGGTCCTGACATCCTCACAGACCTTATATTATGGCATATAAACTGACAGGCTCATGTCAGACTTCTGTGGCAAGCAGCTGCTTGAGGGGGTATTTATTTTTATTTAAATACCTATATCACAACAACCAAATCATTGCTGAAGGATCGAGACACCGATGATTCAGAAAAGATAAGTAGAGTGACTGAAGTGATGTCCTTGCTCCAAAAAGCTGAGTTTTCTCCTAAAAAAATATAATATGCAAAATAGTTTGAAGGATAAACTTAAAATTTTTATTGCTCAACAATAGAGAATTTTAATGTTATTTTAACACGGTATATTATTAACACATTCACTGCTGCCTTGATACCCATATTAGAAAGCCTCTGGGACAAGGAGCAGTCTCATACACAGATACACCTCAAACTGGGTGCCACTGAGTTGAAGGGGAACATGGTTAGTACACATGGCTCCTTCAGACAGGAAGGACTGCTAATAATTGAACGACATACATAGATCAAGCAGTAGGATTATTCCATGTTAAATCAACCAAAATTTTGGAAAAAAGTTCACCACCCATCACAGATTTCAATGATCTTTTGCATAAATGTTGGTACACATAAGATGTCTAGTTGTCTAAAATATTTTCAGCCAAAAAATTTCTGTAAGGAGTTATAATTGTTTAACCTAACAGAAAAATATACAAATTGTGATTGTGCCTAAATCTTTTTTTTCTTTTCTTCTATGATAGATGAGAAGACTAAACTTGGGTGTACTGATGTACATTTTGATTATTAAATCAATAAAAAATATAATACAATTTTGAAAAAAGAAATGAAAATTTTGAAATGTGAAAAAAGTAATGTGGCCCAATTGATAAAAAATTAAAACTAATATATGTTGAATATCATACTGCATAGAAATGTTGTATGAAATTTGGTGTATGGTCATTTCTTTGATAACGAGAAAAAAATATTGAATTTGTAAAAATGTTATTGCTAATGATACACTTCAGGGGACTGCATGACACTCTTGTGCTGCACGTAAGGAGATGCATGGAAAAGCTACCGACATGCTTTGCAGCTATCACTCAAGTACAACTTTGTGACTTCAACTACCATTCAGCTACTACTCACAGCTATAAAGCTGCTGTTGATAAAATTTATATCTTTTTTACAGATTAGCAAACAAAAAAGTCCAATTTTTAGGGGGAACAAATTTAGCAATACTAATGTTGAGTGATACATAGGGCAATCAGATTTCAATTAATAAAATCCAGGCAGGTTATTAAATGTTCTGACTTTAGTTCATATAACTTGAAAATGGTAAATTATGCTTTATTTTTGGTCAACTGTTCTATAATAATTAACAAAAAGAATTTATTCTGAAATGTGGAACTATTGGTGTAATCATGATTACCTCCATTTTTCAATCTTTGATTTTTGATTTCTTTGCCTGAATCTTGATTTCTTTGCTGATATTATCCTGAGAACAGGGCTGGGGGGGGGGGAAGTCACCCAGAGAGTCAATGTCAGAGGGGTGCCACAACAGATTTAATCCAATAATAGAAGCTGTAATTTTTTCTTTCACATTTTCATACACATTATTAATTCAAGTTGTAATAGTACTCATACTTCGTACTTCTAAAATATAAAATCGAAATTCACTTGATCACTATATTGGTAACTTAACCCTTTTCAGTTTAAATGATTCTATATTCTCTTCTAATTATTTATGATTAAAACATTTATTATCAACATATTTTATGATAACATTTATTTCGTCAGCAATGAATATGACATTGTTAAAATAAACTAAATTTAAACTTGCATATGTGCAATTTTTTCTATTTATTAAATTCAAAGGAGCATGGGGGTGCCAAATAATATTTTTTTTTTTCAGAATGCCAAAAGAGGAACAAACAGCATTACTTAGTTCTTCACTTATTTGGACTACAATAGCCAAGCAGCATGGCTTCCTATTATAGAATGTTCCCTAATGAAGTAGAATTGGGAACAGAGTGATTACCACAGAAACCAGGGTAGTGAGATTCAATGGTGACACCACTGAAGGAAATAATAATTACACAATTAAAAGGACCTTCTTGCTCAGAAATTAATTAAAAATAGCTTAAAATTCTTTGTCATTGAGCAATAAAATTTTAAAGTTTATCCTTCAAACTTTCTCTATGTTGAAAGTTTTTAGGAGAAAACTCAAGCTTTGCGGAGCAGTGACAGCACTCTGTCTTCAGTAAAGTGACGCTATGTGACCTAACATCACCACATAGCATCACTTCACTGAAGATGGAGTGCTGTCACTACTCTGCAAAGCTTATGAGTTTTCTCCTAAAAACTTTCAACATACAGAAAGTTTGATGAAGGATAAACTTTAAAATTTTATTGCTCAATGACAAAGAATTTTAAGCTATTTTTGATGAAATAATAAGTATTCTTTCTCAAAGAATTAAAGCAATAAATCAACATAACTGAAGTCAGCTGCACGTAACAAATGTGAAAGCAAACCAATGCAATAACATGCACTCAATAACCTTAGTGAGCAGGTCTTTTCATATAATCAGTTATTAACATCAGTATATCTATATCACAATAACGAAATCATTGCTGCAGGACTGAGATACTGATGATTCAGAAAAGATGAATAGTGACTGCCGGCTTCTCCAATGTGTTCTGGACACTTTTATAGCAATCTATTCGCATATAAAGATTAAAAAGTATTAATATTTTTCTACAAGAAATGCAAGACTAAAGTACTTTAGGACATTAGCTGCTACATCCCTAGAGAAAGATTATTATTTGTACAGTCATATTAATTAATTAAAGAGAAAAAAATATTATATGGACCAATTTCCATGCTTATTATTTCATTAACTCTTGCAGTGTCTGGTTTCTGAAACTAAACTCACTGTGGTGGCTGGATTTATTTTTAAAGTGTTTTCAGAAAATAAACAACTTTAGAATCTCATCCTGAAGTAACTAATGAACAAAATATGTCAAGTTATATACCAAAAGAAAGAGCATTTAATTGTGCTTAATAAAATGGCAAAAATTCGAAGAAGAAAAAAATGTTAGGTTAAATTTTTAAGCATTTTTTTAAAACATTGCAAATATTTTACTGAATTTTTCCCACTTTTTTCTACATTATTTTATTATTCTAATATAAACAGTTCATAATATTTTGATTATTGCTTAATCTTTCATTTATTTCATTTTTTCTAAATTATTTAGTCATTTATGCATATAATGCATAATGCATATTCTTAGTTTTTTGACGATCGGCAAACTCAATCTAAGTAAAACAGTATCATAAAAAATAATTTTGCTTTTAAAAACTACATAATTTAAATAAATACATCAGGAGTGTAATAAAGAATTATGAAAAAAAAATTTAAAAAATGTTTCAAAGCATTCCATGTAATTAAAATATTGATAAAGTCCTATCGTATAAAAATCGTGCTCTGAGCAATCCTAATGCTTGTTCCAATTGCAGCCATCACAGATCACTAGCAGTTTTACTTTTGATTGTTGCTAATTAATTATTGTTTATAATTGCAGTATCCATTTTAGAAGCAATAAAAAATAACTTTAGAAGCATTAAAGTAAATAGAAAATGTCTTTAAAATTGGAAGTATGCTAAAATATTGATTGAAAGCCAATGTGCTGTAGTTCCCCGATGACACAATTTTCGGTAGTAAAAAAATCGATATCATTTAAAAGTTTAAGAAAGCATTAAAACTCTAGAAGAGCTGTAAATGGCAGAAAAGGGCAGGAAAAACAATCAATCGATAATCTAAGCACGGTACAGCAGAATAAAGGCATGAATTGAATCGGTGTTGCTAGATACTATTTATGGTGACTGAACAATGCACATCCAACTCGAATAGATTTATTTTTAAACTTTTATCCAAAATTTTTTCAAGCAGAATCAACAGGTAAAAAATTTATATCATAGACTTAAATGTGATTTTTGATATTTAATTAGAAAAGTTGAAAAAAATTCAGATTCATATTCGAATTTTTTTTTTTCACAACCTTGTACTATGGGAGTGAAGCTTTAGTCTCTGACCACTAGAATGGGAAAGATGAAAGCGATTCTTCGGGTAATAAAGGTTAATAGAATGCTTTACTTGAGAGGTGGCAAAATACTTATTCTATTAATGGAATAATAAATAGGAGTCATATCCTGTTATTTAAACCTTTCGAAAAAAATATTTTTTACTGTTCCTTATTATACAATTTGAATTAATATTGTGAAGTCTAATTAAATGTAAAAAAAATACAGTTTCTGTTATTAGATTAAACCTGTCGCAATGCCCTGGGTGATTTTATCACCCAGCACTGTTCTTAAGATAATATCAGCAAAGAAATATTTTTCCTCAAAGATTGAAAAATGGAGGTAATTATGATTACAACAACAATTTCATGTTTCGTAATAAATTATTTTCATTAATTACTATAGAACAGTTGACCAAAAATAAAGCATAATTTACCATTTTCAAGTTATAAGAACTGAAGTCAGAACATTTAATAACCTGTCTTGATTTTTACTGATCGAAATCTGATTGCCCTATATATGACTCAACATTTGAAATGCTAAATTTGTTTCCTCTAAAAATTGGGCTGTTTTGTTTGCTCATCTGTAAAAAAGGATATGAACTTTTATCAACAGCAGCATTATAGCTGTGAGTAGCAGCCAAATGGTAATTGAAGTTACAAAGTCACACACAAGTCTGAGCAGCAAAGCACGTCAGTAGCCTCTCAGTGATTCTCCACAAGAGCATCAGTGCAGTCCCCTGAAGCGATTACTCTATTAGCAATAACATTATTACAAATTCATTATTTTTTTCCTCTTTATCAAAGTAACCATATATCATAAACCATACTCCAAATTTGTAAAACATTTATATGCAGTATATTGTACAACATATGTCAGTTTTAACTTTTTATCAATTGGGCCACATCATGTTTTTTCACATTTTAAAATTTTCAGTTTTTTAAATTTTTTTTTATGAAATTGTACTTAGGGTTAAATGATTATAAATAAAAATAAATATCCCCTGAAGCAGCTGCTTGCCACAGAGGTCTGACAGGAGCCTGTCAGTTTATATGCCATAGTAGAAGATCTGAGAGGATGGCAGACCTCAGCAGAAAAACGACACATACATCCATGCCTTACCTGGGGCTCGAATCCAAGTCCCTTAAATCAGTAGCAAGCACACTAACCAATCGGACACAGGACAACTCCTTACAAATTTTTTTTTATTCAAAATATTTCAGACAATTAGACATCTTATGCATACTAAAATTTATGCCAAAGTTAATTGAAATCTGTGATGGTGGCAACTGGCCTAGTTGAATTAACATGGAATGATCCAGCAGCTAACAGCAAGCACGAGCAGCATGACATATGTGCATCAAGCAGCAGCAAACATATTAAAACTATCTGCTAACTACCAACAGCTGTTAGCATCCATGATTCTCAGCTTTAGTTGTGATATTAAACATTTTTCAGTAACTGATAGTACAATTAAATTTTTAATTACTGAAATATATCAGGTTGAAGGATAAGATAATATGCTGCCACGAATTATGAATTTTCATATGATATCTATTGCATACATATACTATAACATCTATTAACTACATTATTAATAATTCTGAATGTTCTTAGTTTATAATTTAAGAACATGAATAAGGAATATTAATAGAGTAATCACAGGATACTGGAAAAATTTGTTTTCCATAACTGGTAGGCTTGCAGCTGAAAACAGACATTTGCCTTCATAAACAATGGAAAGCAGCTGGCTGAAAGGCAAAATTCAAACTTTCATCAGTTTTCTATGGTCACTAATGTGTTAACAGTTATGCCTGGTGACAGTCCAAAGGTTGATACTAAAATTGTAATTGTACATGTTAATGTCTGCAAATAACTGAATCTTATAATTATAATGTCTTTTAATGCAGCTATATCTTTCATGCCAATTGTGTGAAATGTTAGTTGTTTTCTCCAATATCATCTAAAGTTCCTGATAATATGGTTTGTGAAAAAATATAACTGCAAATTTTTTTATTATATCTATGTGAAAAGCATCAGTTTTAACATGTTTTAAATTTTTATTCTTTAGTTAGGAATTTTATGTAGCCGTCCCTTGGCTGAGTGGTTAGTGTGCTTGGCTACTGATTTAAGGGGCCTGGGTTCGAGCCCCGGGTTAAGGCATGGATATATGTGTAGTTTTTCTGCTGAGGTCCTGCCATGCTCTCAGACCTTCTACTCTGGCATATAAACTGACAGGCTCCTGTCAGACCTCTGTGGCAAGCAGCTGCTTGAGGGGGTAATTAAAAAATGATTAGGAATTTTGTTGTGAACTATTGTTAAAAAAAATGATGTTTAAGCATGCCATCAATATTTAAACATCTGTGATAAAACTATGGATATCATCATGTTCCATCACATTTTTTACCAATTTTCCTATTGCTTTTGACATTTGTTGGTTGGTCAGTTTGTCAGTTGGCTGGTTGTTCAGTTTGTGGATTTGACAAAATGTTGTTCCACCATATCTTTCGAACAAGATAGAGAACTTAATGACTTATGTGCCAAATGAAAGCTTGTGATGCAGGGAGTATCATAGGCTATAAAAAAATTGACCCCCATGCTTTCTTCCCCCTTAAAATGGGGGAAATGTGAAAACTTCTTCAGCTATATCTCCAGAACACAAAGGCTGACACAAAGGCAGAACACAAAGGCTATGAAAGTAACAAGTGATAGGTCAAATGAATGCTTCTGATGTGGCAAATGTCACAGGATATGAAAAACTGACCCCCCCCCCAAGTTTTCTTCTCCCCTAAACAAGGTTGGGTTGCTTTACCTCTGAGTGGCACTTTTTTGCACCCATGGGCTAAATGGCCAGGTCACATGGACTCCGAAGGCTCAGAGAAGGTTGGGTGAGGTGACCAAATGGAACAGCTGTTGGGAAACAGATGGTAGCCTCCCATCAAGGCCATCCAGTGCATTCTTTAATGTGCACAGAGTATGGCTCTCCCACATATGGTGCGATGGCTTGTCCCATCCGACAGACGATGGCCTTTCCAAGCCCATCAGTGTCTCCTACTGACTGTGGGCAGGGCGGAGAGTTTTGCGGAGATAAATCTCAATGCTGACCCAGCCAGGACTCGAACCTGGGAACTGCTGATTACAAGCCTGGCACGCTACCAACTGAGCCACCCCCGCCACCCCTAAATAAAGGGGGAGGAAATTATTGTTCCACTATATTTCCTGAATTTGAGTGCAGAAAATAACAAGCTATGTGTCAAATGAAAGTTTGTGATATGGAGACTGTCATAGACTATAAAAAAATTACCCACCCAAGCTCTCTTCCCCCTAAAAAATGTGAAATATGAAAGTTGTTCTACTATATCTTCTGAATGTGAGGGCCTACAGTTACGAGTTAGGTGTCAAATGAAAGCTTGTATAATGATGGTTGTAAACTATTTCGAATTTTGCCTTCACTATTCACCCTTGATAATAGGAGGGGGGGGAGTTGCAGGATCCCACTTTAAAATGAGTCATATCTCAAATTAAAGCTTGTGACGTCTCCAATGTCATGGGCTACCTGAAACATGACTCCAAAAGAAGAATAAATGTGCTCGATGCTTATGAGTCATATATCAAAAGAAAGTTTTTGAAGGTAGGTGTTTTTAGTGAAAAAAATTAATTAAAATTTTTGAAAACTTTTAAACCTTTCTATAGGACTTAAAAATTAGAAAATAAACCTAAAGCAAATCGATGATGCAATCTAATTTGTCTACTTTTAAGGGTCCTATAGGAAAAATAGGTATTTTTTTTAAATTTCTACTTTTTAGAGCTCTATAGGAAGATAAATTAAAAAATTTAAAAAATACCTATTTATATTTTTTTAACAACGTTTTCAGTGGACCAGTATACAGTTTAATAGAATGAACTATATACATCAGTATTAACACCTGTTCTACATGATAGTATTTTTCTTTGTAAGGCATTGATCAACACAAGATGTTAAGAACAAACTTATTATCAACCTTTTTATCTGTATGACGAGGTTTTTATTATTATACAAATATACATTTTTTAATGTGAGTAACTAAAAGTTATTTACCTGTTTTTTCTTACATTGGCATATTTAGTAACCACTGCTGTAGAATTTTGGGTACCTGAATGGTTATAAAATAAAATCTTTAAATAACAATCTAATGCTAAACAAAATTACTTGTATACATCCCTTAATCTTTAGGGAAGATTTTATGCAATATACTTCAATTAATATATCAATAATAAACAAAATGCTTACATTAAAACTGAATAATTAAAGCAAAGGTGTAATTGTTAAATATTTTGGCAAGTAATAAATAAAGAAATTTTTAAAACATTCCAATACCTTGTTGAAAATTATCAGAAGACTAAATATGACTAAAACTAATCATATTATTGATCTTCAAAAAGATATGATTTTTATGCCTTCCACTTTTTTTTTCTTCCCTGTCGAGGTGTGGTCAATTTCACAAGTTCTCAATGCTGACTTCCTAAACCAGCCCAACTGTCTGCTGATTATGATTTTAGTTTTAGATTATGGACTTTATGTACTAGAGGGCTTTTGTTGAAGGAGAATCTACTGATATTTTATGCTTTCTTGTGGGTTGACAGCCCCACTGAACAGATGTATAGGAACACTTTATATCAGCTGACAGATTATAATAATAATCAGTAGTCATTATAGACACCAAGAAATTTTTACATTCGTTCATCATAAATTAACGAAATGCATGATACATGCATTTTGTTTATCATAAATTAGTTATCATATTGAGCCCTAGAAACTGTTCATCATAAATTTATCATACTGAGCCCTAGAACCCTACTACCAGGGCCCTAGAAACTAGTTCTTGCATCTCCAAATCTAAACTGGAGTAATGTACTAGCAATCGAAAAAGTGGAATGAATTGTGATGGTAAGTAACTCCATTACTTAGCAGAGTAAATAGGTCAAATGAATGCTTCTGATATAGTTTTTACAAACATAATGGCTTCAACTCCTAGTAAATGTGTCTTTGCCTAAGCCTACAATGAGGGTCTGTTTGATATTGGTCTTACCTCTCTCTCTATATATAGTTTCATTATAAACCTACTAATCATTTTGTTTCCACATCAACTTGGAATGTGAGTACTCTTAACAGATACTATGGTCAGATTATCCTGCTGCAATTACTCTGGATGTCCAGCAGTGTAATGTGAACATTTTGAACTTGCAAGAGACCAACAGATGGATAGGTAAAGATCAGAGATACTTAAAAATAATATTAAAAATTTTTTTTTCAGGATGTGAAGATCACAAATATCTACAAAGTGTGGCTATGCTTCTTGGCAAGATTTCTAGTGATGCTCTTTTGGGATATGAATGAATAAACAAAAGATTTCTTATAGCTAAATTTAAAACAGTAATTAAAGACTTTAGTGTTCTGTTGCAATGCACCCACTAAAAACTCAGATGAGATTTTGCAAACAGGTGCAGGATAGTTGGAATTCTCTCAAAAAAAAAAAATAATAAATATTACCCTGTGCTGGGTGACAATGCCAAAGTCCTCTGGCAGACCTCTGGTTAGACCTCTGGACAGGAGTGATAAATCCTTTTGGAATTTGTAGTTGCAATAGCAATGGGGAATATCTCCTAAGGTAAGGAAACTTAATGGTTGCTAGAGGGAATGGCTACTGCATCTAAGAGAATTTCTGTGATATTATTAGATTAAAAGTATACTGCTAGAAACAAAGGAAATCTGGAATAAATCTAGTTCACAGTGTAAAAGTCTTAATATATATAGAAAGCATCAGTAACACTGTATAGAATACATCAATAAAATCCCAAAATGAGGGAGAATTTATGGGCTTAAATGAAGTAACAAGTTGCAGTTATGTACATATTACAATTATAAGATACTATTAGTGCTATATTCTGAAACAGTAATAATGATCAGTTAATCTTAATACTTATCAGTAAATTGTAAATCACAATGTACAATACTGAAAATGTTTTGGAAATGAAAACAGCAGTTTTTTAATAATTTTGAAGTGCTAAACATGAATATTACATAAAAATTGATGATTGGCTCTTGTTTTGAAAATACAGGAGGCTGCATCAATATACAGTGTATACTGATTTGTTTTCAAATGCTGTATGAAGCACTAAGGTGAAATAATACCAGGAAGCTATTGCATCATTCAGGAGTTACACTTCCTCAGTTATCATCCATTCGTGATTATATGCGAGTGCTGTATGGTGAACAATGTGCCTTGTTCTTGTGTGAACAATGCAGACCATTTTTATTATATTTGCAGTGAAGTTACTTTTGCATCTCAGAAGTGTGAAATAATGCCTGTCATCAAAAAGGCCTACCATCTTACTTTGGGCGTAAGATTGGAGATCAACAGAGAAGCTGGGCTCTGCATATAGTGTAGTAATATCATCAACATGTCTTCAGAGCTGGCTAAATGGCAAGAGGTTGGTCATTCCTATATTTTGAGATTTGCCATTCCTATATTTTGAGATTTGCCATTCCTATGATATGGCAAGAACCATCAAACCACATGACTTTTACTTTTGTATGACATCTCCACTGGGAAGTAGTATCACTAAAAAGAAAAATCAGATAAACTACCCCAATATACTGTCTGTCATCTGTCCAGTGTGATATGGGGAAAACTTGCCCATCCCAGAGCCACCAGAATGTTACGATGTGGACTCTTGAGAAGGAAGAGGAAGGAAAGGAAGGAACAGGAGTACAGGAAATAGCATCTGTATATCCTGACTTCACACCCATAACATCAGATTCACTACACAAAATCACACAGAATGAATTGAATGATCTTGTCAGAGATCTAGAACTGTCAAAGAGCAAGGTGGAACTCCTAGGTTCCAGACTGCACCAATGGAATCTCTTTAATAGAAATGTGAAAGTAAGTGCCTATTTGTAGCCACCAAAAAGATCTGATATTGTTCTTTACCATGGTAGGTAACCTGGTTCCATGCCAAGATGTTGACATTTTATTCATATTTACTCATGACACTTACTCCAGAAGAATGGAGGTTATTTATAGATTCCTCAAAATTAAGCATGAAAGCTATTCTTCTACATAATGGTAAAAGGTTGCCTTCTGTTCCAGTAGGCCATGATATTAATATGAAGGAAACTTATGACATCATGAAATAATTACTTCAATACATAAATTATGACAAATATAAATGGCATATTTGTGGACTTAAAGTCATTGCTCTTTTGCTTGGACTATAGCTCAAATATACAATATTCTTTCACTTCTTTACTAATAGAATAGCAGTGACAAAGCATCTCATTATATGAAGAGGATTTGGCCTTCTCGGCAATCACTGCAGCCAGTGAAGAAGAATATACAGCATCATCCGCTGGTACAATCCATGAAGATTTTGTTGCCACTTTTACACATAAAATTGGGGGCCTAATGAAGAATTTGTCAAGGATATGGATCAGATGCAAACTGCCTTTCTGTGTCTTCGACAGAAATTTCCAAGACAGTGATGCAAAAAGAGGGTGTTTTTACCAGTCCAGATGTTCGCTCACTGCTCCACAATGAGGTATTTGATCGTATCATCACTGGTGATGAATGGAGAATTTGATATGCCTTCCGACAGGTGGTATTGGACTTCTTAAGGAATAAACAACAGAAAATTGCAAGGGCCTTGTGGAAGAACTGCTCCTCATATCACAAATTGGGATGTAGTATGTATTTGAAGGTACCTTTCTTAAGTTCACATTTGGATTTCTTTCTGGAAAACTGTGGCACTGTGAGTGATGAGCACAGGAAACATTTCCATCAGGAAATTGCTACAATGGAAAAGAGATGACAAGGAAAATGGAGCCCATCAGTGTTAGCAGATTACTGCTGGAATGTGATGCAAGATTCTCAAAATTTGGTATATATGTTGCAAGTAAAGAGGCAATTGTTGATGTAGACCAATATGCAACCTTCAGTGAATGGTGTAATACAGGTAAGTGACTGTATCTCGAACACCACAGCCAATCAAACATTTTTGTGGTAATTTTCGTATTCAGCACCTCAATTTACATAGGAAGTGGCTGTGGTCAGCCCACACCTTGCTGGCAATTGTTTTTCCCTCCTCAGACCACTTTTTGAAGGTACTAACAATGGCTGACTGAGAACACCCCACAAGCATTACCATCTCGGAAATGCTCTGACCCAGTCGTCTGGCCATTACAATATGCCTTTGTCAAACTCGCTTAAGTCCGCTGCCTTTCCCATCTGAAAAACAAGAATAACACTGATTAACAGAGCTCAGTATCAGGTGTTATTTATACCATTTCATGACCTTCAAATGCACCATTATCGTTTACCTGCAGTTGCTTCGATTTGCATATAATATAGATGTGCTGGTCATAATGTTTTGGCTCTTCAGTGCATAAGTACATATAGGTTTTACCAGATTGGCTGCATAAGAATATGATTGATCATATATTAAGTAACAGCAAATGGGCTAGTTCTGTCAAGAATACTAGATCATATAGAGGAGTTGAAATTGGATCTGACCATTACCTTGTTAAAAGTGTCTTGCAACTTAAACTTAAAAGTGTTGTGCTAGAGTTAAAAAATTTACTTTTAATACTGAAGTTCTGAATGACTCAGTTATAGCCAAAGCTTACCATGATAGATTACTTAGTCATTATGACAGTCATGGTTTGCTTACTACTGAAGTTGAGGAAGAATGGCGCTGTTTTAAACAGGCTTTTTTGGAAACTAATAGTACTCTTTTAGGAAAAAAGGAGCAGAGGAAGCAGAATTATTTGAGTGATAAGTCACTTGAGCTTTTTTCTGAAAGAAGGAACTGCAGGAATGTCTTTAATTAATACCCTACTAGTCCTAATAGTAAGCATTACAGAGAGTTTAATAAACATGTAAAGGATCAGTTAGCTGCTGATAAGAATCTTTGGCTTGATGGCTTGGCTGACAAAGCAGAGGAAGCAGTTAGAAAGCGTAATAACAGAGAGCTATATCAGATAGTTAATGCTTTGTGTGGGAAGAAATGTGTTGGAATAGAGGGATTGAGAGGGTCATTGAAGGTGAGGATTCTCTCATGGTTAGATGGGCTGAGCATTTCAGAGATGTTCTAAACAATGTGGTTAATTCTACTCCCATTGTATTTAATGATGATAGATGCAATACTAGCTTTAATGTTGGTCCTATATCACAGTCTGAAGTATTTTGGCTACTTCTAAACTTAAAACTACATAAATCCCCAGGGATAGATGAAATTACTACTGAAATCCTTAGAGCTGGAAATGTTTCTGTTACCACATGGATCACCAAAATTTTTAATATCTTTTATATAAAGGCATGGTTCCTAAGGATTTTACCAGAGCTATTATTATCCCTCTTTTTAAAAAAAAGGTGATCGCAGTTCTTATGAAAACTATAGGGATATCAGCCTACTTTCTGTCCCAGGTAAAGTTCTTTACATGATTGTGCTTAACAGAATTAAGAATCTGGTTGACAGGCAATTGCATGATGAGCAATGTGGATTCAGAAGTGGTAGGGGATGTGTAGATCAGATATTTTCACTCAGGCAGATTCTTGAGAAATGTTTAGAGTTTCAGAAACCTGTGGTTATTAGCTTTGTAGATTTTGAAAAAAGCTTTTGACTGTTCTAATTTGTAGTTGATTCTGAGATCTTATGGCACACCAGACAAGTTAATTAACATAATGAAAACTCTCTATAATAACACTGAGTAACGTGTTAGAGTTGGTAAGACTTGTAGTAATTGGTTTAGCATTACTTCTGGTGTTCGACAAGGGTAAATTTTGTCTTCATTTCATGCTGTGACAACTGATGTGGGATCCAGATATTCAGTTTTGACACATAATCCAGCTTTTGCAGATGTCAAATGGCAGAGGACTGATTGGTGTTCAGTAGCTGTGCCAATTCCCTGGATGTCCAATGTGGTTTTTTGTTCAACAATACCTTTAAACAGACAATGTTCAACTTCACTGGCCAGCTGCTTGTGAATACATAGCCATTATGAAATACATTGTGAATACACTTGTACAGATTAAATATAAGTACAGAGTGTCTTTAGATACCAGAGCTACTCCTGCACATCTTTTACATTGTTTACAAGGCCACTGAACATTTCCTGATAACAGGCAAATGTGTAATTCATATCTTTCCCATTACCTTTGCATCAACTCAATAGTTTTCTCTCTGTTTATCTCAACTCAATAGTTTTCAAACATATTGCATTACCAGACTAATCAACATCATTAGCCAACAAGGATAAATCATCTGCATAATATAAATCAGAAATTTTTGAATCTCTTGCCAATTTAAGGCCAAAATCTTCCCCTTGCAGGGGATTCTGCATAACCAAATCAAATTAAAAAAGGTGAAAAAATTCAAGTCAAGAATTACCAAAATTCTGGACTGCTTTTTTTAAACACTCAAACGAGGTCGAGTGCAGCTTGGGAAAGCACTTCTGAATCATCCCCCTTTCACGGTACATCAGAGACATAAGGTTTGCACTTGACCTTGCCAACCCCATGCAGCCACATGTGCATTCACTGATTGACCGCATCACATCTCCATCTCATTCCGCTGCCAGGACAGTGCCTGCCTGATGATGTGTCGAAGCAGATAGCACAAAACGCATTGCAATGCCTGGTCACCAGCATCTCATATAAGCAAAACGGTTCAGCACACTAACAGAAGCATGAAGTTTAGAATGACACCCAGTGACTCATACCACAGAGGCAGCAAAATGCAACATCACCACACATAATAACTTTATCACCAAGTGAGAGGCAACATACTGGACCAGTGAAAACATCAGCCACCAAGAACAGCACACAACCTGGAATTATCCTCCTTGAACAAACAATGAAACTACCTCTAGAAGAATGAAGAAAATGTAGGTATGACTATTTAACCTAAACTTCATCGCATCGATCTATGACCATCAATTACCCTATTAGTGTATTAGTGTTAATGAGCCAATTGTTTGTTCTGATACCATGTGCCTAGTCCAGCACCTACATTGTTTATAGAGTTAACTTAATCTATCTTTATAGAGATCATTATAATGGTTTTGCTCAAGCACAAACACAATATCAATTAAATGAAAAATAATGAAATTTAGGAATTACACATAATTCTTTTATATACAATCAAAGGCATAGCCAAGATTAACCAAAATATTTCTAACTATTAGGTTTTTCAAAATTTGGTTAACATTTTTATTATTGCAAGTTAATGAACAAATAAATAAAACATCCCTCAAGCAGATGCTGGCCATATAAATCTTACAGAAGCTTTTCAGCAGAACATACTTGTCTTTTATGTAGGGCTTGGACCCAAGTTCCTAAGATCAATAGCCAAGCAAGCTAACCATTCGGCCACTGATGAACGATTAGCTTGCACTGGAATACTGATGAATAAATGATTTCTTAAAAATAAATTTTCTGAATGAGAGGGAGATTGCATTCTCAGTCCCCCCCACCAACCTCTCCCTCCCCTTTGTTACTATAACTCATATTTATACTGTCTGACCTTGGTACTGACTCTGACCTTTGGGGAGGAGTAATAGGCCCTTTTGGTATTCGTAGCTGCAATGGCAATGGGCAACATCTCCTACAGGTAAGTAAACTCAATGGATTCAGAATAACTAACACTTATTACAAACACTGCAATATACATAAGTACACATGGGTTTCACCTGATGGGCTGCATAAGAATATGATTGATTATATATTAAGTAACAGCAAATGGGCTAGTTCTGCCAGGAATACTAGATCATATAGGGGAGTTGAAATTGGATCTGACCATTACCTTGTTAAAAGTGTCTTGCAACTTAAACTTAAAAAGTGTTGTGCTAGAGTTAAAAAATTTACTTTTAATACTGAAGTTCTGAATGACCCAGTTATAGCCAAAGTTTACCATGATAGATTACTTAGTCATTATGACAGTCATGGTTTGCTTACTACTGAAGTGGAGGAAGAATGGGACCATTTTAAACAGGCATTTTTGGAAACAACACTCTTTTAGGAAAAAAGGAGCAGAGGAGATAGAATTATCTGAGTGATAAGGAACTTGAGCTTATTTCAGAAAGAAAGAACTGCAGGAATGTCCTTAATCAATACCCTACTAGTCCTAATAGAAAGCATTACAGAGAACTTAATAAACATGTAAAGGATCAGTTAGCTGCTGCTAAGAATCTCTGGCTTGATGGCTTGGCTGACAAAGTCGAGGAAGCAGTTAGACAGCAGAAAGCTGTACCAGATAGTTAATGTTTTGTGTGGTAGAAAACGGACAGGTATACAGGGATTGAAGGATAAACAATGTAAGGTTATAGAAGGTGAGGATTCTGTCATGGCTAGGTGGGCTGAGCATTTAAGCGCATTGATTTAAGCGCATATCGTTCACCAGATATCACTCCCCTGGACTTCTTTCTATGGGGTTATGTCAAAGATATCGTGTATTGAACAAAGATAAGGGACATCACTGACCTAAAGTCAAAGATCACTGATGCCATTGCCACCATTGATGAAGCTATGCGACAGGAAACATGGCAAGAAATCGAGTACTGTCTTGATGTGCTTCGTGCAACTAATGGTGCCCATATAGAGGTGTATTAAATGATGGAAAAAAAACTTCAATATCTACTTCTCATTTTGTAATAATTTCCAAATATTTATCTTTTCATTTGATTTTTTAATAAATTTTTTAAATTGTAAAGAGACTTTATGGACACTCTGTATATAAGAAATTTTTCAAATAACAATTTCAATTTTTTTTTTATAAATCAAAGTTTCATGTGTTGTATTAAAAACAGATTCTTATTTCAGATTCTGCCAACATATATAATCAATGGGCACCCTGGATAGGTTAACAATAAACAACTGAAATTATTAATCTTGCTTTGTTATCAGAGAAAACTTGTTTTTTTTCTCACTAAATCAAAAATTGAGTTGCAGAGAAATATGTAACATGTTGTAAAAATGGCATCTATTCTACTTAATTCTCAGAATTCTGTGCTACACTTCATATACCAAAATAGTACTTTGAAACTTGTATTAGTACCAAAGTGTTTTATAAACTGTTAGTGTTAAAGTATTTTTAACTTTCAGTGATAAAACTGACCATCAAAAACTTTAAATTTGCCAATATACTCTAATTTAGGCTGTTTAAATTTCACCACTTATAAAAAAGGGATGCTACCACTTTTGATAATAAAGCAAGATTTTACTTTAACATTGCATTTTATAAACTTACTCGAATCTTCCAATTTTGCAGAAAAATCCTGTTTTTTCAAATCTCCAAGTTTTGGGCATTCAGAAAGTAATCGAAAACTTCCTTTGGACTCGTGGTTGGTATCTGAAAAGATAAAACTAATAATTTATTCTAGATTTCAAAATGTTAAACTAATTTCAAATTAAAATTTTATGCAATTTTAATCAGTTGGTTATTGATCGAAAGGACCTGGGTTTGAGCCCTGGATAAGGCATGGATGTCCATGCTGTTTTTCTGCTGAGGTCCCACCATCCTCACAGACATTCTACTATGGCATATACACTGGCAGTCTCCTGTCAGACCTCTGTGGCAAACAGTTGCTTGAGGGGGTATTTATTTTTTTAATTATTAATCATAACAAACCTTGAGATATTAAATTTTAGCACCATATCCCAACGGCTGTGATTAGTGTGCTTTTCAACTGATCAGAGGGGCCTGGGTGTGAGCCCCAGATAAAACATGGAAGTTTCTTGTGTTATCCTTTTGCTGAGGTCTTCCCTCTTTCACAGATCTTCTCTATAACATATTATACTGCCAGGCTCATGTCAGACCTATGCAGCAGGCAACTGCTTGAGGGGAAATTTATTTATTTCCATTAATATATAACAAATATTAAAAGTTGCAATATCCATAAAGATTTGGTTGGTTGTTTAGGGTTTTATGGTGCATTAGTGCCTAAGGATATAATGTGCCAAACGAATGTCCAAAATAACAAAGATAAAAGTCATGGTACCCTCAACCAGTTTTTAAAAATACACTAGAAAGACTCGTACAAAAAATGTAAAACAATAAAATGAAATGAAGTAGACAACAATAAACAATTGTATAAATATGTTATAAATATAAACATAAAAGCAGAGGCATAGGAACATGTTGGTATTGGGGCAGTTGCCAAGGGCGCAAGAATCACACGGCGGTGCGGTGATGGCATGAGCCATTCCACGGTATCTTATATTTATGTGCAAAATAAATTCAAATGATTAGCCATCTGTAGTTCATTGAATTTAATACGTATTGTTTATAATGTCGTATCATCAAAATAGCATATTATAAATTTTCATGATTTCCTACAAAAATGTTTTTTTTTTGCTTTATCGGTGGACAATTAGCCACCCCTCCTGCACCGAGCATTCCATAAAACAGCTTTGGGGTGCAATTTCCAACTGTTCATATTGCTTTTATATATCATGCCATTACAAAATAAATTTTGTTAGATAGGCATCTTTTTCTTTGAACAGAAGTTCATAATTTGTACATTGTATTGAATTATTATGTTTATAAACTCGGGGGTGGTTGCAATTTTTAAGTATGTTTTTCAGTGTTTTGACAATTCCAAGAATCAGGGTAAGCAGAAGTATAACAAAGTTGGATCAAGTTGTTACGCTGTAGGCGCATGCATGTCAGAGCCTCTAACAGAGAGCAATGCTTTTATGTGTGTAACACAGCCATGACAAAAATGCTACCACTACAGTTGCATTGCACAGAGCATGCATTAATACGCAGGTTCTGATTCACATTTAGTTGACAGGGTTGCCAGTTTTGGCATTCTACAACGTTGCTTATGTAAAAGTAACTGTTTTAATTTCATTAAAAAATAAAATTGGATAGGGGCATGACCGACCTGGCAGCAGCATAGGTCAAGTCATTGCCCCTGATTCCGACA
The DNA here is from genome assembly GCA_038380435.1 of Ryuthela nishihirai. Classification (NCBI taxonomy): domain Eukaryota; kingdom Metazoa; phylum Arthropoda; class Arachnida; order Araneae; family Heptathelidae; genus Ryuthela; species Ryuthela nishihirai. Next base: position 5,526,867 of record JAWZYU010000007.1, read on the forward strand.
TGAGCGGACACCCAACAGAAGAGAACAGTGGTGGTGGCTGCCAAACAATGGAGCTGCTGGTGGATCTTGGAGAGAACAGGGTGAGGCCGATGCCTCACTGAGATCAAAGCTTGTAGTGAGCTAAGCAAGTCTGTGTAAAGCACATACTGACGATGACGTTTAGCTGCTATGTGGTCCAAGGCAATGCTGATAGCATGCAACTCTGCAGAAATGATGGAACATTTCAGTGGAATCTGGTCTGCAATGATTATATCATAGCAGACCATGGCTGATCCCACAGATGTACCGGACTTTGAGCCATCTGTGAAGACAGGAAAGAAGTCCAGGTGCTCAGCACGATGGCTGGCAAAGAGTTGCTTATACACACAATCGGGTGTAAAGGCTTTCCCCGTCCTGCAAAGAGAGAAATCACAAGGGGAAACAGAGAGCCAAGGTGGAAGTGGCTCGGCTGTCAACTGTGTGATGCTATTGAGACTGGTGTTAATGTCTCGCAGGTAACCTCAGACACGCAAACCGAAAGGACGAATGGCAGTCGGCCGATTCTGGTATAACATTTCCCACCGGGAACTGAAAACGCAGTCCCAAGTGGGATGGCCTGGCAGGGATCGCAATTTTGCTGAATACTGCAGGGACAACTGCAGACGGTGAATAGATAAAGATGGTTCGTTGGTCTCAACATAGAGACTCTGGACTGGTGAAGTGCAGAAGGCCCCCATGCAAACACGGAGGGCCTGATGATGGAGGGGATCCAGCACCTTCACCACCGAATTCCAGGCAGAGTCGTACACGGGATCCGTAGTCAAGTTTCAGCTGGACAAGTGCACGGTAGAGTTTGGGATGAATTGAGTGATTTTTAGTAGTTACATGTATAATGGTAATTATTAGTGCAGTATAGTGATTTATTTAGGAGTCTTTTAAAGTTACTCATATGATTTAATGTTAATATGTGGAAGCATTTGGTGGCTTTTTGACATAAAAATTTTGGGAATTGTCAGTGTGGGAAAAATGGCAGTTTTTCATAGAGTTAGGAAGGTTAATGAGTAGAGGGTTATTTGAGCTATAAGATGGGGGGGGGGGGGGTTGTTGTCTCTGATGAGATTATTTGGTTTCGGGGCTTTTTTATAATTCGGTCGGTGGTACACTGTTTTTGATTTGTGTTGTCTGTGAGGACATTAGTTTTGGGGGCTTTTTCATAATTCAGTTGGTGGAGTGCTGTTTTCAATTTTCAGGTTTTTCAGTTTGTGTTGTCTGTGAGGACATTATTTAGTTTCAGGGGCCTTTTTTATAATGCAGTCGGCAGTGCACCATTTCTGATTTTCATGTTTTTCAGTTTATGTTGTCTGCAAAGACATTTAGTTTCAGGTGCTTTTTTATAATGTGGTCGGTGGTGAACTGTTTTCAATTTTCACGTTTTTTGATTTATGTTGTCTGCGAGGATATTATTTACTTTCAGGGTGTTTTTATAATTCAGTCAGTAGTGCACTGTTTTAGATTTTCATGCTTTTTGATATGTGTTGTCTCTGATGAGATTATTTAGTTCTGAGGGCTTCTTTATAATGCTGATCAGTAATATATTGTCGATGATGTTCTTGGTTTTGAAATTTGTGTTCGATTTCATTAATTCTGCTGATTTATTTAGGTAAATTATTGTATGTATGACTTGATTTATTAGTTTAGTTTGTGGAAATATATTTGTGAGGTATTTTAACTATTGGGAAAAGAAGAAGGGGATATTTCAGGAATTTGTAGTATATGGGATAGCAAATGTGTTGTAGTAGTTTCTTTGTTTATGGTGTTTTTTTTTTTTGATAATTTTAACTTTTTTTAGTAATTTGTGGTTTTGAGGTTCGCGTTTTTTGTTACGTTGTTTGTTTGCAATGCAAACTACCATTACCATGGTTGAAATCCAAAGTGAATGCACAGTATTCCCTGTTAAGAAACAATAATTAATAGATTCTGAAAAAATTCATCGCCGCCACGGCGGGAATCGAACCCGCATCTCTCCAGATTCATGCCAGAGCGCGCTACCATTGCACCACGCGTCGGACAACGAATATTTTCAGAATATGACCTTTTAAGTTTTTCTTCTTGAGACGTGACTGAGACAGCGCCATCTATACTCAAGGAGATGCAACGTTTTACAGTCGTTGCATTTGATTATCAGATGTTAATGAGAAGGTCGCTAACGCTACCGCGTTAAATATATAATTGAAATCCAAAGTGAATGCACAGTATTCCCTGTTAAGAAACAATAATTAATAGATTCTGAAAAAAATTCATCGCCGCCACGGCGGGAATCGAACCCGCATCTCTCCAGATTCATGCCAGAGCGCGCTATCATTGCACCACGCGTCGGACAACGAATATTTTCAGAATATGACCTTTTAAGTTTTTCTTCTTGAGACGTGACTGAGACAGCGCCATCTATACTCAAGGAGATGCAACGTTTTACAGTCGTTGCATTTGATTATCAGATGTTAATGAGAAGGTCGCTAACGCTACCGCGTTAAATATATAATTGAAATCCAAAGTGAATGCACAGTATTCCCTGTTAAGAAACAATAATTAATAGATTCTGAAAAAAATTCATCGCCGCCACGGCGGGAATCGAACCCGCATCTCTCCAGATTCATGCCAGAGCGCGCTACCATTGCACCACGCGTCGGACAGAATCTATTAATTATTGTTTCTTAACAGGGAATACTGTGCATTCACTTTGGATTTCAATTATATATTTAACGCGGTAGCGTTAGCGACCTTCTCATTAACATCTGATAATCAAATGCAACGACTGTAAAACGTTGCATCTCCTTGAGTATAGATGGCGCTGTCTCAGTCACGTCTCAAGAAGAAAAACTTAAAAGGTCATATTCTGAAAATATTCGTTGTCCGACGCGTGGTGCAATGGTAGCGCGCTCTGGCATGAATCTGGAGAGATGCGGGTTCGATTCCCGCCGTGGCGGCGATGAATTTTTTTCAGAATCTATTAATTATTGTTTCTTAACAGGGAATACTGTGCATTCACTTTGGATTTCAATTATATATTTAACGCGGTAGCGTTAGCGACCTTCTCATTAACATCTGATAATCAAATGCAACGACTGTAAAACGTTGCATCTCCTTGAGTATAGATGGCGCTGTCTCAGTCACGTCTCAAGAAGAAAAACTTAAAAGGTCATATTCTGAAAATATTCGTTGTCCGACGCGTGGTGCAATGGTAGCGCGCTCTGGCATGAATCTGGAGAGATGCGGGTTCGATTCCCGCCGTGGCGGCGATGAATTTTTTTCAGAATCTATTAATCATTACCATGGTAACAGCACCTTGCATTTGACATAAATTCAAGTTATCATTACCATGGTAACGAAAAAAACAATCCTTTTCTAGAAACCCTTGTTTGGGTTAGGGACTGAGGGATTGTGGAAATCAATGAAAAGGACTGTTTTGTTATGTTGGATCAAAAAAATGGCAGCCGAGGACTGTGATGTGCACCACTGGCCTAGTTTTTGTAAATATTTTATATCTAAAAAAATAATAATTTTCTAAACTTTATAAAAATAAATACCACCTTAACCAGCTGCTTGCCACAGAGGTCTGACTGGAGCCTGTCAGTTTATATGCCAAAGTAGAAGGTATGAGGATGACAGGACCTCAGCAGAAAAACAACACATACATCCATGCCTTACCGGGGCTCGAACCCAGGTCCCTTAGATCAGTAGCCAAGCGTGCTAACCACTTGACCACAGGAGTAACATAAAATGATGGGTTATTGTCTGGGACAGTTTCCTGGAGCTTTCAAGAGCTTTGGGAGAGGTGTAATTATGGTAAACATGTTACAATAATCATACAACTGCTGGACTAAACATCAAATATCTTCCAGAAACGTCCCTTATTTGGCAGATGTGACTCAATTGCATAATAAAATTAAATACGTTAAATATAGTGTTTAAATCCTATTTGCTATAATATATATTAGCTACCATCCTAGTTCTGCCACTGATACGAAGAGTATCCAAACCAAATTTCCACATAATCAGTAATACTACTAACAAATAATTAAGTCATGGCTACTCATTCTTATAGCAAGTTTTTTTAAAATGCATGAGTTTTCATTTAGTTAAAGCCCAATTAACGATAGATATAATTATATAATACATACAAAAGATGGCACTGGTGCCATGTTTCAAAACACTTAAACAGTAACTCCAAATGGAAATAAAATATAATAACTGTACTGAATATTATCTGTGTGTTTGAGAGACTAAAATTTATCCTTTCACTTGAAAATTACACTCGAATGTGGTATTTACACAAGTCTTGACATATCAGGCGAAATTCAAGCATCAGTACGATTAGCTGTTTCAATATCTGGTACGATTATACTACGAAAATGATAAATAACACTAAGATAACGATATTACCAGTGTTTCTGTTTTGCCTAAGGCTCATCTTTTGCACATAAATACTTACCAAAATATGCTTCGGCATCCTCGTTACGTTGATCTGCTTCAGTGAAGTCAATATATTGAGGGCAGTCAAATTCCCAGTTTGGATCTTTAGCCATGCCGTTCAAAGAAATGATGTACACATGGCTGTTTATAATTCTAGATAACAGGTGATACAAATACAGAATAGTCCAGAGGCCCTAAATTTGTCCCAGATGTTTAATGGGAAGCCTTGGATGCAATCGACCACGAAAGTACGATATTCTGCGCTTTTGAACTGGGGAAAAAAACCGATCGATTTTTCAGCTGACCAACGTGGTTCTTCTCGCATATGGAGAGATCGTTCGTCGCATTCAAAATGTGTCCAATGATCTAATACCATGACGATTCAACTTGAATGCCATTGGCTGCAGACTGATGTAACCTTACAGGACCAAAGAACTGCAGTTGGAGCAGGTGAGCAGGTGGCGTGAAGTATATGAGAAGGTGCTGGTGACGAGTTTGTGCTGAAAATTTAAAAGGTAATAATATGAGGTTTGATCTGTCAAATATTAATGTACGACTCTTAAAACTTTTAAAGTGCAAACACCTTTGTGTATATACATATTTGTAGATATGAGTTTAAACAGAAATATTATGTACTCTAGTTAGTGATTTGCAAAGAATTGTTTATAAATATATTTAATGTTTTGAAATTATTATCCTTTTTAATACATTAAATGAGTATAAGTAACAATTTGGAAACGAATATACTGAACAAGATTAACTGATAAATGTTGAGTGTTTACAGCTAACATGTTTTATAGTTCAGAGCTTATCTATTTAGAGGTGTGACGAACTGATATAATGGGTGCGTTGCACTCAACCTTAGAATAGGTGATTCCCAAGTAGCGAAATATATATTTTTCAGTTGAAAATACTATAAATTTTTCCCAGTCACAAAAACGCACATCATTATTCATATTTTTTTTTTCTATAGAATGCTGAAAATTTTAAACACTTTATTGCTGACTACTTTTGGCCAGCACACCTCCGACCATGCTGTAACATGCAGTATTTTTTTCAGTACATTAAAATATTGCTATGTATAGTGTAATAGTTAAGGGTCAGTTGAAATCACTTCCTCTTGGGTGATTTAATATTCATCATCATCATCATCCTCAAGCAGCCATGGGCTACGGAGGTCCAACCAGACCATGCAATTTAGTTCTCCAAGCAAGTCTATCCTGAGCTATACCAACTGCATCTGGCCACTGCACACCAATTCTAACAAGGTCCTGTTTGACATTGTCTGCCCACCGCATCCTAGGTCTCCCCTTCTTTCTGAGGCCTTTAGGCACACTATTCATAACCCTATTCGCCAATCTATAATTATTCATACGGGCAACATGCCCAAACCAACGGAGTCTCTCTCTGCACAATATGCTGCTTAAAGGAGGTTGCAAACTCCTTTGCCTAACCTCATCATTAGTTACAAAGTTGAACCATCTAATGCCCAATATACTGCGTAAGCATCTGAAATCAAAAGCATCTAGTTTCCTGTTATCTTGTTTACAAAGTGTCTAAGTTTCACTACCATAACTAACCCTAGAAAGAACCAAACTATTATACAGTCTAATTTTAGTCTTTAGGTGTATACGCCTATCTCTCCATAGATTCTTTAAAGTCCCCGGCAACAATCCCTATTCGTCTGTTAATCTCATGCCGCACATCACCATTATCTGTTACATAGCTCCCAAGATAATTAAACTGTGACACCTGCTCAAGACTGCAACAATTCAGATTAACTGAATCACAGCCTGCCTGACCAATTTTCATCACTTTAGTTTTCTCTCTGTTTATAACCAAACCTACTCTACTACCAGTCTCATCAACAGCTCGAATGAAAGAGTTCATCTCATCAACATCATTTGCCAAAAGGGCTAAATCATCAGCATAATCTAAATCAGAAATTTTCGTATCTCCAGCCCATTTAAGGCCAAAATCTTTCCCTCGAAGTGAATTTCGCACAACATAATCAACAACCAAACTAAAGAGAAAAGGAGACAAAATGCACCTTTGTCGAACACCAGACGTAATGCTAAACCAATTGCTACAAGACTTGCCAACTCTCACACATGACTCAGTGTTATTATAGAGAGCTTTCATTATGTTAACTAACTTGTCTGGTATACCATATGATCTCACAATCAACAACAAATTATGACGATCAACAGAGTCGAAAGCCTTTTTGAAATCAACAAAGCTAGCAACCAAAGGTTTCTGAAACTCTAAACATTTCTCAAGAATCTGCCTAAGTGAAAATATCTGATCCACACGTCCCCTACCACTTCTGAATCCACATTGCTCATCACGCAATTGACTGTCAACCAGATTCTTAATTCTATTAAGCACAATCATGGAAAGAACTTTACCTGGAACAGAGAGTAGGCTGATACCCCTATAGTTATCACAAGAACTGCGATCACCTTTTTTGAAAATAGGGATAACAATAGCTCTGGTAAAATCCTTAGGAACCATGCCTTTATCATAAAAGATATTCAGAATTTCAGTCATCCAAGTGGTAACCGAAACATTCCCAGCTCTAAGCATTTCAGTAGTAATTTCATCTACCCCTGGGGATTTATGTAGTTTAAGTTTAGAAACAGCCAAAATAACTTCAGATTGTGTTATAGGGCCAACATTAAAGCCACCAATGCATCTATCATCATTGCAAACAATGGGAGTAGAACTAACTACATTGTTTAGAACATAACTGAAATGCTCAGCCCACCTAGCCATGACAGAATCCTCCCCTTCTATAACCTTACCTTGTTTATCCTTCAATCCTTGTCTGCCTGTCCGTTTTCTACCACACAAAACATAAACTATCTGGTACAGCTCTCTGCTGTTGTGCTGTCTAACTGCTTCCTCGGCTTTGTCAGCCAAACCATCAAGCCAAAGATTCTTATCAGCAGCTAACTGATCTTTTACACGTTTATTAAGTTCTCTCTAATGCTTTCTATTAGGACTAGTAGGGTGTTGATTAAAGACATTCCTGCAGTTCTTTCTTTCCGAAATAAGCTCAAGTGCCTTATCACTCAGATAATTCTGTCTCTTCTACTCCTTTTTTCCTAAAAGAGTATTGTTAGTGTACAAAAAAGCCTGTTTAAAATGATCCCATTCTTCCTCAACTTCAGTAGTAAGCAAACCATGACTCTCATAATGACTAAGTAACCTATCATGGTAAGCTTTGGCTATAACTGGATCTTTCAGAGCTTCAGTATTAAAAGTAAATTTTTTAACCCTAGCACAACACTTTTTAAGTTTAAGTTGCAAGACACTTTTAACAAGGTAATGGTCAGATCCAATTTCAGCTCCCCTATATGCCCTGGTATTCCTAACAGAACTAGCCCATTTGCTGTTAATTAATATGTAATCAATCATATTCTTATGCAGCCCATCAGGTGAAACCCATGTGTACTTATGTATGTCGCGGTGTTTGTAATAAGTGTTAGTTATTCTAAATCCATTGAGTTTACTTACCTATAGGAGACGTTGCCCATTGCCATTGCAGCTACCAATACCAAAAGGGCCTATTACTCCTCCCCAAAGGTCAGAGTCAGTACCAACTTTGGCATTGAAGTCACCAAGAATAAGGGTAATATCTCCTTTCTTGACAGAATTCAAAATATCCTGAAGTTGTTCATAAAACCTATCCTTCTCATCCTCATTGGCATCCTCAGTGGGGGCATAACAGCAGATAACATTCAAGTCTTTAACGCTTGTCTGAAATTTTGCTGTAAGAAACCTTTCATTAATGCACTCATATCCTAGAAGAGTATCGCTAGCGTGTCTGCTAAGAAGCAGACCCACGCCTTGGTGATGCTTATTGTTGTCCCTCCCTGAAAAGAGAAATTTAAGATTATTTTTAAGAATCTGACCTTTATCTGTCCATCTGGTCTCTTGCAAGCCGAGAATATCTAAATTATAATGGTGGAATTCTTGTGTGAGGACATCAAGAGAAAAAGCTCTGTGCAGAGTCCTCACATTCCAACTACCTATGGAGAGAAAATGATTAGTGGGATGTTTAAAGAAACTATGTTTGTTGAGAGAGGGAATGCCGACAATATCAAACAGCCCCCTAATTGCAGACATGGGGCAAAGACCCGTTCCCCCACTACTAAAGGCTGAAGCCATCTACACTGAAAGACTTCCTCCAATGTAGAATTTGACGATGCCAATAGAAGCAAAGAGTTCAGGTGCCTGCGATGACTTCTGCTCAGGATTATCCACCAGCTGATAAACATATCCTGTGAATCTATTCACTTGGGGCTGTCAACCCACAAACAAACAGAAAACACAGCAGAAGATTTTCCCTCCACAGAAGCCCACCAGTGCAGCAAAATCAGGATCCATAATCAAGCTCAGAGCCATATATCAGTCCAGTCCAGTAGGTTTATATGGTCAGCACCAGGACCCTGTGTGGTTGACCACTCCTCAGCAGGGTAGAAAAAAAAATAAAAGTAGCCATAGTTGTCCAGATCAGTAGGCCACACTAATCTGGCAGCCCTCCCCTTCCGTTCACTTCCACAAGAGAGTATCTCTTTTGAAAGTTACTAACGGTCCACACCACGAGAAGGCGGGGTCGGACATTAGGTGCTAGGCCTGGCCAGTTCTATGCATCATCACAGGGGATTGGTGCATAGCTCTCCTTCCAGTGACTACCTAGCTACAACAGCAAAATTCTTTAAAAAACAATAATTACAGAGACTGATACCTATTTTTTAAGTTCAACATATCTCAAGAACTGTGATCATCTTTTTCGAATATAGAAATAATACTACTAGTAAAATGAGTAGGAATAACACTTTAATCATGAAAAATATATAAAATTTAAGTTGGCTGTGTGATAATAGAAACATTCACAGCTTTAAGCATGGGGCAGAGGTTGGCTCAGTTAGTAGCATGTGAGACTTGTAATCTGTTTTTTTAATTACCACTAACCCCCACACTACCTTTGGGGAGAAAGGGGACACCAGTGGGTTTGGAAAGACCAACATCCATTGTAAAATAATTTTTTCCATGTTAACTCATTACCATGTGTGTAGGAAAGTTGCCTGTATCCTTACAGTTGTGTAGTGGGTCCACTTCTCCTATCTCTTGGGGGTCCTTGTGACATGGCCATTTGTAAATAATATAAAGTACCAATTAGAGGTAAAACCTAACCTTAAAAAAACTAAGCATTTCAGTAGCAATTTCATATACCTCTGAGGAGTTCAAATTTTGGGATAACCAGGGTAACAACATCCAGTGGCATCTGAACAAGGTGGGAAATGCCCACTCATATTTCTGGATTTGATTTTAACCTTGCAAATGATATCTACAAAAAAAGATTTCTGTATTCTCTTTTTGCTCCAACTGAAGGTCAGAAATGATTCAGAGCTGCATTCTTGAAATGGCAATACAAGTTAATATACCTTGATGTGAAGATTGGTTAATATGGTATGATAATAGCTGATTTCTGGTGTGATCAGGTTCAATTGTTTTACCTCTGAATGGCTCTTTTTTTAACACAGCTAAAACTGCCAGGTTGTAAGGACCCTAAGGTATCAGAGAAGGTTGGGGGAAGGGTACCCACTGGACAGCTGTTAAGAAACAGATGGGAGTCACGTCAAAGTCATCCAGCATATTCTTTAACAAGTATAGTCTGAGACTCTCCTGCATGTGGCCAACATCCTATCTGATGGATCAGCCTTTCCAAGCTTATCAGTGTCCTATATCTCGCTGAGGGCAGATTAGTGGTTAGTGGAGATAAGCTGAAAGCTGGCACAGTTGGGACTCAAACCTGAGAACTGCAGGGAACCTGATATGCTACCAACTGAACCAACCCCTGCTCCATTGTGATACAGCTATTCACCTTGAGTTGCCATCACTTGGTTGAAAGCTGTGGCATCACACAGCAGAATGATCAGAATCTGCCTACCCTGGACTTTTGGACTTCAGACTACCCTGGACTGGTAACATCAGATTGTGATAGAGACAAAATTAAATTCAATAATGCTTTTTATCTTCATTTCAAAAAATGAGTGCAGAACTACTCATATTGTTCACAACATCTCTGAAACTCTCAACCACTTTATCATGACATAATCCTTACATTCAATAGCCTTACAATGTTTATGGCTTAATTCCTGTGCCAGTCTGCCCCCCCCCCCCCACACACACACACAAAACATTTACTACATGATACCATTGGCCCTATATCATATTTCAATTCCTGCAATTGTTCCCTGTAGCTGCTTAGTCAGCCAAACCACTCTTTTGAGTCGAGAGTATTTTCATGCAATGATTCACGCATTTATTAAGTTATGTGTAATGCTGCCTTTTTTTTTTAAGACTAACATTGTTATTTCAGTTCATACCTTTCAGAAATTCAGCTCCATTTGCCTATCATTCAAATGACTTTGCTCCTTTTTCGCAAAGAATACTGAAGGTTTCAAAAATTCCTGTTTCAAATGGTCCCACTCTTATCAACTTTGGTTGTCACTACAATTGTCAAAATAACTAAACTATCATAATAAGTTTTATAATAAAATAAATAAATACCCCCTCAAGCAGCTGCTTTTTAGGTGTTTCTAGATCTTTCAGCGTTAATGGTAATTCTCTTAAGCTTAAATAAAAATCTGATTTACAGTTTTACTGTATTGGTAAAAATACTAAATATGTAGAAGTGAAAACTCCAACTGAGTGTTGCCACTGTGAATAGCATACATTGAGTGACTTAGACATTTACATAGCATTATTCATATAATACTCATGGTCCACTTTTCCTTCTAGATGTTAGCCTGACAAGAAACTATACAATTCTTTTTTGCAGACTAAGAAATGCAAGTAGTAGTCATCTTATGCATTTTTTTTTTGCTGATCTATTCCAACATTTAAAGGGTTAATCCTTGCCATTTGTTCTCTTAGCAGTATAAGCATCTAGTTATTGGCTGACACATTCCACATGTATTGATGACATCTGCTGGAAGTTGATATGTGTGACTAGCAGTCCATCCTTAGATTTGGTTATATATATATATTGCTATAAGCCTTGAGCACTGGATACCTTCATTGTGGCATTATACTCATGGAGATTTCAAATTTCAGTTTTAAAACATATAGAATGATTACAACACATAAAAGTCTAAAAACATGGATTTCACAATGGATTTCCATAACATAACTGTCATTAATGTCATCAGGAGAGAAACATGAATAGGTAAATAAGTACTATAAACCTATTTAAAGCTAAAGTTTATCTTAGAATTTTTCTGGTGATAGCCAAAGTAACTTCAGAATGTGAAATGTAATATAGGTTGATTAAAGCCATAATGCATCTATCATTATTACAAACAATGGGAATTGAACTAACCACATTGTTTAGAACATCTCTGAAATGCCCCGGTCAACCTACCTATGACAGAATCCACACCTTCAATGAAATTACCATGTTTATCCCTCTCTGAGTGATCTCTAAGCAGATTCAATAGGTGGGGTTAATAATATTTTAATGCAACAATAAAATTTTATCTTTTTGATAGATTATTCTCAAAAAATTAACTACAGTACTTGCATGCATAATTGGAAGGAAGAGTAAGGAAAATATAGTGCCACTATCAAGGCTAGTTCTGATGCTAAGGAAAATGCAGAATTTATTGTAATTTAAATGTTTCAGAGATAAGTAGGTCATTGGATAAGTTTTGAGCTACAAAAAATGGAGGTAGACTGGCTGGAAAGGAATGTTGCACAGAATAGTTCCATTGTGTGTAAATACGAAGACAGGTAAGAAGTGTGCTCAATCCTCTCCCACCAGCAAAATAGCAACATTCCAAGGTATATGCCATTATGTTAGTGACCATGCAGCTGGAAAGAGAACATTTTCATGCAATGATTCTGTACGACTTTAAATCAGTTTAAATAGGCTTCACACAAGCTTCCAGTGATCTTGCTCCTTTGTGTGCAAAGTATTTTGGTTGTTTGCTTAATTTAAGAGAGTTTGGACATCAGTGAAAGATGAAGAATGAAGGGAAGACCATCAACAGCACTAGCTGAAGAAAACTTTGCAATGGTGGAGACAGTGATCAAAGAAGACTGGCGACTGACTACAAAGACATTTAAGCTTCCCTGCAGATTAGTTTGCAACATGTTTCAACCATTCTCCACAGTTACTTTCAAGTGAAAAAATTTTCATACTGATGAGTACCTCACAATTTGACTGAAGCTTTAAAACAGACATAATGTGGAATGTTGATTCTTGCCAGGTTCCCAACATTGTTAGGGGACAGAGACATGGATCTACCAATTTGACCCAGAAACAAAGCATCAGTCGTCGATTTGGGTCTTCCTGGATGACAATCCACTTGCCAGGGTGAAGAAACCAAGAAATGTTGGGAAAAAAATGGTTGCAGCATTCTTTGGAACCAGTGGTCATGTGGCATTGGTTTTGCTGGAAAATCAATGTATAATGTTTGCAACAATGGTACACTACTGCTTGCCTTTTGAAAATGTTTCAAAAAGTCAAATAAAGGTGACCATGAATTGGCTTAAAGGACTACCCTTACTGCCAATCTGACCATCACCTTTCTGGAGGGCACACAGGTCAATTTGCTTACCCATCCAGCCTACAGTCTAGACCTGGCACCCTGTGACTTCTTTCTCATCCCTAAGGTGAAGGATCAACTTAGAGGACACTGATTTACTAGCACAGCTGAGCTCTCACAGCATATGAGGAATGAGTGGAAATTGAGTGGCATGAGTACTTCTAGAAATGGTTCCAGAGATGAGACTTTGCATAGATGTCAGGGGGAGTATTTTGAAAAAATATGGCTGGAATACTGTTTCAATTGAAATAATTAGCTGTAAAAAAACTGCTGTGAAACACAGATTTGAATCCCACTCAGGGCAACCAAATTTTTTCAGCTAATTATTTCAGGTGTTTCTTGTGTACAGGATATTTTTCCATGTTACTTTATTAGAGTTTCAATTACCCATTTAGCTGTGTCTCAAAGCGTTTTTAATTGCCCTCCCTAAAAAAGTTTTTTCCATTTGTAAAGGTCAACTTCAAATCATTACAAAAGTGGGTTAAAATAAATATTCTTCAAAATAATCTTCATTATACACCACAACTATGTACCAGTGAGAAACAAGCTTATATATATATATACTTCTTAAATAGAAATTCTTTAGATTACATTTAGTTTTTACACATAATCACTGTAATCCTACTTCAACCTAGGTGAAGTAAACTTTTAAAAATCACTATCAACCTCAATCTCATTACATGAGATAGGTGACAGTCAACCAGAGGTTGGGTCCCAACCACTGGTTGGAGTGTCTGGATTATGCATGTAGATTCACTTCTCATCCCCAGTAACTCTCTGCTTGATGAACCAAGTGTTATGCACATTCTTGAGCAGTTCCTTGGAGACCTTGACTCTGTTTGAGCTGGGGTCAATTCACGTGGCACCTTATGCCATTGTTTGTAGACATATCTGAGCTTGTGTAGGTTGTCAGCAATAGTGAATTTGGAAACTCCCAGTTCAGCCAACAATTTGTGGGTGCAGGTTGCTGGAATTAGTGACACAAAAGAACAATGCAGAAATGCAATTTTTTTTCCAGACATCCCAATACATAGTTTTACTGATGTAAAATAATTACAAATGCTACTTTTGGTTAGGGAAAGTGTAGCAGCTGATAGCTAATATAAAAACCATTTGAATAATGTATATGAATAAAATTCCATCTATCAGATCTCCTAAATTTACATCAAAACAACAAAAGTGAAAAAAGCTTTCTGGAAAACCCAATATTTTCCATAACAAGATCATTGTCAATAGAATTTTAATTTAGTAAGTAGAACGAGGAAATAATGTGTTATAAATTTAAAATAATGGATGATAAATTTATTTTGTTTTTGTCATAATAATATATAAAATCATCTTTGGCACACTGGGCAACAAATTTTCATAAAAGTCATGCCTCTGAGATAAAAGTAGCTATTTCTTAAAGATTTCAAGGTGCTGAACACAAATATGACAATGAAAATGCAAAATTGGCTACGATTTCTGAGAAATCTGAAGTACTTTCTTATATAATAGAGTAATACATACACACGACATGTATCAGTAAAATTCCACTTCTATTTCTTATGTTGCTTTGCCCGTCGCTTGTACAGCTGCTCAGGATCATCTGTGGTGAACATCCAAAAGTAGTAAAACCAGGGAAACTGGCCCACTTAAATGTTGGCTAACATTTAAGTGGGCCAGTTTCCCTGGTATTGTATCTCCATCATTGCAATGTCCTGGTGAAAATGTTCACTGTGCTCATCACTAACCATGCCGCAGTTGTCGGGGAAGAAATCCAAGTGCAAATGGAGAAAGTGGATCTTTAAGGACATATTGCAGCCAAGTTTGTGACACTGAGACAACATGTCCTTAACCAGTTTCTTATAGTTGTCTGCCCTGATATTCCCAAGGAATTTAGTTGACACTAGACGAAACACATTCCAAGCCTTTTTCTCATTATCCTGAAGCAGGTTGTTGAACATCTGATCTCTGAATAGCTCGCAGATCTGAGGACCCACAAGAATTCCCTCTTTAATTTTCGCATCACTGAGTCGAGGGAATTTGTCAGCCAAGTACTGGAAAGCTGATGCAATCCAGTCCATGGCTTTTACGAAGTTTTTCATCACACCGAGTTTGATGTGTAGGGATTGTAGCAGGATTTTGTGTGTTTCTGCCAATGCTGGATGTTCCACATTTTTCTCTCTGACCTTCAGAGATTTTCTCTCAGGCCAGTTTCTCTTCACATAGTGCAAAGTCTTTGCTCGGCTGTCCCATTCACACTGGGGCGGGGGTGGCTCAGTCGGTAGCACGCCAGGCTCGTAATCTGTAGTTCCCAGGTTCGAGTCCCAGCTGCGTCAGCATTGAGATTTATCTCCGCAAAATTCCCCGCCCTGCCCACAGTCAGTAGGGGACACTGATGGGCTTGGAAAGGCCACTATCTGTCGGATGGGACGTTAAGCCGCGGCCCCATGTGCGGGAGTGCCATACCCTGTGCACCTTAAAGAACATGCTGGATAGCCTTGACGGGAGGCTACCATCTGTCTCCCAATAGCTGCTTCAGTGAGTCCCCTCCCCCAACCTTCTCTGAGCCTTCGGGGTCCATGTGACCTGGCCATGGTGTGCAAAAAAGTGCCGCTCAGAGGTAAAACAACCCAACAACATGTCCCATTCACATAAAAAACAGCAGTACTTCGTATATCCCAGCTGCAGATCTACCAACAGAACCACTACCTTCAAGTCACAGTAGAGATGCCAGCCATACTTGCTGTATTGAAGACAATTCAACAGCTATTTTAGGTTGTTGTAGGTTTCTTTCATGTAGACAGCATGTCTGACCAGAATGGGCGGAGGTCGATTTCCATTATGCAGTAACACAGCCTTGAGACTCAATTTCGAAGAGTCTATAGTCACCATTCTTGATGGTCATGTTTGATTATGACAGCATTCATCAGGCCATCTACATCAGAGCAGAACACAAGGTCATCTTCCTTTAGGGGCAGGGGTGGCTCAGTCGGTAGCACGCCAGGCACGTAATCTGTAGTTCCCAGGTTTGAGTCCCAGCTGTGTCAGCGTTGAGATTTATCTCCACAGAATTCCCTGCCCTGCCCACAGTCAGTAGGGGACACCGAAGGACTTGGAAAGGCCCCGGCCATCAGATATACGTTAAGCCGTGGCCCCGTGTGCAGGAGAGCCATACCCTGTGCAGGTTAAAGAACACACTGGATGGCCTTGATGGGAGGCTACCATCTGTCTCCCAACAGCTGTTCCAGTGGGTCCCTTCCCCCAACCTTCTCTGAGCCTTCGGGGTCCATGTGACCTGGTCATTTAGCCCATGGTGTGCAAAAAAGTGCTGCTCAGAGGTAAAACAATCCAACCCATCTTCCTTTAAGTAAGGCACAAATTGCTCAAGACAAGTTCAAAAGAAGTCACTCAGACATTTTTCTTGAAGATGCCATTGTTTACGTCTTGATCCAAGTAACTCTGCTTTGGCCTTGACAACTCCAGATCGCGAACAAGATTGTTCATCTCTTCTTTGGTGAGAATGTGTGGTACAGATGACGCACCGTGACAGACATGTGGATCATCATTAGACACTGAAGGCTGCAGAGAACCCAACATTGTTCACCTTCCTCCTCATCTGAATCAATGGAAAATTTCTTTTGGAGGTTTGGGAATGGGAAGGCCTTCACCTTGTGGAACTGGTTGGAGAGCAGATTGTGTATTCGGGTACCCTGTTGTCCACTTCTTGTTCCTTGTGATACCTCCAGAAACATGTGGAACCATGCAGAAATAGCAGTCATTTGTGTGATTGCTTGGCTCTCTCCAAACCATAGGAACAGCAAACGGCATCACCACTTTTTTGCTTTTCAGTCACTTAGGAAGATTTCTTGCACACATACTGCAGCATATATGTGTGGGGCCCAGGCCTTGGGCCCCACACATATGCTGCAGTATGTGTAATCTTGCATCCAAAATAAAACTCATATGCCACTTTTACTATCGGAGTGATGGCCCTTTTCTTGCTTGCAAACGTCACTTCACTGCAAATGTAACAAAATGTATCTGCACTATTAGCACAGTTACGAGGCATCATTACTGCTGGATTAAAACTGCAAGGATCACTTGTGTTGTACTTATGACTCGGGTAAATGGGAGTCACTCAAAAGACTTGCTCACCCTACAAGACGTTGCTTACAGCTAACGATTGCATCATTTGTCCTTGTAAAGCTGTGATGTCATGATTCAACTACGTTGCATCAGACGATGCAATACCTCTGGAGGTTGTGTGTGTGGCAAGCTGATGCAATACAACGCAATATGTTGCAATCGAGTTTAAAATACAGCGTTGTGAAATGGTTACTTGTGTACTCAATGTAGACTGAGTCATTTATACATGACCATCTTTGTCTCTCCTAAACAAGAGCCAATCGACAAATTTTATTGTCATTTTCATGTTCAATATCTCGAAATTAGTAAAGATTGGCTATTTTCGTTTCAAAGCCTTTTTGTGTCTTGCCCAGTGTTATTTTTAATATGTGGGTTGTGATGCTTAGCATTGATAACAATTTTTTTTTAGTTATTATGGAAGATGAAACTAATACCACTATTGAGCAGGAAGTAGAGCTTACAGCAGATGATCTGCCATGCTCAAGTTCAAAACCACGAGCATTTATTGTTGGAGCCTCTGGAGAGGTTGGAAGGGAACTTTTAAAAGAAATGCAACAGAAACAAGCTTTCTCTGAAGTAGTGGTGATTGGAAGAAGAAAAATGGATGATGAATTATTCATGGATGTTGTAAGACAGTATTGTTTTTCTTATTTATTTATGATATATTGTTCAATGTTCATTAAAAATTTCCTTTAACATATTTTTACATTTATATTTCTGTTTATATATTTAAAATATGGAAAGTAATGCATATTGGAAGTTATGCATTTTAACACAAAAAGTGATTACTGATTCAAAAAAATATCAGCCAAGGAAAACAAAAGTAACAGTTATAAAAGAAATAGCAGCTTTAAGGTAATATTGATTCTCTAATCAACTGATACTTGCATGGAGTATTTCTACAATAACTAAATGCATATTTGTGTAGTGTTCCTAATAATTTTTACATAAATACAAAATCCTTGTGCAGCCATGGGCTATGGAGGTCCAACCAGACTGTGCAATTTTGTTCTCCAAACACGTCTGTCCTTATCTACGACTGTTGCATTTGACCACTATAGGCCAGTTTTAGCAAAGTCCTGTTTGGCATTGTCTGCCCATCGTGTCCTTGGTCTCCCCCTTTTCCTGAGGACTTCAGGCATGCTGTTCATAATCCTATTTGCCTGTCTAAATTTCCCCTAAAATATAAAAAGTCTACAGTAATGCCATACTTCATCAGAGCTTATAGGTCATCATCATCATCATCAAGCAGCCATGGGTTACGGAGGTCCAACCAGACCGTGCAATTTAGTTCTCCTAGCATATTTGTCCTGAGCTATATCTGCTGCATCTCTCCACTGCACACCAATTCTAACAAGGTCCTGTTTGACATTGTCTGCCCACTGCATCCTAGGTCTCCCCTGCTTTTTGAGGCCTTTAAGCACATTGTTCATAACCCTATTCACTAATCTATAATTATCCATATGGACAAAATGGCCAAACCAACAGAGCCTCTTATTGCACAATATATTGCTCAGAGGAGGTTGCAGACTTTTTGCCTAACCTCTTCATTACTTACAAAGTTGAAACACCTAATACCCAAGATACTGTATTAGCATCAAAGGCATCAAGTTTCCTGTTGTCTTGCTTACAAAGGGTCCAAGTTTCACTACCATAACTAGCCCTAGATAAAACTGAACTGTTATTGTCTAATTTTAGTCTTTAGGTGTATACACCTATTTTGCCACTCTCTCCAAAGATTCTTAAAGGTCCAGCAGCAATCCTTATTCTTCTCTTTATCTCCTGTGGCACATCACCAGTACAGCTCCCAAGATAATTAAATTGAGACTCTTGCTCAAGAGTACAAACCATTCAAAGCTATTGAAGCACAATCTGGTTGATCAATTTTCATCATTTTAGTTTTCTCTCTCTCTATATATATACATTTTCATGATGTTTTATCACTTCTTTTGATAGAGCTATTGCTTTCATAAAAAAATTCACTGTATTCAGCAGTACCCTTTACTCTCTTTGCAAATCAACTCATTGGCTCATTATAGTCATAACTTAATGCATATAAATTAACTAAATATCTAAAATCTTCTTAGTTAAAATTACACACTGCTACATGCATTTCACTTTCACTTCATCAGGCAGTGTACGTTTTCATTGCATTACATTACTGTTTTTTTATAAGGGTGTCCCTCTACCAGATGTTCAGCACTCTTCCTGTCAGGTGATTCAATATCAATTTCCATGTTGATGGTATCAAGTTTGCATCCACATTTCACAAATTATTTTAATTTGTTTATTATTAGGGTTTTCATATAGTTTAATTTTTTTTTCCTGATTATGCAATGATTTTTGCTTTCAGTGTATAATTAAATAAATTAGCATTAAGAATTGTCTGCTTAACACAAACAATTCTGAAAGTATGTAACTTCTTATACAGGGTGAATCTGAAAAAGTGGGCAAAACTTTACGGGGTGGTAGAACGCAGCTATACGAGCAATATTCGTCATAGAATGTATGGTCGGAACGCAAGCGGTGAGAAGTTAAAAGGTAGTTTTCCACTGTCACATTTAAAGAATGAACACAAGAAGGAGAGGAGATACTTCAGAAAACATTTTATTAACAGGAATGTAATTGAAGTAGCAAAGTACACAAAGTGCATATCCGCCATTTCGTGGTTAGTATAACCAGCCATCCTCTCGGCAATCCACGGTAGAAATGCCGTTGGGTGTGAGGACCGACCCTTTTATACCATTTCCAACGCCACCTAGCGGCTCGCTGTTTGCGTTCCGCCCATACTTTCTATGATGAATATTACTCGTATAGCTGCGTTCTACCACCCCGTAAAGTTTTGCCCACTTTTTCAGATTCACCCTGTAGTATGTAAGGTATTGATAGATAGTAGCTTTAAAATGCTCATCTGTTGTCATGATATTTGTAACAATGATTTTGTGACACTCAAATATAGCAAATATTCATTGTTTAAGTATTTTTTGTTAGCTTACTCTATTACTAGTCTTATCAATAGCTCTAATGAAAGAATTCATCTCATCAACATCATTAGCCAGCAAGGCCAAATCTGCATAATCTAAGTCAGAAATTTTGAAATCTCTAGACCATTTAAGGCCAAAATCTTTTACTTGCAAAGAATTCTGCATAAATAATCAATAGCCGAACTAAAGAAAAAAGGAAATAAAATGCACCTTTGTCGAATTCCACTCTCAATGCTAAACCAATTGCTACAAGCTTTACCAACTCTCACAAATGATTCAGTGTTATTATAGAAAGCTTTCATTACACTAACTAACTTGTCGGGTATTCCATGTGAACTAACAATCAACCACAAATTATATTGATCAACAGAGTCCTTTTGAAATCTTTAAAGCTAGTAACTACAGGTTTTTGAAACTAAACATTTCTCAACAATCTGCCAAAGTGAAAATATTTTATCTATACATCCCCTATCACTTTTGAATCCACACTGTTCATCACACAGTTGTATATCAAGCAAATTCTTAATTCTATTAAGTATAATCAATTATTCTTAATTCTATTAAGTATAATCATGTTTGCTCTCCCGTGTCCAAGTAGTTAGCGTGCTTGGCTACTGATCTAAGGGACCTGGGTTCGAGTCCCGGATAAAGCATGCCGTTTGTGATGTTTTTCTGCTGAGGTTCTGCCATCCTCTCAGACCTTCTACTATGACATATAAACTGACAGGCTCCTGTCAGACCTCTGTGGCAAGCAGCTGCTTGAGGGGGTATTTATTATTATTTTTTTTTATTTATAATCATGCAAAAAACTTTACCTGGAACAGAAAGTAGGCTGATACCCCTATAGTTATCACAAGAATTGCGATCAACTTTTTTAAATATAGGGATAATAATAGCTCTGGTAAAATCTTTAGGAACAATGCCTTTATCATAAAAGGTATTCAAATTTTCAGTTAGCCATATGATAACAGAAACATTCCCAGGTCTAAGCATTTCAGTAGTAAATTCATCTACCCCTGGGAATTTATGCAGTTTTAATTTAGAAATGTTATAGGACCAACATTAAAGCTAGTAATGTCTCTATCCTTATTACAAAAAATGGGACTAGAACTAACTTCATTCTTTAGAACATCTCTGAATTGCTCAGCCCATCTGGCCATGACAGAATCCTCACCTTCAATCACCTTACCATGTTTATCCCTCAATCCCTGTATGAAAACCCGTTTCTTCCCACACAAAACATTAACTATCTGATAGAGCTCTCTTCTGTTACGCTGTCTAGCTGCTGCTTTGTCAGCCAAGCTATCAAGCCAAAGATTCTTATCACTTGTTAATTGATCCTTTGAATATTTATTAAGCTCTTCGTAATGCTGTCTATTGGGATTAGTAGGATGCTGTAAATGGTAGCTAGGTAGTCACTGGAAGGAGAGCTATGCACCAATCCCCTGTGATGATGCATGGAACCGGCCAGGCCTAGTACCTAATGTCCGACCCCGCCTTCTCGTGGTGCAGACCGTTAGTACCTTTCAAAAGAGATACTCTCTTGTGGAAGTGAATGGAAGGGGAGGGCTGCCTGATTAGTGTGGCCTACTGATCTGGACAACTACGGCTACTTTTTTTTTTACCCTGCTGAGGAGTGGTCAACCACACAGGGTCCTGGTGCTGACCATATAAACCTACTGGGCTGATATATGGCTCTGAGCTTGATTATGGATCCTGATTTTGCTGCACTGGTGGGCTTCTGTGGAGGGAAAATCTTCCGCTGTGTTTTCTGTTTGTTTGTGGGTTGACAGCCCCAAGTGGATAGATTCACAGGATATGTTTATCAGCTGGTGGATAATCCTGAGCAGAAGTCATCGCAGGCACCTGAACTCTTTGCTTCTATTGACATCGTCAAATTCTACATTGGAGGGTCTTTCAGTGTAGATGGCTTCAGCCTTTAGTAGTGGGAGAACGGGTCTTTGCCCCATGTCTGCGATTAGGGGGCTGTTTGATATTGTCGGCATTCCCTCTCTCAATAAACATAGTTTCTTTAAACATCCCATTAACCATTTTCTCTCCATAGGTAGTTAGAATGTGAGGACTCTGCACAGAGCTTTTTCTCTTGATGTCCTCACACAAGAATTCCACCATTATAATTTAGATATTCTCGGCTTGCAAGAGACCAGATGGACAGATAAAGGTCAGATTCTTAAAAATAATCTTAAATTTCTCTTTTCAGGGTGGGACGACAATAAGCATCATTTAGGCGTGGGTCTGCTTCTCAGCAGACACGCTAGTGATGCTCTTCTAGGATATGAGTGCATTAATGAAAGGTTTCTTACAGCAAAATTTCAGACAAGCGTTAAAGACCTGAATGTTATCTGCTGTTATGCCCCCACTGAGGATGCCGATGAGGATGAGAAGGACAGGTTTTATGGACAACTTCAGGATATTTTGAATTCTCTGTAGAAAGGAGATATTACCCTTGTTCTTGGTGACTTCAATGGCAAAGTTGGTATTGACTCTGACCTTTGGGGAGGAGTAATAGGCCCTTTTGGTATTGGTAGCTGCAATGGCAATGGGCAATGTCTCCTACAGGTAAGTAAACTCAATGGATTCAGAATAATTAACACTTATTACAAACACCGTGACATACATAAGTACACATAGGTTTCACCTGATGAGCTGCATAAGAATATGATTGATTACATATTAATTAACAGCAAATGGGCTAGTTCTGTTAGGAATACCAGGTCATATAGGGGAGCTGAAATTGGATCTGACAATTACCTTGTTAAAAGTGTCTTGCAACTTAAAAAGTGCTGTGCTAAGGTTAAAAATAGAAAGTGCTAAGGTTCCTAATAGAAAACATTACAGAGAACTTAATAAACGTGTAAAAGATCAGTTAGCTGCTGATAAGAATCTTTGGCTTGATGTTTTGGCTGGCAAAGCTGAGGAAGCAGTTAGACAGCACAACAGCAGAGAGCTGTACCAGATAGTTAATGTTTTGTGTGGTAGAAAACGGACAGGTATACAGGGATTGAAGGATAAACAAGGTAAGGTTATAGAAGGGGAGGATTCTGTCATGGCTAGGTGGGCTGAGCATTTCAGTGATATTCTAAACAATGTAGTTAGTTCTACTCCCATTGTTTGCAATGATGATAGATGCATTGGTGGCTTTAATGTTGGCCCTATAACACAATCTGAAGTTATTTTGGCTGTTTCTAAACTTAAACTACATAAATCCCCAGGGGTAGATGAAATTACTACAGAAATGCTCAGAGCTGGGAATGTTTCGGTTACCACTTGGATGACTGAAATTCTGAATATCTTTTATGATAAAGGCATGGTTCCTAAGGATTTTACCAGAGCTATTGTTATCCCTATTTTCAAAAAAGTGATCGCAGTTCTTGTGATAACTATAGGGGTATCAGCCTACTCTCTGTTCCAGGTAAAGTTCTTTCCATGATTGTGCTTAATAGAATTAAGAATCTGGTTGACAGTCAATTGCGTGATGAGCAATGTGGATTCAGAAGTGGTAGGGGATGTGTGGATCAGATATTTTCACTTAGGCAGATTCTTGAGAAATGTTTAGAGTTTCAGAAACCTTTGGTTGCTAGCTTTGTTGATTTCAAAAAGGCTTTCGACTCTGTTGATCATCATAATTTGTGGTTGATTGTGCGATCATATGGTATACCTGACAAGTTAGTTAACATAATGAAAGCTCTCTATAATAACACTGAGTCGTGTGTGAGAGTTGGTAAGGCTTGTAGCAATTGGTTTAGCATTACTTCTGGTGTCCGACAAGGGTGCATTTTGTCTCCTTTTCTCTTTAGCTTGGTTATTGATTATGTTATGCGAAATTCACTTCAAGGGAAAGATTTTGGCCTTAAATGGTCTGGAGATACGAAAATTTCTGATTTAGATTATGCTGACGATTTAGCCCTTTTGGCAAATGATGTTGATGAGATGAACTCTTTCATTCGAGCTGTTGATGAGACTGGTAGTAGAGTAGGTTTGGTTATAAACAGAGAGAAAACTAAAGTGATGAAAATTGGTCAGGCAGGCTGTGATTCAGTTAATCTGAATGGTTGCAGTCTTGAGCTGGTGTCACAGTTTAATTATCTTGGGAGCTATGTAACAGATAATGGTGATGTGTGGCATGAGATTAACAGATGAATAGGGATTGCTGCCGGGACTTTTAAGAATCTATGATGATTGTGGAGAAATAGGCGTATACACCTAAAGACTAAAATTAGACTGTATAATAGTTTGGTTCTTTCTAGGGTTAGTTATGGTAGTGAAACTTGGACGCTGTGTAAACAAGATAACAGGAAACTAGATGCTTTTGATTCTAGATGCTTACGCAGTATCTTGGGTATTAGGTGGTTTAACTTTGTAACTAATGATGAGGTTAGGCAAACAAGTCTGCAACCTCCTTTAAGCAGCATATTGTGCAGAGAGAGACTCCGCTGGTTTGGTCATGTTGCCCATATGAATAATTATAGATTGGAGAATAGGGTTATGAACAGTGTGCCTAAAGGCCTCAGAAAGAGGGGAAGACCTAGGATGTGGTGGGCAGACCATGTCAAAATTGGTGTGCAACGGCCGGATGCAGATGTAGCTCAGGACAGATATGCTTGGAGAATTAAACTGCACTGTCTGGTTGGACCTCTGTAGCCCATGGCTTCTTGAGGATGATGATGATGATTCAAATTATTCCTCCAATCCCTTCTTTCAAAAATAAACTCCATGGCCTTATCACTCAAATAACTGGCTCATCTGTACTTTTTTACTGAAAACAGTAGTATTGTTTTCAAGAAAAGTCTGTTTAAACTGATCCCATTCTTAACTTCAGTAGTAAGCAAACCACGACTATCATAATGAGTAAGTCACCAATCATGATATACTTTGGCTATATCTGGATCTTTCAGAGCTGCAGTGTTAAAGTAGGTTAAAGGTAATTCTTAACCTTAGCACAATATTTCCTGAGCTTCAGTTATAAGACACTTTTGACCAAGTAATGGTTAGACCCAATATCTGATCCCCTATAAGATATGGTATCCCTAATCGAACTAGCCCATTTGTTGTTAATACATAATCATATTCCTATGCAGCCTATCAGATGAAATCCGTATGTATTTACAAATGTCCTGGTGTTTGTAGTACGTGTTATTCTCAAACTGATTACTTGTAGGAGACATTCACCATTGCCGTTGTAACTACCAATGCTGAAATGACCAAACATCCCTGACCAAAGGCCAGAATGAGTACCAACTTTAGCATTGAAGCCACCTAGCACAAGAGGAATATCTCCCTTCTAGCCACACTTTTCAAAAATCTCCTGAAGTTGTCTAAAACATCTTTCTCATCTTCATCAGAGTCCTCTGTGGGGACATAACAACAGATAATATTCAGATTTTTAATTTTAGTTTTAAATTTAGCTGTAAGAAATCTTTCATTAATGCAATCGTATCGTAGAAGAGCATCACTAACATGTCTGCTGAGAAGCAAATGTATTCCTTGCAGCTGCTTTCCATCTCCCCCCCCCCCCCACTAAAGAGAGAAATTTTAAATTAATTTAATTTTTAATACTGACCTTTACCTGTCCATCTGGTCTCTTGAAAACTAAAAATATCCAGGTTATAATGCTGGAATTTCCTGTGTGAGGATAAATAAAATAAAATAATAAATACCCCCTCAAGCAGCTGCTTGCCACAGACAGGTCTGACAGGAGCCTGTCAGTTTATATGCCATAGTAGAAGGTCTGAGAGGATGGCAGGACCTCAGCAGAAAAATGACACATACATCCATGCCTTTCAAGAAAATAATCTCTATGCAAATTTATATCATTCACTGATTAGGACAGTTATGTCTCCTGTGTTGCAGTGTAAGATGCAAAAACGAATTGATGGTAATAGTTCATTTTACATATCATGCAGTAAAACCTTAGTAATAAATCCTTTTATTAATCTCTATGCATGTACGCGGTGAGGGGGACCACCCTGTGAAGGTTCCGCTGGTTCGGTTACCTTCGCAGGGTCCTAAACGCTCGCCCGCGTGTTTGCCGTGCGCGGAGACCCGTGTCCCGGGAAAGGAGGATCCTGGTAGTTGCTTGGGGGTCCCCGTCTTCTCTCCTCAGCTCATGACTGGCGTGGTCCCCATTGGCCGTCTTGCCATTGGGGAGCCTGTCGGTCGCGGGGCTGGGCAGCGGATTCCGGGGCCTCTGCTATACACTGCTTTGGCCTCTGCTTCCGGTAAACGGGAGCTCCTGGGGTGGCCCCCCCAGGAGCAATCGGCTGGTGGGCAGGTCCTGCTAGGGTCAACCGTGCAGAGCGGTGAGTAACCTTGCCCACGGTCCGGGTACAGGTTTACAAGTTTCCTCACAACTTCTTTTCCTTTTGTAGTTATCCTTTCTTTGTGAGGCCAGTTTGGCCATTCACAATTTTGTTATTTTACGCTTTGTTTCATTTGTGTAGAACGTTTTTGTTCTGCACATTTCTCTTTTTATTTTCCTTCTATTTATTTGTGAGGGCTTGGCTCACTGTCTGTGTGGGTATAGTGCCTGCGTAGCCCTGGCGCCCGACTGGGCGTCCCCTTATTGGGCTCCGTGGAGGGTGGGGACAGCGGGCACTGAACCACACAAAACAAACCATGAGAGAGAGTGAAGAAAATAATGCGATCGTCGCCAACAAGAGGGCTCGACATGAACCCCCGTCTTCTTCGTCTACGTTATCACTGCCGTCTTCTTCTGTGTCTGTGTCTTCATTCCCAAAGTTCCTGATCATCCACTCCACGGGTGATCAGGTACTTGGGGACATGTCCCCATTTTTTGTGAATAAAGGTTTGAAAGGTCTTGCGGGAGAGCCGAAATCCGTTAAGCGCTTACGATCTGGCGACTTACAGGTTGAGACCGCTTGTTCGAAACACTCCGAACTACTCCTGAAAGTCAAAGAAATTGGTGGGGTGGCTGTCGAAGTCACTCCCCATAAAACTTTGAATTCCTCTCAGGGTGTGATCACCGAGTGGGGCCTCCTCAAAGTCACTGAGGAGGAAATCCTCTCGGAGCTCACACCTCAAGGAGTAACAGCGGTCCACCGGGTTTCGACACGCCGTGATGGAAAATTAACACCCACCCGGGTGTTGATTGTGACATTCAATACGCTAAGCCTGCCTTCGTACATCAAGGCAGGTTATTTACATTGTGAGGTTCGGCCGTATATCCCAAATCCTCTGCGCTGTTTTCAGTGTCAGATATACGGTCATGCCCGCACAGCATGCAGGGGCAAGCCCACCTGTGCTCGCTGTGGCAGTAAGGATCATCTCGATCCTGACTGCACAGCAGAAAAGGCATTCTGTGTGAACTGCAGTGGCGAACATCCGGCGTACTCCCGCGACTGTCCGAAGTGGAAGGAGGTGCAACGCTTGAAAGTAGTAAACAACATTTCTTATGCTGAGGCGAGAAAGCTTGCTGCACCGCCCGCCCCGCCTGGCAAGGTTTTCTATGCCAGTGCAGTCATTGGGAAGCCCATCGTTCCAATGACTTCAGTGGCGGTGCAGACTGACATCAGTGTACCACCTACTGAGTCTTTCTCGCCAGCTGCGAAGTACCTCCTCACGCAGGCGAGACCGAGGGTGGTGTCGACTTCGACATCAACCCCGGTTTCTATTCCTGCAACACAGCCTTCCACCTCCACCAGAAGGCCTCCTCCTTCCCGTCCTCAGACAGCAAGACCTTCAAAACCGAAGGGGCCCCCACCGGGGCCTAAAAAGAAAATAACAGCGCCACAAAGGGCGGTCACCGATCCATGCCCCTCGGACGATTCCGAGGACATGGATACCGACCGCCCCCTATTCACTAAACCGTCCTCTGCGGCGGTTAAGTTGAATAGGAATTCGTCGTCCGCCCACTCTTCTAAGTCCTGAGATGGCCACACTCCTACAATGGAATTGTCGTGGATTCCAGAGGAATCTTGACGACATCAAGGCCCTCCTTCAGGCACACCAGCCCATCTGTGTGTGCCTGCAGGAGACATACTTGCAGCCAGTCACAGATCCCACGATCCGGCACTTTTCACTAGTTCGCCGGGACCGGGATGGAGATGGTCCAGCTCGCGGAGGTGTCGCCATCCTCGTGAGCAACCATTCTCCATTCCAGGTCGTACCACTCACCATCAACTTAGAGGCGGTAGCCATCCGTCTCTTCGTGGGGTTCTCGCTGACTGTCTGCTCTGTATATCTTCCACCTGGGAGCATCGTCTTCCAGGAAGACCTTGATGATCTCGTCTCGCAGCTGCCGCCCCCTCGGTGTGAGCGCCTGTACGTGGTGAGGGGGACCACCCTGTGAAGGTTTCCGCTGGCTCGGTTACCTTCGCAGGGTCCTAAACGCTCGCCCGCGTGTTTGCCGTGCGCGGAGACCCGTGTCCCTGGAAAGGAGGATCCTGGCAGTTGCTCAGGGGTCCCCGTCTTCTCTCCCCAGCTCATGACTGGTGGGGTCCCCTTTGGCCGTATTGCCATTGGGCAGCCTGTCTGTCGCGGGGCTGGGCAGCGACTTCCGGGGCCGCTGCTATACACTGCTTTGGCCTCTGCTTCAGGTAAACGGGAGGTCCTGGGGCGGCCCCCTCAGGATCAATCGGCTGGTGGGCTGGTCCTGCTAGGGTCAACTATGCTGTTCAGTGAGTAACCTTGTCCACCGTCCGGACAACGGTTTGCGAGTTTCCCCACACATTTACTAGTTTTGTAGTTTTCTTTCTTTTGTGAGGCCAGCTCTTGCCTCACACTTTATTGCTTTGTTGCTTCTTTTATTTTGTGGGAACTCCGACGAGTTTCCCACCATTTCTCTTTTACTTTACTTTCTGTTTTGTAGTGAGGGCTTGGCTCACTGGCTGTGTGGGTATGGTGCCCGGGCAGCCCTGGCGCCCAACTGGGCGTCCCCTTGTTGGACTCCATGGTGGGTGGGGACAACGGGCACTGAATTTTTTAAAAACAACCATGAGTTCTCCAACTCATAAAAATACGAACAATGCCGCAAAGAGGGCTCGCCATGAACCCCCTACTTCTCTGTCTTTGCCTTCGTCTTCGTGTGTGTCTCCGTCTCCGAAGTTCCTGATCATCCACTCTACGGGTGATCAGGTACTTGGGGACATGTCCCCCTTTTTTATCAACAAGGGTTTACAAGGTCTTGCGGGAGAGCCGAAATCTGTCAAGCGCCTAAGATCCGGTGACTTGCAGGTGGAGACTGCATGCTCCAAACATTCGGAGCTTCTGTTAAAGGTTACAGCGATTGGTGGAGTGGCAGTCGAAGTCACTCCACACAAGACGCTCAATTCCTCCCGGGGCGTGATCTCCGAGTGGGGCCTCCTCAAGGTTTCTGAGGAGGAAATCCTCTCGGAGCTTTCAGCCCAGGGAGTGATAGCAGTCCACCGGGTTTCGTCCCGCCGTAATGGAAAGTTAGAGCCCAGCCGGGTACTCATTCTAACTTTCAACTCACCACACCTGCCTACTTCTATCAAGGCAGGATACTTAAAGTGCGAGGTGCGGCCATTTATACCAAACCCTCTGCGTTGTTTCCAATGCCAGAGGTTTGGCCATGCCCGCACCGCATGCCGGGGCAAGCCCACCTGTGCTCGTTGTGGCAGTCAGGATCATCTTGAACCTGACTGCACAGCAGAAAAGGCATGCTGTGTCAACTGCCGTGGTGAGCATCCGGCGTACTCCCGCGACTGTCCGAAGTGGCTGGAGGAGAAAGAGGTACAGCGCCTGAAGACCCTCCACAACATCAGCTATCCAGAGGCGAGAAAACTCGCTGCACCGCCTGCCCCACCTGGCAAGGTCTCCTATGCCGGTGCGGTGGTCGGAAAGCCCGTCGTTAAGATGGCTTCCGTGGCGGTGCAGACCGACATCAGCGTTCCACCAGCTGAATCTTTCTCGCCTGCTGCTAAGTACCTCTTGACGCAGGCGAAGCCGACGTCGGTGTCAATCTCGACATCGACACCGGTTTCTATTCCTGTGTCTGTGCCTTCCACTTCCACCTCCGGAAGGCCCCCTCCACCTCGCCCACAGACAG
Source organism: Ryuthela nishihirai (assembly GCA_038380435.1). NCBI lineage: Eukaryota > Metazoa > Arthropoda > Arachnida > Araneae > Heptathelidae > Ryuthela > Ryuthela nishihirai. The sequence goes on from JAWZYU010000007.1 coordinate 5,557,100, forward strand.
CAAGACCTACAAAACCCAAGGGGCCCCCGCCGGGGCCCAAAAAGAAAATTTTACCTCCTCGTTCGGCGGTCTCAGATCCATGTTGCTCGGACGACTCCGAGGACATGGACACCGACCGCCCTAAATTTCCTAAACCGTCGCTGGCGACGGTTAAAATAAATCGAAAGACGTCCGCCAATTCTTCCAAGACCTGAGATGGCCACACTCCTTCAATGGAATTGTCGTGGATTCCAGAGGAATATTGACGACATCAAGGTCCTCCTGAGGGCGCACCAACCCCTCTGCGTGTGCCTTCAGGAGACATTTTTGCAGACAGCCAACAATCCCACTATCCGGCACTTTTCTCTCGTTCGCCGGGACCGGGATGGAGATGGTCCAGCCCACAGAGGTGTTGCCATCCTCGTGAGCAACCATTCTCCATTCCAGGTCATTCCCCTCACCACAAATTTAGAGGCGGTAGCCATCCGCCTCTTTGTGGGGTTTTCGTTGACTGTCTGTTCTGTCTATCTCCCACCCGGAAGCATCGTTTTCCGGGATGACCTTGATGACCTCGTCTCGCAGCTGCCGTCCCCCTTCCTCATCATGGGGGACTTCAACGGCCACAGTCCGCTCTGGGGCAGTGCTGACACCAACGGGAGGGGCCGGGTCTTGGAGCAGTGTCTCCTGGATCCATCGCTCTCCCTGTTGAACACCGGTGTCAGTACCTACTTTCACACCCCAACCCGCACATTCACTGCCATTGATCTCACCATCTGCTCCTCCTCGATCCTTCCACTCTTTACATGGGAGGTCGAGGACAATCCCTACGGAAGCGATCACCTCCCCGTGGTGTGTACCATCTCTCGTGGGGGGCCTTGCAGCCCTTCGCGTGTCTCCCGGTGGAGGCTTGATCGGGCTGATTGGAGTGGCTTCGAGCTCTTGTCTGAGCTCGATGAGCACTCTGTCAGCCAGGAGCCCATCAATGTCGCAGTGGCGGAGTTGACGGACTGTATCGTCCATGCAGCTGCCTCTACTATTCCTCAGACCTCGACTCGGTTTCCACGGTTCCCAAAACCGTGGTGGAATCCCGACTGCACCGCTCGTAAGGCTCAGAACAAGGCTTGGGGGGTGTTTCGGAGATATCCGACGTCCCCCAACCTCGAAGCATTCAAACGCGCCAGGGCCAAAGCCCGTTTCGTCCGGCGCCAGAGCCAGAAGGAATCTTGGATGAAATATACATCTTCTATCACCCGCACGACCAGTTCTAAGGTCGTGTGGGATAAGGTCCGGAAGATGGGTGGGAAGTACACGTCCCACTCATTATCGATCCTGGAGCACAATGGACAGGCAATTGCTGATCCTCGTGCAATTGCCGACACTCTGGGGGAGTCATTCTCCTCCATCTCCTCATCTTCCTCGTACTCCCCCGAGTTTCTGGCCCAGAAGAGCAGGGCTGAACGCTCTCCGCTGTCCTTCCATTCGAATGGCCTGGAGTCTTACAACAGGCCATTCACAGCGGAGGAGCTTCGCCGTGCTCTGCACACTTCTCGTGCATCTGCTGTGGGGCCAGACAATGTCCATTATGCCATGCTCCAACATCTCTCACCATTGGGTAAGGATCGACTGCTCCGACTCTTCAACCGTATTTTCATCGAGGAGCAGTTTCCGGACTCCTGGCGGGAGGCCATCGTCTTGGTCTTCCCTAAGCCAGGCAAAGATCCCAAGATTCCTTCGAATTATCGTCCAATTGCATTGACGAGCTGCGTCTGCAAGGTGTTGGAAAGGATGGTAAATACCAGGCTGGCCTGGTATTTGGAACATCACGGCCTTCTTTCCAACACCCAGTGTGGCTTTCGCAGGCATCGGTCTACTGTAGACCACCTGATCCGCCTCGAATCGGCGATCAGGAATTCTTTTTTACGTCGAGAGCACCTGGTGTCAGTTTTCTTCGACATCGAAAAAGCGTACGACACGGCATGGAGATTCGGCATTCTTCGTGACCTTCACAGCTTCGGCTTGCGAGGTCACATGCCGATCTTCATTGCAAACTTTTTATCTTCTCGTATTTTTCGAGTTCGTGTCGGCAACACTCTGTCGCGGCCTTTCCCCCAAGAACAGGGGGTGCCTCAAGGCTGCGTCCTGAGTGTTACGCTTTTCGCTGTCAAGATCAATTCCATTACACGGCAACTTCCTCCGACTGTAGGCAATGCCCTCTATGTTGATGACTTTAGCATCTTTTGCTCATCGTCCAGCATGAGGCCAGGTTCGAGTCCCAGCTGGGTCAGCGTTGAGATTTATCTCCGCAAAATTCCCCGCCCTGCCCACGGTCAGTAGGGGACACCGATGGGCTTGGAAAGGCCGCCGTCCGTCGGATGGGACGTTAAGCCGTGGCCCCGTGTGTGGGAGAGTCATACCCTGTGCACGTTAAAGAACACGCTGGATGGCCTTGACGGGAGGCTACCATCTGTCTCCCAACAGCTGTTCCAGTGGGTCCCCTCCCCCAACCTTCTCTGAGCCTTCGGGGTCCATGTGACCTGGCCATTTAGCCCATGGTGTGCAAAAAAGTGCCGCTCAGAGGTAAAACAACCCAACCCAAATCCAGCATGAGGGTCATTGAACGACAACTGCAAACTGCCCTGAACAATCTCTCGGTTTGGGCGACGGCGAATGGGTTCCGGTTCTCCCCACAGAAGACCGCTTGTGTGCACTTTTGCCGCAAGCGTAATCTTCATCTGGACCCCGAGCTGCGGCTCGGGGGTAACATCATTCCAGTTGTGGCGGAGACCAAGTTTCTCGGTCTCATCTTCGACCGGAAATTGACCTTTTTACCACATATTCGACATCTCAGGTCCAAGTGCACGCGAGCATTGAACATCATCAAGGTCCTCTCCTCCCTCTCTTGGGGGGCGGACCGATGTTCTTTGCTCCGCCTTTACCGTGCACTTGTCCGGTCGAAACTGGACTACGGATCCCAGGTGTATGACTCCGCCCGGGATTCGGTGGTGAAGGTGCTGGACCCACTCCATCATCAGGCCCTCCGTGTGTGCACGGGGGCCTTCCGCACTTCACCGGTCCAGAGTCTCTACGTTGAGACCGATGAACCATCTTTATCTATTCACCGTCAGCAGTTGTCCCTGCAGTATGCATCAAAATTGCGATCCCTGCCAGGCCATCCCACTTGGGACTGCGTTTTCAGTCCCAGGTGGGAAATGTTATACCAGAATCGGCCGACTGCCATTCGTCCTTTCGGTTTGCGTGTCCGAGGTTACCTGCGAGACATCAACACCAGTCTCGATAGCATCGCACAGTCGACAGCTGAGCCACTTCCACCTTGGCTCGCTGTTTCCCCTTCCTGCGATTTTTCCCTGTGCAGGACGGGGAAGGCCTTTACACCCGACTGTGTGTACCGGCAAATCTTTGCCAGCCATCGTGCTGCGCACCCGGACTTCTTGCCTGTCTTCACAGATGGCTCGAAGTCCGGCACTTCAGTGGGATCAGCCATGGTCTGCTGTGATGTAATCATTGCAGACCAGATCCCACAGCAGTGTTCCATCTTCACTGCTGAGTTGCATGCTATCAGCATTGCCTTGGACCATATAGCAGCTAAGCATCATCGTCGGTGTGTGCTTTACACCGACTCGCTTAGCTCGCTACAGGCTTTGATCTCCGTGAGGCATCGGCCTCACCCTGTTCTCTCCAAGATCCGCCAGCAGCTCCATCGTCTGGCAGCCACCACCACGATTCTCTTCTGTTGGGTGCCCGGTCATGTCGGAATCAGGGGCAATGATTTGGCAGATTCTGCTGCCAGGTCAGCCACGCCCCTGTCCGACTCTCCGTTGCCGGTTCCATATGTGGATTTCCGGCAGCGTTTCACCATCGAGCTCCGGGCACAGTGGCAGAGATCTTGGTCTGAACAGGTTGCTAACAAGCTCTTCGAGATCAAGCCCATTGTCAAACCGTGGCAGTCTTGTTTTCGCAGGAATCGTAAGGAGGAAGTTGTCCTTGCTCGGCTCCGCTTAGGTCACTCGTTTTTAACACACTCGTTTCTTCTTAAGGCGGACGCAGTACCTAAGTGCGAGTTTTGTGACACCGTTTTAACAGTTAAACATATTTTAATTGAATGTCATTGTTTTAACCTTGAAAGACGTATGTTTTTTAACTTCCATGATTTTATGTCCGAGCCCCTTACACTCGGACATCTTTTATCAGATCATTGTCATTTTACCGCTGTTTTTCAATTTTTAAAATTTACTGGATATTTTAATCGAATTTGATATACTAATTATACTGGATATTTTAATCGCATTATTTATCCCAGGTCTCTTACACCTGGGATTGTTTTATTTAGTATTTCTACACTTGTTTTACTCTGTTTCTATGCACCTGTTTTTTTGTTATTTTACCCTTTTATAATGTTGAAAATATATTTTTAATTATGGTTGCGGGTTTCTATGTCTTTTATCTTTTATATTGTCTTTTGTTTGGCGCATTATGGCCTTGTTGCCGATGCGCCATTAAACCCCAAACAACCAAACTCACAGCTGCCGTCCCCCTTTCTCATTATGGGGGACCTCAACGGACACAGTCCACTTTGGGGCAGTGCTGACACCAACGGGAGGGGTGGGGTCCTGGAGCAGTGGCTCTTGGATCCTTCTCTCTCCCTGTTGAACACCGGTGTCAGTACTTACTTTCACTCCCCAACCCGCACTTTCACTGCCATTGACCTCACCATCTGCTCCTCCTCGATCCTTCCACTCTTTACATGGGAGGTCAAGGACAACCCGTATGGAAGCGATCACCTCCCCGTGGTGTGCACCATCTCCCGTGGGGGGCCTTGCAGCCCTTCACGCGTCTCACGGTGGAGGCTCGATCGGGCTGACTGGGGTGGTTTCGAGCTGCTCTCTGAGCTCGACGACCACTCTGTCAGCCAGGAGCCAATCAATGTGGCAGTAACGGAGATAACGGACTGTATCGTAGATGCAGCTGCATCAACGATTCCTCAAACTTCTACACGGTTTCCTCGCTTTCCGAAACCGTGGTGGAATCCAGAATGCACCGCAGCTCGTAAGGCTCAGAACAAGGCTTGGGGGGTGTTTCGGAGATATCCGACGTCCCCCAACCTTGAAAATTTCAAACGCGCCAGGGCGAAAGCACGTTTCGTCCGACGCCAGAGCCAGAAGGAATCTTGGATCAAGTATACGTCTTCCATCACCCGCACGACTAGTTCTAAGGTCATGTGGGATAAAGTCCGGAAGATGAGTGGGAACTACACGTCCCACTCGTTATCGATCCTGGAGCACAATGGACAGGCAATTGCTGATCCCAAAGCAATTGCCGACACTCTGGGGGAGTCCTTCTCTTCCATCTCTTCGTCTTCCTCTTACTCCCCCGAGTTTCTGGCCCAGAAGGGCAGAGCGGAGCGCTCTCCGCTGTCTTTCCACTCGAATGGCCTGGAGCCTTACAACAGGCCATTCACAGCGGAGGAGCTTCGCCTTGCTCTGCACTCTTCTCGTGCCTCTGCTGTAGGGCCGGACAATGTCCATTATGCCATGCTCCAACATCTTTCACCATCGAGTAAGGATCGGCTGCTCCATCTCTTCAATCGCATTTTTCTCGAGGAGCAGTTTCCGGACTCCTGGCGGGAGGCCATCGTCTTGGCCTTCCCCAAGCCAGGCAAAGATCCCAAGATTCCTTCCAATTATCGTCCCATCGCATTGACGAGCTGCGTGTGCAAGGTGTTGGAAAGAATGGTAAATGCCAGACTCATCTGGTATTTAGAACATCACAACCTTCTTTCCAACACCCAGTGTGGCTTTCGCAGGCAACGGTCAACTCTTGACCATCTGATACGCCTCGAATCGGCTATCAGAAATTCATTTTTAAGAAGAGAGCACCTGGTGTCAATTTTCTTCGACATCGAAAAAGCGTACGACACGGCTTGGAGATTCGGCATTCTTTGTGACCTCCACAGTTTCGGCTTAAGAGGTCACATGCCGATCTTCATCTCCAACTTCTTATCGACACGCTCTTTTCGTGTCCGTGTCACTCTGTCACAGCCGTACCCCCAAGAACAGGGGGTGCCACAAGGCTGCGTTCTGAGTGTTACGCTTTTCGCTGTCAAGATTAATTCTATAACTAGACAACTTCCTCCATCAGTAGGCAATGCCCTCTATGTTGATGACTTTAGCATCTTTTGCTCTTCGTCCAGCATGAGGGTCATTGAAAGACAACTGCAAATTGCCCTGAACAATCTTTCGGTTTGGGCGACGGCAAACGGGTTTCGGTTCTCCCCACAGAAGACCGCTTGTGTGCACTTTTGCCACAAGCGTAATCTTCATCTGGATCCCGAGCTGCGGCTCGGGGGTAACATCATTCCAGTTGTGGCGGAGACCAAGTTTCTCGGTCTCATATTCGATCGGAAATTGACCTTTTTACCACACATACGTCATCTCAGGTCCAAGTGCACGCGGGCATTGAACATCGTCAAGGTCCTTTCCTCCCTCTCTTGGGGGGTGGACCGATGTTCTTTGCTCTGCCTGTACCGTGCACTTGTCCGATTGAAACTGGACTACGGATCCCAGGTGTACGACTCGGCCCGGGATTCGGTGGTGAAGGTGCTGGATCCCCTCCATCATCAGGCTCTCCATGTTTGCACGGGAGCCTTCCGCACCTCACCGGTCCAGAGTCTTTACGTTGAGACCGACGAACCTTCTTTATCTCTTCGCCGTCAGCAGTTGTCCCTACAATATGCGTCTAAATTGCGATCCCTGCCTGGCCATCCCACTTGGGACTGCGTTTTCAGTCCGAAGTGGGAAATGCTTTACAATAATCGGCCGACTGCCATTCGTCCTTTTGGTTTGCGTGTCCGAGGCTACCTCAGAGACATCAACACCAGTCTCGATAGCGTTGCACAGTCGACAGCTGAGCCACTTCCACCTTGGCTCGCTGTTTCCCCTTCCTGCGATTTTTCCCTGTGCAGGACGGGGAAGGCCTTTACACCTGACTGTGTGTACCGGCAACTCTTTGCCAGCCATCGTGCTGAGTACCCGGACTTCTTGCCTGTCTTCACAGATGGCTCGAAGTCCGGCACATCGGTGGGATCGGCCATGGTCTGCTGTGATGTAATCATTGCAGACCAGATCCCACTGCAGTGTTCCATCTTCACTGCAGAGTTGCACGCTATCAGCCTCGCCTTGGACCACGTGGCGACTAAGCATCATCGTCGGTGTGTTCTTTACACCGACTCGCTTAGCTCGCTACAGGCTTTGATCTCGGTGAGGCATCGGCCTCACCCTGTTCTCTCCAAGATCCGCCAGCAGCTCCACCGTCTGGCAGCCACCACCACGATTCTCTTCTGTTGGGTGCCCGGTCACGTCGGAATCAGGGGTAATGATTTGGCAGATTCTGCTGCCAGGTCAGCCACGCCCCTGTCCGACTCTCCGTTGCCGGTTCCCTATCTGGATTTCCGGCAGCGTTTTTCCACCGAGCTCCGGGCACAGTGGCAGAGATCTTGGTCGGAACAGCTTACCAACAAGCTCTTCGAGATCAAACCTATCATCAAACCATGGCAGTCTTGTTACCGCAGGAATCGCAAGGAGGAAGTTGTACTTGCTCGGCTCCGCTTAGGTCATTCGTTTATTACTCATTCGTTTCTTCTTTGGGCGGACGACGTACCTAAGTGCGAGTTTTGTGACACCATTTTAACAATCAAATACATTTTAATATCATGTCAATGTTTTCACATGGAACGTCGTATGTTTTTTAACTTTCACAATTTTACGTCCGAGCCCCTTACACTCGGACATCTTTTATCAGATCATTGTTGTTTTAAATCTGTATTTCAATTTTTAAAATTTACTGGATATTTTAATCGCTTGTAGTTTTACTCACTCTATATTTTTAACCCAGTCTGCTTACAGCTGTGTTATTTTTCTATTTTTATTCATTTAACATATTTTTACATTTGTTCCTTGTTGCTCTACATGTTTTATTTTAATGACATCTATTATTTTGTTGTCCTTTGTCGTTTATTTTTAACTTTGGTTACGGGGTAACATGATTTTTATACTTTTACCTTTTGGACATATGTTTGGCGCATTATAGCCTTAGTTGCTAATGCGCCAATAAACCCCAACTAACCAACTAATCTCTATGCAACATACTCACATTCCATGTACCTGCAGAAAGTAAATTATTAGTAGGTTTTTTAAGGAAACAAGGTTTATTGAGAGTGCCAGCAATAGCAAACAGCCCTCTAATCACAAGCATAGTGTAAACACCCATTCCCCTACCATTAAAGGTGGAAGACACCCATACTGGTAGTAATTACAGGCACTGCCTTTTTTAAAGTGGACCCTTTCAAGAACTATAGATAGAAACTGACCTGCCTGAGACACTATTTGAAGTAGGATTGCCCAACTTTTGAAGTAGGACCAATGCCCAACTTCTGACCTTACCTTCTCATGGAGCAGGCCTTTAGTACCTTTCAAAAGAGATATTCTCTATTAGAAGGGATATTTTCTTTTGGATTTTCGCACCTGATGCACAAATGATTGCGATGACAGGAAATTATTACTTCTGTAATGTGGATCCTGAAGTTTGCTTAATAGCGACATCATCAAGCTATTGTCTCCTGAATTTCTCAGCTCTTCTTCTATCAAAATTATCTTTTTTTTTGTCTCCAGCATCGCATTCTCGCACTTACTGCTGCTTTCCATAGTGACACTTCCAGGAGCAGACAAAACACTAGCTGCAGACTCATTTTTGTCCATGTGCATCGCAATCACCGCTTCACTTTCACTCAATGCTTCCCTTCTTTTGCTTCCAGGATCTCGCATGCATAGTGCTCTGAATGCATCACCAGTTAGCAAAACTGAGGCTGTAAGATTGTTTACTACAGCACAAGTAATAGCGACCCATGGATTACTCTCAATGTCACCAGCCACAATCATCTCCTTGCACAAAAATACTTTAACCATGGACGTAATTGGTTTCCCAAAAGCAGGACATATCGAAATTTTGCTGCAAGGTTTTCAGAATTCTGGTGGCACATCACAGGAGCGCATTACACTAATCTCGCACCCAGAATTAACAATCGCCTCTAACCTTGCAAAGCCGCATAGTAGCATCCAGCTTTGAAAGTGTAAAATTTTTACACGCAATTACGCTTTCTCCCCTTCAAAGCAAAAGGTCATCACTAACATGTCTATGTCACGTGCGCACAAATAACTTCACCACAGCTGCTAAGCTGTTCACCTTCTATCTGTCTGATGCTGGCAACCTGGGCTTCTGAGATCATCTGTGCATTCTTGGAACAATCACGCTTAAAATAGCCCTTCAAACTGCATCAAAAACACCCTCTCCCTGCAAAGCATGCCGAAAAAGATTCTGTGTTGATCCCAAGTCCTAGGGCTCTCTCTCTCAATGCGCATTGCAGTGCCCACATGTCGAGATGGCTCCTCGTGCCTGTAATGATCACACACTGGATGACTGTGGCTATTGGCATAGATCTTGATTAATTCAGCTAACTCTTGCAGAGCTAGCCAGTTGTCTACCTCTTTCTGCAAAACAAACTTGCCTGCAGCAAGTGATAATTCTCCTTTCATGCAATTCAACACAAACAATTTCTTCATTTTTCCTATATTCAGCACTTTTCTATTCTCCAGATATTCATTTAAGATCTGAAGGTGGAAACCAAACCCAGAATAAGTCTGTGTAGTTCACTTCTTTGCACTATCGAATCGTTTTCAGTACTCTAGTGCCGAGAGTCTGCTCGTGCTGAGCACATCTAACTTTAACTTATCGTAGTGTCATGCATCCTCGGAGTGAGACTTGTTAGCACCACACATAGCTGTTCTCCAAGTATGGGGGTCAACAGCCTGCCCTGATACTATCTTAGTATATCATGAGTTTGAAGAACCACCTACACCTCTTTGATAAATAATGGAAGATCCCCTGGATCTGTTGGGGATTTCAAGAGTATTCCCCTCAGGAATTAGGAATATCATTAAATCGTCTCGATTTCCCTCATTTCTATATCGAATTTGGATGACAGACGGGCATTTCAAATGCAGGCCTTCTACCTGAGTCACTCGGACTTCTGCTATTTGAAGTTTGTGACTTCTTTCCAGTGTTCTTTCCTTAGCCTGTAGCTTTGCTACCTCAATCTGCAATTAGAGTGCTGCTACACTTCTAGGTAAACCTGATAACGAGTTAGGGCTTAGAGAACGATCAACCTCAGCCATCATGCCCTCTGCCGAATGAGCCATAAATGTCACCTCCCTCTGTTCCTAATTCATCCTGAGGTGTTGTATTTGACTGTAACATGAGATTATCCATCTGTCCAGTTACTTTCACCTCCCGTTGGCACCATCGAAAAAAAATGCAGAAAAAAGAACCCTAGTATCAAACTAGCCTTAACTATGCAGACTATGAGCATCCGAGATGCGATGACTCTATATGCAGGACTTGACTTTTTATTTCCACTTGACTAACACAGTGCATCATCATCATCCTCAAAAAGCTATGAGCTATGGAGGTCCAATCAGACTGTGCAATTTAGTTCTTCAAGCATATCTGACCTGAGCTACATTTGTTGCAACTGGTCACTGCACACCAATTCTAACAAGGTCCTGTTTGACATTGTCTGCCCACCGCATCCTAGGTCTCCCCTCTTTCTGAGGCCTTTAGGCACACTGTTCATAACTTTATTTGCTAATCTATAATTATCCATACGGGCAACATGGCCAAACCAAAGGAGTCTCTCTTTGCACAATATACTGCTCAGAGGAGGTTGCCAACTCCTTTGTGTAACATCATCAATACTTACAAAGTTGAGCCAGCTAATGCTGAAGATACTACGTATGCATCTAGAATCAAAAGCATCTAATTTTCTGTTATCTTGTTTACAAAATGTCCAGATTTCACTACCATAACTAACCCTAGAAAGAACCAAACTATTATAGTCTAATTTTAGTCTTTAGGTGTTTACGCCTATTTCCCTACACTCTCCATAGATTCTTCAAAGTCCAGGCACTAATTTCTATTCTTCTGTTTATCTCATGCTGCACATCACCGTTATCTGTTACATAGCTCCCAAGATAAGTAAACTGTGACACCTGCTCAAGACTGCAGCCATTCAGTTAACTGAATCAATTGCCTGACCAATTTTCATCACTTTAGTTTTCTCTCTGTTTATAACCAACCCTACTCTACTACCAGTCTCATCAACAGCTCGAATGAAAGAGTTCATCTCATTAACATCATTTGCCAAAAGGGCTAAATCATCAGCATAATCTAAATCAGAAATTTTCATATCTCCAGTCCATTTAAGGCCAAAATCTTTCCCTTGAAGTGAATTTCGCATAACATAATCAATAACCAAGCTAAAGAGGAAAGGAGACAAAATGCACCCTTGTCGAACACCAGAAGTAATGCTAAACCAATTGCTACAAGCCTTACCAACTCTCACACACGACTCAGTATTATTATAGAGAGCTTTCATTATGGTAACTAACTTGTCTGTTGTCACTAATAAACCATATGATTTCACAATCAACCATAAATTATGACGATCAACAGAGTCGAAAGCCTTTTTGAAATCAACAAAGCTAGCAACCAAAGGTTTCTGAAACTCTAAACATTTCTCAAGAATCTGCCTAAGTGAAAATATCTGATCCACACATCCCCTATCACTTCTGAATCCACATTGCTCATCACGCAATTGACTGTCAACCAGATTCTTAATTCTATTAAGCACAATCATGGAAAGAACTTTACCTGGAACAGAGAGTAGGTTGATACCCCTATAGTTATCAAAAGAACTGTGATCACCTTTTTTGAAAATAGGGATAACAATAGCTCTGGTAAAATCCTTAGGAACCATGCCTTTATCATAAAAGATATTCTGAATTTCAGTCATCCAAGTGGTAACCGAAACATTCTCAGCTCTAAGCATTTCTGTAGTAATTTCATCTACCCCTGGGGATTTATGAAGTTTAAGTTTAGAAACAGCCAAAATAACTTCAGATTGTGTTATAGGGCCAACATTAACGCCACCAATGCATCTATCATCATTGCAAACAATGGGAATAGAACTAACCACATTGTTTGGAACATCACTGAAATGCTCAGCCCACCTAGCCATAACAGAATCCTCACCTTCTATAACCTTACTTTGTTTATCCTTCAATCCCTGTATACCTACCTGTCTGTTTTCTACCACATAAAACATTATCTTGCTTCCTTGGCTTTGTCAGCCAAGTCATCAAGGTAAAGATTCTTAGCAGCTAACTGATTCTTTACACATTTATTAATCTCTCTGTAATGCTTTCTATTAGGAATAGTAGGGTATTGATTAAGTATATTCCTGCAGTTCTTTCTTTCTGACATAAGTTCAAGTGTCTTATTACATAAATAATTTTGCCTCCTCTGCTTCTTTTTTCCTAAAAGAGTACTGTTAGTTTCATGAAAAGCATGTTTAAAATGGTCAAATTCTTCTTCAACTTTAGTAGTAAGCAAACCATGACTGTCATAATGACTAATTAACCTATCATGGTAAGCTGTTGCTCTGAATCAGAGCTTCAGTGTTAAAGGTAAATTTTTTTAACCTTAGCACAAAACTTCTTAAGTGTAAGTTGCAAGACAGTTTAGCAAGGTAATGATCAGATTCAATTTCAGCTTCCCTATTTGACTGTCCTGTGGCCAAGTGGTTAGCATGCTTGGCTGCTGATCTAAGGGACCTGTGTTCGAACCCCGGGTAAGGCATGGAAGTTTGTGTTATTTTTCTGTTGAGGTCCTACCATCCTCACAGACCTTCTACAATGATATTTAAACTGAGGGGGTATTTTTTTTTTCTTTGACCTAGTATTCCTAACAAAACTATCCCATTCACTGTTTATTAATATATAATCATCATATTCTTATGCAGCCCATCTGGTGAAACCCATGTGTACTTATGTATATTGCTGTGTTCATAATAAGTGTTAGTTACTCTGAAACCATTAAGTTATCTGTAGGAGATATTGCCCACTGCCATTGGAGCTACCAATACAAAAGGGCCTATCATCCCTCCCCAAAGGTCAGAGTCAGTACCAACTTTGGCATTGAAGTCACCTAGAATAAGGGTAATATCTCCTTTCTTGACAGAATTCAAAATATCCTGAAGTTTTCAGTAAAACTTATCCTTCTCATCCTCAGTGGGAGCATAACAACAAATAGAATTCAAGTCTTTAATGCTTGTCTGTAATTTTGCTGTAAGAAACTTTTCATTAATGCCCTCATATCCTAGAAGAGCATCACTAGCATGTCTGCTGAGAAGCAGACCTATGTCTTGGAGCTGCTTATTATCGTCCCTCCCTGAAAAGAGAAATTTAAGATTATTTTTAAGAATCTGACCTTTATCTGACCATCTGGTCTCTTGCAAGCCGAGAATATCTAAATTATAATGGTGGAATTCTTGTGTGAGGACATCAAGGGAATAAGCTCTGTGCATAGTCGTCACATTCCAATTACTTATGGAGAGAAAATGGTTAGTGGAATGTTATATATTTTATATATCTATATTACTGAAAGTGCTTGAAAGTGGCTTCCATATCAATCCATCCATATTCAAAATTAACTTTAAAAATAAAGTTTTGCAGTATTCCATGGACATGTCAAATTCTAATGATCTCCAAACTTTTTTAAATTCCTTCCAGAAGAAAGCTTTTTCATGCTAATTACTCTTTAGAAATGTGACATCAGGATTAATATTGACTGTCATATAAAATTTTGCTCTCATATCATATACTTCAGATACTTTTGTTTATTTCTAGTCTTCATCTTTGACTTTATACAAACAAGGCAGTGACTTATGTAATTTGATAAATTCATGAGGAAACAAGCATCCTTTTTCTATGATGATGATATTTTGGTTCTTCATACACTATGTGAATGAACACCTTTGGTTGAATTGTTTTGCATAATGCAATGACAGCATAACAAACACAAGTTGCTCATGGCAGCTGATTCCAATAACCTACACACATAGTCTGACAAAATAGCCCACATCGGCATTATATTTTGTCATTACTCAAATTCAGTAATTCGACTTAACCTCCTATAAAGTTAATATATATATTGTGAATACTAATCCTCTACTGGCCAAACAACTTCAAATTTGTAGACTTTTAATCTCGGGGTGTTTGAAACTATAAATCATGGGTGAGGCCACATATACAACCATGAATTGGAAGGGAGCCATCAGAAGACTAACATACTACATTTTCATTCAAATCACATGCATGTGACTGTCATCTTGATGGTGAGCCAATAAACTTCTGATGCCATCTGTTGGCCTACTTTAACAATCCTCTTTTATTTTCTTTGTTACCTTGATTCATGCTGCCATCTAGACACAGTTCAGGGAACCAGCATCTGAATTTGACTCATTAATTTTTAATTAACACTGGCTGTATGAGAGAAATCCCTCCAAAGATCTGAACATCATTGCTTATCAGCCAAATCCACCTTAGGCAGCTCTACTCAGAGAGAACCCATCATGCCAAGATGAGGCTTTCTCAAGTTGGGATCAAACTGAGGACCCTGAGGGAATTCTGCAACTGCTACTGAGAGGCAATGACTTAATCCACAATGACAAGAGGCTAGCCCCGAAGGGCATCATTATGATCAAGTACATATGCATTCCCTATCATAATGGCAGACCTTTAAAATAGGAATTTAGTCTCTTGCTGAACCAGACTCAGTTGGATGAAGAGCCAACAAGCCCATTTAAATAGTATGGTTTAGTGAATCCATTCATGTGCACAATTTTGGCTTGCATGATCCAAATTCATTGATTTTAGTGAGCCACATTTAACTGTGTGTGGCCAGCTTTAATCTTTTGCCTCAGTATTTAACAATAAATTCTACTTAAAAATGACTAGAGGAAAAATCATTATAGCATTTAATTATGTACTTTTGTGATGAACATTTTTTCCTTATGCTTATATTTGCATTAATTAATTTATTAATTATATATATAATATATAATGCATTATATTTGCATTAATTATTATAATATGTAATGCACTTATATTTGCATTAATTAATTTATATAGGAACAAAGGATTGTAGACTTTGAAAACCTTGAAGAATTTGCAGATGACTTCAATAATTTTGATATGGGATTTTGCTGCTTGGGAACCACTAGATCTAAAGAAGGAACAGTAAGTGTTTTATTTTACACTAAATAAATAAAAATAAATACCCCCTCAAGCAGCTGCTTGCCACAGAGGTCTGACAGGAGCCTGTCAGTTTATATGCCAGAGTAGAAGATCTGAGAGGATGGCAGGACCTCAGCAGAAAAATGATAGACATCCATGCCTTATCCGGGGCTCGAACCCAGGTCCCTTGGATCAATAGCCAAGTGTGCTAACCACTCGGCCAGTGATCATTGAAATATGGCCCCTTCCCTCCATGTTATGTCAATCTTCGAAGCTTTTTGACTTTTAAAGTTTTATGACAAAATGTGACTGAAGATTAAAGATCTCAATCAAATATATCTAAATCTTGATTTTTCAGCAATATTCACTTTATATTTAAACCTTTCACAGTCCTGCCTTAAAGTGGTTTACATCCAGAGGCCCAGCTATTTTTTCACTCTAATCAGCCAAAAAAAAATAGCTTTAGAACTTTTTTTTTGCCAAATAACTAATGAAAGGAATTATAGCATGTTATATGCCAAATTGATTCTAGATTTTCTGAAAATAGAATATTTTGCAAAAAAAAGACTATTAGTTTTATTTTAATAGGGCATTTTTAGAGTCATAGTAAAAAAAATGCATCTGGCAATGCAAATAAAAATTTATTTAAGAAATAGTAATAGACAGAAATAATAATGCATATGAATAGAAAGGTTATTTATTTCTGAATAACAACAAAAGAAATAAATTACTTCAAACATGAAAATTACTCTTTTTTTTTATAATTTTTCCTCGGCGTCATACTTTGAAGCCATCCCGTGACCGAGTGGTTAGTGCACTTGGCTACTGATCAAAAGGACCTGGGTTCAAACCCTGAATAAGGCATGGATGTTTGTGTCATTTTTCTGCTGAGGTCCTGCCATCCTCAGCAAAAACCTCAGTAAAAATTTAAAAAAAAGTATTTTTTTCATTTCTTTCTATATTATTTTATTATTCTAATATAAATAAGTTCACAATATTTCCATTAATGCTTAAATCTTTCATTTATTTAATTTTTTTTCTAAATTTTTTAGTCATTTATGCAGATAACGCATAATGCATGTGCTTAGATTTTTGGCGATGGCAATATCAAAGCCTGAGGAAAAGTGATGTTATAAAAATTTGTTTCAGTTTAAAAATAAGATAATTTAAATAAAAACAGAAATATATCTTAAAGATGAAAAACTGGAAAAAAAATTGAATGAAACATTTCAAAGCATTTAAAGTTTTACTTGAAGCGCTGAAATTGAGAATGAATCATTTTAGTACGAAGCTGCATAACTGGTATGGAAAAGTTTATTTTAAAAACTTTGGTTAAAAATCACAATATCCTAATATTAATTAGTGTAACTGGTTAAAATATCATTAAAATTATCACTATAATAAGTTCTGCCTTTTAAGAAATCACACTTTTAGGCTAATCACATAATCCTACAATTCTTCTGATATCAGCCATTAGAGATCACTATAGTGGCATCATTTTTGATCATTTCAAATTATTCTTCATAATTGCAGTATACATTTGAAACTCAGTAAAAAATAATTCCAGAAGCACCAGATTAAAAAAATAAATGTCTTTAAAATCACAAGTCTGCTAAAGTATTGATCGAAAGTGTTCAGTAAAGTTAGGGAATAGCACAACTTCTATTACTAATAAAATCAATAACTTATGTTAAAATATTAGAAAGTATTACAACTTTGCTACAGCTATAAATAGCTCAACATACCAGAAAACAAAAACCAATTGATAATCTACTACTCTAAAGTAGAATAAAGGCATAAACTAAATGATCACTTGATGCTATGTATGGTGATTCAATATGTGCATACAATCACTACAGGCTCAAATAAGTTTAATTTTTTTAACTTTTTTGTAATTTTTTCAAGCAGAATCAACAGGAAATATATATATATGGCTCCTGTTGATTCTGCTTGAAATGTTTTTTTCCAGATTTCATTAGAAACAGTTTAAAAAGATGTCGATTTCTGTTAAAAAAAAAAAAAAATTGACGATCTTGCACTGTGTAATGGTAGACTGACTCAGCATCCCAGAATTGGAAAAGTGAAAATGGTATACCCAGCTGTGACACTTTAAGGGTTAAGGCTTAATTTTGGAAAAGTTGATGGATAAAAACAGTTAAATTATATATTAAGCGAAACGAAATTTCTTTCCAAATGCTATAATATTTACTTGAAATATGATTTTTATTTCTTGATTTCTTTCAGTGTGGTACATTTTAAAAATGGGCCAGCATTGTACAAGGTGACTTGGATTGCTCATATTAATGGGATTTTCTCCTATTCTACTTAAAACTTATTGGAAAAGAAACAGTTGCCCATAAAATGTTTGTTGATTCATCATTGTCATGTTGGATGACTTATCCCTTCAATAATTTGCTACGTCAGTCATAAGGCCTCCAAATATTATTTTGGACACTTGTGAAGATTTGACCTTGACCACCACAGCTAGGAATCTGATCTATAAACTCTTTGCGGAAAGATACAAGTGGGACTTGCCAGATTTGTGAATGACTGGTCAATTATCTGCTGAATTACAGAGAGCCTAAAACTTCTGCCATCAGTGACATCACCCTGAATACAAATTTATTTTCTGAAAAGGAATATAGAAACTGAATCAGCAAAACAATATGAAATACTGTAAAAAGACACTGTCTGGTATAGTGGTTAGCATATGAGTACTAAGACCAGCAAGGCATGTCCTTGTGTAAGTTTTTCTATTTTGTTTGAGAAACCAGGACAAGTCTAATATAGCTTCTAGGTTATTGTCATCCCTTGTGTAGGGAAGTACCTTCTTCCTTTTAAAATGAAATTAATATAATTTGTGCATCTTATTTTCTTTGCATCTCTGGCATGTATAAAGAATAAATTAAAAAAAAATTTAAAAATCTGGTTTACTTGGAAATGTAATGTCCCTCCTGTATACTAACATGTGTCAAATGAAATAATGATAATACTGATTACCAAATAAAAGTATAAAAAGATTCCATAATCATATTTTAAAGTTGTTCCAGGTTATCTTCTAATACTAGAAATATATTATTTTATATATTTATCAAATGATAGTAATAACTTAAGTGCAGTATCCCATACCTATTACTTAATACACTAGTCCTTAATTTCTGATACTTCAGAATTTAGTGGTAGTGTATGAGATTGAAGCTAACAGTGAGAAATTATATCATAAAATTATATACTTTTTAGTGCCTATTATGAACAGGCCCATGTGATGGTAATAGAAAGTCAGATTCAAAACTCAGTAACTTATCAAATAAGCTTTTTTATACAAAAATGCCACTAAAATAAAGATGTCATTTATATCTATCAAAATCTCAATTTCCAAACTACATTCAGCCATTCTCTATATGGAACCAACACGAAAAAAATTCTGTGAATAGGTAAAAAGATTAGAAAAAGCATCAGATTCAAAAAACGATATAGAAAAACATCATGGGTCTGATAATTTTTTAAAAAAAATTAAATATAGCAAAAGTATTTTTTTTTCTCTCTCTCTCTGTGTGTGTGTGTGTGTGGGAGGGGGGTAATAAATGTGGACATATTATTTATGAGAATATAAGTGTTCATATTCTAAAAAAGAGCAATTTTTGTGTTATCAAGAATATGTGCTTTTATAACTAATCAAGATAAAAAGTCATGTAATCAACATCTAATATTTTATGCCCTCAAGAAAGGCTTATTAGCCTTACTCGAGGGCATAAAATTATTTTTGAGAAATATTTAAAGTTTCAGAAACCTGTTGTTACTAGCTTTATAGATTTCAAAAAGGCTTTTGACTCTGTTCATTGACATAATTTGTGGTTGATCATTAGATCATATTAAATAACTGACAAGTTAGTTAACATAATGAAAGCTCTCTATAATAACACTGAATCATGTGTGAGAGTAAGTTATTCAGCATTTAATTCTTGATATTCTGAAAATAAAATATTTAACAAATATTTTGCTACACAGTGGCAACTGTCTTAAGATGCTGGATGTGAGAACCCCAGGTCAGTCTGTTGCCAAGGATGACACTGAGGAACTTGTGCTGTTTGATGACCTTGATACAATCAGGTCCAAATATGATGCCAGAGAAGGTTGATGTAAGGCATATCTTAATGAAACAATGGTCACAGTCTTATTGGTAGAAAGAATGAGGCTAAGGTTGTCAAAAAAGAGGACAGTGGCTACAGCTCAATTCATCTTAAGCTGAGCATAGGAGGGGTACTGGCTAGGGAACCAGCCACAGATGTCATCTGCATAGATGGAAATTCCCACGCTATTTTCAAGATGAGAGGGGTAGACCTGACAGCAAGATGTTCAGAAGCATCAGGTGAGGACACCCCCCCCCCCCCTTGAGGAACTCAATGATTGATGATGTGGGGAGCACTGGTCATGTTGCCAAGTTTGACATGAACTGTCTTGGAGAGGTTATGCCATGATCCAATATATGATATATCCTCTGAGACTGGGATCTTGGAGTCTGCAGAGATTATCAGTGTGGGAAAGGGAGTCAAAAGCCTTCTTAATGTTGAGGACAGCAATGGTAGTCTGTCCTTCAGACAGACCATGGTCAGTGGCAGAGGTGAAGTCAATCAAGTTATCAGCATCTCCCTTTGCAGAAAGGCTGTCAGGGAGAAGGCCCTTGGACTCCAGGTATTATTCTAGGTGTCCAAGGACAAGTCTCTCGAGGATCTTGCAGGGACAGGAAGAGAGAGCAATGGGCCTGTAGAATGAGAGATCAGTGGCAGGTTTTCCCTGCTTCAAGGTAGCTACTATGTGTGTAGTCTTTCAGGAATCAGGTATAGTGGAGGTGGTCCAAGAATGATTGTAGGCTTAAAAAGAACAAGCAGAGCTTTTAGGTGACAGGTTAGCTAACAGAGTATAGCTGACACCATCAGGGCATGGGGCAGAAGAGCTTTGGAAGCCTCAATGGCAGAAATGAGTTCGTGCAAAGTGAAAAGATCATTGTAGCTGAGCTCACTCTCAGAGCAGGGCTACTGAGATGTAGCCTGAGCAGTCACATGTGGGGCTGGAAGGTTGTAGGTGATAGGCAGCAAGGCATTAGCAGTGACGGCTAAGTCCTCTTCACAGGACAAGGCAAGATTATATCCTTTAGGGTGGATACAGGAAAGGCAGTGAAAGGTCGTCTGTAACAGGATATCAGGGTGATATCATAGCTGTTCAGCCGGATGCAGCATGCTACAAAGTCACTGTTCATATCAGAGAAATTGAGATCAATAGCATGATGCATGACATTTTTGTGCACAAGAATCACCACGTTGTAGGAAAGATGATGATTCTTGCTCATGTGCACAATATAAAGCTTGAAGATAGTTATCATGCAGGTTGGCTTCACATAGGGCAAGAATGGGAACTGGCATGATGGTGATATAGTTCCTAAAGTCAGCAGTCTTGCTCCTGAAACTTCTGCAGTTCTAGTGTAGGATAGTAGGACCTTTAGACATTCTGGTGGCCATGATCATAAGCAGGTCAAGAAGAAAAACACCTAGGAGAGGTCTGTCTCAATAGAGTGTCTAGCAGTCCACAAAGTGACAGATGAGGGAAGCCAGCTGGTTGGGAATCGTTAAAGTTTTAGGTTTAGATCCAACAGGGAGAGCAGAAATAACCTTGATCACATCCACAAGCAGTAAGTGGTGGGCAGGAGGACAGTGTCTCTGTAGCCAAATCAATGCAATCTCTCTTGCACAATATGCTACTCAAATGAGGTTGCTGACTCCTAATCTCATCACTTTCAAAGTCAAACCACTTATTGCCCAAAATACTGAGTAAGTGTCTATCAATCAACATACTTTATTTTCAACACATTAGACTATACATTTAATACAATAAAAACAACCCAAAAGCATTCTCTTATCTAGGTTGTTATAGTTAGCATTACATGAAATAACAAAAAAGAAAGTTCAACTTATTTTAATAAATTAATTACAACCTAATAATAATAATTGTTGTGACAAACTATAATGTTCTTGCATTTTAGCAAATATAAAAAGGAGTATTTTCATTTGAAAACAAAGAAAAATGGAAAGGAAAACACATTTTCTACATGCAGTACAAGAAGTGTACAACAATAAAATTTTGAATTCTAATTTTTACCTTAGAGCTGAAAACATAAAATCTAAGTCAAGTGTATGCGAGAGATAAAACTTTAGTTTTTTCTTAAAGATAAGTACTCCACCAATACAATTTTGAAGCTCACTAGGTAACAGATTAAGCATTTTTGGTGCTAAATATAAAATATGCTTGTGTAATATTTCCTTTTTTACAAGT
Source organism: Ryuthela nishihirai (assembly GCA_038380435.1). Lineage (NCBI taxonomy): Eukaryota > Metazoa > Arthropoda > Arachnida > Araneae > Heptathelidae > Ryuthela > Ryuthela nishihirai. The sequence continues at coordinate 5,578,609 of JAWZYU010000007.1, forward strand.
GGAACTACATACTTTTTGCTATCTAAACAAAAATTGTAATTATCTACTTTTAATTCAAAAAAATGAATATGTTTTAAATATAAATCATCAATTTATAAACAAACAAGTGATTGAAGGGCAGCAGTTTTAAATTTTAAAGTGTTATTTCCATTTTGATATACTTCCATCAGATATCTTTTATAATAATTTTGAAGGGCAGTCAGTGGTTTCAGGGTTGACCTATATAAGTACCACCATAGCATAGTAGCCCATAAATACACTGCAGAATGAATCCAACAATAATAAATTGTTACCAACATTTGGTGATTCACAATTTTTTTTTAAGTAGTACACATTGCTCTAAGTTTTTTGATTAACTTTTGAACATGTGGCCTCCAATACAGATTTTGATCTTAAATGCTTTACAATTGTTATTCCTAAATACTTTATTTCATCCACTCCATCAATAGACACACATCAACAGCCTTCATTAATATCACAATTGGTTTCATGGATTTTTAACTATTAAATTATCTGTAATATCAAATTTATTTTTTAGAGTACAATATATATTTCATTTTAGATAAATTTAGAGTTAGCTTATTTATTATACTTTGTAGGTCAACAAGAGTTTCTGCTGTAAATGTAATAGCATCATCGGCAAAACTGTTAATCTTACCATTGATTTTTAAAGAGCAGAAATCATTGATAAAAATTAGAGAGAGAATTGGCCCTAAGACAGAGCCCTGAAGGACTCTTTGTTTTATTTCGAACTCAGAGCTAAAAGTTCCATTAATCTTCACAGTTTGTATTCTATTGCATAAATAACTCAAAAACCATTTGAGAGCAATGCCTCTGACTCCAATAAAATCTAATGGTAAACAATGTCAAATGCTTTTTTTTTATATCTAAAAAAATTGTTGATGTTAAATAATTATTTCCAATAGACTCATAAATGTGTGTAGCTTAGCATAGCATCTTCTGTACTTTTATTCTCTCTGAACCCAAATTGTTGGGGCGGGGGTGGCACAGTCGGTAGTGCACCAGTCTCGTAATCTGTAGTTCCCAGGTTCGAGTCCCAGCTGGGTCGGCATTGAGATTTATGTCCGCAAAATTCCCGCCCTGCCACGGCCAGTAGGGGGACACTGATGGGCTTGGAAAAGCCACCGTCTGTCAGATGGGACGTTAAGCCTTGGAACCTCGTGTGGAAGAACTATACCCTGTGCACGTTAAAGAAAACGCTGGATAGCCTTGACGGAGGCTGTTCCAGTGGGTCCCCTCCCCCAACCTTCTCTGAGCCTTCGGGGTCCATGTGACTTGACCATTTATCCCATGGTGTGCAAAAAGTGCTGCTCAGAGGTAAAACAACCCAACCCAAATTGTTTATTGGAGTAGAAAGCATTACTAACTGGATAAATATTCAGTCGTTTTTTTACAACTTTTTCCAAAATGTTTCGAAAGAGTGGAATAATAGATTTAGGTCTATAATTTAAAAGAGTATTTTTGTTTCCTTTTTTTGTAAATAGGAATCACAGCTGCTTTTTTTTAATCTGTCAGGAAATACACAACTTGCAAGCGATAAATTAAAAATGTGTGTCAATGTAACAATATAATTAAAACATTTTTTTATAATTGTTGGAGTGAAGCCATTATTTACTGGACTCTTATTTTCCTTAATATGATTAGTGATATCTTGAATCTTTTCTTCAGTAGTTGGAGCTAAAAAAATGGAATTACTATTCCTAGTCATATAATTACTAACGGTTAAATTATTGTTACTTGGTTTCCACAGTCATTGTCTGGAATATGAACGAAATATGAATTAAAATAATTAGTAATTTTCGCAGAGTTATTACTTTCTATTGGATCAGGATTAGGAAAGTTTGGTAAGACAGGTTTAGATTTCTTTTTATTATATATTAAATTAGAGTAGAGGTAGACAGTGTGATAATTAAAATTAAAGCTATTTAATTCTCTAGGACACTGTTAAATGTTTTTAAGCACTTCAACACATGGACTATGCTATCAAGTATCAACAGTTATTAAGGAGAGACTTACGTACCATGCTGTAGAGGATGGGTAGTAACAGGAACTTCTGGGATGCTTTCAGTGACAAATTTAATAATCGACGTTCTTGCCGGCAAGTGATGTCTCAGTGGAAATTAAAAGAAGGATAACAGCTGCCATTGGTCTACTTGCCTTGCCGAAGGAAATAATCAAACATTTAACAGTGTCATGGAGAATTAAATAGCTGTAATTTTATATTGAATTATTGGTAAATTTCCATTGCTTTCTACTGTTGCCATTGCATTTAAGGAATTGTGTCCTATGATAATTATTTTTAGCAGATTTCAATAAAGCATTAAGCCTATTTCTAACTATTTTATAATTATCTTCGTGTACAATATTGTAAGGATATTTCTTATGCTTCTTATATAATTTATCTTTTAACATCTTTTTTGATATCATCTGTTATCCATGGATTTTTACTTCTATTCGTAGATTTTTAGTAGTATATTCAGAGAATTTATTGATAAACAATTTGTAGCACAAATTGACATCATTTATTTTTCAAGTTCTTCTCATCTACAATTTATTAGTTTTTCTCTTAATGCTACGAAATTTATTTTATACACTACATTCAGAACTATTGTCTGATCTTTGCTCCTCTTTTGATTATATATATCAATTCTTATTCCTACAGGGTAATGATCAGCAATATCAGTATGTATAACAACTGTTCACACTCCTATATTATATGTGTGTCTTACAAATACATGGTCCAAACATGAAACACTAGTTTGAATCTGTTTTCTAATTGCATCTAAATATGGTTGGAATTGGGCATAGCGAAGGATTGTGGTTGGTGGAGGGGGATCGAAAATTTTCCAACTCGAAAATCAAATTTTGCCAACTGAGAAAATAATGCCTGTCACATTCATATCTAGATTTTCGCTCCATGGAGGGTGGGGGAGTTCAAGCAATTTACACACCTCTCCTGCATTTTTTCATGTAACTTCCATTTTACCAACTAAGTGATAATTTTACAGATATAATCCCAATATTTTCATCTCACCTGAATTGTAGCAAGTCAGTGTGAATTTTTCCATCTCCCCTTGATTTGACCAACTCCTTAATTTCACAAAAACAATTCCAATTTTCACAACTCGCCCATATTTTACCAAGTGGATTCGAATTTTGCCATCTCACTACAATTTTACAGGAAAAAAATCCAAATTTTTCATCTTGCCTGTTTTTGCAAAGTCACTTTGAATTTTGCCAACTCTCCTAGATTTTGCAAATTGCCTTCATTTCACCAACATGCCATAATTTTATAGAAAAAAAGATTCCAATTTTTGCATCTCACATGAATTTTGCCAACTCCCCATGATTATTCTTAGTCACTCCGAATTTTGCCAACTCCCCACAATTTTGCAAAATCACTCCGAATTTTGCCAACTGCCTCTAGATTTTGCCCAGTTTCCTCAATTTTGCCAAATCGCCATAATTTTACAGAAAAAAAACCCCCCAATTTTTACATCTCATCTGATTTTTGCGAAGTCACTCAGAATTTTGCAAACTCCCCAAGATTTCCAACTCACCATAACTTTACAGAAAAAAAACCCAATTTTTACATCTCACCTGAATTTTGCCAACTCCCCAAGATTTTGGCAAATCACTCCAAATTTTGCTAACTCCCCAAGATTTTGCCAAGTTGTCCTGATTTTGGCAACTCACCTGTATTTTACTAAATGGCTTCAGATTTTTCCAACTGCTCTAGATTTTGCTGTCTCCATTTTCCCAACTGCCCTAGATTTGCCAAGTTACCTCGATTTTGACAACTACCCTGGATTTTGCCAAGTTGTCTAGATTTTGCTACTCCCCTTAATTTTACAAAAAAAAATTACAAATTTTCACAACTCACCTAGATTTTACGAAGTCGCTTTGAATTTTGCCAACTCAGAGTTACTTTTGGGGGGAGCCTCCCTCCCCCCATCCACCCCACAGCTATACTCCTGGTTGGAATCCATATGAAGAAAACATATCCAAATAACTGTTGACATAATCATTATCAAGTAAAAGATCAATATTAAGATTACCAGTAAGTATAACTGTATTATTTTTAATTAAATTTAAATAGTCATTTAATTCCTCTATAAACTGTTTTGGTGTGTATAGACAAATATCATAATCTGTCCACGTTAAACAAAGCTATTCAGTAATCACCAAATCATTATTTCATTTAAAATAAAGTTGTATTTATTTTCAACAAAAACCAATATACCACCTGATTTGTTGTAATCCCTTCATTTGTAAAATTTATTATAACTGTTTAAGTTATATAAGCAAACCTCATCATCCTTTATCCATATCTTAGTCAATATAAGAATATCAACTCGATAATTCAAATAATCCATAATTGCTTCAATGCTCTCAAACTTAGATCTTATATTATGTACATTAATACTAAGGATACATAATGATTCACTGTTGGAATCAAGATAAAAAAAAACCTTTATGACATCGAAAGTAGTGCTATGAAACATATGTATTCAGTAGAAATATACTTGTTTAATTATTCTAGCCACATTGAACAGTATTATTTTGTATCATCCTCATTTCTCACCCTCGATATTTTCACTCTTTCATTACATTTCATAAATATTTTACCATCTTTAACTCATTTATATTTAAACCTAGATTTTCTGCTCTCCAATTTAGCTTTATACAACAGTTGCTTCATTGTAGAGGTCAAATGTTCATTTAGGTATACTGCAGACTTTTTGAATTTTACATCAATATCAGAACAATTAATACTACATTTAGTAGCTTTATTAGAGCTTATCCATTTATCATGTATTTGTTTGTTTTTAAATTTCACAATTAATGGTTTAATTTTATTTTAATCATTGGGACCCAATTCATAACTAAGTATGGCTTCCTTATTATATTCAACTTCAATTTTTTCAGCAATTTTGGTCACAATTTTGAATAAGTCCTCATTAGGCTCTTCTGGAATGCAACCATCTCTAAATTCTGCCCTCTTGAATGCTGCTGTAGATCTTCAGTTCATCTCGAAATTTATGCAGTTCTTCCCTTAGTTCTAAATTATTTTTTTCCAATGCACTATTTTTTTAAGTCATTTAAATCTTGAGTGAGTGTGCTAATGGTGTCCTTCATCTAATTTTGCCACAGCAAATTCTGCAAAAACCTTGATTTCTTTAATTATTACAGTGTCTTTTTTATCTCTGATATCTGTTGTATAAGCCAAGCCATTTTGTCCATTTCTACACTCCCTTTTTGCTTAAACCTGAAGCTTTTTTTTGTGGATTAGATTTTGGTTTTGGAGTTTTACAAGGATTACATTGCCGAGTCTTTTTTTTATCTTAGGTAAGGCTTTGTAGCTAGACTCTGAAAAACTGACACATGCGTAATGAAAATCCCCTGCACATTATCCTGAGCACTTAATAATCTCAGTTGCATCTAATATTCTGTCTTGGTAGTAGGCACAGTTGACAGAAGTCATTCAGCTATTCAACAGGCTACAAATAATGCTAATAACAAATTCAAAGGGAGGGGAGAGTGCCTAATTAAGGATTGTAAAGTTCTTTTGATGGCTCACAGATGTAGCTGGGGAGAAGACACAAAAGAGACAGCCTCATCAGGAGGAGACAAAGACAATATAATTTTACCAAACTTACTGGTCCCAGTGGGAGTGCTGAAGATCAGTGGACACTGTCCGGGGACACAATTGCCTCCTCCAAATGACAGGAGAGCAAAGATAGTACATCCTTCCTCAACGAAAGCTGAACTCAACTAAACATCAATCAAAACATCATTCAATCAAAAACATCAAGTTTCCTGTTATCTTGCTTAGAATGGGTCCAAGTTTCACTCCATAAATAATCCACCAAACTATTATACAGTCTAATTTTAGTCTTTTGGTGTATACACATGTTTTTCTACACTCTCCATAAATACTTAAAAGTCCCAGTAGCAATCCTTGTTAAATTTATCTCGTGCTGCCCATTGCTAGCATCTGTTAAACAATTCTCAAGATAATTAAACTGGAATAATTACTCTCAAGTGCACAAACATTCAAAGCAACTGAAGCATCATCTGCCTGATCAGTTTTCATTAGTTTTCTCTCTGTTCATCACCAAACCTATTCTATTACCAGTCTCATCAGCCAACTTAATAGAAGAATTTGTCTCATCAACATCATAAGACAACAGGCCAAATCATCCTCATAATCTAAATTAGAAAATTTTTAATCTGCAGGCCATTTAAGGTTGAAATCTTGTGGAAAATTCTGCATAACATAATCAATAACCAAAATAAAGAGAAATGGAGCAAAAATGTACCCTTGTCAAACTCCTAGCAATGCTAAACCTATCACTACAAGCCTTACCAACCTTCACAAATAACTCTGTGTTATTATAAAGCACCATCATTATGCTGATTAACATCTCAGTTATACCATATGATCTAAAGATAAAGTCGCAATATTTTTTGAAATTTTAAAAGCTAATAACCACTGGTTTCTGAAACTCTAAACACTTTTAAGAATCTGTCCAAGTGAAAATATTTTATCTATACATCCCTTATTACATCTGAATCAATGCTGTATGCACAGTTACCCATCAACCAAATACTTAATTCTGTTAAACACAATAATGCAAAGAACTATCTGGAACAGAATGTAGGTGGATATCTATACAATTACCACAAGAACTAGAAATCTTTTTGGAAAATGGAGATAATAATAGCTCTAGTAAAAATTCCTAGGAACAGCACCTTTAACATAGAAAATATTCAAAATTTCAGTCAGACATTTGACAACAGAAATGTTTCCAGCTTTAAATATTTGATTTGTAATTTCATCTACCTCTGTGGATTTATGCACTTTTGATTTAGAGATAGCCAAAGTAACTCAGAATGTGATATAAGGCCAACATTAAACCAGTAATGCATCTATCCTTGTTACAAACAATGGGCATAGAACCAGCTACATTGTTTAGAACATCTCTGAAATGCTGAGCACCACCTGCCCATGACAGAATTCTCATCTTCAATGACTTTACAATGTTTATCTCTCAGTCCCTGAATACCACCAGCCTGTTTCTTCCCATATAAAAGATTAACTATATGGGTAAAATTATCTGTTGTCATGCTATCTAGCTGCTTCCTCTCCTTTGTCAAACAACTTTCAAGCTGAAGATTTCTATTAGCTTGTAACTGATCCTTTACACATTTATTAGGCTCTTTATATTGTTGTCTGTTAGGAATAATAGGGTATCGTTTGAGGGTATTTCTACTGTTCTTTCAAAAATAAGCTCCAGTGCCTTATCACTCGATTAATTTTGCCTCTTCTGCCCCTTTTGACACAAAAAGTATTGTTCATTTCAAGAAAAGCTTGTTTATACTGATCTCATTTTTTCTGAACTTCAGTAGTAAGCAAACCCAGTTGTCATAATGATTAAACAGCCTATCACAGATGCTTTGGCTATGTCTGAATCTTGCAGAGCTTCAGTGTTAAAGGCAATTATCTTAACCTTAACACATTTCTAAAGTTTCAGTTGTAAGTCACTTCTGACAAGATAATAGCTAGACCCAATTTTTGGCTCCCATATGTGATCAGGTATTCCCAATCAAATTATCCCATTTCTTGGTAATTAATATATAATCGATCATATTCCTATGCTCAGCCTGTTTCTATCAAGTAAAATTCATGAGTATTTGTAAATATACCCATGTTTGTAGAATGTATTATTCTCAAACCATTTACTTGTGCATTGGAAATATCCCCCATTGCCATTGCATCTGCCAATGCCAAAAACACCTATCATCCCTGCCCAAAGGTCAGAGTCAGTACCAACTTGAACATTGAAGGCTCCTAGCATGAGAGAAATATTTACCTTCTTGACAGAATTCAAAATATCCTGAAGTTGTCTATAAAGCCTATCTTTCTCATCAGGATCCTTTATGGAGGCATAGCAACGGAGAGCATTATTTAATTTTAGTTTTAAATTTAACTGTAAGAAATCCTTCTACAATACAGTCATATCCTAGAAGAGTATCACTGACATGTCTGCTGAGAAGCAAATCAATGCCTTGGAGATGCTTTCTGCCCTCCCTCCCTGAAAAGATGGGATGGGGTAGCTCAGTCAGTAGCATCCCAGATTGTAATCTGCAGTTCCCAGGTTCAAGTTCCAGCTGGATCATCTTTGAGATTTATCTCTGCAATACTCCTCACCCTGCCCATGGTCAGTAGGAGACACCAATGGGCTTGGAAAGACTGTCGTCCTTCGGATGGGATGTTAAGCCGTGGCTCCATGTGACAGAGAGTTATACTGTGCATGTTAAAGAACATGCTGAATAGCCCTGACAGGAGGCTACCATCTGTCTCCCAACAGCTGTTCCAGAGGGTCCCCTCCAACATTTCTCTGAGCTTTCTAATGGCCAGGCCACAAGGACCCTGGGGTCCTTGTGGCCTGGCCATCAATATCAGAGATGTGCAAATCAATTTCAGAGATGTGCAAAAAAAGTACTGCTCAGAGGTGAAACAACCCACCCTGAAAAGAGAAATTTAAAATTATTTTTAAGTATTGGATCTTTACCTGTCTATCTGGTCTCTTGCAAGCCCAGAATATCTAGGTTTTGCTGGAATTCCTATGTCAAGATGTCAAGAGAATAATCTCTATCCAATGTTCCTAATCTTCCACTATCTGCGGAGGGAGAAAATGATTAGTAGTATTTTTAAAGAAAATATGTTTATTGAGAGAGGTACGTACACCTGATGGCATGCTGAAGCAGATGGAATGAAATGCATCACAATGCCTGGTCACCAACATCTTGTATAGGCAACCTGCTCAACACACTAACAGGAGTGCAAAGTTTAGAATGGCACCCAGTGACTCATACCACAGAGGCAGAAAAGTGCAACACCACTGCAGTAAGAACTGTATCATCAAGTGAGAGGCAACAATACCAGATCTGTGAAAACATCAGCTCCCAAGAACAGCACACAACCTGGAATTGTCCTCCTTGAACAATTGATGAAGCTACCTCTAGAAAAACAAAGAAAATGCAGGTATGACTATTTAACATAAACTTCACTGCACCGATCTACTACCATCAATTACCCCATTAGTGTCAATGAGCTGCTTGTTTGTCATGATACATGACTAGTCCAGCACCTACAATGTTTATAGAGTTAACTTTATATTTTTTTATAAATTAACATTTTGGCTGGTTGTAGATTACTAGTATTATTTATTATATATATTTATATATTAAAATTATGCTTATGTATCTGTTACAGGAAGGATTCTACAAAGTTGATCATGATTATGTTGTTAGTGTTGCCGTGATAGCCAAAGAGAAGGGATGCAAGCATTTTTCTGTTGTATCGTCAGCAGGATCTAACAAAAACAGCATGTTTCTTTATCCTAAAACTAAAGTGAGTTTTTGTAGTTTAATTTTAGGATTAAGTTAGACTTTTCTATAAAATTATATAAATTGGAATAATAATAGCAAGGTTGTTTTCCAAAATTTTATTTTTATAGAGAAGAAACAAAGTAATAACTAATTTGTAAATTACTTTTTCATTCTGACCTCATTTACAAGTCCTCTTGAAGCAATAAATGCTGAGAGAAAGTTGGGTCTTCTAATGATGAATCTTAAGTGTTTTAATGCAAAGTTCCATTAAAATGCCTCTTGAAACACTAGTTATGGTTTTAGTATTTTATATTTAAGAATACTGCCTTGCACTTATTAATGTAATGTGATTAAAAATTTATATAATGGAATCTATTCCTTTTCACATTCTCAGATTTTCTATAGACTATATAATACTGTTGAGACTATATCATTACATTCATAATTCTCAAGCAGCCATGAGCTATGAAGGTTGACTATGCAGTTAGTTCTACATACATAATACTGCTACATACATAATCTTTTTCAAAGGATTTACAGGCACAGTGTAGTCATTCATTAATGTCATATCGCTGAATCCCACCACACCAGTGCTAGATGCAGCGATATGACTTAAAACCAAATGGCTAGAGGAGGCCAGTCCCACTGCCCAAGAGTACTTTAGCATAGATGAGGCCCTGGACCTGACCACTTCAAATTGGTTTGAAGTCAATGGTGCAAAATGGAAACAGATGGAGGGGGGTCTCACTGGGTCCTCCCTGTCTGGCCTCATGGCAGATGCTGTCCTCTGTCATGTTGAAATAATTAAATAGTACTAAATTAAAACCATGGTTATACCTGAGGTAGTTAGATGACCTGTTACTTTTTGGGGATCATGGCATGGCCTTAATGAATTTCAAAATTTTCTAAATACTTTTAATAATGTTATGCCACAAATACAGTTTACCCATGAATTGGAATTTGAAAGACAACTTTCATAACTTGATATCCTGTTGGAAGAAATGGTGCAAAATGCAATACAGTGGTGTACCAAAAACCAACATATACGCAATATCATAGCAGTAAATTCCACACATCCAGCGAATTGTAAAAAAAGCAACTTTTAATACCTATTTCATGAGAGCATTAAGGTACTGTTCTACTAAAGTAGCCCTGGAAAAAGAACTCCATAGCAAGCAGGATATCATATAGAATTATAGGGAAAATTTTATAAAGTTAAATGTAATAAGGAATCGCAACTTGATCCAGCACAAAAAAAAAATAGAAATAGTAAAATATACTATACCATTTCCATATTTGGACCATTAACTGACACTCTTAGAACTATCAGGCAAAAATATAAAATAAATATCCCCATAACTATACAAATAATGTTAAATCTTTAAGTATTAATGATCAAGGTAGAACACCCCCCTCCCCATGGGAGGAGTATATTAGGTCAAAATTTATGACCCTGAAAAATAAACTAGAGAATAAGAATAACTATATAGGAAAAACATGCAGACAACTAGAAAAGCGACAAAAGGAACATAAAGTATTAGATCATAAGCTTCCTATAATGCACATTCAACCAAAAATAATTGCGGCACCATCTATACGAGATATCAACTAAATTATTTAGAGAATCTTTTCATAAATCTCCAAAAAGATAAATTATGTAATATAGACCATCTCCCACCTGAATGGAATCTTCTCCTACATCAAAATCAATGAGAGTGTTTGTAGCAATGCCAGAGGGTAAGCATCATAAATGAAACTACTTTAGCATCGGTAGTCACTGCTATGAAACCATTAGGTGACAGGAAACACATCTGGTCAAACATTTTTAAACTTGCTTTTAACCTCTGTGCTCTTTTAAGAATACTAGAGTTGGAACTATAGTTGAGAATGTGTATTCTCAGTGGGTGATGTGAGACTTAACATCCTTCAAATTGTGCTATGCTACCATAAAAGTGCAAGTTGGAAAAATCATGAAATATCCTGCAAAATGTAATAACATGGACTGGTTTTTCCAAAAAAAACATTTGACTATGTAAAGGCACAGCCAACTCAACTATGGTAAGTCAGCAGTGAACAACTGAATACTGGATGCTAAACAACTCCAGATAATGGAGTGTACCAGAAATTGTAAAGAAAGGACTTTGTTTTATTTTCCACGATTTACAATAAAGTATCCTTTGTTTTATTTTACTGTATTTACAATAAGGGTTTTACTTGAGTAAGGCCTAAATTGATATTACCATTAACTTTCATTGTGATAGCTGGCTCAAACATTGCATTCTTGGCTCTGGATAAGGATCTTTTCTGCTGCACCAGCATTGAAACTGTTTTACAGGTTGGGAACAGTCCGATGTTATTGCTGCTTCGTATACCAGTCTTGACTACAAAGCTTGCTTGTGAAGGTAGATTGCATTATGATCACTTTTGTTTCACACAACACTACTTGGTAGAATTTTGAAGTTGCGTGGGTAATCACTGTTTTTACTATTTAGAATGATGTGATGTTAACAGTATCAATGTGAATTGCTATTCAGGCACAGTACTCAAGTACCTTCTTTGATTTTAACAACTTTTAAACATTTAAACTTAAAAATTTTTAAGTGAAATATTTACAAAGTTAAAATATTTTCTTTTGCAACTAGTTTTGCCCTGTACCATCTTGGGGCTTCTTCAGGCTACTGCTTCTGTGCCGATGTTATGCTATTTACAGAAGTGTCCCTTATTGTTAGTGTTGCTTGCGAGGTCAACCAGGTGACTCGTTAGTCACGTGTTTGCTGACATTGCATAACAGGAGATTTCACGCTGTGGGCAGAGGTCGAATTTCCATGTTCAGACTTCTCAATATTAAAATTAATTAGCAATTGTTCTGCATATTGTAATTGAAACTTAGTGGCTGGTGCAGCCAAATGAGTATGCTTCAGATGATTTATTTCAAGTTTATTTTCTAAAATGGTTTGTGTTAGGTTTATTGATTTTTTATATCATATTCATGTTCTTTAATATGCTGATCATATGTATGGTATGTTTTTTGGATGAATCTGTTTTTTCCTTGTAATTTTTTATATTCAGGATCATCAATTTGAATGTCATACAGACCACCTGGGGGATGAGTTTATCATAGTTGTTGATTAATAAAGTTTTAATATTACTCTTCATGGTACATGGTACTTTATAGTACCATGTACCATGAATATTTCTTCATAATGTTAGTTAAGGTTTTGGATAATCCTATTTGATATGGAAAACTATGTGTGTATTTATAATTTTATTCAGGTTGGGTTGTGTAGGGGTTGTGAATCAAGTGTATTTTTATAGTTTCCTTACGCATTCTTGTAATTAATTTAGATGGGTATCCTGCATGTTTGGGTATATTATATATAAATGTTAATTCTTTTTTCCAATAACATTTTATTTGAAGAGTGGGTGTGAGGAAGAAGTGAATGGAATGGGAACCAGATTAGTGTGGCCTACTGATCTGGACAACTATGGCTACTTTTCTTTTTTTTCTACCCTGTTGAGGAGTGGCAACCACACAAGATCCTATTGCTGACCATATAAACCTACAGACTGGAATAAAGCTCTGAGCTTGATTATGGATCCTAATTTTGCTGCACTGGTGGTCTTCTGTAGAGGGAAAAATCTTCCACTGTGTTTTCTGTTTGTGGGTTGACAGCCCCAAGTGAATAGATTCACGGGATATGTTTTATCAGCTGGTGGATAATACTGAGCAGAGGTCATCACAGCCACCTGAACTCTTACTTCTACGGGCATCTTCAAATCCTACATCGGAGGAAATCTTACAATGTAGATGACTTCAGCCTTTAGTAGTAGGGGAAGGGATCTTTGTCCCATGCCTGCGATTAGGAGGCTGTTTGAAATTGTTGGCATTCCCTATCTCAATAAATAGTTTCTTTAAACATCCCACTAACCATTTTCTATCTATAGGTAGTTGGAATATGAGGACTTTTCACAAAGCTTATTCTCTTGATGTCCTCACACAAGAATTCCACTGTTATAATTTAGATATTCTTGGCTTGCAAGAGACCAGATGTACAAATAAAGGTCAGATTCTTGAAAGTAATCTTAAATTTCTCTTTTCTGGGAGGAAAGATAATAAACATCTCCAAGGTGTTGGTCTGCTTCTCAACAGACATGCTGGTTCCTCTTCTAGGATATGAGTGCATTAATGAAAGATTTCTTATAGCAAAATTTCAGAGAAGCATTAAAGACTTGAATGCTATCTGCTGTTATGCCCCCACTGAGGATGCCGATGAGAATGATAGGTTTTACGGACAACTTCAGGATAATTTGAATTCTGTCTAGAAAGGAGATGTTACCCTTGTTCTGGGTGACTTCAGTGTTAAAGTTGGTAGTCACTCTGACTTTTGGGGAGGAGTAATAGATCCCTTTGGTAATGAAAACTGCAATGGGCAATGTCTCTAACAGGTAAGTAAACTTAATGGTTTGAGAATAACACTTATTGCAAATACCATAACATACATAAGTACACATAGATTTCACCATATGGACTGCATAATAATATGATTGATTATATATTAATTAACAGCAAATGGGCTAGTTCTCTTAAGAATATCAGGTCATATAAGGAACTGAAATTGGATCTGAGTAATACCTTTTATCTTATTAAAAGTGTCTTGCAACTTAAACTTAAAAAGTGTAGTGCCGAGGTTAAAAAGTTACCTTTAACACTAAAGCTCTGGAAGACCAGTTATAGCTAGAGCTTACCATGATGAGTTATTTAGTCATTATTTGCTTACTACTAAGTTGAGAGAGAATGGATCCTTTAAACAGGCTTTTCATGAAACTAACAGTACTCTTTTAGGTAAAAGAGAGCAGAGGAGGCAGAATTATTTGAGTGATAAGACACTGGAGCTTATTTTGGAAAGATTGAACTGCCACAATGTCCTTAATCAATACCCTGCTAGTCCTAACAGAAAGCATTACAAAGAGCTTAATAAACGTGTAAAGGATCAGTTAGCAGCTAATAAGAATCTTAACTATAGATGACTTGGCTGACAAAGCCAAGAAAGCAGCTAGATAATGTAATAGCAGATAGCTGTACCAGATAGTTAATATTTTGTTTGGTAAAAAACAAACAGGTATAAAGGGATTGAAAGATAAACAAAGTAAGGCTATAGAAGGTGAGGATTGTGTCATGGTCAAGTGGGCTGAGCATTTCGGAGATGTTCTAAACAATGTGGTTAGTTCTCCCATTGTTTGTAATGAGGATAGATGCATTTCACACTTTAATGTTGGCCCTATATCACACAGTCTAAAGTATTTTGGCTATTTTTGAACTTAAACTACATAAATCACCACGGGCAGAAAAAATTACTGTTGAAATGCTTAGAGCTGCAAATGTTTCTGTTGCTACATGGCTGACTGAAAATTTGAATATCTTTTATGATAAAGATATTCAAATATAAATCTTATAAATTCCTAAAGATTTTACCAGAGCTGTTAGCACACTTGGCTACTGATCTAAGGAATCTGGGTTCGAGTCCTGGGAAAGGCATGGATGTTTGTGTTGTTTTTCTGCTGAGGTCCCGCCATCCTCACAGACCTTTTTCTGTGGTGTATAAACTGACAGGCTCCTGTCAGACTTTAGTCAAATATAAATCTTATAAATTCCTAAAGATTTTACCAGAGCTGTTAGCACACTTGGCTACTGATCTAAGGAATCTGGGTTTGAGTCCTGGGAAAGGCATGGATGTTTGTGTTGTTTTTCTGCTGAGGTCCCGCCATCCTCACAGACCTTTTTCTGTGGTGTATAAACTGACAGGCTCCTGTCAGACCTCTGTGGCAAGCAGTTGCTTGAGGGGATATTTATTTTGTTATTTATATTGTTATCCCTATTATTTAAAAAGGTGATTGCAGTTCTTTTGATAACTATTGGGGTATCAGCCTAGCTTTTGTTCCAGGTAAAGTTCTATGCACGAATGTGCTTAATAGAATTAAGAATATGGCTGATGGACAACTAACTGTGTGATGAACATTGTGGATTCAGAAAGTGGTAGGCGATATGTAGATCAGATTTTTTGACTTAGGCAAATTCTTCAGAAATCCTTAGTTTCAGAAACCTGCAGTTACTAGTTTGTAGATTTCGAAAAGGCTTTTGACTCTGTTGATTGTCAAAATTTGTGATTGATTGTGAGATCGTATGACATACTGACAAGTTAGTTAACATAATGAAAGCTCTCTATAATACCAAGTTATGTGTGAAAGTTGGTAAAGCTTGTAGCAATTGGTTTAGCATTGTTTCTGATGTTCAACAAGTGTGCATTTTGCACCTTTCTCTGTTAGTTTGGTTATTGATTATATCTTTCAGAATTCACTGCAGAAAAATTTTGGCCTTAACACTATAATGCCAAAACAGCCGACATTTTGAAATGGACTCGTTCAAATAAGTGCTATTTCTTTGTCTTTAATTCCTTGTACCCTTTTCTGAAATTTCCTGGGTATTAAAGGGTTAAATGATTGGGAGATCTGAAAATTTGTGATTTAGATTATGCTGACCCTGTAAAGTTGACCACTCCTCATAAGGGAAGAAATAAAAGGAAATGTAGCCATAGATGACCAGATAGTAGGCTGCACTGATCTGGCAGCTCTCCCCCTCTATTATCTTCCAGCAGAGAGTATATCTTTCGAAAGGTACTAATGGCTTGCACCACAAGAAGGCAGGATCTTTCTTTAGGTACTCTGCCTGGCTGGTTCTGTACATCATGATATCTTTCTCTTTCCAGTGTATGCCATGCTACTATTTACAGACCATTTAATGACAGGCTGCTTCAAACTTGGCCCGAAACTCTTGTAATAGTGGAGAATGATAGTTTTGGTCCCATTCTCAGTGGATCATTGAGATCCCTGAATATGATACACAGCAGTTTCCATTATATTGTTTCCCTAAATATTTATTGAATGGAATTAATATGGAGGAAGTAGTTTATTTTGAGTTTTAAATTAAAGCACTGGGGTAAAAAGTTCTGAACACCTGTGTCTTTGCATGTTTCCCATGTTCATTCTGATATTTACTCAAGGAATTAATAAATATATATAATTTTATCATGCACTTTGTAAGTTTTTACCTATCTTCCTATTGTTTTTCTCTTGATATTTGTTGGTTTTTGTGTTTGTCACAGTTGTTCCACCATATCTTTCGAACATGATGGAGAAACTTAATGATTTATGTATGAAATCTTTCATTTGCCATGCTTGTAATGCAGGGAGTGTCATAGGCTATAAAAAATTAATCCCCTCCCCCATATTTTCCTCCCCTAAAACGGGGAAATATCAAACTATGTTGTTATGCTCTATCTCCAGAACACGAATACCAAAAGTGACATAAGCTACAAAAATTAACCCCCACACCCTCCCTTAAAAAAAGGGGGGAATATGAAAATGATTGTTCCCTTATATCTAAATGTGAGTATGGAAAGTAGTAAGCTATGTGCCAAATGAAAGCTTATGACATGGGGAGTGCCATAAGCTATAAAAATTTCCCCTCATGATTTCTTCCCTCCTAAAAAAGGGGAAATATGAAAAGGATTGTTCCACTATACTTTGGAATTCAAATACCGAAAGTAACAAGCTATGCATCAAATGAAACTCGATGCTTCTGAGGCAGGGAGTGCCATAAGCTCTAAAATATTGATCTCAAATGCGTTCTTCACCCCCAAAAAAAGGGAAAATATGAAAATGACTGTTCCATTATATCTCCACAACATGAACGCCATAAATAATGACACGGGGAGTATCATAGGCCTCTGACACGGGCAGTATCATAGGTTTGTCAGTTTTTGCTGTCTAAGCAACTATATGCCAAATGAAAGCCTCTGACACGGGGAGTATCATAGGCAATTAAAAATGGATTCATGCTTCCCCAAAAAAACAGGAAATGTGAAAGTTGTTCTACTATATCTTCTGAACACAAGTACCTAGAGTTACCAAGTGTCAAATGAAAACTCGTAGAATGACAGTCGTAAACTATTTCGAATTTTGATCCCACTATTCTCCCCTCCCCCTGATAAAAGGGGTTTGGATTTTTGCAGGGTTAGATTTTAATGGTCATATCTCAAATTGAAACTCGTGATGTCTCCAATGTCATGGGCTACCTCAAATACGACTCTAAAAAGAAAGTGAAATGTGGTCGATGTTTATAAGTCGTACATCAAATGAAAGTTTCTAAAGGTAGGTGTTTTAGTGACAAAAGCTAACTATAAATAAAAATTTTAAAAATACCTCTCTTCCTTTATACGACCAAAAAAGTAGAAAATGAACCTAAAGCATTTCGATGATGCAGTCGGTCACTGAGTTTATATTCACTTCAAAGGAAGATAGGATGCCAGTTTACCTACTCAACATGATTACTAGTGTCCCATCTTCCTTTGAAGTGAAAACGAACTCGGTGACTGATTGCACCATCGATATGCTTTAGATTTATTTTCTACTTTTCAGGATGCATATAGGAAGATACAAATTTTTTATATTTTTTAATTTATTTATATTTCTTTATTCTGATTTCAAAACTGTTTTTCAGTTTTTGCTGTCTAAAACAGTGTTTGAGATTTTATTGTAGTTATTTATTGGAAAGCAATTAAGTATAAATTATAGTATGGTATGACATATATACAGTATATATCAACAGAAACTTAACACCTACATGAAGGTGGTATGCCAGGAAGGTACCTCTCCTATGCATACTGCTCACTCAAAACAAGCATGCCAGATTGCAGTGGTGCAATGAACAAGTTGAGTGGCACAATGAATGGCAAAATATCATCTTTAGTGATGAGGTCCACATCTATTTGGAACAGAGCAATGACTACTCATGTGGTGACACGACAGCAAAAGAGCTTTCACATCATGTATTGTTGAGTGCCATACAATGCCCACTACTGGTATATCCTGGTGTGAGGCACCATCTCTTACAACAGTCGGTTATCTTTCATAGTCATCGAGGGTAGTTTAACCATCCAGCAGTATGTGGATACCATTTTTTACCCTATTACCACTCCTGCAGAGCATGCCAAATGCCACATTTCAGCATAATGCCAGACTACATAAATACCTCACATGTTGCTCAATAGTGTCTGCAAGCCATTCCCATGCTATCATGGCCAGCCTGATCAGATATATCACCAGTTGAGCACATTTAGACATCTTCAAACAATGTCTCAGAACAGAACTGACTTCAGTGCATAATGTGATGGATCTTTAGGTACAAGTGAAGCAAATCTGGAGAACCCATAGATCAGCATATTATTAGGAACTCTTTTGACTCACTTCCTAACCATATTAGGTATTGCCACAAAAGTTGGTCTCACCCCTTACTGATGTTACCCTAATTATTGTTACACTACCACCTTTTAGACATCACTTTGTATCATGCACACAACATCCCTTCTTGGTGAGTAAAATTTTTTATGAGGAATGTATTTTAAATAAACATTTTTTGTAACTGAAATATATTTGTGTTACTGTTTCCTCAAAATATGAATAATACATATTTTACACAAGTAAATTTTATTAAATAAACTTGAGTGCTTGAATATTCATATTATAAATATGTCAAAATGATATTTTCAGCTTGCAAATGCATGAATTAAAGCATGCAATTTCATATATATAATTATAATATTACAGTACTTATAATTTTCTGTCCACTTCAACTTTACATTAAAAAATTATCTTTCAAAGGGCTTAATGGAAGAACATATCAAGGACATTGGTTTCGAAAGGCTCTCAATCTTTAAACCTGCGTAAGTAAAATATGGGTGAGATTTAAGTACTTTTTACTGTAGTTAACACTATATTTTAACTCTCTGAGTGTTACTCTTTAAAAAAAAACTCCTAATCTTGCTCCTAAATGCCACAGGAAGTTGTGGTTTTGTGGTAGTGCTGTCATGTCAGTAACATTTCTAGAGCAGAGAGATGTGGTTGGGAGAACATATTCCAACCACTTGGAGGGTTAAAATAAATGTATTACTTACAAGCAAAGTAGGAACAGAATATTTTACAGATTAATTCAGTCATGGATAAATTCATTTCTTTTATTTTTTAAAGTTGCCAGGTCCAACAACTGCTGAACTAGACTAGACATACTATTGAAATGTCTATTAAAAAGTAACCCAAATACCCCACTGCCTCTTTGCACTTACCTTCCCCCCACCACTCAAAGGAAATAAACAAAACATTTGTTTCTTTGTTTACTACTTAAAACATGAGCTTACAGATTATGTATAAGAACAAATATTTCTTGTACGTATAAATTTTTATTTTACAATTAATCACTCAATAGCAAGTACACAGATTACTTGTTGATTTAGAATTCAATAAAAACTTATTGGAAAAAATGAGTTTGCCAACATTGCAGGACTCGAACCTACATGTTCATGCCAGAGTCTACTAACTGATGTACTAAATGTCAACTCCATCATTTATTTCTGCACTGTAACTTGTATCTTTTCCCCAAACATGGCAAACCTGGTGCCATCTATAATTCAGAAAGGTAACTTATTTTTCCAAATGTTGCTTTGAATAAGATATAAATGAGAAAGTCACCCATGCTAAAGCATTATTAATGAATATTAAGGAAGATATCACTCTGAAGTTAATGACAATCAGTTTTAGAGGAACAATTGTCTTGAGCTGGTGCGATATGAACCCACGACCTTCTGATAACATGTCAGGTGCTCTGGATCACTGAGCTACTGGCCTCCGATCAAGATCTCCTCTAATTGATGCAATGAACTTTCTCCCAGCAGTACACAATTCTCCGTGTCTCATGAAGGTATTTGTCCCAGCTGCTCTCAGCCTCAAGAAATAATGACAAGGATGTCATGAAGATGGTAAGTACATTCTGAGTGTACAATTGTTTAAAGTGAAGAGATATTTTTCGACATATTTAATGAATATTGAATTGAATAAGTTTATTTCATCCAAACATACATATATTGGTAGATAAAACACAGACAAGTTCACAGGTGAAAAAGGAGAACATAATAAGCCGTAGCTTTTGAATAAATGTTTCCTGAAATACACTTAAATTTAAAACATTGCAGGTGACCTTAATTTATACATTTATGCATTTATTTGAGCACATGAATTTTTGTGGTCTGACTCTATCATTGACTTGATAATAAGTGTAGTTTATATTTATATTTAAAAGTTCTATAATGTTCCATTGCAGCAGTATCCTCTGGTATCTCGTCATTCCAAATCTTAATGCCAATGTACCGTATTGATCTCTGGCCTATAGATTTCTTATAAAGGGGCAACTTGATCTTCGTCTTAAGTCGAATATCATAACTGAAAGTCTTCGTTCTTTCTAAGCAGCAGTAAAGTTCCGAGTACTCTGTCATTTTATTCTTCACTCTGTATACAAAATTCCCTATAACATACTTGTAAATATTATATATATTTAGTATTCCATTTTCTGCCATCAAGTGTTGTACCGGATTTCTGTAATTTAATCTTAGAATATATCTCATAATTCTCTTTTGCAGACAAAATAAACTATTCAAATTGGCTGAACTAGTATCTCCCCAAACACTAATTCCATATATTAAATGTGGGTACACTAATGCATAATATAAATTTATCAAAGTTTGTTAATTTACATATTTATAAGATATCACTTTAAAGTTAACGTCAATCAATTTTTGAGGAAAAATTGTCTTGAGCTAGGTGGGATATGAGCCCACAACCTCCTTATAACATTGTCAGGTGCTCTGGACCACTGAGCTACCTGACATTCTGAAAAATTGTCTCAATTTAAACAATTGTACACTCAGAATGTACTTACCATCTTCATGACATGTAATTGTTTCTTGAGGCTGAGAGCAGCTGGGACAAATGCCTTCATGAGACACAGAGAATTGTGTACTGCTAGTAGAAAGTTCATAGCATCAATTAGAGGAGATCTTGATCAGCGGCCAGTGGCTCAGTTGTCCAGAACATCTTGAATATTATCAGGAGGTCATGGGTTTATATCCCATTCACTCAAGACAATTTTTCCTCTAAAATTCATTGACGTTAACTTCAGAGTGATAACTTCCTTAATACACTGAAGTGCCATTGAATTAGGGATAGCAACCTAGTAACATGTTGCACCCCTTCTGGCCCTGATAATGGCCGCCACACAGCAAGGCAAGGACTCCACTAGCTTGCGTAAATGTTCCACAGGTGTGGCGACTCATGCATCCTCCAGAGCTGCCCACAATTCTCTCAAGGTTGTCAGTGATGGGACACGGGCCCCGAACACTCTGCTTGACGGTATCTCAAAGATTTGCAATGGGATTTAAATCTGGGCTTCTAGGTTGCCAATTCATTATTTCAAAGTCAGCAGAATGCTCCTGCAACCATGCAGTAACCAACCTGGACCTGTGAGATGAACAGTTGTCTTGCTGGTAGACGTCATCTCCATTGGAATGCATGGTGGTCATAAATGGGTGTGAATGGTCAGTCATGAGTTCTGCATACTAGGATGCATTGAGAGTCATCGGTACACATACCAATGGTGCCGATGGGAGACTGAGAGTATGGCGCCAACCCCATGAAGTCATGGATCCTGCATCAGGTTGGAACAGTACAAGCTGGTGGTGGCTCAGTGATGTCCTGGGGTGTCTTCAATTGGATGTCTGTGGGACAAGTTACTGTTAGAAGTGGGACTCTTGTAGGTTGGTAGCTCCTGAAGCTGAGACAATGAAGTGAGCATTGCACGGTCTGTGCACTGACTTCTCGGCTGGAACCCGCATTCAGATGGGAGGTGATTTCAGATAATATCTGGCCCCTATCAGTCCATATGATGTGGGTCAGATGGCGAAGCCCACAATCATTCAAGGCTGGTTGTTCTTTGCAGTTTGTCTGGGTGCTTGTTTTTTTGCCGGAATTTTCATATTCCCAGAACAAACTCTGTTGGTGCTGAAATAGGCAGTTGTGGCAGCAGGTGATTGGTGACCTTATCTGTGATCACTGGCTACTGCCATGGAACTTGAACAGAGAGAGTGCTTTGGTACTCTGTTACAGCAGTCAAATCAGGGACTGCTGTGAATTATTCTTCTCTGTGAATTAGCGAGGTTGTGTCTGCTTGGATGCTGGTTTGGCCTGGGTTTGGTTTGTCGGGAAAGGCAACCGGGTTAGATCAGGACCACGGTATTGGTCATTCTTTTGTATGTGTGTGTAAATATATTATCTATAATTAAATATTTAATCCACAGTCATTGTGTCAAGATTCAAACCACCAGTTAGGCATAATTTCCTGACAATAGTTAGAACTTGCAAGAAAACCCACGTGAAAGCGCACTGACTGCAAATAGCATAAGACAATATGTGCCAGCGGGAGGTGGCTTTCACAGCTTGGTGTCAGAAGTGGGGTGTAAAAATAAATGCGAGTTGATGGTTTTTTACAAAAATTGGTCTTTGTGTTCATCATTGGTGCCATCCGTGGTGATTCTTCGAGAACTTCATGGTGATTCTTCATGGTGATTCTTCGTGGTGATTCTTCGAGAACTTCATGGGGAAAGGTAGGATATTTCACTTACATCTGTTTGTGTTGATGTGTCGTGTCATGCGACACAATACACAGTTAAGCATGAAATGTAATTTCGATAATAAGCATGCGAATGGAACACCACAGTCACTTGACAGATGTGACATGGAGGTAGTTTGAGGGGATGAATTAATAAGGGAAGCACAAAGCAGCTGGATGCACGAAAGGTGCTATGTGATCCAAACCCAGGGAAGACATTGAAGTAATATGCATTAAAATGTGAATACAAAAGATGGAGCTTCAAGCTGAGTGAGAAAAATGCATATTCAAAGCTGCTGAGCAGAAAGAGGCCTGAGAATTCGAAAAGGCAATAGCGCGAATGCAGTATACTCAGGCTGGATCAAACTGATCTGGTGGCAGACTGAATGATAGAAACAGCCCTTCTGGATCACATTGCACGGGTCTGACCTGGTGGGTGGGCATGGAGAGGAGCTGCCAAGATAGGCATCCCTTGTGCGGCCTATAATTGGTAATCCACCAGTCATTTTGATCTGCCTGAGTTTTTAAAAACTATTGGAACAGCATTCACCACTGAAAGCATGCTGCAGGACGTGGGGGGGGGGCAATACTACTGCCATTATTTAGAGAAAAGCTGAATAAATTATTAACATCATTGCCTGCTGAGACTGCGATTCATTATGATAAGCTTAAAGCATACATCCTTGGCAAGTGGAAGATCTCAGCAGTCAAACACAAACGACTGTTGGATGGAGCTAAAAAGCTAGCCAATGATACTTGGGCTTCTTTTGAGGAGAAAGCATGATATGTGGCTCTGATACATGGAAAGTCAGAAAGTCACAGAACTTAGCGGTTCGGTGGACCTTCTTGTGTCAGATTGGCTGAAGTCTGAATCGCTGACAACTACACAGGAATATATTTCCTTGCAAGAATGGACAGAATGGCTCAGCCCAATGAACTGGTTGAGTGTATTGAGCACCACTTAGCTAGTACCCTGCTCATTGGTAGGCAATATGATCCTGCATAGATGGCTAACTGATACATTCCTCCCCTGAAACACGAGACACAGCAGGAGACAGGAGCTACAGGTAAGTATGCTAGAGTTAAAAGAGACTGATGCAACTGTTAGACAAAGAGTTTGTTTCGAATGCAGTTCCTTTGAACATTTCAAGAAAAACTGTCCGAAATACAAATAGGTACAAAAGCAACATATTGGTAGTGCTCGTTCATTCACAGTACAATGCAGCAATGAAGCAGAACCAGCAGATCCTGTACTATGTGCTAGAGTTTCAGCTAGCGTCATTTTGTAGACATGGAGTGAGCCCTTGCAGGCATTGCAAACAGTAGCACCATGCATAAGCAAATTGCAGGCAGTGAACATCAATTGTGCTGGGCAAAATTGCACAGCAGTGGTAGATTCAGGATCTGGAATTTCTATTTTTAAGAAGGAGCATGTGCCGGCATGCTGTTCTTAAAGTTGACAGGCAGGATCATGTTGAAAGGGGCTTCTGGTTCCATGGTCGTGGCCGATTTGATTAACATGCCTTTGCAATGTGTGGGAGCAGTCCCCATTGGTAGATATCACCCTAATGAAATGCGCTGTAGCACTTACAGACAAGCTAAATACGGATGCAATTATAGCACTGACATTTGGAAAGCTTTGGCTCTGTGCAAGTAAGCCAAGATGCAGAATATGATATCACAAGCTGACTTTGTGAGGATGCCAGCGAGCATAACCAATTATGCAAAGAAAGCAGCGAGTTTGCTGAGGAGCAGGCTTACGGCTTTGATAGATCACGGCAGATTCTTTTTTTGCATACTAGCATATCTGCGAGTGTGGTTCGAGCTTGGTTGGCTGAGGTGGATGGCAAAGGATCAAAGGGCATATTGCACTTGTGTCTCATAAATTAAATGATAGGCAGAAGAGATGGGCAACAATCAAGCATGAGGCCTATGCAGTTGTGTGGGCTCTGGGGAGGTTTTTGACCTGATTATATGGGTTGAGCCACCTCACAGCAGCAGCATCAACAAGCAGTAAGTTGCAGCATTGGAAATTACACAATATAATGCAAGCGTTCATTATAAGTGTGGCAGTACCCACTTGAAGTCTGATGCCCTCTCACGAGTTGAAATGCTGCTGGGCGAAATGAGTGTGGAGCATCAGGGATGAGGGGCATAAACATGTTGCATTGATGCGCAGAGCAATGACGGACCAAACAGACACAGTGGAGGTTTCTGCTGAGGAAGTCCTGCATTGTCATCCATCATCAGCTGCAGTGAGATTCACGTGTAACTGAATATCATTAGTGCCTGGCTCCATCTAAGAGTGAAGAACTTTGTGTGTTTCACGAGTGATAAGAAAAAAAAGTGTAAACTTACACAAGAACTGGAAATTTGTGAGCACAAAGAAAAAGAATTTATGAATGTTTGTGGATTCCTTTTAAAATAATTAACTGATTTTTTTGCAGACTTTCGCTTTTGAGACTTGAACAGTAAAAATTATTAAATTATGCCAGGATTATGGACTGGTGACTTTTGTCTTTAATCCCAGTCTAGGGAGGCATGTAAGGGATGTATTCTCTCCCCCCCCCCTCCCTTTCCTATCGATAGAACGCAAAGTAAAACTTCTTGGCACAGTCGCTCCCACAGTGCTCGGTCTATACAGTCCTTCAGTGGATCACACATATATTTGCACAGTTAGAATGTTACAGGATGTTTATAATTCACAAGTTTAATGCTTACTGAGGTTGCGTGAAGGGCAGCATAAAAGGGTTGCTAAAAAGCAGTCTTCCTACCATCTTTGCTATAAATAAATAAAAAAAAATGTAATAAAAAATCCTGTCAGTTTATATGCCAGAGTAGAAGGTCTGAGAGGATGGCAGGACCTTAGCAAAAATAACGACACATATATCCACACATATATCCACCCAGGGCTCGAACCCAGGTCCCTTACTAATAGGGGCGGGGGTGGCTCAGTCGGTAGCGCGCCAGGCTCGTGATCTGTAGTTCCCAGGTTCGAGTCCCAGCTGGGTCAGCGTTGAGATTTATCTCCGCAAAATTCCCCGCCCTGCCCACGGTCAGTAGGGGACACCGATGGGCTTGGAAAGGCCGCCGTCCGTCGGATGGGACGTTAAGCCGTGGCCCCGTGTGCGGGAGAGCCATAACCTGTGCACGTTAAAGAACACGCTGGATGGCCTTGACGGGAGGCTACCATCTGTCTCCCAACAGCTGTTCCAGTGGGTCCCCTCCCCCAACCTTCTCTGAGCCTTCGGGGTCCATGTGACCTGGCCATTTAGCCCATGGTGTGCAAAAAAAGTGCCGCTCAGAGGTAAAACAACCCAACCCTTACTAATATACATCAAAACTTTTAACATCACGTTAAAATTATCTTAAGAATAAAAGGTCATGCGATATGCATTTCACCGGCCTCTTATCGACTTTGTCAAGTGTGCCAAACTGAGATGGCATACTGCTTAAATGGCATTATCTGTTACCCAGAATTATGCAAATGATTGTCAGTCCCACAAAAGACAGGGAAGTGGCATCAGTGTTGCATATTGCATTTGCATATAAGTTTATCAAAAGATTTTCTGTGTAATTAAGTTGAAGTTTAGTAGGTGATGAAATGAGAATTTTAGTCATGTTCTCATTAATTGTTAAGTTATTATTCATTGCTATTTTGGCTAATGTGGTTGTAAGGGATGGATTCTCTTTCCGCCTCCCTTTCCTATCAATGGAGCACAACGTAAACTTCTTGGCACAGCCGCTGCCCACGAAGGAAATGTCTGGTGGTCAAAGGGAACTGTTGATGCTGAAATGGACAGTCATAGCTGTAGGTGATTGGTGACCTGATCTATGGTCACTGGCTGCTGCCACGGAACTTTGAAGAAGAGAGAGCACTTTGGTACCTGGCTACAGCAGTCAAGTCAGGGACTGCTGTGAATTATTCTTTGTGTGAATTAGCAAGGCTGTGTACTGCTTGGAGGCTTGTGTAGGCCTGAGTTCAGTTTGCCAGGTTTGGAGGCCTGTGTAGGCCTGAGTTCAGATTGGGACTACAGTATTGGTCGTCCTTTTGTAATGCATGTGTAAATATATTATCTATAATTAAATACTTAATCCACAGTCATGTCGAGATTCAAACCACCAGTTAGGCATAATTTCCTGACAATAGTTAAAACTCACAGGAAAGAACCCACATGAAAGCACACTGACCGCAAATAGCATAATAGGTGGATGGTGGGAGGTGGGAGGTGGCTTTCACAGTGGTATTAATATCAGTTTGATGTTCTTTCAAACATTGGAAGAACAACCTATAGATTCATCCCATATATTGGTTTTTAGGATATATCTTATTCTGAGGGTCATACAAAGTGACCAAGTATATTCCTTCTGTTGATGATACACTATCCCGATCATTTTAAATAATTTTTGTAGGGTATGAGTCATAGCTATTGGTATTACTATTCCAAATTCTCTTAGGATTTTAACTTACCATATACATTAAATCTCCATAGAGTGGATATGTTATAGTGTATATGGGTTTTATTATAATGCCCTCAATAAATTTTACACATGAGGAGGAAACTAATAATACATTGCCTTTTCTGGATGTCTTAATAACCAGATATCTGGCGATGGCAGTGTTTAGGAAACCCATGTATTATACCTGCTAATTCGACCCATCCATATACCTATAATCAATCAGCTTTAAGAACATATTTTCTCTGAGCATACAGATACTCATCTACCCACTATTTGCTTCAAAAAGAATTGCAATATATTTATCAAATAAGTTTTGATGTAAGATAAACTAGAAACCAGATAGAAAAAAAATGCATAATAAAGTCCAAGTATCAACATAGGACAGATATAGCAGCCCTGCCTTCAAAGGAGACAATCAAACCCATACACACTATGGCATGTCCACCCTACTGAGACTTAACGTATGGTAGTTAAAATCCTAAGAGAATTTGAAATAGTAGTACAAATAGCTATGACTCATACCCTCCAAAAATTAGTTAAAAAATGATTGCGATAATATATCACCAACAGGAGGAATATACTTGGTCTCTTTGGATGACCCCATATTCATAGTTATAGATTAGTGAATAAGGTTATGAACAGTGTCCCTAAAGGTCTCAGAAAGAGGGGAGGCGATGGGCAGACAATGTCAAACAGGACCTTTCTAGAATTGGCCTACAGTGGCAATATGCAGCAGCTTGTAGCTCAGGACAGACATGTTTGGAGAGGAAAATTACACAATCTGGTAGGACCTCCGTAGCCCATGGCTGCATTAGAATTTTGTATGTGTATATCAACAGGTAATCTGTATACTTATTAATGAAAATAAATCAATCAATAACAATATTTTAGCATGGGTGACTTTCTTATTTACATCTTATTCAAAAGCAACATTTGAAAAAAATAAGTTTTCTTTCTCAATTATAGATGGCACCATGTCCACCTCATTTGGTAAAAAGATATGTCACATGGCAGAAATAAATGAAGGAGGTG
The DNA here is from genome assembly GCA_038380435.1 of Ryuthela nishihirai. Classification (NCBI taxonomy): domain Eukaryota; kingdom Metazoa; phylum Arthropoda; class Arachnida; order Araneae; family Heptathelidae; genus Ryuthela; species Ryuthela nishihirai. The sequence continues at coordinate 5,607,071 of JAWZYU010000007.1, forward strand.
ATATTCAGTATAGTGGGTAGTATGCTCTGGCATGAATCTAGAGAGACATGGGTTTTGAGTCTTGCAGTGTCAGCAAAACTCATTTTTTCTGCTGAAGTATTTAAAGCAATCACAATTGCAAATTTTTCATGCCACCCCAGACCATCAAAATAGTGGTGTCGTTGTCTGATGTGAGAGGGTATTTAATAAGTTTCTTGTTAAATACCCTCTCACATCAGACAACTCCAAGTCAAAACATTGAAAAACACTCTAAAGACTTCATGAATGAAAGATACATTCCCATTGGTCTGGGATCCAGTCATGATGCTGTATGCACCATATTAGTTGGGCTTCCCTGTAGGAGCAATTAAGGGAAATATAAACTCTAAGTCATGTGTCATATATCTTCTTTGATGAAGTCTTCTGTAAACAGTTTGCCTTGAAATTGCCCTTCCAATGCTGCAGAAAGCTCCAGAGAAAGTTGCTTGTCTGACTGGGCTGTTAGCACAAGATAGCAGTCATCCTGTGCTGTTGCCCCTTTTACACTCATCTATGGCTAACATCTCCTGTCTTTTTTTTTTTAAAGAAAGTACTCCCCTACACAAAGGAGAGAGAGATAAGTTCTGTGGGCTTGTTCTGATATTCATACAGCATACAAACCCATACATACTCAGGGACATGTCCCCTGGTCATACTAGTATACTGATTGTTCTACCCCATGTAAAAGCATCCATATTATATCTCTGTGCCATACTGTTTTTCTGAAATGCTCTACCAACATGAACAGAATGCTTTCTCAACAGGAAATAGTAGTCCAGAATCAGAGCTAACTTTTATAGTGGCCTAGATTTACTTTTGAGTTGCATATGCAAATTTTATGTGGTCAGTTGATTTTGCTTATATTCTATTTCATTGACACACAAAATGTATTATTAATAATTTTAGTCTTTGGTGAGATATTTAATAGTTTGTGATTTATTCTTAATTTTATATTTAACTAAATTATTCAATTAGGTTATCTAATCCATAATATCAGTTAGCATAATTTGATTAAAACATAAATAACTAGTTGTTTTTTGTAACTCCTAAGATATAGCATGTATAATCTTCATTAAATATAAATAATAGCAAAAACTTTCTTTGCCAATATAGCATGTTATTGTGTGATCGTCAAGAATCAAGACCTTTTGAGAAGTTAACATTAACAGTTTTGAGTCCTGTGATTGCCACTTTTCCATCCTTCTTAACTGTTCCAACAACCTTTGTAGCAAAATCCATGGTCATGAATGCCTTTCGACCACCCAAGCAATCACTGGAAATCTTCTCTAACAAAGAGATCCACAACATGGTTACTGGAGCTGAACAAATACAAAAAGTAAAAGCTCCACAGTAAAAGTAATTCAGAGTACAATATTATCCTACTAGTTGTGTCTAGTGTTACTTAAAAGTCACTGAACTCTTAAGGGAAATGGAGTTTTTCCTATTGTTCAGGGATTTTAGAGTAGGATTTCAGATGTTTGTAGCTTCCTTTCATGTTCTTATTGAATCTATGCAATTTTCACATTGTAAACATACATTATTTGTTAGTACATGGTATAAAGTTAAGAGTAAGCAGTATTTATTGATTTTTTTTTAATTATTATAGATCTTAGAATAATTTCATGTTTTAAATAGCTGTTTACTAGGATTGTAAAACCCAAATTTATTTTGAAAACCATAAATTAAGATCAGACCATAATTGATGTCTTACAAATACTGCAATATATTGCAAGCTTATGTTTAGAACTGAAGACAATAAGCAAAAAAAAGAAATTAATAGTTGATAAGGCATAAAATATACTTTAGAATTGGTAAAATGTGGGTAGAAATGAAAATTAGGATGCAAACCTTGTACTCTGACTAGCAGTTTTCATCAACTCATTGCACTGACATCTATTACAAAATTAAGTATTTACAAGCAGTACACATACAGAAGGGTTGGTACTATAGATGAGTTTTCGGCTCAGATATTTTTTAATCATGGGCTTGAGCCATTTCAATAATTATTGAGCCCAATTAGGTGACAAAATTAATATTATTCAGAACAAAATGTACTCATAGAAACTGAATGTTCTTGCAAGCATCATTATGAATGCTATAAGCAGAGTTGCAAATCATAGAGGAAATTTTTTATGGACAACAAGGGAAAAGTCTGCAGTGGTCAAGAATTTTTATGGACATAATTTCACTTCAAAACTAAATGGTTATATAGGACAAAACTGAACAGTATTTAATTTTCTTTATTAGTACTTCACAAAAACTTTTTTTAAAACAATGCTTAATTTTGCAAGTCAGTTTTACTTTTTTCCATGCTGTCGTTATTGAAATATTCCTGTTTTTATATGTAGTAAAATATTCTCTGTCTACACTGAGTTTATGGGAAAATCAAATCTTGCAGTCAATCTAAAATTATACATTTTTTAAAACTTTTTGGCATTTGAAAATGTTTTAATGTATTTTATTTAATAAAGTATTATTTTCATTTTAATCATGTTGCAGCAATAAGATAAACTATTTTGTTATGCCTTGTATCATTTTGAAATAATTTGTTGGATGCAAACAGTAACAGGTTAAAGGAAGGCATAAAATAGTTTGAAAAGTGGATTACCATGTATCAGTGACAACTTAGTTTGAGATATGATAACTTTTACAGTAATTGGAAGGAAACAGTGTTTTAACAGTAAGTTTTTAATAACAGCTAAGTTTCACAAATTGAAACAAAAGACAATGATAAGTAATATTTTTGCATGATTGCAAAAAATACATTATTGAAGTTTGTTAAAAATGACAATAAAATATTCAGTAAGAGGCAAACACTGGTAACCACCTGCATATAGGCTGTGAACAGACTGCCTGATGGCATCAGGAATTCATATCCTACCCAGCTGAAGACAGTTTTTCCTCTATAGTCAAGAATAAATTTTTCATTTAAAGTTCTTAGCACTTTTATAGACATCTAAAAACTTTATGGAATCTATAAACATATCAAATTTTGACTAATTTTTACAGACAGTTTGTTAACCCTGATGCTAAGACCCATTCATTAATGAGAGATAATATAAGAAAATATAATCAAATGCTGAATAGTGCTTATTTTTTATCTTGTTTTCTGTAGAAAATTGCCTGGCATTTCTTGAGTCTTAATGACTGAATGTAGCAAGCTTACATTTTTTGTGATACTCAGTAAAATTTAATCCATGAAATTTTCATCAGCCTCTTTTCTTGGGTAAGAAAATAGGGCACATAATTTGAGTTATATTAATTTTTTTTTTCTAGCAAATTTTTCCAACATTGCTCTTCCTCTTTAAATGTCTTTACTTTTTAGAAAATAAATTATATATATACGCAATGATTTTATTTTATATGCATAGAATTTCATGGGCCTGGAAATATTTTGAATTTAAGAATCATTCTTTGAAAGAGTGTTTCTGCATAAAATCGAACTGTGAATTAAAAATATTTTTCAGTTATACTGCTCATGATTCACATTCCTTTTCATGCTGTCAGAGATGAGAGATATCTCATGGAAAAACAAAAATTAAGTTTAAAAAGAAAACTCTTCTCAAATATAAATCAAATCAAAGGTTATTATATACATATTTGTACATTTATACAGATGAACAAAATTCATATATTTTCTTGTGAAGGGATATTTATAACCCAAGAGCAGTAGCTCATCTAGGTAAAAAAATGAGTATTAGGTTTTATCTTTAAAACAGCAATAATATATATATTTAATTTCTTGAGATAAAAATTAAATGACTTTAAGTCATTGTAAAAAGTGAGAAAGTGTTCTACATTGCTAATTTTTTAAAAATAATCCTTCAGTAGACACTTAAAATGATAGATATTTGATTCATTTCGTATTTATAAAGGTAATGTATTAAAAATCTTTGGTCCAAGAAAGTAGAAGTGTTATGCATAATTTCTTTTTTCATGATTGGAATTACATATCTTACACCACTAAATTTACTATTATATTCCTTTTACAGCCACCAATTAACTGGTAGAGTACAAAACATTTAGCATTCTAAAAATGTCTAAGAGCAAAAATGCCTAAATTACAATGTTTTTCAAATTGCACTAAATTTCTGTCATTACTCTTTATTATAACATTAATTATTCTGTTTTGAACACAAACAATACTTCTTAAATTTGTAATATAAGTATATAACTACCTCCCCAGCTTAAAATACCATATCAGGTAACAAACTGTCCCATGAAAAATAAAGTATTTTGCACATATCATTATCTGTAGTAAACATTTTTAACATTAATCTTATTTATCAGTAAGATATTTTATGTGAGGGTTCCATATTATAGCCAATTAACACACTGAGATATTGAAAACTACAAACTTTCTCAATTTCAGAACAAGGGCAAATTTTTTTACCTTTACATTTTGGTTTATGTATAAAATATTTAGGTGTGCTAACCCTGTTTAGAAATGGTACACTTGTATTAATTTATAATGCAATATAACTAAAAGTAGTAGTTTCAGAATTTTGTAGTCATAGTACAATGCCCTAGTGAAAAAACTAATTTTTAAAATAATGACTCATAAAATTTCATAGGTTGAATATATCGTATATTTTGGATTTAAGAATCACTTCTTAAAAGAGTGTTTCTCCATACAATTCAATGAAAAACCAAAAAATATATTTAAATAATACACTGGTTTCCATAAATTCAGGAAAATCCCTATGTTAAGTTAATGGGAAGCTAACGTCGAAGCTCTATAACTTCTAAAATAAGTTTTTATTTTTGTTTTGAAAAAGTGATTGCAGATAAAGATCTCAATCAAATAAATCAATATCTTGATTTTCAACAATATTCGTTCTGTATTTAATGGTTATGGAAGTTTGAATATTTAACAATAGCAATGCCAGTCTTTATTAAATATTAACCACTCTGTAAGTCGATTTAATTTTAGAGGAAAAATTATATTGAACCAGGTGGGATATGAACCCACGACCTCCTGATAACATGTCAGGTGCTCTAAACCACTGAACTACCGGCCGTCGATCAAGATCTCCTCTAATTGATGATATGATATGTTATCAGGAGGTCATGGGTTCATATCCCACCTGGCTCAAGACAATTTTTCCTCTAAAATTAAATCGACTTACAAAGTGGTTAATATTTAATATATACCAAGAAAGTCGAGTTTATTCAATATTTAATGCCAGTCTTAAGAAACTTATACAAAATTGAAGAATAGTGAAAGAATTCTTTACACAAAGTTCTAAAATGCAAACTTATTTTATTAAACACTTTGATCCAATACTTATTACTAAGTTTTAATTAACTTCTGAAGTCAATTTTTGTGGCTGACATTGTTATCGCTAAGTATTCAAACTTCCATAACTCATTAAATACTGAATGAATATTGTTGAAAATCGAGATACTGATTTATTTGATTGAGATCTTTATCTGCAATCAAATTTTTCAAAACAAAAAAATTTATTTTAGAAGTTATAGAGCTTTGACATTAACTTCCCATTAACTTAACATAGGAGTTTTCCCTAATTTATGGAAACCATTGTAGGTTATGCTGCTTTCAACAGTCATTGAAAGAGGATTAAATCCAATATCAAACAACATATTAACTCTTTAACACCGATAATAGGCCATAATCTGAAATGGATTAGGCCAAATATTTCTATTCCTATATCTTTACTACCCTTTTTTGATATTTCATGGGCATTAAAGGGGAAAGTTCAAATGTGATGGCCGAGTTAATTGTTCCAAAAAAATTTTTTTTGTGTTACAGCATATTCAAGTGGTAGTTGTGCCAGATTGAGCACACTGCTATATCTCAAACATTTAGACTTTTCAATTTTTTAAGCAATGTTATAAAGAAACTTGGCTAGTTCGCAAAAAAAAGTTTTAGGTCATATTCTCAAATCTATCTAAAAGTTTTGTTATGGGCTTGAAAAGACCAAAAACTTTGTTTTGTGGCATTTTTGTTCGAGTTTTTGGTAAAATTCAGTGAATTGTTAAAAACTAAAAATATATTTTGGCTTTGAAATCTTTATGACTTAATAGATTATTTTAACAAATATAAAATTGCTGAATAGTTTTAGTGTAATGAAAATACTATTAGAGAGAAAAACTTTCCTAAAATCATATCTATTTAAAAGCACTCGCTATAGTGTGTGTACTTAACTATTTAAACATTCAGAGTTTCTGTTAACATTCCTTTGCAGTTTCAAATCATTTGTAAAACACAATAGGTCAGACCTCTTGTATTTGCAGCTACACTTCAATGCTTTTAATAATTGCTGCAAATAAAATTTAGAAATTTTTCAGGTGTGGGAGATAGCAAGCTGGGCATAAGTACAAAAGACACCTTTTTATCTCCCAACCCCAGTCAGAGACAGATCATTTCCCAGTGCCTTTTGTATCTGAAGATACATATTTTCCCCTACTAAATGAATGTTGCTGGGAAGCTGCAGGTGGTAATACAGTGAGATTGAAATAAGAGGACGAAGAATGGTTTACATATGTTACAGTTGAAAACAAAGTATTTAATCCAAGGTTTTGCAATGATTAATTGTATATAACACTGGAAATAAAGACTCAGCAGCAGAGTCATATGATCTGGAGCATGTGATGCTTCATTAAAAATTTTCTCATCAAAATTTGGTTATTTTTTCCCACTTCTTACAGGAAGCTAAACCAGTGTTACAATGTATAGTAGCAAGCACAAATAACAAGCTTTTATTTCTTGCAAATTTTTTAAACAGAATGTTTTATGAAGTTTAGAATTGGGTTTACATATTAGTAAACTTGTAGTTTAAATCAGCTTGGGCTATAAGAATTGTGAGTATGCCAGTTTCTATAGCCATCTATCCCATTGCTTGCATTTTACCTATCTACCTATTGCTTTCTGTCTGTCATAGTTTGTGCATTTGTCAAAATAGGTGTTCCACCATATATACTCAAACCATTGAAGTTATTACAAGTTACATACTAAATGAAAGCTCATATGAGGAATATCAAGGCTATTAAAAATTATCCCATACATTCATTCCCCCCCAAAAAAGGAAATATATAAATGATTGTTTTATTATCAAGTGTGATAATAAAGTGTGAGTCAAGGAAGATATCACTCTTAGTTTAATGTCGAGCACTTGACTTGCTCTCAGGAGCTCGTGGGTTTGTATCCCACCCGACTCAAGGCAATTTTTCCTCTAAAATTGATATTGACATTAAACAGAGGGATACCTTCCTTGATATTTGAACAAAAATGTTGAAACACTTTTCACAGCAAACCTATGCATTTGATTCAAATAACAGGACATTAAACAGAGGGATACCTTCCTTGATATTTGAACAAAAATGTTGAAATGTTATATCTTGCAAATGTGATGGCCAAGTATATTAGTTATGTGTTAAATGAAAACTTGTGATGAGAGAATGTCATAGGCTATGACATTCTCTCATCACAATAATTTTGAGAAAAGTTTGGGTCTTTTCTACCTCCCAAGGGGGAAGAAAATTATATGGGGGTTGATGGCAATGAGTTATATTTTTTTTAATCTCGTGGTTTTGAGAATTTTGTGGGCACCCTCAGCTTTTGATTCTAACCCTCGTTCTCCATCCCTCTCCGAAAGAAAGGGGAGATATTTAACAGGTGAATTATAATGGGTCATATGTCAAATGAAAGCTTAAACATGCAGAGTAAAGCATATGTAATGAAATAATTTTCTTCACCAGATGAGGGGAAAGATGGCATTTTTAGTGAGAATTTGCTCTGAAAAGTTACCACTAAAAAGCAAAACATAAATAAATTAGAAGATTTGAAAAAAATAATAATAAAGCATATCAATGATGAAATCATTTAATCAATTCATATTAACTTCAAATTAAGATATGTCATCCAAAACTGATTTCTCATAACAACTGAACAAAAACTGTTGCTGCCTATCTTCCTATGAAGTTAACAAAGAGGACATACCCACTGAATTAATATTATGTCTTTTTTTTTACTTTTTGGCCTCATACATGAAGATATTTTTGTTTATATATTTAATCTTCTGTCTACATTTGAAGGGCAGTGATATAATGAATAAGATAATTACATATTCTTTTCCAGTTTGGTCAACAAAGATTCCAAAAATGCAAAGTGAAGATATTTTTGTTTATATGTTTTATCTTCTGTCTACATTTGAAGGGCAGTGATATAATGAATAAGATAATTACATATTCTTTTCCAGTTTGGTCAACAAAGTTTCCAAAAATGCAAAGCTATTCTGTAAGGGAGTAATAAGACATGGCTTAATACTTAGAGTCGGGGATAGCTCAGTCACTAGACACTAGGCTCATAATCTGATATTCCTAGATTATTCCAACTGTGCCTGCATTGAGATTTATCTCCTAAACCCCATTTTGCCCTCAGTGACAAAGGTGATACCAATGGGCTTTAAAAAGCTGGTATCCATCAGATGGGGCATTATACTGTGGCCCCATATGCAGGAGAGCCATACCCTGTGCATATTAAGGAACATACGGGACTATCTTGATGGGTAGCTTTCATCTGTCTCCTAACAGCTGTCCAGTGGATCTGCTTCTCCCAACCTTTTACAAGCTGTTGGGTTACTTGAGACCTGACCATTTAGCCCTTTGTGTGCTGTCCTGTGGCCGAGTAGTTAGTGCACTTGGCTACTGATCAATGGGACAGATTCAAGCCCCCGGTAAAGCATGGATGTTTGTGTTGTTTTACAGATCTTTTCTATGGTGTATAAACTGACAAGCTCCTGTCAGACCCCTGTGGCAAGCAGCTGCTTCAAGGAGGTATTTTTTTTTATTTGTGCACAAAAGCACTTCTCAGAAGTAAAATAACCCACTCGCATATTTTTCATAATAGATATAGAATGCTGCATCTCTTTGTGCATATGATAAAGCTAATGGATAATTTAAAAAGATAAACTGACTTTTTGTGGTATATTTCTTTTTTAAAAACAGTATGTTTAGTCAATCTGTAATTTTATTAAATTTTATTTCAATTCAGCAGTTCATTCAATTAAATGCAGCTGCCATTTTTGACAAAGCAAAAAATGCAAGCCCTTATTTTTTTTAGGACTTCCAATGTTATTCAGTATCAATTTTCTTACTGATCCTGAAATTCTCAGCTTCATCCCAATATTTTATAGATGATTATTTTCCTAATATTTGTGGGTTTATGTTAAATTATTTTAACTTAAAATTATATTTTTAAATGCACACATATTGTTTTTGCTAAAATGTGTTCCATATTGGCTACTGTATGGATATATTAGGTTGAGATATCATTCCCAAGTTTTTCGCGGTATGGTTCTTATGGGGTGCTTAACTTGCAGAAAAAGTATTAATTATAGGTTTGAAGTAAAATTATATAAAAATGCGAGGGTAAATCAGTAAGTAAAGGCAATTTGCATTGGCCTACTACATTGTTTAGACAAATCTGCGTTTTGCAAGTTGCCTACAGTCAGGGTGTAATGTCAATTCTGCTGTCCAGTTGTACCATTAGGAAACAATATGTTGTGGGTATTTTTTTTTTGTCAGAAAAAGTCAAACCCTCCCATATTTACAGAATTTTTTAAAATTATCAAACCACTTTTGCACCACTTCTTTAACTTTGTTGTTATTTTAAAATTGCTGTGTCCATGTAATGCTTTTTAGAGGTCCAAAAAAGGTAATGGTGAGGTCTAGACCTTTTGGTGGGAAGGGAGAAGTTCAAAATGAAAATTTTTTAATCATTTTATTGATTCCAGTGGCTAAATGAGATTGAGCATTGTCATGCTGTAGCAGAACACTTTTCACAGCAAACCTATGCATTTGATTCAAATAACAGGTTTCTCTTCTAACATGGTACAATATCTTGCACTATTGACAGCCTCCCCATGTTCCTGATAATGTTCAAAAATTCTTCTGTGAATCAGGAAGTGTTTGATGCCTTCTGATCACAGACTGATATTAGTGAATACATATGTTGTTCCTAATGGTGCAGTTGGACAGTGAAGCCATCATGATTACACCTCCACTGCACAAACCACAATAATGGCAACTGGTAAAATATGTGTAGGCCTATCTAACAATGTAGTGGGTATGATGGTCTTGGAAGTGTGTTCTGATATGTAGTTAGTTTTAGACATAAATTGCCTTACTTTTCGATTTACCCTCAATAATTCCATCTATGGCCTTCAGGGTACTATTCTGTAACATAATGAATGGGCATAACGAATAGATTAGTGTACCTGACTACTAAACCAGTAGGCATGTTCTTGTGTAAAGGTTTATGTGCTATATGAGAAGCCAAGACAAACCTGATAGAGCCCCTGTCTTTGTCTTTTGTGTTGGGAAGCCCACACACCCTTTAAAAACAAATCAGCAGAGAGATATTTTCCTAAATCATATTAAAGTTGATTTTTTGATGTAATTGCTACTTTTAGTGTAATTTGCATATTATTGAATTCACTAATGCATTTGTAACACTCCAAAGTATGTTACTTTAAACTGCCAGATGGCTTGTAATTTAGGTGCCAAGCAAATGTTCTTGCCAAAAAAAATAAATTAAGGTTTTTCATTAAGACAAGTGTAAGTTCAGAAAAATATTAATGACTGTCCAAAAATAACGTTAATCTAATAACACTAACTAAACCTATCTCTACTCAAGAAAAAAAAAATAGTTAAATGCAATTTCTCAAAATATAAAAATTTTATTGGAATATTAACTCATCAAATAATTCCTTTTACAAAACACTTCATATACTTCATGACTCTTCTACAAACTATACCACTCTACTTCTACTACTCCCTCTCTCAAAAACTCTACTAACTTCTAACTTGCCCCACCTGGCTTAAGTCGAATGTGGTATGTGTCTAACATCACACTTGTGAGTCCCATTTGTTTATGAGATCATGTATCAATGATGATGGTGCAAGTGGTTGTGACCTTGACATTGGTGGTTAGTGGCCATCCATCAAAAAGTGTTGTGCAATCAGCAACTTACTGACTGCCAGAGAGAGGCAATGGTTCAAAGCAAATGAAAGGCTCCAAAATAATTTTAATGTAAATAAATTAAACTAGTTAGGGAATGTGAATGGTGAACCATCACACACTTCCCTTGGATCTCTGTTTATTCCAATTATTTGTGAGGGGGCACAAAAATGGAACATTATGCTTGGAAAGATTATTCTGAGCTGGTTGTTTAACTCACCTTAGAGCAAATAATTGCCTTTCAGAGATAAACAACTAAACTTATTCCAAATGGGCATTAAATTTCATGCATCCTTCTATAAGCCAATTTTCATCTTAAAGTTGCTAGTTATAATCAGTTTTAAATGCTTTGAAGTAAGAAAGTAAAATTGCAATTTGTGAACATTTGGAAATGAGTTGGCTTTCTCTAAGTTATAATTTTTCTTCTGTAGTTTATTTAAACTAAATGTCAAAAAATATAATTTTTCCTCTTCTCAATGTAGATCAATTAATCAACAAAAGTAAAAGCTATTAGTTCAATTGTCTATACTGTATATATATAAATATTTGTTGTTTTACCTCTTTGTTGTTATTTCTGTTATATACATTTTGTTGGTTTTGTCTTTTGCCTTTTGCAGCATATGGTTTTAACTTTGGTTAAGGGCTACTGGTCTTTAGCTTCTTTTTCCTCTTTTGGCACATTATAGCCTCAGTAGCTCATGTGCCATAAAACCCAAACAACCAACCATTAGTTCAAAATCTGAAGAAAACGTTATTAGCATGTATTTAGTTAATTATAACTAAAATGTTAAATAATTATTAAATGTGTTACAGACCTTCTACTATGGCATATAAACTGACAGGCCCCTGTCAGACCTCTGTGGCAAGCAGCTGCTTGAGGGGGTATTTATTTGTTTTTATTTATTTAACATAGCCGTCCCATGGCCGAGTGGTAAGCGCACTTGGCTACTGATCTAAGGGACCTGGGTTCGAGCCCCGGGTAAGGCATGGGTGTATGTGTTGTTTTTCTGCTGAGGCCCTGCCATCCTCACAGACCTTCTACTCTGGCATATAAACTGACAAGCTCCTGTCAGACCTCTGTGGCAAGCAGCTGTTGTCTTGTGGCAAGCAGCTGTTGAGGGGGTATTTATTTTATTTATTATTTTTATATAACATCATTTTGGTAGACACCATCTATTGCAATTTACAAGTTGTTACAAGTATCTTTAATGCAGACAGGCCTACACATAGTTTTTCTGTTTTCAAAATCCTATATCTCTTTTCTGTCATGATACAATATACTACATACGTAACTTCTTTACCAATGTATTATCTTTCTTTGTGAATTATTATCTATTTTTCGAACAATATCCCACTTCTGTAGTGCCCTATTTATTGGAAGAAATCTCCATTCAAATAAATGTTGTGTGTTAACCAAGTTAAAACTTGTATGTTGAGAAGCTCGTCAGAATACAAGGTACAAGAACTGGTTTTCAAATTTTTGCCTAAATTTTATGCTTTATAGAATTTTTGCTTATTCTTTTATAATAATTTATTCATACTTATGCACTTAGAATTAGAATGATGTGAAAATGTTCAACAGTTGAACATTACTACATCGCTTATATGTATATATAGATAAATACATCTTAATATTACAATCAGCCTTTGTGTCTTTGTTAAATAGCTACAATTTCCCTCAGGGATAAGTAGAAGCATTTTACATTGTAACAAAAAGAAACATTTCTCAGAAATGAAAAAAGTGATAGTTTTTCAGATAATAAAGCTTGCAGTTTTAAAAGCTGATAATTCAGTGTTTGAAACTGAAACAGTAAAGGCAAGTTACAGTGCCTATACACAGATATGCATTGCCTGAGCTTTCATACTCAGTGTTTCTTCTTGTCAAACAAATTTTGAATGAAAGTAGAGTACACATGCATATAGTATTTCTTCTAAAGTTCCTATTGTGTAGGCAAAGTTAGATATTTTGCATTTTAAGGTTAGCATGTTGAATTTTTACTCTTTTTAAAATCTTGTTAAAGCAGTTCTATATCAATGCACAACACTGTTTAGTCCCTTAACTTTATTGTAAGTGTGTAGCGCAGCACCATAAAAAAATATGAAAGTAAATAAAAGTCTGATCAAATGTGCAGTAATGTTCTCATCACAGCAGCACAAATAGCAATAATCTTTAATATTGATATAGTCTGATGCCTCTTTTTTGTTTTGATGTATTCATCATATGAAACTGTCTCTTCAGAAGTAAGCGGCTGATTAAATTTAGTTATTTGTTTTAGATCAAAGGAAATCTATTTAATGTAATCATAATTAGTTCTTTATTATGAGATGAATCATATAGACATTCAGCAATTTTTGCAGATACTGCAGTTATATAATGATAGTTAATATTATTAGTAATATAATGGAAAAATTAATTTTTACAATTAAATTTTCGTGTTTTCCTTTTTTTTCAACAAAGAGAGCCATTAGATTTCAAATCAGAGGATTCTCTTGGAAAAAGTATATGTGAATGTATTCTATATAACATCAGAATGTCATCTGTTTCGATAAAAAAATTCTTAAAGTTATTGCCACTTAAAAATTATGGGTCAAAAACAACATGTATTATATTCCTAATACAGGTGCTCCCCTACTTGTGAACGTTCAACTTATGAACTTTCAGACTTACGAACAATTTGACCGTACGTCTAAAATTTAAATTTTGTGCAGATTCGTGGCATTGAAGTCATTAGCGTGGTCTAATTTTCCTTTTTTGTTATTTACAATACATATTATATTCATAGCTGTCCCATGGCCGAGTGGTTAGCGCACTTGGCTACAGATCTAAGGGACCCGGGGTTTGAGCCCCGGGTAAGGCATGGATGTATGTGTCGTTTTTCTGCTGAGGTCCTGCCATCCTCTCAGATCTTTTACTTTGGCATATAAACTGACAGGCTCCTGTCAGACCTCTGTGGCAAGCAGCTGCTTGAGGGGGTATTTAATATTTTTATTTATAATTTATGTACAAACATATACATTAACAGTATAAGTTGTTTTATTTATAATATCGACTTTATGTTACCATATACCACAGCAGATTTTTACCGCATTTGAAACACCTGCTAGTAAGCAGTAGCGAGCGGGTAAAAGAGTGTAATGCGTTCTAGTAAGTACATTGAAGGATCAGACACTAACAATAAATGGTTATTCTGTGTACAAATGTACTTTTTAGGTTAGTTTTCGACTTACGAACATTTCAACTTACGACAAAACCTCGGGTACTTAACCTGTTCGTAAGTAGGGGAGCACCTGTATTTCAAAAGCTAGTCATTCAAGCATTTTCTTTTTTTTTTTTCTTTTTTTGAGATCACACTTCATATGAATGACACATTCATATGAAAGTAGTTTGCTTTTTCTATCGTTAATAGAAAATTTAGGAAAAATAATCAAAATAAGATTAAAAATTGAATTTTTCTCGTCCAATTTACAGTTCAAAACCTGGCAACATCTGAAAAAAAAATACTGTTTCATAGTGAATGTTGCCCTTTAATGCATTTAATATTAGTACCCCCCACCCAAAAAAAACTGAAAATATGGAAATACTTCCAAAAAAGGCATAATTTGAAACTCATAATTAAAAAATTTTCTTCAAAAAATCTCAATTTTGAAAATTAAAGACAAAGACTTGAATTAAATAATAGTGGAAAGAAACTCTGATGTATTTTAGTTTAACAACAATTTGTTCTTAAGTATTTGAATATTTTCATTACTGCTGCATTATGAAGGAATAAGTATTGAATTTTAACAAATGCTTCATTAAGAAAAGTTAAATTGAATTTGTTATTCACCCTTTGCTGCAGATATGATAGTTTATCTAGATTTCATTGAATTGTAATCTGTATTATTATGCAAGATAATTTTCGAAGATTCCAAAAGTGATTAAGCAAGAAAAATATGGTATGCCCAAGTGTTTAAAAAACTCTCTAATTATAAAACTGATATAAACAGTATTGTAGAAGTGAATTTGTTTAACTGTGTCATGAGAATGGTTGTGACTGAATAGCTTTCTGTCCAAATTGTTATTGTAGAGGTAATAAAAGTTAATTTATATAGTCTGCTAAATTTTGGATCATCCCTCATATATGCACACCAACAGCATCTATTACCCAACTGTTCCCAATCAAACATAAAAAATGTCCATAATATGCTCACCACCAAGAGAAGAAAAGAAATGCACCTACTGATACTTTCAAAATAAACTGATCACAGCATGTGCTAATTGCATTATATATATATCTACAAATCTATCGTGTTCCTGAAAGACATATAAATGAGCTAGTAATAAAGTCTACAGGACGTTTTCCTGTGATATTTTATTACTGTATTATTTATATAGCGCAGTTAGCATGAGTGACAACTATTAGTACCATCCTGTGTGGCAGCTTGACTGCCCAATTCCTGATAATAGATGGCATTATATGGCAAATTAACAGAAAATGCAGGAATGCTTCTATATAACTTTGTTGAAGAAATGGTTAGCTTCTTGGCAGTGCCGTCTTAACAGTATTGTAGGCCCCTGGGCAAAGCAATTCACTGAGGCCCCTACCCATCCACCTACGGAAATAAAAATGTAAACAGTCAATAAAATTAAGCCTATAGATTTATTGGTACTTTTAACAAAATCAATGTTTAAACATAAAAAAAATGCTGTAAAGCGAGGATTAATCAACAAAAACTTTTGCGAAATTTCTTTGCAGAGAATTGATATATATAATTGGCTGAAAGTCAATGGTCTTCAGGATGTCATTTCCCATGCACATGAGTAAAAGCCAGTTCAAATGCTGCTACCCCATTGTGCTGCGAAGCTGATTCTTTGTAAGTTTCAATCTTGAAAACGAACATTCCCCTGTACCGTTGGTCACCATCATGCACATGAACACTCTGAGTGCAATTTCAACATTGGGAAACACAGATTTCAAGTTCTCCGAAATTATTTTTCTATACAATGCAGGGAGAGTCTCACAGTTTTCATCAAGAACCATGTAGTGTTTGAGATGCTTGCATTTATTTAGAAAGTCTCCATAATCAAGGTCTTTGTGATACACATTTGCCAGATGTTCACACTTTTTGTTTAGCTCATCAGAACCAATTGTTTTCAGTTGACTGAAGAAGGAAAACAGATTTCCAATCCACGAATAAGCTTCTGCACATTTTATCAGGGGGATCCAGAACAGGTAGTAATGCTTCCATCTTGAACTTTTCACTTTTGTTTAGAAGTATCTCTTCTGATTCATCATGTCCAGTAAGACGTACATTTCACTTTCGTTCTCATTTCTTCACATCGCTATAATCTGAATCTGAACATTTACTCCTGGCCTTCAGTTCATATTCACTAAATTTGCCTCTAATTTCCTGAAGATAAGTTTTCAGGGACTCAAGAAGATTCATAGCAACAAGTATGTCCACATCTTTTGACTGCAGGACCTTGCTTGTTTCGTTCACTCTTTCGAGAATGGCGTTCCAAAAAATTGTCAGAAATATCGTTTCCAAGTTCTCCATTTTCTTGCTCAATCCTTTTGCCTCTCACCTTGCGTTCACTTCCTGGTCAGTGTCAGCTGATACAGAATCCAGTGCATGTTTAATTTTCTCAAAACCTTCATGCAGAGCATGGACAGCATCAAAATGTGACAACCATCTCGTGTCAGACAGACGCTTGACCACAACGTGATCTTTTCCTAATGATGTCAGAACATTGCATCAATACATAGAAGCCGAAAAAATGGAATACAGACATTGATCAAAGTCAAAGAATTTTACAATCTGTAAACAACACTCTGCCACTTTTACTCCCACCAAGTTCAGGTTGTGTCCAGCACAGGGAACAGATGGCAAACTCATTCAGTTGACGGATCTGTGCTTGCAATCCAGTATAACATCCAGACATATTTGAGGCATTGCCATACGACTGACCATAGCAGTTTGATAGCTGAATTTTGTTCTCATTCAGGAAATCCACAACAGTGTCTGCTAGATTCTTTGTTCCATGAGAAAAGATGGGGATGAACTTGATGAAACGCTTCACAGGCTCATATCCTCGAATGTACCGGACGGTAAATGTCAGTTGATCAACATGTGAGATGTCTGGAGTGGAATCCACACTTATTGAATAATACTTTGACTCTTTCATTTCTTCCAGAACTGCATAAAGAATATGTTGTCCCATTAATTGAATAAATCCCTCACAAATGTTTTCTGATAGATACGATGGATTCCCCTTTCCAGCATTTCCATACAGTTTGAGATGCTCTTCCAAAAAAGGGTGAAATTCACTCAACGGCTCTAGAATACCTAAAAAGTTTCCATTTTTTGTCGACCCAATAGTTTGATTCTCTCCACGAAATGCTAAACCTCTGGAGGCAAGAAAGCGAATGACAGAAACCACGTCAACACTTTAGGCCAGTACTCCTGCTCTGAGCAATGATGTTTGATTAATAAAGAATCTATACATCCGATTTCTTTATGCCTAATCAAATATGTCATCATGCGCTTGCGATGTTCTCCATTTTCATGTTCTACAGTAAGATTGCTGTGTTTCCAGTCATTGAATCTCGATGTAGCAAAGGGAGATACTTTCTTGGACAATAGGCGACATGCAAAGCAGTACAAACGACCTTGGGATGGTGAATAAAGTAGCCATTCACGTTTTACACACTTGCCATTCCACAGTTCATGTTTGAACACTTTCTTTGATAAATGCCTTGTCAGAGTTCTCTCTCCTCCAGCCCTGTCTTACACTCAGCATGAGTTTGAAAGGTTACAATCATGACTTTGACATGTCGGCCCACTACGAATCCAATAATCCATTGTATTAGTATTCTTAATGTCCCATAACCCAGGATCTGTGATGTGAATTGCACACTCCATTGCCATTGGAGATTTGTGTATTTCCTCTTGTGGAATGCCCCCAGCAGCAGGAACAAATAATGGTATGTCTGGAAATGGATGATTTGATGCAGGAGTGGATGTAGAAGGAGATGCTGTATTTGGAGGAGCAATACTAGTAGCTGATGTTGTACCTGGATTGAACCAAGATATTAACTTTGAAAGTTTGCTCATTTTCTCTTTCTTCTCTGCAACTCTTTTCCTCTTCTGTGCTCCAATCATAAAAGTATGCTTCATTTCTGCTCAAAGGATTATCCACCTGGGGAAAAAAAATATATATTTTTTTTTTAATTTTAATTATAGTATAGCATGAAAAGTATTTATTTATTGACAGCATACTAGATTTAAAAAATAATGACTGGTTAACTATTATTTATATGATTAATCTGTATTAGTGCTTATTTTGTAGTGCAACACAATTGATAGTTGAAAATCACTTGACATCAGTCACTCTTTCTTCTTTGATGTGTTGTCATTAAACGTTAAAACAAAAGCAGACACCAACATGCAACCTCGTACTAATTAGACAAATAAAATCTACAGCTGCAAGTCAGATTAACAGCATTATAACAATACAATATTATTGCATAGACAATACAATATTAAATCAGAATAACAATATTATAAGAAATAACATTTGTCAGATAGTTATGCACAAATTATTTATGTTATAAATATAATTTGTAAAGGGATTTGAATCCCAGGCCTTTCCAGCGCACTGAGCTAAGAAAAAGAACTGGAGATGGCTCACCCATAGGAGTAGTATAGGCAAAACGGATGCATTTTGAAGCCATAATAGTTGGGTTCAGGCCAAAGCGGGCCTGCGGTGCACATTGAATGAGTAAGGGAGCAGGTACCACAGGAACATTGGAGCAGCCCTTCTGAATACAGAAGCATGCCCTGCTAATACCCACGAACAACTCTACCGTGCACCTCATGGTCGCCCTTCATTTCCTTTAGCCTATGTTTACCTTTGAATGTTCACTCGAAGTTCGTTTGACTTTATGGCTTAGACTTGCTATAAATTATGTTGACTGTGGATTGTTGTCATGATTGCCATCATGATCACGACAGCAAGAAAACTGGGATGGGAAATATGAAAATCCCATTGTAGTGAATTCCCATTGTATTTGCCCCAAATCCATTATATTGTGTGCCATCTCCAGTTCTCTTTCTTAACTTGGGGCCGGGCTGGCTCAGTCAGTAGTGCGTCAGGCTCATAATCTGCAGTTCCCAGGTTCGAGTCCCAACTGGGTCAGTGTTGAGATTTATCTCTGCAAAACTCCCACCCTGCCCACAGTCAGTAGGGGACACCGATGGGCTTGGAAAGGTCGCTGTCCATCGGATGGGACTTTAAGCCATGACCCCATGTGCAGGAGAGCCATACCCTGTGCATGTTAAAGAACATGCTGGATAGCCTTGATGAGAGGCTACCATCTGTCTCCCAACAGCTGTTACAGTAGGTCCCCTCCCCTAATGGGGCGGGGATGACTCGGTAGTGCACCAGGCTCGTAATCTAGTTCCCAGGTTCGAGTCCCAGCTGGGCCAGCATTGAGATTTATTTCTGCAAAATTCCTTGCCCTGCCCACGGTCAGTAGGGGACACTGATGGGCTTGGAAAGGCCACTGTCCATTGGATGGGACATTAAGCCATGGCCCCCATGTGTGGGAGAGCCATACCCTGTGCACGTTAAAGAACACGCTGGATGGCCTTGATGGGAGGCTACCATCTGTCTCCCAATAGCCATTCCAGTGGATCCCCTCACCCAACCTTCTCTGAGCCTTTGGGGTCCATGTGACCTGGCAATTTAGCCCATGGTGTGCAAAAAAATGCTGTTCAGTGGTAAAACAACCCAACCCCTCCCCAACTTCTCTGAACCTTCATGGTCCTTGTGACCTGGCCATTTAGCCCATGGTGTGCAAAAAAGTGCCACTCAGAGGTAAAACAACTTTCTTAGCTCAGTGTTCAGCGAGAGGTCAAGTAATTTATATTCTGCCAAAAGATCTCTCATGAACAATATGGCAGCATGGAGCCCTTGGGCAACTACCCAGTGTGCCAATTCCTTAAGATGGTCCTGCTTCTTGGTGGTCTAGCAGTTACAATGTCCAGCATGCTTCTGGGAGAACTGGGTTTGAATCCCAGTCAGGACAACCAATTTTTATCAACTAATTATATAAATGAACTTTTATCACCTCTAGCAATTTCGACAGAGGGTTATTGAGTTACAACCATTCTCATGACACAGTAAACCAAATGTCACTTCTACAATGCTGTTTATATCAGTTTTATAATTAGAGTTTTTTAAACACTTAGGCATACCATATTTTTCCTGCTTAATCACTTTTGGAATCTTCCAAAATTATCTTTTATAATAATACAGATTTAAAACCTTGGGGATCCCTTGGGATCCTTGTGACCTAGCCATTTAGTAGGTGTGCAAGAAAGTACCACTCAGAGATAAAACAATCCAGCCCTCTGCCTGATTTTATATAGAATTCATTCAGCTATAATGCCTAATGATTATAATTTAGTCTGATACTGTAAGCTTTAAAGTATTTTTTTATGTAAGATTGAATCTGTTCAGAGGTAAGTAGTTGACTAGATTTAGTTATTTGCTTAAGATCTAGCAGATATAAAGGGGATATCAGCTAGTACATTACATTTGGTCATAATCAGTGCCACATTATATGTAATGCAATAATTTAGGCAAGTGTTACAGATAAACAATTATTGTTAATATTTATATATTGTGTCAATTTATATTTATAATTCTTAGTAATTTAATGGGAAAAATAAATTTTTATATTTAAATGTTCATGTTTATGGGGTTTTTTAATTGTATTGCAACAAAATGTTTTCAGGCAGCACAAATATCATCAGTAATCTCCATTGGTTAAGTAGCCTGATGCTTGTAAGCTTTTTTGTATTGCTTCGTTACATAAAACTGACTGAAAGTAATAGATTTATTTTCTTGCTTGAAATATGAATCGGATAAAATGAAGTCAAACTAGAACATAAATATAATAGTGCCATATTATGAAAATATATGTCAATAATTTTACTCTATCTTAGTTATATGTTGAATTTTGCTATTTTGTATATTTACATAAAGTTGCCTTACATTTTGATTATTAGTAATTTAATGCAAAAAATTATTTTGTGGATTTCAATTTTCTTGTTATCGTGTATTAACTATTTTGCAGTGAAAAGTACAACAAAATGTTTTCATCCAACGCAAAGGGAAATAATTTAGTCTGAGGCCTTATAAGCTGTTAGGAATTATTTTAATATGTAAAACTGAATTTGTAGTTTAAATACTTGATAGTAAGGTAAATAACAAAGCTAACCATACTGACTAGAGTTATGAAATGTCAATTTAAGTGTCAATAATAGTGTCATAATTAGAAAATTTGTTACCTTAGGACAAAGTTTTTGAGTTGTTTTTCAATATGAACAAGCACCAATGTTAAAATATTTCAAGTACAATCTTATGTTTAATATTGTTTCTAAAAGACGAATTTTGCAACTGTTGTTCAACTAAATAATTTATTAATTGCTGAATTTTTTACTATTCTAGTGTTCTTGTCATAAAATAAAAATTGATAAAATAGGGATCACTTTGCATTTTACAGTCATATTATTAATAAATTCCTTTTTAAACAATCAATAATATGTGGTATGTTAATATATTATTTGTAGCACAATATTTATAAAAAAAGAAGCTAATTGGAAAAAGTGTGTTCAAGATAGTTTCATTTGCTTTCAAAATGAGGAAACATCTGTAATGCATTTTTTTTTTAGTTATTCTCGGTAATAGAACACAAGTTGTTTTTTATTTGCTCTAAGCACAATCACTTTTCCGTTTTGAGATGCTTTTGATTAGATTTTACAAAAAAAATTGTCCCCCCCCCCCCACAAAGTATATTTAAACCGCATGGTATTTATATTTAGATTTTTTCATGAAACATTTTGCAAACTTGACAACTTTTGATGTATAAAAAGATGTGCATGCATTGACTTTTTTTTGCCACCTAAGAGCCAGAAAATGTGATAATGGAAAATATAAGCTGAGAAAAAATTAATAGGATTGACATAACATGAAAAATGAAACATTTCTGGAATTATAAAACTCAAAATCAAAGAGAAACTGTAAAGGCTAAACTTTCTTAGCTAGAAAAGGAAAAAATTTTCCAAATAAATTATATTTGATGCTGTGAAAAAACCAAAAGTGATTTTTGCGTAATACTACAAAAAAAAAAACATCTTGCTTAGATAGAATAAAAAAATTACTGAGTTTTTTTAACGTCACAGAAATTATTATGCAGCCTTGGAGACGTCTCTTGTCAGTTTCCTCAAGAATAAATCTGTTCTATTTAAAATATATGTATATGAAAGTAATCCTAAGGGCACTATATTACTTTAAAAAATGTCATTCCTGGTTTCCTCTGTAGCTATGCCACTGTTCAATTCTATTTAAACTATACTCTATGTCACCTTCACTTTATGCCACTGAAAAAAAAATAAATGTTTATTATAGCAGTATGTATATTCTCATGACTTCAGTTGAAAAGCACTTGTACCTGGCATGCCTTTTAACTTGCTAGTTCCCCCCCCCCCATGCCACTTGAATTTTCTTCTCTAACCATCGAATATACACTGAGAATGTTGCTTACTGCTGAAATCTTTATTACCCTAATCTGGTGAATAAAAAGCAATATTCAGACAGTTTTTGAGCAGTGGGTATTTTATTTTTGTTTCCATATTAGTTGATGTCACAAGTTCATTAGTCATATTTTAGACATACTACAAAAAAGTTTAATGTGTGAAATTAACATTATGTTAATGTGCATTAATTTACATTGTGTAGAGATAAAAATTTTAATTTCTGATGAATAAATATACCTTCAATTGTGATATTTATACATTTTCAGTTAAACATTCATTAGGTACTATTTTTTGCAGTGATGGCACTATATTTTATGCTTTCTGAGGCGTAAAATAGAGATGAGATTGTGCTCAAAGTTGCAAACTAGAGCCTCGTTTGGGGAAAAACCTTTCACTGTAAAGTATATATATGTAGGAATTCATGCTGTTAAGCATTTTTTAATTCTTTGTATTATAGGCTATTACAAACTTTAAAACGATTATTTGATGATAAAATCATGTTATTTGTAATGAAAAATGTTGGAAATAATTCAAGAAATCAAAATCCTTGAATTAGAAACTATTTAAAGTAATAACTAAAGTATTCATTAATGAAAGAATACTTTAAAACATCAAAGGCCGAAAAGTGCTTATTTTAGCCAGTAAAGACATTAAAAGACAGAAATTATAATCAAAAGAAACTAGTTTATAATTTTACTTTTTTTTTCAATTACAAGAAAATTAGAAATTTATTACTGAACCTGAGCCTTTCCAAGCCTGAAGTGGTCTGTGCTACTCAAACTCATCTCTAATGTAATCTGTTGATAATTAAATATAATCCTAAGATTATATTTAATTAGGCAATAAGAAACAGGCCTGAATAAATCTGTTTCACACATAAGGAGCTGCCTACAGATTCAGGTTCGAGAATGGATTTCCATTTATTTTGGATTACTTTGTGTGCCTATAGATAAGTTATACATAAAAAATTATTGAAACTCAAAACGACGTTTATTCTATTAAGCAAATAACATATTGCAGTTTCATGAAATGCACACACATGTAAAAAAAGTTCGCAACTACTGTTGTGCAGCCAGATGTATTTTGCATGGTTTCTGAAGCTACTCTCCATCAATTTAAAAGTATTTGCTACAAAATTTCTAACATTTGGAGTTCACTTATTTAGAGCGAATTTCCAACAATTTGCGTTCAGTATTTCAAGAGTTACGGAAACTGAAACGAATCTAGGGGGGAATGAAGGGGGGACATGTAATTCTATTGAGTGTAACAGAAAACTGGTATTTCTGTTTTAGTGGCCTTGTAATTATATGGATTGTTTTTGTTTTTTTCTCCCCGTTATTAAAATTCTCATAGGAAGGAGGGCCTTTGAATTGATCGTGGTGTTGTGCTTTATGTAGATGTTTATGACAGCAATGAAAATCAAAATGTGGAACACGATTTTTTATTTATTTCAAATAAAATGTGAATTATCTTTGCTCCTGTAGAAGGCCAAATTCTAGTTTTTTGGAGCTCTAACACAATAAATGTGCATTCATGAAATATCCAGCAAGGCATTTTAAGTTTCATAAAAAGTCTAGGGATGAACTGCCCTAGACTTTTTGTTTGGCATAATGGCAAAACTTATTGAAAGGTTATAATCTATTTTACTTCATGGTTGTCGCATTGAAATCGCATAGTGTAATTACTCTCCCTTTGTTTCCGATCCAGATCTCAGAGGTTGCAAAAATACCATCGAAAGCTTTGTTAGCCTTTTGCTCAAAACGATCGACTATGGTGTCCAAATGTGATGTTTGGAATTTTTATTTCAATGTCAACTGCATGGATGAACGAGAATCTATTGTGATATGAAATATACGGGTTCATTCTGCATTCATATTTACGCACCTATAGTTATGTAATGGTTATATATTTTTGGTTTTGTGATGTGTTTCAAATGTTAAGCCCATAAAGTTTTTATGTAATTAGCACAAATTAAGGCATTTAAGATTTGGTTGCCTTATACGTATATATAGCAGACTATAAGGATTTTGAGTGTTTTTATAATAGAAAGTGAGTAATCTAGATTTAATACTTCTTACATATTTCAGCACGTAAAGATGTAAAGTATATTTGTGTTATAGATGTAAAAGCATAAGCTCAGTTAGACTGCATTAGATTTTTATGCAACTTTCTACCGAATTGTTTTACCAATTTACATTTGATCTATAATATTATACAACAATTTTACATGTTAAAGCATAAACTAAAATTTTAGGTTTTGAAATAAACTGTCTTCGTTGCTACCTGGATTGTCAGGCTAAAGTTAGCTGTATATATATATCTGTATGTCAAATCATTTCTTTAAAGCGAATTGTTCATGGAAACATATCAGCAATATAAACTGAGACACTTTTGTAGACATGAGTTACATTTTAATGTAGCTATCTCTTCTTTTATTTATTAGATATCTGGAATATGTGCTTTAGATAATAGTATAAAGAATTTATATTCATTGGAAAAATACAACCAATGTCAATATTACGAGTTTTTATTGTTGATAAGTGTTTGGTAAGAAATACGAATTAGTAAGCCAATTCATATGTTTCACATTGTAATATGTAATTTGGTAATGATTCATTAGTTTTTATTTTGAAACAATATGGTTTAAAAATTTTGTTAGATATATCAAAAGATATTGAATGCTGGTCTTAATGATCTGATGAAAGAATTGTTATTGCTGCACAGAAACCGTTATGCAAAATTATATGTACACTATTATTCATATTGGAATTAAGAATGTGTTAGAAGTTTAATATTGTCTCTAAAAATATTAACTCTATTTTATTCCTTTGTAAAATTATATCTGGATATCTACTTTTTTTCTCTCATTTTAGAAAACCAAATGAAATCCTGATCAATTAAATAAAGATTACAATAGAAATATTTTCAGCTCATGTTTCCATACTTGTTTTATAATAAAGTTCATATATAATTTAACATCTAACAGATTTCTTTAGCCCTTAAGAGAAAAAAATGAGTATCACTTTATTATTTATAGCCAGTGTAAAATGCGTTTACACTAAATGGAGCAGATTACTAGTGATCTTTTCCAGCAGGTTCGCACTTGTTCGATGTAATCGGTTGATAAAAAATCATAAAATAATTTGAAACAAAAATATAAATTACGGATCCATTCCATCTCAAATCAAACAGAGGGTGTCGGGTAGCCCTCTCGGATTCCATTTGAAAAAAATATATCTGAGGCTCTCTTAGTAAGCACATTTGAATGGCATCTGCTTTTGATCAAATACTTTTTTTTACAAAAGTTATGGCCGGTCGAGAGTCTTATACCCAATATTTCGAAAACTACGTATTCAAACTTCTTTATTTAAAAGACCATATCTTGCACTTCTGGAAGTTAAATTTTCTATTAGAAAATGTGAAAAATCCTAAAAATAAGGTTGAATATTAAATTTTTCTCGATTTCCTGTTCACGTTACATTTCAAAATCTGGCAACACCTTACAAAATAGTTTTTGTGACTTAAGGATCCCATCCACTTATCAGAAAGCATGCCTGCGCCCTTGCCTACTGTTTGTGCGAGCTTCACACCAATTTTTACAGAACTCTGAAGTTTGCCAAGAACCGCCCATCCATGTGTTCAGTTTTCTAGCACGGGGAAATTGCTGCCATCTGGTGGGCAAATAATTCATTAAATGAAAATGGCTCCGCTCTCTTGTAAGAATAGAATTATATGTTTACGAATTATTTTGTCCTATTGTATGTGAAAAAGGAAGAGACAACACAGAATTTGATGTCGGAAATGGCTACAAGAGAAATATTTATATTCACTATGAAGTTATTAACTGAACTTCGTTTAGACGATTCACACAGCTATCGCAATTATTTGGAGAGAGAGGAAACATTTAATATATTAAAAAAAGGTGAAATGCAAAGGGAAGGTGAATGCGGCATGGAAATATAAGCATTTAAAAAACTTTCCCAGAAACTTTTCGTCATATTTTCAAATACAGCGCCACCAGCTATCGATGTATACAAGAGGAGACTACTATAATTCGCGCAAGCGCACTACTTTGATCTAGGAGCACTTCAAGTAAATTATCAGTTGTGAGCACAAGCATTCATACCTCCGTGAGCATAAGCCTGTTTTTGTTGCCATTCACGCGATGTTTGGATTGGAGCCTCGATGGACTGCAGTAAACTTCAGTAAAACCCAGTGGCGAAACGTAACTTTTTTTTCTCAAGGGGAATGCAATTTTCAAAGCATTGGCCAAATTCAATCGGAAGGCCATTTCGCTATTTATGTTTCGAAATCATTAAACGAAACTCCGTTATATACCTTTTCAAATCATTGAACCGGAACGGCGTTCTTTGACTATTCCGAATAGAGCTCTCATTTTAGGAACCTTAATTCCGAATAAGAATTGGAACAGAACATTGTTCGGTATTTCATGTTTCCGAATCACCGAGTTCGGATAATTCTATAGTTTTTAAAGCAAATATTTCTGTCTGTTTATATCTACACTAATTTCCATAAATTAAGGAAAACTCAGAAAAATTATGATAAAAAAAACTATGAATCATTTTAATGAAATTTGATGAAAACATGAATTGCAATGCTAGTTTCAGAATGGTATAAAATATTTTACACTAGAAACATTTTTTGTCAAAAAATTATACTTGTCCAAAAATAAAGTGTCAGAATGCAATGGGCAAAATTCTTTAATAAGGAGTGTAGTCACCACTTACCACAATGCAGGCACGACAGCAATGTTCCATGCTATTAATGATGATGTGAATCAGCTCAGTAGGGAGTAACGATCATTGTTCCTTTAAAGCAGTGATAAGATTTCCCTTTTTTTTCAGGTGGCTGGTTGAGGGCAGCAACACGTCTCCCTAGACCATCCCACACATTCTCAATCAGATTTGGGTCTAGAGATCGAGTTTGCCACTCCATGTACATAATGGTCTCCTCTAGAAGGTATTGTTCCACTAGTCGTGCTCTGTGTGGACGAGCGTTATCGTCTTGTAAGATAAATGCTTCACCTATTACATCAGCGTAAGGTTGGGTTGTTTTACCTCTGAGCGGCACTTTTTTTGCACACTATGGGCTAAATGGCCAGGTCACATGGACCCCGAAGGCTCAGAGAAGGTTGGGGAAGAGACCCACTGGAACAGCTGTTGGAAGAGATGATAGCCTCCTGTCAAGGCCATCCAGCGTGTTCTTTAACGTGCACAGGGTACGGCTCTCCGCACATGGGGCCACGGCTTAATGTCCCATTCAATGGACAGCGACCTTTCCAAGCTCATCGGTGTCCCCTACTGACTGTGGGCAGGGCAGAGAGATTTGCGGAGATCAGTGTAAGGACGCACATAAGGGTTTAGGATGTCATCTCTATATCTTTGAGGTTCCCACTCGTCGACAAATAGGTCTGTGTGCCTACCTAAGGAAATACCACCCCAGACCTGCACAACTCGACGCCCTGCCCATGGTCAGTAGAGGACACCAATGGGCTTAGAAAGACCGCTGTCTGTTGGATGTGATGTTAAGCCTTGGCCCTGTGTGCAGGAGAGCCATACCCTGTGCACGTTAAAGAACACAGTGTGGATGGCCTTGATGGGAGGCTACCGTCTGTCTTCCAAAAGCTGTTCCATTAGGTCCCCTTCTCCAACCTTTGGGGTCTTTGTGGCCATTTAGCCCATGGTGTGCAAAAAAAAAGTGCCGCTCAGATGTAAAACAACCCAACCAACCCCAGACACGCTACCTCTACCGTAAATGTCTCTTTGACGGATTGGGAAATATATGGTAGCCTTCTGTCATATCCAGCATGTTTAATATGCACAGAGTATGGCTTAACATCACTTCTGACAGACAGCGGCCTTTACAAGCTCAGCGGTGTCTCTTACTGAGGGCAGAGCAGCGAGTTTTGCAGAGATAAACCTTACCCAGATTGGATTGAAACCCAGAAACTGCAGATTACGAATCTAGCATGCTACCAACTGAGCCACCCCTAGGCTTCAGGAAAAGGGGGAGACCTAGGATGTGATGGGCAGGCAATGCCATACAGGACCTTACTAGAATTGTGGTACAGTGGCTAAATGCAGCAGCTTTACTCGGGACAGACTTTCCTGCAGAAGAAAGTTATGCAGTCTGGTAGGACCTCCGTAGCCCATGGCTACATGATTTTGTATGTATGTATATACCTACAGCTTGAAGATGGCAAGAAGAGAGTTTATCGCAGTTCTATTGCGATATTTTATTCAACTTAACAAATTAATTTGTATTCATTTATTCAGATAACTTTTTTTAATCATTGTGGTATGCTGTGCCATTAACTGCACAAGTAAATTGAAGAAAAATAGCTCTACATCATTTCAAAATTGGTAAATTGTTAGCCTTTAGATATTTATCTTCCCCTGAATCGTTTAATGATCCCGCTTATACCATTAATAATTTATGGTGCATTGTTTTATAATGTTTTATTTATTAAAACAAGACTTAAATTTAGTTAATATTACATCATTGCACAGCCCCCTCTCCGCCGCGATCCTCCCCTTCCCGTGCGACATGGGGTGAACATAGACAACCCATAGAATACCGGTATCCGCTAACTCATAAAACTTTTAGGTTAAGCATACCTAACCCTGCGCCAGACCATCTTAAGGGCCAAAGACAAATGACGTATTTCATCCGCGACGTCACTACCGAATTTTTTGGCCATGTAAAATCAATTGTTTAAAGGTCTTGATTGCTGTCTTTGGCCACTATTTAGAGTTTTAATTTTTCTTTTGGATTTACTGTTTTAAAGTAAGTTCTTGTTTATACTTTCTCCTATAAAGGACCAAAACTACTAATAAATACTAAACCTTTCCGCTGCAAATGCAAAATTAGCTAATCGCTCTATGTTAATTTTATCTGTTTCCTCAGTTTGAAGAATTTCCTTTACCTTTATTAATAATTACTTGATTTTGTAATTCACTAATCAGAGGGATTTAACACACGCAAGACCTAGTTGTAGGAAACCTCGTATTGCATCCCTCTAATAACCCTGGGGCGGGGGTGGCTCAGTCAGTAGCGCGCCAGGCTCGTAATCTATAGTTCCCAGGTTCGAGTCCCAGCTGGGTCAGCGTTGAGATTTATCTCCGCAAAATTCCCCGCCCTGCCCACGGTCAGTAGGGGACACCGATGGGCTTGGAAAGGACGCCGTCCGTCGGATGGGACGTTAAGCCGTGGCCCCGTGTGCGGGAGAGCCATACCCTGTGCACGTTAAAGAACACGCTGGATGACCTTGACGGGAGGCTACCATCTGTCTCCCAACAGCTGTTCCAGTGGGTCCCCTCCCCCAACCTTCTCTGAGCCTTCGGGGTCCATGTGACCTGGCCATTTAGCCCATGGTGTGCAAAAAAGTGCCGCTCAGAGGTAAAACAACCCAACTGTAATAACCCTTAACGTGCCGGGTATATGCAAAAATAAAAAGCATTTTAATGTACATTTTTCAAAAGTAAAATATTTTAGGAAAACAAGTATATTCATTTTAATATTTATTTAAAACAATATAGTAAAAAAAGGAATTTCACTGGATTTGAACCTCATTCTGAAATAACTAATGAAGAGAATATGGTATTGTTAAAAAAGAGAGCATTTATTCTACATAGTAATATATGTAAAAACATATTTTCCCGAAACGATAATTATACAGTTCCATTATTTTTCTTTCTTGTACCGTGCTGCTGGAAGTTTCACCAGAGTGACTATATCGTGTATTATCAACTGTTAATATCGACATTTACCATTAACTCATTATACAGGTTATTTTCGAGGGTATTTCTAAAGATGAAAAAAAAAAAGAAAGAAGAAAACGACCCTGTAGTGCGAAAACATCACAGTAATGACTGGTACAGCAGTGTATAGTTTCCTGTTTTGCAACGTGACTGAATATATAAATTCTAAGTAATGACTTAGAATTTAATTAATTCGATGATCGATGCTCTTACATGAATAAATTCTAAGTAATGACTTAGATTTAATTAATTCGATGCTCTTACATGATTCGATGATCGATGCTCTTACATGAATCATAATCAAAGTGCATCATCGACAATTTTCAATCACATCATATTTAGTGCAAAACTTTCAGGATTGATAGGGAAAAAAAAGAGTTAAAATAACAAATATTTCTGGGGGAAAATTAAACTTACAGTATATTGCAGTTCCCAACGGATACGAAACTGCATTTGGCTTAGGATCTTCCGGCACTTTAAGGGCTAATGTAATATTAGCCCTTAAATTAGTTTTCCAAGAGCTGAAAATCACTCCTGGGGTTTCTCACTTTCACGCTTATCACAGAAAACCACAAGAAATAAACATTTCATCTATCTCACAAAACTGTTCCCATAGCTTAACATAGAATTCCCTATACTGCAGCATTGTGCCAGAACTGTCACTTATATTTCTATTTAAAAGCTTTCCTCTAGTACAGTAGACTAACCCTCTTAATCAGGCCCTTACGGGACCGGACCCTTGGCCAGATGAAAGTCCGGTTAATCCGAAAATTCTGTCAGAAAATAAAAACGGCAAATGACAAAAATACTTAACTGTACTGTATTTTAATTAATAATTTGTTGTACAATATTAACAATTTACTCATATTCCCTTGAAAAAGTCCGTGATTTTCTTTGAACTTAGCAAGACTTTGCAGATAAAAAAGTGTTATTTTTTAATAAACATCACATCAATCGCAGATGAGACCTGTTGTTGTTCAATGTATCTTACTGCAACATCAAAAGCTTCTTTTCCTTCAAAATGGCTAACTTTCCCTTCCTCTTCATTCTCTGCTTCTTGGCAGACTGCACTGATAATTTTCGTATCATTCAGTGTTTTATTTTCCAACTGTTCATCACCTGTACCATTTCTCAATGTCATCTTCAAGTGTGTCACATCCAGGCAGTAGTTTAAAGTCATTAAGCAGCGAAATATTGTCATTATCCATCATATCTTCGGCAAGCACAGGCTCATTCGATACTTTCTACACAGTTTTCAACTTCGGGCCAAGTTTTTCTCCATTGCTTCACAAACGTTGTACGAGGCATTTTCTTGTAAATCACATCCTTGATATTTGTTTCCAAAGCTTTTAAAAGTTCTATTCCGTCATTTTCGGTTCGCTGTAGAATTCCTGAAAGTTTTCTTCTGTATCGCCTTTTTAAATTTACAAGCACGTCTTGATCCACTGGTTGCACTAAAGACGTTACATTAGGTGGCAAAAACATGGCTTTTATGTTATCAGAAATGAGTTCGCTTGGGTGTGTTGGGGCATTGTCGAGAATGAGTAGGGTCTTTACAGGTATTTTGAGACTTTCCATGTGGTTTTTTACTTTTGTAACAAATTCTGTAAAGAACCACTCTTTAAACAAATACCGGTCTATCCAAACAGACTTTTGAGCATTGTAGGAAACTGGCAGAGCAGCTAAATTTGAATGCTCGGGGTATTGCTGATTTCCCAATTACAAAAAGAGGAAGTTGGTGTGTATCTGCAACATTTATACACAGCCACTATGCTTCTTTCTCTGTTTTAAATCCTGATGCTGAGGTTTCTTGCGCTGTCACAAACGTTTTCGTTGGAAGAAGTTTAAAATTTAACCCAGTCTCATCTACACTGTAGATTTGTTTAGCGCATAGGCCTTCAATTAGCAAAAGTTTTTCTGAAAATTCCTTTGCTGCTAAAGGATCAGCTGACAATTTATCAAACACCAAGGTAATGAACACCATGTCGTTTTTTCCAGCGAGAAAGCCATCCCTCGCTTGCTGGAAAATCTTCCCCATTATCGATTTTAGAATGAAGGATTAATGCATTTTCTTTCAAGATTGGCCCACTGATTGGCGTTCCTTTTCGATGCTCTTACATGAATCATAATCAAAGTGCATCATCGACAATTTAATTTTTTCGGATTTTTAAGAGTGCACCGAAGAAAGCGTTTTTTCAGACTCTTGAGTGCAAAAGTCTTATAAAGATTTTCTATTTCTTCTCCAGTCATTTACGGTGCTTTTACTAACACCTAGTCCATCACAGATATGCTTTACTGGATCACCTTTGTCAGTACGTTCTAACGCTTTTAATTTCATCTCCATTGTAACGACATTATGCTTACGTTTGCATCTACTCATTTTGTACCACACTCCTGTATACGCACACTACACTGTAATATTTACAAAGATGAACTGACGCAAATATCTATAAACAAAACGCAGCGACTTGCTTCCGCTTCTTGGAACGGTTAAAGCAGAGGCCGGTTGAGCCGAGACCGGATGAGAGTCTACTACATATTAAACTTGACATAATTTGATGCATTTATTCCCTATCTGCTCCATTTTTCTTCACTAAAAATGATTATGCAAATGAATACTAACAGCTACTGTTCCTATATTAAGTTATATAATCATTCTGTTATAATGTACCAAATCTTTTGGTAGAAGTGCACTTTATGGCTCCAGCTGCCATTTTATTTAACCCTAGAATGGAACTGTTGCTTTATTAGGACATAAATAAAATCGCGGGGTATGGAGTAATAAAAACTAACTTATAAAATAACTAATAAAAACTTAAATTTTTTTGTCACAAACCACTTTTTAAATTAAAAAAAAAATCATTTTTGGACAACAACAAAACAATTAAATCCTAGTCTTGAATAAAATAATATTACCTATTTCAATTAACTAAAAAAAACTACTTCAGGACATATTTTAATATATTTTTACTTTTTGACTGCTAAGGGCAGTTTTTAGTTCTTGCACTAACAGCTGACAACAAAGTTGTTTTTTTTGCCCACAAATTTTCCACACGCACTACAGCGGTGGTTTTATATCCTTTGCTGTGGCGCAAATGTCCACTGGCCTGAAGATCGAAGCACTGCTGGTAGGTCGACTGCCAGTTGTTCAGCAGTGACGGACCTCTGAAGGGTAGTGATGTTGAATCTGCTTATCATCCATGGCTTAACCAGTTCTTCATCCAGAGTTAAAACTTTCTCTGCTTTCCATTGTTCTGTTGGAAGAGATGGCGTTTTCACAGGGAACAATTTAAGCAGTCTGCATTAATCATTCCATAGAAGAGACAAAGGGGCCATTTCCTAGTTTTTCTGCTACAACTATATGTTGCGCACATTTCGTCAAAGATATCTACTCCTTTTGTGATAAGCTACTAAGCTACAGCTTAGGGCCTCGAGTATTTAAGGGGGCGAGGTGGCAGATCGGTAGCGCGCCAGGCTCGTAATCTGTAGTTCCCAGGTTCGAGCCCCAGCTGGGTCAGCGTTGAGATTTATCTCCGCAAAATTCCCCGCCCTGCCCACGGTCAGTAGGGGACACCGATGGGCTTGGAAAGGCGCCGTCCGTCGGATGGGACGTTAAGCTGTGGCCCCATGTGAGGGAGAGCCATACCCTGTGCACGTTAAAGAACACGCTGGATGGTCTTGACGGGAGGCTACCATCTGTCTCCCAACAGCTGTTCCAGTGGGTCCCCTCCCCCAACCTTCTCTGAACCTTCGGAGTCCATGTGACCTGGCCATTTAGCCCATGGTGTACAAAAAAGGGCCGCTCAGAGGTAAAACAACCCAACCTCCTTTTGTGCAGTTAAAGAAATGAATTATTTCTGGCAGGATAGATTATTTCATCAAAGACTCCTTTATGCATGTTAATGAATGCTTGAACACCATATTTGTTCTTTTTTGGAACTTAAGAAAGTAGGATTAATTCCTTGTCAAACGCAGATGTTTCAGGTTGGCGTATTTTTTTATGTGCTTCTTTAGGAATCTGGATTTGTTCTTGCAGTGTTCCAACCATAGTCAAATTGCGTTTCTCTAGCATATGGTTGAATAGTGGAACTGATGAAAGTCGATTATCAATAGTTATGTTCCTATTAGTACCGTGGATTGTCTTGGAAAGTATTGGGTTGGGTTATTTTACCTCTGAGCGGCACTTGGAAAGGGTTTCAACAAAATAATCAGAAAGTGATCCATGTGTTCATGCTTTTACTATAAGGAAAAACATTTATCATGTAACCATCCCGAGCGTTGCACATCATAACTATTTTCAACCCATATTTAGCTGGTTTGTTAGGAATGTAAATCCTAAAGAGCCATTTACTCTTGAAAGCAAGCAGCTGCTCATCTGTACAATATATCCTGATGTATACATCACTTATAAATTGATCCCACAAGTCATGGATTGGATCCAAATCAGTCACTACTTTTGCAGCTCTAGGCGCCTTATTATCAAAGGGGAGGGTGTTTACTAAAAATTCAAACCTTTTTATTCACATCGTACCTTTTGTTCCTCGAAGAGTGCCAGAGTAGCGCAGTGGAGGTACGATCATGTTTTTGATCCAAAATAAGTAAATAAACCAAGTCAAGTTCTTACCTCATCAAGACTTGTTTCACCATTGTAACCCTGATCTGTGCTATATCTGGCATGCTGTGAAGTTATTTCTTGATTAGTAAAATGCACAATATCTTATAACACGTATATATCAAGAAATTCAAAAGCACGAACTTCGGTATTCTTTCCTTTTTTTACATTTTTAGCAAGTCACTCAGAAAGGTTTTATCATGATTTTCCTTCTTGGTGTTCTAGTTCTGTGTGGCGGTTTAGACGACCACTGGTGCCTGTTACCTTTCAGAGAATCGTTTTCAAACAAAATAATAATAGTTTCTTTACTAGATGTACTATCAGTCATATAGTGGTCATCATACCTTGAAATTGATGGACTGTCAGCTATAGAAGGGTGTCTGATGATTCCTGTGTGTCAAGGTTGCTTGTCATTTCTATCGTGTGCATTTCTGTGTCATAATCTGATGAATTTTCATTTTCTTCAGTGCCTGGTAGATATTGATCATCAGTCTACAAACATATCTACATAAATGACAGTGAAAAATCACACAGAATCTTGAGTTACTATTGGGTACATGGGATACCCTAAATACATTGATTGGCACAGCAGAAACAGTCATCAGCACAAAGTCAATGCAAATGAAACTAGTCTGACTCATATAGTCTGCCAGCAATCAGGTGAGACAACATTAATCTAGGCAAGAAAAAATTCCTTGGGACATTGTATATCCATTCCATTCTAGACTTAATGTAACGTGGAAAGTTAATATATCTGTGGTGGTTCACGAATACTTCTTACATAAAACAGGAGATTAAATAACAGAAACTAAAGTATTTTTTACCTACTGATAAAGAACAACGGAGATAGCCCGCCACCCCTCGCTATGTGTTTTATTCATTCCACTATGTGCAGTTTTACAATTTTTCAGCCATCTAGTTTAGGCAATTCTCGAATTTGTATCTTTTAGCATTTGTGCTCGTAAGAATAGCATAGTAAATT
Source organism: Ryuthela nishihirai (assembly GCA_038380435.1). Classification (NCBI taxonomy): domain Eukaryota; kingdom Metazoa; phylum Arthropoda; class Arachnida; order Araneae; family Heptathelidae; genus Ryuthela; species Ryuthela nishihirai. Next base: position 5,643,034 of record JAWZYU010000007.1, read on the forward strand.
GTTATTAAGACACTCTAAATATTCTACTGTGTATTCCTCTATATTTACATTCCTGCATATTTTGAAGATAATACGTCATCCACTCCCATGTACTTTGTTCATTTTCTGGCCATTCTTCTATGCTTTTTTGTCCTGTATGAGATTTTTCAGTTATTAAGTAATCGATTTCATTGTAATTTACACATGCCTTCTCTCCCAGTATGTTTTGAAGATATTGTGTCATCCATTCCAAGATATTTCCACGCATTCGAAGATATTTTCTCATCCTCTCCCATGAACGTTGCTGATTTTTCCTTGTTTCATCCATTCCAGGGTATTTTGAAGGTAGTCATCATCTCCAGTACACTTTGATTTTGCATGCTATAATGCTTTCCACTTCGAAAAATTTTGAAAATAATCTCCCATCCACTGCAATGTGTGCGCATTTAGTTATTCCAACACCCATTTCACTACATTTTAGTGCCTTGCAACCATTCCTTTGTTTTTTTTTTTTTTTGTTTTTTTTTTTTTGGGGGGGGGGGGTCAGTCGGTAGCGCGCTAGGCTCGTAATCTGTAGTTCCCAGGTTCGAGTCCCAGCTGGGTCAGCGTTGAGATTTATCTCCGCAAAATTCCCCGCCCTGCCCACGGTCAGTAGGGGACACCGATGGGCTTGGAAAGGCCGCCGTCCGTCGGATGGGACGTTAAGCCGTGGCTCCGTGTGCGGGAGAGCCACGCACACTGTGCACACAGAGAGACACGTGTTCTTTAACGTGCACACCTGTGCACGTTAAAGAACACGCTAGATGGCCTTGACGGGAGGCTACCATCTGTCTCCCAACAGCTGTTCCAGTGGGTCCCCTCCCCCAACCTTCTCTGAGCCTTCAGGGTCCTTGTGACCTGGCCATTTAGCCCATGGTGTGCAAAAAAGTGCCGCTCAGAGGTAAAACAACCCAACCCAACTTGTGTTTTTACTAACGTTTTCCATTTGCAATGTATTATGTGATATTCATCCATCCATATATAATAATGAATTCTCGTGATTTTCTATAGTGAGACCCAAATATACTAATATTTTATGGTTTTCCTGTGTTACTCCTGCTAAAGAGGGACATTTATCAGTTAGTGTTTAGGCTCACTCTTTTCACACTAGATGGCGCATGTTAATACTCATGGCCAAGAAAATTCCGGATTCACCCCATTTTGACTGTTGCATGTATCACTTTCTATGATTTTTTCTATCTTACAGTATTTGAGCTATAATTTGCTCTTTCAAAGCGATTTTTACAACCATCTCACTGTATTTTTATCCTTTATTTCTCTCCCATCACAGTACGTTTTGCAGATATTGTGTTGTCCATTCCATATTTTCGAAGATATTTTCTGATCTATTTCCATGTGCTTTGTTGATTTTACCGTTATTTCTGTCATCCGTTCCAGCATATGTTGAAGGTATTCTATCATCTCCACTACACCTTGTTTGATATTAGTTATTGTGCCTTCCGCTTCCGAAGAAGTTTGAAAATATTCACCTGTCCATTGAAATGTGTGCGCATTTAGTTATTGCAACATCCATTCCACTGCAATTTAGTGCCTTACAAGCAATTCTACCAACCATTGCAATGTGTGCGAATTTAGTTATTATGCCTTCATTTTACTGTTTTGCAAGCAATTTTACAAACCATTTCGTTGGTTTTTCAATTCAGAGGAGGTATTTTATGCATTCAATTTGATTAAAATGCCGAGCACACAAAGGAAAGGGCTTATAGTTGGAGAGAGAAAGGGTACTAGACCGCTGTCAAGGCCATTCAGAGTGCTTTTTGACGCTAAGAAAGTAGGACTCTTCTGTACACGTAAAGTCTCATCTGACGAACAGTTGTATTTTTCAAGGCAGTGTCACCTTTCTCACGGAGGGGAATCTCAATGGCAACACAATGGGGGTTCGAACCTAGGACTAACAGTTTATGAAATCAGCAGCTACCCTGCCTCTGTATTATATGCGATTTTACAGTTAAGCTGTCTATATTATCACACAATGCTAACAACCCTCAAGTCCAGTACATTACGTTTAACATAATTTTTGATCCAGATCAGTCCGTTCACGGTTTTTACCACCATCCCCGATTCTTAAAGCTTTTTACCAACGTCTGTTTTTCTGTTCCAAGTTTTATCGCCAATCCACTTTCTCGTTTAAAGTTTTATTACCATAGCAATTTCTAGTTTGAAATATTTCGGTAACAGACACCATTGTTTTGGATTGTTTTACCTCTGAGCGGCACTTTTTTGCACACCATGGGCTAAATGGCCAGGCCACAAGGACCCCGAAGGCTCAGAGAAGGTTGGGGAAGGGGACCCACTGGAACAGCTGTTGGGAGACAGATGGTAGCCTCCCGTCAAGGCCATCCAGCGTGTTCTTTAACGTGCACAGGGTATGGCTCTCCCGCACACGGGGCCACGGCTTAACGTCCCATCCGACGGACGGCGGCCTTTCCAAACCCATCGGTGTCCCCTACTGACCGTGGGCAGGGCGGGGAAATTTTGCGGAGATAAATCTCAACGCTGACCCAGCTGGGACTCGAACCTGGGAACTACAGATTACGAGCCTGGCGCGCTACCGACTGAGCCACCCCCACCCCGACATTAACAGACACCAATTTTGGCACACGCTTGTCATTTTTCCATGTTATCCCTATGAGAAGAAAAATTCCACCTTACACCTTTTTATTTTGATCGCTTAATATTTCTATCTTGCATAAATTTTGTCTTTATTTTTGTACACTAAGCGAAAAATGTGTATGAAATAAGAACACGTGTCTTGTTTTGTGTTTATATTTGATCACAATATGTTTTATGTTCAAAACAATTTCCTATCGAACGCGTGTTTTGCCCGCTAAAACGTGAATTCTATGTTATCTCTATGGAAGTGAAATTCGTTCCTTACAGTAATTTTTGTTCGTTTAATTTTGTATCTTACTTAAATTCTGTTCATATTTTTCCAAAGTAAACACAAAGTAAGGTTTTGATTTAAAATTTTATCGTTCTTCAAGAAAAAAAAAATTTTTTTTTTTCGTTCATGCTGTGATTGACCAACTCAGATGCCATTTGCGTTGCTCAAAATGGAAAGCGTACACTACGGGTCATTCGTATCACTTTATCCCAACGACTTCACTTTTCGGTGATGGGACCACCCTCCCCCCACTTTATATTACACAGGACTATGTTAAAACCGTTTTTTTTTTTGAAATGGTTTAGTATGAAAGATGTAGGAGGGGGAAAAAACGGTGCGAAAGTGGCACCATTTGGTTCAAAGGATTATAGCTCTTACGTTAAATGAAGGAAATAATGTTAAATGAAGGAAATAATTAATCAGTAGCAAATAGCGTGCATCCGAGTTCAATCTCCACTCACCCTTTAGCAACGAACCGATAAGACCACTGGCACGAGCATGCAAGGTTAAATTATGTAGATATTTAAAAACACGAATTATTATACAGAGATGTGTTTGGAATAATATATTTTTTTTAACTACGCAGGGCCTTTCAGTTTGTAAAACCATCCGTCAATAAAACGTGGTCCCCAGTAGGTGTGAGGTACCGAACGCTTGTTGCGAAATGCACGTTGCAAGACTTAGAATTATATGAAAGTCGATGACACAAAATATGGGACTTTGTAATTATTTGGAGGATTGCATCAGCCTTTCTGATGGGTTGCCACCGAAAGTTTGGTTGGACTTAAAATATTTTGAGGGTGGAAATTACGAGGTTAGCCATGCGATGGGATGGAAATTTTGATAAGAGTTTAATAAAGGGATTGCATATTAACAAAGGGGGTGTTAGTTATGGATAAGTGTTTAATTAATAAGGAATACAAATAAATACATGAAATATACAACTACCACATTAAAGTATAGAAATATATGTGGGGTTGATTTACGAGGAAAATCACGAGTTAAAAAGAAATAAAAAAACATACGTTAATGAAAAAAAAAACATCCTTAATAAAAGAACATCAATATAAAACATGTGAAGGCAATATAACCTTCCTAGATTGCTAAAAGAAGAAAGCTAATCCCCACTTGATACACATCTAAGCCACCTCAGCAAGTAATAAGCTGTAACCGTGTGCATTAGCGCACAGATTTAAGCTCCTGCCCCGAAGCCCCACGGAACGTGCCCCGTCGTGGGAAGCTTTTTATAAAAATATGGTGCGGTTGCTAAACACTAGATGGCTCCACAGATTTATTACACATAGAGAAATCTGAGCGTTGTTTACCACACGATTGGTCAAACAGGGGGACGTGTGACATCAGGATACAAAATGGTGGAGTCTAGACTTAGAAAAAATTGCAGATGAGGGTAGAAACCAAGGGACTTATACGGGAGTTTGTGATCGGTGGGGGGAAATATGTATGGGTGACAAAAAAGACCCGCCTCCGCTTTGAAACACATTGGAGGCTGGTCCCATAAGATTTACATTGACCCGCCTCTGGTCCAGAACTCTCATTATCCTCCTACTCGCCTGCTGCGACGATGTAGACAATAGGCCCCGACTAAAGAGTTTGTTTCCTGTTAAAATGGAAAACATGGAGACTTCGTGCTGCTGGCGGCATAAAAACGATTTAAAACGTAAAATTTGTTGCATAAGGAATGTTATTATATATTTTAAACAGTTTAATTGAATTAAGGATCCGACCACGCTTGTTAAAAATTTACTAAGTAATAATTTGTACCTATGGCTTACTTGGGGCTAGAAAGCAGGTCCCTTAGATCAGTAGCGAAGGGCGCAACATTAATCTAGGCAAAAGCCACAACTGAGCTTTTAGGTTCAGTCTTTGAGTTTGGTTACTTGTTTTTCAGTTCTGTTTAATTTTTCCGAAAGTTTAAATTATATATATTTAATCACTTTCATTAGTTACTATTCTGTGCTTTATCATGCCAAAATGTAGAGATATAATGGAAAAACAAATTTAAGATGAATTAGGACCCCAGTTATTAAAATGAATCTTTGCAGATTTTGATTGAAGCTCATAATTGATGGAGACAATTGCTAAATCTCTACTAAATTAATCTAAAATAATTAACGGAACATCATTTAATTATACAGTTGTGCTTGTCATAAAAATGGTATTACATTCTTATTTATTCCAACACTGGAGATTTTTTTTCAATATTCTGCAGATGCAGTGGCGATATAAAAAAAATTCCCATTTCCCTGTCAACATTAATTTTCCAGCTCTCTAATGCTTTGTAGCTAATATCTTTGCTACAAAGCGTTGTAGTAGTCTAATGCTTCATTTTCGCGTCAAAATCCCCGAACTTTTCCCGTCCGTTATAATAGCGTTTAACCCCCCCCCCCCTTCATTTTTTTCTAGATTCGGGTTTCTTTGAGCAATAGAGTCAATCTATATTTAACAAAAACAATTTTATGCATAAATATCGTTCATTATCCGAAGTGAGCACTTTAATGAATACAGTAATTTTCGCGTCAGAACCCGTTCCGGTAACTTTTCCCGTCCGTTTTAGTAGCTTTTTTAAGATATATTTCAAAAATACGTGTAATATATATACATATCCCCCCCCCCTCCTTTCCATTTAATAGAATCTCAAATTGGGGGATGCCCCTTTTGCTCTCCAAATCTAGATCTAGCCCTGGTGGCTAATTTATTGACGTTATTTTTTCCCCCATTTTTGGACTAAATGAATTTTAAATTGTGTTTTACAATTATATGTTTTTATTTATATAGGTACAAATTATTACTTAGTGAATTTTTAACAAGCTTGGTCGGATCCTTAATTCAATTAAACTGTTTAAAACATGTAGCAAACGACATTCCTTATGCAACAAGTTTTCGTTTTTAAGTACAGCTCGTTATAGTTGATCCCAATGAAATTTGTCCATTTTTCTGGAGGAAGAAAGCAGAGGGGATAATTTGAAAAAGTCCAGGATACTCCTCCCCATCAAAAACTTTCATTCGAGTTGTTCCTCTTCACGATCTGCAATCGTTCACGTATTTCCCCATTTTTTGAAGGAATTTTTTCCCCAGACATGATACTTAACAGGGCGGCAAACATTAATATTGTTTTAAGTTATGATAAGAGGAAGCTGCAAATGATTTAGGAAAATCAAAATGGCTGATACAGACACAATACCTAAAATATATTTTAGATTATTACATGTGAATCAAAATATTCAATTTGAAATATAGTCTTGGGAAATTTCATTTTAAGAAAGTGTTATTTCTGCAATTTCAGTGCCTGAGCTATCGTAGCTCTGCTACTGCTGCAAGGAAATATTATTTTGAATTTTGATATGTTACATTTACGTCGCAGATATTTACCATTTCCGAATAAATATTAGAGAACAAATAATTTATTATTTTTCTAACGAAACTAAGAGATAAAAAATATTTTGTTTCCTGTAAGAGAATTATAAAATGCAAACCATTTGTATTAGAACACATAATCTTTGGCATGAAAACTGCGTAATATTTATAAGGTAATTGTTCTAATGATTACAAGAAAATCTATCTGGGCATCATGAAAAAGAGACGGTTATCTGTACTGTCAGATATTAAGCTTATTAGTAAGAATCCTTATTAGACCCAAGAAAACGTACTATGCCAATTTATTTTTACACTCGTATTTGCTTAGAAATAGCATTTATTGGTTAACGGTACACCCTCTTTATTAATATTTCCTTTATTATTATGCCATCCCGTGGCCGAGTGGTTAGCGCGTTTCACTATTGATCTAAGGGACCTGCTTTTGAGCCCCAGGTAAGGCATGGATGAATGTGTTTTTCCTAATCAGCTACTTATGCTGAGATCCCGCCATCCTCAGAGACCTACTATGGCGTATAAACTAACTCTTGTCAGATCTCTGTGACAAGCAGCTGCTTGAGGGGTATTTTTTTTATTTCTATATCCTTCATCCATTTACTACAGGCTTGAATGCCTGTGACCGAGTACTTAGTATTGTCAGCTACTGATCAAAGGAAACGCGGGTTCGAGCCCTAGATAAAACATGGAAGTTTCTCATTTTGTCTTTCTGCTTAGGTTCGCATACCTCATACTCCACTTTGTGGCATATTATACTAATAGATTGTCTGCCCTCTGTGCCAAGTAGCTGATTGAGGGATAATTAGTTATTTTATATGAAATGTGTGTGTTTCTCCTGGTGTTTTGCTCCTCTCTACTAATGAGAGAAAATATTTAATATTGAAAAAAGAATCAGAAACTTCTGCCTTCAGAGTATTTTCACATCAGCCTAGTCCAGGACACAATATGAGAGCAACTTCGATAAAATTTTATAATTATGCTTATCAAGAATTTAGCAATCTGGTAATCTGTCATATACACAAGAAAGAGAAAAAAAAAAAAATTTTATCCGAATTTCATGGTTTTGTAATAAGGGAGCACATTGGGTTAAAATGAGTCAGAACCTTGGTGTGGAAGAGTGAAGTTAAAATGCCTCTGAACAGATAAAAGAAGTGCCTAATGAAGTATATCGAATTATGTTTACCAAATATTATGAAAAATATACATTATTTTTGGAACAATATTTTTTGAAATATCTTTATTTTATTTCTCACTATTGCATATGCCTAAAACTAAGTTATGGGACAAAATTATTTGCTCCTCACTCTTTGTACTGTAAGATTTAATAGAGAAATCCTCTGTCTAAAAATCTGAACATTTATTATTCTTTTTGCAATGCATGATTTTTAGTCCAATTGTTTTTAACTTACAAATTTAAATAACTACATGTTCTAAAAAGCTAGTATTAACGCAGACAGCAAAACCAAAATAATGTTATAAATATAGACATGGACGTATGCAAGAAGGACGGGGTTTCCCCCCCCCCCCCCGAAAATTCGGTCATCTTATACAAAATCCAACACTTGTCCACCTGCTTGAAATCCAAAACAATTGTTTTGCATATTTTGCTTTAACCAAATAATAAAAGTCCGGCACTAAAAACAGGTTAAACAGGAAACTATAAAATTTTATTCCATATAGAATATTATTCAAAAAATATTTTGTCATCCGATGGAATATTTTACTCATATTCGCAGACCCCTGGAAACTAAATCCTGCGTACGTGTTTGAATACAAGTACAGGACAGAGAAATGGAAACAGTTTCATGTTATATCAATAAAATTCTACATTTTGAGCTCAATAACTCTTCGATATGCTTTTTAATGAAAAATATGTCTAAAGATCCCTTATGATGACCGGTTCCGACAGAGATGTCCGACTAATGGCACCCAACACCAGGTGCTGGAGCTGTGTGACAATGTTGCACATACTGGGAGATGTTCCTTTCCCCTGGATGACGGTGAACACATTGCCTACCACGGTGCTGACCAAGACAAAAACGAGAGTCATCACTAAACACGGTATTCCACTCTTTTTCATTCCCATTCTGTCTGAAACACCACTGAAGACGTGCTTGCATGTGTGCAGATGAGAGGGGCAAACGCAGTGCTCACAATGAAAACTATAAAAAGACTTTTACCATCCACATGGTAGGTATTCGATATGCTACCTGTTGCCATTCTCTTTGCAGTTGCATTGTAGTCATGAATCGGTCACGCAATGCCATGCGTCGCAAATGGTAGTCCTGTCACTCCATGATCATACATCGTCTTTCCGATCCTTGTCGGCTTGTGCTAGATCCTTCTTGCACCCACTGGCGCCATATGTATGTGATGGTGCTGGTTTGACGCCAAAAAGGTTGGCCACATCTCTGTATGACAAACCAGCTTCTCTAAGATCGATGATTCTTCCACGCTCAAAGTCTGTTAACTATTCGAACAGCTGTCAATGTTTGCGTAAGAGCATCTTTAGCAGTCTAGAACAATTTCCACGTTTTGTCAACCAGGAAGCTTTGGTTGCCTTTATCTGTTTGACTGCTCCACACCTGTAACGTCAGCTCGCGCCTGTCCAATCATTTCGATTGTCCTGCAAACCTAATCATTTCCATATAATACCACCTGTCTAAATTTTGTCACATTTACATAACTTCTTGCAAGTGCTGCATTTTTTATTTCCTGTAATGTATTTTGAAGTGTCCTAAAAAATAAGAATTATGCCTTTCTCTGACTAAACTTAGTTGGTACTTCAAATAAAACTTGGTAGGAAATAAAGACTTATTTCACAAATAGAAAGCACATCCTCCTTTGTCCTTCATTTCCACCTTTTCTGTCCTCCTTTTAGACCACTGGCTTCGGATGTGCCCTCATTAGATTAAAGAAAATATCTTAATATATAAGTGTACACATCACGTTTCTTATCAAGAGACACGTGCTAAACTACTTACCAGAGAATCTACCTATAGCTAGGGCTGTCCCTCAAATTTCTAAGTCAATCACCTTATCAGAAATTCAAGAAACTCCTTCAACCTCGAGAACTGCTGCTCAACAATATTCTGACCACATCTTCCACCAGCCAGACACAACCAATATGTAATTTAAGATTACTTCTAAGTACTCCAGTAATACATCAACACTTATGAAGACAAGTATTGAAGAAATGGATGTCTTACTAACACCTGAAATCAATTCCACCCAGGAAGAGTCTCACAGCTCTGTTCAAGAATTAAAAAAAATTCGCTCTGACAGGAAAACTAAATCTTAGTAATCTTAGTTTTCTAGACAGCTTCCTATTATTGTTTCTTTTCATGTTTTACGAATTATTTAACGGGATATTAGTAAAATTCGTGCTAATGATAAAATGTTATGTTTGCTACTAACTACTCATACCCCAACTGTAATTTATTTGCAAGACTTCGCTACAACCAAATTTTCATTTAAATCTCAATGCTGGCCCAGCTGGGACTCAAATCTGATGCCAGCAGCTTTATCCAAGATTCTTAAATCTTTCGAACCAACCATGGCTTGCAGCAAAAGTCTAGTCATCACCTTCAAAGTGTCTGAAAAGACTGTGAGGCTGGTAATGGAATTCGTTTTTTAATTTAGATCTTCCATCCAAATCACTAACAATTTTCCCATTTCATTGATAGATCATTTTCTTTGCAATTTAGATTTTGTTGGTGCCAGTCTAAATAGCAGATAGGTAGTCACTGAAAGGATAGCTATGTACCACTTCCCTGTGATGATGTATAGAACTGGCCAGGTCTAGCACCCAATGTCCAACCCCGCCTTTTTGTGGTGCAGGCCGTTGGTACTCTTCAAAAGAGATATTCTCTTGTGGAAGTGAAAGGGGAGGGCTGCCAAATTAGTATGGCCTACTGATCTGGACAACTATGGCTACTTTTTTTTTTCTACCCTGTTGAGTAGTGGTCAACCACACAGGGTTCTGGTGCTGACCATATAAACTTACTAGATGAAGGCTCTGAGCTTGATTATGGATCCTGATTTTGCTGCACTAGTGGGCTTCTGTGGAGGGAAAATCTTCCACTGTTTTCTGTTTGTTTGTGGGTTGACAGCCCCAAGTGAATAGATTCACAGGATGTTTATCAGCTGATGGATAATCCTGAGCAGAGATCATCGCAGGCATCCGAACTCTTTACTTTTACTGGCATCATCAAATTCTACATTAGAGGAAGTCTTCCAGGGTAGATGACTTCAGCCTTTAGTGGTGGGGGAACGGGTCTTTCTCTATGTCTGTAATTAGGGGGTCATTTGATATTGTCGGCATTCCCTCTCTCAATAAACATAGTTTCTTTAAACATCACATTAACCATTTTCTCTCCATAGGTAGTTGGAATGCGAGGACTCTGCACAAAGCTTATTTTCTTGATGTCCTCATACATGATTTCCACCATTTTAATTTAGATATTCTCTGCTTGCAAGAGATCAGATGGACTGATAAAGGTCAGATTTTTAAAAATAATCTTAAATTTCTCTTTTCAGGGAGGGAAGATAATAAGCATCACCAAGGCGTGGGTCTGCTGCTCAGCAGATACTCTAGTGATGCTATTCTAGGATATGAGTGCATTAATGAAAGGTTTCTTACAGCAAAATTTCAGACAAGCATTACAGACTTGAATACGGACAGTTTCATATTTTGAATTTTGTCAAGAAAGGAGATATTACCATTGTTCTAGATGACTTTGGGTTGGGTTGTTTTACCTCTGAGTGGCACTTTTTTGCACACCATGGGCTAAATGGCCAGGTCACATGGACCCCAAAGGTTCAGAGGTTAGGGGAGGGGACCCACTAGAATAGCTGTTGGGAGACAGATGGTAGCCTCCCGTCAAGGCCATCCAGTGTGTTCTTTAACATGCACAGGGTATGGCTCTCCCTCACACGGGGCCAAGGCTTAACGTCCCATCCGACGGACGGCAGCCTTTTCAAACCCATCAGTATCCCCTACTGACTGTGGGCAGGGCGGGGAATTTTGTGGAGATAAATCTCAACGCTGACCCAGATGGGACTCAAACCTGGGAACTACAGATTACGACTGAGCCACTCCCACCCCTCTCTAGGTGACTTCAATGCCAAAGTTGGTACTGACTCTGACCTTTGGGGAGGGGTGATAGGCTCCTACAAGTAAGCAAACTTAATGGTTTCAGAATAACTTCAGTGGTGAGCAAACCGTGACTGTCACGGTTTGCTTACCACTGAAGTTGAGGAATGGGGCCATTTTAAACAGGCTTTTTCGGAAACTAACAATACTCTTTTAGGAAAAAAAAGAGCAGAGGAGTGAGAATTATTTGAGTGATAAGGTACTCAAACTTAATTCTGAAAGAAATAACTGTAGGAATGTCTTTAATCAATACCCTATTTGTCCTAATAGAAAGCATTACAGAGAACTTAATAGCCATGTAAAGGATCAGTTAGCTGCTGATAAGAATCTTTGGCTTAATGGCTTGGCTCTCAAAGCCGAAGAAGCAGTTAGACAGCACAACAGCAGAGAGCTGTACCAAATAGTTAATGTTTTGCGTGGTAGAAAACGAACAGGTATACAGGGATTGAAGAATAAATAAGGTAAGGTTTTAAAAGGTGAGGATTCTGTCATGGCTAAGTGGGCTGAGCATTTCAGTGATGTTCTAAACTATGTGGTTAGTTCTACTCCCATTGTTTGCAATGATGATAGATGCATTACTGGCTTTAATGGGGGCCCTATTTATTAATGTTAGTTTGGCTGTTTCTAAACTTAAACCATAAATCCCCAGGGGTAGATGAAACTACTACGGAAATGCTTAGAGCTGGGAATGTTACAGTTACTACATGGATGACTGATATCTTGAATTTCTTTTATGATAAAGGAATGGTTCCTAAAAATTTTAAACATTGATGATAATCACAGCATTACCTGCTGCTCTTTTCGCGTTGACAAATCAATAAAGTTTTTGCGGAAAAAAATTTCGCCAACATACGGGATTTGAACCCACATCTCCCCATAAACATGCCAGAGTATTCTTCCAGTTGAACTAATGCCAGCTGTTTTTTTTTCCGCTAATTTTAAGACTAAACTCTTATCAGCGAGATTTTTGGACCAACCATTGGCGCCATCTATGATCTCAGGTGGCAACTATTAACTTTATATTGCACAGAGTAAGATGGAAATAAATCACGTGTGAGAGTTTGTTAGTCTTGTAGCAATTGTTTTGCTTCTGGTGTTCAACAAGGGTACATTTTGTCCCATTTTCTCTTTAGTTTTGTTATCAATTATGCGAAATTCACTGCAAGGGAAATATTTTAGCCTTAAATGGTCTGGAGATACAAAAATTTCTGATTTAGATTACGCTGATGATTTAGCCCTTTTGGCAAATGATGTTGATGAGATGAACTATCTTTGATTCGAGCTCTTGATGAGGCTGGTAGTAGAGTAGGTTTGGTCATAAACAAAGAGAAAACTAAAGTAATGAAAATTGGTCAGGCAGGTATAGTTCAGTTAATATGAATGGTTGTACTCTTGAGGTGTCTCAGTTTAATTATCTTGGGAGCTATGTAACAGATACCGGTGATGTGTGGCATAAGATTAACAGACAAATAGGGATTGTTGGCAAGACTTTTAAGAATTTATGTAGAGTTTGGAGAAATAGGCTATACACCTAAAGACTAAAATTAGACTGTTTAATAGTTTGGTCCTGTCTAGGGTTAGTTATGTTAGTGGAACTTGAATGCTTTGTAAACAAGATAACAGGAGACTAGATGCTTATACAGTATCTTGGGCATTAGGTGGTTCAACTTTGTAACTAATGATGAGGTTATGCAAAGGAGTCAGCAACCTCCTTTAAGCAGTATATCTTGTGCAGAGAGAGACTCCCCGTTGGTTTGGCCATGTTGCCTGTGTGGTTAATTATAGATTAGCAAATAGGCTTTTGAACAGTGTGTCTAAAAGCATCAGAAATAGGGGGAGACATAGGATGCAGTGGGCACACAATGTCAAACAGATGCAGAGGGCAGACAATGTTAAACAAGACCTTGTTAGAATTGGTGTGCAGTGGCCAAATACAGCAGATATAGCTCAGGATAGATATGCTTGGAGAACTAATTTGTGCGATCTGGTTGGACCTCCATAGCCAATGGCTGCGAATCACGAATTCATACTCTGCCCTTAAAAATAGTAGTGTTCATCGAATGGGCTAGTTTTGGATCACGTGCTTAGTCTGAAACTGTTTTACCACTCTTATATTGTTTCGTTTCAAAGTCTATGCCATTTTCTTTTATCACTATTCTGGCTATGAGGCATTATGGGCATAAGAATTCACATATAATGTAAACCCAAACATACGAAGCAAATAAATTTATGTAATCAATGGTAATGAGCACAAGCAACTCACATTGACTATGCAATCATCAAAATAACTGTCATCTAGAAGCATATGCATTAATCATCATCAGCATTAAATGATCGTGCAATAGTAACTGTAGTAAAATAATGAGCTAAAACTCTTTTTTTAAATATTTCCATGGTCGTTAGTTGAGGAATACCTGTATGTAAGATTTCACAGGAAACAATTTTAGTTATCAATGCTCAACTTAACATGAATTGACTTTAAAACACATTTCTCCCCTAGCAATATAATGTGAATTAGTAATTTAGGATCACTCTGATGCAGCCAGAGTACAGGTTAAAATACTGGATGGTAGCATGAGTATCAGAGGTGCACCCAGAGGGGGTGGGTTAGGGGGCAAGGGGCCCTGGCACCCCCCCCCCCCCAAAGGAAAAGAAAAAACATTAGAAAATTTTCCAAAAATCTTTTCCTAATTAAAATTCATTTTTTTTATGTTGTGTCATGTCTTCTATTTCTATACTACTTATGAATTAATGGTCACATAAGGTGGAATTATCCTATAGCTCTCGGGAATCACAGCCATTGTGAACACAAGGCGAACAAAGTAGTGCTTGGGCAGACTGAGCGCCATTTCGTTTGCCCGTGTCAGGCCAGTGGGCCCCTCAGCTCCCCCCAAGATTAAATCCCGAGTACGCCACTGATGAGTATAGTATATGGCAGGACTATATTTATAGTGTCTACAAGATATAGGTATCAATGGAGTCTGTGTAGATATCAAGTGACCTTTGTTGCGCAAAAGTTTTGACAATGGTGTACATATTACACACATAGACCACTAAAATGAAACTCAAAATATTATATTCGGATAATATTAAGTTATATCATATATACCAATCAGCCAAAACATTAAAACCACCTACTTAATATGATGTAGGTTCTCCCCTCACCGCTAAAAGAGCTCTCACCTGATGAGGCATCGGTTCAACCAGACGTTGGGAGGCGACACTTGATATTTGGTACTATGACTGTAACAGTAGCTAGTAGTGCTAGTTCCCGTAAATTACATGGTTGGGGTGATTCTGTTCATACCCATATCTCCAACTCAAACCATAAATAGATTATTATAAATATTATTATATGGCACACTATTTGCATTGGAAACCTAATGTGGTATCATTTACATCATTGCCACCACAGTTGGGGATTTTCTCATGTATCAAGCACAGACTGTATTCATTAAAAGCTGGACTGCCACGAAGTTGTATCAGTAGACATTGGATAACAATGAATGCAGTGGACGACCCACCAACAATATACACCAGCCCTGACATCTGTGTTTGATACAATGGTGGCAACAATGTAAGTGGTTACTCTCTCCCCTCTAGAGTTTTCCAAGACAATGGGTGAATAGACTGCCATATATTAATACTGCATGATACTGTTTAATTTTGGATTTATGAGTGGCCATATTAAGGTCTGAGATAAGTCCCCCTTAGTTACCAGACATAAAATTATGAAACTTGGATACGAGAAAGAAATACTTATATATGTAAATCTGTTATTACTCATTGACACATCTGTGGTAGTTCTTTCTAATTTTCAGTCTACTTTTGAAAAGTATATGGATGATATCATAAATACTGCAAACTGTTATCAAATATTAACATTATAATTTTTTCCCATTCGTAAAATGTTTTTGGAAACAAAATTGTAACAAGATGATCTTCAATAAAATTATTTTAATGATCACATGAAAATTCAATTTTAATTACAAGTGAAAATGTGAAGCAACTGGGAAGCAATCATATATAGCCTCCTGAATTGCACAGCCAGTTATATTACATATAATACATATTAACGAACAAAGTAAATAAAGCTAAATTTAGTGTACATTATATTCTATTTTCCCAATGAAGAAAAAATATTACCTTTCATGTGGGGCTGATAAAAATTCAACCAAAGAATCACCAGTGACACATGAAATTTGTTATGTTGCTAAAAAACACACCCTCTTCTGTGATGTTGCTAAAAAAAATTCTGAGTTAGCATATATCCTAATTATATTCATGAGCACAAAATTTTAATTGGAAAATTAAAGAAATGGAACAAATGCATTCTAAAATGGCAATATATCGTAACTAACTTTTTCAATCGTAACTAACTTTTTCAAATTGTGGATTTCATCAAAAATCCACAATTAAAGCTGCTTCGGGAAATTTTATCGTTTTTAATTTTAAAAAATCTGCTGTGCATGAAAGTAAATATTACTGTAAAATATTTTTGGGCACATTAGGGTATTATTTGAAATGTTGCAGAATTTTAAAATATTGTAACACTACATGAAAGCCATCTATTATGCAAATCAGCTTGAAACAATAATGCCCAGGGCCTGATGCAGAGGGGGTGCCCCCTTCAAAATGCTAAAAGGGTAATAGAGGCAAAAAATTATTAAAATTATGCATATTACATGCAATTTTCAAGAAAAATTTTAAAGACCTCTAAAACAGGGAGGGAAATGTTATACTGCAATGGAAATCCAGTCTCTTGGGCTCCCCTTTTACTTTTTTCTGGCTCAGTTGAGTTTCGTCCCCCCCCCCCCGCTCTTATCTATCTCTAGATCTGGGCCTACTAATAACCACTGTGCAAAAGAAACTTAGTAGATAATCATAAAGTAGGCTGTAAAAAGTTGCCTCTGCAATCCTATATAAATGAGAAAAACAAAAAAAATAATTTTCGCTATGAACTTCTTAACTCTTCAGCAAACATCAAATGTTATATGTGTGTGGAGTAGCTCTAGACTGGTTAAAGGAGGAACAAATTAACTTTATATACTGCAGTAATAGCAGAGGCATAACTATGGAATGACACAATGCCAGGAACCCTCAGGGCCAGACATCAGAAAAGGAAAAACAATTTTGAAAGTAAAACACTGGAAGCTCAGGGAAACATGCAAAATAAAGAATAGAACATCAATGCAGTCTTTGAAAACTAAATTCATACTTTTCACTTGAATTTTCTCTTCATGGCATAGCCATGCCAAAATGACGGTAAAAAACATCCCACTCTTGCAAAGACCATTGCTTATCGTCATGTGACTAAAACAGGTGTGCCCATTAAAATGAGGTAGATTCCCCAGCGAGCTGACTGAGCATCTCATTAAGGTCAGAAACAGGTTTGACTCCCCATCTTCATGTTGAATTGTATGTTAAAATGTATTTGATATGAAGAACTCTTTAGGAGGACTTTTTATCCATAGTATTTCACTTTAGGTGCATTTAAAGTTTGTTTTGGATTTTGTATCAACATTTGTTTAAAAACAAATGTCAACTAGAAAACGATGACAAAAAAAGTGAAGACTATTGTGAAACTGTAAATGTTGATATGAGATGTCAGTAGAGAATGCAAGCAAGCTTCTTCGAGTTCAACTAATGAGACAGAAACTATAGAATTAAATATTCTACCAGATTTTGATGAGTCTAGTCGTAGTTCAACTTAAAAGATGCATGCCCACCAGCAAATCACAGTCAAGTGTCAGATATGAAGGGATTTAATTTTAATTTGGTAAGCATTAACGCTTCATGTTATGTAACTGATAGGCATAATTTTAAGGAACTGAATGATAAACTGAATAAGGAACTGAATGATAAAGTTAAAAGATTTGCTGTAGAAAATGGGCACTGTAAGCTTAAAGGTCACTATGTAAAAGACAGCTATGGGCAATCTTTTTTTTTTTGAAAAATACTATTATAGTACTTCCAAATCTGGATTAAAAACAGAAGGAACCTGGTTTTGCTATTCACTCTTACTTCAAATGGCATATTGTGAGCCATGCTGGCTGTTTGCAAATAGAAGCTCTAACAAACTATAAGATGTTTGGATAGAAAGAATACTGTGATTGGAAACATGTAGTAGATGCTTTAGAGCAACACACGTCATCAAAACTCCACTTAGCTTCAGGTGTGTATGAAACAGTGGCATTTACATGGCACACTAGATGATGAACTTGAGTACAAGATAAAGAAAGTCTTTTCGGTGACAAATTTTACATAGACTTCTCAATGCAGCTCTCGCCTTTGCAACGTGCAATTTGGCCTTCTGGGGACACAAAGTAAAAATCGCCTGCAACCAGGGTGGAAGTAGTAATTTCATAAGTGTGATTGAATAATTGAGTAAGTATCATCATGTGTTAGAGGAGCTACGGAGTAAACCTAAAGACCAGATTAAAAATACGAGTCCAAAATGAACTTATTAACCTATTATCACAGAAAGTGGAGAGTCAGCTGATAATTGAAATAAAAGCTGCCTAATTTTATTAAATTATATTTTATACTACCCAGGAACTTTAAAAAAAAAGATCAACTATGTGAACCACGGATGTGCGAAATTTATCACTACTGTGTGATTGAAAGAGATGAAAATGGAATATCAAAGGCACTTCATATAAAATAATCGTTTTTAGGTTTCCATATAGTAGAAGACCAATCTGCTTTATCATTATCCAACCAGATTGTAAAAACAATTGAAGAGCAAGAAATTCCCCTTACCAAATGTCATTGACAAGTGTATGATGGAATCAGTACACGAGTGGTATGTATAGTGGAGTACAATGATGAATAAATGACATTGAGCGGATTGCAGTTTATGTCAACAATGCTGCACATAACTTAATCTAATAGCAAAAAAGGTGTAATATTCTATCAAGTTTGCTTTCTATTTCTATAATGATGAATCTAAAAATCCCTCTGTCACAATGAAAAATTTAAATCCAACCATAAAGATCAGGATGGTATGACACAGTTTTTGCCTTAAAAGTACGATTTGTTGATGCTCAAAAATCCCCTGAAAAAAATATTTTGTTGAGTTCGAAACCAAGCAGAAGCACTGAAAACACTTCTTGAAAACTATAATTTTGTTTGTCTCATGGTTTTTCTTTTCAAGATTTTATAGTTCATCAACATAGTTTCTAAAGCACTTCAATCAAAAACTATTGACCCGGCAGATGCTTCAAAATGCTTAAAAGTGTGTCATAAGGAACTTCAAATTTATCGAAATAATTTTGAGGATTTGAAGGAAGAAACAACTAACACTGTGGCAAGTTAGTGCATTCATCCTAAATTTCTCCAGACATGACAGAGAAAGATGTGAAGATGTAAGGTTAAAGGTTCCTCTGTGAAGATGTAAGGTTAAAAGAACCTGAATGTTTGTTTTGAGTGAATGTATTTTTTTGCATGTTGGACATAATCATATATCAACTTCAATGTCAGTTCAATGGTTTGCACGAGGCTGTTTCAACCTTTAATGTTTTGCACCTTACATCCTTGCAAAGCTTAAGCAATACATATCTTTCACAAAAGGCAACAGAGTTTACAAATAAATACGAAACAGACATTTCTGTGTCATTTTCAAAAGCTTCTCAGTATGCGATCAGCTCTTAATGATGAAATTCAAAAGGTATCGCTGATCAGTGAACTGCAACTCTGATGAATGTAAAAAAATCACTTCCTATCATCCAGCTTTCCCTGAACATTTCCTGCAACACTTGGTTATTTCTGATCATTTCCGTCACTACTGCTAGTGCTGAGCATTCTTTTCAAAGCTGAAAATAATGAAAAACTATTTAAGAAGTACCATGGCCCAGAAGAGGTTACAAGATTTGGCTGTGCTATCAATTGAACAGTCTTTGGCCTGGAAGATGGACTTTGAGGAAATAATTGATAACTTTGCAGAGATGAAGGCCAAAAAGAAAGAATGTCATAAGTGATACTAACATATTTCTTAACTTTTTGGTAAGTCTCGTTTTCCTTAGCAATTTAGTGTACATATATTTTTTTTATTTTATTTTTTGAAAAATTACATTATCCTTGCAATATAATACTACTCATACCTAATGCAAATTTAATAGTTTTTTTTTTTTTGAAGATATCCTTCTATACTCTAAAACAAAATCACCCACAAGTTAACAAGTTATTTTTTTATTTTCTGAGGGGGAGAGTGGGGCCTATGATGGAAAGCCAGTGGTTAGCCATTGAGTAACAGAGTAGACATCGTTTAAACAGACATCATGTCTGCTTAAACAATATGATATGCAAAAATTCCTTGGAGAATGGATAAAAAACCTTTATAAATATTATACTACAGAAATGTACATTTATGAAAATGACATGTTATAAGAGGATAGAGACATTTTGATGATGGCCACAAAACCACTGTATATGGCAAATGCCTGGGTAGACCTAGTACTTACACACACTTAATACCATTGCAAAAAAAAACAAACATGGAAGCTCATTAGAAAAACTGTCACATAGAGTAGACAAGTTTGCATGTGTTATAAACAAGTCAAACATTAGATGTGCTACCTCACCCTTTATATTCATCTCATATGGTCCCATGAAACTTTTTTGCTCTGAAGGTTGGAGATATCTCTTGAAATAATTAATGGCAGTTTTCCACTATCAAAATGGATTAGCAGAACAACAGATGCACCAACAGAGATGCATCTGGATCCACCAGTTCTTTCTAGAGCTTATTGGCAGCAGTGTGTGGTTAGCAGAGGAGAATTATTTTGAAGGTGTTGCTGATGTGTAAGAATCCTCCTATAGTGTGACTCTATAACTAATCCAATTGTTGTTATTTGAATCTATCTGTATATTGACAAAATATATGATCATTAATAAAGTATTATATATGTGATTATGCAATACTGAATAACTATATCTTCAGTTTCATAATTGTGAAAATATAGCTAATTGCCAGAATTGTACAATATTTGTACATAATCACTGACACCAGTAACCTTTAACAAGGCTATTTTTATTTTTCTATTTTAACAAAAGGAAATACAATAAGATGGTCTGTAAATTGCAGGTAGTCACTGGAAGGAGAGCTATGTACCAATCCCCTGTGATGATGCATAGAACCGACAAGGCCTAGCAATTAATGTCCAACCCACCTTCTTGTGGTGCAGGACGTTGGTACCTTTCAAAAGAGATACTCTCTTGTGGAAGTGAAAGGAAAACAAAAAAAAAAGCAGACTTTTGTTTGATAACTTTTGTTTGAAAAAAAGCAGACATTTTTTTGGATAACTAAAGGAAAATTTTTCATAGTAAAATTGAAAACTGTATTTACACAGGTCACATTAAATGTGTTTTGTAAGAGACAAAATTTAAACAAGTGACAAAATTTTTTATTATTATTTTCATTATGAGGTAGTCACTGGAAGGACAGCTATGCACCAATCCCCTGTGATGATGCCTAGTACCTAATGTCCAACCCCGCCTTCTCGTGGTGCAGGCTGTTAGTACCTTTCAAAACAGATACTCTCTTGTGGAAATGAACGGAAGAGGGGGCTGCCAGATTAGTGTGGCCTACTGATCTGGACAACTATGGCTACTTTTTTTTTTCTACCCTGCTGAGGAGTGGTCAACCACACAGGGTCCTGGTGGTGACCATATAAACCTACTGGATTGGATTGGACTGAAATAAGGACTGAGATAAGACTGAAATAATGATTATGGATCCTGAATTTGCTGCACTGGTGGGCTTCTGTGGAGGGAAAATCTTCCACTGTGTTTTCTGTCAATGTAAGGTTATAGAAGGTGATGATTCTGTCACGGCTAGGTGGGCTGAGCATTTCAGTGATGTTCTAAACAATGTGGTTAGTTCTACTCCCATTGTTTGTAACGATGATAGATGCATTGGTGGCTTTAATGTTGGCCCTATAACACAATCTGAAGTTATTTTGGCTGTTTCTAAACTTAAACTACATAAATCCCCAGGGGTAGATGAAATTACTACAGAAATGCTCAGAGCTGGGAATGTTTCAGTTACCACTTGGATGACTGAAATTTTGAATATCTTTTATGATAAAGGCATGGTTCCTAAGGATTTTACCAGAGCTATTAACATCCTTATTTTCAAAAAAGGTGATCACAGTTCTTGTGATAACTATAAGGGTATCAGCCTACTCTTTGTTCCAGGTAAAGTTTTTTTGCATGATTGTGCTTAACAGAATTAAGAATCTGGTTGACAGGCAATTGCGTTATGAGCAATGCGGATTCAGAAGTGGTAGGGGGAGATTCTTGAGAATTGTTTAGAGTTTCAGAAACCTTTGGTTGCTAGCTTTGTTGATTCCAAAATGGCTTTCGACTCTGTTGATCGTCATAATTTGTGGTTGGTTGTGAGATCATATGATATACCAGACAAGTCAGTTAACATAATGAAAGCTCTCTATAATAACACTGAGTTGTGTGTGAGAGTTGGTAAGTCTTGTAGCAATTGGTTTAGCACTACTTCTGATGTTCGACAAGGGTGCATTTTGTCTCCCTTTCTCTTTAGTTTGGTTATTGATTATGTTATGCGATTTTCACTGCAAGGGAAAGATTTTGGCCTTAAATGGCCTGGAGATACGAAAATTTCTGATTTTGATTATGCTGATGATTTAGACCTTTTGGTAAACGATGTTGATGAGATGAACACTTTCATTCAAACTGTTGATGAGACTGGTAGTAGAGTAGGTTTGGTTATAAAACAGAGAGAAAACTAAAGTGATTAAATTTGATCAGGCAGGTTGTGGTTCAGTTAATCTGAATGGCTGCACTCTTGAGAAGGTGTCTCATTTTAATCATCTTGGGTGTTATGTAACAGATACTGGTGATGTGCAGCATGAGATTAACAGGCAAATAGTGATTGCTGCCGGGACTCTTAAGAATCTATGTGGAGTGTGGAGAAATAAGCATATAAAGATTAAAATTAGACAGTATAATAGTTTAGTTCTCTCTAGGGTTAGTTATGGTAGTGAAACTTGGACGCTTTGTAAACAATAGAAAACTAGTTGCTTTTGATTCTAGATGTTTACACAGTATCTTGGGCATTAGGTGGTTCAACATTGTAAGTAACAAGGTTAGGCAAAGGAGTCGGCAACCTTCTTTAAGCAGCATATTGTGCAGCGAGAGACTCTGTTGGTTTGGCCATGTTGCCAGTATGGATAATTATAGATTATTGAATACGGTCATGAACAGTGTGCTTAAAGGCTTTGGAAAAATGGGGAGACCTAGGATGTGGTGGGCAGAGAATGTCAAACAGGACCTTGTTAGAATTGTTGTGCAGTGGCCAGATGCAACAGATGTCGTTCAGGACAGATGTGCTTGTAGAACTAAATTGTACAGTCTGGTTGGACCTGCATAGCCCATGGCTGCTTGAGAATGATGATGAAATATTTAGTTCTCTCCTCAATAGAAGTGAATAATTTAAGATTTTCCTCAAATCACACTATTACAGTGAAATGTCAGTATAACTAATGCCAGATAATGAACTATTCAGTGAAACAAAAAAAAATTTCTGACCCTTGCCATTTTAGTATATCTATGTAAAAAAATTTCATTTTAACAAATACGAGCATAACAAAATAAAAATTTATCCCGATACCAAAAAAGAAAAAAAAAGAAGAAATGATCAGTATAATGAAATTTGCAAAAAGAAAAACCTTAAACAATATGCACAATGTGCACTTTTTCAACTTTATATATTTTAGTTTTTTAGCAATTGGCAAATCTGTTATGATTTAAATGATGTGAGATATCTAAACCAATCACAGCACTACAGATCACATGCTCCTCTATATTGCCTGCATAGATTTTTGCTGATCTCACTGCATGGCATAGATGCCCTCTACACTTGCCTGCATGATGTTTTAAAATGATATTGTCACATTTTCCTAGCATAAAAGAAGTTTTGAACTTGGATATCTAGGTAATTGATTATATTATAATGCAAGCAACAGTAGCATCAGCAAAAAATTCTTTCAAAGCATTTCCAATCTGTGCATTTTATTATCATCATTCATTAATGTAATTGTTATATTTGTTTGTTATTATTATTTTTAATTAATTATTTTTATTAATTAATTAATTAATTTTTTCGGTTTTGTTATTAGCAGCCAGTACAACTGGACAATGTATTGGAGAGTTGTGACATCATTCAAAAATTCGATAACAGATGTTTGTTGGAATAAAAAGTTAAAAAACTTACTGACTTTTTTAAGAATTTAACTCTAATGCACAGTAAATTTCTTTCATAATGATTATTTTGTAGTATGTAACTCTCATAGCATGTTTTTAATTAAATTTCAGTATAATGAATATATTTTGGTCATCTGCTCAATTTCATTATACTGACATTTCACTGTACTATGTAAAAGCTTGCTCCTCAGAATTAAAATAAAAAAATTGCATCTAATTACATGAATATATATATACACACACAAACAAAATATTAAATTATTTTAAGTACAAAGTTATAAAAAAATCTAATTACAATAAAGTTGCAACAAGCTGTTACCAGCACATTTTGTTTCTGAAGCTGTTGTAAAAATAAAGAGTAGAACACAGTTTTCTAATTTGGTGTTTCATAGCTCTTAAACATAATGCAGGCGGTCTGACAGATAATGGTAGGGTTTTAGGAAGTACTGTCACCCTGAATGCTGTACCTGTATATTGCCTCACTCAGTTTAGCCCATTGTCTCACAAAGATTTTTACATTAATCACCACCAGAATTACTATTTTATAGTGGAATTTGGCCTAATATGTATAATCGAAATTTCACTTGATTTTTATAATATCCAGTGCCACTAAGTATTTTTAATATGTAATTTCACCTAATTTTTATAACATCTAATTTCATTCAAACAGAGCTAAACTGATGGATAGAAAAAAAAAATAAAAAACTGTTAAATTCTTACTTGCAATATGTTGAAATGATGGAAGGTTTCTGTGGTATTTAAAAGTGTTTTGGGGTAGAACATCTTGTAATATTCAGAGTAGTGGAAGCAAACAGAGCACATTCATATTAAATAATTTTCATGTTTTTTTTGCTTGGTACACAATCTTGGAAAGTAATTTTTCCCTGAGCGAGGGGGGAAACTTGTAATATGGGTCCACTATAGTATTACTGACAATATTCTAGATTTTACCAATTTTTACAATGCAAAATCTGATAAACTGATTCATAAAAAGAATCCCTGCAAGCATTCTTCAATGGCTTATCTATTATCTGCAGAATGGTATCTGACACCACACGCCATCTATTGGCAATGCAAATAAAAAAACTAATAAACAGAAATAATTATAATGCATATGAATAGAAAGACTATTTATTTCTGAACAAAAAAATATTTACTTGGGCTCTACCATACTCTGAGAAAAATCGAGCTTTTTGCCAATTCTGCTGAATCAGATAAACTTCAGATTTAAAAAAAAAATAACCAATCAACAGAAATAGGTCACATCATATATCAAATTAAAAAGAATTTACTCCAAATTTTATGAAAATAAAAAAAATTTTAACAAATTTACAAGCATATCAATTTTAACACGACTTTATCACTATGATATAATGAAAAAATAGATTAGACAATGCACCTAAAACTTAATTTTGGAAAATCCGATGAATAAAAACAGTTAAATTATGTATTATTTGAAAGGAAATTTCTTCTCCAATATTACAATATTTACATGAAACATGATTTTTATTTCTTTTATTGATTTTTTTCTATGTGGTATATTTTAAAACATGGGTCAGCATTATACAAGGTGACTTAGATTGCTCACATTAATGTGATATTCTGTGATGCATATGAAATGGAAAAACACTTTCTTGGCTGCCTTTGTTACTAAACATTATGAATTTTTCTTTGGGAATTGAAGTTTGGTGATCTTGGCTAAGTACTAAAAAGTTAATGCACCAAAGCAAAAAAAACAACAAGCATCTATATCATCAGAGTGGCACAGCCGTTATATTGAGAAGGGAGGGGGGGGACTCTTTTAAAGCCATTCAATATAAACTTAAAAACTCATAATAAAAAAAATAATTTTGCAGGTGGGTGGGTGGGAGTAAAATGCCTTCATCATTTGTGTGGAAGGGGGGGGGGGGAACTTGACAAAATTGCCCTCCCCAAGGACAGATTTCCATGCAAAGGAAAATTTTTCTTCCCCATCATAGTCCTCATTCATTTTCAGGGAACTATACAAAATAAAAAAATTTTTAACTGGAAAATGAAGAAGTGATAAAAAAATTCACATATAACCTAATGCATTGTGAAGTAAAATATCCACAACAACTTGTAAGCCAGCAACCCGATGTACTGTAACTCCAAAAGATTGAATTCATAGAAATCAAAACTAAGGTTTAAATATAAAAGTAAATACTAACTGGATGCATGGTGATGTTTTCCAATCTGTGATCCAACAACACTCGCTGTAAACAATCCACTATGTATCCCCTTGACTCCACATATGTCCCAACAATTAACAGATCAGTCACCTGCTCAGCAGCAACACAGTTTATACTGCAGGTAGTCTTTACAATAACGAGTTCTGGCTTCCTCTGGTTAAAAAAGACTTCTTTTACTCATAGTTTCAATTTGAAGAGTGGGAAAGGGGCAAGAATGTTGGGATAATTCTAGGAATTCAGTAATAAAGTATCACAGGAAAATGTCCTGTAGATAAGAAACACTCGAAACAATTAGCTGAAAAAAAAAAACTGGTTGCCCTGAGTGGGATTCGGACCATCACCCAGAAACATTCCAGGTGTCATAACCACTAGACCACCAGAGACTAAGCATTTTTTTCAACAATGTTGAAGACTGCCTCTGGCCAGAGGTGAATAAACAAAATGCAGGAATGCTTATATGTCACAATGTTGTAGAAAACGATTAGTCTCTGGTGATCTAGTGATTATGATGCCTGGCAAGCTTCTGGGAGACATGGGTTCGAATCTCACTCAGGGCAATTATCGTTTCCAGGTACTTTTAGGAATATTAAAACAGGTTTAAGGTAGAAAAGAGAATAAAACTAAAAAAAACAAAAGTACATAACTTGTAATTACTTCCAAATTCTTTTTAAAAAATTTCAGTTTTTTTTTTTATTAATTTTCAGGAGATTTTCAAACTTTAAGGAAATTTTTGTTGATAATAGTTCAAGTCAAACTTGTACTATTATCAAACTTGTATCTAAATCAGAAGGTTGCTTCAGCAAGAGTAACATTAATAAACATTTTGGACAGTATTGTACAGCACTTCTAAAAAATGGCAATCCCATAGCTTTAACAAATTATATTGTAGTTAAAAAAAATGCATCATATGAAAAAAAAGAAGATATTATTTTTCATGCTTGAATTATTCATTTTTAGAAGATATAGATATAAGAATATTTTCGAATGGATTTTTCTTTTGTACTAAAAATGGATACAAGCATCCTTGGCATTTGTAATTGTCATAAATGTTTACATTTATGACAATTCATTTTTAAACCTTTTGATTGGACAGAATTACAAGGAAGAATGCTAATAATTAAGATATTAGGTGATTATGTAAAAATATTTAGAAAGTTATACATTAAAAAAAAGGAGCAAAGTATTCAGTGCATTATCACTATCAGGCCATTTTGTACATTTTTTAAAGTAGTGTATACACCTAATCTCTTGATCCCTCAATGAATGTCATTATGATTTTGCACTGATGTACATAAGTGTATCCACAGTTTGGGTTTTATCTTTCCTGTGGTGCTAGTTTGCAGTGCTGTCTTCAGTTGGGATAACACTGCACTAGTTCATTGGACACTGTAGGTCTTTCGTGCAATCTTGGGATGTGTGTATATCCCCCTCAAGAAAATACAAAATAAAGTAGATTCTGTTTAATTGGGACACATCGGGACTAGAACACTTTTGACCCAATTAAGTGGCTGCCCAATTATGTGAAGTTCCACATAAAGAGTTAAAAAGATAGAAAACAAAAGATAAACTACAGTTTACTGGTAAACAAAAATATAGCAAATGAATTCTGAAACAAATGGTACAGATCAGAGAAAAATATTTACGCTTAAAACAATTTCAGTTTAATATACATGTCACCGGCAAAGTTTGAAATCCGGCATTCTATAGAATGCCTAGGCATTGTATATAATGCCTAAAACTAGCCGGCAATGTATGAAACGATTCATATTTCACACATTTCCTAGGCATTCTATAGAATGCCAAAAGGCAAATCAGCAAAGTATAAAATACTCCCGGCAGTGATGTTTAATGTCGCAATGCGAGTCACGTGACTCTCGACGCTCGCCTCAAACAGAGAGCCAGAGCACTCAGTCAAATTCGAATTGACTAGTAAATGTTCCCCTGGGTCCCCTATAGGCTCACCCTGATTGCCAGATCCGCCAGTCCCTAGTTTCGGTAAAAAAGAGCGCCGTAGTTGGTCACTTTGGACACCAAAAAGATACCCTTCCATTCGGAAAAGCGCCCCCTAACGTTGTAAGAGTGTAAAAGAGGGTTGCCTCAATAGGGATCCCAAAGTTTGAGAACCCTAGCTTCCATAGAAAGAGAGTTAAGGTCAAAAAACAGATTAAAAAAAGTCATCAAAAAAACGACATATCACAAGCATCTCGGAACTCCATTGAAATAGATTTGACAAGTAGTAAAGTGAAATACGAGTATCCTAACTCGAATTGCAAACTTCGAATATTCAACACTTTACTGATTCGTTCTCACTTGGCTTTACCTCATTTGGGGCGTTTTTTATAATGCGGACGACAGATTCATTACAGGTTATGATGCTAATATTTCTGGCGGTAGTTCAGCAATGGTATTTTACTCTTTTTGTAGAAAAATCCCATATCTTATATTTTGTACTTCTTACATTTTCACATGCATCTTTTCAATAAAATCCTTTTTCATACTTTGCTGAAATAGTATTTGTCATTCTATATAATGCCTAGGTATTCTATACAATTCCTAGGGAAAGTATGTAATAATTCTCATATTTCATACATTGCCTAAAAACGCCGGGTATTCTATAGAATGCCAGCTTTTCATACATTGCCGGTAACATACATATATCAAACATGCATGTAGTTCTTAACCCTTCCTGGGTCACTGTCAAACACAGACATTGACAGAATCCAAAATGAGAGGTCAAAGATGTCAACAGACATCTTTTGTACAACACACAAAACTTTGATTATTTTTTTTAAAAACTGCCGTTTGTAAATATTTTTAGATATATCTTTTAAAAATATGTAATTCAAGCTTGAAAAATAATATATTTTTTTTAATTTGATGCATATTTTATTAAACTACAATATAAATAATTTGATAACGCCATCTAATTGTCATTTCTAGAAGCACTAAATTGTCAATTTGCTTATTAAGGTTCCTCTTTGCTGAAGAAACCTTCTGCTTTAAGCTCACAGCTTTGATTTAAACTATTATCAACAAATTTTTCCTTAAATTTTCGAAAATATCCTAAAAATTAACAAAAAACTATTTTCAAAAACAGCAGATTTTGAAAGTAATTACAAAGTACGTACCACCATTTCCCCCCAATTTTACACTTTTTTCTGCACGAACTTATTTCAGTATTCTCAGAATTATTTTTATCATTTTTCCCAGCATTCTATGCATTTTCCCACTCTTAAAATCGACACTGGATGTGAAAACAGCCTTCTTAGGTTCCAAGGACTGGATGCAGCTGCACTTAATTACATTATGGCTCAATGCACAAGAGGCATGTGATTCGAACATGCTATCTATATTCCCTGTGTTATAAGTGGCTCCATAATGGATTGTTTACAGTTTTGATCCAGCATATTGGATACCCTTTGTTAGGTTAGTATTTACATTTCTACATTTAAACCTTAGTTTCATTTCAGTAGATTTATTTTTCAGAGTTATGCTACATCGGATGGCCAGCCTACAACTTGTTATTGTGGTTTTTTATTTAACATAGCATTAGGATATATGTTACTTTTCATTTTATTATTTATTACATTTCTAATAAAACTTTGATCTGGTATCATTTTCTGAAAATGAGGTCATGGATATGGAAGCAAATTTATTTCTGTAGATTTATTTTCATAAGTTAGCAATCTTTCAGATGGCTGATTTATCAATCTTTCCGAGTTATGGTACATTGGATGGCCAGCTCAAAAGTGGTTGTGGATATTATATTTAACATTCCATTAGGTTATATGTAATTTTTTCTTTTATTATTCATTTGATTTTTTAGTAAAAAAAACTTTTAACTTGTACCATTTTCCAAAAGTGAAATGAGGTCTTGGATACAGATGCAAAGTGGACTTCCTTGGCACAGAAATCAGTCCTCATGTGGGAGGGCACTTTCGGTAAGGGTTTTTACTCCATCCCCACTAAACTCACTGTGAAAATTTCACTCCCACCCCTTTAGAAAACCTACTTTTTTTTAAAAAAATTATGAAATTTTATGTTTATATGGAACGATTTTAAAAGCAGCAGTATCTTGGCTGCTTCCTTCTCAGTATCTTGGCTGTGCCACTCTGATGATATATTACTGTTGGGTTTTTTTTTGCTTTGGTGTACACACCTTTCTGCACTTAACCAACAATCCCAAACTTCAACACCCAAAGAAAAATTTCGTAATGTTTAGTGAAAAAAGTAGCCATTTCAGAAAATCTCGTGAATGTGAGAAGTCCAATCCACTTTGTATAACACTGGCCGTGTTTAAAATATACGATACTGAAATGAATCATTAAAAAAATAAAATCATATTTCAGGTTGAATATTATATTATTTGGGAGGAAATTTCCTTTCGATTAATATATAATTTAACTATTTTTATTCATCAGGTTTTCCAAAATTTAATTGTACAGTGCGATTTTTTTTCACATCATAATTGAAAAAGGCTTATAAATTCATATCATTCTGGTTAATCACTCGTTCAAGCTCAGGAGTTTCATCCTCATCACTTGCATAGTCTTCTCATGTCTTTTGATGTTTTCCTGCAATTTGCTCAACAATTGTGTCCTCACAATCTTCATTTTCAGAGTAACATTGAAGAATATTGTCAATGCATACAAACTCTTCATAGTTTCTGATGTGTTGCACTTCCAAAATGGCATCATTTTCACTATCTGTTGTATCTGGCATTTCCAAGCCTGAATGTTAAAACCACAGTGACCAAAGCAGTTCTGAATGGTTTTGCTGCTTATTTCTCGTCAACTATTGGTGACTGTCCTGATTAAATGGCATGGTGTCCCAAATAAGAAAAGCAAATTCTGTTTATTTCCTCAATTTGATTTTGTTCTTTACGATTTTTCCCAAATAAATGACTGCCTTAATTGATGGCCAAATTAACTGGATTCTACTGTATTTTATTTTGTATTTTCAGCTAATTAAAATATATGAAATACTTTATTTGGTGTCTTTTTCGGGGGGAGGGGGTAGCAGGGGTATACACACATCCCAAGACTATGTAAAAGACCTAGTGTCCCATTAACTAGTGCAGTATTATGCCAACTGCCCATCCTGCTCTCAGTCAGTAGGGGACACCAATGGGCTTGGAAAGGCCACCATCCATCAGATAGGACATTAAGCTATGGCCCCCATGTGTGGGAGAGAGCTATACTCTGTAGACATTAAAGAACACACTTGATGGCCTTGTCAGTAGGCTATCATCTGGCTCCCAACAATTGTCCAGAGGGTCCCCTCCCCCAACCTTTTACGAGCCTTCGGAGTCCTTGTCAGTAGGCTACCATCTGTCTCCCAACAACTGTCCAGAGGGTTCCCTCCCACAACCTTCTACGAGTCTTCGGAGTTCTTGTCACCTGGCCATTTAGACCATTGTGTGCAAAAAAATGCCACTCACAGGTAAAACAATCCAACCCAAGACAGCAATGCAAACTACCACTGCAGGAAAGAAAAATCCAAACTGTGGACATTACTTTGACATCAGGGGCAAAATCATAAGGACATCCATGAAAGATAAAGACACTATATCCTTTAAAAATGTGCAAAAGTATGTCAAAAGATGTGTTGGTAACCACATCTTTATGATCTTTTATCTAAATACAGCATGATAGTGGTAATATACTGAATATACATAGTAGCTCTGATTACCTTGGAAATAAAGGAACAAAGTATCCTTATATTTGATAAGAAATGAGGGATAACTATTTGTCAAAATTCAAACAAATTCAGTGATGGGTAAGGGAAGCCTAGTACAGTAAGAAACATCAGGAGAATGTGTATCACAATGAATAATAAGAAAACAACAGTTTACAGTATTTTTTGAACTGTTAACTGACATGTAGTAAAAGATATTGGTCAACGTTTTTCAAGAGTGGACATATAATGGAAGATATCCACAAAATGCACAATCAAACTCCTATACACACACATGTATTATACACTAATGCTTACATCTAATGTCTTATAACACTAATGTTTCAGTTAATGTCTTATACACTAATGTTTACATCTAAGCTAATAGATATCTTGATGAACTTAATGATGCAAATAAAGAATTACAAATACTAATGCCCATTTGGTCATATAACTCAAGTTTTCCTTAAGTGCTGAAGTGACACATTGGGCAGTATTAATATATTATACTAATTTTCACAAACAAATTTTCAATATGTATATTCAAAAATCAATACATAGCAAATTTCTTTTGATTTAATTAATTTTGCCTATTACCTAAATAGTCAAAAACTAATTGCCACAGTTTATCCTACACATTTATGATCAAGGAATGTCATATTTCTTGATGGATTAATGTGATATTAGCTGTCCCATGGCCGAGTGGTTAGCGCGCTTAACTACTGATCTAAGGGACCTGGGTTCAAGCCCCAGGTAAGGCATGGCTGTTTGTGTCGTTTTTCTGCTGAGGTCCTGCCATCCTCTCAGAACTTCTACTATGGCATATAAACTGACAGGCCCCTCTCAGACCTCTGTGGCAAGCAGCTGCTTGAGAGGGTATTTATTTATTTATTTTTTTATAGTAATGATGACAGATACTGCACTGCAACATCAGAATACAATCATTGGTACTTTTGAATCAGATATTTTAATACTATAGTGGTAAGTAAAGTATTAAATGCACATATTGTCATAATATGTTTCTTAGGATCATCATTTCACATTTTTTCATTTCAATAGAGTAAAATAAGGCTTGGAAAGAAACATTGGTCTATTATATGTATGAAAACTTTACAATGAACAACAAAAAAAACTTCTATTCAGAAACAAAGTTAGTTTTTAAAAAAAATATTACAGGAATTTTTTCATCTATTCAAATAACAGTATTTTGCAATTTTTTTTAAATACCTTAACACAAAAATAATCAAATCAAGAACCAGTAAATGCTATTGTTTGTAATATACATCTGTAATAAATTTACAATTTCAGACTGTAAAAAAAGATTTCTAAGTACATTATAAAAGTGTAAAAATATACTTATTTCAAATTCAAAGTAATGATCACATTATTCTGATTCATCAGACTCTCCATAGTCTTCAGCGCAGGTGGAAACAGCTATAAAAATAAATGAAATTACATCATTATAACTGCGCTAAATCAAATATAATACTTTAGCATGAAATATGTCAAAAAGATAATGTTACAAGGCATTCTTATCTGTTGTTATTCTGTAACCAACACAACTAGGTTTTCATTCTTCATTTTCTTAATAGTATATCATTATTTGAAGACAGGGGAGAAAATGTCCCTATTTAGAATTGCTTACATTCTAGTTTTAAAACTCAAATGTTTTTCTTAGTCTATTTCAAAATTCATCAATGTACAGAGGGCATTCAAAAAGTTCTTCTGTAGATCTGCACTCATTCCCCAAAGTTAAAGATCTATAACTTATTTGAAAGCTTATCTAAACTTGTCATTATGTGCTAAAAACAAAGGTCATATCATCATTTCTCTCTTCACAGGCAGCACACAAATTTTGATCTACAAAATCTGTGCATTGTTGCTATGGAGTCTAATAAAGACGGGGGGGAAATTTACATTTCCACGAGGATGCAAAAAAAATGGCATTTTATCACAAGTATATATGGGGATCATGACTGCTCATACAAATGTTGCGTTAAGAAAGAAATCGGCAATACCACATAGTACTTCAAAATGGCAATCAGATGGCTTTAACAAGTTCTTTATATTGTAGTTTAATCAAATATGCATCAAATAAAAAAAAGAAAATATTATTTTTCAAAACTGAATTACGAAATACAAAGTAAAAACAGAAGCTAATAAAAATTAATGGCTATTTATTCATTTAAAAAGTTTTAATTTAGATATCTAATTAGCAGATAGCCTGCCAACATTTAGAGGGGATGGAAATGCATACGTCATTCGGTAGTCTCAGAATCGAACTCAGGGTTTCTATTACAGCTTTAAACAGGAGAATGTTAAAAAAAAAAGTGCTATAAAATTTCATCTCTGGTTCTATTAAAGATAGAGACGTGATTTTCGAATGCAATACAGTATTACACAAGAAAACCTCATATGGAAAATTTGGGACAATCAGACAATTTTCTTAAAAGTTCCAGACTGCCCAAAATTTGTTAAAAGTTTTTGAATTAAACTGTAATATCACTGGCACTGATAGCAAAGAACCATGTTCCCTGTTGATGCTGATAATGAGAGACACACTCAGTATCTTATAAAATATGGCTATTTGCTATAGCTAGTTTTACAAAAAAAATTATTATTTCCCCTTTTTTGTCTGTTTGTATACAGTCACTTAGCTTCATTTTATTTTAAGAAATAAAACTTTTTTATGGTTTATAGATAAAAATAATACACTGTGATTTCCATTTCTGATTCATTCATTAATTGAAATTACTGTTATTAATGAGTTATTAATGGGATTAGCAAAACTATAAACTTCATTCTTTTTGAAAGTATTCGATACTGCTGAAGTATTTTGTGTTCTTTGTGGTTATATAGATGGCATTATCAGGTAAAAAATGGAACTAGAATGCATACATTCAGGGAATAAGATTACAAGTAAAGCAGGTCAGAGTACAAGTCGAGAAATTAATCTCCAATTTGCAAGTTTTACAGGAAGTTATTTTCTAATCAAGTTTATTCTCTTGTGTTGCAATAAATATTTTGTTGATTATGTGTTTACCTCTGCACTGTAAATATCCGAGAGATTTTAATGTATAAAACTTTAGTTTCTCATACGTTAAGAATTACAAATTAATTTGTAAATACATCTGGTGTTTAATATGTAAGGTATATAAGTATATCTGGTGTTTAATAGGTAAGGTATACATAACTAGGCTTGCCATAATTTTCGTTATACAATTTCTTATTTTTGTCAATAGCACAATGCAGTAAAAAGCAAAACAAATTTTTCTGTGAACAAAAAAACCCAGCAATATTCATAAAACTATATGTATTTAAGGTTTTACAAGTTTCACCCATTTGCTTTTCACAGTTCATTTTCAAAAATATAGTTCTGTTTTTGCAAATTTCAGATATTTCAAAAGCTGCAGAATATATTTCTGACCTCATAGCTGAATGGTTAGCATGTTTGGCTGTTGATCAAAGGGATCTGAATTTGAGCCCCAGGTAAGGCATGAATGTTTTTATTATTTTTCTACTGAGTTCCCACCATCCTCCTGTCTGACCTCTGTGGTAAGCAGCTACATGAAAGGGGGGGGGGGGATTTTTTAAAATATTTTTAGACAAGGCCGAATTTACATCTCATGCGGGCAAACCTAATATTATTAATTATAACACAAAATTATTCATCATCATCATCCTCAAGCAGCCATGGGCTACAGAGGTCCAACCATACCATGCAATTTAGTTCTCCAAGCATATCTATCCTGAGCTACATTTGCTGCATATGGTCATTCACTGCACACCAATTCTAACAAGGTCCTGTTTCACATTACCCACTGCATCCTAGATCTCTCCCTTTCTGAGAACTTTAGGCAAACTGTTCATAACCCTATTCACTAATCTCTAATTATCCATACACGCAACATGGCCAAACCAACAGAGCCTCTCACTGCACAATATGCAGCTTTAAGGAGATTGCAGACTCCTTTGCCTAAACTCATTAGTTACAAAGTTGAACTACCTAATGCCCAAGATACTGTGCAAGCATATAGAATCAAAAGCATCTAGTCTCCTGTTATCTTGTTTACAATGCATCCAAGTTTCACTACCATAATTAACTCTAGAAAGAACTAAATTATTATACAATCTAATCTTAGTCTTTAGGTGTATACGCCTATTTCTCCACAATCTCCATAGATTCTTAAAAGTCCCAGCAGCAATCTCTATTCGCCTGTTAATCTCATGCCGCACATCACCAGTATCTCTTATATAGCTCCCAAGATAATTAAACTGTGACACTTGCTCAAGACTGCAACCATTCAGATGAACTGAATCACAACCTGCCTGACCAATTTTCATCACTTTAGTTTTCTCTCTGTTTACAACCAAACCTACTCTACTACCAGTCTCATCAACAGCTCAAATGAAAGAGTTCATCTCATCAACATCATTTGCCAAAAGGGCTAAATCATCAGCATAATCTAAATCAGAAATCTTAGTATCTCCAGACCATTTAAGCCCAAAATCTTTCGCTTGCAATGAATTTCGCATAACGTAATCAATAACCAAACTAAAGAGAAAAGGAGACAAAATGCACCCTTGTCGAACACCAGAAGTAATGCTAAACCAATTGCTACAAGCCTTACCAACTCTCACACACAACTGTGTTATTATAGAGAGCTTTCATTTGGTTAACTAACTTGTCTGGTATACCATATGGTCTTACAATCAACCACAAATTATGTCGATCAATGGAGTCGAAAGCCTTTTTGAAATCAACAAAGCTAGCAACCAAAGGTTTCTGAAACTCTAAACATTTCTCAAGAATCTGCCTAGGTGAAAATATCTGATCCACACATCCCCTACCACTTCTGAATCCACATTGCTCATCACGCAATTGACGGTCAACCAGATTCTTAATTCTATTAAGCACAATCATGGAAAGAACTTTACCTGGAACAAAGAGTAGGCTGATACCCCTATAGTTATCACAAGAACTGCGATCACTTTTTTGAAAATAGGGATAACAATAGCTCTGGTAAAATCCTTAGGAACCATGCCTTTATCATAAAAGATATTCAGAATTTCAGTCATCCAAGTGGTAACCGAAACATTCCCAGCTCTGAGCATTTCTGTAGTAATTTCATCTACCCCTGGGGATTTATGTAGTTTAAGTTTAGAAACAGCCAAAATTACTTCAGATTGTGTTATAGGGCCAACATTAAAGCCACCAATGCATCTATCATCATTAAAAACAACGGGAGTAGAACTAACCACATTGTTTAGAACATCACTTAAATGCTCATCCCACCTAGCCATGACAGAATCCTCACCTTCTATAACCTTACCTTGTTTATCCTTCAATCTCCTGTTCGTTTTCTACCACACAAAACATTAACTATCTGGTACAGCTGTCTGCTGTCTAACTGTTTCCTCGGCTTTGTCAGCCAAGCCATCATGCCAAAGATTCTTAGCATTAAAATCAATCCAAAGTGAATGCACATTATTCCCTGTTAAGAACGTTAATTAATAGATTCTGAAAAAAATTCACCGCCGCCACGGCGGGAATCGAACCCACATCTCTCTAGATTCATGCCAGACCGCGCTAACCATTGCACCACGCGTCAGACAACGAATATTTTCAGAATATGACCTTATAAATCTTCCTGAGATGTGACTGAGACAGCGCCATCTATACTCAAGGAGATGCAACTTTTTCAGTCGTTGCATTGGTGATGCTTTCCATCCCCCCTCCCTGTAAAGAGAAATTTAAAGTTATTTTTAAGTATCTCACCTTTACCTATCCACCTGGTCTCTTGCAAGCCTAGAATATCTAGGTTATAGCACTGGAATTCCTGCGTGAGGACATCAAGAGAATAATCTCTATATAATGTCCTCACGTTCCTGCAGAGAGAAAATGATTAGTAGGATTTTTAAAGAAATTAGGTTTATTGAGATGGGTAGGGCCAACAATATCAAACAGCCCCCTAATCGCAGGCATGGGGCAAAGACCTGTTCCTCCTCCGCTAAAGGCTGAAGTCACCGATGCTGGTAGGAACTTCAGGCACCACCTTTTCAAGTGGACTTTTTCAAGAGCCATATGGCTTGCCTGAGACACATTACTCGAGTTTAGGCTTGACGATGCCCAACTAGCTAAGTAAGGTTCAGATACCTGCGATGGCCTCTGATTAGGATTATCCACCATCTGATATAAGGTATCCCATGCCTCTGTTCACTTAGGGCTGGCAACCCAGAAGCAAACAAAACACAGTGGCAGATTCGCCCTCAACAGAAGCCAACCAGTACAGCAAGTCCAGGATCCATAATCAAGCTCAAATCCATAAACAAGTCCAGTCTAGTACGTATAAATGGTCAGCACCAGGACCCTATGAAGTTGACCACTCCTCAGCAGGGTTGAAAAAAAAGAAAAAAGTGGCCATAGATGACCAGATCAGTAGGCCATACTGAACTGGCAGCCCTCCTCTTCCAGGAAAGACAAGAGATATCAAAGCAATATTTAGTGAATACATAGCTTATGTTACAAAGATCAAATGACTACAAATACAACTCATTTAGACTTGTGGAATACAAAAAAACAGTATCTTGTGTAGCCACCATTAGCTGCAATAACCACTGCTATACGGTAAGGCATTGAGAGGATGAGACATCAGATGTGTATTTGGGGAATGTGAGTTCATGCAGTTTCGATACATAGCCAAAGTTCATCTGTTGTAGCAGCTACTGGTGTCTGGTGTGCTAGTCATTGTGAGATCATGGACCAGACATGTTCAATTGGGGACAGATCCGGTGAACGCACAGACCATGGCAGAAGTGTCATATGGTGGGTATCCAGGAACTGTTGGACGATGCATGCCACGAGCATGTTGGTAAATGGCACCAGAGAGCCCCTGAAGTTAAGGTATGACTATAGGCTCCAATACCTCAGTGATGTAACGCGGGCTATTCAAAGTACCAGTAATGCGTAAGAGGCACATGTGTGAGTGGAGTCCAATGGCACCCCATAACACAAGGGGCTGGACCTGTATGGCACTGCATCATGCATGTCTCACTGAGCCTGTTGCCATC
This sequence comes from Ryuthela nishihirai, assembly GCA_038380435.1. Lineage (NCBI taxonomy): Eukaryota > Metazoa > Arthropoda > Arachnida > Araneae > Heptathelidae > Ryuthela > Ryuthela nishihirai. Next base: position 5,681,696 of record JAWZYU010000007.1, read on the forward strand.
GTGGTGCTACACACTGAAGTGGGATTCATCTGAAAAGATAATGTGATGCCATCTGCACATCCATGCGTGACATTCTTGGCACCATTGTAGTCACATATGCCTGTGTATAGAGTCAATGGTAGCCGAAGCAATGGCCACCTAGCAAAGATGCCCTGATGCTGCAATGTCAAATCTTTCCTACAAGATACTGGTTGATGTGCAACACACCCTAACTATTGAGCTAAGGTGTTTGATGTGGCTGTATGATCATTCATAGCCATGGGCACAAGGTTTGTCCTTGTGCCCATGGCTGTCCTCTTGTTCATTTGTGTGACAGGGCTGTTGATATCCCTCTTGTTCATTTGTGTGACAGGGCTGTTGATATCCCTCACATTGGTGAATTCGTTCCTCTTCTACCCACTGATGCCATATTCTCATCACTGTGGTAGCATTCCATCCAACATGAGCACTGATGTCTTGGTACGATAATCTACCTTCCCATAATCCCACAATTCTCCCTCGGTCAAAGTCAGAAACCTGGTCATATGGATGCCATGTTTTATGATTGGGCCATACTTGATCCTTTAGCGCACAAGAACTGCGGGGCAAACACAATTCCAGTGCTTTACACCAGCCTTTGCAATCTCCTCTTATACCACTTCCAGGGGGTGTTACTGTCACACATGATGTATGTGCTGCACTTTGAATCATTTACATGTTTTCCCATGAGCTACCCATCTTGCATATTTTGGGACAATCTGATAAGTTCTTCCTGATGCTAGACGTTTAATGGCCAGCAGTGTACATTATTTATTCAACATTATCGACATAATAGTGCTGTTGCACAGTAGTTCAACATATTAAATTTATGAGATTTAATTTAGGCTAAATTAAATGAGTATCAAATTAATTCTCTGTCAGTTCTACTTTTTGGAAGTATGTGGTTCTTCAAAAATTTTGTTAACATTTTTATTAATATCAATTAATGAACAAACAAATTTTCCTTCAAACAGGTACTTGCCCCCAGAAATCTGAGAGAAGCCTGTCAGTACAATATGCCATAGAGAAGGTTTGTGAGAAAGGTGAGACCTCAACAGAAAGAGAACATTCATGCATTATAGCTGGGGCTTGGTTCCTAAGGTTAACCATCTCACTAACCATCCAGCCATCAGAACACCAATGAACAGTTTGTTAAAAATAACTTTCCTCAATGATGGGGAGATTGCTCTCTCAACACCCACCCCTACTTTGCTCCAAGACTTTATACACTGATGAGCCAAAACATAATCACCACCTGCCAAATATGATGTTGGTCTTCCATGTGCTGCCAAAACAGCTCTTACTCAGTGAGGCATGGATGCTACAAGATTTCTAAAGGTGTCTTTTGGTATCTGTTGCCAAAACGTTACCAGCAGATCCTTTAACTCTTGTAAGTTACATGGTTGAGCCACCACAGATCGGATATGTCAGGGGAATTTGGAGGTCAGGGTAATATCTGGAAGTCTTCCTCATGTTCCACGAACCATTCTCAAACAATCAGGGCAGTGTGGCATGGCACATCATCTGAAAGAAGACACTACTAGAGGGGAATACCATTGCCCTGAAAGGATGTACCTGGTCTGCAATGATATTTAGGTATGTGGTAGACATCATGGTCAGGGGCATAGCAAAGGACTATGGTTGGGGAAGGGGGGAGAAATTGAAAATCAAATTTTGCCAACTGAGAGAATAATGTCTCTATCTGGTTCGTACATAGATAACTTCCAATTTTGCCAACTAGCCATAATTTCACAGAAATAATCTCAATGTTTACACCTCACCTGAATTGTAGCAAAATTCAGTGTGAATTTTCCCAACTCGCTTTCATTTGGCCAACTCTCCTTAATTTCACAAAACCGATTCCAATCTTTACATCTCTCCTGATTTTGCCAAGTTATCTCGATTTGGCCAACTCTCTTTAATTTCATAAAAATAATGCCAATTTTCACAAATTGCCTGTATTTTAAAGTGGATTCGAATTTTGCCAACTACCCTAGATTTTGCCAAGAGTTCTCAATTTTGCCAACTGCCCTTAATTTCACAAAACCAATTCCAATTTTCACAACTCACCTGTACTTTACCAAGTGGTTTCCAATTTTGCCAACTCCCCTAGATTTTTCCAAGGTGCCTCGATTTCACCACCTCTCCTTAATTTCACAAAAACAATCCCAATTTTACATCTCTCCTGAATTTGCCAAGTCAGCTCAAATTTTTCAAATTCCCCAAGATTTCGCCTTTTGGCAACTCTCCTTAATTTCACAAAAACAATCCCAATTTTCACAACTCGCCCGTATTTTACCAAGTGAATGCGAATTTTGCCAACTGCCCTAGATTTTGCCAACTCGCCACAATATTACAAAAAAAAATCCAAATTTTTACATCTCACTTGATTTTTGCAAAGTCACTCTGAATTTTGTCAACCCCCAAGATTTTGCCAAGTCAATCTGAATTTTTCAACTCCCTACAATTTTGCCAAGTCACTCTGAATTTTGCAACTCCCTACAATTTAGCCAAGTCAAACTGAATTTTGCCAACTCCCCAAGATTATACCAAGTCACTCCGAATTTTCCCAACTCCCCAAGATTTTGCCAAGTCACTCCGAATTTTTCCAACTGTCCCTAGATTTTGCCAAGTTTTCTCAATTTTGCCAACTCACCATAATTTTACAGAAAAAAAATAACAAATTTTTACATCTCACCTGATTTTTGCAGTCACTCAGAATTTTGCCAACTCCCCAAGATTTGCCAACTCACCATAATTTTCCAGAAAAAAAATTCTAACTTTTACATCTCACCAGAGTTTTGCCAACTCCCTACAATTTTGCAAAGTCAGTCTGAATTTTGCCAACTCACCATAATTTTAGAGAAAAAAATCCCAATTTTTACATCTCACCTGAATTTTGCCAACTCCCCACGATTTTGTGAAGTCATTCCAAATTTCTCCAAATGACTCCGAATTATGCCAACTCCCCAAGATTTTACCAAGTTGTCCCTATTTTGCCAACTCACCTGTATTTTACTAAGTGACTTTAAATTTTGCCGACTGCTCCAGATTTTTCCAACTGCCCTAGATTTGCCAAGTTGCCTCAATTTTGACAACTACCCTAAATTTTGCCAAGTTGTCTAGATTTTGTTAACTCCCCTTAATTTTACAAAAAAAAAAGATTACAAATTTTCACAACTCACCTAGATTTTATGAAGTCGCTTCAAATTTTGCCAACTCCGAGTTACTTTGGGGGGGGGACCCCCCATCCCCCCATAGCTATGCTCCCGGTCATATTTCCTGTGCATGAATGACTAGACTCAGGGTTTTCCAACAGAACATTGCCCAAAGCATTACACTTCCTCCACCGGCTTGTTTTTGTCCCATGGTGCATTCAGATGCCAACACTTCCCTCGGTAAACAATGCACACATATCAGGCTGACCAAATGGTGCAAATGGAAACAAGATTCATCGAACTAGACAACCTTCTTCCAATCATTCATGGTCCAGTTTTGATGCTCGTGTGTCCATTGTAGGTGATTTCGGTGGTGAAACAAGGTTAGCATGGGCACTCAGAGCAGCCTGCAGATATGTAGCCTTATTTTCAGCAGGGTTCGATGTACTGTGTATTGTGATGCATTATTCCTGTTACCAGCATTCCAATTATAGGCGATTTGCACCACAGTATCCCTTTTGTTGGCTCTTACCATATGGAATAGCCTTCGCTCACCTCTAGCATTGATGAGCAGTGGTCGACCCACACCTTGCTGGCAGTTCATGGTTTTTTCTTCCTCGGACCACTTTTCGAAGGTACTAACTACAGCTGACCATGAGCACCCCACAAAAGCCTTACTGTCTTGCTGCCACAAAAGCTGCAAAGCCTTACTGTCTGCTTGCCACAAAAGCCTTAAAGCCTTACTGAGCAGTGGTCGACCCACACCTTGCTGGCAGTTCATGGTTTTTTCTTCCTCGGACCACTTTTCGAAGGTACTAACTACAGCTGACCATGAGCACCCCACAAAAGCCTTACTGTCTTGGAAATGCTCTGACCCAGTCATCTGGCCATTACAATTTGCCTTTGTCAAACTCACTTAAGTCCGCTGCCTTTCCCATCTGAAGAACAAGAATAAACTGATTAACAGAAATCAGTATCAGGTGTTATACTGTTTCATGGGCTTCACAAGTGCCACCATTTACCTGCAGTTGCTTCAATTTGCATAAAGATACATAGGTCATGTTTTGGCTCTTTGGTGTATATACTACTAACATTTGATTTAAAAAGTATCTGTGGCAAGCAGCTGCTTGCCACAGATACAATGTTCATTCCGGTTCATCAAATTCCGGTACAATGATTCAAAAATATCTAGTAGTGGAACGGTGTTCTGCTTAAGTGATTTGGAAACATTGAGTAGTGGAATGGCATTCCAGTTCAATGATTCAGAAGAAGAGAATAGTGGAACTGTGTTCCATTTTGTTAATTGCTTCCCCTACTCAAAATGTCATGCTTCACCACTGCCTTTTTTGTTAAATATTTTATTTCCATAAAATCCAGAATGAAATGCTGATTAATTTGGCATACAACATGCCATAATTCCTTTCATTGGTTATTTGACAAAAAAATAAAAAAAAAAAGACTGGTCACAAGGTACGATTCAGTTTTTAAGGACTGGCATTTTAAAGATTAAAGACAAATTGCAGTTACTTCTATAGACTTTTCACCATTGAAGATTCTGTTGCTACAGTTATTCTCTGGTTGTCACTTTTTTTGCTTTGGTAATAACTTGATTAAAATTAATGGAAATACTGCAGATTTTCTCTGAAAATTCGAACTAATATTGCTGATTCTGAAATCTGTTGTACCAAATGGTACATTTAATTTTCTCAACTGAAGACATACCATTTCACTGCTTATGGTGTTGCTACTACTATTAAATATAAGAATTGATACCCATTGTGCAAAGTTTTAATCATTTCTGATAACCAGTTTTCTTTTTCTAATGCATTTCACTTCAAATCGTGATGTATGGGACACCCTGTGCAATTTTCTAAGCAATATTTGAATTTCAATACAACACTAATATGAATGATATCTTTCACGTTTTATTAACACAAATATGAACATCAATTATCATCCTTCCCCATTTTAATTTTAATACAAAACATCTAATCAACTAATACTGTTCCTCAATCCCTATATCTTCCATGTTTTACAGAATAATTCTCCATAATATTCACTGAATGAATCGAAGTTATCAATAGTGTGTGTGACCTAGGGAATGTTATATTTGTGGTACCTAATCTAATTCATATTATTCACAAAAAAAATTATTTATGCACATTGTCACAGAACATTAATCAACTAATAGGTTTTCAACAGTCATTTGTTAGCTATCAAAACTCTTTAATATTTGCATTATTTTTTGTTTTTGAACTGAGTGCTAATCAGATTAGTATCGTCACTGGCAAAATATCCACGCATGAAAATAATTGCGATTTTCCTAACTGAGCAATTTTGAAAAAGGGTATACTAATACCCCTACATTTAGTTCTTACACATAATCATTGTAGTTCTACTTAAATCTAAAACTGCAAACCCTTCAAATTACTCTCAATCTAAATCTCATAATCACGAGATAAAAAAAAATAAAAATATAAAAACCTTCAAGCAGCTACTTGCCACAGAGGTCTGACAGGAGCCTGTCAGTGTATATGCCATAGTAGAAGGTCTGAGAGGATGGCAGGGCCTCAGCAGAAAAATGAACACACATCCATGCCTTACCCGGGGCTTGAACCCAGGTCCCTTAGATCAGTAGCCAAGCGTACTAATCACTCGACCACAGAACGGCGGTGACAGTTAATTATATCATAGTTGAATACACTTTACATTATTGTTAAAGTGGTAAGAGAGGAAAGATATTTTTTACCACTTTATCCAAGTTGATGACAACGTCCTTGGAGAAATCGTTTTTATGGTTTTTCTCCAAGTTGATGTTAAAATCCCTGATTTTAGCATCAACTTGGATATTTTAGAAACATATAATAATATAAAATGCGAAACAACAGTTTACAGGAAACCGACCTATATACCAAATATAATTCCGGAAAACTCAACCCACCCTGGACATTACAAAACATCTGTGTTTAATTCACACTTTCTAAGAGCATGTGAATATTGCTCTACAAAAGGAGCTTTAAATATTGATTTAAATTATATATGTAAAATAGGAATACAGGGTTACCAAAAAGAAGATAAATATAGAGGAAAAATTGTCATTAGCCGGGTGGGATCTGAACTCATGAACTCCTAACTTGTCAGGTGCTCTGACCACTGAGCTACTGGCTGCTGAACAATCATCCTCTATTAGTGGCTTTAAGCATTATATCATAGAATTAGTCATTGGAAATGTAGTTGACTGTAATTGAAGACTCTGGTCCAGAAGGCACTTTCCAGTTTAGTGCACATTGCCAGCCCACATCAAGCGTCAAATGTCATGGTATTTTTAAGCCAACATGCTGAGAATCGAGCATAGCACTGTTGTTGAAATAATAGAATTTGTTAGATACACCTGGTAATAATTTGTTAGATAGATATAGCAGAAAAATTGTCATTAGCCGGATGGAATCTGAAACCACAACTCCTGATAACATGTCAGGTGCTCTGACCACTGAGCTACCAGCTGCCGAACAATCATCCTCTGTTAGTGGCTTTAAATATTTTACCATAGAATTAGTCATTGGAAATGTAGTTGAAATAATTTTACCAAAAAGAATATTTGAAAAAAATTGAGAAAAAAATTATATATAAACATTTTGCTAATACACAAATAGACCAACTCAAGTACTTCGGTCAAATATAAAATATACATTAGCTTTTCCTTACATTCCTGGTTTCTCACATATACCAGCTAAAATATTACATAAATATGATATAAGATTACCTTTGAAAATAGTAATGTAAATACATTAGTAGTTAACAATAGGGATAAAAGTGTACATATGGGGGTAGTTTATCTAATAGAAATCAAGGATGAAAATAAAGTATTAATTGATAACATAAAATATAGTGGAAAAACATATTGACAGATGGCAGTATGAATAGCAGAATACCAATATGATTTAACCAACCAATTAGGCAAAACAGTATTAATGCAAACCATTTTAGGTGAATTTGCATAATTATACATTAAAGCCTAAAATAATAACATCCCCAGAACAAAATCCCAATTAAACTATATTGAAATATAATTATTAACTTAAATCAGAACGAATTATATAATAATGATATTAAACCTTTACCATCAGCTTGGAAAATGTTTTTAAACCACTTAATACGATATGCACTGGATACCCACTAGAGGGACTGCCTTATAAAGAACTGTAATATAGCTGAAGGAACATACTGCCTGAAGAAGCTCATGTGAATGCATGTAGTAGTGTTTTTTTTATGTCTCTTTTATATCTCTTTTTGGTGCTGGGGACCCCTGGTGGTAAAATTTACAGGACCCATAAAAAAACATGTTTATGTACATATGTATATGCTATGAAGAGAACTAAGGCTTCACTATAACAAAAAATTAAACACATATATGTGATTTAATATTTTTATTTCAAAACATTGCAATAATTTTTTCTTTATAATAACAAGCATAAAATATATAAAAAATATTAAAAAAAATGAAAATTACAACAGAATAATAAAATATTTTAAGAAAAAAAGAAATATATTGAAGTTGGAGTAAAAAGTAAAATAATTTGTTTCCTCAAATTTTCTCTAGTAAATTCATCAATTATTTTCGAAGTATCGATGTTATTTAATACTTCTTGTTCCATATACAATAGCGCCATACTGTTTAATCTTTCTCCTGACATCGTACTTCTTAGGTAAGAAAAAAAAAGTTTACCCTTTTTAAGACAGAGAAACAACTTTCTCCCGATGAACTGGAAATAGGAATGGTCAAAAAGTTTTTAAAATAATTTCTACATTTGGAAAAGTTGACAACATTTCTCTTGCAGACTGGTATACTTGTGTGGCAATAATGAATTTGTCTTTATCTTCTTTTAAAAATAGTAGAAACTGTTCCAATGCATCATCAAAATGACTAATATCTATATCAGTGCTGTCCAACTTCTCTAAGACCATGGACCATTTTTTCTTTTGCCAATATTTCGAGGGCCAAAAAAAGAATAGAATAGGTAATTGAAAAGTCAGTTCATGTCACCTCAAAAAATTATTTTATTTGTACGGAAAATAATAAGTAATAATAAACCAATATAAATTTTCTAAACCTTAACTGTAAAAAATCTCTTGAGGCATTTTCCGGCACTTAACCAGCCGAATATTACTATGTAAAAGCAGATCGCCATACTCAGCATGTAGTTCATTCCAAAAAAACTTTAAGTGTTCTGTGTGTAAGAGAACGATATCCGCCATGAATTAAATTGGTAATTTTGACTACCTTTTCCATTACATCGTTTAGTCTCAACGAAAAGCCACACAATGTCTCCTGGTGCACAATAGAGTGTAACATTCAACAATGCATGCCATATGCATGCACAATGAGTTATTCGTGCTGTCGCTAGATGCTTCTTATTACTGAAGCTTCATAAAAATATTTGTTTGATGACACTGCACCGCTCTTAAAAGGTTTCAGAAGTTTGCTGATCGCCTTAAGAATGTTTCGTAAACTTTATAGAATGAGTAAGTTGAAGATTGCATATCAAGTAAAGTAATATAAGTTGACAAAAAATTATAGGTGGATTACAGATATGTATTTAAAATTTAAAGCAAAAACTTGATTTTGTTCATGGGTCACAAAAATCCTTGTGCGGTTCTTATGTGACCTGCGGGCCACTAGTTGGACAGCGCTGATCTATATCATTCTTATAGTTCTCTTTTAATTTTCCCACAGATCTTTTTTTCTGGATTAGGCAAGCTTAAATAAAAGAATATTTTAAAATTTTCTACATTATCCTTATACGTTTTATTTTTACGAGCAAGTTCTGCTGTCATACTGTCAAAAATAACATTAAAAGAATTAAAAAGAAAACTTTCTCACGATGAAAAGAATGATTTTCTTCATTACTCTCATCACCGAAACTTTTTTTTGATCCTGTTCCTCAAAAGTTAAATATGTCATATCTGTTGCTTCTTTTTCTACATTAAAAAATTCATCACGGAATCGTTTAATGAAATTTTCTAACGTTTTTAATATACCCGATCCTTTAAATAGTGTACACTTAATTGATTGCAGTGATTTGCTGGTAGCATTCACTCTCTGTAAAATAGTATTACAAATTACTGTCATCAGTGCCGTTTAACATTTGTTCATTTTCTTTCACAGAGAGGTAGATTCCACTATGGTTATTAATTTTTTTCTGAATTTGAAGTGCAGATGTCAGATAAGGCCTCTTTTATGTGGTTATAACCAATTTTTAATGCCAGCACAGCATCTGCTCTCGCTGACTATCTTGTGTCAGATAATTTTTTACTGTTGAAGAATTTTCACATTTCTCCAGCATTTCACATTTCTCCAACAAAAATAATTTTTGCACAAACATGAAATATTGAAGTGCAGCGCTACAACTTTCTGCATCAAAAATGCCGACTAAATTTAAAGAGTGACTAGCGCAAGGGATGAAGACCGCACTCGGACTGGAGTCTTTAATGAATGCCTGTAATCCTGAATACTTTCCCGAAATGTTCCCAGCGTTGTCATACATTTGCCCTCGACAAAGTTTAATATCTATACCTAATTTTGTTAAAATGAGCACTACTTGTTCTTCCAAATATGATGATGTACGTTCTTCAATCAGTATGAATTCCAGAAATCTTTCTTTTGTATCACCATTTAGCAATACATATTTTATAATAAGTGTCAGTTGATCCATATGTGAAACATTAGGTTTTTCATTTTTGACATTTTCTTCTATATTATTGGACTCCATTTCAGTTTCACATTTATCTTTGTCTGCTTCTGTAGCTTTTCGGTGATAGGGATGCATGATGAAGATGGGGATGTCTAATCTTTATTGACAACGAGAAATCTATGCATAGCAATTTTCTGGTCCTCAGTAATTTCTTGGATTCATTTTAATTTTTTTTTTCTTTTTTCTGCTCCGGATTGATATTGTTTCATTTTTTTGCCCTAACAGAAATTATGATTTTTTTATGTAATTTTTAATATGCAAATTTTACTTTTATTCAGGCATGAATGAAATCGTTAAAAATATAAAATAATCAATAGTTAAAAAAATAGTAAAAATAAATAAAGTAAAAAAAAAAAAACAAATAAATAATCAAACTCATACTTCATCAAATATTATTTTATATTAATAATTAAAAAATAAATAAAAATGAATTACAAAAAAAAATGGAAAAAAAAATAACAGTAAGGTTACTTCTGTGCCAACTAGATGGTCACCAGGCTTACGACCGAGTGATGATGAAGGTTGAACGTGTTTGCGGCATGCCAATGATTCCTTTACCATCTTTGCACTTTACAGAGGTAAAAAGGAAAATTCTACCTTTCATTGCTCGGGAATTGTCCCACATTGGGTAAAAATGAAGGTAACCACCAACAATCTGGATTCAACCATTCACTTCCCTTGGGACCCTTGTATTCAGTCAGGCAGGGGACAAAAAACTTAGGCCTGCCTCTGTTATCAATAGTTGTAAAAAAATAAATGGGACAATTCGTGAGGATCAGGAGGTTTCTTTTTTATATCTCTAAAAGGAAGTGTTGACATTCCCATAACCGGTTCAACCCTCATCATTCCTGTCGCAAGTCCATGGCCAGTGGCCATCTAGTTGAGCACAAATTGTTTTTCATATTTTTTATTTATTTATTTAAAAAAATTTTCAATGTGAAAAATTAATAGAATGTAAAATATCTTTTGCGAATGGATAAATCTGTAAGGAATAATATTTTTTTTTCCGTACGCAAGCAAAAATAAACTAAATTGCAGGAACGTTTAAATATGACAGTTAGAAATTATATTGCCGTAAAAAATAGCTCCCTATTATTTGATAATTTTTGTAAATTGTAACTAAATTGAAATTTTATCTCATTCGCAAATAATATTTAAATATTATTACGAATCTTTATATTACCAATAAAAATTTTCACAAATATAGAATAGGAACAACAAACAATGAACTTTAATTTTTTCACAAAAAAAAAACAAAAATTGATTAAAGTCACAAGCAACAGGAGCTGCAGTTACGGGTTGGGTTGTTTTACCTCTGAGCGTCACTTTTTTGCACACCATGGGCTAAATGGCCAGGTCACATGGACCCCGAAGGCTCAGAGAAGGCTGGGGGAGGGCACCCATTAGAATAGCTGTTGGGAGACAGATGTAGCCTCCCATCAAGGCCATCCAGTGTGCTCTTTAACGTGCACAGAGTATGGCTCTCCCACACACAGTGCCATGGCTTAACGTCCCATCTGACAGATGGCGGCCTATCCAAGCCCATCAGTGTCCCCTACTGACCGTGGGCAGGACCGGGAAATTTTGCAGAGAAAAATCTCAACGCTGACCCAGCTGGGACTCGAACCTGGAAATTATAGATTACGAGCCTGGCGCGCTACCAACTGAGCCGCCCCCTGCCCCCTCTGCAGTGACGGAGTCTATCAGAATACTGACTGTAGTACTAGCCATCATTGACGACTTTTGTGTTTGTTGGCTAAAGACAGAGTTTTGTGTCTGGCCAGCCACCAAACACAAAACATATTAAATTCCAAAGAAATAAAAAAGGAAAGGAGAAAAGAATTAAATTTTATTATATTCTTTTAAAAAATGTAACAAAATTTAATAGGGTAATCATTTTCGTTCTCGATTTGTTATTTCTAAGCAAAATAGATTGACAGATAACATTATTTTTTTGCGTTATTTTAATAAACAATTTCATTGATCATCTTTCTTTAATTAGTGAAAAGCTTGCAGCCCCGAACAACTGCGGGGCCCCCTTCCAGCTCGAGGCCCCTGGCGACCACCAGGTCCGCACCCGCTTGATCCACCTCTGCACCAAGGACATTGTCATCAACTTAGATAAAGTGATAAAAACATCTTTCCTCTCTTACCACTTTAAAAATAATGTAAAGTGTACTCAATTATGATATAATTAACTGTCATCTATCTCATGATTATGAGATTTAGGTTGAGAGCAATTTGAAGGGTTTGCAGCTTTAGGTTTAAGTAGAACTACAATGATTATATGTAAGAACTAAATGTAATAATTTAACATTGTGCTTTTAATATGAATTTTAACTAATACACCTGCCATCAGTATCCATAAAGTTTCAGTACTATAAAAAACCAATACAATAATAATCATTTGTAACTCAGGGGAAACAAAGAAAATTAATAATAGTAATAAAAACATCCCAAATATACTTACATGTTCTATTATTATAAGGCTTAAGGATAGCAGCTGTGTTAGAATCTTTGGCTAAGTCAAGTGCCGTTTTTCCTTCATTGTTTGCCAGTTCTGGTTGGGCACCTTCTCAAGACAAAATTTACATTGTTCAAATATTTTAGTAATTTTACATATTAATTTCAGAGTAAATATAGCATTTATCAATAAACAAGCTTTCTTGACAAAAAAATATAAAAACAATAATTGTAAACTGGAACATTGGTATTTTACAAATCTATTTTTTCTAATGCTCTTACATACTTGGAAAATTTTAGCATAAATCATAGCTTTGCATCAACTGCATTTTTTTTAACTGAACAAGACATTCTCCATTTATTATTAGTTTCTTTACTCTTGGTTATACATAGTGCTTAGAGATGATACTATTTGCTGTATTAGTTTCAATAAGTTTATCCTTTAGAGTGACTGAACATAATCTATAAAGAAATAATATTTACAGCAATTAGGCATAATTGTATAATGATAATTCAGCTGTTCAAATTCCATATTCTATTTTGACATTTTGATTTATAATAATTGTATTTGCTTTGGAAACACTCTTCTTTCTGTGCATCAGTCAAGTCTCTTTTCTATTACAGTTGTAAATTTTGCCCTTTAGACTTACTAATATTTATCTTTTGTATGGTTTATTTTCTTTAAAATGCTTCATCAGTATAATCTGTAACTATTTATTTACATTCATTTAACTTATTTCCGATATTAATTTCAACTCTTTGAATGTAAGAAATCAGTTAAGCATCTTTTCATTCATGTTCCAATAATCTCAAGAGGTTAATTCTTTTGCAACACAAGATTGGTTCCTTGAAAAAAATATAAATATTAAATTTACCTATTAATATTTATAATTAATAATTTTACCTATTAATTTCTATAAAGAAAAATTATAGTAAACTTAAAAATATCCATTATTGCCTCTATTGATCAATCACACAGCACTTCAATCATTTGTTTGGTAGGAATTACCCAACTCAATGTTTCCATGTTATTCAACTGCTCCATAACCAGATTATCAATTGGTGTTGCCTTCTAAACTGTTGCCATTATCTTTTATCAAACTTGCAATTTTCTAAAACTTTCAATGGATGGATGATCTTTTTTTTTATAATTAATGGAAGATACATCCTACAGCAAATATATAATATAATGTTAGTGGCAGAAATCCCTGAATACTTGCTTGTACATGTATTTAGGGTTCAACTAATTCCAGCCACTAAATTGTCAATGCTGTGTAGTGTTGAGGGCTGAAAAAAAAGTGATATTTAGTGATTAAAGTCTGACTTGCTTTATTGCAAATCAGAGTAGCAGCCACTAACAAGAAACCCCATAAGGAATTAAGCATTCAGATCATTAAAATTACTTTGAAATATTCAACAAAATTCTGATTAGGGTTAGCAAATCACATCATTAAAAGGATGGAATGGCCTGGATAGTCACCAGACCCTAATCTTATTGAGAACTTATGATGCAAAATTATTTTTTAAGAGAAGAAGATACCTCACTACTCCAAAGATGGGGTTGGGTTGTTTTACCTCTGAGCGGCACTTTTTTGCACACCATGGGCTAAATGGCCAGGTCATATGGACCCCGAAGGCTCAGAGAAGGTTGGGGGAGGGGACCCACTGGAACAGCTGTTGGGAGACAGATGGTAGTCTCCCGTCACGGCCATCCAGCGTGTTCTTTAATGTGCACAGGGTATGGCTATCCCGCACACGGGACCACGGCTTAACGTCCCATCCGACGGACGGCAGCCTTTCCAAACCCATCGATGTCGCCTACTGACTGTGGGCAGGGGGGGGGGGAATTTTGCGGAGATAAATCTCAATGCTGACCAGCTGGGACTCGAACCTGGGAACTACAGATTACGAGCCTGGTGCGCCACCGACTGAGCCACCCCCACCCCCAAAAGATGGGGATAACTAGATGCTCTATAGGCTTGTCTTATTTTCTCATACAACATACACAATTTCATAAAAACAAGTTATAAAATTTCCTTGAAATAAGTATGAATTAATTGAAATTTTGCTTTAAACCCTTCCAGCATCCAAAATGAACATAAGCAATGATAATCCAAAATGAGACACCTGGTGTCAATTTTCTTCGACATCGAAAAAGTGTACAACACGGCTTGGAGATTCGGCATTCTTCGTGACCTTCACAACTTTGGCTTGAGAGGTCATATGCCGATTTTCATCTCCAACTTCTTATCAACACGTTCTTTTTGTGTCCTTGTCGGTAACACTCTGTCACGGCCAAACCCATAAGAACAGGGGGTGCCACAAGGCTGCGTGCTGAGCGTTACGCTTTTCGCTGTCAAGATTAATTCTATTACTAGACAACTTCCTCCATCAGTAGGCAATGCCCTCTATGTTGATGACTTTAGCATCTTTTGCTCTTCGTCCAGCATGAGGGTCAATGAAAGACAACTGCAAATTGCCCTGAACAATCTTTCGGTTTGGGCGACGGCAAACGGGTTTCGGTTCTCCCCACAGAAGACCGCTTGTGTGCACTCTTGCCACAAGCATAATCTTCATCTGGATCCCGAGCTGCGGCTCGGTGGTAACATCATTCCAGTTGTGGCGGAGACAAAGTTTCTTGGTCTCATATTCGATCGGAAATTGACCTTTTTATCACACATACGTCATCTTAGGACCAAGTGCACGTGGGCATTGAACATCGTCAAGGTCCTCTCCTCCCTTTCTTGGGGGGCGGACCGATGTTCTTTGCTCCGCTTCTACCATGCACTTGTCCGATCGAAACTGGACTATGGATCCCAGGTGTATGACTCCGCCTGGGATTCGGTGGTGAAGGTGCTGGACCCCCTCCATCACCAGGCCCTCCCGTGTTTGCACGGGAGCCTTCCGCACCTCACCGGTTCGGAGTCTTTACGTTGAGACCGACGAACCTTCATTATCTCTTCGCCGTCAGCAGTTGTCCATACAATATGCATCTAAATTGCGATCCCTGCCTGGCCACCCCACTTGGGACTGCGTTTTCAGTCCGAAGTGGGAAATACTTTACACAAATCGGCCGACTGCCATTCGTCCTTTTAGTTTGCGTGTCCGAGGCTACCTCAGAGACATTAACATCAGTCTCGATAGCATCGCACAGTCGACAGCTGAGCCACTTCCACCTTGGCTCGCTGTTTCCCCTTCCTGCGATTTTTCCCTGTGCAGGACAGGGAAGGCCTTTACACCCGACTGTGTATACCGGCAACTCTTTGCCAGCCATCATGCTGAGCACCCGAACTTCTTGCCTGTCTTCACAGATGGCTCGAAGTCTGGCACATTGGTGGGATCAGCCATGGTCTGCTGTGATGTAATCATTGCAGACCAGATCCCACTGCAGTGTTCCATCTTCACTGCAGAGTTGCACGCTATTAGCCTCACCTTGGACCATGTGGCGACTAAGCATCATCGTCGGTGTGTGCTTTACACTGACTTGCTTAGCTTGCTACAGGCTTTGATCTCGGTGAGGCATCGGCCTCACCCAGTTCTTACTAAGATCCGCCAGCAACTACATCGTCTGGCAGCCACAACCACCATCCATTTCTGTTGGGTGCCCGGTCACGTCGGAATCAGGGGCAATGATTTGGCAGATTCTGCAGCCAGGTCAGCCACACCCCTGTCCGACTCTCCGTTGCCGGTTCCATACCTGGATTGCCAGCAACATTTTACCTTTGAGCTCCAGGCACAGTGGCAGAGATCTTGGTCAAGCTTACGAACAAGCTCTTTGAGATCAAACCTATCATCAAACCATGGCATTCTTGTTACCGCAGGAATCGCTTGGAGGAAGTTGTACTTGCTCGGCTCTGCTTAGGTCATTCATTTATTACTCATTCGTTTCTTCTACGGGCGGACGACGTACCTAAGTGTGAGTTTTGTGACACCATTTTAACTATCAAACATATTTTAATTCATTGCCCATGTTTTAATCTAGAACGATGTTTGCTTTTTACATTTCATGATTTTATGTCCAAGCCCCTTACACTCAGATATTTGGTATCAGATCATTGTTGTTTTAACACTGTCTTTCAATTTTTACAATTTACAGGTTATTTTACTCATCTATAGCCATTGTATATACTGTATATATATATATATAAAACTATTTGTTGTTTTACACAAATTTTTATTCTTGTTTTTTATAAATATATTTTGTTGATTTTGTCTTTCCTTGTTTTACACTTGTTGCTCTTTTTGTATTGTATTTTATCACATTTTGATGTTGCTTTTAACTCTGGTTGTAGGTTTACACGATTTTTATTTCTTATTTACTATTTGTCTTTGTCTGGCACATTATGGCCTCAGTTGCCAATGCACCAATAAACCTCAAACATCCAACCATCCAAAATGAGAGGACCAAGACTTCTATGTTCTTAGTACAACAAAAAAATTCGTTTTTAAAAATAGAAATTGCTGTTTGAAAAGTTTTTACATATATCTTTCAATAACAAGTAATTCAAGTTTGAAAAAAAAAAGTTTCTTTTCCATTTGATGAATTTTTTTAAACTACAATATAAAATTTTTTTAAAGTTATGTGATTGCCATTTCTTAGAAATGCTGTACAATATTAGAGAATACATTTCCAATGACTAATTCTATGATATAATGCTTAAAGCTACTAATAGAGGATGATGATTTGGCAGCTGGTAGCTCAGTGGCCAGAGTACCTGACATGTTATCAGGAGGTATAGTGGGTTCAGATCCCACCTGACTAATGACAATTTTTCCTCTATATTTTTCTAATAAATCATCAATAGGTGTATATCTTTATAATCCTATTATTCAAATATTACAGTATTCAGGATGAAATTTTCATTTGAGTAATAAATAACTTTTTTTTGCTAGGTTTTCCAAAATTAAACCTTAATTGCATAGTCCAATCTATTATTTCACTATATAAAGTGAAAAAGTCTTATTAAATCAATATATTTATAAATTTGTTTAAACTTTTTATTTCCATACAGTTCAGAATTAAATTCTGTTTAGTTATAAAACATGACCTATTACAGTTGATTGGCAATTTTTTTTTCAATTATGAAGTTGATATGACTCAGCTCAGTTGTTGATATGATTTAGTACAGTTGGCAAAAAGCTTGGACTTTTCTCAAAGTATGGTACAGAGAATAAAATTACAAAATGGAAGCAATTTTCTCGCTTCAAAAAAATATTAATTTTTTTGTTATTCAAAAATGAATATCCTTTCTATTAATGTGCATTATAATTATTTCTGTCTATTAGTTTTCCTTAAAAATAAATTTCTATTTGCATTGCCAGATGCATTTTTTACTACATGACTCTAAACTACCCTATTAAAATAAAACTAGTAGTCTTTTTTTGTAAAATATTTTATTTTCAGAAAATCCAGAATAATTTGGCACATAACATGCCATAATTCATTAGATATCTGGCAAAAAAGTTCTAAAGTGAAATTTTTTTGGCTTATCAGAGTGAAAAAAATAACTGGGCCCTCTGGATGTAAACACGTTTTTCTAGCAGGATCCTGGAAGGGTTAACCATATTGTTACACAAATGCAGTGAATGCATTCCACACCAAATGAAGATTTAGTAAAGCAGTCATTAAAACAAAGGACTGATCTATAAAATATTACTCTTACTGATAATTTCATATTCTCAGTAACATGTGTAGTATAACTGTTATAAAAGGATTAAAAAAAAATTATTAAATATTTCATGAAATTTAAATTTCTTTAATTGATATAATTGCCATACCATATTACGATTTATACCTTATTGCATTCCACTGCTTATAGCTCAGAAACCATTTTAGGTAGGGAGAAAAACCTAAAAATGTTTTTGACACCAACATGAAAAAAATACTTTAGCTTAAGTGATCAAAAGCTATACATAGTTGATAATCGCCTAATGTAACACCAGGCTCAACAAGAAAAACATGCAAAAAGCATGCTAGGCTAGGTTGTTTAACCTCTGAGTGGCTCTTTTATACACACAATGGACTAAATGGTCAGGTCAAAAGGATCTGGAAGGCTCAGATATGGTCCAGGAAGAGGATCCACTACATAGCTGTTAGGAAGAAGATGAAAGAAACAGTACGTTCAGCACTTTTTGCCTAAACTAAATTTCACCAGCTTTCATTTTAAAATGCATTCCATTTACTATGCATTTTCTAGAATTACTTTTATTACTCCTCAGACTATAAATTGTATCACTTAGGATTTGCTGTCATTAAATGTCAACCACTTCACTGAATAACAGAACTTTAAAAAGTTCAATTTTTTGAAGAAATACACTTATTTTAGCATTTTATTTTCTTATATTTAAGTCTAAAACAAAACACGTGATTTTGAAATAAAAATGTTGACACTAATCTGAAATTAAACGGTGTAATGTTAATACCAAATTAATCTGGAGCGATGATTTCAACTTCAATGATTCAATTCAATATGATTCTGTTTTCAGGGGGGAAGAAAGCAAGGGGGTATATTTTTATTATCCACATCACTTCCCATGTTGTAAGTTTCCATTTAACATACAACTTCTTAGTTTTGGCATTCAGGTTCTGGAGATACAGCAGAACAACTATTTTCATATTTTCCCTTCTTTAAGGGGGAAGGCATTGGAGGGTCAGTTTTTTTTATAGTCTATGACACTCCCCATATCACAAGCTTTCATTTGATGAACAGCCCATTACACTATACACTCACATTCCAAAGATATAGGGGAACAATTGTCTTCTCATTTTCCCTTGTTTAGTGGGGAAGAAAGTAGGGGGTCAATTTTTTTTACAGACCTATGACACTCCCAACATCACAAGCTTCCATTTGATGCTTAGCTTGTACTTTTCACACTCACATTCCAAAGATGTAGCGGTACAATCATTTTCACATTTCCCTCTTTTTGGGGGGAAGAAAGCATGGGGGGTAAATTTTTTACAGCCTATGACACTTATCAGATCACAAACTTTCATTTGACACATAGCTTGTTACTTTATGCACTTGGCATTCCAAAGATATAACAGAACAATCGTTTCCATATTTCCCCCTTTTTTAGTGAGGAAGAAAGCAGAGAGGAAGGGAAGAGGTCAATTTTTTATAGCCTATGACACTTTCAACATCACAAGCTTTCATTTGATACATAGCTAGTTACTTTCTGCACTCACATTCCGAAGATGTAGCAAAACAATTGTTTTCATATTTCCCCTTTTTTTGGGGTGGGGTTGGGTTGTTTTACCTCTGAGCGGCACTTTTTTGCACACCATGGGCTAAATGGCCAGGTCACATGGACCCCGTAGGCTCAGAGAAGGTTGGGGGAGGGGACCCACTGGAACAGCTGTTGGGAGACAGATGGTAGCCTCCCGTCAAGGCCATCCAGCGTGTTCTTTAACGTGCACAGGGTATGGCTCTCCCGCACACAGGGCCACGGCTTAACATCCCATCCGATGGACAGCGGCCTTTCCAAGCCCATCGGTGTCCCCTACTGACCGTGGGCAGGGCAGGGAATTTTTGCGGTTTTGGGTGGGGGAAGAAAGCACAGGGTTCAATTTTTTACAACCTATGACACTCCCCACATCACAAGCTTTCATTTGACACATAGCTTGTTACTTTATGCATTTGCATTCCAAAGATTTGCAGAACAATCGATTTCACATTTCCCCCTTTTTTACAGGGAGAGAAAGCACGAGTCTTTTTTTTTTATAGCTTATGACACTCCCCACGAAAGCTTTCTTTTGATGCATAGTTTGTTATTTTCTGCACTTGCATTCTGAAAATATAGCAGAACAATCATGTTTACATTTCCCCCTTTTTTCAGGGAGGAAGAAAGCATTGGGGATCAATTTTTTATAGCCTATGACACTCCCCTTCATTTGACACATGGCTTGTTACTTTCCACACTTGTGTTCTGGAGATATAGAACAATCATTTTCATATTTCCCCCTTGTTTAGGAGGGAAGGGGAGGGAAGAAAGCATGGGGGTCATTTTTTATTGCCTATAACACTCCCCATGCCACAAGCATTCATTTGACATATAGCTTGTTACTTTCAGCACTCACGTTCTGGAGATACAGCATAACAAGTTTTCATATTTACACATTTTTTAGGGGGGAAGAAAGCATGGGGTGTCATTTTTTTATAGCCTATGACACTCCCTGCATTACAAGTTTCATTTGTCACATAAAGCATTAAATTTCTCCATCACACTTGAAAGATATGGTGGAACAACTGTTTCAACAATCCAACAAACCCACAAATGATGAGTGAAAAGCAACAGGAAGAAAAAATTCAAAAATAATGAGTTTTAAAACTAGATAGTAAAACATATAGCAAAGGAAGAAGCACATATTTGTGTGGGATTTTGAATTATTCCCATAAAAAAGTTTTTTTTAATGTTTTAAAAAATTTTGAAATTATTTGACAAAATCAATAGTAACACTTTCGAACATCATTTGACACCATGATTTCATTTGTGAACAACAGAATGAGAAACTAAACATCTAACAATATCACTTTAAACTTTGTGGGTCACCTGTAATCATAAAATTTACTTGTATACAATCAAGGAAGAATGAATAAATAAAAAAAATAATGTATGCAAATACTGGATACAGGAATAACTTATATTTTGGAAATAATTTTACATGCACACTTTATTTTCAAATATTAATTAGGAAAATATTACTTAGAAACTTTAAAACATACTTTTTAAATTATCCAAAAACTGATTCAAATTGTCACTTTGCATTTTAAAAAATGTTCCTTAATACTGTGTTAAAGCAGTAATATACCACCAATGAGAGTATACTGGAAAAAGCATCTTCTGCTGTACCACCCATCAGAGTACTAAACATTAAAATATATAGCACTAAAGTAAAATTCGAAACCATCAGTGTGATAACTTTTTTTTACATTTCTGTGGACAGAAATTCCTTTATCCAAATGGAAAACAGTTTCGAAAATTACCAGAAAATTAACAAAAATCTGCTAATTTTAGAAACAGAAGATTTTGGAAGCAATTACCAAGAACATAGCTCTGTTTATTTTTCCTGTTTTACACTCTTTTGTTCCTTAAAACAATTTTAATATTCCTAGAATTATTTTGATCATTTATTTAGCATGCTATGCATCTTTCCCATTTTTCAAATTGAAACTATAACTAAAACTGCAACTAAAAAGAGCCATCTTAGCCAGAGGAAGGCCAGAGCTTGTTATTGTGAAGTCTGCTTGCAACATAAACTACATCATGGCAGGTGCTATGGCTTAGTTAACTGCTGGGACACACATGCGAGTCAAATTGCTACTTATTACTATAGATGGATTGTTAACAGTGAGCATTATTAGATTACACATTGAATAACATCATCATGTACCCAGTTAGTATTTATACTTTTATAATTAAACCTTCATTTTCATTTATGCATAATTTATTTTATTTCCATATATTATCAGTCTTTTGGGGTTATGCTACATTGGATGGGCAACTTACAAGTTGTTGTGGATATTTTCTTTAACATCGCATCAGGTATTATGCTAATTTTTTTTTTACTTCTTCATTTTCCCGTTAAAAATATTTTTTGATTTTTGTATAGTTTCCTGAAAACAAATGAGGGCTTGGATACAGAAGCAAAAATTCCCTTGACATGGAAATCTGTTCTACTGGGGGAGAGCAATTTTGGCAAGTTTTTTTACCCCCCCCCCCACCTCCCCCACAAACATTGAAGGCATTTTCTTCCCCACACCTGCAAATATTTTTTTTCAATGAGTTTTTAAGTTTATACTAAATGGTTTCAAAAGAGCCCCCACCCTCTTTTTTCAAGAATATAATTTTTATTCATAAGAGTAAAGATTACAAATACATTTACCATTTGACCCGCAAAGCTAAATAGCTTATCAGCAGGAAAATAAATAAATTAACACAGGTCATTCAGCAACAAAAATGGTGTATATCAAATAAATTCACAAAACACAACACATAATAATCAGCTAATTAGAAATTCCCAAATATTTTTTCAATTCGATTTTCAGTTTTCTAAAAGAATCTATATTTAGTATTTCTTTTGGGACAGCATTAAATATAAGTGGTACTTGATATTCGGAGGTATGTTTTCTGTAATTATTTCAAAAAATAGGCATTTTGTAATACCTTTGGTTTTGAAGTCTTGAATTTTTGGCCTGTATGTTTCGTCAAAAAATTTTTAATTATTAAATTACATTTATTTAAATCACTGTAGGATAAAAGGTCTAAAAATTGTAATCTATCTCTTGAAATTTTATATTTTTTTTTTGCAAATGAAATGGAATAATATTTTTAGCTATTATAGACTGCAGTTTTTCTATTTTATTTATGTTAGTTAAGTTAGTTGTTACATGCACAATTATTCCATAATTTAAAATAGATTCGCATATTGTTTTAGAAAATAATACATAAGTAGTAAAGAATCACAGGATAAGTCCTGTAGACATGGAATTCATGAAATGATGAGCTAAAAAAATTTGATTTTGCCATGAATGGGATTCGAACCCACATCTTCAGGAAACATGCCTGTTATGCTAGACCACTACACCATCAATGGCTAACCTTTTCTCAGCTTAGTGAGCTTATAAGCTTTCTGGATTTTATTTATTTGATTCGCACTAGTAGCGCGCCACTGGTCTGTTTTAATATAATTAGTTTTATTAAAATTATTTTTGGTATTGCTAATCAATGCTAAAATCATATAGTGATCTTCTATTTTGCTTGTTTGAATTATTGAATTTGCTGACATATTTTTAATTACTTTTATATTAATATGGTCTATACACGTTTTGGTGATTTTAATTTTTACTATTTCTTCTCTTGTACCTTCCTTAATTAATCTTTCAAAATTCCTTTCTGCCAGTAGTGTGATATAATTTTTCGTGCCATGCTTTTTAGTGTTCATTGTATCAATATTGAAATCACCAATTAAAATCTAATTTTGATCTTTTTCTGCATTTTCCATCCAGTTTTGGAAATTCAACAGAAAAGAATTCACATCTGTACTAGGTGATCTGTATAGTGCTAATATATGATATATTATTATTTGTGGAGAGACGGTGTGGCATGGACACAATGAGGCCCTGGAAGGTTGCCAGAGGCACATGTGCCCATTTGGACTCCAGCAGAGCACGGAGGTTCCAGAGATGATGTGGTTGTGGGTTCACATGCCGAACCTGTCGATCCAAATGGTCCCACAAGTGCTCTATGGGATTCAGGTCAGGCAATTTTACCGGCCAAAGGAGATGGAAACATCACTGTCGTGTTCTTGGAACCAGTCACGCACCACCTTAGCGACATGGCAGGGCACATTGTCCTGTTGGTAGACACCATCACCACCAGGATAAACATCCACAAAGGATGAATGTGGTCAGCAAGGATGGACAGGTAGCCATTGGCATTCAGGGACCCATCCAGTGGTACCAGATCATACCAGAGAAACATCCCCCAGACATGCACACTGCCAGCCTGTATTTGACCGACAAGCATGTCCAGGTGTTGGTTCTCGTGTGACTGACCCTGTATCCGCCACCGCCCGTCATTTCTGTGGAGTAGGAACCTCGATTCATCAGAGAAGGCAACCTGTTTCCACTCTTCTACTGTCTAATGATGGCAGTCCTGTGCAAACTGCAGGAATTGGACCTTGGTTAACATGGGGACTTTATGCAGCGTGGACTCAGGAGACCCATGCATAACAGGGTTCACTCTACTGTTATCAGGGACATGTACCTGGGTGCCCCAGCATTCATTTGAGTGGTCAATTGCTGCACTGTTGCACATCGATTGCCCTTTACCAGTCTACAGAGGCAACACTCTTCTCTGGGGTCGATGGCCTTTGGGGCTCCACAGTTATGACGTCTGAAGGTACTCAGTGTGCAAGCAGTCCATTCTTGGTACACCCTTACTACAGCACCTTGCAAACAACCCATGAAGTCTGCTGTTTCCGAGATGCTCCCACCCTTGGCACAGTAGCCGATGATCATTCCTTTTTGAACGTCCGTCAAATCAATACCTCTGCCCATTGTGCTCACATTACACACTATGGCTCATCTGTTCTGGCCAGCTGCTTATATCTCTGTATGGACAACCTTGTCATGTGCGCTCTGTGATGTGCCTGGGCGGGTACACTGTGATTCCGTGGGTGGTCATATTATTCTGATACAACTGTGTATAGTAGTATGGAAGTATTTCTTGTATAATTTCAAAAACTAGGTTTTCTTTCTAAATATTACGAGGCACAGTAGGATCAAACTCTTTAATAAACCACGAATAAATACTGTACAATAAATCTCGATGCCCAATTCTGCTACGATTCACCAGTGCACCGCATTGAGTATTACATTTGTTGTATACATAACTCTGAGCATGACAATATGTCGCTCACCAAGTCTAGGGTGCAGACATTTTATGTATTATCCCAGATGCTTACTTAGTACTATCAACTAAATACTTTCTTTAAACTATCTTAAAGAGTACTAGTTATCAAATACAAAAGGCCATATTACCACAGACTTGTAAAAGGCTGGAACAACTGCATCATTTGATATTAATCTGTTAGTCTCGACATTACCGTCGTGGTTTCTAACACATGCTACCAGTCCTGTTACATTGGAGATATCAGCAATGATGGATAAACATACATCAGATTTCCACTGTAGATTACTGTTGTCAGTCCTGTTATCTCAATAACGGTGACATAGCAGATTTCCACTAGCTCTTAATAGGGGATTCCTCGGACTTGAGTTGTCAATGTCCGTCGCAATGATGTTACAATCGTATTGCTATTATCTGCTTTTTTCGTAGTGGATTACCTTTGAACTGTTGTACATGCTGGTATCACAATTTTTCTCTGAATTACGGTGCTCATTGCCCTGCACTGGCTGCCGCAGCACTATCATACCCAGACTTATAACTTCCAACAACAGCCATTAAAACTTTAAAAACCCTTAAAAACTACACTTCATTAAAAATTATCCTATTTGGCTCAATTGAACTCCACACCTAGGAGTTATACTCACAATCCCCTTCGTTTTACAGAACGACGCGTTTCGCACGCCTTCCGTGTGGTGGCTTCCTCAGGCTCTGAACACATACTGTGGTATGTTACTTTATATGCGTGTCTCCCATTGCGCCATCATTTACATCTTTATGCTCAAGCGTTTCTGAGCTTTTCTTCTGCTGTAACAGAAGATTCCATGCAGATGGTATCGGGGTGATATCATTATTACATATTGTGTTACTAAAATTATTAATGTATAATTTTTCTGCATAAGCTAGTTGGAACTTATTTTGAGGGGCAGCTAATGCTTTGTAATTAATTTTTGATTACAATTTAACTTTACTTTGTAATTAATTTTTCCCATTAAAATGGGAAAAATTAATTACAAAGCATTAGCTGCCCCTCAAAATAATTTTTGATTACAATTTAACTTTGCTTTGTAATTATTTTTTCATCCAGCATGTACAACAGTTCAAAGGTAAAGCATTAGCTGCCCCTCAAAATAATTTTTTATTACAATTTAACTTTACTTTGTAATTAATTTTTCCCATTAAAATGGGAAAAATTAATTACAAAGCATTAGCTGCCCCTCAAAATAAGTTCCAACTAGCTTATGCAGAAAAATTATACATTCATAATTTTAGTAACACAATATGTAATAATGAGATCACCCCGATACCATCTGCATGGAATCTTCTGTTACAGCAGAAGAAAAGTGCAGAAACGCTTGCACATAAAGATGTAAATGATGACGCAATGGGAGACACGCATATAAAGTAACATACCACAGTATGTGCTCAGAGCCTGAGGAAGCCACCACACGGAAGGCGTGCGAAACGCGTTGCTCTGTAAAACGAAGGGGATTGTGAGTATAACTCCTAGGTGTGGAGTTCAATTGAGCCAAATAGGATAATTTTTAATGAAGTGTAGTTTTTAAGGGTTTTTAAAGTTTTAATGGCTGTTGTTGGAAGTTATAAGTCTGGGTATGATAGTGCTGCGGCAGCCAGTGCAGGGCAGTGAGCACCGTAATTCAGAGAAAAATTGTGATACCAGCATGTACAACAGTTCAAAGGTAATCCACTACGAAAAAAGCAGATAATAGCAATACGATTGTAACATCATTGCGACAGACATTGACAACTCAAGTCTGAGGAATCCTTTATTAAGAGCTAGTGGAAATCTGCTATGTCACCGTTATTGAGATAACAGGACTGACAACAGTAATCTACAGTGGAAATCTGATGTATGTTTATGCATCATTGCTGATATCTCCGATGTAACAGGACTGGAAGCATGTGTTAGAAACCACGACAGTAATGTCGAGACTAACAGATTAATATCAAATGATGCAGTTGTTCCAGCCTTTTACAAGTCTGTGGTAATATGGCCTTTTGTATTTGATAACTAGTACTCTTTAAGATAGTTTAAAGAAAGTATTTAGTTGATAGTACTAAGTAAGCATCTGGGATAATACATAAAATGTCCGCACCCTAGACTTGGTGAGCGACATATTGTCATGCTCAGAGTTATGTATACAACAAATGTAATACTCAATGCGGTGCACTGGTGAATCGTAGCAGAATTGGGCATCGAGACTTATTGTACAGTATTTATTCATGGTTTATTAAAGAACTAGGTTTTCTTTACAGTATACTGAAATTCCCCTAATATTTTCATTCATATTATCATTTGTAATTTTATTAAATTTGTCAATATTATATAAATAATTTTAATATTTATTTACATTTGTTTCAATTAAAACCAGCAAATCAGTGTGTTTCATGTAATTGTTAATACTTATTATTAATGAATCCCAATATTTTCTTTGATTTGTTATATTAGCATGAGCAATTCCTAATTTATTTTTGTGAATAAATTTACCATAATTATTTCTGAACTAAGCTTCTACTTCTAAACATGTAATATAAACCTTCTCAATATATTGGCTGTGCCACTCTGACAATATAGATGTTTGTTTGTGTTTTTGCTTTGGCTGATTGTAGTGAAAAAATAGCTGGGCCTCGTGATGTAAACCAGTTTTTCAGGCAGAGCCCTGGAAGGGTTAATGCATATTTATTGTTATTAACTAGTCCAGTTATCAAGACTATTCATCAGCTATTAGGCTTCAGGAATACAAGAATGATAAATATCTACTATCAATATCTCTGTAGGAAATCTGATTCCTTTTATCGCTACTAGATAACTACTTAGTACACCCAATTCTGTTTTCACACGTTTTTGATTTAACATGGTTTAAAAAAAAAATTAATTCTCTTTTTACACGATTTATTTTTAATCTAACATGGTTCAAATGGCACCTTTTTAAAAATCTCCATTTGAATTTAATTCTGAAAAAAAATATTCCTATTCAAGAAAAAAATTCCTAGAATTTACATTTATAACAAAATGCTGCTTTTATGGTCACATTTTTCGAAGTAGTTTTAACTTTGAAAATGTACTGTAGGTACACATTTTGCACACTAAAATCCCCAAAATAAAAATTATACTAACATAACTACACAACAAGTTCTCTATTTTATTCTCTATTTTATGGAAAAATTGTACAAAACCTACTTCATTCAGAATAAAGTGGCAACATTGAGTTCTGGGAATTCCCATCAATTTTATCTTCAATACACACGTTAGTCTTGGTCTCTCATTTTGTGTTTAAAGTTAGAAGTGTTTAGATGTTTAATAGAAGAAATCGAAAAAAATTTTGTTTTGTTTTTCGAAGTTCTGTGTGTGTAATATAAATTTATTAAATTTTGTTGATAGGAAAATTTACAATTTTCCATCATCTGATTTATTAACTACAATTCAAATATTTTTGATAAGCTTAACACGATGTTGGATAATTCAACTATACAAAAGCAGAAAAGGAAAATTATTTTTTTGGATACTAAGATCCATATTTTAGATCATCTTGCAACTGGAGAAGGTTCAACATCCACAGATAAATATTTTGGTTTGAAAGAAGCTACCATAAGAACCATCAAGAAAAATGAAATGAATCTGCGCTTTCTGGAACAAAATTGAGCACTAAGTCATCATTGTACATGAGAGATATTGTAAAGTTAATAGAAAGGGCATTAGTAATGTGGATAGAAGATAACTCGCAAAAAAGAATACCTCTAGATGGAAATACCATCAAACAGATGGCATTATGAATATATAAAGCATATACAAGAAATGGAACCAACCACATCAGCTCAGTTAAACAAAAATTATTAATTTTCTGCAAATATAGGTTGGATGGCAGGATTTCTTGAAAGACACACGTTTCATAATGCAAAGATAAAAGATATAAAGTTGCATCTGCAGCTGAGCTGGTTGCTAAAGAATTTTGTCCAAAATTGGCCCAAATCATTGAAGATGGTGGATATACTCCTGATGAAGTTTGGAATGCAGATGAAAACTGGTTTATTTTGGAAAAAAAAAAATGCCAAGTAAAATATATGTAGCAAAATCACAAAAAACTGTTGTTGGCTTTAAAGCAACTAAGGATCATGTGACCTTTCTATTTTGCAACAATGCTGCAGGAGATCATATGTTAAAATCACTGCTCATCAATCGATCCCTAAGACCGTGATCAATGAAAGGTGTATATTTGAATTAATTGCCAGTGTATTGGATGGCAAACAAAAAAGCCTTGGCTACAAAAGAAATTTTTTATGGATGGCTCCATAAACGTTTTGTTCCAGAAGTTGAACACTATTTGAAGGGAAAAAAATCTCTAATTTAAAGTTCTATTGATTATAAACAGTGCACCTGGTCATCCTGTTTTGGAACACCCAATTGTGCAATTTTGTTTTCTGCCACCTAATACGACATCCTTAATACAACCACTAGACCAGGGTATAATTGCCATATTTAAAACTTACTATGTAAGCCGAACATTCCAATACATTTTGGATAAACCAGATAAGGATAAAACACTAACAGTTATTGACGTGTGGAAGAAATTTTCTATTTTAGATTGTATCAGACATGCTGGATTGACATTATCAGAATTAAAACCATCAACTTTAAATGCATGCTGGAAAGCTATTTGGCCAGAATGTATTAAAAGCAAAGATTCTGTACCCCCAAATACGACTGAATATCCTAATATCATCACTTTAGCACATGCAGTTGGTGTAGAAGGATTCGATGATTTATCATTTGCAGATATTGATGAATTGCTGGTTGACAAAGCTCTTACAAAGATGAAATAATAGTTGTCCTTGAGACTCCTGATGAAAAAGAAAAAAAGTGATGGTGATGAAGAGGTTCCAGTCACTGCAGGTTTAATTAAAGAAGGGCTTCAAATGGCTAGTAAATTGGAAAGATTTTCTTACACATGTTCCCATTGTCGAATGAGCTGAGCAGTTTAAACATGAACTGAACTCATGTGTGGCATGTTATCAAGAATTATGCAAAAATCTATTAAAAGCAGGATCTCAACAATTGATTACAGCGTTCATTGTCAAAACTAATCAAACTTCAGAATCACTGGAAACAAGTGATAATTTGGTTCCCCATCCACAGAGAGCATTTCACCATTGGAGTATGAACACAACGGCCAAAATGTTTTAGCGATGAAAGTGATTTAATTCCAGTCTTACACAAACCAATGCACCTATTGTCAGAAAGTGACAATGAATAAAATCTAGTTAATAAACACGTTAATCTTTTTTTGCACTTTTGTACTCTTGAATTAGTGAAATATTATGTTCTTTATGAAGGATAATTTACTTTCTATACATTCATATAATTATATTTATAAGTTTATAAAATAAAAAATGTGTTTAAGTAAATAAAAATTAAATAAAGATTTAATTACAAATATTAATATCATTTGTTTCAAAACAACTTATTATTTGTAATGGGTTTTAGCGTCTGGAACCAATCTTCTATTTTTTCATATGCACTGTATTTTTTACACTGTTTTTTCAAGAACCTATCTACAGTGTAAAAACAGAATTGGATGTAATAAATTTGTCGATGCCTCTTCAGTTGAAAGGTATACAATACCTTAACATCATCATCATCATCATCAAGCAGCCTTGGGCTATGGAGGTCCAACCACACCGTGCAATTTAGTTCTTCAAGCAAGTCTGTCCTGAACTACATCTGCTGCATCTAGCCAATGCAAACCAATTCTAATAAGGTCCTGTTTGACATTATCTGCCCACCGTATTCCCAGGTCTCCCCTCTTTCTGAAGCCTTTAGGCACACTGTTCATAACCCTATTCGCCAATCTATAATTATCCATACAAGCAACATGGCCAAACCAACGGAGTCTCTCTCTCTGCACAATATGCTACTTAAAAAAGGTTGCTGACTCCTTTGCCTAACCTCATCATTGGTTACAAAGTTGAACCACCTAATGCCCAAGATAATTGCATAAGCATCTAGAATCAAAAGCATCTAATTTCCTGTTATCTTGTTTACAAAGTGTCCAAGTTTCACTACCATAACTAACCCTAGAAAGAAACAAACTATTATACAGTCTAATTTTAGTCTTTAGGTGTATACGCCTATTTCTCCACAATCTCCATAGATTCTTAAAAGTCCCGGCAGCAATCCTTATTCGTTTGTTAATTTCACGCTGCACATCACTGGTATCTGTTACATAGCTCCCAAGATAATTAAACTGTGACACCTGCTCAAGACTGCAACCATTTAGATTAACTGACTCACAGTCTGCCTAACCAATTTTCATCACTTTTTATAACCAAACCTACTCTACTACCAGTTTCATCAACAGCTTGAATGAAAGAGTTCATTTCATCAACATCATTTGCCAAAAGGGCTAAATCATCAGCATAATCTAAATCAGAAATTTTCATATCTCCAGACCATTTAAGGCCAAAATCTTTCCCTTGCAGTGAATTTCCCATAACATAATCAATAACCAAACTAAAGAGAAAAGGAGACAAAATGCACCCTTGTCGAACACCAGAAGTAATGCTAAACCAATTGCTACAAGCCTTACCAACTCTCACACACGACTGTGTTATTATAGAGCTTTCATTTGGTTAACTAACTTGTCTGGTATACCATATGGTCTTACAATCAACCACAAATTATGACGATCAACAGAGTCGAAAGCCTTTTTGAAATCAACAAAGCTAACAACCAAAGGTTTCTGAAACTCTAAACATTTCTCAAGAATCTGCCTAAGTGAAAATATCTGATCCACACATCCCCTACCACTTCTGAATCCACATTGCTCATCATGCAATTGACTGTCAACCAGATTCTTAATTGTATTAAGCACAATCATGGAAAGAACTTTACCTGGAACAGAGAGAAGGCTGATACCCCTATAGTTATCACAAGAACTGCGATCACCTTTTTTGAAATAGTTATCACAAGAACTGCGATCATCTTCTTTGAAAATAGGGATAACAATAGCTCTGGTAAAATCCTTAGGAACCATGCCTTTATCATAAAAGATATTCAGAATTTCAGTCATCCAAGTGGTAACCGAAATATTCCCAGCTCTAAGCATTTCTGTAGTAATTTCATCTACCCCTAGGGATTTATGAAGCTTAAGTTTATAAATAGCCAAAATATTTTCAGATTGTGTTATAGAGCCAACATTAAAGCCACCAATGCATCTATCATCATTACAAACAATTGGTAGAACTAACCACATTATTTAGAACATCACTGAAATGTTCAGCCCACCTAGCCATGACAGAATCCTTACCTTCTATCACCTTACCTAGTTTATCCTTCAATCCCTGTATACCTGTCCGTTTTCTACCACACACAACATTAACTATCTGGTACAACTCTCTGCTGTTGTGTTGTCTAACTGCTTCCTCGGCCTTATCAGCCAAGCCATCAAGCCAAAGATTCTTATCAGCAACTAACTGATCCTTTACACGTTTATTAAGCTCTATGTAATGCTTTCTATTAGGACTATGATTAAGGACACTTATCACCCCTCCCCAAAGGTCAGAGTCAATACCAACTTTGGCATTGAAGTCACCTAGAACAAGGGCAATATCTCCTTTCTTCACAGAATTCAAAATATCTTAAAGCTGTCTGTAAAATCTATCCTTCTCATCGTCATCAGCATCCTCAGTGGGGGCATAACAGCAGAAAATAAAGAATTAAAGTCTTTAATGCTTGTCTGAAATTTTGCTGTAAGAAACCTTTCATTAATGCACACATATCCTAGATGAGCATCACTAGCATGTCTGCTGAGAAGCAGACCCACGCCTTGGTGATGCTTATTATCGTTCCTCCCTGAAAAGAGAAATTTAAGGTTATTTTTAAGAATCTGACCTTTATTTGTCCATCTGGTCTCTTGCAAGCCGAGAATTTCTAAATTATAATGGTGGAATTCTTGTGTGAGGACACCACGAGAAAAAGCTCTGTGCAAAGTCCTCACATTCCAACTGCCTATGGAGAGAAAATGGTTAGTGGGATGTTTAAAGAAACTATGTTTATTGAGAGAGGGAATGCTGACAATATCAAATAGCCTTCTAATTGCAGGTGTAGGGCAAAGACCTATTCCCTCACCACTAAAGGCTGAAGCCATCTACACTGAAAGACTTCCTCCAATGTAGAATTTGACGATGCCAGTAGAAGCAGAGAGTTCAGGTGCCTTTTTAGGAGAAAGACTATTTTCTGATCAAATAAAAAAGAATCTAATACCTTATGAAACTGTCAAAATTCATTTCAATATACGGTATTGTCTATTATTAGAAATATTGATTTCTGTGCAAATAAAAATCTACTTATACAACCAAAGACTGCCTATTTCATTTCTTATACAACACATGTTTGAATTTTAAGTTCAATGGAAAATTTTATAAATTTCTTTAGACAAAAGAGATCATAAACATTTTCATAGACTTAACCAACCCTTACACTGCCACAACCTATAAAATCAGGTTCACGAAGTCTGCATATATGGCCATGAACCATAAAATCAGCCTTTAGCACCATAAAAAAAATTTAAAAACATTAAAATTTGAACTAGCTTTTTTATTTATATATATGTGTGTAAAAATATATATTTCAGAGCTCCTAAAAATGCCAGTTTATTCAATTTATTCCTCAACTTCATGTCTCAGAAAATAAAAATCCCTTTCTCTTGCTCAAACTGGTATTAGCACAGCCCAGATGATGCTTCTGCTGTAGCTGTTGTTCTATATTTAGAACAGTCACCCACTAGCTGGCTGAGAGCTCCAGCAAGTTAACTGAGTGATTCTGTAAACATCACACCATCTGTTTCCCAATAAAATAAAGTCAGATGCCAAGGGGGGAAAAATTTATTGGAGTTTTTCAGTGATTTGCATAACAATACACCCATGTACATTTTTGCAATTAAAATCTATTTTAGGGTTTCTAAATTAGTTTGATCTATTATTGGATATCTTTTGCAAATGGAATATGAAGGGGGGGGGGGGGATTTATATTTCTTTGTTCATGCAATCAGCAACATCATAAGAGCATGATATCGTTTGGGAAACATCTGGTTTTTGTTTTCAAACTTAACTTGGTGCACTTGTTAGGCTGTACAGATCATTATTTCAGAAAGTAGAGAAGTGTTTTTGCATTTTCTTTTGCAGATGAAATATAATTTGAAAAGGAGTGAAGGACAAATACTTTATCACATGGATATTAATCATAATGGATATTAGTTGAGAAGAAAAATCATGAGCTTCTTCTAAACTACAATACTTCATGACTCCGAGTGTGATTCAAATGAATTCAGACTTTTCTCATATTCTGAATGGGGATAGCAATTTCAACTATTTCTTAAATTATTTATGTTTCTTCTCAAATACATACTACAATTAGAATGAATAATTATTTGAAGCTTGACCGAAAATTAAATCATTAGTGACTTAAATATGTAACTTAAAATGGTAACTTACTTTAGGTGATTACTTTAGTAGTTTTAACAAAAAGTTTAATTTTTTAATGATTGGGCTTTTAGTACCATTTTTAATTAAATTCAAGTAATTTCATAACTAACATTCAGAATTTGAAATTTCTAAGTTTTTGGCATTTTCGTAAAGTTAAACTTTTTCATAGCATTCAGTATGTAATGCAAATTGATCTGAAAAGGTTCAATCTCAAAATTCAGAGGTTAGAATAAATTATGTTTGCTTTGAAATATTTTAATTTAATTTCTTCATAACTCTTTATCTCTTTTTAGTTATTTAATTTTCAATTTTATTTAAATTATCTTGTTTTAAAGCAAAATAAATTTTGTAACACTGCTACCTTATAGTTGCCGATCAGGAAAAAATCAACTTGTGAGATGTTTGCATAAATGACCAAATAATTTTGAAAAAAATAATAAATGAAACATAATGTTACATAGAAAGTTACATTCTGTAACTTTCTATGTAACATTCTGTCATTCTATTTTTTAATTTTTGTAATTTTCTTATTCCATATTAAATGTTCTTTCTTTTGGCATATAATTACAGTTAAAATTAGTACCCCATTAGTACTATACTTATTACCAAGCTTATTCTACAAAAAAGCAAAATTTGTCATATGTACTTAAAATATCTAAAATATGCAAATGCATGCTTTAATGTGATTTAATGCTTATCCATATTAAATGTTCTTTCTTTTGGCATATAATGACCTATTTCTATTCATTTGTTACAGTTTTAAAAAATTCAAAGGTTGACTTGTTTATTTGACTGGTCACAGTTGGTGAAAACCCACACTTTTTTCAAGATATGATACTGAGAAAAAAAAGTTACAAAAAGAGAGTAATTTTCTTATTTGAAGTAATTTTTTTCATATTCAGAAATAAATAGCCTTCCTAATCATATGCATTATAATTATTTCTGTCTATCATTTTTTCCAAATAAATTTTAGTCTGCATTGCCAGATGCATCTTTTTTACTACACGCCTCTATAAAAAGCCCTATTAAATTTTTTTTTTGTTAAATATTTTATATTCAGAAAATCTAGAATTAAATGCTGATTAATTTGGCATACAACCTGACATAATTCCTTTCAGTAG
Organism: Ryuthela nishihirai; assembly: GCA_038380435.1. Taxonomy (NCBI): domain Eukaryota; kingdom Metazoa; phylum Arthropoda; class Arachnida; order Araneae; family Heptathelidae; genus Ryuthela; species Ryuthela nishihirai. The sequence continues at coordinate 5,717,117 of JAWZYU010000007.1, forward strand.
TTATTTGGCAAAAGAGTTCTAAAGTTCACTTTTTTTTTTTGCCTGAACACAGTTAAAAAGACTTGCCACAGGGTTCAAGTCAATTTTGCCTGGCATAGTAAGGGTTAACCATGACTTCCAAATATTATTTTTATCACTGATACAAAAGAGAAATACATATATTTTTATTCTATATAATTATAATAGCACACTCTAATGAAATCAAATTTGAAATGACTATTTAAAATTATTCTTTGTTTAAAAATACTTACCTAACTGAATATTAAAAAAACATATGCTTACCTTTTTCTAACAAAATTTGTACAACACTACTGTGTCCTTTCCACGCTGACAAGTGTAATGGAGTATCACCAAGCTTATTCTGCAAAAAAAGTAAAATTTGTCATATGCACTTAAAATATCTAAAATATGCAAATGCACGCTTTAATCCGATTTTAATGCTTACCAACAGGATTTTTACCTGGCTTAACCAATAAACTGCATAAAATAAGGTTTGAAATATATATGAACCATAGTATTTAATCTTAAAAATTTTTATATACATGATTTTACAGTTAAAATTAGTGTCCCATTAGTACTACAAGGTGTCACTGAATTCATGACCCAAATGTGAGGGGATGGTAGTACTTATATTTCAGGATGAATTTTTCTATTCCTTATATTATTATATAAGGAATAATAATATATTCCTTATATTATTATTTCTAACCATAGTATTTAATCTTAAAAATTTTTATATACATGATTTTACAGTTAAAATTAGTGTCCCATTAGTACACTAATTTACACTGAATTCATGACCCAAATGTGAGGGAATGGTAGTACTTATATTTCAGGATGAATTTTTCTATTCCTTATTGATATAATCCCCATGGTCGAGTGATTAGCAGACTTGGTTACTGACCAAAAGGACCTGGGTACAAGCTACAGATAAGGCATGGGTGTTTGTGTTGTCTTTCTGCTGAGGTATCTCCTTCCTTACAGATAATTTCTACGGTATATTAAACTGACAGGCTCTTGTCAAACCTCTCTGGCAATCAGCTGCTTGAGGGGTAAGTTTTTAAATTAATATAAGTCTGTTTTTGCTCAAACATTGTTTCACTGTGTACATCATCACTTTGAAAATGGCCACCAAGATGTTCTTCAATGATGGAAAAAGACAGAAATTGCTAGGTACCGGATCAAGGCTATAAGCAGGATGCTCCAATATCTCCCAGTGGAATTGCTGCAAAAGTTATTGGGTTGCAATGACAGATTGCAGCAATGTATATGCATAACACCTTTTTGGCGAAAACATACAATTTCACAAACACTGCCAATTCATAACCACAATTTTCTAGGTACCAGATCAAGGGTATAAGCAGAATGCTCCAATATCTTCCAGTGGAATTGCTGCAAAAGTTATTGGGTTGCAATGGCAGATTGCAGCAATGATTTTGCACATTACACACAGTCAGGTATAAAGGCCTTCCCCATCCTGCACAGGGAAAAATCACAGGAAAGAAAAACAGCGAGCCAAGGTGGGTGTGACTTGATTGTCAACTGTGTGATGCTATCAAGACTGGTATTGATGTCTCTGAGGTAGCTTTGGACTCGCAAACCAAAAGGACAAATGGCAGTCAGCCGATTAGTGTAAAGCATTTTCCACTTTGGACTGAAAATGCAGTTGCAAGTGGAAAGGTCACACAGGGATCGCTATTTAGATGCGTATTGCAGAGACAACTGCTGACAGTGGAGATAAAGATGATTCGTCAGTCTCAACATAAAGACTCTAGAACGGTGAGGTGTGGAAGGCTCCCTGCAAACACAGAGGGCCTGATGATTGAGGTGGTCCAGCACTTTCACCACCAAATGGAATTGCAATTTAGTTGCGTATTGCAGGGACAACTGCTGACAGTGAAGAGATAAAGATGGTTCGTCAGTCTCAACATAAAGACTCTTGAAAGGTGAGGTGTGGAAGGTTCCTGTGCAAACACAGAGGGCCTGATGAATGAGGTAGTCTAGCACTTTCACCACCAAATGCCAGGCAGTCATACACCTGGAATCCGTAGTTCAGTTTTGACTGGACAAGTGCACAGTACAGGCAGAGCAGAGAACATAGGTCAGCTCCCCAGGAGAAAGAGGAGAGGACCTTGATGATGTTCAATGCCCATGTGCATTTGGACCTGAGATGACATGTGTGGTGAAAAGGTCAATTTCCGATCGAAGATGAGACTGAGAACTTGGTCTCCGCCACAACTGGAATGATGTTAACCCTGAGCTGCAGCTCGGGATCCAGATGAAGATTACGCTTGTGGCAAAAGTGCACACAAGTGGTCTTCTGCGGGGAGAACCGAAACCCGTTTCCGTCACCCAAACTGAAAGACTGTTCAGGGAAATTTGCAGTTGTCTTTCAATGACCCTCATGCTGGACAAAGAGCAAAAGATGCTAAAATCATCAACATAGAGGGCACCGAGTGGTCTTCTGTGGAGAGAACTGAAACCTGTTTGTGTCACCCAAACCGAAAGATTGTTCAGGGCAATTTGCAGTTGTCTTTCAATGACCCTCATGCTGGTGAAGAGCAAAAGATACTAAAATCATCAACATAGAGGGCATTGCCTACAGATGGAGGAAGCTATCTAGTAATAGAAATAATCTTGACGGCGAAAAGTGTAACACTCAGAATGCAGCCTTATGGCATCCCCTGTTCTTGGAGGTAAGGATGCAGCAGAGTGTTACCGAAATGGACACGAAAACAACATGCTGATAAGAAGTTGGATATGAAAATCAGCATGTGACCTCTAAAGCAGGAACTATGGAGGTCGTGTAGAATGCCTAATCTCCAAGCCGTGATGAATGCTTTTTTGATGTTTAAGAAAATTGGCACCAAGTGCTCTCTATTTAAAAATGAATTTCTGATAGCCGATTCAAGGCATATCAGATGGTCAAGAGGTGACCATTACCTGTGAAAGCCACACTGGGTGTTGGAAAGAAGGTTGTGGTGTTCTAAATACCAGATGAGTCTGGCATTTACCATTCTTTCCAACACTTGCACAAGCAGCTTGTCAATGCAATCGGATGATAATTAGAAGCAGCAGTGCATTCATGAACATGGCAGGGAAGGCTATCATACAGCTCTATATGATATTCTGAAGGATAGAATACCAAATAGTGCAAAGTTGCTGTTCCATTTCAGCAACAGTGGTCAGCAACCTCTTGGGTGTTGTTGAAGCTGTTGGGCCATCATGTCCCAGACGTGTTCAACAGGTGAAAGGTCCGGTGAGTGTGCTGGCCATGGTAGTACCTGAATGTTTTGCTCATATAGATACTGCAAGACTAATGCAGGCTGTGTGGGGATGGGCGTTATCTTGCTGGTAAAAGGTTCCATGCTGCAAATGTTGGTAACATATTGTTGGGCAGTTAGAGAACCCCTTATGATGACCAGTTCTGATTGAGCTGTCCAACTAATTGCACCCCACATCAAGACACCAGGTGTTGGAGCTTGCGACGATGTCACATGCACTGGGTAGCATTCCTTTCTCCTGGATGAAGGTGAACTAACCAAGAGAAAAACAAGATTTGTCACTGAACATCACAGTACTCCACTGTTGTTCATTCCAGTTCTGTCTGAGGAGACACCACTGAAGACATGTTGCACATGGGCAGATGTGAGGGGCAAATGCAGTGCGTCTATTGTGAGTGGACAATAGGCTCACAATGAAAACTGTAAAAGCCTGTTGTTTACCATCCGCCTGGTAGGTATTCGATGTGCTACCTGTTGCAGTCTCTTTGCAGTTGTGTTGTAGTTGCAAATCTGTCATGTAATGATATGTCACTAAATGATATGACTAAATTAACAAAGTATGTAACACTGAGATTCTACCCCTTCCTGCGGCAAGGAATCTCCTGTTACATCAACAACAATGTGCATGCACAATATGCAAGTACACGACTGATGACGTAAGGAGCAAGACGGGTATACAGCGAGGGAACCAGCTGTTAAAGAGATGAGTCTGAGGAAGACAAGACGGACACATGGCGAAATGCATTGCTCCAATTGACATCATGGAGCCCACACAGTTTTAGTTTAAATGTTTTTAACAGTTAATATGAGATATGTAGGGTGTGTTTTAATAAATCTTTTAAGGATTTTAAACTTAAATCTTGAGGATGTGCACTGACTTAATCATCTTTGCCATTTGAAGCACAAAAGGACAATTGCCTTTCAAGGCAATTGTCCTTTTGTGAATTTGAATAGTATCAATTTGAAATTGAATAGTATCAATTGAAAATCGAGCTGTAGAAGATAAGCATTGGCTAAATGACATCCATTTTGTGCCTACTACAATATCTTAACAACAAGGCAACAAGGAAACATCAACCAACTTATGTGCAAGTTGTCTATATTCTACGAAACATCAAATGTGTGCTTCAATGAAGGAATGGTATGCAAAGGACCTGTCATCAACTTCTATAAAAGAACGCTATCGAACTGGAAGAAAAAGCCAGCTTGAAACAAGGGCCATTGCCGTTGTACCAGCCATCATACTAATGGTAAATACTTTTAAAATATTATCTACTTTAGGTTTCCTTTGAGGCTAATAACAAAGGATAACTATAAGGGCTAAAGATAAGTAAGGTAACATCAAGAGATAGGTGTGATTTGCAATGAAAAGTTGCCTAGGGCATTTCTGCAAGTTTATTCCACCTTATTCTCAGTTGGCACTCATCAATCCTTGGAGATTTTAAAAATTTTGATATGTGATATAACAGCATTTATCATGAATATTAAATAATAATCTTTAGCAGTTTAGAACAATTTCCTCAACGTTTTGTCAACCAGGGAGCTTTGGTTGTCTTTATCTGTATTTGATTGCTCTGCACTGGTGACGTTAGCTTGTGACTGTCCGATCATTTCGATTGTCCTGCAAACCTAGTCATTTCCATGCATTTCCATATACTACCACCTCCCTAAATTTCATCACATTTGCATAACTTCTTGCAAGTGTTGCATATTTTATTTCCTGTAGTGTATATACAATCTTAGAGTTTCTAGCTCCTATTCTAATTTATAAATAATAAAAATATCCCTTCATGCAACTGCTACAGAGATCTGACAGGACCTCAGCACAAAAATGACACATACATCCATGTCTTACCTGGGTCTTGAACCCAGGTCCTTTAGATCAGTAACCAAGTATGCTAACCACTCGGCCATGGGACAGCTGATAGTTTACAAATAAAATGCATTAATTCTGAGATTCATCTTATATCAACCTGAACTGGTTTTGACTTTGCTTCTGATATTTCATTATTTTATATGTAAAACAGCACTAAAAAATTAGTTGCTTAATTTCTCTTACTCTTATAATTAATAATTACTCACTTGATTTCTGCTCCTAAATAATGAACAAGCACAGGTACCTTTCAATATAAACTAGTACCAAAAGTTTAATCTGTAATAGATTAAACAGGATTAATATAGTAATGTTTGTGGTATGTTAATGTTTCAACTAAGCATTTATTTTTTTCTAAGACTGGTTGACAGTTTAAAATAACAAATAAAACTAACCTGTACACTGATTTGAATGTTAGGAATTTTTAGTAGTTCTGACAAACAATCCTCATTTCCAGCATGGGAAGCCCAATGTAAAGCAGTACAGCCTGCCTTATCCAACCCATTTACAGATACCTACAAATTGCAAATGAATAATATTACAAATAATATTTTCCTCAACATTGTTAACATATTTGACACATTTCATTACACAAATATTGATGAATTCCAGGGAATATCTCTACTATAACTCTGGGTAACTAGAAAATTAGAGTTACTGGTCTGAGATGAAATGGTGAGTTTAGCCTAATACATCAGCATATTTCAGAAGGATCTAGGGCTATTATTTATGTAGTCAGCTGTCTCCACAGAACAGTGTGTTTTATGGAAAAATGGACCCAGCACACAAAGACCACGGAACACAGAGGTATACCAACAAGTTAAGATATTACCTTGTAATGCTCCAAAAATTATTAAATTTTTAAAGTTGGGCCTTTTGTCTGATTCAAATTTATTCAAATTCCAGATAGCTTTATCGGGCACCAGGTAATAACAACTTGCCAAATAAAGTTGAAATAGGGTTCATTATGTATATGTCCAAGTTTAAATCTAATAAAAAAAATCAATTTACATTGCTCAAGAGGAAAATAGCAAAAATTCAAAAGTTTCTAAAACAAACAAAGTTTATTTCCAAAAAATTCAAAGACTCACCCAATTAATACAAAAGTTGTACTACTAACAACTCCTTCTAACTATGCAACACATACTTCTGACTCCTACATCTCTACTCCACTTCTCATAACAACTCACTCTCTTTCTAATTCCGTGACCTAACCTCACTTAGTTATAACATGCGTACAAATCCAACTCGTGCCTATTGCATGCCAGGAAAGATATTTGCACAATATGATGATCACACTAACTATGATGCAAGAGGAGTCATGTCCTACATACACTCTTTAGCGGTTGACAATCAAAAGGTCAGAGTTGCACATGCGCAACTCCTACAACTCGGAAACGAGAATTGCGATCAGTCCAAAAAAAAAAGGAAATAATCCCCAAAATAATAAATATAAATAAAGTAAAACTGGTTAAGGAAAAGTAAAAGTGAATGGATGGACCATCACAATCTTGTCTTCAATGGCCAGAGCAACTCTAGCATGAACCACACTGAACATGTGTGGTTCATAATCACACTGTGTGAAAATGTCTAGACAAACCCAGCTTTAAGGCTGCTTTGATTTCTGCAGGAAGAACAGTTTCATTGACACATCATGTTGTTTAATACATGTTACCAGATTGAATAAAGCACATGAAATGGTAAACTATGTTTTGATAATGTCACTAGGAGACAGTATATGTGAAGTATAAATGTGGAATGGTATTGCTTAAATGAAACTGAAAAATGGTAGGAGTCTATCAATAGTATATACACAGATTACCTGTAAACTTAGAATTCAAGAAATAATTTAGCAGAAAAAAAGTACGACTCTGTTAACACATTGTGTGCCAAATTGATTTCATTAAGATTTTTGCCAGGGCCGTGTGACTTTTTCTTCAATTGTCATAATTTCTACCTCTAAATGTCATTTTATGTCAATTATTTTATCACTTGTGACATCTAAAATAAAAATTTTTGTTGAGGGCCACGTGATTCATATTGCTGATTCATTTTGTTGAGGGATAAAATATTTTCATGAGAGGCCACGTCATTCATACGAGTATGATATGGCTCTGAATGAAAACACGGCATCATACACACACACATATATATATCATGTGGCACCTGTTGAACTATTAGTGTCATTCATAAATGAATGATGTGGCATTCAATGTGCTAATGTACACTGGTTTCCATAAATTAAGGCACAATCCTGTGTTATGTCAGTGGAAAGCTAAAGTCAAAGCTCTATAACTTCTAAAGTAAATTTTATTTTTATGAAAATTGTGGCAACAGATCAAGATTTCAATCAAATATATCAATATTTCGATTTTCAGCAAAATTTGTTCAGTATAATGAGCTTTGAAGTTTAAATATTTAACAACAGCAATGTCAGTCTTAAGGAACTTATACAAAACTGATGAATAGTGAAAGAATTCTTTACACAAACTTCTAGAATACACACTTAGTTTATTAAATATTTTGATATAATATTTATCATTAAGTTTTAATTACTTCTGAAGTCATTTTTGTGACTGACATTATTGTTAAATATTCAAACTTCTATAACTCATCAAATATTGAATGAATACTCTTGAAAAATCGAGAAATTAATATATTTGACTGACATCTTTATTTGCCATCACAATTTTCAAAAAATAAAAAATTATTTTACAAGTCATAGAGGTTTGATGTTAGCTTCCCATTTACATAACATAGGGTGTTCTATCCTTAATTTTTAGAAACCAATATATAACCACCTACCTATCTCATATTCAAGCAGTCGTGAGTTTTGGAGGTCCAACAAGACTGTAATTTAGTCCTCCAAACACAGCTATCCTGAGCTACAGCTGGTGGAACTTGGCCACTGTTGACCAATTCTAACATGGTCCTGTTTGACATCATCCACCCATCACATTCTTGGTCTCTTTTTCTGTAGCCTTCAAGGTACACTTTCATACCTTTATTCGCTAATTCTGTTCAATTCTGCAAGCGGACAACATAGTAAAACTAACACACATAGTCTCTCTCTACATATGATGCTACTCAAAGGTTTTTGCCAATTCCTTTGTCATCATTACTTACATAGTGAAACCATGTAATATCCAAAATACTGTATAAGTGTTCAGATTTAACAGCATCAAGTTTCCTGTTATGTTGCTTGCACAGAGTCCAAATTTCCCTACTAGAACATACTTTAGAAAGGATTGTAACGCTCCAAAGAAATGAATTACTTTTAAAGTTTGGACCCTTTGTCTGATACAATTATTTTATGCTCTGGATAGTTGAGTCAGGCGCCAGGCAATAATTAACAAATTGCCAAAAAAAATAAAGTTAAATTAGGGTTCAAAATACCAGCGAGCGTTAATGAGTAAGAATTCAAAAATATTAAATGATTGTCAAAATGTAAAGATAATTTCTAATCCAAAACAATTAACGTTGCTCAAGAGAAAAATTAGTAAAGATGCAAAAGGTTTAAATAACAAACAAATTTATTTCCAAAAATCACTCACCAAAACTTCAATGAAGAAGATGCATCATTTCTCAACTTTGACTATACACACTGCACTAACTGTGCTCCTCCGTGCTTACTACCACTAGTAAGCACGGAGGAGCTTACTGCAACCTGACAGCAACCTGTCTTACAGTGCCCTGGCTCTTTACTGAGCTACTGCTCTTCTATCTGACTGTGACAACATGTCATCGGTTATAACAAGAGGCTTACAGTGCCCGCATGTGTCAAGTTGCACGCCGGGAAAGACATTTGCATAAATTGACGAGTGACGCAAGCTATGACACAAGAGGGACGTGTCCTTGTGCACATGCTTTAGCGGGTGACAGTCGGAAGTTCGGAGTTGCGCATGCGCAACTCCTAACTCTTGGAAATGAGCACTGTGATGCCAAAAAGGAAATAAAAATCTCCAAAATGATAAATATAACATAAATTAAGCAAAACTGGTTAAGGTAAAGTAAAAGTGAATGAGGGGGCATCACAGGATCAAACTATTACACAGTATGTAACAAAAGTCTGCCAAGAGTTGTATTGTTTTACTCTTGAGTGGCATGTTTTTGCACACATTAGGCTAAATAGCCAGGTCACAAGGACCCTGAAGGTCCAGAGAAGGTTGGGGGAGGGGACCATTGGAACAGCTGTTGGGAGACAGTGGTAGCCTCCCATCAAGGCCATCCAGCATGTTCTTTAATGTACACAGGATATGGTTCTCCTGAACATGTGGCCATGGCTTAACGTTCCATCTGGTGGACAGTGGGCAGGGCAGGGAATTTTGTGGAGATAAATCTCAATACTGACCCACCTGGGAACTGTCTGCTTATGCACTCAATCTCCAGAAAAGCTGGAGGCACAAAACTTTGCATGATTGCATGAACGTTTCCTTCATGAAGAGGAAGAATATAGGCTATGTGTATATTTGTTGGGCTCAACCAAAATTGGAGTGGATGAATTTGAATTTCTCGAAATCCCCATAGACTTAACATTAACATATGAAAATTATTCGAAATAACTGTTGCCACCAATAAATTTGGAAGAAGGAATGCATTAAACTAATTTCTTTCTGCTTTTGCATGATAAAGTATTGTTCAGTTTGTTGGGTCAAGAGAAGAAGAGTCCATGGATATTGAAGTCGTTCAAATTAAGCACAAGCAGAACATGAGATTCTTTGTTGAAATGAAAGCTTCAAAAACTAAGAATTCATATCAGAAATTAAAATCATTAACTTAATTTGAAAAATATGCAAAAGTTAATAAATGCATATCTCATAAGATATGTAATTAATAAATGTTTTAAATATTGTTAAGTAACAAATATTTTTTTAGTACCTTTATATTTTTATGCACCTTAAACCATAGTTAATTTTTTTGCTATAAAATTATATATGGCTAGCAAACTGTATCCAAGGAACTCTGATGAGTACCAAGTGATTTGAAAAGTTTGATTATCTGAGTGAGGAAATTCTGTTTTTTGGTTTAGAAACTTCTGACATGGGGAGGATTATGGATACTTTGAACTATGTCCATTTCTTTCCTCCCCTAAAATAGAGGGAGAAAATTTTAACTGGAGGGAGAGGAGATCGATCATAATGAGTTTTTTAGGTCTAATGAAAGCTTGCAACATGGAGAGTGCCATCTGCTCTATATTCTAAACAGTTTCGAACCTGAGCAACATCAAGAAAATCTGCTAATACAAAATCATGTAACAAACTAAACATCAAATGGTAACTATGGTGGCAAATGTATTGTTCAACACTTATGAAGCATGATGTTTAAAAGGGTCACCACTTTGTTCATAATACACTTTATGAACTTGCACCAGGCCCCATTGACTGCAACTAAAGTTTGTTTAATGATTGGCCACTTTTCAGTAATGCCATCCTTTAAATCATAGATTCTCAATGGGAGCGATACCACCCCCAGTGGGCGCTGGAGCCTTCCATGGGGGCGGTAGCGGATCCAGAGGCAAATGGGGGGTGTTGAGGCAGTCAAGAGGGGCGGTGAAATAAATAAATTTAATGGAATTTTCTGTGACAACCATTTTATCTCTTCTATTCTGTGATTCTTCTTGGTGATTCTGGTCATCCACTACCTCACCGTCATGTACAGCTTTTCAACTGCAGCTTGGACAATAAGTTCCCTGCTACCGCCTACTAACGTACTGGTACGTCTGAAGTCGACTGAGAAGCTCTCAAAAGTTCTCTTCAAGATCACAGATTGGATATAAGCTTCAATATGTTTTCCCACTCCAAGTCGCTTTGAGTATGCTTTATGATACGTAGTTACAATACCATCCCACGTCAGAACATAAGGTATAATATTAACATTACACTTGTGAATTAGGCTCAACTCATTAGCCAACAGATCATACTTCCTCTTCTTTTCAACCTCTACTGTCTGCAGGTTATCCTGAGATGTTATTCCTACTTCAATAATTGTAATCTCATTCAATACCTTAACATGCACTACTATATCAGGCTTATTATGTTGGACATGTGTGTCCGTCCTGATAGGCAAATCAACCTTGATGCAATAATAATATAATAATAATAAATTTATTATATTTAATATTTTTTTATAATTATTTTTTAATATAATAAAATACTTTGAAAATACCTGTTTTCATGAATAAATATTTTATCTAGCTATGTAAATTATCTTATTGTTATCGCGTTAATAAGCATTTTTAAATTAGCATTAGGTATACCTATACCTAATTTGTTTTAGTTTAGAATAGATTGACGGGACAAGTCCTTGCAAGTTGGTAGGCAAACACGCGGTTCATGCAATTTAACATGTTTCGACAAGAATATGGGAGCTTGAAATGACTTGTTTACGGAGCAAGTGCGCCGGCATCGCAAACATACAAGTTAATGCGTGCACAAAATCAAATCTATAAAAGCGATAGCTCTAGGAATGTTTTATTATTTTTATGTGCTTCGCCGTGATAAATAGTCGTGAGTGATAAGTGTTAGAAGTCATTATAAACATTATTTTTATAACTATCTATAAATCTGTTGAGAAGTTAATTTGTATTTGAAAATGTCTGAATCTACATCTAAAAAGAAATGCCGGCAGTACAGTACTGAGTATTTGAAATATGGATTTATGTACTCTCCTACAAACCAATCATTACCTATGTGTTGAATTTGCCGAAAAGATTTTTCAAATGAAGCTATGAAACCTTCTAGGCTACAAGAGCATTTAAATAAAATGCATGCTGATAAGAAGAACAAAGATTTATTCTATTTTCAAGAACTGGAAAAGCAATATTTAAAACAGCCAACTATGTCAAACCTTTTTGCGTCGTCTTCTAAACAAGATGATGATGGACTACGAGCCTCATATAACGTTTCATTGTTAATCGCAAAAGCAGGAAAACCACACACAATTGGCGAGGAATTAATTTTGCAAGCAGTCAAAGAGATATCATGAATCGTTTTGATAGTCTGAATCGTTTTTTCAATCTATTTGACTGAGTACTGGACTTTCTTGAAGACAGACGAAAAATTGCGCGAAAACCTGATTACGTCAAAAAATGACATCGCTTATTTGTCAGACCTGTTTAAAATATTTAATCAAGTTAATTTACAATTGCAAGGTGATGAGTTGAATTTAACAAAAAACGTCATAGCTGCTTTTGTGGGAAAACTTCTTCTATTCAAACGAAATCTAGGTAGAGGTGAATAACACCACTTTCCCATATTATCAACAGGAAGATTTACTTATTTACTGCCAACACTTGGAAGTTCTTCATGTTGATTTTATGGAGCGTTTCCAAGATATTTTAAACATGAATATACCGAGTTGGGTTTTAGGTCCTTTCGCAAACACAGATACTGAAGAATCATCAAATTTGGAAGAGGAACTCTTAGAACTCATGACTAACGAAGTACTCAAAGTAAAATTCAAACATGGATACCAAGAGTTCTGGCTTCAAAAATCAATACCAGTTCTCTACCCTGGATTGTGGGAAATAGTACAGAAGTTTTTAATCGCATTTCCTTCGTCCTATATGGCTGAGCGTGGATTCAGTGCAGTAGTTAATTTACTGTCAAAGAAGAGGAACAGACTACACATCACTGAACGTGGCGATCTGCGATTGATGTTAACGAAATTGGAACCCGACATTAACAAATTGTTAACACTCCACCAGCCTCAACCATCTCATTAATTTTTTTTATTTATTATTAATTTTGTGTTTATCTCATTATTTTTTATTTCTTATTGATTCTGTGTTTATTTTTAAAATTTTAATAAACAATTTTATTGTACATTTGGTTGTCATTTTATTAATTTCTGCTTTATGATTTTTAATAGATAAATAAACAGATAAATTAGGTACAGATAACATGCAACAATATTTTAATATTTCATATAAAATTAACTATTATGGACTAGGGAGGCATTGAAATTTTTGTTCTCTTCTAAAGGGGGCGATGGTCCAGAAAAGGTTGGGAATCACTGCTTTAAATCTTTCATTGAGTGAAGGGGATTCTAATAAATGATGGATTTTAGATGTCCCTTAGGAAGAAATCCAATGACATATCAGTTGAGCAAGGTGGACACTCAATGGGACCTCTCCTTCCATTCCACTTTTGTAAAAGGTGATGGGTTGGATGTTTTACCTCCGAGTGGCATTTTTTTGTACATAATGGGCTAAATGGCCAAGTCACAAGGACCCCAAAGGCTCAGAGAAGATTGGGGGAGGGGACTCACTGGAACAGCTGTTGAGAGACAGATCGTAGTCTCCTGTCTGGTCTCCCATCAAGGCCATCCAGCATGTTCTTTGAAGTGCACAGAGTATGGCTCTTTCACACACATGGCCATGGCTTAACGTCTCATCTGGTGGAGGTGGCCTTTCCAAGCCCATCAGTGTCCCCTACTGACTGAGGGCAGGGAGTTTTGCGGAGATAATTCTCTGGGACTTCAACCTGGGAACTGCAGATTCAGAGTCAGGCATGCTACCAACTGAGCCACCCCTGCCTTTGGAAGGTGATCATCTAATCACTGGTGAACATTTACAGAGAAATGAGCAGGTGCCCCATCTTATTGAAAACAGTGCTAGAAAGGATAGGGGCAAAAATCATTAAGATAAGGAGAAAGGGTAATTTCTAAAAGCTCTGGCATGTATCTAGAGAGTTGAGGGTTCAATTCCTGTCACATCAGCAATAATTTTTTTTTCAGGTGTTTTTAACATCCAGATAGGTCTGTGAATTCACATTTCATATGATGTGTGAATACCACATCACACCATCACTCATGGGTGTTGAAGAGGTTGATCCTGTGTTCAGTGGGGATGTGCATCAGATCTAAGGTTGTTAATACCAAAAGTTTGATGGTTAATGTAGTCAGACAGATGGAAAATTGCCTGATCAAAAAATATGATTCTTTCACCTATGCTCCGTGATGCAGTGTAGTGTTTTTGCATTTTGTTTTGCTAATGAAATACAAACAAATGATGACCAAAACTTTCTTAAATATGGATATTGATCATAATGGATATTATCAAGTTGAATTTCAAGACAGTGAGTGTTTTCTAAAGTATAATATTTCATTGACTCTAAGAGTGATTCAGATTAATTCTGACTTTTCACAGATTCTGAGGGGGATATCGATTTTACTACTTCTAGAATTATTTATATTTCTCTTCAAATGTACACTGAGATGCCAGTTTATTAGGAACACCACCATCATCACATAAATGGTTCATTCCAACATGTAATATGTCATGTGACCACAGTGTGCAGTATAAATCAGGCAAACCAACTCTTCAAGCATCAGGCATCAGAATGGGCAAAATGAGTACCCTGAGAGACTTTGAATGTGGCATGATAGTTGGTGCTAGGAATGCCAGTTCTAGCATCTCCCAAACAGCCATCCTCCTGGCCTTTTCATGCACAACTGTTTCAAGGGTTTACTAAGAGTGGTGCAAGAAGCAAAAAACTACCAGTGATCAATGATCCTGTGGATCAGAGGAGGTTAAAAGAAACTGGTAAAAATCATGCCAGTGAACAGATAGGCCACACCCAGAAGAAAGGTCAGAAAAGCAACTTTTTAAATTGACAAAAAAAGACAAATCACGTCAAAATTAAATATTAGTGTGCAGAAGTTCATCTCTGAATGCACCATATATCAGACCTTGTGTCGAATGGGTTATAACAGCCACCGACTATGTTGAGTGCCAATATCAGTGAAGAACATGAAAATGAATCACCAGTGGGTTCAAGAGCATCAACATTTGACTGTTGAGGGCTGAAAAAGGTAGCATGGTCGAATAAATCAAGGTTCTTTTTGCATCATGCTGATGCAAGTTTAGAATTTGATGTGAGGCCACAGAGTCATCTACTGTCAACAGTCCAGGCTGGTGGTGTGATGATGTGGGGAATGTTTCCCTGGTACACATTAAGTACCCTGATATCTATCAAAGGACATCTGAATGCCATGATGTATTTGAACATCATTGCTGACCAAGAAATGAATTCTATGAACGAATTTTCATGCCTTCATGCTAGTTTATTCTCACTCAGATGGAAACGTTCAGCATGATAATGCACCTGCTCAAAAGGAATGTATCGTCACCGAATGGCTCCAGGAACATGTTGACAAGTTCTCCTTGCTTCATTGGCCTGTATAGTCCCCAGATCTAAAACCTATTGAGCATCTTTCGAATGAGGTGGTAAGGGCTGGGCTCACAGTGAGACTGTGCTGCCGTCCAATTTTTAGCAACTGTGTGATACAATCCCTTCCACATGGAACAATGCATTCAACATCTTGTGAGTTCCATGCCCCAATGAATTCAGGATGTTCCAAAGGAGGCAAAACACACAACTAGGTAGGTGCACCTAATAAACTGTCATCTCAGTGTATACTGCAATTAGAAAGAATAATTATTTCGAAGCATTATCAAAAATTAAATCATCAGGCATATGTGATATAAAATGGCAGCTACTTAAGGGGCCTCTGATTAATACATTATAATGGAAATTTTAATTTTTAAATGATAGGACTTTAATACTATTTTTAATTAAATTGAAATAATTTCATAACTAGCATTCATAATTTGTAATTTTTATCTCATTTTCAGAGAAAACGAGATAATAGATTCGCTTTATCGTTTGTCTGTCTGAAAACGTCAAAAGTTTTTGTTTACAGAGATAAAAAATTCTTTATGTGTTGGATAGGTATTGATAAAATATTATGATATGCACTTTCTGAATCTCTCCCAAGCTATAATTACACCCTCTAGCAGTGCAAAAAGTTGAAAATTACAAAATTTCAAATGAATATTGCACATGAAATATTTATGTAGAAATTTGAAAATTTTATGGTGGAATGTGAAGGTCACAAAATTTTCACTGACAATGAGTTGGCATTTGAGAACAAGGTGAGTGGTAAAACACAACTTTTTTTTTGTTTTAGCAGAAAATTGTTTGTTTTTAGGGATAAATGAAAAATTCTTTTTCAGGTTAGATAGAAATTGATGAAATATTATGATTCACTCTTTTGGAATCTTCTTAAAACTATAATTGCACCCTCTAATGGAAAATTTTGAAAATTTCAAACAAATATGTATTTATGCTAGAAATTTGAGATTTTGGTGGTGGAATGTGAAGTTAAGGAATAAGCTATAATTACAACCTCGAGTGGTGATATTGCGGTGTATTGATAAAATATTATGATTCGCACTTTCAGAATTTTTCAAACATTATAATTTGCACCCTCTAATGGTGAAATTTAAAAATTTCGAATGAATATTACAATGACGTATTAATGATAGAAATTTTGGTGTAGAATGTGAACATAATGAAGTTTCCATTGGAAACAATGCAAAGTGATAATTAGAATATATTAGTTGGATTGGTACTCTTGGAACATTATATTTGCATTTTTCAAATACTTAGGAAGTTTTAATATAAGTTCACTGGACAAAAAATTAGTCATCTCCCACCATAAGAGGGTTAGATCCATTCAACAGCAAAAGAGGGCACACCAGTGATAAATGCATCCTACAAATAGCCGTGCCATGCTACATCATACAGTGACAAGAAGTGGTTGTGTGCCACGTATGTGTTACTCGCTCTGTGAAACATGGGTCGCACCAAAGATGTGAATGAGTGGCAAAAAGGTGTTATTGCATTTGACCGAGCCAAAGGGCATAGTGTACAAAAAGTTGCTGCCTTTGCAGGTGTGTCAAAATGTACTGTCCAAAGGGTCTTCCAGCAGTGGCATATATTGCAGTCCACTGCTAATCATTGCCAGAACTGCAGCAGAAAGACTGTGCCACCAATAGGGATTGTTGCAGTGTGTCACGCACTGTTAGGGCAAACTGCTTTGCAAAGAGGCAGGAATTGCTCCAGTCAGTCAATGCAGGCCTACAACAAGCTGTTTCCGAACAAACACTCTGAAGGGAACTGCATGCCATGGATATCTGGAGCAGAGTACCACATAAGAGACCCATGTTAACAGCTCTGCATGGCTACAGTGGGTATGGCACCACAAAGACTGGTCTGTCGATTCTTGGAAGCATGTGATCTGGTTGGATGAGTCACGCTTTTGCTTGTACTCGAATGTTGCGAGATGACAGGTACATCGCAAACTGCATGAATCCATCCACGCAGACTGTGTGTAAGGTTCTGTTCAAGCTGGAGGAAGCTCTGTGATGTTCTGGGAGTGTTTCACCTACGAGGAAAGGGGTCTTTTGGTTGCGGTGATGTCACACTTGAACCAGAAAGGCTACATGGAGCTACTGGATGACCACATGTTGCCTTTTGTGCAGCATCTCCACAGTGAACACCAGAAGAATACCCCAGTCTTCAAAGACAACAATTATCATGTGCACAGGGTTTGAAGTGTGTTGGATTGGCACGATAAGCATTCTGAAACTTTCGAACTTCTCGACTGGCCTGCCAATTTCCTGGATTTGAATTCCATAGAAAACTTGCGTGACTATTTGGAGCAATGAGTGAAGCACCATCCCAGCCATACAGTCAATCTCGCAGAACTGCAGCATTTGCTGCTAGAAGAGTGGATGAATACTGATGCACACTACATACGCACACTGTTGGCATCCATGCCAGACAGGATTTCAGCTGTTCTTATGAGCTATTAAGTGACATTCAGCCAGGGGTGACTAATTTTTTGTCCGGTGAGCTTATATATATATATCTTTACAGATCATTAAATATGGAAATGGTAGAGCTGTTATCAAGTTTTTCAAATAATATATATAATAGAAATTCCAAATTTTAGTGGTAGCTTTTCAAAAATATTCCACTGACAGCAATAATGTACCCATTTCTCTGAGAGGTGTGTGGAAAATGCAACTTTTTAAATTTAAGAATTAAAAGACGAACACCTTTATGTTGTATAATTACTAATATACTACTTACATTTTTTCCATCATCCACTAGCTCAAATTAAAACTGTTAAGGAGTGAAAGAGTAGGCAAAGGAAAAACTTCATTCTCAGTAGTAAAGAATCACAGGATAAGTCCTGTACACGTGGAACTCATGAAAAAATGAGCTGAAAAAAAAATTGGTTTTGCCATGAGTGGGATTCAAACCCACATCTGCAGTGGGCACGTAATCATCGACAATAGACCATAGAAGACTGGAAGAGGGTCGCATGGTCAGATGAATCCTGTTTTCTATTACACCATGCAGATGGACGAGCTTGTGTGCAACATTTACCCATGGAAACCTCACCTGGATGCACTGTGGAACAGATCCAGGTGGCTGGAGGGAGTGTGGTGGTCTGGGCAATATTTTCTTAAGGAACACTTGAATCAATTATCCCTGTAGAGCAAATTCTGACAGCTGTCACCTACCTGAACATCGTGGCTGACCAATTTGGCAGCCACGATGGCAAATTGAACTCTTTATGGATTAATTGATTTGGCAAATTGGCTCTTTATGGCGACTGAATTCCCTGGCGGAGATGGTGTGTTTCAAAAAGACAATGCCCCATGTCACACTACAAAGAAGGTTCAGGAATGGTTCCTAGAACATGATGAAGAATTCCATTTATTGCCATGGCCCCCAAATTTTCCGGACATGAATCTTATCGAGCATTTGTGGTTTGAGTTGGAGAAATGGATACGAGTAGCATCATCCTAACCACGTAATTTACGGGAACTGAGGGATCTTCTGTTGCATTCATGGTACCAAATATCAAGTGACACCTACCAACATCTCGTTAAATCTGTGCCTCATAGAGTGAGAGCTCTTTTGGCAGCGAGAGGAGGACCTATATACAGGGTGGTTCAGTTAAGTGTGTACAAACTTCTGGGAAGGGTAGGCTACACAAAGACAAATTGGAATCATATAGCAATGCAGGGTCAGTAATGGCATCTTCACGTGGTAGATGCATTGTACGGCCGCAGGACTGCACAACGTCCTCACAGGTAACTGTCATTCGTGAACCACCCACAGAGGCAGTAGGATGGATGATTACACAAACGCAGAGTTGGCTGATATGCATCTTGCATACAGGGCTGTGGACTGCAACTGCCAAGCGACTGTGAGCATGTACGAAGAAGGTACCCGATGAGGCGTACTCCCAACCACCAGATGTTTGCATGGCTGCATCAGAGGTTATGTGACACTGGTTCCTTCCAGAGACCTGCCAGGAGTCGGGAAAGATGGGCACGGACCCCTGACATGGAGGAGAATGTGCTATGTCATACAGAAGACACTCCAAGTGCCAGTACTCGAACAATCACCCACCGAGTCGGTCTTTCCCAATCCACCGTATGGAAGATTATGCACGATAACCAATTGCATCCATATCATGTGCAACGCATCCAGACACTGAAGCCTGAGGATTACCCACAGTGCATTACATTTGCGCAATGGTACCTGCAGAAGAGTGTGGCAGAACCCCAATTTCCTGCTTCTGTGCTGTTCGCAGACGAGGCATGCTTTACACGGGAAAGTAGCTTCAATGCACATAGCGCACATGCATGGGTGATGCTGAACCCCCATGCTACACAAACATGTGCAGCACAAAACCGTTTTGCTGTAAATGTTTGGTCCGGCATTGTTGGGGACAACTTAATAGGCCCATACCTCATTCCTGTTCATCTGGACGGGAGTTACCGGATATTTCTGGAGGACGTCTTGCCAGAATTTTTGGATGAACAACAGGTCCCTCAGTCACTGCGCCATGCAATGTGGTTCCAGTACAATGGGGCCCCTGGCCATTTCAGTTCGTCAACACTTAAACGTGACATTTGGACAACAGTGGATTGAGCGTGGTGGTCCTGTTCATTGGCTTGCAAGATTGCCGGACCTATCATGCCTTGATTACTTCTTCTGGGATTACATCAAAGGACTGGTGTTCGACACCCCCGTTGAAAGTGCTGAGGACCTTGTTGCACGTATCTCCGTCGCTACCTCGGAAGTCTGAGACACGCCAGGAATCTTCCAGAATGCACGTGATTCCATGCGCCGACGATGTCAGTCCTGTGTTACAGCTCTTGGTCGCAACTTCAAACACCTTCTGTGATCTCTGTGAATTTCAAAAATGTACCTATTGTGATTAATAAAAAGCATTTTGTTCACTTATGTGCTGCTCATTCATTCGTGCCCTCTCTGTACACTAGCACAAGTTGATGCCGTTACCGACCCTGAATTGCTATACGATTCCGATTCGTCTTTGTGCAACCTACCCCTCCCAGAAGTTTGTACACGCTTAACTGAATCACCCTGTATATTAGGTAGGTGGTTTTAATGTTTTGGCTGATCAGTGTATATATGTACATAATGACATTCAGCCACCTTAAACTGTTATTGGTCTGTAAATGATAGCTAGGTAGTCACTGGAAGGAGAGCTATGCACCAATCCCCTGTGATGATGCATAGCACCAGCAAGGCCGAGCACCTAATGTCCGATCCCGCTTTCTCATGGTGCAGGCCGTTAGTACCTTTCAAAAGAGATATTCTCTTGTGGAAGTGAAAGGAAGGGGAAGGCTGCCAGATTAGTGTAGCCTGCTGATATGGACAACTACGGCTACTTTTTTTCTACCCTGCTGAGGAGTGGTCAACCACACAGGGTCCTAGTACTGACCATATAAAATAACACTGATTGGAATAAGGTTCTGAGTTTGATTATGGATCCTGAATTTGCTGCACTGGTTGGCTTCTGTGGAGGGAAAATCTTCCACTGTGTTTTCTGTTTCTTTGTGGGTTGATAGACCCAAGTGAATAGATTTACAGGATATGTTTATCAGCTGGTGGATAATCCTGAGCAGAGGTCATCGCAGGCACCTGAACTCTTTGCTTCTATTGGCATCGTCAAATTCTACATCGGAGGAAGTCTTCCAGTATAGATGGCTTCAGCCTTTAATGGTGGGGGAATGGGTCTTTGCCCCATGCTTGCGATTATGGGGCTTTTTGATATTGTCGGCACTTGCTCTCTCAATAAACATAGTTTCTTTAAACATCCCACTAACCATTCTCTCTCCACAGGTAGTTGGAATGTAAGGATTCTACACAGAGTTTATTTTCTTGATGTCTTCCCACAAGAATTCCACCATTGTAACTTATATATTCTCGGCTTGCAAGAGACCAGATAGACAGATAATGGTCAGACTCTTAAAAATAGTCTTAAATTTCTCTTTTCAGGGAGCGAAGATAAAAAGCTTCTCCAAGGCGTAGTTCTGCTTCTCAGGTTGGGTTGTTTTACCTCTGAGCGGCACTTTTTTGCACACTATGGGCTAAATGGCCAGGTCACATGGACCCCGAAGGCTCAGAGAAGGTTGGGAGAGGGGACCCATTGGAACAGCTGTTGGGAGACAGATGGTAGCCTCCCGTCAAGGCCATCCAGCATGTTCTTTAACGTGCACAGGGTATGGCTCTCCCGCACACGGGACCACGGCTTAACGTCCCATCCGACGGTCGGCGGCCTTTCCAAGCTCATCGGTGTACCCTACTGACCGTGGGCAGGGCGGGGAATTTTTGCGGAGATAAATCTCAACGCTGACCCAGCTGGGACTCGAACCTGGGAACTACAGATTACGAGCCTGGCGCGCTACCGACTGAGCCACCCCCGCCCCTTGCTTCTCAGCAAGCACGCTAGTGATGCTCTTCTAGGATATGAGCGCATTAATGAAAGGTTTCTTACAGCAAAATTTCAGACAAGCGTTAAAGACTTGAATGTTATTTGCTGTTATGCCCCCACTGAGGATGCCGATGAGGATGAGAATGATAGGTTTTATAGACAACTTCAGGATATTTTGAATTCTGTCAAGAAAGGAGATATTATCCTTGTTCTTGGTGACTTCAATGCCAAAGTTGGTACTGACCCTGACTTTGGGGAGGAGTAATAGGCCCTATTGGTACCTGCAATGGATATGGGCACGTCTCCTACAGGAA
Organism: Ryuthela nishihirai; assembly: GCA_038380435.1. Classification (NCBI taxonomy): domain Eukaryota; kingdom Metazoa; phylum Arthropoda; class Arachnida; order Araneae; family Heptathelidae; genus Ryuthela; species Ryuthela nishihirai. Next base: position 5,739,199 of record JAWZYU010000007.1, read on the forward strand.
AATAAACTCAATGGTTTCAGAATAACTAAAACACACGCCGAATCTGTCAATCCACATGGTCCCATAGAGGGAGAATGGAGACATTGCTCGCAACAGAGAGGGAGAACAGAGACATTGTTCACACCAGACAGGGAGAATGGAGACATCGCTGTCGTGTTCCTGGAACCAGTCGTGCACCACCTTAGCGACATGGCAGGGCGCATTGTCCTGTTGGTAGACATCATCACTACCAGGGTAAATGTCCAATATGAAGGGATGCATGTGGTCAGCAAGGATGAACAGGTAGCATTGGCATTCAGGAACCCATCCAGTGATACCAGTGGTCCCAGATCATACCAGGAAAACATCCCCCAGACATGCACAATGCCACCACCGGCCTGTACTTGACTGATAAGCATGTCTGGGTGTTGGTTCTCATGTGTCTGATGCCGTATCCGCCACTGCCCGTCACTTCTGTGGAGTAGAAACCTCGATTCTGACAGCGGAAGAGTGGAAAAAGGCAACCATTTTCCACTCTTCTGCTGTCCAATGACAGAAGTCCTATGCGAACTGCAGGCTTTGTTGCCGATGGACCTTGGTTAACCTGGGCGCCTTTATGCAGCATCGACTCCATAGACTCGTGCATAACAGGGTTCTACTGTTATCAGGGAACATGTACCTGAATGCCCCAGCATTCATTTAAGTGGTCAATTGCTGCACTGTTGTGCATCAATTGCCCTTTACCAGTCGATGGAGGTAACATTCTCCTCTGGGGTCAAAGACTTTTGGGACTCCAAAGTTATGATGTCTGGAGGAGTGCTAGCAGTCCATTCTTGGTACACCCTTACTACAGCACCTCGCGAACAGCCCACAAAGTCTGCTGTTTCCAAGATGCTTCCACCCTTGGAACAGTAGCAGAAGATCATTCCTTTTTGAACTTCCATCAAATCAATACCTCTGCCCATTGTGCTCATATTACGCACTATGGCTCATCTGTCCTGGCCGGCTGCTTATTTCTCCTTGTGCAACCACAAGGATGTGACACTGTGATTCCATGGGTGTTCATATTATTCTGATATGACTGTGTAGAAGGTGAGGATTCTGTCATGGCTAGGTGGGCTGAGCATATCAGTGATGTTCTAAACAATGTGATTAGTTCTACTCCCATTGTTTGTAATGATAATAGAAGCATTACTACATGTTGGCCCTATAACACAATCTGAAATTATTTTGGCAATTTCTAAACTAAACTACATAAATCCCCAGGGGTAGATGAATTTACTAAGGAAATGCTCAGGGCTGGGAATGTTTCTGTTATCACTTGGATGACTGAAATTTCAGTATCTTTTATGATAAAGGATGGTTTCTAAGGATTTTACCAGAGCTATTATTAATATTCCTATTTTTAAAAAAGGTGATCGCAGTTCTTGTGATAACTATAGGGGTATCAGCCTACTCTCTGTTCCAGGGAAAGTTCTTTGCATGATTGTGCTTAATAGAATTAAGAATCTGGTTGATAGTCAATTGCGTGATGAGCAATGTGGATTCAGAAGTGGTAGGGGATGTGTGGATCAGATATTTTCACTTAGGCAGATTCTTGAGAAATGTTTAGAGTTTCAGAAACCATTGGTTGCTAGCTTTGTTGATTTCAAAAAGGCTTTCGACTCTGTTGATCATCATAATTGTGGTTGATTGTGAAATCATATGGTATACCAGACAAGTTAGTTAACATAATGAAAGCTTTCTATAACAACATTGAGTCGTGTGTGAGAGTTGGTAAGGCTTGTAGCAATTGGTTTAGCATTACTTCTGGTATTCGGCAAGGGTGTATTTGTCTCCTTTTCTCTTTAGTTTGGTTATTGATTATGTTATGGGAAATTCACTAAAACGGAAAGATTTTGGCCTTAAATGGTCTGGAGATATGAAAATTTCTGATTTAGATTATTATGCTGATGATGTAGCCCTTTTGGCAAATGATGTTGATGAAATGAACTCTTTCATTCAAGCTGTTGATGAGACTGGTAGTAGAGTAAGTTTGGTTATAAACAGAGAGAAAACTAAAGTGATGAAAATTGGTCAGGCTAGCTATGATTCAGTTAATCTGAATGGTTGCAGTCTTGAGCAGGTGTCACAGTTTAATTATCTTGGAAGCTATGTAACAGACACTGGTGATGTGCGGCATGAGATTAACAGACGAATAGGGATTGCTGCTTGACTTTTAAGAATCTATGAAGAGTGTGGAGAAATTGGCATATACACCTAAAGACTAAAATTAGATTATATAATATTTTGGTTCTTTCTAGGGTTAGTCATGATAGTGAAACTTGGACACTTTGTAAACAAGATAACAGGAAACTAGATGCTTACACAGTATCTTGGGCATTAGGTGGTTCAACTCTATAAGTAATGATGAGGTTAGGCAAAAGAGTTGGCAACCTCCTTAAGCACCATATTGTGCAGAGAGAGCCTCTGTTTGCTTGGCCATGTTGCCCGTATGGGTAATTATAGATTGGTGAATAGGGTTATGAACAGTGTGCCTAAAGGCCTCAGAAAGAGGGAGAGACCTAGGATGGGCAGACAATTTCAAACAGGACCATGTTAGAATTGGTGTGCAGTGGTCAGATGCATCAGATGCAGCTCAGGACAGATATGCTTGGAGAACTAAATTGCACAGTCTGGTTGTACCTCCGTAGCCCATGGCTGCTTGAGGATGATGTTGATGATTTGCCCTCCTCCTTTTACTTCTTTATTCCTGACACTTTAGCACAGAATCAACACTAAGAATTGTTTTGCGCTGTTCGGGTTGTTTCTGACATCAGTGTGCAGTCTCATAGCCCGTGGTTTTGTTGCAAACTATTGAGTTTTTTATTTTGACAGATTTTGATACTTTGGTTCTCAATGCAATTGACCGAACAGTCCGAAATTTTGTAGGCAGATTAACTGTGTGATCCTGTGTTGGGTTAAAAAATCAAGTTCCTAGTTGCAATTGCACACCTTAAAATAATGCCTTTGCATGGAGAAAATGTTAGGAATCTGGCAATGGTAGTGGATTTAAATGTTATTACGACTCTTTTTTTGTGGACTGGTGTACGGATTTGAACCCATGTTTCTTCAGAAACATGCCAGAGTATTCTACCAATGAACTAATGCCAGCTCTGTCTTTTCTCCACTTAATATGACTTTTCACTCTTCCTGTGATTTCAGCACCTGGACTTGGAGTCATCTATGATCTGGAACGGCAACTATTTCTTTAAATGTTACAGTGAATAAGATGCAAATAAATAATTAAGTCACTTCACATGCTTAACATTATTAATGATTTAAACAGTAAGTAATATTCACAGAGTTTCCTGTTGTCATTAATATCAATAAATCAATAAACATTTTTGTGGAAAAAAGTTTTGCCAATGTATAGGATTTGAACCCAATATCTCTCCAGAAACATGTCAGAGTATTCTCCCACTGAACTAACACCAGTTCCATCTTTGCTCCACTTAATAGGAAAATGTTGTGGTAAGATGTAAATAAATAATTAAGTCAATTCACGCTATTAGCATTATTAATGATTTAAACAGTAAATAATCATTTATTTATTGAAATTGTAATATTTCAGATTTTCTGTCAACACAAATCTGTCTTACAGTATACTTCTTATAAGATTTGTTTACTATGATCTCCTGGTGTGATGTGTAAAAATTCCTAGCCTTTAAGCTATGCTAAAGCCTAATCTTTAACCTTTTGCATGTCTAAGCCAGATATACCATTTTCACTTTTCCGATTTTAGCAGTACAGAGTCGGTCTACCATTACATAATGCAAGATCGTAAATTTTATTTTTTATCAAACAGAAATCGCCATTTTTTCAAACTGTTTCTAATCAAACCTTGAAAATAACATCTCAGTCTAAGATACATATATTTTTGCTGTTGATTCTGTTTGAAAAAATTGGGTAGAGTTTAAAAAAACTTATTTCAGACTATAGTGATTGCATGCACATGTTGAACCATCATAAATAGCATCAAGTAGCGATGATTTAGTTTATACCTTTATTCTGCCTGATTATCGATCAGTTTTTGTTCTCCAATATATTGACCTATTTGAAATTGTAGCAGAGTTGTAATGCTTTCTAAATATTTAACATAAGTTATGATTTTATTAGTACCAGAGGTTGCGTCATCCCATAACTTTGCCGAACACTTTCGGCCAATATTTTTGCAGACTTTGATTTCAAAAAGTTTTTTTTACTCCATTGACTGCAGAATTATTTTTACTGCTTTTCAAATGTATACTGCGATTATACAGAATAATTTAAAATAATCCAAAATGAAGCCGCTAGCGATCTCTAAAGGCCAACATTGGAAGTATCATATGATTGTACAATTGACCAAAAAATGTGATAGTTAAAAGGTAGAACTTATTTTAGCGATAATTTTAATGATATTTTAACCAAATACACTAATTAACGTTAGGAAATTGTGATTTTTAACCAAAATTTTTGCTGCATTTTTAAAAATAAAATTTTCTGCAGCAGTTATGCAGCTTCATATTAAAACAATTCATTATCAATTTCAGTGCTTGTTGAACTTTAGATGCTTTAAAATATTTTTATTCTAATTTTTTCAGAGATTCTTATCATTTTTCCTTAGATATATTTTAGTTCTTATTAAATTATCTTGTTTTTAAACCGAAATGAATTTTTTTACAACACTACTTTCCTTATGCTTAGAGTTTCCAACTACCAACAATCTAAGCACATGCATTATGTGTTATTTGCATAAACGACTAAAAATTTTAGAAAAAAATAAAATATTTAAGCAATTCTAAGATCTGCAATGAACACAGACATTGACAGAATCCGAAATAAGAGACTGAAGACAAACATAGACGTCTTTTTTACAACAAAACTTTGATTTAAAAATTAGAAATTGCCATTTAAAAATTTTCTTCAATATATATTTTAAAAAATGAAAAATTCAAGTTTGAAAAATAATATTTTCTGTTTTCATTTGATGCATATTTTATTCAACTACAATATAAATAATTTGATAAAGCCATTTTATTGCCATATTTTAGAAGCGTGATACAATATTGCCGATTTGTTTGTTAAACAAAATAAGTTATCACACAGCTAGAGTTTATTAAAAAGAATTTAATCACGATAATGCTGTGATATAGGTTAAAACATTAAGAAACTTCCAGGGAGTAATTCTCAAACCAGGAGAGTGCTGTACATATTACTATCCCTTACGGGTTCTACCTTATAATTACCCTTAACTCTATACACTATTTCAACATAACTCTTTCTTCAAGAGAGCCATTAGAATCGTAATATAAAGTGGCAACATATTTACCATATTGCTAGTACAATTGCATTTTGCAGCGTTGTCATGCTGTAGTTGGTAATTGTATATGCTACCAGTCCTGTATATTGGATGTTCTTAAAGTTGTTACAATGCTGGCGTAGGTGTTATGCACTGACACAGATTTTTCCTTGTCCACAATCGTTGATTTACGATGTACTGGCAAAGGTTGTCAGTCATTCGTGGTGATACAAGTTCCTTTTTCTTTTACCAAGGATGATATTTGCAGTGATGTTTACAGCCATTGTTGCATATTGTAACTTAGTGGTAATATTAAATGCTCAGTGGGTATTACATAATCAGTTCTTTTGATGTAGATAGCACTTTTCCAAGTTTAAAAGGATTTTAACTATGCTCCACTTTGGAAGAAAGCCAATGCCTCGATGACTGCCAATTTACTATCGGCCAAAAGCCATTGCTATTACAATGTTAAAACCTTAAAACATTTTAAAAGAACATTTTAAAAAACACGAACCTTCCAGGTTCATTGTGCGACGCGTTTCACCACGATCTCTCTGCACGTGGCATCCTCAGGCAAGTACGATGGTAACGAGGTGTGAGTTAAATAGCTGTCGTCACTCTAGCCCAGCCCTCTGCGTACTGAGTACTGCATGCGCATCTTGTGACGGAGCCTGCAACAGGAGATGCCATGACGATGGGAGGGGTGGAATCTCGGTATTGCAGACCTCGTCGCGGTGTTTGTGTATATTTAAGGTTTCGTCATATTGCAACTGAAATTTTGATTTTGGGACCATTCCTGGTTTAAAGTTAATTTTGTCAATTTTGATATTATTTTCAACTATTGTTTTTGAAAATGCTTTGTGGATTTCTTTTTACTTATGTCTGTAATATGTTCCTGCATTCGTATCTCATACTGTCTGTATGTTTTTCCAATATATTTATCTTTGCCCTCTAATTTATTTTCAGGGTCTGGGATTTCTATTTTATATACTCCCCCCGTTGGTGGTTTATAATCTCTGTAATTTATAATTAAATTTTTAATGGAATGTGTAATAGTAGTGGGCAAAGTAAGGTTATATTTTCTTAAAGTATTTTCAAGCGTTTTTGTTATCGTTTTCATATAGGGAAAACTTTTAATGTACTGTTTTTTGTTTTCTATTTGTTGTGGATTCGGTTTGGTGGCTTCAGTTGGGTTCAAAAAGTTTTTAAATTCTCAGGAAAATACCCAAAATATAATATTAAAAAAAAAAGATTGTGCAAGAAATTATGAAGTATGTACCTCTATTTTTTCCCCATATTACACTCTTTTCAGCCTAAACCTATTTCAATATTCTCAGAATTATTTTCAGTATTTGTCCTAGCATTCTATGGGTTGTTCCTGCTATTAATATTAAAACTATAACTAAAAAAGTGCCTTAACCAGAACTTGCTGATCAAGACTGGTTGCAGCAGAAACCAAGGGCCATCATGGTAGAGGAAGATGCTGATTTAAGTCTAAATACTTCCTACCTATACAGTGGATATCATCTCCATTCATATAGTTAATATTTAATTTACTTTTTTTTATAATTAAACCATAGTTTTCATTTCTGTAGATTTATTTATTTTTGTAAATTAGCAATCTTTTGATAGATTAATCGATGGATTTTTTGGAGTTATGCTACATTGGTCGGCCAGCTTACAACTTGCTGCTGTGGATATGTTATTTAACATCACATTAGGTTATATGTTAATATTTCTTTTATTATTTCTTCCTTTTCCAATGATAAACTTTGATCTTTTATCGTTTCCTGAAAATGAATGTCTTGGATACAAAAGCCAAAATGATTTCCTTGGCAGGGAAATCAGCAGGAAATCAGTCCTCCTGTGGGATGACAATTTCATTGTTTTTACCCCCCCCCCCGACAAAATTTGATTAAAAAATATGCATTTTTAAGTTATATTGAACAGTTTTAAGATTTACCCCCCTCCCCCCCCAAATATTTTGGGGGGAGGGGGGTAAATGACGATATAGACAATATTAGACGATATAGACGATATAGACACTCTGACGATATAGACAATATTTTTTCCCATTGATGCACCAACTTTTCAGCACTTAGCAAAGATCCCCAAAATTCAACACCCAAAGAAAAAATTTATAATGTTTACTAAAAAAACAACTAGCCAAGAAAGGGTTACTGCATTTTATAAACAGGACAAAAAATTCTATTAATGTGAGCAATCCATATCACCTTGTATAACATAAGCCAGTGTTTTAAAATACACCATACTAAAAAGAATCATTACAAGAAATAAAAATCATGCTTCACGTAAATATCATATTATTCTAGAAGAAATTACCTTTAGATTAATATATAATTTAAATGCTTTTATTCATCAGGTGTTCCAAAATGAAGTCTTAATTGCATAGTTTGATCTACTTCTTCACTACATCACAGTGAGTCATTAAAATCAATATGTTGGTTTATTTTGTTAAATTGTTTATTTCCATAAATTCAATTTTAAATTCTGTTTAATTTGGTATATAACATGACCAATTTTGGTTGATTGGAAATTCTTTCAAAAAATTCTAAATTTGGCTTGTTGATGATATGACTAAGTACAATTGGCAAAAAGCCTGGACTTTATTCAAAGTATAGTATCGAAAAAAAAAAAACAAGAGCAATTTTTTGCTTCAAGCAATTTTTTTTAAAATATACTTTCATTTGATCTGCAATGCATTTTTTTACTACATGCCACTAAAAAAAACTATTAAAATAAAATAGTCATATCTTTTGCTAAATATTTTACTTTCAGAAAATCCAGAATTAAATGCTGATTAATTTGATACATAACATGCCATAATTCGTTTCAAATAATTATTATTAAACTCAACTCATTAAGTATCCACTAATAATTTCCACTCTGGAAATTGATTCAAATATTTAGAGGAAAAATTGTCTTGAGCCAGGTGGGATACAAACCCATGACCTCCTGACAACATGTCAGGTACTCTGGACCACTGAGAATGTTCATAACATCAGTTAGAGGAGATCTTGATTGGCGGCCTGTAGCTCTGGTCCAGAGCACCTGACATGTTGTCAGGAGGTTGTGGGTTTGTATCCCACCTGCCTCAAGACTATTTTTCCTCTAAATATTTGAATCAATTTACAGAGTGGAAATTATTATTGGATAATTCATTTCTTAGTTATTTGACAAAAAAGTTCTAAAGTTAATATTTTTTTTGGCTGAGCATAGTGAAAAATAGCTTGGCCTCTGGATGCATAAGCCAGTTTTTCAGACTGGGCGCTAGAAGGGTTATAAGGTCTGCACCAAGATACTGTGACCATTGTTACTACTCTAAGCAGGGTGCCAAAAAATAAAAGTGGCCATAAATGACCAGATCAAGTGGCCAAACTGATTTTGCAGCCCTTCTTTCTCCATAAGGCAATATATCCTTTAAAATGGTACTAAAGACCTGTGCTATAAGATGAGATCAAGCTTTAGGTGCTTGATCTCATCTTATAGCACTATCTTTAGGTGCCTTGCCAGTTATGTGTATTACCACAAGATTCACTTTCCATGTACAGGCTATCAGTTACAAACTACCAATAAATTATGCTGGAATTTTAGCATTTTCTTTAGTCATCTACAAAAAAAAGCAACAAATCTCCCAGGATTTTCAATCAACCTGATGTATCAAGCTTCAAATTTTCTCTCAACAACCTTAATCAAAAATAAGAATTTAAAACTATTTACCTTATTTGCAAGACATTCTTTGAGGAAAGTCACATTTCCTCGTTTGGCAGCTTCATGCAAAGGATGTAAAACTTCTTCTGTACTTTCTTCAACTATATGTAGCAGAAAAATATTCTAAGTGTTAAATATTTTAACCTAAAACAAATACACCAAGTTAAATTAAAAGATGTGATGGAATACCAGTTGCATTTTGGATCCAAGTAAACAACATGGAGTTTTTTTTTTAACTTCAAGCACTTAAAATTCCCTGTTTTCATTTTTTTTTTTTTAAAAATAAAAGTGGACTAAAACATAAACAAAATTATTTGAGAGATAAGGCTTTGTAACTTATTTCTGAAAGAAGGAAGTGCAGGATTAATATGAATCAACACCCTACTAGTCCTAACAGATGGCATTACATTGAGCTTAATAAACATGTAAATAATCAGTTAACAGCTGATAAGAATCTTTGGCTTCATAGATTGGCTGACAAAGCAGAGGAAGCAGTTAGACAGCACAACAGCAGGGGGTTGTACCAGATTGTTAATGTTTTGTGTGGGAAGAAACAGACAGGTACACAGGGACTGAGAGATAAACATGGTAAAATGGTTGAAGGTGAGGATTCTATGACGGCTAGGTGGGCCGAGCATTTCAGAGAAGTTTGCATAGTATCTATTACGTAGCTCCCATGGTAATTAAACTGAGATACTTTTTTACTCTCTTTAATTACCAAGGTAATTAAACTCAGAACTTTACCTGGAACAGAAAGCAGGCTGATACCTCTATAGTTATCACAAAAATTGGGATAATATAGCTCTAGTGAAATCCTTAGGAACAACACCTTTAAAATAAAAAATATTCGAAATTTCAGTTAGCCATGTGACAACATAAATGTTCCCAGCTCTAAGCATTTCAGTGGTTATTTCATCTTTCCCTGGGGATTTGTGCAGTTTTAATTTAAAGATAGCCAAAGCGACTATGTAAATGTGAATCTATTCTATGCAAAACTGTGTAATTCTGAAGCCACTTTGGCTATCTCTAAATTAAAACTGCACAAATCCCCAGGGAAAGATGAAATAACCATTGAAATGCTTAGAGCTGGGAACATTTATGTTGTCACATGGCTAACTGAAATTTCGAATATTTTTTATGTTAAAGGTGTTGTTCCTAAGGATTTCACTAGAGCTATTATTATCCCAATTTTTTTGATAACTATAGAGGTATCAGCCTGCTTTCTGTTCCAGGTAAAGTTCTTTGTATGATTATACTTAATAGAATTAAGAATTTGGTTGATGGACAACTGCATAATGAACAGTGTGTATTCAGAAGTGGTAGGGGATGTGTAGATAATTTAATAATGTGTAATAATAAATATTTTCACTCAGGCAGATTCTTGAGAAATGTTAAGAGTTTCAGAAACCTTTGGTTATTAGCTTTGTTGTTGATTTCAAAAAGGCTTTTTACTCTGTTGATTGCCATAATTTGTGGTTGATTGCGAGATCGTATGGCATACCAGAAAAGTTAGTTAACATAATGAAAGCTCTCTATGATAACACTGAGCCATATGTGAGAGTTAGTAAGGCTTGTAGCAATTGGTTTAGCATTGTTTCTGGTGTTCAACAAAGGTACATTTTGTCTCCTTTTCTCTTTTGTTTGGTTACTGATTGTGTTATGCGAAATTCTTTGCAAGGGAAAATTTTGGTCTTAAATGGTCTAGAGATAGCAAAATTTCTGATTTAGATTATGCAGATGATTTGGCCCTGTTGGCTAATGATACTGAGGAGATGAATTCTTTTATTAGGACTGTTTATGAGACTGGTAATAGAGTAGGTTTGGTGATAAACAGAGAAAAACTAAAGTGATGAAACAGATGGTGCTTCAGTTGCTTTGAACGGGTGCACTCTTGAGCAAGTATCTCAGTTTAATTACCTTGGGAGCTGCATAATAGATACTGGTGATGTGCAGCATGAGATAAATAGAGGATATATTGGCATTGACATTAAATACACTATATGGCTGTTTAGCGTAAAATATAAGAATTTATAAATAAATCTAACACAGCTACAGAAAATATTAGTTTAATACACAATTTATAGCTGTAATACAATAGCTTATATAATTTATACTGTAATATTATATAAGCTGTAAACATTCTAAAGTTCATTAAAATATTTAATCAAAGAATGAGGTGTGCATGAACAAGGTTTGGTACATATGCCATGCTATTAAGCCCAAAGGCCAGAACTGCTGCATTTACCAAAACCTAGGTAATAAATACCCAGACTATCTTTAACTTATATTTATAAACCTTTGATATTATTCAAAGGGAATATAGATTAATGACAAAAGGTAGTTACCAGATGTAGTTAACTGGCACAACAGTATTAGATGTCAACCTTTGCTGGATGTTCAAGTCAGCATGATGTTGTTCATTGTTGAGCACATATTTTCCAAACATTGCCAGTCCGTATAGATACACAGCTTGATGTTATGTATTGTAGAGCACATTTGAGAAAATTCTTGTTGCTATTTGACAACTGATGTTGTTAGCAGATGTTTAAGCAATCTTGTAGATCATTGACAGCATTAACAGTCCATTCTCAATTATTACAAATTACTACTTTACTGTGGTGACACTGGTATATATCAACGCTACCATGCACGACACTCAGCCTTACATGAATGGCTTTAAAACATTAAAAAACATAACTAGACAATGCACTTTAACTCTAAGAGATTAAAAACATTGCTGGCTCCACGATATCCTGAGGGAGCAACGCGTTTCGCCAATCTCATATGTTTGCCATCTTTATGGCTCGAATTTAATGTATCCTGTTATCTGCCTTTATACCCACCTCACTCAAACCGTCAGATGTCATGTGATCTGATGAAACAGTGTAAACACCCACCACATGCTGTCAGGAGAAATGTATCTGTAAATACATCTGTAACACGGACATTCCACCCCTGCCAGTGGCACGGAATCTGTAAATGATAGATAGGTAGTCACTGGAAGGAGAGCTATGTACCAATCCCCTGTGATGATGCATAGAAACGGCCAGGCCTAGCACCTAATGTCCGACCCCGCCTTCTTGTGGTGCAGACCATTAGTACCTTTCAAAAGAGATATTCTCTTGTGGAAGTGAACGGAAGGGGAGGGTTGCCAGATTAGCGTGGCCTACTGATCTGGACAACTATGGCTATTTTTCTTTTTTTTTTTTCTACCCTGCTGAGGAGCGGTCGTGCATGGTAGGGTTGATATATACCAGTGTCAGCACAGTGAAGTAGTAATTTGCAATAATTGAGAATGGACTGTCAATGCTGTCAATGATCTACAAGATTGCTTGAACATCTGCTAACAACATCAGCTGTCAAATAGCAACAAATTTCCTCAAATGTGCTCTACAACACATAACATCAAGCTGTGTATCTACACGGACTGGCAATGTTTGGAAAATATGTGCTCAACAGTGAACGACATCATGCTGACTTGAACATCCAGCAAAGATTGACATCTAATACCGTTGTGCCAGCTAACTACATCTGGTAACTACCTGTTTTGTCATTACTCTATATTCCCTTTGAATAATATCAAAGGTTTATAAATATAAGTTAAAGATAGTCTGGGTATTTATTACCTACGTTTTGGTAAATGCAGCAGTTCTGGCCTTTGGGCTTAATAGCATGGCATATGTACCAAACCTTGTTCATGCACACCTCATTCTTTGAATGAATATTTAAATGAACTTTAGAATGTATTACAGCTTAAATTGTGTATTAAATTAATATAAGAATTTATCTTTCTTTTTTAATCTCTTTTATATTGCATCTTGTGACATCAGAACTTGCTGTGCCTTAAAGGATTAGAGTTGTACAGTAGCACTAGGAGTCAACTGAATGAACTTAATATATTTAGTATAGGTCAACAATTCTTGTTCGTTCCACAGCTGTCAATTTACATCCAAGTGTTATGGTCAGGGAGAGTCCTTTGGCTGTCTTGAGTTTAGTTGTACCAGGAACATACATAGTAGTTCTGTTTTATAAACACAATAAATGACATAGAGGAGGCAAAAAAGTCCATAAAAATTGTTAGAAGGCACCAAAAGTTAGAAACTTTTAATGGGCCTGACTCGAGTTTCGCAATCCCAGTAATCACTTTTTCAAGGGCATGTCAATTGCAGCAGAGTTTATTGCATCCCATGTGCATTATGGAATCGTTCATTAAGATGAGGAGAAGTTTGCTCTGTGGGTTTTGGGCTGTTATCCTTTTCATGTCGTCTTATGTTATCATCCAGCAGTAGGTGGGTGGTAAATTTCCATTTACATGGCAGGGGTGGATGGTAAATTTCTTCATTGATACATTTATCTCTGTTGTGGAATATGACAATTTGTTCAAAGATATCTAGTTCATATTGCGTTGGAGGGCATATAAAATTTTGGCCCCAGCAAAGTATGGTGTTTTTGGGGTTGGTTCTTTGTTTTCTTTTCCCAAAGCAGTATTAATGTTGCCTTTACTTATATCATTTTGATGTTCCTTCAGCCTTGTTTCAAAAGTTCACTTGGTTTTCCCATAGTAATCCAGTACTTCAGCATGTTGGTGCTGTCTTTGACTGGTATTTTGTATACGCTGCCTGTAATATACTTATGGATAGGGACTGCCACTGGAACTTTTAAGAATCTATGGAGAGTGTGGAAAAATAGGCATGTACACCTAAAGACTAAAATTAGGCTATATAATAGTTTGGTTCTTTCTAAGGTCAGCTACATAGTGAAACATGGACCTTTTGTAAGCAGGATAACAAGAAACTTGATGCCTTTTATTCTAGATGCTTGCGCAGCATCTTGGACATTAGGTGGCTTGACTTTGTAAATATGATGAGGTTAAGAGTCAGCAACCTCCTTTAAGCAGCATTTTGTGCAGAGAGATACTGCATTGGTTTGGCCATGGTGCCCATATGCACAGCTGCAAATTTGTAAATAGGATTAAGAACAGTGTTCACAAAGTCTTCAGGAAAAGGGGAAGACCTAGGATGCGATGGGAAGACGTCGAACAGACAGACAGACAGACAGGTAGGTAGGTATGGATGAATGGATGCATGCATTCAATAAGATTTTGTGTCTAATGAACAACTGTAATATTATTAGGTCTAGTGTTAAGCTTTATCACATTCTTTCAGAATCTACTTCTACATAAATTTACAAATTTCACCAAAAATTTTTGTTTAGTTGGTAAGAGAAATCGATTTAGGCATCCTATTTTCCTCTAAAGTTAATAAGAATTCAATAAATGATTTTATCATTGGTATGTTTCTTTTATTCTTTTTCTTTTTAGGGTGGCCAGTACAAAAATAAGTATTGTTAAACTTTAATTTTTTTAGTGGAAACTTTGCAGGGAACTTCTTTTCTAAAAACACCATCTTTAGAAGTGAAAAATTACTCTGCACCAGGCCAAGATCAAAAACAAAATGAACTGGAATGCTGTTCTGGTACACGTTTTCCTTCTGTTTTAGTAGTCTTTAATGTTTCGAAAAACATGGATAATATATACATTCAATATTGTTTCCTATTTGTTTATCAGTATTTAAAAATTTTTTAAAAACCTGCCTGTCCTTGATGATGAGCAGCAAAAAATTTAACCTGTCCCCTCCAGAAAATACCAATATTATACATAAAAACCAATAAATTTGCTTATATGATGCCTAGACAAATCTACTCAAAATTCCTTGCTATTCAATCAACTTAAATGACAATGTGAATTCACTTGTAGAATAAGTCTGTAAATGGTAGTTAGGTAGTCACTGGAAGGAGAGCTATACACCAATCCCCTGTGATGATGCATAGAACCGGCCAGGCCTAGCACCTAATGTCCGACCCCGCCTTCTCGTGGTACAGACCATTAGTACCTTTCAAAAGAGATACTCTCTTGTGGAAGTGAACGGAAGGGGAGGGCTGCCAGATTAGTGTGGCCTACTGATCTGGACAACTGTGGCTACTTTTCTTTTTTTTCCTACCCTGCTGAGGAGTGGTCAACCACACAGGGTCCTGGTGCTGACCATATAAACCCACTGGACTGATATATGGCTCTAAGTTTGATTATGGATCCTGATTTTGCTGCACTGGTAGGCTTCTGTGGAGGGAAAATCTTCCACTGTGTTTTCTGTTTGTTTGTGGGTTGACAGCCTCAAGTGAATAGATTCACAGGATATGTTTATCAGCTGGTGGATAATCCTGAGCAGAGGTCATCGCAGGCACCTGAACTCTTTGCTTCTGTTGGCATCGTCAAATTCTACATTGGAGGAAGTCTTCCAGTATAGATGGCTTCAGCCTTTAATGGTGGGGGAACAGGTCTTTGCCCCATGTCTGCGATTACGGGACTGTTTAATATCATCAGCATTCCCTCGCTCAATAAACATAGTTTCTTTAAACATTCCACTAACCATTTTCTCTCCATAGGTAGTTGGAATGTGAGGACTCTGCACAGGGCTTTTTCTCTTGATGTCCTCACATAAGAATTCCACCATTATAATTTAGATATTCTCGGCTTGCAAGAGACCAGATGGACAGATAAAGGTCAGATTCATAAAAAATAATCTTAAATTTCTCTTTTAAAGGAGGGATGGTAATAAGCATCACCAAGGCATAGGTCTGCTTCTCAGCAGAGACTCCAGTGATACTCTTCTAGGATATTAGTGCATTAATGAAAGTTTTCTTAGAGCTAAGTTTCAGACAAGCATTGAAGACTTGAATGTATATCTGTTGTTATGCCCCCACTGAGGATGCTGAAGCAGATGATAAAGATAGCTTTTACGGATAATTTCTGGATATTTTGAATTCTGTCAGGGAAGGATATATTACCCTTGTTCTTGGTGACTTCAGTGCCAAAGTTGGTACTGACTCTGACCTTTGGGGAGGGGCGATAGGCCCTTTTGGTATTGGTAGCTGCAATGGCAATGGGTAACATCTCCTACAGGTAAGTAAACAATGCTTTCAGAATAACTAACACTTATTACAAACACCACAACATACATAAGTACACACGGGTTTCACCTGATGTGCTGCCTAAAAATATGGTTGATTATATGTTAATTAATGGCAAATGGGCTAGTTCTGTTAGGAATACCAGGTCATATAGGGGAGCTGAAATTGGATCTGACCATTACCTTGTTAAAAGTGTCTTGCAACTTAAACTTAAAAAAGTGTTGTGCTAGGGTTAAAAATTTTACCTTTAATATTGAAGCTCTGAAAGACCCAGGTATAGCTAAAGCTTACCATGATAGGTTACTTACTCATTATGACAGTCATGGTATGCTTACTACTGAAGTTGAGGAAGATTGGGATCATTTTAAACAGGCTTTTTTGGACACTAACAGTACTCTTTTAGGAAATAAGGAGCAGAAGAGACAGAATTATCTGAGTGATAAGGCACTTGAGCTTATTTCGGAAAGAAAGAACTGCAGGAATGTCCTTAATCAATACCCTACTAGTCCTAATAGAAAGCATTACAGAGAACTTAATAAACTTGTAAAAGATCAGTTAGCTACTGATAAGAATCTATGGCTTGATGGTTTGGCTGACAAAGCCGAGGAAGCAGTTAGACAGCACAACAGCAGAGAGCTGTACCAGATAATGTTTTATGTGGTAGAAAACGGACAGGGATACAAGGATTGAAGGATAAACAAGGTAAGGTTATAGAAGGTGAGGATTCTGTCATGGCTAGGTGGGCTGAGCAATTCAGTGATATTCTAAACAATGTGGTTATTTCTACTCCCGTTGTTTGTAATGATGATATGTGTATTGGGGGCTTTAATGTTGGCCCTATAACACAATCTGAAGTTATTTTGGCTGTTTCTAATCTTAAACTTCATAAATCCCCAGGGGTAGATGAAATTACTACAGAAATACTTAGAGCTGGAAATGTTTCGGGTTACCACTTGGATGACTGAAATTCTGAATATCTTTTATGATAAAGGCATGGTTCCTAAGGATTTTACCACAGCTATTGTTATCCCTATTTTCAAAAAAAGGTGATCGCAGTTCTTGTGATAACTATAGGGTATTAGCCTACTCTCTGTTCCAGGTAAAGTTCTTTCCATGATTGTGCTTAATAGAATTAAGAATCTGGTTGACAGTCAATTGCATGATGAGCAATGTGGATTCAGAAGTGGTAGGGGATGTGTGGATCAGATATTTTCACTTAGGCAGATTCTTGAGAAATGTTTAGAGTTTCAGAAACCTTTGGTTGCTAGCTTTGTTTATTTCAAAAAGGCTTTCGACTCTGTTGATCATCATAATTTGTGGTTGATTGTGAAATAATATGGTATACCAGACAAGTTAGTTAACATAATGAAAGTTCTCTATAATAACACTGAGTCGTGTGTGAGAGTTGGTAAGGCTTGTAGCAATTGGTTTAGCATTACTTCTGGTGTTCGACAAGGGTGCATTTTGTCTCCTTTTCTCTTTAGTTTGATTATGTTATGTGAAATTCACTTTAAGGGAAAGATTTTGGCCTTAAATGGGCTGGAGATACGAAAATTTCTGATTTAGATTATGCTGATGATTTAGCCCTTTTGGCAAATGATGATGAGATGAACTCTTTCATTCGAGCTGTTGATGAGACTGGTAGTAGAGTAAGTTTGGTTATAAACAGAGAGAAAACTAAAGTGATGAAAATTGGTCAGGCAGGCTGTGATTCAGTTAATCTGAATGGTTGCAGTCTTGAGCAGGTGTCACAGTTTAATTATCTTGGGAGCTATGTAACAGATAATGGCGATGTGCGGCATGAGATTAACAGACGAATAGGGATTGCTGTCGGGACTTTTAAGAATCTATGAAGAGTGTGGAGAAATAGGCGTATACATTTAAAGACTAAAATTAGACTGTATAATAGTTTGGTTCTTTCTAGGGTTAGTTATGGTAGTGAAACTTGGACACTTTGTAAACAAGATAACAGGAAACTAGATGCTTTTGATTCCAGATGCTTACGTAGTATCTTGGGCATTAGGTGGTTCAACTTTGTAACTAATGATGAGGTTAGGCAAAGGAGTTTGCAACCTCCTTTAAGCAGCATATTGTGCAGAGAGAGACTCCGTTGGTTTGGCCATGTTGCCCGTATGAATAATTATAGATTGGCGAATAGGGTTATGAACAGTGTGCGTAAAGGCCTCAGAAAGAAGGGGAGACCTAGGATGCGGTGGGCAGACAATGTCAAACAGGACCTTGTTAGAATTGGTGTGCAGTGGCCAGATGCAGTAGATGTAGCTCAGGATAGACTTGCTTGGAGAACTAAATTGCATGTTCTGGTTGGACCTCCGTAGCCCATGGCTGCTTGAGGAGGATGATGATGATGATAATTTAAAATACAAAAAATACATATTTATGTTTTCACTATTTGACCTAAAGTTCTTATTTATCCTCCTCATCTCTTTAATACCACATAATATCTGTTAATTATGACCATCAATATGATCAGTTCCTATTCCAACATCGAGCGAATGACACAGCCAGAATTGATCAAAGTTATAGAATGGGATGGAATTTAAATTTCTTTTCCTGTTGTCTTATCATCCAGCAGTAGGTGGGTGGCAAATTTCCATTTACATGGCAGGGGTGGATGGTAAATTTCTTCATTGATACATTTATCTCTGTTGTGGAATATGACAATTTGTTCAAAGATGTCTATAGTTCATATTGCGTTGGAGGGCTATAAAATTTTGGCCCCAGCAAAGTCTGGTGTTTTTGGGGTTGGTTCTTTGTTTTCTTTTCCAAAAGCAGTATTAATGTTTCAGGTGAACTAACTTCAGTGAGAACATAATCAAAGTCCAAATTTCAGTGGGAAAAAATCAAGCAGTCTTTCGAAATGATTAGATAAAAAAAATTGGTCATCTTGAGTGGGATTAAAACCCATGTCTTCCAAAAGCATGCCAGGCATCATAATCGCCAGACTACCAGAAACTAACTATTTTCTTCAACAATGTGACATTAAGCATTTCCACATTTTGTTGATTTGCCACTGGTACTATCTATGTCAGGAATTACAATTCTATTACAAGAATACAACCAATTTTTTCAGCTACTTATTTCAAGTGTGTCTTGTCTACAGGACATTTTCCTGTGACACATTTTACAGAATTACTGTCTTAAGTTGAAATGTCAATAGTAAATTATGACAGTGGTTGGTTGGTTGGTAGTTTGGGGTTTTATGGCACAAGAGCGACAAGGGCTATATTGCACCAAACACAGACAAAAAAGGGCTAAAAGATGTTCTACCTACAACCAAAGTTAAAATAAACACAAAAACGGTAAAAGTGTAAAGCAATAAAAACAAAAGTAGAAAAACATAAAATGAGCCTGGGTGGTAAAAACCTAGGATGATCAAAGTAAAAAGGATAAAGCCATAAAATCCCAGTCTGATAAAATAACCTGTATAAAGTAAAAAGGCAAAGACAAATGGTAAAAAAGCGTCATCATATAAAAGATGGCCGAGTGTAAGAGACTCGGCCGTAAAATTATGGAAGTAAAATATAAATGACGTTCAAGGGTAAAAGCAGGACAAGCGATTAAAATATGTTTAATAGTTAAAATGGTGTCACAAAACACACACTTAGGTTCGTCGTCTGTCCAAAGAAGAAAGGAATGAGTGATAAACGAATGACCTAAGTGGGGCCGAGCAAGTACAACTTCCTCCTTGCAATTCCTGCGAAAACAAGCCTGCCATGGTTTAATAATGGGCTTGATCTCCAAAAGCTTGTTACCAACCTGTTCTGACCAAGATCTCTGCCACTGTGCCGGAGCTTGATGGAAAAACGCTGCCGGCAGATAGAAGCGTGGCTGCTCTGGCAGCAGCATCTGCCAAATCACTGCCCCTGTTCCTGATGTGACTGGGCACTCCAAGGTTATGGGATGTCGGATATCTCCCCCCCCCCCCAAGCCTTGTTCTGAGCCTTGAGAAGAAAATTGTAGTTGTGGCTGCCAAACAATGGAGCTGCTGGTGAATCTTGGAGAGAACAGGATGAGGCCGATGCCCCACTGAGATCAAAGCCTATAGTGAGCTAAGCGAGTCAGTGTGTAGAGGACACACCGACGATGATGCTTAGCTGCTATCTGGTCCAAGGAAAGGCTGATAGCATGGAACTCTACAGTAAAGATGGAACACTACTGTGGGATCTGGTCTGCAATGATTACATCACAGCACACCACGGCTGATCCAACTGATGTACTGGACTTTGAGCCATCTGTGAAGACAGGCAAGAAGTCTGGGTGCACAGCACAATGGCTGGCAAAGAGTTGCTGATATACAGAGTCGGGTGTAATGGCCTTCCCCACACTGCACAGGGAATAAATCGCAGGAAGGGGAAACAGCAAGCCAAGATGGAAGTGGTTCGGCTGTCCATTGTGAGATGCTATCGAGACTGGTGTTAATATCTCATATCTCGCAGGTAACCATGGACACACAAATTGAAAGGTTGAATGGCAGTCAACCAATTCTGATATAACATATTTCCCACTGGGGACTGAAAACACAGTACTGCAGGGACAACTTCTGACAAAGAATAGATAAAGATGGTTCGAGATGGTTCGTCAGTCTCAACATAAAGACTCTGGCCCGGTGAAGTGTGGAAGGCCCCGTGCAAACATGGAGGGCCTGATGGTGTAAAGGATCAAGCACCTTCAACCAATCCTGGGCGGAGTCATACACCTGGGATCTGTAGTCCAGTTTCGATCGGACAAGTGCATTGTTTGCCCCCCAAGAGAGAGAGGACTTTGAGGATGTTCAAAGCCCGTGTGCACTTGGACCTGAGATGTCGAATATGAGGTAAGAAAGTCAATTTCCGGTCAAAGATGAGACCGAGAAACTTGGCCTCCGCCACAACTGGAATGATTTTACCCCCGAGCTGCAGCTCGGGGTCCTGATGAAGATTACACTTGTGACAAAAGTGCACGCAAGCGGTCTTCTATGGGGAGAACTGAAACCCATTGGCTGTCGCTCAGACTGAGAGATTGTTCAGGGCAGTTTGCAGTTGTCATTCAATGACCCTCATGCTGGACGATGAGCAAAAGATGCTAAAGTCATCAACATAGAGGGCATTACCTATAGTGGGAGGAAGTTCCTGTGTAATAGAATTGATCTTGACAGCAAAAAGCGAAACACTCAGGACACAGACATGTGGCACCCCATCCTTGGGGAAAAGGCTGCAAAAGAGTGTTGCCACATGAACTCAAAAACTACGAGAATATAAAAAGTTTGCAATGAAGATCAGCATGTGACCTCACAAGCCGAAGATATGGAGGTCACGAAGAAAGCCGAATCTCCACGCTGTGTCGTACACTTTTTTGATGTCAAAGAAAATGAACACCAGATGCTCTCGAGGAAAAAACGAATTCCTGATGGCCGATTCAAGGCAGATCAGGTGGTCTAATGTAGACCATTGCCTGCGAAAGCCACACTGTGTATTGGAAAGAAGGCAGTGATGTTCCAAATACCAGGCCAGCCTGGTATTTACCATCCTTTCCAACACCTTGCAGATGCAGCTCATCAATGCAATTGGATGATAATTTGAAAGAATCTTGGAATCTTTGCTTGGCTTGGGGAAGGCCAAAACGATACCTCCCGCCAGGAGTACGGAAACTGCTTCTTGATGAAAATGTGTTTGAAGAGTCAGAGCAGCCGATCCTTACTCGATGGTGAGAGATGTCGGAGCATTGCATAATGGACATTGTTTGGCCCGACGGTGGATGCACAAGAAGTGTGCAGAGCAAGGCGAAGAAGCTCCTCTGCTGTGAATGGCCTGTTGTAAGACTCCAAGCCATTTGAATGGAAGAACAGTGGAGAGTGTTTGGCCTTGCTCTTCTGGGCCAGAAACTCGGGGGGAGTAGGAGGATAAAGAAGAGATGGAGGAGAATGACTCTCCCAGGGTGTCGGCAATTGCTTTGGGATCAGCAATTGCCTGTCCATTGTGCTCCAAGATCGATAATGAGTGGGATGTGTATTTCCCACTCATCTTCCAGACCTTATCCCACACAACCTTAGAACTGGTCATGTGGGTGATAGAAGACGTATATTTGACCCAAGATTCCTTCTGGCTCTGGCACCAGACGAAATGGGTCTTCAACCTGATGCATTTGAATGCTTCAAGGTTATGGGATGTCGGATATCTCCCCCCCCCCCCCAAGCCTTGTTCTGAGCCTTACGAGCTGCGGTGCAGTCGAGATTCCACCATGGTTTTGGGAACCACGGAAACCGAGTCGAGGTCTGAGGAATAGTAGAGGCAGCCGCATGGACAATGCAGTCTATCATCTCCATCACTGCAACACCAATTGGCTCCTGGCTGATAGAGTGGTCATCGAGCTCAGAAAGGAGCTCGAAGCCACTCCAGTCAGCCTGATCAAGCCTCCACCGGGATGCACGTGAAGGCAAGGCCCCCCACGGGAGATGGTGCACACCACAGGGAGGTGATTGTTTTCATATGGATTGTCCTCAACCTACCATGTAAAGAGTGGAAGGATCGAGGAGGAGCAGATAGTGAGATCAATGGCAGTGAATGTGTGGATTGGGGAGTGGAAGTATGTACTGACACCGGTGTTCAACATGGAGAGCGATGGATCCAGGAGCCACTGCTCCAGGACCCCGACCTCCCACTGGTGTCAGCACTGTCCCAGAGTGGACTGTCTGTTGAAGTCCCCCATGATGAGGAAGGGGGGTGGCAGCTGCGAGACAAGGTTATCCCAGAAAACGATGCTTCTGGGTGGTAGATAGACAGAACAGACAGTCAACGAAAATCCTACAAAGAGGCGGATGGCAACTGCCTCTAAGCCAGTGGTGAGAGGTACAATCTGGATAGAGAATGGTTGCTCAAGAGGATGCTGACACCCCCACAAGCTGGGTGAATGAGAGAGAAGTACTGGATAGTGGGATCATTGGCTGTCTGCAAGTATGTTTCCTGCAGGCACACGCAGATAGGTTCGAGTGCCCTCTGGAGGACCTTGATGTCATCAATATTCCTCTGGAATCAACAACAGTTCCATTGTAGGAGTGTGACCATCTCAGGTCTTAGAAGAAGTGGCATATGATTTTCGACTTATTTTAACTGTCACCAGCGATGGTTTTGGAAAAATTGGGCAGTCTGTGTCCTCAGAGTCATATCTCAGAGTCATCGAAGTGACATGGATCAGAGACTACCACACGGGGAGTTGTTTTTTTCTTAGGCCCTGCGGGGGCCTTTAGGTTTGAAAGGTCTGGTTGTCTGTGGTCAGGAGGGAGGGGGGCTTCCAGAGGTAGACACAGAAGGTACAGACAAAGGAATAGAAACCAGAGTTTATGTCGAGATTGACACCAATGTTGGCTTCGCCTGGGTCAAGAGGTACTTCGTTGCAGGCGAGAAAGATTCAGCAGGTGGAACGCTGATATCAGTCTGCACCACTACAGAAGCCATCGCTAGGTGGGGCAGGCAGAGCAGCGAGCCCTCACCTCTGGATAACTGATGTTATGGAGGGTCTTTAGGCACTGTACCTCTTTTTCCTTCAGCCACTATGGACAGTCGCAAGAGTAGGCCAGATGCTTGCCACGGCAGTTTACACAGCATGCCTTTTCTGCTGTGTAGTCAGGTTCAAGATAATCCTGACTGCCACAACGAGCACATGTGGGCTTGCCCCGGCATGCAGAGCAGGCATGGCCAAACCTCTGGCATTGAAAACAATGCAGAGGGTTTAGCATAAAAGGCCGTACCTCACAATGTAAGTACCCTGCCTTGATGGAAGTAGGCAGGTGTGGCATGTTGAAAGTTATTATTAGTACCTGGCTGCGTACTAACTTTCCATCACAGCATGTCGAAACCCGGTGGACTGCTATCACTCCTGGGATGAAAGCTCAGAGAGGATTTCCTCCTCAGGAACTTTGAGGTCCCATTCGGAGATCACACCTAGGATGGAATCAAGTGTCTTGTGTGGAGTGACAGTGACTGTCACTCCATCAGTTGCTGTGACATTTAAGAGTAGCTCTGAATGTTTGGAGCAGGCAGTTTCCACCTGCAAGTCACCAGATCTAGGCAACTGACAGATTTCAGTTCTCCCACAAGACCTTTGATACCCTCGTTCATAAAAAACGGGGACGTCTCCAAGCACCTGATCATTCATAGAGTGGATGACCAGGAACCTGAGAGACGGAGACACATGAAGACGATGGTGAAGACAAAGAAGATGGGGGTTCATGATGAGCCCTCTTGGCGGCATTGGCTGGTGAATTATGAGTTGTAGAACTCATGGTTGTTTTTGGTGGTTCGGTCCTGTTGTCCCCACCCACCACGGAGTCCCACAAAGGAAAATAAGCAAAAAATTAATAAGGCATGAAGAAAGAACTGGCCTCACAAGAGAAAGATAACTATAAAATTAGTGAACATGTGGGGAAACTTGATAACCATTATCTGGACGTGGGCAAGGTTACTTACCGATCTGCACAGTTGACCCTAGCAGAACCTGCCCACCAGCCGATTGATCCTGAGGGGGCCACCTCAGGACTTCCTGTTTACCTGAAGTAGATGTCAAAGCAGTGTGTAACAGTAGCTCCAGAATTTGCTGCCCAGCCCCACAACAGACGGGCTCCCCAATAGCAAGATGACAAAGGAAAATAAGCAAAAAATTAATAAGGCATGAAGAAAGAACTGGCCTCACAAGAGAAAGATAACTATAAAATTAGTGAACATGTGGGGAAACTTGATAACCATTATCTGGACGTGGGCAAGGTTACTTACCGATCTGCACAGTTGACCCTAGCAGAACCTGCCCACCAGCCGATTGATCCTGAGGGGGCCACCTCAGGACTTCCTGTTTACCTGAAGTAGATGTCAAAGCAGTGTGTAACAGTAGCTCCAGAATTTGCTGCCCAGCCCCACAACAGACGGGCTCCCCAATAGCAAGATGACCAAAGGTGACCCCCCCCCCCCCCGAGTTATGAGCTGAAGAAAGAAGAATGACCTCCGAGCACCTGCCAGGATCCTCCTTTCCATGGACAGGGGTCTCCATGCATGGCAAACACACAGACGAGCATTTCAGGACCCTGTGAAAGTATCCGAGCTAGTGGAACCTTCACAGGGTGGTGCCCTCACCACGGACAAATTATGACAGTGAACCACAAAGTTTATTATAAGAGGAGTAATGACTTTCACAGTATATTCAACACTGTATCAACAGTGTCATTCTCATGAAGTTAAAAAGCATCCTATTTATAATGGACTGTCAGCTCAATGGTATAAGGAAAGTGTATTCAAGATCAAAAGAGGATATCAACAGCAGTGTGCCTATAACATCTTGAAATTGAGTGTATCAACCAGCAAACACCAAGGACTCACATCAGCTTGGATAAACAGTGGTAAAAAAATCTGTTTTTACTCTCTTATCACTTTAAAGTAACTTAAAATGTATCAGCTAAGACAGTTATTACCTCTTGTATTTTGTACCAAATAAGATAATGGTTGATAACAGTTTCATCATTATCACCCTCAAGAAGCCATGGGCTACAAAGGTTCAATCGTACCATGCAATTTAGTTTTCCAAGCATACACCGAAGAGCCAAAACATTATGACTAGCGTGTCTTTATGCAAATCGAAGCAACTGTAGGTAAACGACAGTGCGTGTGAAGGACACGAAATGGTATAAATAGCACCTGATACTGAGCTCTGTTATTCTTGTTCTTCAGATGGGAAAGGCAGCAGACTTAGGTGAGTTTGACAAAGGCCAAATTATAATGGCCAGATGACTGGGTCAGAGTATTTCTGAGAGAGCAAAGTTTGTGGGGTGCTCACGATGAGCCGTGGTTAGTACCTTCAAAAAATGATCCAAGAAGGGAAAACCCACGAACCGCTGGCAAAGTGTGGACCAACCTCAGCTCATTGATGCTAGAAGTGAGCAAAGGCTATCCCACAGGTACAAGCCAACAGAAAGGATACTGTGGCCTTAATTCAAATTAATTCTTAACGCCCTTAATTTGAATGCTGATGAGGGAGTAATATGTCACAACACACAATGCATCAAAACCTGGGACTGCGTAACCGCAGGCAGCTCTGAGTGCCCATGCTAACCTCGGTTCACAGTCGAAAACATTCAATGGGCAGTCAAGCGAAAGCTACAATGGGCAGGGAGCATCAAAACTGAACCTTGGTTGATTGTTTGAATCAAAACTGAACCTTGGTTTAGGTTGGTTGATTGGAAGAAGGTCAGGTTCTCTTTAGGAATCATCTGATCCAATGAAACTCATTTCCTGTTGCACCATCTGGATGGCCTGGTACGTGTGCTTCGTTTACCTGGGGAAGTGGCCAGTGGAGGAAGTGTGATGATTTAGGACCCTAGTGACCAAATTGATTTAGCCAAGATTAGCCACTGATTTTACCAAGCGATTTAGGACCCAAAATGAACTGTTGGAGCGCCATAAAATGTTTGCTGTCTTAACATTGGTGGCAAGGGTATGAAAGCATTTTTATCCTGTTTTTATACTAATGTTATCGGTTTTAAAATGTTTAAAAGTATGCATCTATGTCTCAAACAGTAATGAAAGTGCATTTTGTGGATCCATCTGTGATATACACCAGTGATATAGAAACAAGTGCTGCAAATCATATAATATAGTTTACATCAGAACATTTAGTTAATGGTACAACTACAGCTTTAAGTACTCTATAGTTGCAAGAAATATAGATGACGCATGGTATCATTGGGATTATACCAGCACACCTGAAAAACTACGCATATGGAGTAATAATTTAGCTGCATTACAACTGTACTACATTGTTATGAAATGACATCTATAACATCATGCCCTTGAGGACTGGTTTCTTGTTAATGGCATCTAAATTGCATTCTTCAACATCAAAGATTGCTCACAAAGTCTGACACGGCAATTATATGTCATGTTAGACATCTAATGTGCCTATGCAAGTAGATACACCAGCAACTATCACTGGTAAATATCAATATTTTTGTCAACTATAACCTAGTATACTTTATGTAAATATAAGGTATCACTTAGATTGATTGATAATGTTTGGATCAAATATAGTTGTAATATAAGCATTACAATGATATTTTGTACGCATTTCTTATGTTTGAAAATAGGTGATTTTATACAATTTATTGTACAGCTATTATTTGTGATTTTACTACACTAGGACCCTAGGTCCAGTCATTCATGTGCAGGGAACTATGACATATATATCATTTCAGACCAGGTACATCCTTTTCATGGCAACTGTTTATCCCTCTAGTAGTGCCTTCTTTCAACAGGATAATGCGCCATGCCAAACTGCCCAGGTTGTTTGAGAATGGTTCGTGGAACAAGAAGACTTCCAGATATTGCCCTGACCTCCAAATTCCCCAAACGTAATCCAATCAAGCATCTGTGGTGTGTGTTGGAACAGCATATCCAATTTTCAGCGGCTCAATCACATAACTTACAAGAGTTAAAGGATCTGCTAGTAACGTGTTGGTACCAGATACCACAAGATACCTTTAGAAATCTTTTTAGCATCCATGCCTCGCCGGCTAAGAGCTGTTTTTGCAGCACATGGAAGACCAACATCATATTAGGCAGGTAGTCATAATGTTTTGGCTCTTTGATATATATCTGTTCTGAGCGATATCTGCTGCACTGCACACCAATTCTAACAAGGTCCTGTTTGACATCGTCTGCCCAACACATCCTGGGTCTCCACCTCTTTCTGAGGCCATTAGGCACACTGTAGCCCTATTCGTTAATCGAAAACTAACCACACGGACAATATGGCCAAGCCAACAGTCTCTCTCTCTGTTGGTTTGGCCATATTGCCCAATACGCTGATGCACAATACACTGCTAAAAGGAGGAATATATATCTGCAAATACACTGCTTAAAGGAGGTTGCTAACTCCTTTGCCTAACCTCATCTTTACTTATAAAGTTGAACCCAAGATAGAAGCATCTAGTTTCCTGTTATCTTGTTAAAAATCATACAAGTTTCACTACCATAACTAACCCTAAAGAGAACCAAACTATTATACACTCTAATTTTAGTATTTAGGTATACACCTATTTCTCCACACTCTCCATAGATTCTTAAAAGTCCTGGCAGCAATCCATATTCGTCTGTTAATCTCATGCCATACATCACCAGTATCTGTTACATAGCTCCCAAGATAGTTAAACTGCAACAGCTTGAAAATTCGATCTATTATTATCCTATTTTTAAAAAAGCTTGTTATACTCCAAAGATAGTTAAACTGAGACCAAGATAATTAAACTGAGGCACCTGAGACAAGAATGCAGCCATTCAGATTAACTGCACCACAGCAAAATGTTTTGCTCTTTGATATATATCTGTTCTGATTTGATCAGAACAGATCAAAAGAGACAGATCAAAATAGTCAAATCATAAGCATAATCAAAAACAAAATTTTGTTCTTCAATATACAGGGTGATTCAAACCTTATCATTCAAATTTCGTGGGGAGGTAGGGAATACGTCATGAAACCGATTTCACATAGGAAAGTATGTCCGCAAACGTCATCTACATGAACAAAATGGACAAGTAAAGTGAACACAAGGAAACAGTACAGTTAAGTGGTAACGAATGTGACTTTTATTCCAACAAGGTAAAGTACAGGTTCACAGTACGTGCCCAAAATTGCGACCATTTACACGGACACAGGATTCACAGCACCGTTGCATTGACCGCCGAACATTTTCAGAAACGCCTGGCATATCACGGACAATGCCTGCGGCGGCCACTATTCGTGCAACGAGGTCCATTTCACTGTCGACGGGGGTCTCGTACACATGGTATTTCATGGCCCCCCACAAAAAGAAATCCATGGGCGATAAATCAGGTGACCTGGGTGGCCAAGCGATTGGTCCACCTCTACCGATCCATCGAGCTCCGAATGTTCGGTTCAGGTAATCACACGCAACAATTGTGCTATGGGCTGGAGCCCCGTCATGTTGATACCACATATCTCAGCGGATATGCACAGGAACAGCGCCCAGAAAACTCGGTAACACTGTCTCGAGAAATATTAGGTATTTCCGACCATCCAATCGGGGCGGTAGCAACTAAGTTCCCAACAAACAGTCACCAATGATTCCAGCCCACACATTTACGGCAAAACGATGTTGCGCAGCGTGACTTCTCGTACCATGCGGGTTGTCGTAAGCCCACACATGTGAATTGTGTGCATTGAACACACCTTCATGAGTGAATGAAGCTTCATCTGTAAAAAGGACAGAAGCTGAAAAACTGGGGTCCACGGCACCTTTCTGCATGAACCATTGTGCAAATTTCACACGCTTCGGATAATCGTCAGGATGCAGTAACTGCACCCTTTGCAGATGGTAACGATGCACACGTTCCTCGTGCAGTATCCGCCACACTGCTGACTGAGAGACCCCAAGCTGCTGAGCAATAGCTCGTGTGCTGGTATTCGGATTATCTTCGATGGACTGTAGGACTTGTTCTGCGATGTTGACAGTCCGCGTCAGTCGTCTTTTCCCCATATACTGCATGTTGCTGCGCAGTGAACCACGTTCGCGCAGATTGCGATGCACACGTGCAAACATTTGATGCTGCGGTATTCTTCTGTTGGGGTATCAGTCTTCGTAAACTTGCCTAGCTCGGCGGCCGCTTTCGCCAGCTGCCCCATATGCGAGATGCATATCCGCTAGCTCTTGATGCGTAAAACGATTCATCTTATCACTAGTAAGTCAGCTCGTACACTGATGACAGAGGGAGTGGTCCGGTGAGCTGTACACTGGTTGGGCAAACACAGCGCCCTCTACATACGCATGCGTACATTTGCGGACATTCTTTCCTATGTGAAATCGGTTTCCTGACGTATTCCCTACCTCCCCACGAAATTTGAACGATCCAGTTTTGAATCACCCTGTATATCTGTCCTGCCTCACCAATTTTCATCGCTGTAGTTTCACTGTAGTTTTCTCTCTGTTCATAACCAAACTTACTCTACTACCAGTCTCATCAACAGCTCTAATGAAAGAGTTCACCTCATCAGCATCATTTGCCAAAAGGATCAAATTATCAGCATAATCAAAATCAGAAATTTTCAGAACTCCAGACCATTTAAAGCTAAAATCTTTCCCTTGCAGTGAATTTCACATAACATAATCAATATCCAACTAAAGAGAAAATGAGACAAAATGCAACCTTGTCAAACACCAGAAGCAATGCTAAACCAATTGTTACAAGCCTTACCAACTCTCACATACGACTTAGTGTTATTATAGAGAGCTTTCATTATGTTAACTAACTTGTCTGGTATGACATACGATCTCACAATCAACCACAAATTATGATGATTAACAGAGTCAAAAGCCTTTTTGAAATCAACAAAGCTAACAACCAAAGATCTCTGAAACTCGAAACATTTCTCAAGAATCTGTCTAAGTGAAAATATCTGATCTACACATCCCCTACCACTTCTGAATCCACACTGCTCTTCACGCAGTTGCCTATCAACCAGATTCTGATTCTACTAAACACAATCATGCAAAGAACTTTACCTGGAACAAAAGTAGGTGGATACCCCTTTAGCTAACCTCAGAACTGCGATCACTTTTTTGAAAAATAAGGATAATAATAGCTCTGGTAAAATCTTCAGGAAACATACCTTTATCTTAAAAGATATTCAAAATTTCAGTCATCCACATGGTAACCAAAACATTCCCAGCTCTAAGCATTTCTGTAGTAATTTCATCTACCACTGGCGATTTATGAAGTTTAAGTTTAGAAATAGCCAAAATAACTTCAGATTGTGTTATAGGGCCAACATTAAAGCCACCAATGCATCTATCATCATTGCAAACAATGGGAGTAGAACTAACCACATTGTTTAGAACGTCACTGAAATACACAGCCAACCTAGACATGATAGACTCCTCACCTTCTACAACCTTACCTTGTTTATCCTTCAATCCCTGTATACCTGTTTTCTACCATACAAAACATTAACTATCTGGTACAGCTCTCTGCTGTTGTGCTCTCTCACTGCTTCCTTGGCTTTGTCAATCAAGCCAAAGATTCTTATCAGCAGCTAATTGATCCTTTACATGTTTATTCGGTTCTCTGTAACACTTCCTATTAGGACTAGTAAGGTATTGATAAGGACATTCCTACAGTTCTTTCTTTCTGAAATAAGTTCAAGTGCCTTATCACTCAAATAATTCTGCCACCTCTGCTCTTTTTTTCCCCTAAAAGAGTACTGTTAGTTTCCAAAAAAGCCTGTTTAAAATGGTCCCATTCTTCCTCAACTTCAGTAGTTAGCAAACCATGACTGTCATGACTAAGTAGCCTATCATGGTAAGCTTTAGCTATAATCGGGTCTTTCAGAGCTTCAGAATTAAAGGTAAATTTTTCAAACTTAGCACAACACTTCTTAAGTTCAGTTGCAAGACACTTTTAACAAGGGAATGGTCAGATCTAATTTCAGTTCCCCTATATGCCCTGGTATTCCTAACAGAACTAGCTCATTTGCTGTTAGTTAATATAAAATCAATCATATTCTTATGCAGCCCATCGGGTGAAACCCATGTGTACTTATGTATTTCAGGGTGTTTGTAAAAGTGTTAGTTATTCTGAATCCATTGAGTTTACTTACCTGTAGGAGACGTTGCCCATTGCCATTGCAGCTACCAATACCAAATGGGCCTATTACTCCTCCCCAAAGGTCAGAGTCAGTACCAGCCTTGGCATTGAAGTCACCTAGAACAAGGGTAATATCTCCTTTCTACAGAGAATTCAAAATATCCTGAAGTTGTCTGTAAAACCTACCCTTCTCATCCTCATCAGTATCCTCAGTGGTGGTATAACAGTAGCTAACATTCAAATCTGTAATGCTTAATTTTCCTGTATGAAACCTTTCATTAATGCACTCATATCCTAGATGAGCATTACTGCATGTCTGCTGAGAAGAAGACCTACACCTTGGAGATGCTTATTATTTTCACTCCCTGAAAAGAGAAATTTAAGATTATTTTCAAGAATCTAACCTTTATCTGTCCACCTGGTCTCTTGCAAGCCAAGAATATCTATATTATAACAGTGGAATTCCTGTGTGGGGACATCAAGAGAAATAAGCTCTGTGCAGAGTCCTCACACTCCAACTACCTATGGAGAGAAAATGGTTAGTGAGATGTTTAAAGAAACTATGTTTATTGAGAGAGGGAATGGCAACAATATTAAACAGTCCCCTATAATTGCAGGCAAGAGGCAAAGACCTGTTTCCCCACCATGAGAGGCTGAATCCATCTACACTGGAAGACTACTCTCCAATGTAGGATTTGATGATGCCCATAGAAGCAAAAGTTCAGATGCTTCAATGACCTGTCGCTGCCAAAATAGCTCTCACTGGATGAGGCACAGATTTAACGAGATGTTGGTAGGTGTCACTTGATATTTGGTACCATGACTGCAACAAGAAAATCCCTCAGTTCCCATAAATTTCATGGTTAGGATGATGCTGCTCGTACCGATTTCTCCAACTCAAACCACAAATGCTCAATAGTATTCATGTCTGGCAAATTTGGGGGCCATGGCAATAAATGAAATTCGTCATCGTGTTATACACAGCCAACCTAAAATCTTTTCCTTAAATTACTGAACCTTCTTCGCAGTGTGATATGGGGCATTGTCTTGTTGAAACACACCATCTCCGCCAGGGAATACAGTTGCCATAAAGAGGTGTACTTAGCCACGATATGCAAACTTTCCTGCCTCCAAATCGAAACTGGAACATGTCCTTCTTAGAAATTCTGGTTGCACCTGCATTTAATTAGTTATGCTTCACTGAGGCAAACAATACACAGATGGCTGACACATGATATCTCCATTGTTCCGTGTGCTTTTTTTTTTCAGTTTTGGTCCAATATATTGGATACTCTTTGTCAAGTTAGTTTTTTTTATATTTAAACCTTAGTTAGTTTTCATTTTAGTAGATTTTCAGAAATTAATGATCTTTTGGCCGTTCAATAGGTATTGCTTTTTTTCATAGTTATATCATATGGCCGGCCTTCAATTTGTTGCTGTGGATATTTTAACATCACATTAGGCTATATGTTAATTTTTATTTTATTATTTATTACTTTTCCAGTAAAACTTTGATAATAGTATCATTTTCTGAAAATAAATGAGGTCTTGGATATGAAAGCAAATTCATTTCTGTATATTTACTTCCGTTAGTTAGCGATCTTCAATCGGATGATTTTCGATCTTTCTGGGTTGTGCTAGATTGGAGGCCAGCTTAAAAGTTGTTGCAGATATTTTATTTAACATCCCATTAGGTTACATGTAATTTTTCCTTTATTATTTCTTGTTTTTTCAATAAAAAAACTTTGAGCTTGTACCGTTTTCTGAAATTGAATGTCTTGGATACGGAAGTAAATAGACTTTCTTGCTACAGAAATCGGCCATCATTTGGGAGGGCAATTTTGGGAAGGGCTGGTCCTTGGTGCGCAAACCTTTCTACACTTAGCCAAGATGGCCAAACTTCAACACCCAAAGAAAAAAATTCATAATGTTTAGTAAAAAAAAGCAGCCAAGGAAGTTTTTTTTCTATTTCATAACCATTTCAGAAAATCCTGTGAATGTGAGAAGGCCAAGTCACGTCGTATAACACTAGCCGTGTTTAAAATATACAATACTGAAAAGAATCATTAAAAGAAATAAAAATCATATTTCAGGTTGAATATTATATTATTCGAGAGGAAATTTCCTTTCAATAAATATATAATTTAACTACTTTTATTCAGCAGGTTTTCCAAAATGAAGTCTTAATCGTATAGTGCGATCTTTCTATTTACCACATCACATTGAAAAAGGCTTATTAAAATCAATATGCTTGCAAATTTGTTTATATTATTTATTTTCATAAAATTCCTAATTAAATTCTGTTTAATTTCATTATAACATGACGTATTTCTGTTGATTGGTTATTTTTAAAAAAAATTCTAAAGTTGACTTGTTTATCTCACTCAGCACAGTTGGCTCAAAGCCTGGAATTTCTCAAAGTATGGTACCAAGAAAAAAATTACAAAACGAGAAAAATATTTACCTAAAACCAAAAAAGTATTTTTTTTTGTTATTCAGAAATATATAATCATTCTATTTATGTGCATTGTAATCATTTCTGTCCACTAGCATTTTTTTTAATTTTTATTTATGTTGCCAGGTGCATTTTTTTTACTACATGACTCTAAAAAAAAGTCATATTAAAATGAAACATATAGTCTTTTTTGTTAAATATTATAATTTCAGAAAATCCAAAGTGAAATGCTGATTAATTTGGCATACGACATGCCATAATTCCTTTCATTAGTTATTTGGCAAAAAAGTTCTAAAGTTAAAGTTTTTTTTTTGGCTGAGCATAGGCAGAAAATAGGTTGGGCTCTGGATAGAAACCTGTTTTTCAGGCTGGACACTGGGTTAGAAAACAACAATAAATTAACATTTATCTTAGGTTGGAAACGCTGCTTTACAAAATCAATAGTATTGTTGTGATGGAGTTGGTGGAGAGGAGATTATATACCACATGGAAGGAGAATCTCATTCCATCAAGATGTTAGGATAACTTTCAGGATCTTGCTTCTTTCTGATCGTTGTCTCTTGCTACTTCTGGTGAAAAAACTGCCCAAAGTTATTTGGTTTTGGCACTATTTTTAGAAGTTCTTGAAGTAACTTAGCACATCTTCAAGTTTGCAGGTCATCAGTTCAGTAGTTTCAATATCTGTGTTTTTTCTTACTATTTGCTTCACAATGTCCCACACAGTAAATATGTCCTTAATTTCTTGAGGAGCTGTTACTTGGTCGTCTTTCTCATATTCCTCCTCTCTACTGTCATGCTCACTAATCATCTCCAATTCTCAAACTCCTCTGTTGTCAACACCCTTCCTGATCTCAATTAACTCCTCATGTATTACAGCATTGAAGAACTTCTGTGTAAATGATTATGAAATTTATAGTATATCCATGTAAATATAATATGCAAATATTGTGCCTCAATTGCTTCATCATTGCCCATATTAAACCTAAATCATCATGGACTACCCTTAACAAGGGGAGTACTTACCCTTCATACTTCTATTGTTATTTTATCACCAGTGATGACACAATCCTTGAAGAATAGCAATACCTGCTACCATTTAAGCAAAATTATATTTAAGTGTTACAATTTTTCCCAGCAATCACAAAAGTGCATACTTATCATAGAGTGGACCTTATTTTATTATGGAGAGTCTATCATAATTTGATTGTGCACTGAACCAATCACAAAGTGGGGGGGGGGGGGTCTACTGTACTTTGATTGCAAGACTGGTGAAGGGGACAAAACCTGGGCTTCCTGCATAATAAATCTGACAAAAAATAATAATCTACAAAGACAATCACAGCACCTGGCACTGTTACCTGGGTGACATTTTAACGTCAACATATCCCGTACGTTGGTGAAATTTTTTCCACAAAATATATATTACCAAGGTTGCCAGAATACTGCCATGATGGAGAGGGAGTGCATAAGGGACTATATGAAAAAATCTGTGCATGGAAAGCATTTCTAATGACATAAATGGTATATAGTACCTTGTATAATATAAATGAGCTGAATTTTTGTAATTTAACATGAAAAAACTTTATGATGAAGATTTGTATGGTGCTGGAAAATGGTCATTTATTATATTATTTATTAAAGTTTGCATATATCTTTCAATGTAGTCATGATCAATACACAGTATTAGTATTTTTGGAATCAGCATATAAATTCCCTTTAGAATTGGCAACTTTTGTTCCATAGGTATAAAAAAAATTGTTTTTGTTGGCTAGTTTAATTTTATACCTCCATTACTCTTACTAACATTTTCAGGGTCCCCCCCCCCCATATCTGGCCCTGCTTTTTCAGTAAAAAAACAGCTAAAAAAGTGTTCATGTTCCTCCACTTCATAAACATGACAGAAAATCCCATGAATGTAAACAATCCATGTCACCTTATGTAACATTGGCCAAATACCAAAGGAACCTATCACCTACCCCAAAGGTCAGTCAGTATCACTTTAGCACTGAAGTCACCTAGAACAAGGGCAATATCTCCTTCCATGACAGAATTAAAATTATCTTGAAATTGTGTGTAAAACCTATCTTGCTCATATTCATCAGTGTCCTTTGTAGGAGCATATAAACATATAACACTGCATTCATTAATCATAGTTTTAAATTTAGCTGTAAAAAAAAACTTTCATTATTGCAGTCATATCCTATAGAGTATCATTGGTGTGTCTGCAGTAAAGCAGACCTAGGAATTGCAGATGCTTTCTGTCTTCTCATTCAAAAAAAAAGTTCTTAATGTTCTCTATCCATCTGATTCTCTTGCAAACCCAGAATATCTAGATTATAACACTGGAATTCTTGTGTGAGGACAAAAAAAGAATAATCTCTATGCACCATCCTAACATTCCATGTAGTTGTAGAAACAAAGGTTTAAGTCACCAATGCTGGTAAGGAACTACAGGCAACACCTTTAAAAGTAGGCCTTTTCAAGAACTACAATAAAAGTAGAAATTTACCTGCCTAAAACACATTACTCCAGGGCAGGTTGTGATGCCCTAAAAGAGTTCTGATACTAGCAATGGCATTGATTAGAATTACCCATCAGCTGATATTGTATCCTGTGCATCTGTTCACTCAGTGTTGTCAATCCCTGAACAAAAAACGTAACAGTAGATTTTCCTTCAGCAGAGGACCACCAGAATGTTCAGGATCCATAATCGTAAGAAAGTTCATAAGATAAGAATAATCGTAAGAAAGTAAGAAGAAAAATAATCG
The DNA here is from genome assembly GCA_038380435.1 of Ryuthela nishihirai. Classification (NCBI taxonomy): domain Eukaryota; kingdom Metazoa; phylum Arthropoda; class Arachnida; order Araneae; family Heptathelidae; genus Ryuthela; species Ryuthela nishihirai. The sequence continues at coordinate 5,776,054 of JAWZYU010000007.1, forward strand.
CAGAAAGTTCAGGATCCATAATCAAGCTCAAAGCTTTATTCAGTCTGATTAGTATAAATGGTCAGCAACAAGACCCTATGAAGTTAACCACTTCTCAGTAGGAAAAAAAAAAGTGGCCACAGATGACCACATCAGCAGGCTACACTAACCTGGCACCCCTGCCCTTCACATCCAGAAGAGAATATCTGTCTTAAAAGGTGATAATGACATGCATTACAAGTAGGTGGAGTCAGACTTCAGGTGCTAGGACTGGACAGTTTTATGAATCATCACAGGAGATTAGTACACAGCTCTCCTTCCAGTACCTAGCTATCATACATATGTATACCTATATACTACTATGAAGCACAGTCCAATACAAGTTTACAATGAAGTAATCAAATTATATATTAGCTGCAATTCTGAGCAAGCAAACAGACAAATGGGTCGGGCAGACATGTGTGACACTGATGGCAGAAATTGGCAGTTTCCCCTTTGGTTACATGGCTACTTGAGCAATTGGTCCAGAATTTGGTGAGGTGATCCTGCTCAGTTCTGACCCTCTTGGTGTGATGGATGGGGTTCCTAGCTGCTGTGGGTCAGGAGTGATACCTCGAAATTTCTGGGGCACTACCATCACCTGCCTTGTGAATGAAGTTATTGATTGATGCAAGTTTGGTGTGAATGAACTTATTGAAGAGTTTATGCCAAATGTTTGGTGTGGGAATTACTAGCACATAGTAAACATAGCAGAAAAAAAGTGGAAGTTGAGCAACTGAGTTAGCAGAGTGATGGTGTGATGGTCCACCCATTCACTTTTACTTTTCCTTAGCCAGTTTTGCTTTATTTATGTTATATTTATCATTTTGGGGATTTATTTTATTTGGATTGATTTCAATTCTCACTTACAAGTTGTAGGAGTTGCGCATGCGCAACTCCAATTTTTTAACTGTCAACTGCTAATGCGCATGTATGACACGACCTCTCTTGTGTCACAGCTAGCGCAATCGTCATATCATGCAAATGTCTTTCCCAGTGTGCAACAGCCATGTGCTGGACTTGTACGTATGTTATAACTAAGTGATGTTAGGTCACAGAGTCAGATAGATAGAGATTGAGAATGAGATAAGTAGAGTGGTGATGTTGGGTCACAGAGTTTTGTGAGATGTAGTATGTGTTGTTTAGATAGATGTGAGTTGCTGATACTCCAACTTTTTTGTAATCTACCATTGAGTTTGGTGAATTGAATTTTTTGGAAATAAACTTTGTTTGTTATAGAAACTTTTGAATTTTTGCTAGTTTTCTCTTGAGCATCGTTGATTGATTTTTGATCATATTTAAGCTTTAATTAAACTTGACAATCATTTTTGAATTCTTACTCGATAAGTAACGCTTGATAAATACTTAACAAACCCTATTTCAACTCTATTTAGCAAGTTATTATTGCCTGGTGCCCGATACAGCTATCCGGAATTTGAATAAATTTGGATCAGACAAAAGGTCCAACTTAAAGTTAATAATCTTTGGAGCGTTACAATGGGATAATTTCCTAGTATAAAATTATTGTAACGAAGTTTGGTATGCCATGTCTGAGACAATCTTGGCTTCACATCACTCTAGATACAAAGCACAAGTTCAATGTCAGTTTGCTTTTCCTTACACTCACCCACCCATCCATGCATATTCCTCAGCCAGCTGGAGGCTACTGAGGTACAACAAAACTAAGCAATTTAGTTCCAAACATGTCTATACTGAGCTACAGCAGCTGTGTTTGCCACAGTAAGCCAATTCTAGGAAGGTTCTGTTTGAAAATGTCCACCACATTGCTCACCATATCCTAGGTTTCCCCCTATTTCACGACCTTTAGACACACTATTCACTCAACCCTATTCACTATACCAGAGTTATGCATAGGGACAACATGTCAAACTAATGCAGTCTATCTCAGCACAATATGATGCTCATAGGTGGTTGCATATTTATTTGCCTAACCACTTCATTACTTAAAAAGTCAGACCATTTGATGTCCAAGATACTCCATAAACATCTGCAATCAAAGGAATCAAGTTTCCTGTTATCTCACTTACAAAGAATCAAGTTTCACTAACCATGACAAGCTTTGAAAAGGACCAAACTATAATATAGCCTAATTTTAGTCTTTAAGTGTCATAATTTTCAACACTCTCCATAGATTCTTAAAAGTTTCAGCAGTAATTCCCAGTATTCTGTGTATCTCAAGCTGCATATCATGAATATCTGTTACATAGCTGCTGATAATAAATTCAGAAAGAGCACTTGCTTAAAGGTGCAATCATTCAAAACAACTGAAGCAAAACCAGCCTAGAAAATTATCATCATTTTCGTTTTATCTCTATCATCAAAAGGGTAAATTAGTCATCACATTATTTAAATCAGAAATTTTCATATCTCTAAACCATTCAAAGCAAAAATCTTCCCCTTGCAGAGAATTCTGTACATAATCAATAACCATACTAAAGAGAAAAGGAGATAAAATGCACTCTTGTTGTATGTCCAAAAAGCAGTGTTAAATCAATTGCTGTAAGCCTTATCCACTCTCACATGTGACTCAGTGTTATTAGAGTTTTAATTATGCTAACTTGTCAAGTATGCATGTGAGTTTTTATATATTATTACCATCCGAGTTTTGAGTTACTTTCAATTTCATTCCAATACTAAAAAAAAAACCATAAGAATTTCATATTAACATATCATATGTATCAAATAAATTGATTATATAAAATGAAAACTTGCCATAATTGCTTGGAATTAATCCTATTTTTCCTCCACAGCTAGCTTTCCACCAATTAGGATTAGTAATCATGTCTAGGATATAAAGGTTGTCTCCTTCCTCAAATGAAAGTTCATCAGGCTGTAAAAAGTATAGCTCAATAATGCAACTTATTTGAAAGTTCTTATATATATAAGTCATTATATATCAGCTTAATGGTTCATTTTGCATTCACATAGGTGTAAAATACATAGTATAAAATATAAAATAAATAAATACCCCCTCAAGTAGCTGCTTGCCATAGAGGTCTGACAGGAACCTGTCAGTTTATACACTATAGTAGAAGGTCTGTGAGGAAGGCAGGAACTCAGCAGAAAAACAATACAAACAGCCATGCCTTACCCGAGACTCAAACCCCGGTCCCTTAGATCAGTAGCCAAGTACACTAACCACTTGGCCACGACTGTCACAATCTGTCTAGATGGAACAGACTGTATATCATTCATAAAAAAATGAAGAATTTCAACTACAATCATATCCCATTGTTTGTTGAGGTTATGTTCTTGTAAAAAAAAGTGCAATGGATAATAAATTGATGAATAACATAGCATTATTCCCATAAAAATTATTGTAATAGACTGGGGTTAATTACCAGGATTTTAAAATACTTATACATATATATATATTTTTCAATACTTACATTTGCTTTTGTCCTTAATAATAACATATATAAATTAACAATACAATATAGCAAGAAAAATTTATAAATAGAAAATATTGTACACTATTGTTGGTTTTAATTTAATCTTATTTACCAGAGATGGAGTTTGGTAAGCCATACAATATTGTTATTTTTTTTCATATTTACTAATTTTTTCTGTGTTCAGGTTTAAAATGAATGGGATCACTAAAACATTTAGACTACTTTCCCATCATGATGTAAAGAATGTAAACAGATATTAAAGGATAAAGTTCCCTGCTTGTAATGAATGTGTGAAGAAACAATGATAATGAGATTTAGTATAAATATATCACCAATGAAACTGAAGGAACAAATAACAAATCAAAGAATAACAACAGGGTGTGACTACATTCTGATTGTTTTAAATACAATCATTTTTGAGGCAGAGCTCAATCACTGCTAGAATCATATTATATAATAGCTCTAATTCTGGGCGGGTGAATGGACAGGTGAGCAGGAGTGACATCAATGGCAGAAATTGGCAGTTTCCCTGTGGTTTCACGACTACTTGAGCGATCAATCCAAAATTTGATGGGGTGATCCCACTTAGTTCTGACCTACTTGTGGTAACGAATCGAATTCATAGCTGCCGTGGGTTGGGAGTGATTACTCGAAAAGCGTCTGTGATTTCTGGAGCAATGCCATTGTCTACCTTGTGAATAGAGAAAGCTGTGAATGAAGTTATTGATCGACATAAGTTTGGCACCACACTTTTCACTGGAATTGTAACTGAATTGGTGGAAAGCTGTGAATGAACTTAACGATGGGAAGAATTATTGAGAGGCGCCAACTTTTGGCATGGGCATTAATACATGGCTGAAAAAAAATTATCATTAAGAAATTTTAATTTCCATAAAATTTGCTACAAATCAGTAACATTGCACAAAAAAATCCCAGAAAGTTAAAGCAAAAAAAGTGGATGCAATTATTTTCAAACTTTTACACAAGGCATATCTCATTGAATGATTTGCTTACGTAGTTTTAAGTCCCTGTTTTTTACTGCTATTCACCAAATCATTAATTAATAGATTCTGAAAAAAAATTCATCACTGACACAGCAGGAATTGAACCTGCATCTCTCCAGATTCATGCCAGACCTCGCTACCATTGCACCACATGTTGGACAATGAAATTTTTCAGAATAAGACCTTATAAATCTTCATTGAGACAGCGCCATCTATACTCAAGGAGATGCAACTTTTTCAGTCATTGCTATTGATTATCAGATGTTAATGAGAAGGTTGCTAATGCATTAATGTATAATTGAAAATCAATCCATAGTGAATGCACAGTATTCCCTGTTAAGATAGACCTTCTCATTAACATCTGATAATCAATAGCAACGACTGAAAAAGTCGCATCTCTTTGAGTATAGATGGCACTATCTCAGCCACATCTCAATGAAGATTTATAAGGTATTATTCTGAAAAATTTCATTGTCCAACGCGTGGTGCAATGGTAGCGCACTCTGCATGAATCTGGAGAGATGCGGGTTCGATTCCCACCAATCTATTAATTAATGTTTTATGTCTATCTTAATAGGGAATACTGTGCATTCACTATGGATTGATTTCACCAAATCAGTTTGATAATCCCAATTTGGATTATTGTCTACATAAAAGTTATGTCTGTAATAAGACAATTAAAGGTTCCTTGTTATGTTGATAATAATGTTCAACATTATACCTTGTACACCATTTGTATCTAAGAATAAGACAATGTTCAATAGTGGTGTAGTGCAAGTGCAATTGGGGATGCACTATAAAACTGAGACAGCACAGTTGATGCTATGACAGAACTTATAAATCATATGCTGTTGATCTTACAATAACCTGTCATTCAACTAATGATTTATAAGAACCACTGAAGAAACAACGAACAATCTCATAGCCTAACCACTGCTTCCCTAATTGTCACTCCTACTACTATATCTAGCTCAAAGACTACATGCAAAATCTTCCCTAAAAACAAATACAAAGGGAAACCACACATCCATTTCATGCCCAACTAAAGAGCATAAATGCATCTTAAACTACAAAAGACTGCTCTATCTCTAGTAATCACCAAAAACAATATACCCACTGACTTTCACTCCACCAAAATCATAATATCATCACCCACCAAATTCCAACACATGATCACCCAAAATATCGTAATTAATGGAAGATTAAATGAAATCTGCAAGACAGCTATTGTCTGTCTTGCAGATTTCATTACTTCTTTACATATCTGTCTTTAATATCTCCCAGCTTGGTGTTTGATTCTCAGGAGATATTAGTTCCCCCTCAGAGAACCAGCACCTCTCAGCACTCTCTCTCTCACAATCAACCACAAATTATGACAATCAACAGAGTCGAAAGCCTTTTTGAAATCAACAAAGCTAGCAACCACAGGTTTCTGAAACTCTAAATATTCTTCAAAAATCTGCCTGAGTGAAGATATATTATCTACACATCCCCTACCACTTCAGAATCCACATTGCTCATCATGCAACTGACTGTCAACCAGATTCTTAATTCTATTAAGCACAATCATGGAAAGAACTTTACCTGGAACTAAAGTAGGCTGATACCCCTATAGTTAACCCCAGAACTGCGATCATCTTTTTTAAAAATAGGGATAATAACTCTGGCAAAATCCTTAAGAACCATGCCTTTATCATAAAAGATATTCAAAATTTCAGTCATCCAAGTGGTAATTGAAACATTCCCAACTCTAAGCATTTCCATAGTAATTTTATTTACACCTATGGATTTATGAAGTTTAAGTTTAGAAATAGCCAATATAACTTCAGATTGGGCCAACATTAAAGCCACCAATGCATCTATAATCAGTACAAACAATGGGAGTAGAACTAACCACATTATTTAGAACATTACTGAAATGCTCAGCCCACCTAGCAATGACAGAATTCTCACCTTCAATAGCCTTACATTGTTTATCCTTCAATCGCTGTATACCTGCCCGTTTTCTACCACACAAAACATTAACTCTCTGGTACAGCTCTCTGCTGTTGTGTGTCTAACTGCATCCTCAGCTTTGTCAGCCATCAGGAAAAAACATTACTAATAGCTATGCATATGTTTGCATTGTACCTTCAACTATGTTAGATAATATATAATTCCATGCTTACTTTTAGTGGTAATGAACAATTTTACTTTCACTAAATATTTTAAACTATATGTAGTGTTAGAGTGATAAAACAAATTGTAAAACATACCTGTTGAGCATTATAGCGGTACAAAGCTCTCACAACTTTAACCTGTCCTAAAATATAGATCAAAATAATTATATAAGCATGAAATTAATGTAGCTAATTTTCAGTTGGCACATTATACATAAATATGGAAAATTTTCTTTAAAAAAATTCAACAAGCCATAAAATTATCTGAAATCTCATATGTGCGAATGATTTTAGACACTAGATGGAAATTTTCAGTTGCCTGGTTACTGAGGTTGTTTCTTTCTTGGCTATATAAACAAAAATAAAGTATTTATAACTGGGTGTAATAAATGACTTATTAAATTAACTGAACACACTTCTTTCATGTTAAAGGTGTTTCTTATTCACTGCATAACATGGGAAGAGCAGAAGCTACCATTTTTTGACTAAAATACATTTTCAATTATCCAATTACACAACACATTATTCAAAACAATTCAGCTAAATATATCAGTATTGTTAAGTGTTCTTATTAACTCTCCATTGGTCATGTTGAGGCTCAAAGACCCTAACTCGAATGTTTTTAAAATGTAGCTAACTAGGACCCCTTCCTTCTTGGTTCCTTTTCAGCTTGGTGCAATTTTACTTAGATCTGTTCATTAGTTACTCAACAGAACATATAATTGTAACAAATGAGTCTCACAGACCCAACACAACCACAGGTGCAACTATTTGGGGATACAAGACATATTTCAAAATCTCCCATTTTTGCTTATTATTATAAAAATAACATTTTTTAAGTAAAAAAATGACAAATATTTAGAGCTGATCAATCAAATGCAATAATAGACTTATATAAGGACACTTATTCAACATTAGCATGAATGTTTTTGCTTTTAGAGATAAAAAAACTATTTAGTGGATTGGTAGGTACTGATGTAATATTACTTTTCATATTTTTCAAATCTCTCAATAGCTTACTAGCACCCTCTAATAGTTGAAAATGACAATACTGTAAATTTAATATCTCCCATTTTTGCTTATTATCACAAAAATAAAATTTTTTGAAGTAAATAAAAATGACAAATACTGAGATCATATCAATCAAATAAAATAATAGACTTATATAAGAACACTTATCCAACACTCATTTAATAGACACCTAGCTTAAAAGTTTTCATTTTTAGAAATAAATCAAAAATTATTTAGTGGGTTCGATAAGTACTTATGTAATATTACTTTTCATTAATAATTCAGTAATAATAAGTTATTTATTATTGCTGTAAATAATTACTTTCATCATTTATTATCTATTTTTTATTTATCATCATTTATTTATATTCAGTTAATAATTTGCTTTTAATGTTGTAAAATAAAAAAATAAATACCCCTCAAGCAGCTGCTTGCCACAGAGGTCTGACAGGAGCCTGTTAGTTTATATGCCAAAGTAGAAGGTCTGAGAGGATGGCAGGACCTCAGCAGAAAAACGACACATACATCCATGCCTTACCCGGGGCTTGATGCACTGTGTATAAATATATAAGTAAGCCACTCATGCTATATAACAACTCACCTCAAATCCTCCTTCATTATATTCCGTTAACTTCGCAAATAATCATATAAATCCTCCTTAAATCTCAAATAAACTCTACAAACCTGCCATCCTCTCTCAGATCTCCTACTGTGGCATATAAACTGACAGGCTCCTGTCAGACCTCTGTGGCAAGCAGCTGCTTGAGGGGGTATTTATTTTTATTTATACTCAAATACCTTATATATATATATCCTCATAAAACCTATATAAATCCTCATATATCTCTTCACTATATCTTTAAATCTCAAACATCCAGCTATATGCATCTTATACATGAGCCTCTACAAGTCAGTAAATCTCAGGGTACAATGTCATCGCAGGCAAGGTCACTTATATATCGTAAAGTGAAAGGGAGCCTTCAGAAAGAGTACTGTTTTCCATTCAGGTCACATGCTTGTGACTCTCGCCTTCTTCATCTACAAGGTGAGTTCTTATGCTGCCATCTATCAGCCATCTTGCTGCTGCATTCATGCTGTCATCTAGGCACATAGTAGGGAAAGAATATCTGAATTCAATTCATTAATTTTTCCCTAATCAATTCTGGTTTTATAGGAGAGAAATCTTTCCGAATCTCTGAACATGACTGCTTATCATTTTAGCTCTTATTATCATAGCATTTATTGTATCAGACTTGGGCAGCATTGCTTGGAGAGGAGAATACATCAGATTGAGATAAGGCTTCCCATAGCTGGGATCAAACTTGGGAAGAACCCAAGGGAAGGTGGCAAGTGCTGCTGAGAAGCAATTACTTAATTTGCAATGCCAAGAGGCTAGCCCCAAAGGTCATTGTTACAGTTAAGTACAAATTGGTTCTCTCTTGTAACAGTGAACAATTACAGCTAAGCATTATTAATGAACTAATCAATCAATAGTAAATCCACAGAATTACCTGTTGCTTCATAAATAATTGTAATTCATAAATAATACTTTAAGATGAATGACTTACTTATATACTTACATCTTAGTAATTGTTGACCCTGTTTTCCCAGTTCTACCTCAGCTAGAAATTAAGACCGAACTTAGACCACTAAGGCGAATGTAAACAAACATTGTCTTTTTTACAGAAATAATAAAGAAGAAATGTACAAAAGTATAAGATGATAAAAATTGTTTCTTTTTTCTTCTTATTGGAAATATTTAACTTCCATTTCATTTTCAAAAAAAAAAAAACAGATAATAGTGTCATTTTGTTGTTGATCTGTTTGTAGACATTTAGATTTTTAGTTTATTCTAAATGGTAGCTAGGTAGTCACTGGAAGGAGAGCTATGCACCAATCCCCTGTGATGATGCATAGAACCGGCCAGGCCTAGCACCTAATGTCCGACCCCACCTTCTCGTGGTGCGGACCGTTAGTAACTTTCAAAAGAGATACTCTCTTGTGGAAGTGAACGGAAGGGGAGGGCTGCCAGATTAGTGTGGCCTACTGAGCTGGACAACTATGGCTACTTTTCTTTTTTCTACCCTGCTGAGGAGTGGTCAACCACACAGGGTCCTGGTGCTGACCATATAAACCTACTGGACAGATATATGGCTCTGAGCTTGATTATGGATCCTGATTTTGCTGCACTGGTGGGCTTCTGTGGAGGGAAAATCTTCCGCTGTGTTTTCTGTTTGTGGGTTGACAGCCCCAAGTGAATAGATCCACAGGATATGTTTATCAGCTGGTGGATAATCCTGAGCAGAAGTCATCGCAGGCACCTGAACTCTTTGCTTCTGTTGGCATCGTCAAATTCTACATTGGAGGAAGTCTTAAAGTGCAGATGGCTTCAGCCTTTAGTAGTGGGGGAAAGGGTCTTTGCCCCATGTCTGCGATTAGGGGGCTGTTTGATATTGTCGGCATTCCCTCTCTCAATAAACATAGTTTCTTTAAACATCCCACTAACCATTTTCTCTCCATAGGTAGTTGGAATGTGAGGACTCTGCACAGAGCTTTTTCTCTTGATGTCCTCACACAAGAATTCCACCGTTATAATTTAGATATTCTCGGCTTGCAAGAGACCAGATGGACAGATAAAGGTCAGATTCTTAAAAATAATCTTAAATTTCTCTTTTCAGGGAGGGACGACAATAAGCATCACCAAGGCGTGGGTCTGCTTCTCAGCAGACACGCTAGCGATGCTCTTCTAGGATATGAGTGCATTAATGAAAGGTTTCTTACAGCAAAATTTCAGACAAGCGCTAAAGACTTGAATGTTATCTGTTGTTATGCCTCCACTGAGGATGCCGATGAGGATGAGAAGGATAGGTTTTATGAACTTCAGGATATTTTGAATTCTGTCAAGAAAGGAGATATTACCCTTGTTCTTGGTGACTTCAATGCCAAAGTTGGTACTGACTCTGACCTTTGGGGAGGAGTAATAGGCCCTTTTGGTATTGGTAGCTGCAATGGCAATGGGCAACGTCTCCTACAGGTAAGTAAACTCAATGGATTCAGAATAACTAACACTTACTACAAACACCGCAACATACATAAGTACACATGGGTTTCACCTGATAGGCTGCATAAGAATATGATTGATTACATATTAATTAACAGCAAATGGGCTAGTTCTGTTAGGAATACCAGGGCTTATAGGGGAGCTGAAATTGGATCTGACCATTACCTTGTTAAAAGTGTCTTGCAACTTAAACTTAAAAAGTGTTGTGCTAGGGTTAAAAAATTTACTTTTAATACTGAAGCTCTGAAAGATCCAGTTATAGCCAAAGCTTACCATGATAGGTTACTTAGTCATTATGACAGTCATGGTTTGCTTACTACTGAAGTTGAGGAAGAATGGGATCATTTTAAACAGGCTTTTTTGGACACTAACAGTACTCTTTTAGGAAAAAAGGAGCAGAAGAGACAAAATTATCTGAGTGATAAGGCACTTGAGCTTATTTCGGAAAGAAAGAACTTACTTAATGCCCTTAATCAATACCCTACTAGTCCTAATAGAAAGCATTACAGAGACCTTAATAAACTTGTAAAGGATCAGTTAGCTGCTGATAAGAATCTTTGGCTTGATGGTTTGGCTGACAAAGCCGAGGAAGCAGTTAGACAGCACAACAGCATAGAGCTGTACCAGATAGTTAATGTTTTGTGTGGTAGAAAACAGACAGGCATACAAGGATTGAAGGATAAACAAGGTAAGGTTATAGAAGGGGAGGATTTTGTCATGGCTAGGTGGGCTGAGCATTTCAGTGATGTTCTAAACAATGTAGTTAGTTCTACTCCCATTGTTTGCAATGATGATAGATGCATTGGTGGCTTTAATGTTGGCCCTATAACACAATCTGAAGTTATTTTGGCTGTTTCTAAACTTAAACTTCATAAATCCCCAGGGGTAGATGAAATTACTACGGAAATGCTTAGAGCTGGGAATGTTTCGGTTACCACTTGGATGACTGAAATTCTGAATATCTTTTATGATAAAGGCATGGTTCCTAAGGATTTTACCAGAGCTATTGTTATCCCTATTTTCAAAAAGGGTGATTGCAGTTCTTGTGATAACTATAGGGGTATCAGCCTACTCTCTGTTCCAGGTAAAGTTCTTTCCATGATTGTGCTTAATAGAATTAAGAATCTGGTTGACAGTCAATTGCGTGATGAGCAATGTGGATTCAGAAGTGGTAGGGGATGTGTAGATCAGATATTTTCACTTAGGCAGATTCTTGAGAAATGTTTAGAGTTTCAGAAACCTTTGGTTGCTAGCTTTGTTGATTTCAAAAAGGCTTTCGACTCTGTTGATCGTCATAATTTGTGGTTGATTGTGAGATCATATGGTATACCAGACAAGTTAGTTAACATTATGAAAGCTCTCTATAATAACACTGAGTCGTGTGTGAGAGTTGGTAAGGCTTGTAGCAATTGGTTTAGCATTACTTCTGGTGTTCAACAAGGATGCATTTTGTCTCCTTTTCTCTTTAGCTTGGTTATTGATTATGTTATGCGAAATTCACTTCAAGGGAAAGATTTTGGCCTTAAATGGGCTGGAGATACGAAAATTTCTGATTTAGATTATGCTGATGATTTAGCCCTTTTGGCAAATGATGTTGATGAGATGAACTCTTTCATTCGAGCTGTTGATGAGACTGGTAGTAGAGTAGGTTTGGTTATAAACAGAGAGAAAACTTAAGTGATGAAAATTGGTCAGGCAGGCTGTGATTCAGTTAATCTGAATGGTTGCAATCTTGAGCAGGTGTCACAGTTTAATTATCTTGGGAGCTATGTAACAGATAATGGTGATGTGCGGCATGAGATTAACAGACGAATAGGGATTGCTGCTGGGACTTTTAAGAATCTATGGAGAGTGTGGAGAAATAGGCGTATACACCTAAAGACTAAAATTAGACTGTATAATAGTTTGGTTCTTTCTAGGGTTAGTTATGGTAGTGAAACTTGGACACTTTGTAAACAGGATAACAGGAAACTAGATGCTTTTGATTCCAGATGCTTACGCAGTATCTTGGGCATTAGGTGGTTCAACTTTGTAACTAATGATGAGATTAGGCAAAGGAGTTTGCAACCTCCTTTAAGCAGCATATTGTGCAGAGAGAGACTCCGTTGGTTTGGCCATGTTGCCCGTATGAATAATTATAGATTGGCAAATAGGGTTATGAACAGTGTGCCTAAAGGCCTCAGAAAGAAGGGGAGACCTAGGATGCGGTGGGCAGACAATGTCAAACAGGACCTTGTTAGAATTGGTGTGCAGTGGCCAGATGCAGTAGATGTAGCTCAGGATAGACTTGCTTGGAGAACTAAATTGCACGGTCTGGTTGGAACTCCGTAGCCCATGGCTGCTTGAGGATGATGATGATGATGATGATAAATTAATTTTTTTCTGTTGTAGAACTGTGAAGATATTATAATTGTGCTTTCCAAATCTCCCAAAAGCTGGAATTGCGTTAACGGCTGGAATAGTTAAAAATTCCAAATTTTGACTAATATTACAAATGGTGTATTTATGCTAGAAATGTGGAATTTTGGTGGTGGAATGTGAAGGTCATGAAGTTTCCATTGGTAGCAAATAAGTTGACCCTTACACCCTGGGTGGATGAGGAACACAACTGTTTTAAAATATAATTGGAAAACTCTTTTTCAATTGGATTGATATTAATGAACAATTATAAAATCTTTTGGCAGGTTTAATTTATATTTTTATACATCACTAAGTATGGAAACAAAAAAACTTTTAGCAGATGTTACAAATGATCCATTTATGGTAGAAATTTGAAATTTTGGTGGTAGAGTGTTAATCAATATTCCACTGACAGCAATAATCTTCACCCTTTTCTCAGATGGGTGTCAGAAGAGAAACTTTTTAAATTTAAGAAATAAAAGACATATTTTTATGATGTATAATTGCTAATAAAATACTGCTATTTCATTTATTTGTATACCCCATCATTCATTTGCACAAATTAAAACTTGAGTAAAGTATGTAAATGAAAAAGTTTATTCTCTTTAAAAACAAGACTCCTATGCACCAGAAGCAATATGCATTCTTCTAGTTCATCTGTGTTTCTCAATTTTGGGGAACTACATGGTTTATCAAAATAATGTAAACATGTATTGTTTGTGGAGAACATTTTATTAATAAGCTGTAGGCCCACCTCAGGTGTTCAGAACAGATGCAATTCAACATGGAATAGACTTATACAAGTCATGGACATACAATAATGGAATGTGGGACCATTCTTCCTGCAAAATATGGCCCAAATGTGCCAGTGATGCTGGAGGTGGAAAGTGTGATCTGACCTTGCTCTCCAAATATTCCCATATATGTTCAATAATATTGAGGTCTGGAGATTCAGGTGACCAGGGTAGCTGCTGTTTCTCATCCTCATGCTCTGCAAACCAAAACTTGACACGTTTCACACAATACACAGGTGCATTATCTGCTTGAAACCACAGGGACGGTCATTAGGGAACAATGCCCACAACATTGGGTGCAGGTGGTTCCCAAAAATGAATTTGTACATTACAGATATGACACAATCTTGCAGAACAACTAATGATCCTAAGGAATGCCATGATATGGCACCCCACAACATCAGGGATTCACTTCCATGCTGTGTGACAGAACAGTCTGTAGTACCAAACAGTCAGAGTAATACGCTTCTGCAGATTTTTGCCAGACATACACTCTACCAGTGGTGTTAAACAATGTGTAGCAAGATTCATCAGACCAGATGACACATTACCAGTCTTTAGCATCCCAGTTTTCATGTGCTTTGCACCACCTTATACGTTTCGTTGCATTAATGTTGGTAATCAGAGGTTTGTGGATTGCAGCACAGCCATAAATACTGGCATAATGAAGTTCCCGACGAACTTTTATGATGGAAACAGAATCATTCCAACTGGTGTTCAACTCTGCTGCTATTTGCAGTGCTGTGGTCTTGTGCTTTCATTGTAAAATCTGTACCAATGTTTGCCTATCCATATCAGACAACTTCGTATGGTGTCCACAATTTGCATGTTTCGAGGCATCACCCCATCCTTTTTGATAGGAAGCCATAATCTTCGATACAGTTCCTCCTGTTACACCTACTATTTCCACTGTTCTGGTTATTGAATCTCCTGCAAGATGCTCAACAATGATCATGCCTTTTTAGAGGTCGCTGAGATCTGACATTGTCAATAATTACACCACAACACCTGTGCCTGTGACAATGTATGATAGCAAACATTGTACTTCTCCCCTTTATATACCTCACATCATGGGTGACATCATCCCTATGATAAGCATACGGTGCATTGCAAGTACTCCAGTCGCTGTCGGTGTTTCCATTATTTTAATAAACCTCTGCATTTACTGTGGGGCCAGGATGAGATGCACCATTTAATCTTCCTTCTGAATGACCTGCAATAGGAGAGCAGTAATTTGCACTCCTTTTATGGCAAGAAATATTTACTATGAATTTTAGAAATTAGTTTTATCTCCCTAGCCACTAAAAGAAGCAAACTGATGATCCTTTTCACCATCTAAACTTCTGAGGGTCCTAAACAGACATGTATTCAAAGTACATGCATACTCCCAAATTCTACAACAGAAAACTATTTGAATGATTAATATTAAAGAAATGAATTTTGGAGTATATTATTCTGTTTTTAACAAATAATTTCTAAGAGTTTTACTTACATTTACACTGGTTCCCACAAATGAAGGAAAACCCCTATATTAAGTCAATGGAAACTAACATCAAAGCTCTATCATCATTTATATATTTTTTTTGAATATTTAAAAAAAATTTTAGGAAATTTGAATATTTAGTGATAACAATGCCAGCCACAAAAATTGACTTCAGAAGTTAATTAAAACTTAGTAATAAGTATTGTATCAAATTGTTTAATAAAATAAATTTGTATTTTAGAACTTTATGTAAAGAATTCTTTCACTATTCTTCAGTTTCATATAAGTTTCTTAAGTCTGGCATTGATGTTGTTAAATATTCAAACATCCATAACTCATTAAATACTGAACGAATATTGTTGAAAATCGAGATATTGATTTGATTGAGATCTTTATCTATAGTGTAATACTTTTATTTAATCTTTAGATGTGAAGTACAATGTTCACATTTTTCAAAACAAAAAACTTATTTTAGAAGTTATAGAGCTTTGACATTAGCTTCCCATTGACTTAACATAGGGATTTTGCTTAAATTATGGAAACCAGTGACATTATCAATTTTAACAAAAGTTAATAAATATATTTATTTTTAAAATTTTATTCAAAGATTAAATAAAAGTATTACACTTCTATTGAATTTTTTACTTTATTGCCTCCCTTCATCGCCCACCAGAAGTTTAGCCTAAGGTGTTTTTTTTTTGAAACAAAGCCAAAAACAGTGAATACAACAGCTTCAGCAAATATTCAAGTATACAGATATTTATCTGGCATTAAAATGTAAATCATTCACTATTTGCAGAAAACACAGGGAGAAAGAGAAGACACCGGGACATTGTACTTTGGCCCTCATACACTTCACTTTATTACCCACGTAAGATGACCTCTGTATGTCTGTCTGTATGTGATTTTTCACAGATAGCTATGCCTCAAAGCATGCGGAACCAGTAAGAAATAAAATCTACTTTCGCCACTGATGGGAGGGTGGGGAGTGGGGGGTATATATCATATTGAGAAGTGTAAACAGATTCACTCCTCTTGTCATGTGCTAAATTGCGATTCCATGAGGGCAGGGAGACCATTTTTTGTCTGTGAGCTCCAAAACTATTCATCCTGTAATGGAGTATGCCATTCACCTCACACTTGCTGGAGCAAGAATGGATGGTAAAGCATAACCTCAAACTTCCATTGTAAGCATATAGCCTTTAGTCTAAGGTGTACTATAATGCTGAAAATAATTACAAAATGTTAGTTATTTTGTCAATTTGAATCTCCTGCAAGAAGTGACAAAATTTGGAATAAGATAACAGTAGTATAGAACCCAATAAGATTAGCAGCAGTTTTGGGTTGTTATACCACTGAGTAGCATCTTTTTGCACACAATTTGCTAAATAGCCAGGTCACAATAACCCCGAAGGCTCAGGTTAAGGAACCCACTGGACAGCTGTTGGGAGACAGATAGTAGTCCCCATCAAAGCCATCCACCATATTCTTTAACATGCACAGGGTACGACTCTCCCGCACATGGGGGGGGGGGCATGGCTTTACATCCCATCTGATACACGGCAGCCTTTCCAAGCTTATTAGTGTCCCCTGCTGACTGAGAGCAGGGCTAAGATTTTTGCAGAAATAAATCTCAATGTTGGTCCAGCTGGGACTTGAACCTGGGAACTGCAGATTATGAGCCTGGCATGCTACCAACTTAGCCACTCCCATCACCTAAAGTTAGCAGCATGTGAGAACATTTATAACTTTATTTCCATATAATGATATATGTCCAAATAAAAATTTATTTATAGTAAACATGGTTTGTGCATTTATGGGTTGTTTTGCGTGCATTTTTTTTTTGGGGGGGGGGAGGAGGGTGTTATTGGTTTGGGTTGTTACCTCTGATTGGCACTTTTTTGCACAAAGAGAGCTCAGAGAAGGTTGGAAGAAGGGGAATCACTGGATAGCTGTTAGGAAACAGATGGTAGCCTCCCATCAAGGCCATCCAGTGTATTTTTAATGTGCATGGCCAAGTGGTTAGCATGCTTCGCTAGTGATATAAGGGACCTGGGTTCGAGCCCCGGGTAAGGCATGGATGCACATGTTGTTTTTCTGCTGAGGTCCTGCCCACCAGTGTCCCCCTACTGACTGAAGGCAAGGCTGGGAGTTTTGCACTGATAAATCTCAATGCTGGCCCAGCTGAGACTCAAACTTGTGAACTGCAGATTACAAGCTTCTTGCACTACTGAATGAGCCTTCCCCACCCATAACTGAACAAGAAAATCAATTCTGGCACACTGGGAAAAGCTATGATTAAGAGGCACTACTATGCACAAGGATGACTATTCTCTGTTATGACGTAGAGGATTGACAGGTAACCTAGAAGAAATTTTACAAGTTCATATATGGATACCCCCTCAAGCAGCTGCTTGCCACAGAGGTCTGACAGGTGCCTGTCAGTTTATATGCCACAGTAGAAGATCTGAGAGGATGGCAGGGCACATCTCTTAAATATGAGCGAAAATAAAACCCATGCGATAGAAAATTCCCATTAAAATGCATTATTATCGATATGCCAATGATTCTGGAAAGCGAAGTAAAATTTATTGTAACAGGAAAATACTATCCATTCTGTAAAGGTACAAATAGTTATAACTTGTAGGTGTTCATAAGATAAAATAATATTTTATTCAGTATTTCATGAAAATTACCTGGCTTTGGTACAGGTTTGGGCGGTGCTGATCGAACAGGTTGAGACATAACTCTTTTTATGTTTGACAGTATATGGGCATACAAAACGGATTGGACAATCAAGACCAAACTATTCACAGATGTTTAAAACTATTTTGTTGCAATTACATAATTGCAAAACTCGGTACTTCCGTCTGCGCCAAGCTTCCGTTGTGTTCAATAACCAAAAAAAAACACAGTTAACGGTTTAGGTTCATATATTTTAATTTAGTGATTTAGAGTAGTTCAACGGCCTATAAATGAAAGATTAACTAGCTAATTCAGTTAGACGAATGGGATCAAATGCGTTTTTTTTACTCCTACTAAAAACAAATGTTCGAGCTTCTAATCCTTCTGTTTTGTTTTCCTATTCGTCCAACTTTACTATATATATGCAGTTTCATTTTGAGTAACCAGCAGAAGACAGTTAGATCCTCCAGCGCCAAGAAAATTAAGATCTCTTGATTCCAGAAACAGGTTTCTTTTATCATCCAAAACAAAACGTTGAGGTTATGTGCCCCTATATTTTGTTTTAGCACAGAGTTCGACATATATACCAGACGCAGAACTCGTATGGATGTAACACTGGATGCTATGGATCACTAAGGATGTAATGCCGACGCTACCGACTGACCCCTCCCCCCCCCTAGATTAATTGAAATCACACAATCTAAATATTACATTTAATAGTTGAGCAACACAGGGGATATCTTCTAGGTATTAAATTCATGACTACTTGGCTGGAAAAATTAGTATTACTGCCATAATGTCAGGGCCGAATAGTTGGGCAAAACACCAGAATCATAGTAGTAGCACAGGCATCAATTTAAGTCTCTATACATATTATGAAGGTATTATATAAATATATTTTTATTCGTAAATGAAACTCAAAGTATTAAGGTAATCCTAGTCCTTTCCTTTATGAAAGCAGATGTTTTTATTAGTTCCTTATGTGATGCCCCCTCATTCACTTTTACTTTACCTTAACCAGTCTTGCTTAATTTACGATATAATTACCATTTTGGGGATTTTTATTTCCTTTTTGGCATCACAGCGCTCGTTTCCAAGAGTTAGGAGTTGCGCATGGGCAACTACGAACTTTCGATTGTCACCCGCTAAAGCGCGTGCACAAGGACACGCCCACTCTTGCGTCATAGCTTGCGCCGCTCGTCAATTTATACAAATGTCTTTCCCGGCGTGCAACATGATACGTGCGGGCTTTGTACCTCTTATTATAACCTGGTGACATGTTGTCACAGTAGCACAGAAGATAGTAGAGAGAGTAGCACAGCACAGTTTAGAGATCAGTTTTAGTTTGGAGTTTGTTGAAGATGTTTGTAGTAAGAAATGATGTAGTATCTCCTTCATTGAAGTTTTGGTGAGTTTCTTTGGAAATAAATTGTTTGTTATTCAAACTTTTTTGAATGCTCACCAGACAAAAAAAATTAGTCACCCCTGGCTGAATGTCATTTAATAGCTCATAAGAACAGCTGAAATCCTGTCTGGCATGGATGCCAACAGTGTGCGTATGTAGTGTGCATCAATATTCATCCACTCTTCCAGCAGCAAATGCTGCAGTTCTGTGAGATTGGCTGTATGGCTGGGATGGCACTTCACTCATTGCTCCAAATAGTCACGCAAGTTTTCTATGGGATTCAAATCCAGAGATTTGGCGGGCCAGTCGAGAAGTTCAAAAGTTTCAGAATGCTCATCGTGCCAATCCAACACACTTCAAGCCCTGTGCACATGATAACTGTTGTCTTGGAAGACTGGGGTATCCTTCTGGTGTTCATTGTGGAGATGCTGCACAAAAGGCAACATGTGGTCATCCAGTAGCTCCATGTAGCCTTTCTGGTTCAAGTGTGACATCACCGCAACCAAAAAACCCCTTTTCTCGTAGGTGAAACACTCCCAGAACATCACAGAGCTTCCTCCAGCTTGAACAGAACCTTGCACACAGTCCACATGGAAGGATTCATGCAGCTTGCGATGTACCTGTCACCTCGCAACATTCGAGTACAAGCAAAAGCGTGACTCATCCAACCAGATCACATGCTTCCAAGAATCGACAGTCCAGTATTTGTAGTGCCACACCCACTTTAGCTTTGCCTTTGCATGCGATCAGTGGGGTATTTGATATTGTTGGCCCTTCCTCTCTCAATAAACCTAGTTTTTTTAAAAATCCTACTAATCATTTTCTCTCTACAGGAACGTGGATGTCCTCACGCATGAATTCCAGCGTTATAACCTAGAAGGTTTAGGCTTGTAAGAGACCAGATGGACAAGTAAAGGTGAGGTACTTTAAAATAACTTTAAATTTCTCTTTTCAGGCAGGGAGGATGGAAAGAATCTCCAAGGTGTAGGTTTGCTTCTCAGCAGACATGCCAATGATGGTCAGTCATGACTCTTCTTACAGAAATTTTTATAACGATACTGAAGGCTTTAATATCATCTGTTGTTATGCCCCCACAGAGGACTCTGATGAGAACTATAAGGATATGTTTTACAGCCAGCCTCAGGATATTTTGAAATCTGTGAAGAAAGGAGATATTTTTCTTGTGCTAGGTAACTTCATTGCTAAAGTTGGTACTGACTCCGACTTTTGGGCAGGAGTTTTAGGTCCCTTTGTTATTGGTAATTCCAATGGCAATGGAGAACGTCTTCTACAGGTAAGTAAGCTTAATGAATTACGAATAACTAACACATAATACAAACACCAGGACATTAATACATATACACAGGTTTCACCTGATGGGTTGCACAGAAATATGACAGCTTATATTTTAATTAATAGCAAATGGGCCAGTTCAGTTAGAAATACCAGATCATAGAGGGGAGCTGAAATTGGATTTGAGCAGTACCTGGTCAAAAGTGTCTTGCAGCTGAAGCTTAAGAAATGTTGTGCTAAGGTTAAGAAAATTTCCTTTAACACTGAAGATATGAAAGATCGATATATAGCAAAAGCATACCATGATAGGTTACTTAGTCATTATGGCAATCGTGGTTTGCTTACTGCTGAAGTTGAGAAAGAATGGTATCAGTTTAAACAGGCTTTTCTTGAAACCAACAGTGCTCTTTTAGGTAAAAGGGAACAGAGAAAACAAAATTATTTGAGTGATAAGACTAAGGAACTTATTTCTGAAAGATGGAAGTGCAGGATTAATATCAATCAACATCGTACTAAACCTAACAGAAGGCATTGCAGCGAGCTTAATAAATGTTTAAAGGCTCAGTTAGCAGCTGATAAGAATCTTTGACTTCATAGCTTGGCTGTCAAAGCAGAGAAGCAGTTAGACAGCACAACAGCAGGGGGTTGTATCAGATTGTTAATCTTTATGTGGGAAGAAACGTACAAATACAAAGAGATTAAGGGATAAACATGACAAGTTGGTTGAAGGTGAGGATTCAGTGATGGTAGGTGGGCTGAGCATTTCAGAGATGTTCTGAATAACGTGAATATTTCTACTCCCATTGTTTTCAATAAGGATGATTCATTACTGGCTTTAATGATGGCCCTTTATCACAATCTGAAATCGCATTGGCTATCACTTAATTAAAACTTCATAAATCCACAGGCGTAGATGATATCACCACTGAAATGCTTAGAGTTGGGAAAATTTGTGTTGTTCCTAAGGATTTTACTAGAGCTATTATTGTCCCCATTTTTATAAAAGATGATCTTAGTTTTTATGATAATTTTAGGGGAATTAATTTATTTTCTGTTCCAGGTAAAGTTCTTTGTATGATTATACTTAATAGAATTAAGAATTTGGTTGATGGACAACTTCGTGATGAACATTGTAGATTCAGAAGCGAAAAGGGATGTATTGATCAAATATTTTCACTAATGTAGATTCTTCAAAAATATTTAGAGTTTCAAAAACCTGTGGTTACCAGTTTTATGGATTTTAAAAAGGCTTTTGATTCTGTTGATCGACATACTTTGTGATTGATTGTTAGTTCATATGGAATACCTGATAAGTTAGTTAGTGTAATGAAAGCTCGTTATAATGACACTGAGTCGTATGTGAGATTCAGAAGTGGTAAGGAATGTATTGATCAAATATTTTCACTCAGGCAGATTCTTGAGAAATTCTGATTTTGATTATGCAGATGTTTTGGCCCTGTTGGCTAATGATGTTGATGAGATGAATTCGTTAATTAGGGCTGTTGAGGAGACTACTAATAAAGTAGGTTTGGTCAGGGGCATAGCCATGGGGGAATGAGGGGAGGCTCCCCCAAAAGTAACTCGCAGGTGGCAAAATTCGAAGTGACTTCGTAAAATCTAGGTGAGTTGTGAAAATTTGTTAATTTTTTTTCGAAAATTAAGCGGAGTTGTTAAAACGAGGCAACTTGGAAAATGGAGAGACTGCAAATTTAGAGCAGTTGGCAAAATTCGAAGCCACTTGGTAAAATACAGGTGAGTTGGCAAAATCGGGACAATTTGACAAAATCTTAGGGAGTTGGGAAAATTCGGAGTGACTTGGCAAAATCGTGGGGAGTTGGCAAAATTCAGGTGAGACATAAAATTTAGGATTTTTTTCTTTAAAAATATGGCGAGTTGGCAAAATCTAGGAGAGTTGGCAAAACTTAGGGAGTTGGCAAAATATAGGTGCAGTTGGCAAAATTCGGAATGACTTGGCATAATCGTGGAGGGTTAACAAAATTCAGGTGAGAGTAAAAATTGCAAATTTTTTTGTAAAATTATGGCGTGTTGGCAAAATCGAGGCAACTTTGTTGCCTCGATTTTTGAAAAGTTTGAAAAGTTTGAAGTTTGAAAAGTTTGAAGTGATTTGGCAAATTTAGGAGAGATGTAAAGATTGGGATTAGTTTCGTCAAATTAACGAGAAGTGACAAAGTCAAAGGAAAATTCACACTGAATTGCTACAATTCAGACGAGAAGTAAATATTAGAATTATTTATGTGAAATTATGGCTAGTTCGCAAAATAGGAAGGCAAAAGGCAAAATGTAGGATAGTTGTTAGTTGTGAAAAATTGCCTACCCCCCGCCCCCCTACGGAGTGAAAATCTAAGTAAGTTTGCTCAGTTTGCAAAATTTGACATTTCGAGTTGCGAAATTTTTGATTTCTCCCCCCTCCCAACCATAGTCCTTCACTACGTCCCTGGGTATGGTGATAAACAGAGAAAAAACTAAAGTGATGAAAATTTGTCATGCAGATTGTTCTTCAGTTGCTTTGAATGGCTATGCTATTGAGCAAGTGTCTCAGTTTAATTATCTTCGGAGCTATGTAACAGCACAGAATAAGGTTTGTAAAAGGAAATTTTTCCATACGTATAATACAAAATTGTTCAAACTTGTAATGTTTCTTCTTGTCTTGGCAACTTTCCTTGATTTTGGCTCCGCAAAACGGAATGCTTCTTTTGTTCACGTGACTCGTGTCTGGATTTTCATAGGCTAGCAACGTTTCGTGGGGAAATTGAAATATTGATTGTGATGTTGGAACTATTTAGAGTTCAAGTCTTTTGAAGCAGTTTTTATGGAAATTATCTGGAAATTTAAATTTGTCAAGAAAATATAACAAAATATCAAGCTGAAAAGATGACATCCAAATTAGATGAACCTAATTTATGGGAATTTAATTGTCCTCAGTACGTAGACTTTTTCGATTCTGTGGCTAACGAAAATTTGGAGTCGTACTTCGGTAAGCCTTTATTGTTTAATTTTTTGTGACAAATTTAATAATTATTAAAAGAAAAAAAAAACTTTGTCTTCTGTGCAAGTAAATGTAAAATACTTCTTTGTTTCATTGATATCTGAAATGTTACTATGATGTTTAGAAAAGGGAAACTGGCCAATCCATTTAGTGTTTACTGGTCATTTATGAAAATGCCCAAGTATTGTTCATTTTTGCTCGTTAATGGTTAGTAGTGCCAACTGTTTCAAACGAAAAAGACACTATGAACAAACTCGATAAAAATTCAGTGCCAGCGATAATTTTTTTCAGTTGTTTTTAATTGTTGAAGTAAAGTTGTTTAAGGTTACTATGATACCATTAGAAACTAGGTGGGCATTATAATGGCAAAAGTGTCAATTCGGGGTCTGTTTGGGGCAGGGGTGGCTCAGTCGGTAGCGCGTCAGGCTCGTAATCTGTAGTTCCCAGGTTCGAGTCCCAGCTGGGTCAGCATTGAGATTTATCTCCGCAAAATTCCTCGCCCTGCCCACGGTCAGTAGGGGACACCGATGGGCTTGGAAAGACTGCCGTCCGTCGGATGGGACATTAAGTCGTGGCCCCGTGTGCGGGAGAGCCATACCCTGTGCACGTTAAAGAACACGCTGGATGGCCTTGATGGGAGGCTACCATCTGTCTCCCAACAGCTATTACAGTGGGTCCCCTCCCCCAACCTTCTCTGAGCCTTCGGGGTCCATGTGACCTGGCCATTTAGCCCATGATGTGCAAAAAAGTGCTGCTCAGAGGTAAAACAACTCAATCCAGGTGAATTGCAGGTTTCATTTGCTAGATTTTTAGATTTCTATTTTAGTTTGGTATTTAATAGAGATCTTAATTGTTCGTTTACTAATTTATTAATGGTGTATTAATAGTTTTGTGATGTTAATTATTGTTTCATTCTAATGAAATTTGGATTGGAATTGAAAGCATTGCATGATCTGGCCTACGGCATGCCTGCCCAGGATTGCTGCAACCTTTACCCTGCATGCCATCAGCAGCAGCGAAGTATTGCTGCAACTCTGTTTCTTCTGCCGCACGCTGTGTCAGTATTAGCTACCGGTAAAAAACCGCCCCCAGTAGTCAAACACTGTGTGGTTAAAGCAGACCAAACCCTGCTTTTATTGATTGTTTTTTGGAGTGCTTGCTTAGGATTGCTGCAATCATTTGCTTTCACTGCCACATACTGTCAGCAGCTACTACCAGTAAAAAATTATCCCCAGTGACTAAACGTGGGATTAAGCAGATTGAACCTTGCTTTTGCTAGTTTTTAGATTCACTAGGAAACTGTGATCCGACATGTTCGAATACTAGTTAATTTAGTTTGCATTAATAGTTTTATGACGTTTAATAATTGATCTATTAATGGAAATAGAACTGAAATTCTGGTAATACGAAAACATCACACAAGGCATATCTGCTGCTTTTACCACGGCCTCACTGCATGTCAAACTCGTGTGATGAAGCCAAAATTTGTTTCTCTGTTCCTGCTTTACTTTTTTAATATTGTCTCACTATTTCACTGTTAATCGTAAAGCAAGCTTAAGCAATTGTAAAATAACACTTCAGTAATGCAGTATGTGTGTGGGTTATTTGTTTACAAGACATTATAAATTATTTATAATGAAATTACATACACTCGGAGATCACAGTAATATGCTTCCCCAACTACATACTGTAAATATGATCCCCATCCCAGTTTTTATCAAATGCAGAGGGTTAAATAGAAAATACCCTACTCTCTTTTCGATCTGTATATTTTGCCATCAGTTGTTTAATCAGTATTCTCCTCAACTCCTTAATTATATTTGGTTACATTTATTGTTTTATGTGTTTATTAAAATTATTTTAAAATATCGCATGCTGGCTGCTACCAGTAAAACACCAGTCCCATCGAACTGACAAGAGAGAAATCGTTCCTGTTTTACGCTCTTTAAAGCGATCCAACCACATCATGATATCAATTAATTCATGATTAATTGTATTAAATATTCATTAATGGATTATTAATCAAATTTAACATCGTAGTAGTTAAAATTAGACAATACTTGAAACTCCACACGCTTTCCTCAATAGAGGCGTGCCACTTCTGCAGTAGTCCTCATCATACATCGAACTGAAATCTATTGTGGTGAAGCCAAAATTGGTTCCTTCAACCCCACAGTACTTTTACGTTATTACTTTAGTATTTCCCTGTTGCTTTCCATGAGCCTTAATTGCATCTAATAATTCTGTGTTGTCAATTAACTATCTATTAAGACCATTAGAACATTTCTTCTCTGCAGCCTTTGGGAGACCTATAAGCCATTATGAATGCATTACATACAAATGCAAAAACTAATTATTACCACTCCCTTGCGTGTTGTCAGTGAAAGCTACTTTGGAGCTCCATAACTTCTGAAAGAAGCGTTTTATGAGACAATGTGACCGAAGATAAATTAAAGATCATCGTTAAGTCTATCTAAATCTCTATTTTCAACAAGATTCGCTTGGTATTTGTAGAGTTATGAAAGTTTGAATGTTTAACACAGCAAATGCAAGCAAACTAAAAAATGTCAAAATTTACACAGCTTTTTAAATGTGCATTTATATTATTAAGTGGCTTGAAGTAATGATTCTCATTTAAAATTTTCTGCAGTAAACTCTAATGTTTGCCAATTGTTTTTGTTAATATTCCAACTTCTGTAACTTTATAACTACCAACTGAATATTGTTCAAAATCGATATTTAGAGTGACTTCGTTAAGATGTTAAATTTATCCTGTTTGTTTCTCATATAAAAAGTTCCAAATTTTGGTTCTTTTGGTTCTTAACTGAAGTTAAAAAGTGATGCCTTAGTTCAGCATGGTCCAACCCGTGGCCCTTATCCTTATTTGGGTGGCCCTCTTCTACAATTTTCATTAATAGAAGATAAACCAATAGTATAATTTTAAAATTGGAGGTATTGGGTAGATAAGTCAATATTTTCAGCAAGTTCTATAGTTTCCATTAGATGGCAGTACAAAATATTTTTCTCTTCCTAGAGATGGCAACACCTTGCAACAGTAATGTCTGTTTTCTCATTTAAACCATGGCCAACTCGATACCATTTTTCATTCTCCCAAAGATATTTTTAACTCTGTATTCTTCTGAAGTGTGGTTGTTGTATCGAGTTGACTGTGCTTTAACGGCTTTTCGTTGTAATTCAAAATGTCGGAAACAAAGAAATGCCGCATTACAAAAGAAAAACGACAATTTCAGTCTAAACCACAATGTGTTATTTCTTCCCAAATTTTAAGTGTTTCAAAGGAATACAATGTAAGCAAACATTATACTAGTCTGCATAAAACAAAATATGATAAATACCAAGGAGCTACAAGGAGTAGTGTGTTTAGTGATTTGAGGCAGAATCTAACAAATCAGAAGAATATTTTTCAGCAGCCAGCAAAATATCTGTGAAAATATCTGATCCACACATCCCTTACCACTTTGGAATCCACATTGCTCATCACGCAATTGACTGTCAACAAGATTCTTAATTCTATTAAGCACAATCATGGAAAGAACTTTACCTGGAACAGAAAGTAGGCTGATACCCCTATAGTTATCACAAGAACTGTGATCACCTTTTTTGAAAATAGGGATAATAGCTCTGTCAAAATCCTTAGGAACCACGCCTTTATCATAAAAGATATTCAGAATTTCAGTCATCAAAGTGGTAACCGAAACATTCCCAGCTCTATTCATTTCTGTAGTAATTTCATCTACCCCTGGGGATTTATGGAGTTTAAGTTTAGAAACAGCCAAAATAACTTCAGATTGTGTTATAGGGCCAACATTAAAGCCACCAATGCATCTATCATCATTGCAAACAATGGGAGTAGAACTAACTACATTGTTTAGAATATCACTGAAATGCTGAGCCCACCTAGCAATAACAGAATCCTCATCTTCTATATCCTTACCTTGTTTATCCTTCAATTCCTGTATACCTGTCCGTTTTCTACCACACAAAACATTAACTATCTGGTATAGCTCTCTGCTGTTGTGCTGTCTAACTGCTTCCTCAACTTTGTCAGCCAAGCCATCAAGCCAAAAATTCTTATCAGCAGCTAACTGATCCTTTTACACGTTTATTAAGCTCTCTGTAATGCTTTCTATTTGGACTAGTAGGGTATTGATTAAGGACATTCCTGCAGTTCTTTCTTCCTGAAATAAGCTCAAGTGCCTTATCACTCAAATAATTCTGCCTCCTCTGCTCCTTTTTCTGAAAAAAGTACTGTTGGTTTCCAGAAAAGCCTGTTTAAAATGGTCCCATTCTTCCTCAACTTCAGTAGTAAGCAAACCATGACTGTCATAATGACTAAGTAACCTATCATGGTAAGCTTTGACTATAACCGGGTCTTTCAGAGCTTCAGTATTAAAAGTAAATTTCTTAACCCTAGCACAACACTTTTTAAGTTTAAGTTGCAAGACACTTTTAACAAGGTGTAATGGTCAGATCCAATTTCAGCTCCCCTATATGACCTGGTATTCGTAACAGAACTAGCCCATGTGCTAGTAATTAATATATAATCAATCATATTCTTATGCAGCCCATCAGGTGAAACCCATGTGTACTTATGTATGTTGCGGTGTTTGTAATAAGTGTTAGTTATTCTGAAACCATTGAGTTTAGTTACCTGTGGGAGATGCCCTTGCAGCCACCAATACCAAAAGGGCCTATCACCCCTCCCCAAAGGTCAGAGTCAGTACCAACTTTGGCATTGAAGTCACCTAGAACAAGGGTAATATCTCCTTTCTTCATAAAATATCCTGAAGTTGTCCATAAAACCTATCCTTCTCATCCTCAGTGTGGGCATAACAGCAGATAACATTAAAAGTTTTTAATGCTTGTCTGAAATTTTGTTGTAAGAAACCTTTCATTAATGCACTCGCATCCTAGAAGAGCATCACTAGCATGTCTGCTGAGAAGCAGACCCACGCCTTCGTGATGCTTTCCATCCTCCCTCCCTGCAAAGATAAATTTAAAGTTATTTTTAGATATCTCAACTTTACCTGTCCATCTGGTCTCTTGCAAGCCTAGAATATCTAGGGTATAGTGCTGGAATTCTTGTGTGAGGACATCAAGAGAATAATCTGTATATAATGTCCTCATGTTCCACATTCCTGCAGAGAGAAAATGATTAGTAGGATATTTAAAAAAACTAGGTTTATTGAGAGAGGTAGGGCCAGCAATATCAAATACCCCACTGATCGCAGGCATGGGCAAAGACCTGTTCCTCCTCTGCTAAAGGCTGAAGTCACCGATACTGGTAGGAACTTCAGGCACCACCTTTTCAAATGGACCTTATCAATAGCCATATGTCTTGCCTGAGACACATTACTCCAGTTTAGGCTTGACGATGCCCAATTAGCTAAGTGAGGTTCAGGTACCTGTGATGGCCTCTGATTAGGATTATCGACCAGCTGATAAAAGGTATCCCATGCCTCTGTTCACTTAGGGCTTGGCAACCCACAAGCAAACAGGAAACACAATGGCAGATTCTCCCTCTACAGAGACCACTAGTGCAATAAGTCCAGGATCAATAATCAAGCTCAAATTCATAAAGCAGTCCATGTAATAGGTATAAATGGTCAACAGCAGGACCCTGTGAAGTTGACCACTCCTCAGCAGGGTTGAAAAAAAAGAAAAAAGTGGCCATAGATGACCAGATCAGTAGGCCATACTGAACTAGCAGCCCTCCCCTTCCGTTCCCTTTCAAAAGAGAATATCTCTTTTGAAATATATCTCTTTTGAAAAAATATCTCTTTTTATATCTCTTTTGAAAGGTATTAATGGCCTGCACCTCAAGAAGGCGGGGTCAGACATTAAGTGTTAGACGTGGCCGGTTCTGTGCATGATCACTGGGGATTGGTACACAGCTCTCCTTCCAGTTTATGCCCAGAACAAGATAATCTCATTGGAGACAACAATTTTAAACAGATCTTATTGCTAAACAAGAAATTATCCTTCATTTCCAACTTAATATAATACTAAAGAACTAAATAATGTGATAAATATGCAACTAAATATAAATCATCTGCAACATTCAATACTTAAATATGAGGCAAAATTTATACTTTTATACTATATGAATTAAATCTAAATTGCATGAAAAAAAAATTGAAAATTCATTCCCATTCCAGAAAATAAAACTCCTTCATAACTTTCACATTAGACCTAAAATAATTATAATGAAAAAAGCAAGAACTAGAGAGCCACACATAATTAAATTTTGTATGCCCTTAATTTTTCAGCAAATTCCATATTTTCTAATTTAATGTTCTTACAGATTACAGCACTTTTGGCAAGAACTAAATGGGCTTAATTAACAGTGAATCCAGAGTTCATTCAATAGGTCAGCTTTCAACAAGAATAACTGTATTTCCAATTTTCTGATTTAAAAAAAAATGAACTAAATATTTGGGACATTTTGCATCTCAAATGTTATCAGTGTGAGGCATGAGGCGAAAGATAAAAGTCTGTCATAGAAAATTTGGGATGGATTTCAAACCTGCACGGAACTGCTCCAATAGTTGAACATGTAACTTTGCTTAAGCAGATGTTAAAATCTTTCTTCTTAAATGGCATGCTACTGAATGATCTTCCATTCAAATTTAGCAGACAGTTCAGATTTTTCACTTATACTTGATTTAAAAAAAAATGTTGTACCACTTGTTTCCTCTGAGTGGCATTTTTTGTACACAATGGGCTTAATGGCCAAGTCACAAGGACCCCAAGGACTTGGAGAAAGTTGGTGGAAAAGGACCCACTGGATAGCTATAAGTAGACAGATGGTAGTCTCCCATCAAAACCATCCAGCGAGTTCTTTAACATGCACACAGTTTGGTTTTCCATTTCCAGCCCATGGGCCATAGATTTACATCTCATCATATGGACAGCAGGTATTCCAAGCCTGTCAGTGACCCCTTCTGACCAAATGCAAGGTGGGTGTTTAGCAGACATAAATCTCAGTGCTTACACAAGTGGGACTTAAACATGGGAACTGCAGATTATGAGCCGGGCATACTACTGACTGAGTGAACCTCCCCCCCTTTTTTGTTTCCAGACACATTATTTATTTATGGTATATGTATGATTGATGTTTTCACAACTGCAGTCATTAATGAATGTCTTGACCTAAATATTTCAATCATGAAATATTGATATGCTTCCCCCCCCCCTTCCCTAAAAAAAATGATGCCAGCTCCCATGACCATTGCATTAAAGTAGTGAAACTAACTGAAACAACATTACAGCAACAAAAGTAATTATTCAGGTTAAAATACTTTTTTTTTTCAATTGAAGATTTTTGCCTTTACTAGCAGACAAAGTTTTCATTCCTACCAATTCACATTTAAAAGACAAAGTCCGAGTTTTGTACTACTGAATTATAGAAATATTTGGATGACCTGGTCCTAAAGTTTTTACTGCAAGTTTTCCTGATCACTTAATCTATTAAATGAATGTTTCAAAAAAGTCAACTTTATTTATTATTCAAATTATAAATATATAAAGCAAAAAAAAAACATATATTGATGAGGGAAACTATAAAATACTTGACCACAACATAAAACACAAGGAACTGACAACATGAGTACACCCTACTACTCTCCCACCATTGTTGCTCCTAAAACTCTGTGGCACTCAGGCGAAGAGATTCGATTAGTTAACGGGCTAACATAAATTAGCTCAGTCAGCATGCTTCTCTCACCTCTCTTCTCTCTGCCACTTCTGAACTTCTGAAAGCTGTCACAAGATCAAGCAAAAGAAGTGTGACTGGCTTGGGTTACATTATGATTTGATGGTTGTAAGCTTAGTTGTCATAATGTGTCTGCAAGTAGCCCAAATAACATTCCCTTTCCCGCTGACACTCAATCAAAGGCAAAAGGTGAATTTAGAATAGTATGGCTTAGTTTTTTAGTTTGAAATTGAAATGTTAACCCAGACATTAAATCCTCATTTTCTATCAAAAATTTTAGCATAGTTTTCGTTTTCACAATTAAATGGGATACTAGAAATTTCATGTATGGTTGATCCTCAGTAGCTCTAAAACTGATACCACTGGAATTCAGTGAGTGATTTCACCATTGATGTGCTTCTTTTTTTTTGGGGGGGGGGGGAGATATTGTAAAAAAAAATTAAATTTTTTTCCCTACCTTAGTCAGTGAGGAAACCTTGGGAATTACTACTGTAGATTGATCTCCATTTCTCCCTTTCTAGGGTCACAAGCTTCAATTTGAGATATAACTCATGGGGTGTTGGAGAAATTTAAATTTAATTTAAATTGCAAGGTTTCATTTGGCACCTAACTCATAACTATGGACCCTCGCTTTAGAAAAACAATGGAAGAATGATTTTCACATTCTTACTTTTTTAGGGGAGAAGAAGGCATATGGAATAATTTTTTTATAGCTTTAAGACACTCCTTGCATCATATGTTTTCATTTTACACATAGCTCATTGGGATCAGTCAAGTAATTGGAAGATACGGTGGAACAACTGTTTTGACAAACATACAAATGACAAATAATGAGCCATAAGAAGATAGATATGAAAAGATTCATGTAATTTTTGCATCTTTGTGTAGGAAAAAAAAACAGAAAAAATTGTATGTTTTTTTTTGTACTGGACATAATTTTAATGTAACAATTAAAGTCTAAGAGATTATTGGATGCCATAGTTTACGGGCCTTAAGCACGTGCCAAGGTTGCCTTTACGAAGACAAGTCCCTGGTCCACATATCATGGGACCAGGGCCTTGTCTTAAGCCATTCCAAGCTCTTAAGACCCTTAATCTCAAAACCGGTTCTAAGGGGGGGATCTTTCAGAATGCTAATATGGGTGAAAGAGAAAAAAATTATCAACCTTATTTATATTTCATGCATTTTTCACAAATCTTTTAAAAAAAAACCTGTAAAATGGAGGGGGGGGAAACAATTTATCTAAATTTATCCACATGTGAGTTCACACTTCTTGTGGAAATAATCTATTTTCATTCTTATAAGTCAATGGTTACATTATACTCATTATTCAAGCAAATTATGACATGTTTTGTATTTTACTTTTATAATTTCATATTTTAAGCCTTATATAATCTAGTTGATCATTGGAAAATTGAAGGTTTCCTTCATTTCCTATCAATATTGCTTGAAATTTTTGTATAGTAATATTTTGAGGACTAAGATGATGTAAGAATCACTGAAACTTATGTAATATTGATGATGATGAATGAAATATATTTTATCTTTATCTTAAAAAATAATTTTAGAATTTCACATGCTATTCACTTGGTTTATAATATCTAGATAATGCTTTTTTAAAACTGTTTTAAATGTATGATAAGCATTAGAATTTTTAATCGAATTGGGTAGGGATTCCATTGCTTTATATCCTCAAATTTTTCTAAGCATTGTGTAGTTGCCTCTTAGTTGTAATTTGGTTCTTTAACACCAAAAAGACAAAGCAGCATAAAAAATAATTTATAAATTTCAAATGCACTCCTCATACAAGGAGCCTCTTCCTTGGGGTTCTCATTATCCAAGTG
Source organism: Ryuthela nishihirai (assembly GCA_038380435.1). Taxonomy (NCBI): domain Eukaryota; kingdom Metazoa; phylum Arthropoda; class Arachnida; order Araneae; family Heptathelidae; genus Ryuthela; species Ryuthela nishihirai. Next base: position 5,809,366 of record JAWZYU010000007.1, read on the forward strand.
TACCCCCTCGGTGTGAGCGCCTGTACGCGGTGAGGGGGACCACCCTGTGAAGGTTCCGCTGGCTCGGTTACCTTCGCAGGGTCCTAAACGCTCGCCCGCGTGTTTGCCGTGCACGGAGACCCGTGTCCTGGGAAAGGAGGATCCTGGTAGTTGCTCGGGGGTCCCCGTCTTCTCTCCTCAGCTCATGACTGGTGGGGTCCTCTTTGGCCGTCTTGCCATTGGGGAGCCTGTCCGTCGCGGGGCTGGGCAGCGGATTCCGGGGCCTCTGCTTCCGGTAAACGGGAGCTCCTGGGGTGGCCCCCCCAGGAGCAATCGGCTGGTGGGCAGGTCCTGCTAGGGTCAACCGTGCAGAGCGGTGAGTAACCTTGCCCACGGTCCGGGTACAGGTTTACAAGTTTCCTCACAACTTATTTTCCTTTTGTAGTTATCCTTTCTTTGTGAGGCCAGTTTGGCCATTCACAATTTTGTTATTTTACGCTTTGTTTCATTTGTGTAGAACGTTTTTGTTCTGCACATTTCTCTTTTTATTTTCCTTCTATTTATTTGTGAGGGCTTGGCTCACTGTCTGTGTGGGTATAGTGCCTGCGTAGCCCTGGCGCCTGACTGGGTGTCCCCTTGTTGGGCTCCGTGGAGGGTGGGGACAGCGGGCACTGAACCACACAAAACAAACCATGAGAGAGAATGATGAAAATAATGCGATCGCCGCCAACAAGAGGGCTCGACATGAGCCCCCATCTTCCTCGTTGTCAAAGTTATCTCTGCCGTTGTCTTCTGTGTCTGTGTCTTCGTTCCCAAAGTTCCTGATCATCCACTCCACGGGTGATCAGGTACTTGGGGACATGTCTCCTTTTTTCGTTAATAAAGGTTTGAAAGGTCTTGCGGGAGAGCCGAAATCCGTCAAGCGCTTACGATCTGGCGACTTGCAGGTTGAGACCGCCTGTTCGAAACATTCTGAACTGCTGCTGAAAGTCAAAGAAATTGGTGGGGTGGCTGTCGAAGTCACTCCCCATAAAACTTTGAATTCCTCTCGGGGTGTGATCACCGAGTGGGGCCTCCTCAAAGTCACAGAGGAGGAAATCCTCTCGGAGCTCACACCTCAAGGAGTAACAGCGGTCCACCGGGTTTCGACATGCTGTGATGGGAAATTAACACCCACCTGGGTGTTGATTGTGACATTCAATACGCCACGCCTGCCTTCTTACATCAAGGCAGGTTATTTACATTGTGAGGTTCGGCCGTATATCCCAAACCCTCTGCGCTGTTTTCAGTGTCAGATATACGGTCATGCCCGCACAGCATGCAGGGGCAAGCCCACCTGTGCTCGCTGTGGCAGTAAGGATCATCTCGATCCTGACTGCACAGCAGAAAAGGCATGCTGTGTGAACTGTAGTGGCGAACATCCGGCGTACTCCCGTGACTGTCCAAAGTGGAAGGAGGAAAAGGAGGTACAACGCCTCAAAGTCATCAACAATATCTCATACGCTGAAGCGAGAAAGCTTGCTGCACTGCCCGCCCCACCTGGCAAGGTTTCCTATGCCAGTGCAGTCATTGGAAAGCCCATCGTTCCAATGACTTCGGTTGCGGTGCAGACTGATATCAGTGTACCACCTACTGAGTCTTTCTCGCCGGCTGCGAAGTACCTCCTCACGCAGGCGAGACCGAGGGTGGTGTCGACTTCGACATCAACCCCGGTTTCCATTCCTGCAGCTCAGCCTTCCACCTCCACCAGAAGGCCTCCTCCTTCCCGTCCTCAGACAGCAAGACCTTCCAAACCGAAGGGGCCCCCACCGGGGCCAAAAAAGAAACTTATCACTCCTCCTCAAAGGGCGGTCACCGATCCATGCCCCTCGGACGATTCCGAGGACATGGATACCGACCGCCCCCTATTCACTAAACCGTCCTCTGCGGCGGTTAAGTTGAATAGAAACACGTCGTCCGCCCACTCTTCTAAGTCCTGAGATGGCCACACTCCTACAATGGAATTGTCGTGGATTCCAGAGGAATCTTGACGACATCAAGGCCCTCCTTCAGGCACACCAGCCCATCTGTGTGTGCCTGCAGGAGACATACTTGCAGCCAGTCACAGATCCCATGATCCAGCACTTTTCACTAGTTCGCCGGGACCGGGATGGAGATGGTCCAGCTCGCGGGGGTGTCGCCATTCTCGTGAGCAACCATTCTCCATTCCAGGTCGTACCCCTCACCACCAACTTAGAGGCGGTAGCCATCCGTCTCTTCGTGGGGTTCTCGCTGACTGTCTGCTCTGTATATCTTCCACCTGGGAGCATCGTCTTCCAGGAAGACCTTGATGATCTCGTCTCGCAGCTGCCCTTCCTCATTATGGGGGACCTCAACGGACACAGTCCACTTTGGGGCAGTGCTGACACCAACGGGAGGGGCGGGATCCTGGAGCAGTGGCTCCTGGATCCTTCTCTCTCCCTGTTGAACACCGGTGTCAGTACTTACTTTCACTCCCCAACCCGCTCTTTCACTGCCATTGACCTCACCATCTTCTCCTCCTCGATCCTTCCACTCTTTACATGGGAGGTCGAGGACAACCCCTTATGGAAGCGATCACCTCCCCGTGGTGTGCACCATCTCGCGTGGGGGGCCTTGCAGCCCTTCACGCGTCTCGCGGTGAAGGCTCGATCGGGCTGACTGGAGTGGTTTGGAGCTGCTCTCTGAGCTCGATGACCACTCTGTCAGCCAGGAGCCAATCAATGTGGCAGTAGCGGAGATAACGGACTGTATCGTAGATGCAGCTGCATCAACAATTCCTCAAACTTCTACACGGTTTCCTCGCTTTCCGAAACCGTGGTGGAATCCAGATTGCACCGCAGCTCGGAAGGCTCAGAACAAGGCTTGGGGGGTGTTTCGGAGATATCCGACAACCCCCAACCTCGAAAATTTCAAACGCGCCAGGGCGAAAGCTCGTTTCGTCCGATGCCAGAGCCAGAAGGAATCTTGGATCAAGTATACATCCTCTATTACCTGCACGACTAGTTCTAAGGTCGTGTGGGATAAAGTCCGGAAGATGAGTGGGAACTACACGTCCCACTCGTTATCGATCCTGGAGCACAATGGACAGGCAATTGCTGATCCCAAAGCAATTGCCGACACTCTGGGGGAGTCATTCTCTTCCATCTCTTCGTCTTCCTCTTACTCCCCCGACTTTCTGGCCCAGGAGGGCAGGGCGGAGCGCTCTCCGCTGTCTTTCCACTCGAATGGCCTGGAGCCTTACAACAGGCCATTCACAGCGGAGGAGCTTCGCCTTGCTCTGCACTCTTCTCGTGCCTCTGCTGTAGGGCCGGACAATGTCCATTATGCCATGCTCCAACATCTTTCACCATCGAGTAAGGATCGGCTGCTCCATCTCTTCAATCGCATTTTTCTCGAGGAGCAGTTTCCGGACTCCTGGTGGGAGGCCATCGTCTTGGCCTTCCCCAAGCCAGGCAAAGATCCCAAGATTCCTTCCAATTATCGTCCCATCGCATTGAAGAGCTGCGTGTGCAAGGTGTTCGAAAGAATGGTAAATGCCAGACTCATCTGGTATTTAGAACATCACAACCTTCTTTCCAACACCCAGTGTGGCTTTCGCAGGCAACGGTCAACTCTTGACCATCTGATACGCCTCGAATCGGCTATCAGAAATTCTTTTTTACGTAGAGAGCACCTGGTGTCAATTTTCTTCGACTTCGAAAAAGCGTACGACACGGCTTGGAGATTCGGCATTCTTCGTGACCTCCACAGCTTCGGCTTGAGAGGTCACATGCCGATCTTCATCTCCAACTTCTTATCGACACGCTCTTTCCGTGTCTGTGTCGGTAACACTCTTTCGCGGCCGTACCCCCAAGAACAGGGGATGCCACAAGGCTGCGTTCTGAGTGTTACGCTTTTTGCTGTCAAGATTAATTCTATAACTAGACAACTTCCTCCATCAGTAGGCAATGCCCTCTATGTTGATGACTTTAGCATCTTTTGCTCATCGTCCAGCATGAGGGTCATTGAAAGACAACTGCAAATTGCCCTGAACAATCTTTCGGTTTGGGCGACGGCAAACGGGTTTCGGTTCTCCCCACAGAAGACCGCTTGTGTGCACTTTTGCCACAAGCGTAATCTTCACCTGGATCCCGAGCTGCGGCTCGGGGGTAACATCATTCCAGTTGTGGCGGAGACCAAGTTTCTCGGTCTCATATTCGATCGGAAATTGACCTTTTTACCTCACATACGTCATCTCAGGTCCAAGTGCACGTGGGCATTGAACATCGTCAAGGTCCTCTCCTCCCTCTCTTGGGGGGCGGACCGATGTTCTTTGCTCCGCCTGTACCGTGCACTTGTCCGATCGAAACTGGACTACGGATCCCAGGTGTACAATTCGGCCCGGGATTCGGTGGTGAAGGTGCTGGACCCCCTCCATCACCAGGCCCTCCGTGTTTGCACGGGAGCCTTCCGGACCTCACCGGTCCAGAGTCTTTACGTTGAGACCGACGAACCTTCTTTATCTCTTCGCCGTCAGCAGTTGTCCCTTCAATATGCATCTAAATTGCGATCCCTGCCTGGCCATCCCACTTGGAACTGCGTTTTCCGTCCGAAGTGGGAAATACTTTACAATAATCGGCCGACTGCCATTCGTCCTTTTGGTTTGCGAGTCCGAGGCTACCTCAGAGACATCAACACCAGTCTCGATAGCGTTGCACAGTCGACAGCTGAGCCACTTCCACCATGGCTCGCTGTTTCCCCTTCCTGCGATTTTTCCCTGTGCAGGACGGGAAGGCCTTTACACCCGACTCTGTGTACCGGCAACTCTTTGCCAGCCATCGTGCTGAGTACCCGGACTTCTTGCCTGTCTTCACAGATGGCTCGAAGTCCGGCACATCGGTGGGATCGGCCATGGTCTGCTGTGATGTAATCATTGCAGACCAGATCCCACTGCAGTGTTCCATCTTCACTGCAGAGTTGCACGCTATCAGCCTTGCCTTGGACCACGTGGCGACTAAGCATCATCGTCGATGTGTGCTTTACACCGACTCGCTTAGCTCGCTACAGGCTTTGATCTCGGTGAGGCATCGGCCTCACCCTGTTCTTACTAAGATCCGCCAGCAGCTACATCGTCTGGCAGCTACCACCACCATCCATTTCTGTTGGGTGCCCGGTCACGTCGGAATCAGGGGTAATGATTTGGCAGATTCTGCTGCCAGGTCAGCCACGCCCCTGTCCGACTCTCTGTTGCCGGTTCCCTATTTGGATTTCCGGCAACATTTTACCACCGAGTTACGGGCACAGTGGCAGAGATCTTGGTCGGAACAGCTTACAAACAAGCTCTTTGAGATCAAACCTATCATCAAACCATGGCAGTCTTGTTACCGCAGGAATTGCAAGGAGGAAGTTGTACTTGCTCGGCTCCGCTTAGGTCACTCATATATTACTCATTCGTTTCTTCTTCGGGCGGACGACGTACCTAAGTGCGATTTTTGTGACACCATTTTAACAATCAAACACATTTTAATATCATGTCAATGTTTTCACATGGAACGTCGTATGTTTTTTAACTTTCACAATTTTACGTCCGAGCCCCTTACACTCGGACATCTTTTATCAGATCATTGTTGTTTTAACTCTGTATTTCAATTTTTAAAATTTACTGGATATTTTAATCGCTTGTAGTTTTACTCTCTCTATATTTTTAACCCAGTCTGCTTACAGCTGGGTTATTTTTCTATTTTTATTCATTTAACATATTTTTACATTTGTTCCTTGTTGCTCTACATGTTTTTTTTTTTTTTTTTTTTTTTTAATGACATCTATTATTTTTTTGTTCTTTGTCGTTTATTTTTAACTTTGGTTAAGGGGTAACATGATTTTTATACTTTTACCTTTTGGACATATGTTTGGCGCATTATAGCCTTAGTTGCTAATGCGCCAATAAACCCCAACCAACCAACCAATATCCAAGTGTAATCAGGACCAAAATTTTTTTTTCCCGATCTGTGGATTATAACAATAGGACAGTGCCCCCTTTCTCTGCTATCTGAGATCAAAACTCCATTTTCATTGTTATACTTACCAAAATTCTCATTCTTTGTAACAAGGACTGAGCTTTTTGCTCATATGCTTTGTAGGTCCAAGTCTTAGTATGAGTAAAATTATGGTAGTCACATTTACTTACTTTAGAATAAGTGTCTTGGATTTGATTGGATGAATGTTGTTGGAGGTTGGATGAGATTTAAGTTGAGGAGGAGGAGTGAATGACAGAACCAGAAAGGGGAGATTCATCTGCCATTTCCTCATCATTTCTCTTTACAGGTTCTGATTTTCTGACTTTTTTGGATGGGCTAAAAATGAATTGAGAGTCCTTTGCTATCCTTTATGTATTTTCTTACTATAAATTCTATGATAATAGGCAAACTTATCTTTTACTGCAATTCAAGCTTCATAGCTCAATCATAAAGAGGTGGTTGAAGTGATCATTGTTGAGACTGGTGTTGAAATGATCATTGTGGGTAGTGAGACTGGACAGTGCTGTAATTTTGAAAATCCATAGAAATTTGGTGCTCTCATACAAGGATCCTTATAAGTGCAGGAAACTTTACATATTGTTCCTCAATAAATTGGGAGTTCTAACTGTGGGAAATCAGTTAACGGAGATGTGGATAGCAAGGACCACCTGTGCCTAGTGTAACTTGCTCAGTCTTTCACATGTGTGAGCTTTTAACCTTTTCACTACTGTATCAGCCCAGAACAGCTGAGATTTTAAATGGAATTATCCAATCAAATCTGTTCCTTTTTCCTCACTCTGGGTACTGTTCACTATCTTTATCAGGATGACTATCAAAGTGGCTGATTCAATCACTCAAAACACCTATGTATCTTATATACATATCTACATTTTTATTTACAGGAGAGGCAATACAGTGTACAACCAAATATATACACACAAGGCAATAGCAACTACCACCTGACAAGTCACTAAATATAGCAAGCCCAACCCTGCTAAACAAGGCTATCACTGATCCTTCTGGTGTTCCACACCTATATGAAAAAGAAAATGGTTACTTTATGCAGAAACAATCCCCTGATTTAAGCTCACAAGTTTGATTTGAACTATTATCAGCAAATTTTTCCTTAAAGTTTCAAAAATCTCCTAAAAATTTAAAAAATAGCTGATATTTTTAAAAATTTAAGATTTTGAAAGTAATTATGAAATATGTACCAATTGTTTCACTATATCACTGTAAAAAATTATTAAAATTAATATATTTTTATAGTTTTTCAAAAATTTTATTTTGAAAAAATTCAGAATTCTGTTTAATTTGGTATATATAACACAAAATCTATTTCTGCTGATTAGTTATTTGTTAAAAATATTCTAAAGTTGTTTATTTTACTCAGCAACAAGCCTGGACTTTTCTCAAAGTATGGTACTGAGAAAAAATTTACAAAAAGAGTAATTTTCTTGCTTCAAGTAAAACTTTTTTTTTATGTTATTCAGGTGTAAATAATCTTTCTATTCATGTGCATTATGAATATTTCTGTCTATTAGTTTTTTTTAATAAATTTTTTGCATTGCCAGATGCTTTTTTTTACTACCTCTAAAAAGCCCTGTTAAAATAAAACTTTTTTATTAAATATTTTATTTTTCAGAAAAATCCACAATTAAATACTGATTAATTTGGCATATAACATATCATAATCCCTCTCATTAGTTATTTGCCAAAAAAAAGTTCTAAAGTGATATTTTTTTTTGGCTGAGTATATTAAAAGTAGCTTGACCTCTGGGTGTAAACCAGTTTTTCAGGCTGGGCACTGGAAGGGTTAATTCAATACTATGTTGTTTTTCACCCATCTCACAGCTGCTGTAGCATGCTAGGCTCTTAATCTGCAGTTTCCAGGTTCGAGTCCCAGCTGGGTCAGCATTGAGATTTATCTTCACAAATTCCCGCGCTGTCCACGGAACTTACCATTACCTTAGTAGATGCCTGATGAAGCCACAAGATGGAAGGCAACAAAACATGTTGCAGGAAGGATTTTAAAAGTTGTTAAATACTTTAATATCCAGTTTGAGTTAAGGAAGTTAAAAACTTACATTATCATGGCACTAGTTTCAAGAATCTATCAGCACATTACAGTACAAGAGCTTAGTAGGAAGATATAATTGCTAGTGGGAAATGCTATCTGACATCTATGTGCAACTGCAATCAGCAAAGTAGTGACATCGATATCGGCGAGTTTCAAGAAAACTGGGACTGGTAAATACAGCTGAGGTCACGTAAACATCTACATCCAGTCAACATGTGCACTGCAAAGCAGAAACAAGGGACTGATAAAACCCTACCTTATAGCTGTCACCTGCACCAGCCAAGACAAGAACTCAAGGGACTGGTAAATCATTCTCTTATACTAAGCAACCTTGTAACAATAAAAAGGCCTTTTTTTGCAAATACTATCCCAACAAAAATGTATCTTTCATACAAAAACTGCACTTAAAGCAATTTAACTATACACATTAATGAGTGATACTAGCCGATCTCAAGACTAATTTTTTAATTGTACACAGAGCCAGCAATTATAAAATTTTTTGTATCTAAACTTTTCAAATCCTCTAACCATTTCTTTGGAAATTTTTAAAATAGATACTAATCATAGTGTATATTTTCAGATGTTGATCATGAAACTGGTCTGAGAGTTAGCAAAATTTGCACTAATAAACATCAAGAGGCCATTCAGATATCAAATGAATGCAAGGTTGTGGCTGAGTTTGGTGGTAAGTTCATGCATTTTAATTGTAAGAAAAAATGTATAAAATGTTTAATAAATTATACTACCCAATGAACACAAGTTGTATATGTAAATTGCCTAACAAAAGGCTGTGCCAGTGAGAATAAGGAATCTGTAGTGTTTATGTACCATATATTATTATAATTAGGAGGCTTACTTAAATTTACAAAAATCATTGCTAAGTATCTAGTTTATATTGTGCAGCAGTCATATCACAGTTTCACAACTTCCATGATATAAGAATTAGTATGCTTCTACTGACATACATACCAGCGTAAGCCTTCCATTGCACAACTACCAGCTACTATACATCTCATACATCATCATCCTCAAGCAGTCGTGGGGTATGGAGCTCCAACCAGATTGTGCAATTTAGTTCGCCAAACACCTCTCTCCTGAGCTACATCTGTTGTGAGGTCTTTAGGTATACTGTTCTTAACCCTATTTGCTAATCTATAGTTATGCATACAGGCAACATGGGCAAACCAATAGAGTCTCTGCACAATATGCTGCTCAAAGGAGGTTGCCCTAACCTCAGCATTAATTATAAAGTTGGACCACCTATGCCCAAGATACTGCTTAAGCATCTAGACTCAAAAGCATAAAGTTTCCTGTTATCTTGCTTACAAAGGGTCCAAGTTTCACTACCATAACTAACTCTAGAAAGAACCAAACTTGTACCCTAACTTTAATCTTTAGATATCTTTCCATAGATTCTTAAGTCCCAGTAACAATCCCTATTCACTTGTTTATCTCATGCTGCTTATCAGTATCTATTACATAGCTCCCAAGATAATTAAACTGAGACACCTGCTCAAGGGTGCAACCATTCAGATTAACTGAACCACAGCCTGCCAGACCAATTTTCATCAGTTTAATTCTCTTTCTAGTTATCACCAAATCTACTACCAGTCTCATCAACAGCTCTGATGAAAGAGTTCATCTCATCAACATCATTTTCAAAAATGGTCAAATCATTAGCATAATCTAAATCAGAAATTTGGAGATCTCTAGACCATTTAAGGCCAAAATCTTTCCCTTGCAGTGAATTTCACATAACATAATCAGTAACCAAACTAAAGAGAAAAGGAGACATGCACCCTTGCCGAACACCAGAAGTAATGCTAAACCAATTGCTATGAGCTTTACCAACTCTCACACACGACTCAGTGTTATTATAGAGAGCTTTCATTATGTTAACTTTCTGTCTGGTATGCCATATGATCTCACAATCAACCACAATTATGATGATCAACAGAGTCGAAAGCCTTTTTTAAATCAACAAAGCTAGTAACCAAAGGTTTCTGAAACTAAACATTTCTCAAGAATTTGAGTGAAAATATCTGATCTACACATCCCTTACCACTTCTGAATCCACGTTACTCATCACTCAATTGCTCATCAACCAGATTCTTTTAAGCACAATCATGCAAAGAACTTTATCTGCAATAGAAAGTAGACTGATACCTCTACAATTATAATTATTATTATATGTTGTATATAATACTCAATATATACCTATGATTATCACAAGAACTGTGATCACTTTTTTTAGAGTGGGGGCGAGGATGGCTCAGTCAGTAGCACGCCAGGCTCATAATCTGCAGGTTCGAGTCCCGCCTGGGTCAGCATTGAGATTTATCTCCGCAAAACTTCTCGCCTTGCCCACGATCAGTAGGGGACACCGATGGGCTTGGAAAGGCCGCCGTCCATTGGATGGGATGTTAAGCCGTGGCCCCCATGTGCAGGAAAGCCATACCCTGTGCACATTAAAGAACACACTGGATGGCCTTGACGGAAGGCTACCATCTGTCTCCCAACAGCTGTTCCAGTGGGTCCCCTCCCCCAACCTTCTCTGAGCCTTTGGGGTCCTTGTGACCTGGCCATTTAGCCCATGGTGTGCAAAAAAGTGCCGCTCAGAGGTAAAACAACCCAACCCACCTTTTTTTGAAATTGGGATAATAATAGCTCTTGTCAAATCTTTAGGAATAATGTCTTTATCATAAAAGATATTCTAAATTTCAGTCATCCATGTGGTAACCGAAACATTCCCAGCTCTAAGCATTCCCATAGTAATTTCATCTACCCCTGCAGATTTATGTAGCTTAAGTTTAGAAATAGCCAAAATAACTTCAGATTGTGTTATAGGGCCAACTTTAAAGCCAGTAATGCATCTATCATCATTAGAAACAGTGGTGGTAGAACTAACCATATTGTTTAGAACATTACTGAAATGTTCAGCCCACCTAGCCATGGCAGAATCCTCACCTTCTATAACCTTTGTTTATCCTTCATATTTCGGAGAAAATCCGATTTTCTCTGATTTTTGGTTTAAAATCCAAAAATTTAATTTTGTGTTTGAAAATCTGATTTTTAGTGTTTTTTTTTTTTCAGTTTTACAGTTAAAAAATCTGCCTCCAAAGTGTACAGTATTTTTGCCCTTATCCTAATGGATGAATGGTAATGAAAGGGAAGAATTGTTTCTGATTTAGCATCTTTTACTGTACTAAAGATGCAGCTGTGTCTCCACTTCTTAATCTGTGCTTGATTGTGACCACACCCATGTACCATGCAGAGAAAATCTATAAGACTGCAGGTGATCATTTCCGAACAGAACATATGGCAAAGCCCACACCTAAATTCTTTTACAGATTTGAAAGTCATAAAGTGTGTGCAAATGTGTGTTTATTGAACCTATACCCAACTATCCTGGCTCTGGCCATTTAAATGCTAATTTGATTACTTAGAATCTGAACTTCAGAGTGAAGAAAAAAATACAGATTAGAGAACTCCCCTGATCTGTGGCCACAATTGACATTGCAACTTAAATGGGTCTTGTGCACGTCTGTTTTGGCAAAGAACCTGCAGTTTAAGGCACTCAGTAAGGTTAAAAGTTCTAACGTTTGCTTTTTAGTACGATTAAAAGAAAAACGTAAGTGAATTTATGTAGTATGATGGTTTTCATCGTATCGAACAATTTATTCGATTCTCTGTTAGTATGTTTTGTGCACCTCTAGTTTTTGATTATTTTTTTGTGCAGGTCTAACCTTCTAAAGATATTAAATGAAGTTTTTTTTCCCTTCAGAATCTTAACTTTCCTAATGAATGCCGATTTAACTAACATATAATTGTATTTTTTAAATGCAATTTTGGATTTAATTCCTATATATGTAGCATAAAAGTATTTGAAAAGTATACTGAAAGTTGCAGATGATTTATGATATTTAATTAATCTTTTGCAATATTTTAAATTCTCCATTTTGTGTTAAACTCCTTTTAAAATGGTTGTCTCCAATGAGATTTTCTTGTTCTGGGTATTTTTTAATAATTCGAATGGCTATGCATTGTTTTTTAGGCTTGTTGTCTTTGATGGGATTATTTAGTTCCAGGGTCTTTTTTATTACTGCAGATTGGCAGTGAATTGTTTACAATTTTGTTTTTTAGGCCTTGGTCAGTAAAAAGGGCAGAGTGGTTGTTTGTTGTTTAGCACTATGTTTAGGTTAATGGTTATCTCCGATAATTTTGTACTGGGGTTTTCTTAAATTACAGAATGGCAATTCGTTGTTCAGCGGTATGCACTTGTTTGAATAGCCATCTCCAATGAAATTATTGATTTTTTGCAAGTTTTTTTTTTTAAATATGGAATGAATGTTTGTTTGCTAGTGAAAATAGGCTGTTGAAACAAGTAGTCTCGGATGGTGATGACCGAAGGAGTTAGGAAAATAAGTCTCAATACTATTCTAGTGGAAACAAATTTTATGCTTAGGAATAAGTGTTTTGTCATTATATTCTTAACTCAAGGTATTCTCGTTGTATGGCCTCTTTACTGCTAGTAATATGATTGTTTAGGTTATTTGTAGAACTTTCCATGAAGTTGAATATTCAGCAAAATGCCTTTTGAGACCATTGTTTTCAAAAAATAAAGATCATGGCCATTGTTGGATCGGCACTTTTGCCGAATGTTCTTTCTAATGTGATATTGAAAACACTTTTGTGATTGGCTTAAATCGCATATTTCGTGGGGGTGTTTTTACCGAAGTAATATTAAGAAACTTGTTATAATTCTGGAAAAATTGAATTTTTTTATTCCCACTAGGAGTCCAAATGTCGAATGTTCCGTCAGATGCAACGCATTATTGTGTTGCATTAAAAAATGGCACCTGAGGACCATAAGCTACAGAACTGCCCTGCTCCGATTTCCTCTGATTTTTCACTCTCCCAAATCATAATTTTTGTCATGCAAGGTTGGCAGCTCTGCAGAAGCTATGCTAAACCAATTGCTACAGGCTTTACCAACTCGCATACATGACCTGGTGTTATTATAAAGAGATTTCATTCTGTTAAATAACTTGTTTGGTATGTGCCACAAGTTCTCACGATCAACCACAAATTATGATGGCCAACAGGATCAAAAGCCTTTTTGAATCCACAAAGCTAGTAACCATGGGTCAGAAATTCTTTTTCATTTATCATATTCACTGAAGATTTCACTCTCAGACTACTATTTCTTTCAAGCATTGCAGAGCCATCTTTATGGTCAAAAATTTAACAAGTGTGGTGAAATTGTATCTTAAGTTTTTCCAATCCAAACCATCAAGTTTCTACAAAAGAGGAATCTTTAAGCCAACAGAAAGATGGGAGAAAGTTATAGCCAACAATGACCAATATATAATTGATCAAATAAGGAAATGTTTTTTTATTTAAAATATGGTCATTACTTTTTCATCCAGCCAATAATAGAAAGGACAGTACAAAACAATGAAGAATTCATATGATGTTTGTATATTTGGGGAAAGTTTATAGTAGTTTAGACCACTGGTTTCCAACCTATGTCCCGCAAATAATTTTTTATATATTGCCCGCAGGGAAGGTGAAATAAAACAGCATTTTAAATTTTGTTAATTATTTCAAGAACCATGTACATTTGATGCTAAAATAAGTAGAAATGAACAAATTTAAAAGACTAGTCCTCACTGTGGCAAACATGTGAGAGTATTGAATTTAGAAAGCCACATGTTGGTGTCGTGAATTCTGCTTCTTTTTTCTGTTTTGTATAAAATATGTTCATGCCCAACCAGAAGCATGCCAAATGCAGTCCAGTGCAGTCATATGTATGGTAAATACAGTTACCTTTTTAATTAAATACAGTTACAGATTTCCTTTTACATGTAACCAGATATGGAAAACGTAACATTAATTTTTTGTGAATCACACAGTGTGGCCTGTGCAACAAATCTAACTTTGAATATGGCCCCTGTATGGGGAAAGGTTGGACACCATTGGTTTAGACAAGCGAATTCATAGCTCATCATTGATTTCCCGAGTATTTAACCACTATTAAGTTGTTTTATGTAACAGGATGAAGATGAGTGTATGGGAAAAATTGTCTTGGTTAGGTGGGATCTGAAACCATGACCTCCTAATGATCTAGGAATAGTCTACAAATACACTCAAAAGACGGTGATTGACCAGATGGTGTATAGCATAACATCAGCAGTAGAAGAGAGATGGATCAGCTGCCAGTAGCTCAATGGTCAGAACACCTGACCTGTCATCAGGAGGTCATGGGTTCAGATCCCACCTGGCTCAAGAAAATTTTTCCTCACACCCATTTTCATCCTGTTACATAAAGCAGTTTAATAGTGGTTAAATATTCAGCAAAGTGTATGATAGTATTCCTCAGAAAGATCTATGGAATGAACTGAAAGAAAATTAATAACTGCAATATTTATATTACGCTAATGCCTATTGAATAAAAGAGGTAAATAGAACATTAGTGAATTTAAAACATCAACACTTTTTTCATGAACCACATGTTAATTATTGGCTCATACTGAAAACCATATATATGAAATACCTTTATGTACTGCCAGTTTCTGGCAAGAGATGACACTGAAAATGGATGACTAAAAAAGAAGACAAAATATCCACCAACCAGGCAGGCCAAAGTCTGGTGGGTTGCATTCTGTCCTGTGTGCCAAACCTAGTTTAAAGGATAAATACAGACAGATGTTGCATATCACCTATTTTGTGATCTATATTGAAAAGGATATTAAAGAATGGAATAGAATGAATGGAAGAAAATGTGAAAGAAACGGTATACCACTCTAGAAGATCTCTTTATTTTAATGACATAGAATATGTGACGACTAAAGGAAGAAATGCAAAATGATGGGTGGATAGATATTTTTAAAGAAGGGAAAAAAAATCTGGGAACAGGAACTAATGGAAGAGGTCTTGAAGTGGATGGTGAAATGGTGAGATAGGTGAACAAGTATAAATAGCTGGTCTGTTATTCAGGAGAATGGTACATCCAAGGAGAAAGTGAGAGCAAGAACAAAATCCTGGAAGGTTTAAAGGAATAGAAGTATATCAAGAAACAACATTTTTTTCACACAATTGTAGAGAGTATTCTCACACATGGAGCAGAAACTTGGACATTACAGGAAAGTTAATGTGGTAGGATCAGTTGAAACGAATTTCTGGAGCACAGAAGTCAAGAATAGGTGAAATGAGGAAATTAAAAGGAATGCTGGATGGAGTATCAAAAAGAAGAGCTTAAGATGATGTGGACTTATGAATAGAATGGGATTGGAAGATGGCCAAAGAAATTATGCAAATGGACCCCAATGTAAGAAGTAGAAAGCCATGGAAGAAATAGATGATGTGGAAGAAGTGATGTAAAAAAAGAGACTTTCAAGGGGAAGACTGCAAACAGAAGTTAGTGGAGAAAGATACCATCTAGATGTAGGGAAAAGCCAGGAAAAGTAAATGGGAATATTATTTTACTATTATTCTATTGAACTAAAAAAATCATTTCATTTTTATTGAATTGCTAATCCATACTTCCTCTTTACAATTTGGAGACTTCCTTTTGCTTTTATTTCCAATTTTACCTATTCTTGGATTAACATTAAAATGTGGAATATTTGTCACAACTTTGGAACCAAGAGGTTGAGGATTTTTCATGACAATATAGTTCAGAGGAAATAAATATCCCAATGCTACACAAAGGGCTCATTCTTTTTGACTAAATTCCTTTGATAAACTGCTTTATAAGATGATTAATATTTAATCATCATTTAATCAATCAACAGTTGAATATTAAAAACTCTGCACTGTGTTGGAAGTGAAGTTTTAAGTGCTTTAATCAATGGACACAATTTCAACCCCCCTATCTTATTTTCTACCTATTTGGGGTTATTATTTTAGTGAATATTTTGTTTCATACCCTCTGATTTGTTTCTAGACATAGCTCATGTAATTTTAACATTTAATCTTTTAAGTGTTGGAAACTAATTAATCAGTTTTCAAAAATCACTACAAATGAACTTGCAATGTGTTTTTTTATGCTTACCTACTATTTTCTTCCTTTTATTTTTTATATTTTTTGTTCAGAATTTAATGCTCTTTTAGTACATAATGTAAATTTTATTCCTTAGTTGTTTCATAATGAGGCTCAGAAATTGAATTGCATTTTTAGAAAAAAAAAACACTTGTAAGGGTTAGAAATGTTTTTTGACCAATAGAATCTTTCATGTTTTTGATACATGATACCCATGTATAGAAGAATTGCAATAAGCATTTCAGTCTTCCAAGGAATTAAGGAAAATATGCCAAATTTTTAATGAACATTGACTTATTAATTATTAAATCCATGCTTTTTAATTCCAAAGCATAAAAAAATCCTAAGAATAGTTGAGTTTTATAAAATATGGAGCAAGTTTATTTCTATATTATGTTATTAAATTCTAAAGGAATCTCTATCTGAAAGAAGAATGCTTCAGTACCCAATGTGCTTAACATTCTATATTGACAAATAGAGGAAATATGACAAATATAGGAAATATGAGGAAATTCGATTTTGTGGAAAGTTGTGTTTTATTACAAATTATACAATGTTTAAAACGTTTGTACCCTATTTTTTAAGTTGAGCATTTGTATGTGTATACTTGAATAAAGTTACTTCCAATTTTAGAAAAATAAGCCAATTAAAATAGGCAAAAGAAAAATTGCAATGAGGTGACCCCTTTTTTTACTGAACTATTCCGAGATGAGAAAGATTTAATAGTACTGTGTGGCAAAATCTCGACATCTTTAAGAGAGGTTCATATAAAATGTTGAGAAAAATAGGTCCTTTTTTTTTTGTCCATAAATAAGTTTGGTGGAGTCAAATGGATGCAGAGGACATCTATCTGATCTCTGTGAAGCAGCCATGTGTGAATTTGCTAATTCTTTGAAAAACAGTTAGAATTTATAAAGTAGGAATAAATCTCCTTAACAGTGATAGTCATTTTTTGGTAATTAGGGACAAGTGTGATAAAATCCACTTATCCACTGCCCATACTGGAAGACCGAATCTCCTGGCTATGCATCAATTGCTCCACCAGTTGAGTTAAAGCAAGGATAATTCATACCTGCTTAATGTTGACATGGATAATGGGTGAAAAATTTATATTAATGTGGATAACGGATATAAGATCTGCATTATACACTGAAAGTGCAATTTACTATACACAGTGCACCTGCCCTACTCCACCACAATAATGCAGCCAGCTGGAAACCCTTTGTGGGCTATAAATAGGTCAAATACCTACCTGCTGTATAGTGTACCTGCCACTCTTTTGATGGGCAAACATGGTGACCTGAGCGAGTTCGATCATGGGCAGGTGGTGTAAAGAAGATGGGGTGCTCCATATCTGTGACTGCAGAATGTCTGGGGTTTCTGTATGAAACTGCCAATTGTGTGTACCAGGACTACATCATAGCTGACAAAACCAGCAGCCACTGGGGAAAATGTGGGCGTAACTCGCAATATGTTCACCTCCCCCATATTGGAATAGATGGCCACAGTGCAGATGATAACGTTGGTGTTCAATGACAGGGCAGCCACAAAGGTTTGCGCAAAGACATTTTGACATGCAATGTCACGACTGGGCTATAGCAGTTGACACCTAACATCAACTAACCTTTTTAGCAGTATTCATCACTGGGCTATGGAGCGGCAGTTGGCGAAGAAACATCGTCAATGGACCATGGAAGACTGGAAATAAGTAGCTTGGTCCAAAGAATCAAGGTTCCAATTACAGCATGCCAATGGGAAGTTATGTGTGTGGTGTAGACCACACAAGGCCATGAACCCCCTCAGGCTAGTGGCGGCAGTGTAATATTCTGGTGCATGCTTGCATGGGCCACCTTGGGAGGGCCCTTGTACTTATTGAGACCAACATCACTGCACAAGGCTATCTTAATGTACTCGCAGACCACCTACATCTGTTCATGGTTATCCATTTCCCACAGCAGGATATCTTCTTTCAACAAGACAGCATCCCATCTCATCGCTGCCATTTGGCGAAGGACTGGTTGAAGGAGCATTCCAGTGAATTCACAACCCTCAAATAGCCCTCTCATTCTCCGGATTTGAACCCTATTGAGCATCTGTGGGTTGAAGTGGAGTGATGCATTCAAACATGAAACCCCCCACTAGCAGCTCTCAGCACTTTACAGATGGCTGTCCTGTAATCATGGTCTGAAAATACTGCCTGAACGTTTCCAATACCTGGTAGAATCCATGTCACAGCTTGTTGCTACTGTTGTAAGATCAAAAGGTGGGCCCATACCTTATTAGGTGGGTGTGTATGATAAATTGCCCTTTGACTGAGTGGTTAGCATGCTTGGCTACTGTTCAAAAGGACTATGTGATTTTGTTCAAATCCTGATTAAGGCATGTCTGTGTTTTCTTTTTGCTGAAGTGTCACCTTCCTCACAGATCTTCCCTATGGCATATTAAACTGCCAGGTTCCTGTCAGACCTCTATGGCAAGCAGCTGCTTGAGGGAGAATTAGTGTATGTGGCTGACATGAGTGGAGTAAACTGAGAGAATGAGGGGGAAAAACTTGATTTGAAAATTTCAATGATGATATTCTCTTTAAAAAAGAAAAAATGCATTGAGATAAAGACACAAATTGAAAAAACTTATATAAAGAAAGCAGTCTTTTTGCTGACAAAACAGAATATAAGTTCAAAAATGGAGTTGCTTAGAAAACAAATTAAATATATGAAAATTTCAGTTGTGGAAGTTGCAAAGCTTATGTAAGTGAAATCTGGAGGGAATTTGTAATAAAAAGGTGGGTCTTCTGAGAATCATGGATAACTGCATTTAAAAGAGCAAGATTAACTTAAGAGTTTGGAAAATTTATTCTGGTAAATTATCATATATTTAGTAAGACATTTTTCTGAAATATAAGCTTTTATTATATATATTTTTTATCACAATTTTTTTATATTTTTCTTAGTTGCAAAATACAATATTTTTCTTTGTTAGGTTTAGCTGTAGGTTTTGTTGGCATTACAATATTTTTCTTAATTAATTGTTAGTCATTAATAAATCATTATACTTATTTCTTTTACTCATAGTCATATATTGGACTTCAAGCTTTTGCATAACTTTGACAGTTATTAAGTAAACAATACACATAAAAGTAAAAAATAAATAAATACCCCCTCAAGCAGCTGCTTGCCACAGAGGTCTGACAGGAGCCTGTCAGTTTATATGCCACAGTAGGAGATCTGAGAGGATGGCAGGACCTCAGCAGAAAAACGACACACACATCCATGCCTAATACCGGGGCTCGAACCCAGGTCCCTTAGATCAGTAGCCAAGCGTGCTAACCACTCAGCCACGGGACCGCAACAATACACATAGATGATGATAAATGTTTGCAGATGTGGGTAAGACTTTTCAGATGCTAGTGGGACCTAGCAGTTGCAGATTGTACTTTGTTATCTATGCAGGGCTCTACTAATACCCCCCAAATGTTTTGGCATAAAGTGCCTGTAAATATCTCCAAGCTCAAAGTATTAAAACTGGTGAAATGAAAGATAATAAGTGCAAAATAAAATGGTTAAATATAGTAATGTAAATAAGGTATTATAAGGTATGATGTAAATCTTATTAGCATTAAAAATAAGTTATTTTTGATAATACTACTTGTATCTCTGGATTTGGTCTTCCACTCTACTGTATTAACTGCTTTTAAAATTAATTTTCTATAGATAACACATTAAAAAATATTTACATTTTTCTAGACACCTAAAAGTTTCTTTTGAATGTAAATTTATTCTTGTTTTTGTGCAGATATCAAGGAAGCGGCTGGGAAAAGACTGAAAGTTGCTTCAAATAACATGGCCAAAGAGCAACTCACTGAAGAGTGTGAAAGTGATGAAAAGACATTATCAAAAATGTTTGTAATGTTATAATTATTTTATTTCAGTAATACTTTAAAATGTATATTTGGTCATTTGGTCACACGATGGGGGTCCACAAAAGATAACACATACAAACACAAGAACAACAAAGGATGGAAAATGAGAGAGAAGAAATCTAGACATCAAAGATTCTCCTTAATTGGCACCCAGTGATATAGTGTACACACACTGTCTTCGCGTTGTGTAAGGATGATAATACTATCTCGATCGCAGCTGTTATGACAACAGAGGTTAAGCCTATTATTCTGCACTCTAATTAATAGGAAGGTTGTATGAAGGGAAATTTGAATGTTACCATGTGTGCTATAAAACCATGTCTGTCCCCTGATGAAAAGGCTGAGAAATTGTAATGGGATAAAAAAAAAAATTGATATGTGTACTGTTCAGTTGTAGTTCTGGATAAAGAAAGAATTACAATATATATATAAAAAAGCAGAGGATATGCTTTAGCTGATGGACTTACGATAAAAAAAACAACAAAATACTCTTGAGCATGTGACCAAAATGGCTGGTCACAAGGACCTCACAGGCTCAGAGTTGATATAGGGGAAGGGGATCCACTAGACAGCTGTTAGGAGACACCTTTCAATGCCATCCAGCATGTTCTATAACATGCACAGGGTATGTCTCTCCAGTACACAGGGGATTATTATTTGATGGGAATACCAACTTGTTCAACTCAACAAGGCTTATGCCCCATTCAACGGTTGGCGGTCTTTCCAAGCCCATCAGTGGCCCCTACTGACTGATGGCAAGGTGGGGAGTTTTGTGGAAATAAATCTCAACACTGGCCCACCTGGGAACTGCAGATCGCGAGCCTGGTGCGCTGGAGCCTGTAACGCTCCAAACAAATGCTAAATATTTAAAGTTTTATGCTCCGGATAGCTTAGACGGGCGCCAGGCAATCATTAACAAATTGCCAAAATGTAGAATAAGTTGATTTAGGGTTCAAATGCCAGCGAGCGTTCATAAGTAAGAGTCAAAAATGATTCTTAACAAAATAAGAGTTAATGTAAAAAAGATCCTAAATTAGCGTTGCTCAAGATAAAAAACTATAGACTCAAAAGTTTATAACAAAACAAAATAGATTTATTTCCAAAATAATTAACTCACCAAGACATCAATGAAGAAACTAAATTCTGTGCTACACGCACGGTGCTACGCACCTTACTACATCTCTCTGCTCTCTCTACAACTCTCCTCTCAAGTGCTCTACTACTTCTCTCAAGTGCTAAGTGCTCTCTCAAGTGCTCTACTCTCTAGTCCTCTAAGTGACTCGCAGGTCACGGTTTTGACAATGGGCCGGCGCATGCCGGGAAAGACATTTGCATACAATGACGAAGGACGCAAGCTATGACGCAAGAGGGGCGTGTCCTTGGCACGCGCTTTAACGGTTACGGTCGGAAGTTCGGAGTTGTGCGTACGCAACTCCTAGAAACTTGAAAACGAGTGCTGTGATGCCGAAAAGGAAATAAAAAATCCCCAAAATGATAAATATAACGTAAATTAAACAAAAACTGGTTAAGGTAAAGTAAAAGTGAACGATGGGGCATCACAGCTGCCAACTGAGCCACCCCAACATTTGGTGAACTGTATGCATATCTTTTTTTTTATATAATTGTTTTAGGATGGAGTGGCTCAGCCAGTAGCACATTATGCTCGTATTTTGCAGTTCCCAGGTTTGTGTTCCAGCTGTGCCAGCTATTTATCACTGCTAACTCTTATCCTGAGGAAGGAGGGCATCCGGTGGTATGCCATGCTCCTAATCTGCATTTCTAAGGTTCTAATGCCAATTGTGCCAGCATTGAGATTTATCTCCACTAACCTCCACCTTGACGTTGATGAAAAAGTATACATTAATTGGCATAACAACAGAAAACGAAAAAGGTTAAATATAAGTAAAATAAGCTTTCATTTTTTTTCAACAATAAAGGTAAAATAAGTTTTCAAGTCTTTAATCCTAGTAGTAAATTTAGCTGTAAAAAGTGTTTCATTAATACAGTCTTATTCTATAAGGGCTTAAGTAGCTTGTCTGCTGAGAAGCAAACCTATGCCTTCAGTATGCTTTCCATCCTCCCTCCTTGAAAAGAGAAATTTAAGATTATTTTTAAGTATCTTTACCTGTCCATCCAGTCTCTTTTCACCTCTCCTCCTGTTCAAATAAATATATAGAATAAAATTTCTAATGACTTTTATTTAAATTTGTTTTTTAAGTAATGCAAATTCTTAATGGGAGAAATATTATTGTTGGACAGATGCTGTGTAGCAGTAACAAATAACACTGTTTCAGTAAATCCTGAGTTTGTATTCAAAATAATTATTGTTCATTTTAATTTGGTAACATATACTCTATAGGTGTCTTCTACATTTTTCCAGTAACAAGATTTTGTCTTATATTTTCATTACTCTAATAAAATAGTCTTTTCTAATGGTTACTGTCACTTTCAAATGCAATCAGCTACAACACATTTAACAATGTAAAAATGCATTTAATAAATTTTAGAAAACCTTAAATATTGCTTTTTTGTTTTTGACATGGTTTGGTGTTTTTGCTTTTAGTGTCAAATTCTGTGGGTTTGATTTCAGACATAAATGCAATTTATTGGCTTTATTTTGACTTGGCTAAAAAATGTTTTCCATCTCTGTAATAATTGTATCATGGCTGTCTTAGAATAGGTAGATTAGTATCTGTTGTAACTTAGACAAATAAAATCACTTGCTTGTGAGTAAATATCCTAATATTTCAACCCCATCATCCAAGGAGATGACCCTAGTCAAGGGCCGAAATATAGGGTATTTTACTCATAAGTGATTTTATTTGTCTTAAGTTCCAGTGGATATTAATTCCATCTTTGGTTCCAGTATTCCTAATCCACTGAACTTATATGAAAGGATTAATATTTATTTGAGTGATGAGAACAGTAAAGGTAAAATTATCTACTCATTCAAGAAAAGAGCAGCGAGGACAGAAATCTGTGTCTGACTAATGGTTTTTATTCCAAAATCAGTTAAAAGATGGTTTTTGCTCTGATTTTGTATTCAAGAAATAAGATCAGGAAAGTTGAAGTGGAAGAAGATATCAGATAATAGAATTTCATCAACAGTGCTGAGAGAGAAATAGCATTTTATACCTTAATATTAATAGATTATATCTTCAAGGTAATGAATTAACAATATTTTTATCAGTGACTTATAAAGTGAACAAGCAAATATACATATTTAATTTAATATACAGATTCAAATTGTATTTTATAATTGAATTTATATTTAATTGTTGCAAAAATACTGACAAGTTTTGATAATGGATTTAAAACATATTACTAGTAACTGGAACAGAGGTGAAATATATTACCTATATTTTCAAGAAATTTGTTAAAGACCACTAAAACATAGCGTGTGCACATTAAAGAATATGCTGGATGACCTTGATGGAAGGCTTGTATATGTCTCCTTAAAACTGTCCAGTGGGTCCCCTTCCCCCATCATCTGGGCCTTTGGGGTCCTTTTGACTGGTCATTTAGCCTATTATGTAAAAAAAAATGCTTTTCAGAGGTTAAAAAATAAGTAGAGGGTGCTACCCCCTACTTATAGTGTGTTTGTTATGTAACTGAAAAATGATTTCTATATGCATTGTATTCGAGATCATTATAATTCAACATTACATGTTTTTAATGATGAAATTGATTTTTTTTTTCAGGATAAATAGTAAAGAAGATAAGCAGTCTTTTAGTGATAGTATGTCAGGATGTACTGGTGCTTATGACCTTCGTTTAACTCCTGCTAGAGAACAAATGAAAAGAAAGTATTCATCTTATATGATAAATTCTAAGAAAACAGTGCAAGAAGTGTGTAACACCTGCCAAGAGTATAAAAATGAAACAGAAAGTGATAATGAAACTCAGATTGGTTGTATCACAAAGAGTAAAATCAGTATATGCAGAGCTATAGACAAAGGTGAGAATGCTATAGAGACCTCCATGAAGAATAACTCAGTTGAAAATTCCTTTTCCCAAAACAATAATATGCACTGCACAAGTCTATCGACTAGTTCAACCAGTTGTTCAGCAAAACAGAGAAAGCTTACATTGCCATCAACTCCACGATGTTTAAAGTAAGTTAATGAATTGTGTTGATTGCTGTAATTGAGAGTAAATAACATACATAGATTTGGAGGCATATAATAAAGTTGAAATTTTAAATTGTTAATTTTTACCAAACTACTAAAATTACATTACAAACATTTCTTTAAACTCGTAAAGAATAACATAGATATTCACTACCTATTATTCTTAGCTCTATCGTGATTTATAGTAAAGTTTGAACAATCAGTAGTATGTCAGGTTTGTAATGTAAAAGTTTGGATCTCAAGGATGCTATTAGTGAGATTTTCTGTACTTATCCCCTTTTGTAAAAGAGGAAGATGCTTGTGGATTTGGAAAGGCTGCTGACTTTGCAGATTTCAGCTATGTATTCAAGAAAGCCAAACCTTTTACATTTTTAAGAATGTGAGACAGCCATATGATGTCTCTGAGCTTCCTTTAAGACAGGTTTGGAACCAGAAAGGCTATTGGGAATTTCTTAGTAAGCCATAACGATTGACTAAAACAATTTTTTTTCCCAATTAAAGTTTCTTGGTGAGTGATTAGTGATGTTCATCTGGCAAAGCTGCTAGTAACTTTTTAATGAAGAAGCTCTACTTTGATTATAATTAAAAATTTCATTTCCGATAAAATGATATTTTGCTCCAAAATATTGTTATTTTCATTTTCTTCAGAGGTATATGGGCTGTTTACATTAAATTTCCCAGTCCGACCCTACCATAAAAATTCTCCAATGAGAATTCTTCCCCAAATCTCTTCAAAGCTTCAAATTCCTTGTGACTTGTCAATTCAATATCAATAGCAAAAAAGTTGCCTGATGGTAAATCAATCTACTAATTGCAATGATTGATGATATAAAAGTTTTTGAAACTGACTGGAATTTATCTGATTGCAACCATTTATCATGTATGAATCACTGCTTAACCCTTCAATGTCAAAGATGGCCCCAAAATATATAGAGTAGTAAGGACAACGGAATAGCACTATTTGAACTAGTTCCTTTCAAATTTCTCATGTTATGGGTGTTAAAAATGTTAGCTAAAAATTTTAAAGTTATTTTAATAATGTTAAAATATTTTCTGCATTCATTATCCACAAGTAATAATCTGTATATCAGATCACAATGTTCCATAAAAATGTTTCGTAAATTATTTTTTTTTCTAAATTTTTTAACCACTTAGGCGAATAATGCAAAATGCATATTCACAGCTTTTTGTTAATCAGCAAACTCAGGACTAAGGAAGTAGTGCCACAAGAAATTTACTTTACTTTAAAACAAAGTGATTTAAATAAAAACTGAAAAATATAAAACAAAAGCAATGTTAATATATTAGAACCATAGAGGTATTAATGTATTTAGCCCAGTTAAGAATTGCACTAATGAAGCATTCAATAGTTTTAACAGTAAAATCATATATATATATACTTAATAAATGTAATCAGCATAAAAATATTTTAACAAAGGCATCATTTAATTTGGTAGATTTTATTTTGATCTTATTTAGCAGGATGGTCAAAATGGTTAAAACAAGCTATACTCTGTAGCAAGCATACTTGTTTTGACCCTTTTTCAAATTTCTCAATGATTTGTTGTTTTTTCTCAAGAGTGTGTCCCTCAAACCAATTTCTCTTTGTAATTACAAAATACTCACAGAAAAAGATCCTTATGTGAATTATCTTAGGGACCAATGGGATCACTATTCACTTTGTGTGTTTTATTCAATATTTTTATTTCAAAGTCTTCAAGAGACCAAAACCAAAAGTACAACTTACCACAACCAAAAATACAACAAATAATGTAAACAAATCAGTTGTACTCCAAATAATCGTAAATGGGCATTGCTAATTGGTTAAGGCCTACTGAGGCTACCTAGTTTTTAAAACTGAAAGTTTACTCAGATATTGACCAAAAGCAATATGCATAGTTGCTGGATGATGCAACTTGCACTAGTATAAAAATTGATATATCAAAAGCTTGGAAAGCATCAACCATTGGCACTACTTATGGTGATGTTTTAGGTGCAGATGGTTTCTTTTTTGGGTTTGTATTGTGATTTTTCAAATGGAATCAACAGTAAAAAATATCACATTTGATTAGGAACAGAAAAGTTCCTGATTTCTGTCAAAAAAAATTGGCTTACTATCATGTACTATGAAACTGAAATATTTCAAGGTTATTAGAATTTGAGAAGTGAAAATGATATATTGGCTGACCATATTTATTATATGTTGGACATCCAGGAACTCCAAATTTTGCATAGATTCCATTTTCAAAAGTTCCTGGTTCTGATAACATATCAGATCTCCAAAATGCCTTTTTTTTCCCCCTAAAATAATCACTTTGAAAAAGTTTTATATGATGAAGAGCTATCACACATATACTGTTTGAAAGATTATGAAGTTTTCTACTAATGTATATATACTGTGAATGTGCAAAGTCTATTTAGAAGTGTGATCTAAGTGAAACTATGTCAGGACTTCAGAAGTTATTCAGGTGTATTTGTTGTAAGAGTTTAAGCTTGGTAGTAAAGTGATACAGACTGCTTAACATTTGTAAAGCATTTGGGGAGAATGGTGTTAATGAATGTACAGCTCAAAATTGTTTTGGAAAAATTTCTTAAAAGAGTTGATTAACTGGAATTGGAAGAAGATCCATCATTAATGAATTGAAAGTCTTGATAGAATCTGATTCTGGCCAAATTTGTAAAGTACTTGGTATCTATTCAGCAAATGGGTTACAAATGATTTGATTGCTAATAGCAAACATAACAATTACAAATCTGTTCGTTTTTGATTTCTTGTCCTAATAATGAATTCTCTCTGGATTGAATCTTAATGTGATAAAAAAAAGTTTTGTGCAGCGATGGTATTTGATTATACCAATGACTGTCTCCCAGTGATAATGTGGTAAGCACATCAAAGCCACATCTGCACCAGTGGAAGATTTTGCTTTGAATGTGATGGACAACAACTGGTATGCAGTATGAGATATTAAATCCTAGTTGAACAATCACTGTGGATATTACTCAATACTATTTAGATGAATTCAGGACAGATTTCTCAAAAAGCAACTGTCATTGATGAATCACAAAATTTAGTCTTTTAAGGCATCCTTGCATAGAGCAAAAATGACTTGAGAAAAAAATTCAACACTCTTGGTTGGGAGATCACAGACTCCCTATTCTCGTGCCCTCTCCACTTTTGACTACTGTTTTTCCACTCACTGGATTATTGCATGTGGAATAGGCAATTCCTAATATAGACAGACTTTGAAAAAAAATTTAAATCTTACTTCACTTCTAAAAACTAAGATTCCTTCTGATGCAGTATTTACAGTATTGTTTTTTTGTTGGCAAGAGGTTGTGGGTTGTAACAACAATTACTTTATCAAATAACAGATACTAAAAAAAAATTTTTTTTTTCAAATTCAAAAAATGAAAAAACCTGTTTGGGGACCTGATATTTAGGAATTAAATTTCCCCAGCCATTTGGCTGTCACTTTCATAGACTATGTTTATAATTTAAATGAAACTATTTAATGTTAGTTCTCATAATGGCTGCAAAAAATTACTGTGTAAGATTTGTGTGGAATATAGGACATTAACTGGTCTTCACATGTACGAAATGAAAGGCCTTGGACTGCTTTTATTTCAGTTGAAAAACAAGAAACCACTAAGATTAACATAGGTTGTTTGGTCAAACCTGATGCAGTTTAAGGTGGAGCAAAGAATATCTGAAAATTAGTCATAAATTGTGTTTAAATAAATGGGTGGGAATCATTTCACAGACTTGACATAGAGTGTAAAAAGACTTCCAAATAAAACACAAAATTGTCTATGACTCAGATTCATACATACCACTACTGATCCCACGCTATTAAAATGATGGCAGGGTACTGCATTTAATAAACATCTAGTTCACTCTCTCAAAAAGCAATACCATTTAAAAGGTATTATTGTATTAAGGTGACAAAGCATTTTTGGAAAGTTTAAAGTGATTTAAGTAACTAGATAAAATGCAGTATATTTTTCAGTCACTAAGACATTTCCTATTTTGCATTATCTTAGTATTTCGTTATCTGAGCCTTGCATGGTTCTATTCACCACATCTAAATGAGACTTAATTGCATACTTATTTGAGGTTATATGCTTTATGTTCCTTTATCAGGTTACTTCCACATTGTGCTCTGAAGCAGTGAAACTAGATTGTAATTACCTCCTGGGTTATTTTCATATGTACTTGATGGAAACTAGAACCTCTTTTTGTTGTTTTGAAAGCTGACACATTACTGCAATGAAAGATGCTCACATTAGTGACAAATAAACTGATGATATTAAAAACATTTTATCAAATGTGGGAAATTCATCTATCTGTCTCACAGGATCTCCTGGTTACAAGCCAGGTACTTTACTGCAATGAAAGATGCTCACATTAGTGACAAATAAACTGATGATATTAAAAACATTTTATCAAATGTGGGAAATTCATCTATCTGTCTCACAGGATCTCCTGGTTACAAGCCAGGTACTTTAGCTACTTAAAAAGTTGACATTCAGAACAGCAGTTAGGGTCAAGTTGGCACTATATTAAAATCCTATTTAAATTTATCTTGCTCTGTTATTTTTAATCTATGGTTTTCTTTTTTTCCCCAGAGATATAGCCTTGCGCAGGTGCAAAAGTTTTATCTGCATATGCAACTGCATCCACTAGGTCTTACCTGCACCCACATCCATAAAACTGTATAAACATCCACATACACTGGTTTCCATACATAAGAAACAATCTAAAATTCTTAATTTTGGAAAACGCGACCCATTGCTTGTGAATCAGAAGATAATTGTATATATATATAAACACTGCATGTAAAAATTACAGTTCAAAAATGAAATAACACTTTTAATTCCCAAAATTGTATATGAATAGAGTTGCACTGTAAAAAGTTGAAGATCAGTTGAGATAGCCCAAGTGGTTTACTATGAAGTGTGGTCACTTCTTACCACTCTGCAGGACTTGCAGAGATGTCTCATGTTAAGACTGTCCAGCAGTGCTGTGGCAAAGCTCTAGGAGGCATACAGGAGTAGGAATCAGAGGAGCAAGCCATCTCTTGAGAGCATCCCATGCATGTTCTGTTGGATTTAAGTTGGGAGACTGGGCTGGCTATTCCATACAATTAATAGTGCTATTCTTCAAATAGCAATTGACAAGGCAACAATGATGCAGAAGAATGTTATATTGTAGGAGGAAGGTATCATCTATTGCACCCAATGTGGTCACACAAAGGAGTCCAAGATCTCATCTATGTACTTACGACCAGTGACATAGCCTATTGGAGATCAATGTGGTCTCCCAAAACCATGACACTAGAACCATGTTAGGTGTCCCATCATGGATCTTTGTGGCATGATAGTGTATTCCTGTTTCCCTCCATATCAACTGATAGTGTGATTCATCCTGAAGGGCCAGTCTGTGCCCCCACTGAACTGCTCACATTATATGATCTGGCAACACTACTTGACTTTGACCTGCCTCAAGCTGACTCATAGCTTGCCATCGTACTTCTTTTCATAAATGATCTCTGATGGACATGCATAAAAAATCTATCTCTAAAATTTCATCTCTCACTTTACATGAGACCTGGAGAACAGCTTCGAAATGCTTGACGCATGGCGTTGCCAGCACCATTCATTTCCGTACCACAACCCTGTGTCGCATTTTGCATATCATATATGACTTAAGTTTTTAATTCTCTATGACACTGTTAAATGTTTTTAAGGACTTCAACACATGGACTATGCTATCAAGTATCAAAAGTTATTAAGGAGAGATTTATGTACTGTACTGTAGAGGATGGGTAACAGGAACTTCTGGGATGCTTTCAGTGACAAATTTAATAATTGACGTTCTTGCTAGCAAGTGGCATCTCAGTGGAGATTAAAAGAAGGATAACAGATGCCAATGGTCTACCTGCCTTGGCAAAGGAAATAACCATTTATACCTTGGATAGCAAAGAGTGTTTAAAAAAGTTTTTGATCCACGATGTGAGTTTCGCACCCTTTGGGCGCTTCGTCAGGTGGGAAGTGAGGGAGCTTAAGCTTTTTGCATATGACTTTTGTTATCACATCTGTTTCATTTCTTTTTTAATTTCTGGAAAGCAGTGTAAATATTGACTACTTAAAAATTGAGGTTTTCCAAATTCTTGATTAGGGGAAGACACTTACAGCAGAATTTTAACATATTCCAGTTTTCTATGCAACACAAGTAATTTTTTGAATTTATATTTTGCTTTGTCAGAAAAAAAAACACTTCTTTTGACATGGATAAGTTTTTTTTATTTGTTAAATTGTGGCTTTGTTCCAATGAATAATTTTCTTTTTAAAGTGAATATCATTAAATTTCCAAATCAGATTTTTATTCCATTATATCAAGTGTTTTTTTTTTTTTTTTTTTTTTTTTTTCATTCGTCAGCCATCAATAATGCAATAATGTCTGTCCATGTTCCTGCAGATCTTATCAAAGCTGAGATTTTATCCATGGTTTTATCTACTATCTGTGTTAACAATAATCTTTTATCTGCCAAGAGCTTTTAAATGCTGATTATTGCATCCACACAGAACTCTACAGATAAATATGTTACAAATTTGTAAAAACAAATTGGCTATTAAATTCTACTCTATTGGTACATAATGTTTGTGTTCATTGCCTATAGATGCAAACGATTTTCAGTTTATTTAATAATCGTAATCTGGATCTATAGTGCAGGATTTTTTGCCAGAACTGTATTTTGAGTAAACTAACAAGTTATCATTTGTGAATCCATAATTAATCCAAGAAACTCTTCTCATTTTTGACAATAATTGGATAAAAAAAACACCAATATTTCTAATATTTTTATACTATTTAAGCAGTATGATGAATTACTGTTCTGAGATGCAAGTTGCCTCTGTTATTGAAAAGTGTCTTATATATTGCTTCCACCATTGAAAAGTGGCCTACCTGTGAAAATGGGTCAACATGCTTTGGTGTTTTGGTTGAAAAAGTTATGTACAAAAATTTATAACTGGAACTCAATTTACACTGACAGCCAAATTTGCTGAATACTATACAGGGTCTGTCAAATAATGGAAGGGTTTCAAGAACCAATATGTAAGAAAATAATACACATATTAAAAAAAATAACATGTTAATTGAAAGCATACCTCAAATAGTTTTGAGTATATATAGTGAATTTTCATATGTGCACCATTCATGACCCCAGCATATATCCAATTGTTATTCTACTTCTTGTCATACATGCTGTAGCATATCTCTTGTTACTTCCCCAGTAGCATATCTTATTCTGACTTTCAAATGAATTTGGTCTTGAATTTTAACCATGTAAACATATTTCTTTATGAAGCCACACAAGAAAATAAATCGAGTGATGTCAAATCAGGACTTCTTGGTAGCTGTAGAACTAGCATTCAATTTATACCAGCTTATTCTCTTAGGAAACTGCAGAAAAGCTTTTGAATCAGCAATTGGCACATTGCTGATATAAGCAATTTTTTTCTCGTCATTTGCAATATTGCCTAAATGTTAAGTATATTAACATTCCAGATTTGTGTTGCCTCATACAGAAAAGTGGCACACAAATGATAAAGGTTGGAACACACTTGGTCTAGACCAGCAATTCTCAAACATGGGCAAACACTGGGGAATGTAATTTCATTTACATGCAATTATATTTTTGTTTACTCATAATTAAAATTATCATCACACATCTATTCAATATGATGGGTGAGCTTGTTTACTTTTTGCAAGTTGAGTAATATCTGGGTGAATATTCATAAGCTTTAGTCACAAGCTTGAAGAAACATTGTTCTGATATTTTTTATGGCAGCTAAAGATAAAGGTTCTATTTCACATAAATAAGATGCAATGGAAGTAGCCCATTTTACTGCTCCATCAGATCACATATACAGGCACCTGAAAATTTTCCCCCAGACCACGAGTTTTGGTAATTGTTGGTCTAGATTAATGGCTCCCAATGGGTGCTTTTTCTTCAGTTTTTCTGTGGAAATATATTAAATAGAATATCAAATACTTCATAGATTAACATTTTCTTCCATGAAAGGGAAAATAAAAGGGGCTGTTTGTCTCAAAAAGGTTGGGAACCATTGTCTAAACAATTCAATTGTAGTCTCACAATTCTATTATTAAATGTGTATGTTTTGATTTATGAACTTTGTTTTTGTATCAGTAATGCACATTTCAATTTCATTTTCAATATTTTTCAGACAATCTGTTGCAAAAGTTCCAAAATTGAAGTCCTCAGAAACCATTGAACTTCAAAAAATGAGTGAATTTCGAAAACACCTTGCAAACAATCGAAAGCAGAATGAAAAAAGAATGAGAAAAGCATTGGTTGCTCCAAATCCTGAAACCAATGTTTCTACCTTATCTCAACATACTGTAGTCAAGCCATTTAATTTCAAGACTGATGAGAGACTTAAATCAGCTACACCTAAGACATCTTATAAAGAAACAGATTTTGTGTCAAGTCTGAGACATTGTTCACCACAACTGATAGTGGTTAGTATTTTATATTTAAATATTGTTTTATTACACTTGTGTTAACTATGCTATTAAGTTTTTTGATGGAACTGTTTATTATAGTGACATGCATACATAGGAAATATACAGGGTGTCCATGTAAATGAAATTATAAGGAATACATTAAAATAATATATATTTCAGTGTTTAAAGTTGAGAGAGAATGCAGCTAAAGATTAAAAAGTACAAATCATTTTAATGTGTGGTTCATGCTCTGCAAGGAACACATCTGATACTTTAACAAGATACATTCAGATTGTGAGCTTATTATTTGAAGTTGTGTGCTGAAGTTTCTTCTGTTCTCAGATTGCACTTTCAAAAAGTGTGCATCTGTTCTCAAATGTACACTGCACATCACAATTTTTTTTTTGTGTGTGTGTGTGTGTGTATTTGCTCTTTTTGATGGAATCTAGGGCTACTTGTTAATATTAGATGTTAACTTATCAACTAGAAAGTTTTCACCATACAGTTTCTATGTTCTGAGTTATTTGCTTATAATGCTTGTAAACACTTGGGAGTTCCTGGCACATTGATATTGTCTTCAATGTCAACATGGAGGATGAACAGGTGTTCAGTTGTGAATGCCATATTACTGGTATGCAGTCCTTAATACCTACTCTTTGAGAAACCAGTCCTTTCTACTATTGTTGGAGGATGGTTGTTGAAATATATAAATATGCTGATATTTCACACAAGTAGATACAATTTTGGATTCTGTGGTCACAATTTTCGTTATAAATGTTAAATGAAGCACATTCATACAGTTTGCAGCCATCTGAGAACATTTATCAACCTTAAAAATATAACACTGAAATATCAAACTGAACATTAAAATTTAATAAAACTTTACAACACTGTACATATAAATGAAACAGCAGGAGTACAGCAGCATAATCTAACAGTAATGGTAACAACAATTTACAAGATGGATGCTAATATGGTGGTATAAGACCTATTTGTCTGTATTTCAGGTACGGAGATATCCCTTTGATATAGAATGACAATTTCTATATCTCTATTGAATGAAATTCTCTAAGTGAGATGATGATAAAATTTGGGATTTGTAGGTCAATGCAAATGCCATGCAGGGCAAGTTGTTACTGTTGATATTTTTACAGTTCATTGATTAATTTCAAGTGCACAAGTAGCACTAACCAAAAAGGTTAGTAGTTTAGGAGTTATAAAGTCTGAGTGCACCAAACTGTTCTAGGTTTCTGATCTATGTTGACCAAATTATCTTACTGAGGTCTGCTTACCCCAACCCCTTACCCAATTCCTGACTTGCACCACCAATTTTATAGTTGTTTTATTGTTGTAACTTATTATATTTTAGTCGAAAAAAAAGGTTTTATGCATTACCATTTCACTACTACAGGGTTTATTAAAATAATGTAAACATGCACTGTTTGTGGAGTGCATTTCATTAATAAGCCGTAGGCCCACCTCGGGCACTAAGAACAGACACAATTTGATGTGTAATAGACTTATACAATTCATACACATACAGTAATGGAATGTGGGATCATTCTTTCGGTAAAATTGGCCCAATTGTGCCAGTGATGCTTGAGGTGGAAAGTGTGATCTGACCTTGTGCTCCAGATATTCTCACAAATGTTCAATAATATTGAGGTCTGGAGATTGAGGTGGCCAGGGTAGCTGCTGTACCTTATCCTCATGCTCTGCAAACCACAACTTGACAGGTTTCGCACAATGCATGGGTTCATTATCTGCTTGAAACCAGGAACAGTCGTAGGGAACAATGCCCACAACATTGGGTGCAGGTGGTCCCCGAGAATGGATTCTTACATTGCAGATGTGACACAACCTTGCAGAATAACTAAGGCCCTAAGGAATGCCATGATATGGCACCCCACAGCATCAGGGATCCACCTCTATGCTTAACAGTCAGGGTGGTATGCTTCTGCAGGTTTTTGCCAGACGTTCACTCTACCAGTGGCAGGAAACAATGTGTAGCATGATTCATCAGTCCAGATGCACATTGCCAGTCTTTAGCATCCCAGTTTTTATGTGCTTTGCACTACCATACAGGTTTTGTTGCATTGATGTTGGTAATCAGAGGTTTGTGGATTGCAGCATGGCCATAAATACCAGCACGATGAAGTTTCTGACGAACTGTTATGACAGAAACGGGATAATTCTGACTGCTGTTCAACTCGGCGAGTATTGTATTATGCTGTTTTTTTCAGTGGTGTGGTATTGTGCTTGCCAACATTCACCTATCCCTATCTGACATATATAATCCATCCCAACATTCACCTATCCCTATCTGACAACTTCATATATGGCATCCACAATTTGTGCTTTTGGAGGCAACACCCTGTCCTTTTTGATAGGTAGTCAAAATCTTCAATACAGTTCCTCATGTTGCACCTATTATTTCCGCCATTCTGGTTACTGAAGCTCCTTCAAGACGGGCACCAATGATCATGCCTCTTTGGAGGTCACCGAGATTTGACATTGTCAACAATTACACCACAACAGCTGTTTCACCTGCACCTGTGGACTGCTAGGTGATAGCTGACATTGTACTTCTCCCCTATAGATACCTCACAGCGGTGACATCGTCCCTGTGACATGCATTTGGTGCATTGCGTGTACTCCAGTTGCAGTCGGTGTTTCCATTATTTTGATAAACCCCTGTAGGTGTATCTGCTATTGTCCTAGATGTGTTTCATAGTCTGATAGTTAAACCACATCTTTGGTAGGCAAGTGAAGAAAGGATAGCTATAAACACATACTAAGGTTAAGCATATGACTGCATATTATGCAACCATGAATTTTTATCGAGTGCAAGATGTAACGCTCCAAACAAACGCTAAATATTTAAAGTTTTATGCTCCGGATAACTTAGACGGGCGCCAGGCAATAATTAACAAATTGCCAAAATGTAGAATAAGTTGATTTAGGGTTCAAGTGCCAGCGAGCGTTCATAAGTAAGAGTCAAAAACGATTCTTAACAAAATAAGAGTTAATGTAAAAAAGATCCTAAATTAGCGTTGCTCAAGATAAAAAACTATAGACTCAAAAGTTTATAACAAAACAAAATAGATTTATTTCCAAAATAACTAACTCACCAAGACATCAATAAAAAACATCTCTTGTGCTACACGCACGGTGCTACGCACCTTACTACATCTCTCTGCTCTCTCTACAACTCTGCTCTCAGTGCTCAAGTGCTTCTCTCAAGTGCACGGTTTTGACAATGGGCCGGCACATGCCGGGAAAGACATTTGCATACAATGACGAAGGACGCAAGCTATGACGCAAGAGGGGGCGTGTCCTTGGCACGCGCTTTAACGGTTACGGTCGGAAGTTCGGAGTTGCGCGTACGCAACTCCTAGAAACTTGAAAACGATTGCTGTGATGCCGAAAAGGAAATAAAAATCCCCAAAATGATAAATATAACGTAAATTAAACAAAACTGGTTAAGGTAAAGCAAAAGTGAATGATGGGGCATCACAACTCCCCCTTCCAAAGGGAGTCAAAATGTTTGACCTAACAAATTTTGACGAGCAAATTTTGAATAAAGGACACATCTTACGTCATTTACACATGGCTGAACATAAATAAGTAAAAGTATGCTAGCGCAAATTTGGATATGATGAACTATTCTTACTTTGACACAATTTTCCAGCACAACCAAAGGTACCTCCTCCCTTTTCCTCCTAACAAAAATATGTATTTAACAGCTAACCTAGTGTACTTACGTACCAGTGGCTGTGACAGTTAACTGTATACTAGCATCATCGGTCTAACTAGTATCACATTCTGATACAAACTCGAAATTGGCATATCTTGAACTGTACAGAAAAACAGGTTAATCAACTCCTAGCTTTCTAAGTCTAATAAATGTTAAAAAGATGAAAAGAAAAAGTGATTCATTACATTTGTTGTTAGCGGGGTAATAACTTCCGCTTTTCCCCTAACCACAATAAAAATTCGTGAAAGCTAATTCTTCACCTAAATCACATAAAAAAACAGGTATTCGAACACCGTTATCTCCTCCTAATTACATTCAAATACGCAAAGCTAAGAAAAATTCAAAATTTACAAACAAGCGGGATTGTAATCATCCGCTAATTCTTCTCCTATTCACAGAAATCGCGATCTAGCTGAAATAAAAAATCATTAGTTACCTCCCCCTTCAGAGCTAACGTCCCCCTCCCAAAGGAGTTATGCTGATAACAACTCTGTTATCAGACTATGCCATTTGGGGACAGCTCCAAAAAGTACACAAAAAAAAAAATTCTGCAATCATCATCATGGTCATCATCTATATATACCAATAAATACTGTCAATGTCATCCCCAAAAATTACGTATCATTGACACATAAATATCACTGATGACACTGAACAGATTTAAACACATATACATAAATCGTATCTAAGAATAAAGAAAAAAGAGTGTAAATAATTTATAATATACGATGATAACATTTCATCCAATAACTTTTACATTAATCTCCTTTTTTTTTCACATAAATTCACTTTGGAATGCACGTTATTTTACAATACAAATTCTTAAATCACTAATTCTCTTTCACTCTTCTCATTCATATCCAGAAACATTTTACAATTTCTAAACTTTCCAATATCGACTTACAAAATTTTCAGCTATCAGTCAGCTGAAAAAAATCTACAAAAATACATTTTAACTCACGTAAATACAATAATTAGAACCTCGATGAACAAGAATGCAAAAAAAACTCTATTCACACAAGTATAAACTCGAACTACAACAATTTCACTTTCCAAAAATAAATATCGAACTCTAAAGTTTCAACAAGAAATTAAACATCGCTAACTATATAATTCACAATAAGGCTTCTTCTTCGTCTTCATCTATTCCAGAAAAAAAACATTTTATAACTCAATCAAGTGCCAAGTGAAAGAAAAATATACTTAAATTTCATTGTTGGCACTCCGTGGCGATAAATCATCTAGTCCGTTTCCGATAACATCCTTCCGTCGTCGTTGGGTGGCTTCACGTAAAGTTGTTACTGAAGATCTCGTTCAAGTCAAGTCGTCGCTGTAGAGCTCTCTCGTGACGTCATCTTCCCGATGTTCGCTGCCGGTTGTCGCTCTGCAGGCTCTGGTCGTTTCGTCGGCTTTTCGTTGCTCCGTGCGGATTTTTGAAGAACCTTTTCTCGTACTTTCTAGGCTTATTGGTGTCCGCCTCCAAATGACGCTTTAATAGTTGAGGACCTCCAGACTTGTCAGGAATACTTGCGGTCGGCACAACTTCTTGGTTGGTTTTTTCTTCACTTAAATCAGACTCAAAATTATTTTCATTATTATTACTTTCTTTTAAAACTTCTACTTTAAAAACCTTTTCAAAAACGGCTTCCTCATACGATTCTTCTACTTCACAAACTTCGTTATTTAAACACTCATTATTTGCACTAACGGGACATTTTATAGGTGCTTCTGAAATAATCTGTTCTGGACCACAAGGTAAGTCAAAAAGTCCACGGGACCGCGGCTGCACTGTCAATTGACATTCGTCATTAGTACCATCGAAAACTTGTTCCTTAGCAAACGGAAGATCGACTTCTGTATCGTTTCGATCTGTTATTTTAGTTACTTCGTGGCAATCAGTAACAAAAGGTAAAGCCATAGTGGCAAGGTATAACTCATGAGAGGGCTTTTCTTGAGGAACTTTGGCCTCTCGCTTCAAAGATCCCGATGAAAGTTTCCCGAATTTTCATTCCTTTGGTAACAGTATTTCTCAATATGTCCCAGTCGGCCACAAGAGTTACAAGTGAAAGATTGAGGTTGTTTAACCAAAGTTTTAGGTCTAGTGTTATGGTTCGAAGCGTGGCGTGGCAAAAAGTCTCTACTTCGTTCATATTCTATAGTTCTAGGCGCGTTCGGCGCAAATTGTCGGGACCGTGTAAATTCCGGTCGTGCGGGAGTCATTCTACGCGACTCAACCTGATATCGCTGCTTTGGCGGGAATGGCATCCATTGTTGGTTATGTGTATTTGCTGCAGATTCTCTTCTTGCAGTGTATTGCCGAGCCAATTTGACTAACTTGGAAACTGAATTTATGTTTCGTACTTCTAGGAATTCTCGGATGGGCAAAAGTAATTGAGACAATATGCAATTTACAATATCAATTTCAGCGGCATCAGCATTGTACAGCTGGTATAACTCTACTGTACCCCATATGAATTTTTCTATGTCATCTCTTTCCCTTTGTCTTCGTGAAAACAACTCTGTAGCTAGTTCTGTAAAATCATTATAAGCCGGATATATGTCCATGATTTCGTTTTTAAATTCTTCCCAAAGTTCTATGCCATGACGACATCCTACGTTATTCCACCATTGCTTAGCACATCCAATTAGGCAAGATACTGCTAAAACAACTTTTTTATTGCTTGGCACTTCATGTAAACGGAAGTGCTCCTCCATGGACTTGACAAATGTCCACGATGACGGACGTTTCGAACCGTCGAACCTTATCTCAGGTAAAGGCCAATTAACATAAGGACTATAGTTAATGGATGGGTTGGCAAATCGTCGTTGTGGCGGTTGAAAATACTCTGTTCTATCGCTTGCTTCTGGCGGAACAGAAAATGGAACCTTACGTTCAAAGTTTCTTCGTTGGTGAACTGACGTAGCATTGTCAGCAAATTTAGGGGTTGTTGTCGTTCCCCTTTTCTCCCGATTATCATCAAGCAGATTCATTAGCACTTCTGCTTCCATCATTACCTCTTGCAATCTACCCTTTACTCTTTCTATGTCGGGAGTCATTATGGCGGAATCGGCCATATTGTTAGCAGACATGTTTAGCGGTCTGCCGAAATTTGGAATTTTGGAAATTTTGAAAACCTTTTTATCTTGAGCAGCGCTCAAAGGTACTGCTATACAACAATAATAAAGCTATAACTAAGCTTTACAAAAATATAAATTTGCTTATAAAAAAAAAATTTCTTATCATCCTACGTACTTGTGTGTCCGGACACTTCTAATCATTACATACGACAATTATCTTAAATATTCAGCAATATCTACGCTGAAACTTCAGTACCTTTGAATAATACACAAAAATGTTAAGCTACTTGCTCAACAAAAATTTTCGGCTTAAGCTGCCGTTAAATCTACAACTAGTACATACAACTATTGAGCTCAAAAAATTACTATCTTTAAATACTGGCGAGTCCCTGTTCGCTGCGCCACTTCTTTTATGTGACTCTGTAACGCTCCAAACAAACGCTAAATATTTAAAGTTTTATGCTCCGGATAACTTAGACGGGCGCTAGGCAATAATTAACAAATTGCCAAAATGTAGAATAAGTTGATTTAGGGTTCAAGTGCCAGCGAGCGTTCATAAGTAAGAGTCAAAAACGATTCTTAACAAAATAAGAGTTAATGTAAAAAAGATCCTAAATTAGCGTT
The DNA here is from genome assembly GCA_038380435.1 of Ryuthela nishihirai. Classification (NCBI taxonomy): domain Eukaryota; kingdom Metazoa; phylum Arthropoda; class Arachnida; order Araneae; family Heptathelidae; genus Ryuthela; species Ryuthela nishihirai. Next base: position 5,849,524 of record JAWZYU010000007.1, read on the forward strand.
GCTCAAGATAAAAAACTATAGACTCAAAAGTTTATAACAAAACAAAATAGATTTATTTCCAAAATAACTAACTCACCAAGACATCAATAAAAAACATCTGTTGTGCTACACGCACGGTGCTACGCACCTTACTACATCTCTCTGCTCTCTCTACAACTCTGCTCTCAGTGCTCAAGTGCTTCTCTCAAGTGCACGGTTTTGACAATGGGCCGGCGCATGCCGGGAAAGACATTTGCATACAATGACGAAGGACGCAAGCTATGACGCAAGAGGGGGCGTGTCCTTGGCACGCGCTTTAACGGTTACGGTCGGAAGTTCGGAGTTGCGCGTACGCAACTCCTAGAAACTTGAAAACGATTGCTGTGATGCCGAAAAGGAAATAAAAATCCCCAAAATGATAAATATAATGTAAATTAAACAAAACTGGTTAAGGTAAAGCAAAAGTGAATGATGGGGCATCACAAAGAGCTTAGGTCAAATGTTGCTGAGACTCAGCTTTCTCCTGATATGCAAGACATTCAATCCCAAAATTTTAATTGGGGCAGGGGTGGCTCAGTCTGTAGCGTGCCAGGCTCATAATCTGTAGTTCCCAGGTTCGAGTCTCGGCTGGGTCAACGTTGAGATTTATCTCCACAAAATTCCCTGCCCTGCCCATGGTCAGTAGGGGACACCGATGGGCTTGGAAAAGCTACCGTCCATTGGATGGTACATTAAGCCGAGGCCCCATGTGCGGGAGAGCCATAACCTGTGCACGTTAAAGAACAAGCTGGATGGTCTTCACAGGAGGCTACCATCTGTCTCCCAATAGCTGTTCCAGTGGGTCCCCTCCCCTAACCTTCTCTGAGCTTTGGGGTCGATGTGACCTGGCCATTTAGCCCATTGTATGCAAAAAAGTGCCACTCAGAGGTAAAACAGCCAAACCCAAAATTTTAAGTTTCTCTGAAAATTTTTATTATTTATGTAAAAATTTAGATTATGCTGAAGTTAAACTGCTTAATGCAGTTATAAGAGAAATCCATAGGGATGTTTGGCAAAAAAATATTCTTAGATAACAAGAAAAGTAACATCTGTAGTATTTAATAGCTGCTGCTGCTGCTGATGCACTTGTGTGATATCAACACCCAGATCAAATATACATTAGCAACAATCATTGTTTTTAGTAATCTTTCTGTAGTAGGGACTTGTGTACTTTTTGCATAAATTTTAGTACTGGAATCTTAAAATTTTGTGAATTCTACAGGCATTAAGAATTTTTGCATTAAACTTTTAATATCTAGTGTAATGAAGCTTATTTTTTTCACATTTTCTTGTAATTCTTAAATTTATAAACTAATGCAAATTATATTTTGCCTAATACTGTTCTTTATTTGTTATTAGAAATCACAAAGAATAACAAAACCGAAGCCATTCAATTTTACTGAGAGCAGAAAGCGAAAATTGGATTCTGACATGACAGGAAGCAGCCAAACTCTTGCAGAACAAGTGATGGCTTTTCACAAGCAAACACCAGATAGATATCATGGTACTAGTTCAGCCCAAGGTAAGAATTTGAAATAAATAAAACAATTTATGGGGGAAAAGTTGAAATATCATCAATAAGACTAATATGTGATGTTTTGGTTTCATGAAATATACTAACATGCAGCCATCTGTTGTACTTGTAATTTCTTTATGGAAACGAACTTGTCTTCAAATTAAATGGCATAGTCATTGTTGATAATGCTTATATTGTGTATGGTCTTCCCAGGGAAGGTTGTTGGTTACCTCAGTCAATAGCATGCCAGGCTCGATTCCCATCTGTGTTACCATTGAGATTTATCTCTGCTAACCCTCTCCCTGCCTTTGATAAGAAAGAGAACACTGATGGTCCATCCATTGAATGGGACATTAAGCCATATCGCGTGTGTTAAAGAAGACACTTGATGATGGCCTTGGCAGGTGGCTTCCATCTGTCTCCTAACAGCTGTCCAGCAGATCCCCATCTCCAATATTCTCTTGGGGTCCTTGTCACTGACCACTTATCCCATTGTGTGCAAAAAGTGCTTCTCAGAGGTAAAACAAACTGACTTCTCAGGGGATAGCACAATCAAGTAGGGCCAGATTAACACATTAGTAATTGGACATATTGCAGTACTCTTTGTTACTACCTCCTTGGGAGCAAGTACCTTAACCCTTTCACTGCCATTTTGATTTTCTTTAAACTTCATGTATTTATGCTAAGGGATTTACTATGACCATGTAACATAAAAAAATTTGGTTTTGTTTTAGCAAGGGTTATAATTAATTACTGGTATGGAACTTATGCTCCCCAGTGGTATTTTCCAATTGGGATATTGTCTCAATAGTATTTTATGTAATTAAAAAAAAATGTATATTCTAATATTATCCTGAATTGTTTATTGAAATGAATGCAACAAATGCAAAACATGGAATAACAGTGAAACAATGACAATTCGTATGAATAATACAGTATAAAACAAATTTTTTAGAAAGAGTAATTTAGCACATGGTATAGACAGGTTTCGTTGAAGTGTGCAAATTGATTTTCATAATCGTTATTAAAAAAAACCTCCATTTTCTGTTGCACCTGAAGGCAGTAATGATTTTGATGACAGCATTGTACAATTTTATTAGTAACAAATCCATAATGATTGACTATAGGGAGCAGGGGGTGGGGAGGTGAGATACAGAATTTTTGCTTTTTGGTGGGGGAGAATATATAGTAGGGGATAGAACCCTTTTGTTGCTTTTGGTTATGATAAGAGAAGCTGTGTGTCATATTTGGTATCTTGGTTCTTATCATTTAGAAGTTATTCTGCCAATTTTTTTAGAGGAGTTGGGAGATGAAAATGTTCAGAGACCAGATCCTCATTTATTTTGAATCATAAGAGAAAGTTGTTATAATGAATTGCATTGTCCTAGCTCTTACCTTTTAAGAGGAGTTAATGAAACAAATGGGTAAAGATAAACTCACACATATACATACAGTAGAAAATATAAACTCTGAGAGTCTTAATATTTTATATTTAGGAACATCTGTCTCAAGTGTTTTACAGATAGAATCTTTAAAATCTCCACAAATATTTTGAACTATCTGTGTATATATATATATGTTTAGCCATATAATGTGTTTGGTAGCTTTTTTTTATGAAAAAAAAAAAGCTACCAATTTTGCTTAATGAATATAATTGATCACAAATGTGATTTCTGTAGATAGCTACTTACTGTAGAATAATTAAGTGTGCAATGTCTACCAACCAATCATTATCAGCATACACAAAAATATTTACTCAACAGTTACGAATGAATTTCTCAGTAATTGGATAAATTAGACTACATTGCTATAAGGAACGAAAAAGTAAAAAAAAAAAGCTGGAGCCAGGAAAATTTTGCAACATTTTGAACTCCAGCAAAAATAGCTGCTCTGGGCAGCTCTATAACCCTGCTGCTTTGGACAACTGATCGCAAATCAGTATACTTCGGCCAACCCAGTTTCAAGACATGGGTATACTACCTTAGAATTCCAAGTTCAGATTAACCATTTATGTGCCTATATGCAAGTATAACACTAGTTCCTGCTGTTTTCATCAGTATTAAAAAGTATGCATACCATAGACTTTGGTTTGTAGCTGCTGCTTTTGTTAGTATGAAAAAGTATGTGTTCTGCAGACTTTCAGCACTGTAAAAATGTAATTGAACAGAATTATCCATAGTAAATACACAGATTACCTGTAGAAATAGACTTCAACAATAGTTAAAAACATCTGAAAAAAAAATTATCGCTGACATGGCGGGAATTGAACCCGTAACTCTCTAGGTCTATTTCTGCAGGTAATCTGTATACTCTGGATAGATTTTTAATAATAAACGCTTAAGTGTGATTGACCTATTCATTAACATCTAAATCATTAGCAACAATTGGAAAAGTTGCCTCTCCTGAAGTATAGATGATTCAGGGTCTGTCACATCTCAATTAAAGATTTGTAGGTCTTACTCTGGAAGGATTTTTTTATCACCAACATGATAAAAAAAATTATTAATCGAGTCATTGCTGACTTGGCACGCGTTCTCAGAATCCATGGCTGATCAATTTATTTCATCAGATTTTGGCATTCTGTAAATCCCGATGTACTTCACTGAAATGTCCCAAATTTGTAGGCGGGTTCCCCTGCCTGACTCCGTGTTGGGTTGGAAAATCAACCAAGTTGTCCCTAGCTGCAATGGGACACCTCAATAATGCCTTTGAAAATGTGGGGAATCTGGCATTGGCAGCAGATTTAAATGCTATTTTAACTCTTTACATTCACATAGGGAGCAGTAAATGGCAACAATATATCTGACATTGATTCTCATTTTCTGTAGGAAAGCAAGGTAAATATTTTTGAAAGCAAAAAAAAAATATCATATATATTATTTTTGAAAGCAAAAAATATATTATGCTTCTAGCAGCTTGCCCCCCCCTCCCCCCTCCGATTTGGATTTTTGACTTGAAATTTGGCACTACGATCTGGACCACAACCAGAAACATTCTCTGAAAATTTGAAGCATGTACATTGATTTCCTGATGAGTTATGGCTGCCACAGACACCTTCTTTTATTATATAGATGTGTGGCAATCAATGCTTCGATGTTGTCATGCATGCAATGCTGTTGCCGTTCGCAACTTTGAGCACCTTCTTTAAATAAACATGTTGTTCACACTTGTTTCCATTCATTTATGTACCAGCTCCACCGATATTTCTGTCGGTGCCCTCTAGCACCAAAGGGTTACGTCAGCTGACATACATTCATAGACGAAAAAAGATTTGTCTTGATATTCCCTATCTCCCATTGAAATTTGTACAGAGAGTTTTGAAACATCCTGTATAACAGTACATATGCATTGATTTTTGACTATCAGCAAATTCAAGAACAAGGACAATTTATTTTACTTAAAAACTAAATCATTTGAATAAAAATTAAACTAAAAATAGGTAAAGAATTAAGAAAAAATTTAAAATATTTCAAAGCATTTAAATTGAATACAAATCAAATTTGGTTACATTATAATTATGAAAAGTTAAATTTCAAAACAGTGCTAAAAATTTCATTTAAAAAATTTGCAATTTCTTAATATTAGCCATGAAATTACTTTCGTTTAAGATAAAAATAGCATTAAAATAAGTCCCACCTTTTAAAAACAGTTTTTCTAACATAATCCATAATCAGTGTCATTTGAGAGTGCCACATTTTGAGAACAGCAGTTTTTTTAATAGAAATGTAATATAGTTTTTTTTCTGGTAGTTTCAAAATAGTTATTATTATTATTATTCATTTTAATTGCATTATATGTTTGAGGGACAATAAAATGAATTCTGAAAGCAACAAAATAGGGGAAATTTTTTTTTAAATTTAAAGCCTATAAAATATTTACTGAAAGCAATGTGCATAATTACTGGATGATACTTCCAGTAGTAATAATAATATTGTACATTAAAAGTTTCAAAAACTATCAAACTTTGCTACACAGAAATGTAAATCAAATTTGTGGAAATCGAAACCAATTAATATTCCATGTGTGGTATAACAGGGGAAAGACATACTAATGCTTCACTTCTTCATGCTACTTAGAGTGACTGAAGCAGTGAGTGCAATGCTATGTATGACTAATGTATGAGCAATGCTACACAAGTACAGGTGGATTATTTTAGAATATTTTTTTCAAGCTGATCAACAGGAAAATATATATATATATCAATTAGCATTCTACATATCCTTTTCAACATTTGATTAAAAACAATTTAAAAAATATTTCCATTAAAAAAATTCAAACTGTAGTATGAAAATGATGTATCATTTTTAGGTTTTAACTAAGTATTAACACTTCAGTACAGACTGAGAAACAGTCTTTCATGGCAACAAAACCGATTGCCCACAGTTTTATGTAAAAGGCCTTTGACAGTTGTGACTCTCAGTATGCAGGTCAGATAGCGATGGCTTGTGCAGGATCCATGGCTGAAACTGCATCTTGTGTACTTTTTTGATATTGAAATTTAACTCTGTAGCTAATAATCTGTAACCAATAATCAATATTTATTTATAATGCATTGATTAATAATAAATATATTACATCAATGTGCCAAATACCCCCATTTAACCACAGATAACACAAATAACCCCCATTTAACACAGATTCGTTATAACATTTTCTTTTACCTCTTTTTACTAAAACATCTTTAAAAAATCATGATGTGTACCTAGGTAAATATGCATCAATATATTGGGTATTTGGATCTCCGTAGCCCATGGCTTTTTGAGGATGATGATATTGGGTATCAGTCCACCTGGTTGTAATTACTTGTAAATGAAACATAATTTTTTTACAGAAGTTATAGCCTATAGAATTCAGTTCTGCTTTTTAAGAACATGAATCTGAGCCAGAAAGGGTGTTGACATTTAAAGTGTTACAAGGAAACCCTTTCATGGTGGATGCTGTAAGACTAGGTTGTGACCAGTTAATGGAATAATATAGAATATGAGAATATAGAAATTACATTCAAATATTATGTGCAAAATGGAGACAAGCAAACAAAGATACGTTCTTTCCTTATTAAGAAATGAATTGTAAAATTATCTAATCGATCATATATGTGCGCATTTATGTAAATTTTTAACAAAACCTGCAAATTATAATTACTTTTTTGAAATTATGTTGAAAAATTCGTTGAAATAAAATATCCATTGTAATACAAAGCAAAAAGAAAAAACATTTAATGCGGGTATGCCCAGAATGCATCTCCCATGTTAAAGGGGGATTACCTGTACTGGAATTTATTAGTTTGTGTAAGTGCTTATAATTTCTCCAAATTTTTGTTTTCCCAGATCAAAATTTTCATCATGTAAAGTTGGCAGCTCTGATTATCCTACTAAGCATTGCACCACAGACAGAAATTGGTTTCAATAAAGAAAAAAATATTTCTTCTACTTCTTGCCTTCAGAGTGTAGATCTCCATGTTACAAATGTAATCAGTGGTGACCCCACACAACATGCATACTAATATCCCATACTTTGCAAGTTTCTCCAGACTGTTTTGAATCTGAGCTGGCCTCTCCAAAGAAGCATGGCTTTATCTAGTGACAATTCTTGTGATGGATTAATGATTAACTTTTGTATAAATGCTCCAAAACTGGATATATTTTGTACAACCTATCTACTTCATCACCTAATTCAACATTGGCACTATAATGTCAGGAATTCCAAATTTGTGTGATGAGCTTAGTACACTTATAAGAGATGTATTCCCTTATTAAAAAAAAAAATACCAACACAAACATACCCTTGCATAAACATTCTGCTAAAAGCACAACTATTATGTTCTAAAATACAAGAGATGGCAGGAACATCCAAAGAAAAGTCATACAAAAATCACCTATGGATAGCTGCAGAACTACACTGCAAACATTGAAATTGCCCCACCCAAAAGGAGTGAGGCGATAGGGGTGAAATGGAGTACAGACATAGCAATACATATTGGCATACCATGATTTAATTTGCAACCACTTACAGTGGTTAGAAGATGAGATAATTCAGCACAGTGTGGTTGCACTGTTGTGAACAGCAATACGGCGTGGCATGGAGTCGTACAGTCGATGGATATGGTCCTGAGGAATTGCACACCAAGCAGTGTTGACTTGCTCCCAGAATTCATTGAGATTCCATGCTGGCTGGTGAGAATTGCACATGTCGCCCAATGTGGTCCCACAGATTTTCTATTGGAGATAAATCTGGAGATCGTGCTAGCCATGGCAATACTTGAACATGTTGCAAACATTGGAGACCCTAGCAGTGTGTACACGGGCATTGTCATGCTGGAAAATGGGCTGCTGCATGCCTCCCAAAAATGATAATAAAACTGGCTGCAGAACCACGCTAACATATCGTGCAGCCATCAGTGTTCCCGTGATGCAGCAAGAGGTGACCTGCTTGTTGTATCCAATAGCACCCCATACCATTATGCCTAGCTGACAGGCGGTGTGCCGATCACGAACTAAAGCTGGATCCGTCCTCTCGCCAGGTTGTTCCCATACACGGACTTGTCGATCGTCAGCACCCAGACAGAAACAAGATTCATCACTAAATACAACAGTGTTCCATTCGTGACCTCAGTTCGCATGACTTCGGCACAAGGCCAGAAGAGCACTGATGGTTTGCAGTCGACGTAATGGTTACTTAGAGCGCAGGTGTGCATCATACAACCTTCGATTTACCTTTCGAGTCATTATGGGGACGTCCATGGCTGCTGACACAGCCTTTCAAATATTGTTTCAGTGCTCTGTGGTGATGAACAAGCATGTCGAACAATGTGCCTATCAAGCCGTGCTGACGTCTGTCAGACAGCACTACTCCCTCTGTGACGCAGGTTAGAACCTTCATTTTGCCACTGTTGCCAACAGCATCCAACAGTTCGTGCATCCCAATGAACATGGGTAGCGACACGACTTTATAGTCCATCCAGCTTCACATAAGCCTATAATTCTTCCTCTCAAAAGCATCCAAATGACGACAAACCTTCCAACAGGTAGGTTTATCGCCATTGGATGCTTTTGAGAGAGGAAGAATTGTTATATATTATTATATGCTGAAAATGCTTGGTGCGCATGACTGATAAACCTGCCTGTTGGCAAGTTTATCGGTCATGTGTACCAGGCATTTTCAGCCTTCGCTGAACAATTTCCAAGCAGAACCACCTAATCTCAACCATTCGCATGACTTCCATCTGCATAAACACAATACCATCCATGTTCCTTCTTGCACCTTTTATCTCTTGAGCCATACATGCCATTATCTCCAGATTATCATTATTTTGCATATCTTGACTGTGCACACCCACCCTTCTATTTGAATGTTTGTACGACATGTCCTTCTGGGTGGGGCACTTTGAATGTTGAACAGTGTACGTTAATTCTTGTTGCTGTTGTGGGGTTCTAGGCCTGAAATCCCATGCTCAACAATATCGTGAAATTCATAGTAAAAATATTAATGTCAGAAGGCCCCTGCATAGCCAGTGCACAGGAGCTGTTCATTAATCTATCCCAGCAATCAGTTCTTTGTAGTGATCAAGTGCTGAATTGAACAGATTTCAATACCATGTTCAATTCCAGATATAGAAATGTTATAGATTCTTTCAGTTGATTGGCTGTAATTCAAATAAGGGCATTGATAGTTTTGAACAGACAATAATGCTTTTGTAGTTTTCTCAAAATCAAAATTTTTTTTGTCAATTCCAGTCAAATTTGAACCACCTTTTTATACCTATTTCATTAAAAGTTAAATTATCCTGTACTCATCATCATACAAGAATTAAGTGTGCATTCCTCATTAATCCAAGAGTGATTACTCTTTTGTCTTTTAGCTGTTCCATGTACATTTTTGATGGCCATGAATTAATTTTCTGTTTTCTGTATGTGCCTTCTTTGGTTGACCTTGAATATCCATCTATATAGACAAAAATTATGCCATACATTTTGCTGTATTGTGTGGAAAAATTATGGATGGTCCAGATGATTGTAGTGCCTACTTCAAATGTATTTCAACATAATTTGCTTTATTTTTTTTTTCCATTGCATTTGTATTTTTGTGAATGAATATTCACAGTATGTTTTGGTGAATATAGATGCAAAGGCCATATAAGTTTGTAAATACATATAAAGTTTGATAGATTCACACTTTTTAATTTTTTTTTAATGTTTATACTTTTACTGAATTATAAGGCATATGTTTGTGTACGCTTTCAAGAAATGTCTTGATTTATAAAAAATTAAAGGGAGGGAGGGGGTTGGCTAGGTCAGTAACATACCATGATTGTAATTTTCAGTTCCCAGGTTTGAGACTACTTGTGACACTGAGATTTATTTCCTCTAATCAAGGCAGCCCTAGGCGTGTGGAACCACATCATCATAACATGATGGTTAAAACCATTCTTCTTGGCAGTGGTTGCCACTAAAAGCTGGTGTGTGAGGTATGCCGGAGCCACTTCAGGTGCCACTTCCTACATATACAGGGTGTTTAAAACTCTGTACAAATTTCAATGTGAGATAGGGAACACCAAGAAAAACTTATTTCGTCTATGAATGTATGTCTGCTGATGTAACCTTTCAGTGCTAGAGGACACTGTTTGGTGGCACTGCAATTGACTAGAGGGGGGAAATGTGAATGGAGAACAGACTTGTGTTTGCTGTTGGCATTCTTAAATCAGACACATTATGTGTAACCTGGAGTGTTTCATGCAGGGCTGGCACGGGACGAGTTCAGGGCATTCCCCAGAACCCGGCCCCATGCTTTAAAAGGCTCTGCGGTCCACAAAAAGCTAATCGTAAAAAAAAAGCCATTTTCCTATCTTTAACACAGCTGCCAACACAATGTATCCTCGTTCCTCTAGCTCCACATCCCACCACCAGAGCGCGTGCCAGTTATTTTCCCAATAGTAAATTTAATCACAGAATCCGTTAATCAATGACTATTCTTTCAATAGGAAGCAAAATAATGAAATCGGTCAATTTTGATGACATAATTAAAGATTTTGCAGTGAAAAGGGCGAGAAATTATGTAATATTTATAATATACTCAGTGTTTCTATAAGTTGTATGTAGATATGTACTGCACTTTGTACGTATAATAAATAATTTATTATAAGATTTAGAAGTACATATAAATGCATTTTTTTTGGTCCCGCACAATTTTGGAACCCAGCGCTAGTTTCACGACTGCTGAGATGGCTGACATGCATCTGGCATATGAGACTGCCAATGGAAGTGGAAGACCTGCTGCGAAATTGTACTGACAGCTCTTCCCAGACGTGCCAAACCACCAAACATTTGTGCGTTTCCACTGGCAACTGCGAGAAACTGGAACATTCCATGCACACTTCTGACATGGAAGAAGAGATCTTACGGTGGAAGAACAGATCTCCAGGCACAAGCACGTGAGCTGTTGCATGTAACCTCGGTGTGAACCACGCCCTTGTGTGGAGAGAGTTGCATGAGCAGCAGTTACATCTGTTTCATCGTTAGAGAGTCCAGAAATTGCAACCTCAGGATTACCCTCTTCGTGTGGAATTTGTGTGTTGGTTTCAGCAGCAGTTCCCAGTGCAGCCTGATTTTCCAGCTCATGTGCTCTTCTCAGATGAGAGGCCTCTTTCACACTGAGCGTGTGTTTAATGTGCACAATTCTCATGTTTGGGGGCACAAAAATCAACATGCACCAATGGCACATGGTCATCAATAACGATTTGCTGTCAATATTTGGGCTGGTGTCATCCATGACTTTTGATTGGGCCATACTTGTTGCCTCCCCAATTCAACAGGCAGATTTATCGGGTATTTCTTGAAGAAACTTTGCCGGAACTGCTGGAAGATGTTCCTGTAACTATTTGCAGATGAATGTGGTTTCAGCATGACGGGTCGCCAGCACACTTTAGCAATGATTATCTGAACGCCACTTTTGAGGGCCGATGGGTAGACTGGGTGGACCCGTCACCTGGCCACCAAGATCACCTGATTTAACAAGTGTCGATTTCTTCCTCTGGGGACACATGAAGAACCTCATGTATCAGACTCCTATGACTCAGATGAAGACCTTGTTTCAAGAATCGTTATCACTGCTGCAACTGTTTGCGAAATTCTGGGAATCTTTCAACACGTACGACAATCAATGCTTCGACACTGTCATGCATGCAATGTTGTTGCCGGTTGCAACTTTGAGCACTTCTTGAAATAAACATGTTGTTCACACTTGTTTCCATTCATTTATGTACCAGCTCCACCAATATTTCTGTCAGTGCCCTCTAACACTGAAGGGTTACGTCAGCGGACATACATTCATAGACGAAAAAGGTTTGTCTTGGTGTTCTCTATCTCCCATTGAAATTTGTACAGAGATTTTGAAACACCCTGTAGACATGAGATTGTGTAATATTTTTATTACATATTCAGAGCTGCCAACTAGTCTGATTTCAATTTTTGAAATCAGACTAGTTGGCAGCTCTGAATAAATTTCTCCAATTTTTGATTTAAAATCTGGTTTTGTTTGTGAAAATCCGATTTTAGGATATATTTTTTTTCAGTTTTACATTAATGAAAATCTTCCTCCAAATTGTACAGTATTTTTGCCCTTTTCCTAAAAGGATAATATTAATGAAAGGGAAGAATTTCTGATTTAACTTTTACTGTACTAAAGGTGCAGCTATGACACCACTCCTTAATCTGTTCTTGCTTGTGGTCTCACCTGTGCACTAATCAGAGGAAATCTATGACTCTAGCTGACCATTTCCAGACAGAACACATGGCAAAGTCCATTTCTAAATTATTTTACAGAGTTGAAAATCAGAGATTGTTTTTAAATGGGTATTTATTGAACCTATACCTAACTCTCCCAGCTCTGGCCAACTAAACACTAATTAGATTCCTTAGAATCAGAAACTTCAGAGTGAAAGAAATAATACAGATTAGAGAACTTCCCCAATTTGTGGGCCATGATTTACATTGCAACTTAAATGAGTCTCATGCCCATCTATTTTTATCTTGGACTTTTGGGTTGATAAGGGATTAAAACTTTTTTCTTTCACTAGCATTGAGGCACTTTCAATTATGATCAGTTATGCACTTTATGTTCCCTTCTGTTGTGTTACTTATCTTCCTGTAGCATTCTGTTTGTCATTTGTTGGCCGATGTCAGTTTTGTTTCACCATAACATCATAACTCTGCAGCTGATCACAAGAGGTATGTATCATTATTTTACATCCAAGCTACATGAAAATGCCTCTCAGAGCCTATTAGTCGATTATTAATCAGTTAATCATATTTACGTATTGATTGTTAGTCATTAATATCAAAAACGTATAGATGCAGCGACTTGGCTATGGTAAGCCAATGCTTTCCATGCTGCATGACAAGCTCCCAGTGCTGGCAATCCAAGTGTTTAAAAAAAAAAGTTGCAATAACATTTGTTGTTATTCCTGATGTATTGTAAATGGTAGCTTTTGAAATATATTGAATGATCTATTATTGACTAGAGGATGATGCCTACATATTGAATATTAATTATTAGTGACTAAGCTACCTTTAGCCGTCCCATGGCTGAGTGGTTAGTGCGCTTGGCTACTGATCTAAGGGACCTGGGTTCGAGCCCCAGATAAGGTATGGGCGCTTGTGTTGTTTTTCTGCTGAGGTCCTGCCATCCTTACAGACCTTCTACTATGGCATATAAACTGATAGGCTCCTATCAGACCTCTGTGGCAAGTAGCTGCTTGAGGGGGTATTTTATAAGCTACCTTTAATATAAAAAATGTACAGATTTCCTGTGCTGCATACGAAGCTTGCTACTGCTGACGATCCAAGCACTGTACAAAAAAAAACATTGGACCACCTGCACCCAATATTGTGGGTTGTGGGTATTGTTCCCTAATGACCATCCCTGGTTTCAAGTGGATATTGCACCCGTGCATTGTGCGAAACGTGTCAAGTTGTGGTTTGCAGAGCATGAGGATGAGGTACAGCAGCTACCCTGGCCACTTCAATCTCCAGACCTCAATATTATTGAACATTTGTGGGAATATCTGGAGCACAAGGTCATCACACTTTCCACCTCAAGCATCACTGGCACAATTGGGCCAATTTTACCAAAAGAATGATCCCACATTCCATTACTGTATGTGTATGAATTGTATAAGTCTATTACACATCAAATTGTGTCTGTTCTTAGTGCCCGAGGTGGGCCTACAGCTTATTAATGAAATGCTCTCCACAAACAGTGCATGTTTACATTATTTTAATAAACCCTGTAGTAGTGAAATGGTAATGCATAAAACCTTTTTTTTTTGACTAGAATATAATAAGTTACAACAATAAGCATTGATTAGAGTAAAAGAAAATATAAAAAATAATACATTACCTTCTCTCCTATAAAATTGGTGGTACAAGTCAGGAATTGGGTAAGGGTTTGGGGTAAGCAGACCTCAGTAAGATAATTTGGTCAACATAGACCAGAAACCTAGAACAGTTTGGTGCACTCAGACTTTATAACACCTAAACTACTAACCTTTTTGCTTAGTGCTACTTGTGCACTTGAAATTAATCAATGAACTGTAAAAATATCAACAGTAACAACTTGCCCTTCATGGCATTTGCCTTGACCTACAAATCCCAAATTTTATCATCACCTCACTTAAAGACATTCATTCAATAGAGATATAGAAATTGTCATTCTATATCAAAGGGATATCTCTGTACCTGAAATGCAGACAAATAAGTCTTATATAAACAGACCTAATGTCACCACATAGCATCACTTCACTAAAGATAGCCCCCTTGGTGTGAGCGCCTGTACGCGGTGAGGGGGACCACCCTGTGAAGGTTCCGCTGGCTCGGTTACCTTCGCAGGGTCGTCCTAAACGCTCGCCCGCGTGTTTGCCGTGCGCGGAGACCTGTGTCCCTGGAAAGGAGGATCCTGGCAGTTGCTCAGGGGTCCCCCGTCTTCTCTCCCCGGCTCATGACTGGTGGGGTCCCCTTTGGCCGTTTTGCCATTGGGGAGCCTGTCTGTCGCGGGGCTGGGCAGCGACTTCCGGGGCCGCTGCTATACACTGCTTTGGCCTCTGCTTCAGGTAAACGGGAGGTCCTGGGGTGGCCCCCTCAGGATCAATCGGCTGGTGGGCTGGTCCTGCTAGGGTCAACTATGCAGATCGGTGAGTAACCTTGTCCACCGTCCGGACAACGGTTTGCGAGTTTCCCCACACATTCACTAATTTTGTAGTTTTCTTTCTTTTGTGAGGCCAGCTCTTACCTCACACTTTATTGATTTGTTGCTTATTTTCTTTTGTGGGAACTCAGATGAGTTTCTCACCACTTCTCTTTTTCTTTTCTTTTTGTTTTGTTGTGCGGGCTTGGCTCACTGCCTGTATGGGTATGGTGCCCGGGCAGCCCTGGCGCCCGACTGGGCATCCCCTTGTTGGACTCCATGGTGGGTGGGGACAACGGGCACTGAATTTTCTAAAACAAACATGAGTTCCACAACTCAAAATTCATCGGTCAATGCTGCCAAGAGGGCTCGCCATGAACCCCCAACTTCTTTGTCTTTGCCTTCATCTTCGTGTGTGTCTCTGTCTCCGAAGTTCCTGATCATCCACTCTACGGGTGATCAGGTTCTTGGAGACATGTCCCCTTTTTTTATAAATAAGGGTATTCTAGGTCTTGCGGGAGAGCCGAAATCAGTCAAGCACCTAAGATCTGGTGACTTGCAGGTGGAGACTGCATGCTCCAAGCATTCGGAGCTTCTCTTAAAGGTTACAGCGATTGATGGAGTGGCTGTCGAAGTCACTCCGCACAAGACGCTCAATTCCTCCCTGGGTGTGATCCCCGAGTGGGGCCTCTTCAAGGTTTCTGAGGAGGAAATCCTCTCGGAGCTTTCGGCCCTGGGAGTGATCGCAGTCCACCGGGTTTCTTCACGCCGTAATGGAAAGTTAGAGCCCAGCCGGGTATTTATTCTAACTTTCAACACACCACGCCTGCCTACTTCCATCAAGGCAGGGTACTTACACTGCGAGGTGCGGCCATTTATCCCCAATCCTCTGCGTTGCTTTCAATGCCAGAGGTTTGGCCATGCCCGCACCGCATGCTGGGGCAAGCCCACCTGTGCTCGTTGTGGCAGTCAGGATCACCTTGAACCTGACTGCACAGCAGAAAAGGCATGCTGTGTGAACATCCGGCGTACTCCTGCGACTGTCCGAAGTGGCTGGAGGAGAAAGAGGTACAGTGCCTGAAGACCCTCCACAACATCAGCTATCCAGAGGCGAGAAAGCTCGCTGCACCGCCTGCCCCACCTGGCAAGGTCTCCTATGCCGGTGCGGTGGTCGGAAAGCCCGTCGTTAAGATGGCTTCCGTGGCGGTGCAGACCGACATCAGCGTTCCACCAGCTGAATCTTTCTCGCCTGCTGCTAAGTACCTCTTGACGCAGGCGAAGCCGATGTCGGTGTCAATCTCGACATCAACACCGGTTTCTATTCCTGTGTCTGTGCCTTCCACATCCACCTCCGGAAGGCCCCCTCCAACCAGCCCACAGACAGCAAGACCTACAAAACCCAAGGGGCCCCTGCCGGGGCCCAAAAAGAAAATTTTACCTCCTCGTTCGGCGGTCTCTGATCCATGTTGCTCAGACGACTCCGAGGACATGGACACTGACCGCCCCATTTTTTCAAAACCGTCGCTGGCGACGGTTAAAATAAATCGAAAGTCGTCCGCCAATTCTTCAAAGACCTGAGATGGTCACACTCCTTCAATGGAACTGTCGTGGATTCCAGATGAATATTGACGACATCAAGGTCCTCCTGAGGGCACACGAACCCCTCTGTGTGTGCCTTCAGGAGACATTCTTACAGACAGCCAACAATCCCACTATCCGGCACTTTTCTCTCGTTCGCCGGGACCGGGATGGAGATGGTCCAGCCCACGGAGGTGTTGCCATCCTCGTGAGCAACCATTCTCCATTCCAGGCCATTCCCCTTACCACGAACTTAGAGGCGGTAGCCATCCGCCTCTTTGTGGGATTTTCGTTGACTGTCTGTTCTGTCTATCTCCCACCCGGAAGCATCGTTTTCCGGGTCGACCTTGATGACCTCGTCTCGCAGCTGCCGTCCCCCTTCCTCATCATGGGGGACTTCAACGGACACAGTCCACTTTGGGGCAGTGCTGACACCAACGGGAGGGGCCGGGTCCTGGAGCAGTGGCTCCTGGATCCGTCTCTCTCCCTGTTGAACACCGGTGTCAGTACTTACTTTCATTCCCCAACCCGCTCTTTCACTGCCATTGACCTCACCATCTGCTCCTCCTCGATCCTTCCACTCTTTACATGGGAGGTCGAAGACAATCCATATGGAAGCGATCACCTCCCCGTGGTGTGCACCATCTCTCGTGGGGGGCCTTGCAGCCCTTCGCGTGTCTCCCGGTGGAGGCTTGATCGGGCTGACTGGAGTGACTTCGAGCTCTTGTCTGAGCTTGATGAACACTCTGTCAGCCAGGAGCCCATCAATGTGGCAGTGGCAGAGTTGACGGACTGCATCGTCCATGCAGCTGCCTCTACTATTCCTCAGACCTCGACTCGGTTTCCACGGTTCTCAAAACCGTGGTGGAATCCTGACTGCACCGCAGCTCGTAAGGCTTAGAACAAGGCTTGGGGGGTGTTTCGGAGATATCCGATGTCCCCCAACCTCGAAGCATTCAAATGCGCCAGGGCAAAAGCCAGTTTCGTCCGGCGCCAGAGCCAGAAGGAATCTTGGATGAAATATACATCTTCTATCACCCGCACGACCAGTTCTAAGGTCGTGTGGGATAAGGTCCAGAAGATGGGTGGGAAGTACACGTCCCACTCATTATCAATCCTGGAGCACAATGGACAGGCATTTGCTGATCCTCGTGCAATTGCCGACATTCTGGGGGAGTCATTCTCCACCATCTCTTCTCTGTCCTCCTACTCCCCCGAGTTTCTGGCCCAGAAGAGCAGGGCCGAACGCTCTCCGCTGTCCTTCCATTCGAATGGCCTGGAGTCTTACAACAGGCCATTCACAGCGGAGGAGCTTCGCCTTGCTCTGCACACTTCTCGTGCATCTGCTGTGGGGCCAGACAATGTCCATTATGCCATGCTCCAACATCTCTCACCATCGAGTAAGGATCGACTGCTCCGACTCTTCAACCGTATTTTCATCGAGGAGCAGTTTCCGGACTCCTGGCGGGAGGCCATCGTCTTGGCCTTCCCTAAGCCAGGCAAAGATCCCAAGATTCCTTCCAATTATCGTCCAATTGTGTTGACGAGCTGCGTCTGCAAGTTGTTGGAAAGGATGGTAAAACCAGGCTGGCCTGGTATTTGGAACATCACAGCCTTCTTTCCCACACCCAGTGTGGCTTTCGCAGGCACCGGTCTACTTTAGACCACCTGATCCGCCTCGAATCG
This sequence comes from Ryuthela nishihirai, assembly GCA_038380435.1. Lineage (NCBI taxonomy): Eukaryota > Metazoa > Arthropoda > Arachnida > Araneae > Heptathelidae > Ryuthela > Ryuthela nishihirai. The sequence goes on from JAWZYU010000007.1 coordinate 5,867,498, forward strand.
GCGATCAGGAATTCCTTTTTACGACGAGAGCACCTGGTGTCAGTTTTCCTCGACATCGAAAAAGCGTACGACACGGCATGGAGATTCGGCATTCTTCGTGACCTTCACAGCTTCGGCTTGCGAGGTCACATGCTGATCTTCATCGCAAACTTTTTATCTTCTCGTGTTTTTCGAGTCCGTGTCGGCAACACTCTATCGCGGCCTTTCCCCCAAGAACAGGGGGTGCCTCAAGGCTGCATCCTGAGTGTTACGCTTTTCGCTGTCAAGATAAATTCCATTACACGCCAACTTCCTCCGACTGTAGGCAATGCCCTCTATGTTGATGACTTTAGCATCTTTTGCTCATCGTCCAGCATGAGGGTCATTGAACGACAACTGCAAACTGCCCTGCACAATCTCTCGGTTTGGATGACGGCCAATGGGTTCCGGTTCTCCCCACAGAAGACCGCTTGTGTGCACTTTTGCCGCAAGCGTAATATTCATCTGGACCCCGAGCTGCGGCTTGGGGGTACCATCATTCCAGTTGTGGCGGAGACCAAGTTTCTCGGTCTCATCTTCGACCGGAAATTGACCTTTTTACCACATATTCGACATCTCAGGTCCAAGTGCACGCGGGCATTGAACGTCATCAAGGTCCTCTCCTCCCTCTCTTGGGGGGCGGACCGATGTTCTTTGCTCCGCCTTTACCGTGCACTTGTCCAGTCGAAACTGGACTACGGATCCCAGGTTTATGACTCCGCCCGGGATTCGGTGGTGAAGGTGCTGGACCGACTCCATCATCAGGCCCTCCGTGTGTGCACGGGGGCCTTCCGCACTTCGCCGGTCCAGAGTCTCTACGTTGAGACCGATGAACCATCTTTATCTATTCGCCGTCAGCGGTTGTCCCTGCAGTATGCATCAAAATTGCGATCCCTGCCAGGCCATCCCACTTGGGACTGCGTTTTCAGTCCCAGGTGGGAAATGTTATACCAGAACCGGCCGACTGCCATTCGTCCTTTCGGTTTGCGTGTCCGAGATTACCTGCGAGACATCAACACCAGTCTCGATAGCATCGCACAGTCGACAGCTGAGCCACTTCCACCTTGGCTCGCCGTTTCCCCTTCCTGCGATTTTTCCCTGTGCAGGACGGGGAAGGCCTTTACACCCGACTGTGTGTACCGGCAACTCTTTGCCAGCCATCGTGCTGCGCACCCGGACTTCTTGCCTGTCTTCACAGATGGCTCGAAGTCCGGCACTTCAGTGGGATCAGCCATGGTCTGCTGTGATGTAATCATTGCAGACCAGATCCCACAGCAGTGTTCCATCTTCACTGCTGAGTTGCATGCTATCAGCATTGCCTTGGACCATATAGCAGCTAAACATCATCGTCGGTGTGTGCTTTACACCGACTCGCTTAGCTCGCTACAGGCTTTGATCTCGGTGAGGCATCGGCCTCACCCTGTTCTCTCCAAGATCCGCCAGCAGCTCCATCGTCTGGCAGCCACCACCACGATTCTCTTCTGTTGGGTGCCCGGTCATGTCGGGATCAGGGGCAATGACTTGGCAGATGCTGCTGCCAAGTCAGCCACGCCCCTGTCCGACTCTCCGTTGCCGGTTCCATATGTGGATTTCCGGCAGCGTTTCACCATCGAGCTCCGGGCACAGTGGCAGAGATCTTGGTCTGAACAGGTTGCTAACAAGCTCTTCGAGATCAAACCCATTGTCAAACCGTGGCAGTCTTGTTTTCGCAGGAATCGTAAGGAGGAAGTTGTCCTTGCTCGGCTCCGCTTAGGTCACTCGTTTTTAACACACTCTTTTCTACTTAGCTAGGCGGACGCAGTACCTAAGTGTGAGTTTTGTGACACCTTTTTAACTGTTAAACATATATTAATTCAGTGTCCAGCTTTTAACCTTGAATGTAAATTGTATTTTACTTTCCACAATTTTATGGCTGAGCCTCTTACACTCGGCCATCTTTTATCTGATGAATCGTTTTTACCTCCTGTTTTTGACTTTTTACGTTTTACTGGTTATTTTACACGTCTGTGATTTTTACTATATTTTCTAGTTTTTACCCTTGTTTGCGATTTTAAATAGGTAATATACACCCATTTTTATTGTTAACTTCTACTCTTGTTGTTTCTTTTTACTCCTTTTTACTTATCGTTTTTGTGACGTTTTGTTTGTGTTCTTTTTAACTTTGGTTGTGGGTTCTGAGACTTTTATCCCTTTTTATCGTTTGTTTGGCGCAATATAGCCTTAGTTGCTGTTGCGCCATTAAACCCCAAACAACCAACCAACCAATTCACTAAAGATAGAACCCTGTCTTTGCTCCAAAAAGCTTCAGAGTTTTCTCCTAAAAACTTTTAACATGCAAATAGTTTGAAGGATATACTTTAAAATTTTATTGCTCAATGACAGAGAATTTTAAGTTATTTTTAATGGTTTTTCTAGCCATTTTAGCGGGTTGAGCTTGGTTGAACCTGGTATTCATGCATACAATCTACAGATCTACATATTTCATAACCTGCGTAGGCCATGGTAGTACAAATGCCAGCATCTGATCATTTCAAAAACATAATTGCAAAAACAGGAGTCTTAAGATAGATGTCAAAACTTGGAGTTTCTGGATTAAAACTGGATAGGTGGCAGTCCTAACTGTGAACGAAATATTTATAACTGTTTTCTTGATAAGTTACATAGCGGACAGAGTAGGGTAGTTGAAGCTACTTTTAAATTATACAGGCCTTCTTACACAAGAATAGCATAGAACAAACAACCACACCACTACCCAGGATTTGAACCCGGATCCCAGCTGCTGCGGCATCACTACTAGGTAACGTGATATCACTGCACACTGTAATGGCTTGTAATTTTTTATAACTGCAAAAAAAATTGGTACTATTGAGTAGATCATATGGTAGTGTTATGTGAGCAGTATAAAAAACAAGCTATCTTCATATTAAATTATAAAAAACAAATATATATTCTCTCAAGTAGGTGCTTGCCACAGAGCTCTGTGGCAAGTACCTACTTGAGCGGTTTTGGTTAGTAGCACTAACCAAAAAGGTTAGTAGTTTAGGTGTTATAAAGTCTGAGTGCACCAAACTGTTCTAGGATCTCTGACAGGATCCTGTCAGTTTATGTGCCATTGAGAATATCTGTGAGGATGGGGGACCTCAACAGGAAAATAACACAAACATCCATGCATTACCTGAGGCTCAAAGCTTAGCCCTGGTGACTTCATTACTAAATTAGCTGAGAATAAATTACTCGAAAAAATTGGCTAAACTGGATAACCAAAACAACTTGAAAAAATATCGCATTTCAAAATAGCATATAGAGTTACTCTATTACGGTGCCTTTGGTCCAACGGCAATATAATTATAATAATGGCATCCCCGGGACAATGCAAAAGCCTTTAGGGGTCTGGATCATAATATGAAATATTCCTTTTCTTCCAGAGGCACGGAATAAAGGTGCACTTCCTCTCATACTCACAGAAGGTCAGTACTGGAAAGCTGTCAGCTTATACAACCCTCCCCTGTTCTTCTCTTTTGTTATTGACTGCCTTTCTTACAAAAATGATAAAGAAGAAACCAACAAAAGTGCAAGATTGGAGAAAAAAATGTTTTCCTTTTCCTTCTTATTGGATAAATTTAAATTTTCTTTTTGTGTTTCTCAATTTTGGGGCACTACTTAGTGTGTGGTCCGCATGAAATGCACCCATTTAACCTTCCTTCTGAATGACCTGCAGTAGCCACTCCTACTAAGGCCGGAAATATTTGCTGTGAATTTCAAATATTAAATTGACCTCTAGCCATTTCAAAAAATAGTGGTGTGTAAGAAATGGATCTTCAAAGACATACGGTAGCCAAGTTTTTCAGTTTTTGAGAAGATCTTGAATGAGATAATGGAAGTTTTCCTCTTTGTGATTCCCCAGAAAACCCTGGACCACAGGTGTGAAGGATTTCCATGCAGCGTGCTCCTTCATATTCAGTTTTTCTTCAAAGACAGTATCATTCAGTAGCTTTCTGATCTGAGGACCAACAAAGATCCCTTCTTTGAATTTGGCATCACTTAGTTTTGGTAATTTTTCCTTCGAGTCTTTTTTGAAAAGCTGGACACTTTAGTTAAACAAAAATAGTCAATCATGCAAGTGACTAGAGGACCAACAAAGATCCCTTCTTTGAATTTGGCATCACTTAGTTTTGGGAATTTTTCCTTCGAGTCTTTTTTGAAAAACTGGACACTTTAGTTAAACAAAAATAGCAATCATGCAAGTGACTAGTTGGCTCACGCAAAACCATTGGAATTTCAAAGGACATGGATTTTATCTTACCTTTCAACCATTCACTCAGGACAACAAAGCACGAAATGTAGCACACATGTGAAGCCCATGTTTTGTCCTGATTTCCAACATGACATCCAAAATACAAGTTATAGGCTTTCTTCACAATCTTTGTCAAAGAATGATCTGGAATTTTAAAATATAATTTGCACACACGTAGCAAAAACTTATCTGGCACATTAACATATCTGTGACACTGACTTTATGTCATTTAAACTCCAAAATTCACTCTTCAACGTTCAGCACGTGTTCCTCCTACAATGTTTAAAGTTTATTAAGTTTTGGACCCTTTGTCTGATCCAATTATTTGCATGCTCCGGATAGCTGTCGGGCGCCAGGCAATAATTAACAAATTGCCAAAAATAAAATTTAATTAGGGTTCTAAATACCAGCGAGCATTAATGAGTAAGAATTCAAAAAGATTAAATGATTGTCAATTCTAATTACTAGTTCTAATCAAAATAATTAACGTTGCTCAAGAGAAAAAATTAGTAAAGATTCAAAAAGGTTTAAATAACAAAACAAATTTATTTCCAAAAATCACTCACCAAAACTTCAATGAAGAAGATTCTACATCATTTCAAACTCATTACAAACTCTTCAACAAAACTCCTACACTCAACACCAACTCCACTGACTAAACTCGCAAACTTGTGCTAACTGAACTCAAACTGTGCTACTGTGACTAACATGTCACCAGGTTATAACAAGAGGTACAGAGCCAGCACATGTCATGTTGCACGCCGGGAAAGACATTTGCATAAATTGATGAGTGGCGCAAGCTATGTCGCAAGAGTGGGCATGTCCTTGTACATGCGCTTAAGCGGGTGACAGTCGGAAATTCGGAGTTGCACATGCACAACTCCTAACTCTTGGAAACGAGCGCTGTGATGCCAAAAATGAAATAAAAATCCCCAAAATGATAAATATAATATAAATTAAGCAAAACTGGTTATGGTAAAGTAAAAGTGAATGAGGGGGCATCACAACATATTCCCATTTGGCAATCAGTGTTGCCAGCCGCAAAAAGTAAAATATCTAATATCCTCCCAGTTGCCTTGAGGTATTGGTAAGATTTTAATAGGTGTCAAAATGACCAATAACATAAAAACGTGACATGTTAGCCATTTTTTTAAGGCCAGATCTGAAATCAGCACCTGAAAAATAGTTAAAGGCAGCTACAATTGTTCATGTTATAAAAACCTTGTAAACCAGTGTAATCTAATGCTAGATGATTTTACTTGGCACTCAAAAGTGCTTAGCAAAAATGCCTTTTTTTTTGGCAAAAGTCACTCTTATTCTACCTCATTTTGGATGCACGAACCCTGCAATTTTGCATATATTATCTGGATATCACAGAAGTGAAATTTCGTAGTTGTAATCATTGATTAAACTTTATGAATTTTAAAGTTTACGCTTAATCTTCGATAAATTTATTCAAAAAAAATCCTATATTTGGCATTTGGGTTTAGATTATGCAAGTAGAGTGATCATAATTACAATATGAATCAAAAGTTATTTTTCTTTCTAAAAAAATTGCTTTTAGTACTAAAATAATTTTAAAACCATCTACATATTATTTTTTTCAGTAAATCTGAAATCCAATAATACAACGGAATTAGTAAGTATTTAGGTATATTAATATCTTTTGTCATTAAAGACCCATAAATCATTTGCTACTTGCAGAAAACAGGGGCACTGTACTTTCAAGGCCACACACTTCACTTTATTACCCCTGTAAGATGACTTCAGTGGGATGTCCACCTATGTGTGATTTTCCACACTTAAGCTATGATTTGAAGTGTACCAGCAAGAAATAAAATCTACTTTCACCACTGGTTATGAAAGGCAAATTTTGCAGCATGGTAATTTCATTGTCTACTATCTCTTTAATTACCTGAATGACATTATTTTACTGTAATTATATGTATGCATTATATAATGGAATGGGTAATTTTACAGTTCTTTAAAAAATTATTTTTAGATGTTGCATTTGTATGAATTTAAATTACTGTTTAATCTGTTATACTATTCATTTCTATTCACAGTTGCCCAAACCATACAACAAAGGTTTTCCCCACGACTTACTCGTCCTCAGTCACCAAATCTTCAGGCAGCCAAGCGTCATCGTCCTATCACAGCTCTTAGTCAAGAGCAAATTGAAACAATTGAAATTGAACAGATTAAAAAGTATGTATTGACTATTTTTTAAGTCATATTTTTTTTCCTACCATAAATACAGTAAAATAATATCATTCAGTGTAAATAACCAAGTAAGGGTTTATCTGTGCTTAAGAAGAATGTATTAGCTGTTGTATCCCAGCTTCAGGAAACTGAAACGGACATTTTCTAAAAATGTCCGTTTTTTTTTACAACGTTAAAAAAACTGAAATTAACAGCAATATGTTTCTTTATAAAATTTTTGCCATATATTATGCTCACATTACTTCAGCTTGGTTCTAACTGAAAAAAAAATCAAGGGAAAGATGAGTACAAATATTGATTATCAAAAAATATGGTAAAAAATTCTGACCAGATAGAAGGAACTGAGAAAAAGTTCACTCTAGCAGATATCTCATTTTATAAGGAAGTCCTTGATTTTCACTTATATGGGAAAAGGTGAAAAAATACCTATTGCAAACAGCTTAATAAATCATAAAATATCACGCAATTAGTGTTTCTGAATGAAGTAAAACCACCAAGAAACAATTGCTGATTACATAGCAAATAGAAGGCACCAGTTGTGGTCAGATGAATACCACAGCTGTTAACCATTGTCTCTGCCAACTGTTCTCAGTTCTCTTGTTTCCATGAAAATACCTATAAGGCTAAGTTAGTCAAGTAAAAAGAAATATATTTTTGATTTTATTATTAAAATTCTGTCTGAAAGTTCATCAGAATTTAAAATAAATTATCTATTAGTTTATTCCTTAATAAAAGTTGTGTGGCCATTCAGCAAACCTGACTGTACTTAGATTTTCTGAATATACTTAGAATTCTGGAATTTATAGAAATTTAAAAACATTTATATCTGGTGGACTAATTGTACAACTTTAATAACAACTGAAAGCACCCATACATTGATAATTAGGTTTTATGATGTTTAAGCTTTAATTAGTCATTCTTACACTTGTTATCAATTTTAGAGGAAAGGTTTCTTTGAATCAAGTTAGATGCAAATCAAGGTTCAAGATAAAGTAAGATCAATGTGAAATTAGCCTCCAAAGGCACTCCCTTTACCAGTCACTTCAGGAGAAGGGAACACCAGAGAAAGTAGCAGGTGCTTCTCTACCTCCTATTAAGTCTTGTGAATAAGAATTATAGATCTGCTAAAAAAAGAAAAATCAAGAGAAAGCATTTAGGTTTTGCAGAAGAGGGAAAAAAGTCTGTGAGTAGTTCTGGAAAAAGTCTTTGAGTAGTAGTATTTGCATGTGCTGCATCTTCTTGTTCTGGTGAGTACCTAGAAGAAAAGTAATGTGGTAATCAGAGATTTGGATGGCGTTTATCTCCTGCAAAAGAACGGCTCACTTGGCATTATAGTAGGGACAGTTAAGCAGTATATGGGATACCATCTCAGGCATGGTACAGATGGCACAGCTAGGACTACTGACTCTTTCCAAGGTGTGAAGAGTGAACAGTTCGAACTTGGAGATGATGGAGAAGGGTCTCCTCAGCTCTGGTGAAGTTTCTGAGATTTACAGGAGCGAGAGAAAGGTCTACAAGATACCCGAAGAAGGAGCGACAGTAGTACGACAGGCTCATAATCAGTAGTTCCCTGGTTCAAATCCCACCTGGGCCAGAATTAAGATTTATCTTCACAAAACTGCCTGCCCTGCCTTCAGTCAGTAGGGGACACCAATGGGCTTGGAAAGGCCACCATCTGTTGGATAAGATGTTAAGCCATAGCCCTGTGTGCAGGAGAGCCAAACCCTCTGTACATTAAAGATCATGCTGGATGGCCTTGACAGGCTACCATCTGTCTCCTAACAGCTGTCCATTGATTTCCCCCTCAACGTTTTCTGAGCTTTCGGTGACCTAGTGACCTGACCATTTAGCCCATTGTGTGCCGAAAAGTGCCACTCGGACGTAAAACAACTCAAACATTTATCTTTTGCCCTGCTTTGTAAATGCCACAGTACTTACAAAACATTTATCTTTTGCAGTGCTTTATAAGTGCCATAGTAAGTCTTAAGCAACAGTTGTGTGGCATTGTTGCCATGCCAGTACCTCTAGAAAACCACTTAACTATGGTGAGGAGAAACATTAGGTGAGGAGAAACATTCACTTCTTAACTGGAGGGAATCTGTGCTTGCTTTTGGGCTCACCTGCACATAGCAATCAGAGGAACTTATAAGACTTCAACTGACTATTTCGGGACAGAATACATGGCAAACTTCACACCTAAATTCTTTAACAGAGTTGAAGGCTATAGATTGTTTCTAAATGGACTTTTAATGAACCTATCCCCAACTTTCCCAACTCTGGTCAACTAAATTCTAATTTGATTACTTGTAATCAGAAAGTTCAGAGTGAAGGAAATAAACAGATTAGAGAACTTCCCTGATCTGTGGGCCATGATTGACATTGCAACTGGAATGGTCTCTATTATTACCTCTGCACTTTCTCATTTGTCATTGTGTGTAAAAAGTTTCATTACTAGTTTTGTGTTAAAATTTTTATTATGCCTCCTAAATGTTCACATAATCAGAAGTATTTAGTGAAATATTCCCAGCAGTTTGAATTTATAAAATCCTTGCATAAAGAGGAATGGCTGCTGATTGTAAAAAAAACGTGTTTGGATTGTTTTACATCCACGCTGGACAAAAAAATGCTGTTAGAGGTTGTTTGTTGATTATTAATCAAATAATGATATTTATGAACTGTTTGTTAGTTATTAGCTATTAACATTCATTAATATCAAAAACATAAGGATGCCATTGACTTGGCTGTGGCAAGCCACTGCTCTCCATCCCTCTGCTTTCTAAAAAAAAAATCACCAGAGAGAGGAATACAATAACATTTGTTTCTATTCCCTCTGTATTGTAATGATAACTTTTGTAGTATATTGATTGATCTGTTATTGAACAGTGGATGATGCTTACACATTGATTGTAAATCCTTAAGTGTCAGGTTTCTAAAACTGGTCTCACTCTGGTGGCCAAGTTATTTTGAAGTGCCTAATGAAAAGAAAATGCCATGTTATACACTAAAACTAGAAGAATGCATATTACCTCTGGCATATATGAAAACCTTGTTTTCAAAGAGAATGAAATTTTTCATTTACCTGATTTTTCACTCCTTAAAAGTTTTAATTTGAGCTAATGGATGATGTGGAAAATGCAAATAGTAGTATTTTATTAGTAATTATGCAACAAAAAAAATATTTCTTTTCTTAAATTTAAAAAGTTGCTATTTTCACACCCCTGGGGGGGGGGGAGATTATTGCTGTCAGTGGAATATTTCCTGATACTCTTACACCGAAACTTAAAATTTCTACCATAAACAGATCATTTGCAAAATTGTAAAAGTTTTTCCATTTCCATATTTAGTGATCTCTAACAATATGAATTAAAACTATTTAAGTGTTTGAAAGATATAAATTATAATATTGCATTAGTACTAATTCAATTAAAAAAAGGATTCCAATTATCTTTTTAAAAAAATTTGTTTCCCATCCCCACCCCCTGGGGGGTAATGGGGTCATCATTATTGCAATAAAAACTTGGTAGCGTTCACTTTCCACCACCAAAATTTCTAACATAAATGAATTGTTTGCAATATTCATTTACAATTTTGGAATTTCTAAAATATAATATTATTATATATATTTATACAATAATAGCTTTTGGGTTATTTGGAAAGTGCAGATTGTAATAGTTTATTAATACCTATTCAACCCAAAAAGAATTTTTCATTCATCTCTAAAAACAATTATCTGCTAAAGCGAAAAAAGTTACATTTTCTCACCCACCCCTGTGTCTAAGGAGTCAACTCATTGTTGGCAGTGAAAACTCTGTGAACTTCACATTCCACCACCAAAATTTTTAGCAATAAATACATAGTTTGTAATATTCTATGTTTAAAATTTTGGAATATTGTGTTTGCAATATTCATTTAAAATTTTGCACTTTTTCCACTGTAAAAGAGTGCAATTATAGCTTTTGGGATATTTGGAAAGTGTGAATTGTAATATTTCATCAATACATATCCAACAGAAAAAAATTTAAAATTTGTGTGAACAAAAAAGTCAATGACTACAGACAGATGACAAAGAAAAACTATTATCTTGTTCTTAATGAGATGAAAAAGAGCATTTAGTTGTGAATAATAAAAAAAGGCAAATATTCAAAGAACAAAAATATAATTTAAATTTTGTAACCTTTTTTGAAATAATGCAAAGATTTATTGTATTTTTTCCATTTTAAGTAAAATTTAAAACAACTTTTCATTTTTTTCTAAATTTTTATATTTTAATACAAATAGTTTATAATATTTCTGTTAGTATTTAAATATTTCATTTAACTTTTTCTAAAATTTTTAGCCATTTATGCAAAAAATGCATATGTTTAGATTTTTGGTGATCAGCAAAGTCTAAGCCTAATGAAAGTTGTCATAAAAAATTAATTTTGCTTTAAAAGCAAGATAATTTACATGAAAAGTGAAAAATATATCCAAAAAACAAAGAACTGTGAAAAAATAGAATGAAAGTATTTCAAAGCATTTAAAATTTAACTAAAACACTGAAATTAAGAATGAATTGTTTTAGTATAAAGCTGCATGACTGCTACAAAAAAGTTTAATTAAAAAATTTTGGTTAAAAATGGCAATTTCCAAATTTTAATTAATGTATCTGGTTAAAATGTAATTAAAAGTATCACTAAAATAAGTCCAACCTTTTAAAAATAGTGCTTTTAGTCTAATTGCTTAATCTTACAATTCTTCTGAAAGCCACCAATTGAGATCACTAATAGTTTCATTTTCACTCATTTCAGATTATTCTTTATAATCGCAGCAAACATTTGAGAAACAATAAGAAATAATTCCAACAGCACCAGAGTAACAAAAACTATCTTTAAATTTGAAAGACTGCTAAACTATTGGTTGAAAGCGATGTGCCTAGTTCCCCAATAATGCAACTTCCAGTTTAGAAAGCTTTACAACTCTACTACAGAGAGTGATAAGTAGGTCAGAATATTGAAATCATAAACGATCAATAAATTAGGTACTATCTGGCCAGTGGCGGACTGGGTCTAAAAATATTGGTTGCCAGGAGGCAAAGGGGGCCCACCCACAACTATAAGACTATCATTTTTAACATATTGTTTAACGTTTAAGGGGGGCCACTTCATCATTTTGCCATCATTTTGCCATCAGGCAAGCTGACACCCTGGCCAGTCCGCCACTGTATATGGCAGAGTAAAGCCATAAACTAAATTTTTGATGCTATTTACTTAGCATCGACATAAATCAATGCAGGCTGAAACAGATTTATTTTTAAACTTTATCATAATTTTTTGAAGTGGAATCAACAGGCATAAAATATATATAATAGACTAAAATGTTATTTTTGACATTTGATTAGAAACAGTTAAAAAGGGGTGATTTCTGTTCAAATAAAATTCAGCGTCTTGCACTATATCCCCTTGGTGCGAGCTCCTGTACGTGGTGAGGGGATCACCCTGTGAAGATTCCGCGTGCTCGGTTACCTTCACAGAGTCCTAACACTTGCCTGCATGTTTGCTGTGGGTGGAGACCCGTGTTCGGGGAAAGGAGGATCCTGGTAATTGCTTGGGGGTCCCCGTCTTCTCTCCTCAGCTCATGACTGGCAGGGTCTCCTTTGGCTACCTTGCCATTGGGGAGCCTGTCATTGCGGGCCTGGGCAGCAGATTCTGGGGCCTCTGCTTCCGATAAATGGGAGCTCCTGGGCGTGCTCCCCCCCAGGAGCAATTGGCTGGTGGGCAGATTTTGCTAGGGTCAACTATGCAGAGAGGTGAGTAACCTTACTCATGTCCGGGTACAGGTTTGCGAGTTTCCTCACAACTTATTTTCCTTTTATAGTTATCCTTTCCTTGTGTGGCCAGTTGGCTGTTCACAATTTTGTTATTTTTCACTTAGTTCCTTTTGTGAAGAAAGGTTTTTTTTTTCACACGTTTCTCTTTTCATTTTCCTTTTATTTATTTGTGAGGGCTTGGCTCACTGTCTGTGTAGGTATAGTGCCTGTGTAGCTCTGGTGCCTGACTGGGCGTCCCCTTGTTGGATTCCGTGAAAGGTGGGGACAGCGGGCACTGAACCACACAAACCTAAACATGAGAGTTGATGAAGAAATTGATACGATCAATGCCAACAAGAGGGCTTGACATGAGCCTCCATCATCCTTGTCTCTGTTATCTCTGCTGTCGTCTTCTTTATCTGTGTCTTCTTTCCCAAGATTCCTGATCATCCACTCCATGGGTGATCAGGTACTTGGGGATGTGTCCCCATTTTTTGTGAACAAAGGTTTGAAAGGTCTTGTGGGAGAGCCAAAATCCGTCAAGCGCTTATGATCTGGCAACTTGCAAGTTGAGACCGCTTGTTCCAAACATTCGGAACTGCTTCTGAAGTCGGAGAGATTGTTGTTTGTGGCTGTTTGTGGCTCACTCCCCACTAAACATTGAATTCGTCTCGGGATGTGATCACTGAGTGGGGCCTCCTCAAAGTCACTGAGGTTCTGAGGTACGGCCATATATGCCAAATCCTCTGCGCTGTTTTCAGTGCCAGATATATGGTCATGCCCGCACAGCTTGCTGGGGCAAACCCATCTGTGCTCGCTGTGGCAGTAAGGATCATCTTGATCCTGACTGCACTGCAGATAAGGCAAGCTGTGTGAACTGTAGTAGCAAACATCTGGTGTACTCCCACAACTGTCCAAAGTGGAAGGAGGAAAAGGAGGTGCAATGTGTGAAAGTAATGAACAACATCTCATATGCTGAGGCAAAAAAGCTTGCTGCACCGCCCGCCCCACCTGGCAAGGTAACTTATGCCAGTGCAGTCATTGGAAAGCCCATCGTTCCATTGACTTCAGTTGCGGTGCAGACATATCAGTGTACCACCCACTGAGTCTTTCTCGCCTGCAGCTAAGTACCTCCTGACACAGGCGAAATCAAGGGTGGTGTCGACTTCGACATCATCCCCGGTTTTCATTCTGGCAACTCAGCTTTCCTCCTCCACCGGAAGGCCTCTTCCTTCCCACCCTCAGACAGCAAGACCTTTCAAACCGAAGGGGCCTCCACTGGGGCCAAAAAAGAAAACAATTATTCCTCCGCAAAGGGTGGTCACCGATCCATGTCCCTTGTATGATTCCGAGGACATGGATGCAGACCACCCCCTATTCACTAAACCATCCTCTGCGGTGGTTAAGCTGAATAGGAATTTGTCGTCCGTCCACACTTCTAAGTCCTGAGATGTCCACACTCCTACAATGGTCGTGGATTCCTGAGGAATAATGAAGATATCAAGGCCCTCCTTCAGGCACACCAGTCCATCTGTGTGTGCCTGCAGGACACATACTTGCAGCCAGTCGCAGATCTCATGATCCAGCACTTTTCACTAGTTCGCCAGCACCAGGATGGAGATGGTCCAGTTTGCAGGGGTGTCGCAATCCTCGTAAGCAACCATTCTCTGTTCCAGGCCGTACCTCTTACCACCAACTTAGAGGCAGTAGCCATCCACCTCTTCGTGGGGTTCTCGCTGACTGTTTGCTCTGTCTATCTTCCACCTGGGAGCATCGTCTTCCAGGAAGACTTTGATGATCTCATCTCGCAGCTACCGTTCCCCTTCTCATAATGGGGGCTTCAACGGACACAGTCCACTTTGGGGCAGTGCTGACACCAAGAACTTGTGCAGGTGATAGAAGAGGCGGGGTTCTGGAGCAGTGACTCCTAGATCCTTCTTTCTCCCTGTTGAACACTGATGTCAGTACATACTTTTACTCCCCAAACCACACTTTCACTGCCATTGACCTCACCATCTGCTCCTCCTTGATCCTTTCATTCTTTACATGGGAGGTCGAGGACAACCTTTACGGAAGTGATCACATCCCTGTGGTGTGCACCATCTCTTGTGTGGGGCCTTGCAGCCTTTCAGGTGTCTCACGGTGGAGGCTTGATCGGGCTGACTGGAGTGATTTCCAGCTGCTCTCTGAGCTCGATGACCGTTCTGTCAGCCAGGAACCCATCAATGTGGCAGTAGCGGAGATAACGGACTGTATCGTAGATGCAGCTGCATCAACAATTCCTCAAACTTCGACACAGTTTCCTCATTTGCAGAAACCATGGTGGAATCCAGATTGCACCGCAGATCGTAAGGCTCAGAACAAGGCTTGGGGAGTGTTTCAGAGATATCTTATGTCCCCCAATCTTGAAACGTTCAAACGTGCCAGGGCAAAAGCTTGTTTCATCTGGCACCAGAGCCAGAAGTAATCTTGGATCAAATATACGTCTTCTATCACCTGCACAACCAGTTCTAATGTCGTGTGGGATAAAGTCCGGAAGATGGATGGGAACTACACATTTCACTTGTTATCGATCCTGGAGCACAGTGGACAGGCAATTGCTGATCCCAAAGCAATTGCTGACACTCTGGGGAGTCATTCTCCTTCATCTCTTCTTCTTACTCCCCAGAGTTTCTGGCCCAGAAGAGCAGGGCAGGACGCTTTCTGCTGTCCTTCCACTCAAATGGTCTGGAACCTTAAAACATTCCATTCACAGCAGAGGAGCTTCTTCTTGCTCTACACTCATCTCGTGCATCTGCTGTAGGGCCGGACAATGTCCATTATGCCTTGCTTCAACATCTCTCACCATCAAGTAAGGATCTGCTGCTCCACCTTTTCAATCACATTTTTCTTGAGGAGCAGCTTCTGGACTCCTGGCAGGAGGCCATCGTCTTGGCCTTCCTGAAGCCAGGAAAGGATTCCAAGATTCTTTCCAATTATCATCCCATTGCATTGATGAGCTGCGTGTGCAAGGTGTTGGAAAGAATGGTAAATGCCATACTCCTCTGGTATTTAGAACACCACAACCTTCTTTCGAACATCCAGTGTAGCTTTCGCAGGCAGCGGTCAACTTTTGACCATCTGATACACCTTTAATCGGCTATCAGAAATTCGTTTCTATAAAGAGAACTCCTGGTGTCAATTTTCTTCGCCATCAAAAAAGCATACGACACAGCTTGGAGATTCTGCATTCATCGTGACCTGCATAACTTCGACTTGAGAGGTCACATGCCAATCTTCATCTCCAACTTCTTATCGGCACATTCTTTTCGTGTCTGTGTCAGCAACACTCAGTCGTGGCTGTATCCCCAAGAACAGGGGTGCCAAGAACAAGGCTGCATTCTGAGTGTTATGCTTTTCGCTGTCAAGATTAATTCTGTTACTATACAACTTCCTCCCTGTAGGCCACCATGCCCTCTATGTTGATGATTTTATCATCTTTTGCTCTTTGTCCAGCATGAAGGTCATTGAAAGACAACTGCAAATTGCTCTGAACAATCTTTCGGTTTGGACGACGGAAAATGGGTTTGGTTCTCCCCACAGAAGACCACTTGTGCACTTTTGCCACAAGCGTAATCTTCACCTGGATTCCGAGCTACGGCTCGGAATCAGTTGTGGTGGAGACCAAGTTTCTCAGTCTCATCTTCGATCGGAAATTGACCTTTTACCACACATGTCATCTCCGGTCCCAGTGCACACGGACACTGAATATCGTCAAGGCTCTCTCCTGCGAAGCTGACCAATGTTCTCTGCTCTTCCTGTACCATACATTGTCTGGTCTAAACTGAACTACAGATTCCAGGTGTATGACTCCACCCACGATTCAATGGTGAAAGTTCTGGACCTCCTCCATCATCAGACCCTCTGAGTTTGCACGGGAGCCTTCCGCACCTCCCCAGTCCAGTCTTTAAGTTGAGACCGATGAACCAGTCCCTGCAATACACATCTAAATTGCAATCTTTGCCTGGCCATCCCACTTGGGACTGCGTTTTCAGTTCAAAGTGGGAAATGCTTTACACTAATTGACCGACTGCCATTTGTACTTTGGTTTGTGAGTCCGAGGCTACCTCAGAGACATCAACACCAGTCTCAATAGCATTGTACAGTCGACAGCCAAGCCATTACCACCATGGCTCGCTGTTTCCCCTTCCTGTGATTTTTCTCTGTGCAGGACGGAGAAGACCTTTTACACCCAACTGTATATCAGAAACTCTTTGCCAGCCATCATGCTGAGCACCTGGACTTCTTGCCCGTTTTCACAGATGGCTCGAAGTCCGGTACATCTGTAGGATCAGCCATGGTCTGCTGTGATGTAATCATTGCAGACCAGATCCCACTGCAGTTGTCCATCTACTCTGCAGAGTTTCACGCTATCAGTCTCGCCTTGGACCATATGGCGGCTAAACATTGTCGGTGTGTGCTTTGCACCGACTAGCTTAGTTTGCTACAGGCTTTGATCTCGGTGAGGCGTCAACCTCACCCAGTTCTTTCTAAGATCCACCAGCAGCTACATCGTCTGGCAGCCACAACCACCATCCACTTCTATAGGGGTGCCAGGTCATGTCGGAATCAGGGGCAATGATTTGGCAGATGCCATTGCCAGGTCAGCCATACTCCTGTCTGACTCTCTGTTTGCTGGTTCCATATCTGGATTTCCAGCAGCATTTTACTATCGAGCTCCGGGCACAGTAGCAGAGATCTTGGTCAGAACAGCTTACAAACAAGCTCTTTGAGATCAAACCTATCATCAAACCATGGAAGTCTTGTTAATGCAGGAATCACAAGGAGGAAGTTGTACTTGCTCGGCTCCACTTAGGTCATTCGTTTCTTCTGCAGGTGGACAACAAACCTAAGTGTGAGTTTTGTGACACCATTTTAACAATCAAACATATTTTAAGTGAATATCATTGTTTTAACTTTGAAAGACGTATGTTTTTTAACTTTCACAATTTTACATCTGAGCCCCTTACACTCGGACATCTTTTTATCAGACCATTGTTGTTTTACCTCTATATTTCAATTTTTATGATATACTCGTTATTTTACTTGCTTATAGTTTTACTTCCCTATTTATTATTCTACATGTTTAACCCAGGTTGTTTACACCTCGGTGAAAGTTAAAAAACACCTCGGTATGTTTTTTAACTTTCACAATTTTACATCTGAGCCCCTTACACTCGGACATCTTTTTATCAGACCATTGTTGTTTTACCTCTATATTTCAATTTTTATGATATACTCGTTATTTTACTTGCTTATAGTTTTACTTCCCTATTTATTATTCTACATGTTTAACCCAGGTTGTTTACACCTCGGCTATTTTTATATTGAACATATTTATACATTTGTTTTTTGTTGTCAACATTTCATTTTATTGCTTTACATTTTGCTTGTTGCCTTTGTAATTTATTTTTAAAAATTGGTTGAGGGTACCATGACTTTTATCTTTTATTTGGACATATGTTTGGCGCATTATAGCCTTAGATGCTGATGTGCCGTTAAACCCAAAACAACCAACAACCAACTTGCACTATAAAATGGTAAACACTCCATGCACCACTAGAATTGGAAAGGTGAAAATATTAAGTACAGCTTGGACATTCAAAGGGTTAATTAGCAATTAAGATAACTTTTGGTAACACCAAAAAATACAGATGCTGTTGACTTGGGTGTGGCTGCAGCAAGCCACCATTTTCTTTGCTGCATGCTAAGCTGCCTACTGCTGACAATTAAACACCTTCTGAAAAAATCACTAGAGAAAGTGGCACAATAATTGTTGCTAGTCTCTATATTGTAATGTTTGCAAATATGTCTATTGATTTATTATTAATCATTGCTTGATGCTTTTGTATTGTTTATGATTAGCAATGTAATTCAATTTTGTTAATATAAGAAAAAAGTGTATGCTACAGATTTTTGCACTGCAAAAATATAATTTAATTAATTTAGGCTTTTTGTTATGATGCTTATAACAATAATAATAATAGATCCTGAAACTTTTGGGATATTTTTATTATATTTAAAAAAAAATCTATCAAGCAGCTGCTTGTCACAGAGGTACATTATAGAAATTTAATTGCTAATAATTGGTAATCAATAATCAGTATGTATTGAAGCATTGATTAATAAATCAATATATTACATAAATCCACAAAATATAAAAATTTATTCAAAAGAATATGTCTTCATGCGGCTTGCAATATGCTCATTGTGGGATTATCTGATTGTCATTTAGTTTCTAAGTTATTGTAATTTGATTTTATATGCAATATATATATAGAGAGATAAGTTTATTACCAATATAGCACTGTGATTAAACTTTTTTGTTAAGATAGCATAATAGTGATAAGAAACATATTACAGAATTTGTCTTCCTTTGCACTACCAGTTGGCATATTGAGCATTAAAATTTTTTGGAGCAGTTTATAGTAAAATCATTATCATTTTTCACCTTTTTTTTCCACCAGTTAATATGAACCTATACTCTGTTCTATCTAAGTAACATAAACAAACTGTACAACACAAGGAAGTGTTTCCTAGTATCAGTGCACAAAGAAATAACTGCTGTTGGTTACATTTTTAGGCCTCATTTTTAAACGCATTTTAAATATGTGGATATAAAACACAGTACCAGTACAGAAACTGCATTGCTAAATAAATACAGTGTAAATTTATATAAATGTTTGAAATATATTATTGATAGTAATGTTTGAATTAATTTAACTTTAAAATGAAAAGCCCACAATTTTATGGAAATAACTATTTTCTATTATTGTCTTCAGTATCATCACTACTGCTTCTTTATAAGTCAAGAAGTATATTTTGATATTAGACTTAAATTATGTAAATGAAGATAAGCATTTATTTATATTAATACTTTGTTTAAATTCAGCAATTTATTTGTGAAGAATTCTTAAACACTTTTCCTGATCACTGCCAAGGTAAATTGATTACAATTTTGTAACAGTTAATTGCTTGCCATTATTTACCTGGAGTATGGAATATCCAACTTGAATCATGCACTTTCAGAGAGACGTATATTTTCAAATATTGCTCTTTCCTTTATCTTGTTTCTACACATAAGCAGTGACCGATCCAGGGAGGGGGGGGGGGAAGTTACCCCTTCTAGAGCCTCAAAAAGAATGTGTGGGGGGAGGTGATATACATTTGTGAATTTATTGATTGTGTTATGTATATGCTGTGGGTGTACAAAACTTCGATATGTGTATGTATGTGTTATGTATATGTTTGTGGGTGTACAAAACTTCTAATAGCTCAGAATCATCAATAAATAATCAAGAGGCATGATGCATTTGGCCATTTGATTTTCCAAAATGAGATTATCAGAACAATAATCTTTTAAGCAAGGGAGTTTTGAAATTATTGTAATTAAATAATGTTAAAGAATTTCCATATTTCATTAATATTATTTGTAGAGTTCCAATTTAGATTTGTATATATTTTGTTTGCCCTTAGATCAGCACCATCCAACCCAAACTTATTGAGGAAGCACTTTAAAAAAATTACAGAATTCTGAAAAATCGGCAGAAAATTTTCAATTTAAAAACGAAAACTTACATTTCAAAGGAATTAGAAAAAAAAATACTTTTGAGGAATCAAGGAAATACTTTGATTAGAAACAAAAATATACATTTTTAATTAATATTAGGAATTGGTAAAATCATTTAGTTAGGCACCTAAATATGTTTAGTCAAATAATTGGAATAAATGAGTAGAATATTTGTTTTGTGTATGTTTTATGAGCCACAGTTGAGTGGGCTTTCTTTTTAGATGGTTAACATATTGGTTCCTATTGTTCATGATCAATTCACGCATATTGCCACTCAGCAGTAGTTTTAAAATTCCAAAAGATTCTAATCTTACTGAGGGATTATGAATTGGTCCACTTTTATTTTTATGAGCAGTCCAGGTCATTGATTCATTATTGATTTGGTTGGACCATGAAATGTTGCTAATATCACATCCTCTATTATTGCTTTTTAGGGTTAAAAAAATTCTTCCTGCTGGCCATTCAGTGCAGTTTGTTTTTTATTAATTGCAATCGAAACCTCATTATCTTTTTCAGATAATCTGAATTTGTTGACTTCATTCTCTGAACTATCAATGGCAAATAAAATGTTCATAATTTCTTCCACTTTCAAATTTTCTATTTACGAAAGCCATCTCAAATAATAAAATAAAATGTAACAAATATAAAAATTTAGCTCAGCTCTAAAATTATATCAGGGAATTTTAATAGCTGCAGAAGTTCCAATTACCAAAATACTCTAAAAAATAGATATGTGTGTGTTCTAGTCTTATTGTAGGCCAAGGTTAACCTGTTCCTTTTCATTTAGAGCAATCATCTGAGTCATACCAGAAGGTTTAGTGCCTACTGCACCATGCAGCATTTGCTGATAAGCTAACTACAGTTGATAAAAAGCTGACCGAACTAATGGCAGATATCAAGTTTGCTTCAAATGGCAAAATAGCTATTGTAGAGGAGCCTGGGTGTGTCAACAATAAGTGTTGACCATTAGCACCATCAAACTTTCACCCACAAGACAACATTGAATTCTACAACCTGTTCACCCTTGAAATGACCCCCCACCCCTCAAGCAGATAAAGGCGACTTGAGACAGGCTGTTCCCGTGGGATCATGTGAGTCGTGCCATTGTGTGCAGCGACTGCAATGGCAAGTTACACTGGTCAGCAACAGCTCCCAGAAATGTCACACACAGTTTGAAATGGGAGATTCCCAGACATCAGTTCTCTGCTTATTAATAACACCAAGCCTAAATCTTTTCATTGTCACAGTCAGCACCACCCTTCCTTTGTTTAAGGAAATGGTAACTGCCCTTCTACACATCTTTTGATGTGCACTCATGGAGCTATAGAAATTGAAGAATCCAACAGTAATTCCTTACATGTGTACAGTACAACAGAAGGAATGGCAATTTGCAAAACTATAGGTGAGATATTAACTACAATGGAACATCATAAGTGAGCTAAAACATGAACTGTGTGAAGAATGTTCGACTTCAACTGATGGTGCATCAGTTACGACCGCTATTTCTAGTTCTTGCATCTTTAATAATATATCTGATAGGAATGATATAGGTAAATATGACACAATTTCTTCTACTGATAACAAAATCAGATATAACATTGATAATCAGAGATAGATTTGAGATAAATATGTATAAATAAAACTTTCAATATACATTTTTTATTAAATAACTGACTTTTTTGAACAATCCCCATTTTTCCAATAAGCTGTTGGTCTCAATTGGTACGATTTCAATTTATATGATGATATCCTGGAACTTATCAACAGTGTAAGGAACCTATCTACCATGTAAATTGAAGGATGGGCATAAACTTATCGTATTAAATTGTTTTCGTGTCCAAAAGAAAAAGAATAGGCTGTTTTTTGGCCAAAAGGCCTAATAGAATTGCAATATCCATTTTTTCCGCCAGCAGACCTCTTAATTTAAAAAGGAACCCTACCTTGTAAATTGCCCCCCCCCCCCAAAAAAAAATACTGGATCACAGCATCAGGTGTCATCATTAGATTTTGAACTTTACATTCCGTTGTCTGTCTATGCCACTTTGACTGCACACAGACATGCCCATCTTGTCTTCTTCGAAAGTTAATGCTTTTAGTTTCTTATTCCAAGTTCAAATTCATAAATCTTCTGATTGTTAGTATTAAGTGCTAATAACATTTACATGCATCATCTAGCAACCAAATGAAGTAGATTCAATTTATTTTTTCTGACCATTACTTTATTGAAACCAAATGTATCAGAAAAATCTACACATTATTTCTTATGCGAACAAATGCACTTATATGTAGTGGCAAGGTCTTTAGCCAATAGGCAAAGAGCTGTTTGTTTACATCACATCTCATCTTCTGCAAAACTGAGTAAAAATTCATCCATTGTGAATAGAACAGATGTTGCTCTTATGAATGATTTCGTAACACAGACATGAAGTGGATGTAGAATGGAAATCAAATCACAGGAATTATTACTCAGAAGAAATTTTACACCACTGAAAAATGATGAAAGCTTGCTGAAAATTGTTTTTCTCAAGTTTTCTCTAAAAAAAACTGAGAAAATTATATGTAAGCAAGTATAGTTTCTACATATGCTTAATAGAAGGAAATTCATTGTGTTCCACTGCCAAATAAAATATAGTCAAATTCAAATATGAAAACACCGATTTCACCACCTAAAATTTATGGGGGGGGGGGGGGGGGCAAGCATTTTATTTATATACTAGTATTTCAATCATTACTTGCATTTTGGTTAATTACTGAAGTGCTCAATTCTTTAAAAAATTCCTCTTCATAATTTTGTAGTATTACTGCTGCTCCTAACAAAAGATTATTTTAAAAACTTTTCAGATATAAGTTTCATGCAAGACCTGTTAATCCTAAAGTATTTGCCCAGAAAAACTTGCGAAAAGTGAAACGTAAACCTGCAACAAAACCTGAAAGCATAGAGCTAGAAACAGAAAAAAGGATATCAGCAAGAGATTTGCAAGAAAAGCCAAAGATGGAAGAAAAATATGAATTTCGTGCAAGAGCACTTCCAAAAAATATATTGAAAGGACCAGTGGTAAGATTTTTTTTAATACATATATATATATACATCAACTGCTTCCAGTTTGGCCAATATTTTACTGATTCTATGATTTTATGTTCCTGTTATAGTGGAATATATATTTAAGTACTCTTTTATCAGAATTACTTGTTTCTTTGTTTTAATTCTCATTAACCCATTGGCTTACAGATATTTTTATACTAACATGCCCAGAATTATTATTTTATAAAGTGGGATTTCACCTAATTTTTGTAATATATACTTTCACATAATTTTTATAATATCTAATATCATTCAATTAGAGATAAGCTGTTGATTAAAAAAAATCAAAAAACTGTTGAATTTTTACTTTCAATATGTTGAAATGATGAAAGGTTTCTTGTGATATTTAAAAGGTTTTTGGGTTAGAACACCTTGTAAAACTCAAAATAGTGGAAACAAACAGAGCAATACCTACTAGCTCTTTTTTTTTCTTGCTTGGTATACAGTTGGAAGTAATATTTTTTTTTGGTGGGAAGGAGAAGAATAAATCTTGTCAAATGGGACCACTGTAGTCTTGCTGGCGATATCCCGAATTTTAACAATTGTTATAATGCAATTGGAACTGATTCATAAAAAAAATATGGTAAGTGCTCTGCAATGGCTTATCTATTATATCAGAATGGTATCTTACACTTTCATGTCTCACATCTCACGATCACTTGATATGAGATGAAACTTTGATATATTACTAATAAACATCACATTTTTTCCCCTTTTTTTGGAATCATTTTGATCTAGCCTATGACATTGGATACATTACAAGCTTTAATTTGAGATATAACTTGTTAAGGTCAACCCCCATTTTTATAATTCTGATATTATCTGTAAACTGTTGAGTGTGCTAAAAAATCTTCCTTGTACACTTCTTTCAATAATTGCACAGTTTCCAAAACACTTTTTCCAAGTTATGCACAAAGTTTGATTGCAGAATACTATTCAGTTTTGATATCCATAATGTAAACAACTTGAAAGAAACAGTCACAAAAAATGCATTTTAACAGGTGGCTATGAAGATACCTGACTTCAAATGATTTCTATACATAATAGAACACAGCGAAAAACTAAACATCAGTCAGCATGGTTATGAGATAGTATGGTTAATCAATGGGCATACTTGTGCAGCTTCTAAACAGTGTCTCTGAAAATATTTACAGTTAAAATATTTTCAGTTGTTTTGGGATACCCTTTGAAGCTTAACAGCTGATGTGGCATTTTAACAGATATGGTGCAGGTATTTTAATAGATATACAAACCATATATGTGGTAATTTTATAGACAGAGTTTGTATATATGTATCCTGAATTCCTGTCTATTTTGGATTTCTGAAATAAAATTTCTTTATACTCAAGCTTTTTCCTAATCTACAAATGCCAGGCACAAGGGTTTCTTGATATTCATTATCTTTTCCAATAATCTGATATACAAATGTATGTGATCCACAATACTTAATTTCTGAATCTGTTTGCTGAATCTACTAAAATTCAGCTTGTTCACTGATGAATCTACTGAAATCAGCTTGTTCAAGGACTGATTGAAATCAAATTGGTTGTCTAGCTGTTGTAATTATCTTTGTAAAAAGTTTGTTGTTGGAAGAGGGTTAATAGGCCTATAATTTTTTATATTTTGTTTATCGCCTTTTATATATATATATGGTTATTTTTATTCCATTACTTTATTTCACAGAAATTTTCTTCAGTTTCAAACAACTATAAATCTGTGCCAAAATATTGCCCAATGTTACACTTCCTGCCTCTAGAATGCAGTACATCTTCACTAGGTGCCTTTTTTTTTGTTCATCTTATTCTTATCAAACATCACTTCACAAAATCTCAAGAACATCTAAAGTTAAATTCTATATTGTTGATATATCTCAGAAATTTTCTCTTTCTGTATCTTTGTATAAATCTGGAGACAGAATCAGAACAGACTCCTGTGTTCTAGAGAGAATACAATCCCTATCTCTTTTAATTTTATTGTATTTATCCTTTATAAAAATGATATCTTTCCTTCCTATTAGTAGTTTACCCTTAGAATTTTCATATAGCTGTTAGTTTTGATTGTTTGAGGGGCAGCTCATTTGGTAGCTTACCAGGCTGCACTTTTCAGGTTCCAGTCTCAACTATGCCTGTGTTTGGTTTGGAAAGGCTGCCACCTGTTGGATAGGACATTAAGCCATTATTCCTTGTGCAGGAGAGCCACATGCTTGGATGGCTTACCATCTCTCTCCAACAGTTGTCTAATTAGTCATTTTTCCACAACCTTCTCTTGTGACCAGACTATTTAGCCCTGTGAATGTAAAAGAGTGGTGCTCAGAGGAAAACAACCCAACTTAAATGATGAATCTCCATAGTATGGGCAGGGCATCAATTTTTCAGTACAAAGGCTATGCAGTGGGAAAAGGAGGATTTGTAGTTTGAATGGGGAATGATTATCGACACGGGAAGGTGGGGGACAACATCTCACTGACCACAGGCATTGATGGCTGAGGGCCGCCATAGTAGATGTGGCTGAAATGGTCTGAAGAGGGACACTCATTCCACAACATGTTGGAAAGAGGAGACCATCACTTGTTGATGGTTGAGGAAAACACTGGTTGGTGCATACTGTCCAGGGCAACAAATGTCTCATGATCTCTTAATTAACAGCATACAACAATGATGGTGCACAGAGAAATGTTTCCGAGCACACAATGCACCAGACACTCTTATGGACAGACCTATGGAGTCTGTGGCCCATTCATGTATTCATGTTAACCAACTGTCATCGAGAGCTGTGCCTGCAATGGGCATGGAGCACTGTCACTAGACATTGAATGAAGGGAAAAGAGTTGCCTAGTCTTATGAGTCCAGATTCCAGCTTCACCATTCTGATGGATGGGTTTTTATTGAACACTGTGCAAGTGAACAGATGCAGCCAGACTGCACAGTTGGACTGAAAAGGGCTGGTGACAGCAATATCATGATAGACAACTGCTAGGAGAGAGATGGTATGCCATCCAGCATGTGGGATTGTTCTCATATACATGACTGGTTCCCTCATACCCTTTGAACACACCCTCACTACCAGATCCAAGTGGTGTTCTACATGGTGATTGTGTATCCAGATGCACTAGACTCAGCAAGACATGCCCTGTGTCATGAGTCCCTCATTGCACAGGAATGGTTCAAGGATCATGTCCAAGCATTTCATGTGCTCCCCTGGCAGCCTATTCCCCCAACACGATTCCCATTGAACTTTTGTGGGATGCAATAAAATGCAGCATTCACATATAAAAAATGCAAAATAAATTGTTGCTTTTTTTAAATTAAGAAACTGAAAATTTTAAATTGAGAAAAAAATGTGGCCCTTAATTAATAGATTCTGAAAAAAATTCATCGCCGTCACGGCGGAAATGAAACCCGCATCTCTCCAGATTCATGCCAGAGCGCGCTACCATTGCACCGTGCGTCGGACAACGAACTCTTTCAGAATATGAATCTGGAGAGATGTAGGTTCGATTCCCGCTGTGGTGGCGATGAATTTTTTTCAGAATCTATTGATTAATGTTTGATGTCTATCTTAACAGCAAATACTGTGCATTCACTTTGGATTGATTTTTAATTATATATTAACATCTTAGTGTTAGCGACCTTCTCATTACCACTGATAATGAAATGCAACGACTGAAAAAGTTGCATCTCCTTGAGTATAGATGGCGCTGTCTCAGTCACGTTTCAGGAAGAAGATTTATAAGGTCATATTCTGAAAGAGTTCATTGTCCGACGCGTGGTGCAATGGTAGCGCACTCTGGCATGAATCTGGAGAGATGCAAGTTCGATTCCTGCTGTGGCGGCAATGTATTTTTTTTTCAGAATCTATTAATTAATGTTTGATGTCTATCTTAACAGGGAATACTGTGCATTCACTTTGGATTGATTTTTAAATGTGGCTGGCTCTATGACAAAAATGTATAAAATTACTGCAGATTTTGTGTAGTGTTTATATAGAGTATTATGTACAACATATGTAAGTTTTAGTTCTTTGTCTATAGGGCCACATTACTTTTTTCCTGATTTAAAATTAAATTAATTTAAAGTTTTTTTTAAAAATACATTTTGCAATTTTTTATTGAACTTATAATTAATTCTCATCTACAATAAAAGCAAAGAAAAAAAATTAAAAACTATAGATTACAATTGCAATTTGCATATTTTCCCCTTAAATTAAACTACTATAACTCTTTACAAAACTTTTTTGACTCAAAATGTTTTGGGCAATGGGTGGTGAACTTCCAAAATTTTGGTTGATTTGATATGGAATGATTCTTAACTATAAATGTCATACTGTCAAGAATGTTATTCATGCCATGCACAATAAATTATATGCATAGCCAGGATAGCACATGTGCCCAAAGAAGTGTCATGCCTGTATATCTTGCCATGGAAAACTCACATGTTCTCACTGTGTCAGTAAGGATCATGCTGATTCAGACTGCTACACAGAGTATATACTCTTGTCAACATCTGGCATTACCCCACAAATGTTTGAAGTGGAAAGAGGAGAAAGGTGCAACTCATTGAAACAGTAAACAACATCTCGTACTCAGATGCTATATGCACCACCAACTACTCCTGGAGAAGTTACCTTAATAGTCATGCTATATATATATATATAAATAATATCTATGTCATCAATTGTCACTGGTAAACCTTCAGTTGCAACAGCATCAGTGGCAGTGCAGATTGTAATCAGTATACCACTTTCTGAACTTTTCTCACCTGAAGTAAGGTACCTCTTAGAGCAGATAACCCACAGTTCGTGTTTGCCTCAACACCATTATTGGTGTTAGTTCCTGCCCTTCACTGAAAGGCATTTTCTGCCAAAGCCTGACAATGGCGAGATGCTCACATATGAGAAGCATGTGGGAACAGAATGGCTAAAGGAACAGTAGATTCATGTCTCATGCTCACTCAAGGGACACTCCTTGAGTAGAATGGTCTATGATATCTCCCACATTATTTAAATTAGTTTTCTTAGCTGAGCACTTATAATTGAATTCACTTAAGTTAAATGTGCTTATAATGCAACTTGTAACTGTAATTTCATCCTTAATGAGTGAGGTGGGGGTGGCTCAATTGGTAGCATGCCAAGCTCATAATCTGCAGTTCTTAGGTTTGAGACATTAAGCCATGGTACTGTGTTGAAGAGCCATACCCTGTGCACATTAAAGAACATGTTAGATGGTACTGACAAGAGGCTTCCACCCCTAACAGCTGTCCAGTGAGTTCCCTTCCCATAATCTTCTCTGAGCCATTGGGGTCTTTATGACCTGTCCATTTAGTGTATTGTGTGCAAAAATGTACAGCTCAGAGATAAAACAACCCAACTTGGATTCAAATCACAACTTAGCCAGCATTGAGATTTTTCTCTGCAAATCCCTACCCTGTCCTCAGTGAGAAGGGATATAATGGTGCACAAAACACCCATTGTGTACACAGAAGTATTGTTCAGAGGTAAAAAAAAAGGTCACTGGAAAGTAACATTTTATTTTTGAATATCTTTGTTACACATTGATCAAATCATTACTACAGTGTTCTGACTGTTCTCAGTATATTTATCAACTACTTCATAAATATATGTACGTGAACGAAAGCAAGAATGATGACCAGCAGATGCTCTTTTTATGTGCAGTGGTATATAATGTTATGCTTATTTGACAGCTTTCTAATTTTTAAAAGATGTGATTTTAAAATAAAATAGAGGTTAATATGTCTTCAACATATTTTCAAAAATATTTCACGTGACGTTTGAATGCTTTCTTTTCACATTAGAATGATTTAATGGTAGAAAATAATTACAAACTTTATTATTAATGTGTAAATTTAAAATATACTATATATCAGTGCTCTTTTGCTTAATGAGTTCCTAGTTTTTGTTTTTTATCACTTTTTTTTTAGATTCTCATTACCGAAGAAATTGCCATAAACTTAAAATAATAAATGGACTTTTCTGTTGAACTCTTCATATATATAAGATGATTATAAGTTATTAATAAGATTTGCCTTAAATGAAAGTACTATTCCTAACATTTTTAGAGTGTTGAACAAAAATAATGGAAGGATAATTTCAAATCTGTTGCAAAATTTGATTGTCTTTTATGTATGGATATTTTTTTATCATTTCTCACTATTAAACATGGTACTAAATTTAAACAGTTCAGAAAGTTCAGTTTATTGAATATAATTTCTTTTTTTTCCCCAAAGGGTGTAAAGGAGAAATTAAAACAACCCCCAACAGAGCCTATGTCACCAAGATTTGCCCTTAAACAAAGAATAGAGAAATGGAAGGAAACTGAGCAAAAAGTAATGTAATACCCTTCAGAATTTTAATATTTGAAATCTAAACCTGAAGATTTTGAAGTTTAATATTGGAGTAAGATTTCAGTGATTTATGCAATATGTCAATGCTGTTTAATAACAAGACCCCCCCCCCCTCCTCACTTAATGAAGTGAGATCATTTTAGAATATGTAAAGGAAAATATATGTAGGATTTTTTTATTATTTTGGGCGGAAGTGCAGATATGTTAAATGAGGAACTAGAATACGTTCTCTAAAAAAATGAATCACTGATTTTATAACTATAATTTGTACAAAAATTCACTTAATAGCACAATACCAAAACAAATTGCAAGAATACCCTGTTTCATAACTGCAAACAAAGAATGCAAAAGCCAGTACATCACTGCAACTTATAAAACTGATTATGAGTGACTTGCATACAATTAATCTTTTTTAGAAGAAAATTGAGAAAAATTGTTTCTCCACAAGTTTTTGACTTTTAAACAAGGTAACTGAAAGGGAAATTTTTCAAAATATGTTTCTTTTGCTTATTTTAGGGTGAAATTGCCCACTGAAGTTACATTATTAATGTCCTTCAGCTGAATAAATATGCATAACCATGTTGAAAACAACTTTTGCCACCAGCTTCTTACCATTAAACTGCATTTTATTTGATACCCGAGTGATTTCTGCTTTTTACAGATAGAAAGCAATTAATTTTAAAGGGAAGTTGTGAATCATTTCTGATGGACTGTTTTTGTTTTTATTTTTTAATGGAATTTCAGTAAGCTCTGTACCTCTTTCATTAAGTTATGAACATTGGTTAATATTACATAAAAGGCTTTGGTGGTTGGCAATATCTATCAAAGCACATACCTGACATTGACAACTGGTGTTTAAATACATAGTGTCTCATTTGCTACCTCATTGTAAAATTTACTAAAAATACTTTTTCATTTTTAAAAAGGAAAAAAGAAAATAAAGAAAAATATTTGTGAAAAAGATGTTAAATAGGATAATAAATTTACAAAAATGCAATAATAGTAATCAAAATGAAATGTTTATTATAAGACTTCAGGTTAATTGAGGAATGCAACTTTAGACTTGTGCATTGAGAAAAGACTTCCTGTAAGTGACTCATTTCACATATGGTTGAGAGACCATTCATATAAAGATAGCCAAATATGATAATGTCACAACAATATTGTGTGTCTATAAGTTTATCATAATGAACAATTGGGAAGGTTTAAGATGGGACAGTTCCAAATGGATTTTGTAGTTCACAAATTCTGTACAATGTTTCAGGTGTTGGGTAATGTTGTTAGATGACTAGTTGAAGGAAGTCCAAAAGCTAGAAGTGTAAATGAAGACAGGCATTTTCAGATATCAACCTATACAGGGTGATTCAAAACTTATCGTTCAAATTTCATGGGGAGGTAGGGAATACGTCAGGAAACCGATTTCACATAGGAAAGTATGTCCGCAAACGTCATCTACATGAACAAAATGGACAAGTAAAGTGAACACAAGGAAACAGTACAGTTAAGTGGTAACAAATGTGACTTTTATTCCAACAAGGTAAAGTACAGGTTCACAGTAGGTGCTCAAAATTGCGACCATTTACACGGACACGGGATTCACAGCGCCGTTGCATTGACCGCCGAACATTTTCAAAAACGCCTGGCATATCACGGACAATGCCTGCGGCGGCCACTATTCGTGCAACGAGGTCCATTTCACTGTCGACGGGGGTCTCGTACACATGGTATTTCATGGCCCCCCACAAAAAGAAATCCATGGGCGATAAATCAGGTGACCTGGGTGGCCAAGAGATCTGTCCACCTCTACCGATGCATCGAGCTCTGAATGTTCGGTTCAGGTAATCACGCGCAACAATTGTGCTATGGGCTGGAGCCCCATCATGTTGATACCACATATCTCGGTGGATATGCACAGGAACAGCGCCCAGAAAAGTCGGTAACACTGTCTCGAGAAATATTAGGTATTTCCGGCCGTCCAATCAGGGCGGTAGCAAGTAAGGTCCCAACAAACAGTCACCAATGATTCCAGCCCACACATTTACGGCAAAACGATGTTGCGCAGCGTGACTTCTCGTACCATGCGGGTTGTCGTAAGCCCACACATGTGAATTGTGTGCATTGAACACACCTTCACGACTGAATGAAGCTTCATCTGTAAAAAGGACAGAAGCTGGAAAACTGGGGTCCACGGCACCTTTCTGCATGAACCATTGTGCAAATTCCACACGCTTCGGATAATCATCAGGATGCAGTAACTGTACCCTTTGCAGATGGTAAGGATGCACACGTTCCTCGTGCAGTATCCGCCACACTGCTGACTGAGAGACCCCAAGCTGCTGAGCAATAGCTCGTGTGCTGGTATTCGGATTATCTTCGATGGACTGTAGGACTTGTTCTGCGATGTTGACAGTCCGCGTCAGTCGTCTTCTCCCCGTATCCTGCATGTTGCTGCGCAGTGAACCACGTTCGCGCAGATTGCGATGCACACGTGCAAACATTTGATGCTGCGGTATTCTTCTGTTGGGGTATCGGTCTTCGTAAGCTTGCCTAGCTCGGCGGCTGCTTTCGCCAGCTGCCCCATATGCGAGATGCATATCCGCTAGCTCTTGATGCGTAAAACGATTCATCTTATCACTAGTAAGTCAGCTCGTACACTGACGACAGCGGGAGTGGTCGGGCGAGCTGTACACTGGTTGGGTACACACAGCGCCCTCTACATACGCATGTGTACATTTGCGGACATACTTTCCTATGTGAAATCGGTTTCCTGACGTATTCCCTACCTCCCCACGAAATTTGAACGATAAGTTTTGAATCACCCTGTAGACTTAGTAAAATGTAATATGTGACAGTGTAAAGATAAAAAAAAAGATTAACTGACCTAAAGATGAAAAATGTCCGTATTAAAGCATTGAGAGTTGCAATGAGTTTACAAAAATATGTATCAAAATTTAAACAAAATAGTGCTAACCATTGAATGAGTAACAGTAGAATTCATATTTTCTTATTTGGTAATAATGTTCATCATTAACCAAACATGAACTGTACTTCTTTTTCAGGCAGAGCAAAACATAAGACTGCTGTCATATAGGAACAACATAACATAGTTGCTAGACATAATGTTGAAAATTACAGCATCAAATTGATGATAGGATGAAGTTATTGTTGCTGTAGACAAGCATAAACTACTACACTGTTTGAGCATGAGGATTGGCCCAGTTGACAGCACGCTATGCTCATAATATGCAGTTCTTGGGTTCGAGTACCAACTGTGCCTATGTGGAAAATTTTTCCCATTGACTCCCGTTCTGTCCATTGTGGGAAAAGGGAACACCATTGTGCTTGTAAAGGCTGCCATTCATTGGATGGGATGTTTAGCCACAACCCTATGTCCATCTCCTAACACCTGTTCAGTGGATTACCTGTCCCAACCTTCTCTGAGCACTTGGGGTCCTTGTGACCTGGCCATTGAGCCTGTTTTTTGCAAAATAAAGGTACTGATCAGAGGTAAAAACAATGTAACTAAGCAGTACATGAATCATCTCATTTACTCCATAGCTGAGGTAGTTGTCAGAGATAAGTGTGAAAGACTTATTTGTTTTAGCAGAAGCAGCTGTTTTGCCCCTCCTGCAAAAGTTTCCCATTTGTTTAATAATGAGATTTATTATCAAATAAGGAAATATGGACTGTACTTTTAACTTGTACAATGGACAGTGCAAAGCTGCTAACTACTCTTTTTTTTTTTCTCTGAATTTTGGGGTAAAATCCAAATTGCCGTAGAAAATCCAAATTCTGATTTTTTTCAGTTTTACCCTTACAAAAACCTGCCCCCAAATTTAATAGTATTTTTGCCCTTTTCCCCTATAAGGAGAATGTTAATGAAAAGGAAGAACTGTTTCTGATTTAGCTCTTTTACTATACTAAAGGTGCAGCTGTGTTCCCACTCTCTAATATGTGTTTGCTTGTGGACTCGCCTGCATGCCAATCGGAGGAAATCTATAAGACTTCAGCTGGCCATTTTGGGACAGAACACATAGCAAAGTCTACACTTTAAGTCTTAGAGAGTTGAAGGCTGTAGATGGTTTCATTAAATGCCCATTTAGAAACAATCCACAACTTTCCTAGCTCTACCCAACTAAACACTAATTGGATTACTTACAATCGGAAACTTCAGAGTGAAGGAGAGATAATGGAGATTGGAAAATTTCCATGATCTGTGGGCCATTATTGACATTGCAACCGGAATGGGTCTCATATATATCTATTCTTATCTGCATATTGGGCTAATGGGTTGATAAAGGATTAAAACTTTTCTTTCACTGTGGTTGAAGCAAATTGACAGCTGGGTTACTACCCTGACCTGATTGGCTGATCAAAGTGTCATTTATGCAAACAATGCATATGCTTAGATTTTTGGAGATTGGCAAACTCTAAGCCTAAAGAAAGTAGTGTCAAAAAATAAAACATTATTTTAAAAACAAGATAATTTAAATAAAAAGTGAAGAATATATGTGTCAAAAAATAAAACATTATTTTAAAAACAAGATAATTTAAATAAAAAGTGAAGAATATATGTGTCAAAAAATAAAACATTATTTTAAAAACAAGATAATTTAAATAAAAAGTGAAGAATATATCTGAAAAAAGATGAATAAATGTATTTCAAAGCATTTAAAGTTTTACTGAAACATTGAAATTGAGAGTGGATTATTTTAGCATAAAGCTGCATAACTGCTATGGAAGAGTTTAATTAAAGTTTTTGTTTAAAATCGCAATTTCCAAATGTTAATATATTTGGTTAAAATGTAATTTAAAAGTATTGCAAAAATAAGTCCTACCTTTTAAAAATTATGTTTTTAGGCTAAATGCTTAATCTTAAGATAATTATCCTCCATTTGAGATCACTAGCAGTTTCGTTTTCAATCATTTCAAATTATTCTTGTAATCACAGCAAACAAATGAGAAACAATAAGAAGTAATTCCAAAACAGGATTAGAATATTCTTGCTTCTGGTTCAACAGATGAGGGAAACAACACTCTTATGCCCATCCAATTTTTAGAAGAAAAATTGTCTTGAGCCAGGTGGGATTCAAACCCATGACCTCCTGATAACATGTCAGGTGCTCTGGACCACTGAGCTACAAGTCACCAATCAAGATCTCCTCTAATTGATGATATGAACCCTACTACCTATAGTACACAATCACTCAAGTCACATCAAGGCACTATTCCAGCTGATCAAGCCTCAAATGGCAGACTACAAGATTCCACGAAGATGGAAAGTATATTCTGAGTATTGTATTGATTAAATTAGAATATTCTTGATGCTTCTGGTTCAACAAGGGAAATATCACTCTTATGCTCTTACTTATCAAAGAGTTGAATCTTTGAAACCAATGATGTTTCCCTTGTCTGTTGAACCAGAAGCGGCGAGAATATTCTAATTTAACCAATAGTATACTCAGAATATACTTTCCATCTACATGGCATTCTTGTAGTCTGCTACTTGAGGCTTGGTCAGTTGGAACAGTGCTTTCATGTGACAGTGATTCTGTATTGTAGGTAGTAATTTTCATACCATCAATTTAGAGGAGATCTTGATCAGTGGCCAGTAGCTCAGTGGTCAAGAG
Organism: Ryuthela nishihirai; assembly: GCA_038380435.1. Taxonomy (NCBI): domain Eukaryota; kingdom Metazoa; phylum Arthropoda; class Arachnida; order Araneae; family Heptathelidae; genus Ryuthela; species Ryuthela nishihirai. The sequence goes on from JAWZYU010000007.1 coordinate 5,902,498, forward strand.
CACCTGACATATCAGGAGATCGTGGGATTGTATCCCACCCGACTTAAGACATTTTTCCTCTAAAAATTGGATTGATATTAGAGTGATGTTTCCCTTGTCTGTTGAATAAAAAAAAATCTTTGAAATCAAAAGTCTTGTGAAATATTACCAAATGCAATATACCAGGTTCCTGGATGATGAGACTTCTGATAGCAAAGTCCCCCTTGCTTCCCTTCATAGATATAATCCTGGTCATCATTTCTAAATTGAATCATCTCTACATGGGAAAAAAAATTAACTTTATTTAATAAAAAAATTACATAAAACTTGCCTTGAATTATGCAGGATATGCCAGTGATTTATATTTAGCAGAGGTTCGTCTAACCCAAATTTAGTGAAGGCACTAGGGGGAAAAAAATCTTAAATAACTGCAAGAGAAATGCTAGAGAGAGAGAGATAAATAGGTCAGAATACCAGAATTCATAAACAATTGATAAATTAGGTACTACGCAGCAGAGTAAAGGCATAAACTAAATCGTTGCTACTTGATGCTATTTGCAGTGACTTAGCATTGGTGTATGATCACTGTAGGTTAAACAAATTTATTTTTGTACTTTATCATGATTTTTTCAATCGGAATCTAAAGGCAAAAAATATATATCAGAGACTGAAATATTGTTTCCAACATTTGATTAGAAACAACTTTAAAAAATACTGATTTCATTTTTTAAAAATTTGTAAAATTTAGCATCTTGCACTATGAAGTGGTTGACATTCTGTGTGCCACTAGAGTCGAAAAAGTGAAAATAGTACACCCAGAGCCACTGTCACTGCAGGTGATTCAATCACATTTTTCAAAAATCACTGGAGAAAGGGCTGCAAAGATTGCTGCCATTCTCTCTGTATTATAATGTTTGCATATATCTATTCATCTGTTATTAATCAATGGATGATGCCTGAGTATTGTTGATTATTAGTGATTAAGTTTGATTTCATTAATATCAAAAAGCATGCATATCATAGATTTTTTTTTGCACTGCAAAAATGTAACTAAACTACTTTAGGCTTTTTTTTACAAGGTCAGAAATTTAATTCATAATTAGGTAATCACAGTGGTAACTCATGAGTTTCTAAATAGGTGGGGCCGGTATCATGACAAAATGCTGACAGCAAAAACAGCAACTGTACAATTTGCCGCCAGCAAAAAAGGGTACCAATAAAAATGCCAACTGTGTAATTCTCTGACAGCAAAAATTCTATCGAGGCATAACAGCGAAAACAAAAATGTCACTGCAACGATACACAGAGAACAAAAACAGCGTTGCAACATTAAGCTGAGAACAAAAATGCCACTACAACATTACTACACCAAACACCAACATTTCAAAATGCACTGACAATAATGCGTGTTGCAAGAAAAGCATCAATGAACTCTACTGTTATTAGAATTTTATTATTGCTATTAAATTAAATTTTTCACTTTGTCGCCTGTCTGTCGTCTGTCAGCAGTTGTGTTTTAAGAGATATATGTTTTAAAAAAATTTGGCTTGGATAGGTATTGATGAAATATTATGATTCACTCTTTCAGCATTCCCCAAAAGTTTTAATTGAGCCCTCTAATTGTGGAAAAAATTGAATATTGCAAAATTTCAAATGAATATTACAAACTCTGATGTATTTATGCTAGAAATTCGAATTTTTGGTTTTTTGAAATTTTGGTTGGTGGATAATTGCAAAATTCTTTTTGCATTGCATGGGTGCTAAAATATTATGATTCACATATGTTAATTTTTCAGAAAGTTTTTAAGAATAATACAAGCGATCTATTTATCTTAGAAATTTGAAATTTTGATGGTAGATTGTGAACTTGTGTGTAACTCATTTAAAAATTTTGAATTGGGGAGTATAAGCTGGAAATTATATTTTAGCTTTTCTTGATAATGTCAAATAAATCTTAACATTTAATTAGGGGGGTTGTTTAACCTCTGAGTGGTACTTTTTTTGCCCACAATGGGCTGCATGGCCAGGTTACAAAGACCCAGAATACTCAGAGAATGTTGGAGTAAATGGGAAGGAGACCCACTGGACAGCTGTTATGAAACAAATGGTAGCCTCTCATCAAGGCCATGTAGTGTGTTCTTTAATGTGCATAGTTTATAACTCTCCTGCACTTGGCCCCATGGCTTTACTTCCCATCTGATGGACGGTGGCCTTCCCAAGCCCATTGGTGGCCCCTACTGACTGAGGGCAAAGGTTTTTGCAGAGATAAATCTCAACTCTTGCTCAGGTGGGATTCGAACTTGGGAACTGCAGATTGCAAAACTGGCATGCTACCAACTGAGCCTCCCCTTCCCCAATTAGCAGAAAGCTATGAATCTAAGAAAAAAACTGATTTTTCAATATCTGTTAGATTAATATTTACAATTGGAGAAATAATATTTTGCACTGATGTGCATGAGACACAACTTATAACTAATAATAAAAAGAAAATAATATAGCCAAAATATTCAAAAACTAGAGTGCTGAAAAGTAACAGAGCAACTCGTTTATTGTGTTAAGACAAATTGCGTACACAATGGCAGAATTCTACCTCAAAATAGAACAGATACCTTCCCATAAAAGGAGAGGCTCTCTTTGTTATTTCTAATCCTTCCACGTCTCTCAGCTGTTGATGGGAACGAAACTAAAATGGTGCTGCACCTTTAAATGCAAGAGTCCAATGCAGGGAGTTGACCTCACTGTGTACTTTCAATATGTGAGATGGCCTCAATAAACAGCTGTGACTCTGGGCAGGGTCTGCTTTCGAGCAGAAGGTACTTTGGTTTAAAATGGCTTAGGGACCAGGCTTCCATCATTAGACAAACCCATTTATGCCACCAAGAAGATTAATCACCAGTGGCTACTATTGATTTTGAATGAACGAATACAATTCAGGTTTATGGAAATGAGTTCTCTGCATTTCAACAAGAAAAGAAGAGATAAACATTAAAATGAAAAGATGTTAAATGAAATTAAAATTGGTAAAGAGATGAAACAAGAAAAGTTTTTTTGAAATTAATAAGACATAGTTTCATAGTTTCCTCTGATTAAAAAGAAATTCGTAATGAAATATGGGAATCACATTTTCAAAGAAATTAAGTTTTTGTTTACCTGCATTTGCACTCCTTAAAAGTTTTAATTTGAACTAATGGATGATGGGGAAAATGAAAATAGTTCTATTGATATTTATACAACATAAAAAGTATTTGTGTATTATTGTTTGAAATAAGCCACTTAGATCAGAGCTTGGCTACTAATCTCTAAGGGACATGGATGTTGTGTTGTTTTTCTGCTGATGTCCCACCATCCTCAGAGACCTTCTACTATGCTGTATAAACTAGCAGACTCCTGTCAGACCTCTGTGGCAAGCAGCTGCTTGAGGACGTATTTTACTTTTTATATTACTTTTTTCACACTCCTCTGATAAAATGGGTGGATTGTGCAGTCAATGTAATATTTTTTAATGCTGATATTTTAAATTTCTTATCCTGAACAGATCACTTGTATTATTTATTTAAAAAATTGCTTTTTCCATATTTAATAACAACACCCCCTCAAGCAGCTGCTTGCCACAGAGGTCTGACAGGAGCCTGTCAGTTTATATGCCACAGTAGGAGATCTGAGAGGATGGCAGGACCTCAGCAGAAAAACGACACACGCATCCATGCCTAATCCGGGGATCGAACCCAGGTCCCTTAGATCAGTAGCGAAGCGTGCTAACCACTCGGCCATGGGACGGCCACTTCCATATTTAATGATCTCTAATGATGTAAATGGTAGCTAGGTAGTCACTGGAAGGAGAGCTATGCACCAATCCCCTGTGATGATGCATAGAACCAGCCAGGTCTAACACCTAATGTCCGACCCCGCCTTCTCATGGTGCAGACCGTTAGTACCTTTCAAAAGAGATACTCTCTTGTGGAAGTGAACGGAAGGGGAGGGCTGCCAGATTAGTGTGACCTACTGATCTGGACAACTATGGCTACTTTTTTTTTTTTCTACCCTGCTGAGGAGTGGTCAACCACACAGGGTCCTGGTGCTGACCATATAAACCCACTGGACTGGACAGATATATGGCTCTGAGCTTGATTATGGATCCTGATTTTGCTGCACTGCTGGGCTTCTGTGGGGGGAAAATCTTCCGCTGTGTTTTCTGTTTGTGGGTTGACAGCCCCAAGTGAATAGATTCACAGGATATGTTTATCAGCTGGTGGATAATCCTGAGCAGAGGTCATCGCAGGCACCTGAACTCTTTGCTTCTATTGGCATCGTCAAATTCTACATTGGAGGAAGTCTTCCAGTGTTTAATGGTAGCCTTTAGTGGTGGGGGAACAGGTCTTTTCCCCATATCTGCAATTAGGGGGCTGTTTGATATTGTCGGCATTCCCTCTCTCAATAAACATAGTTTCTTTAAACATCCCACTAACCATTTTCTCTCCATAGGTAGTTGGAATGTGAGGACTCTGCACCAGAGCTCATTCTCTACATGTCCTCACACAAGAATTCCACTGTTATAATTTAGATATTCTCTGCTTGCAAGAGACTAGATGGACAGATAAATGTCAGATTCTTAAAAATAATCTTAAATTTCCCTTTTCAGGGAGGGACGACAATAAGCATCACCAAGGCGTGGGTCTGCTTCTCAGCAGACACGCTAGTGATGCTCTTCTAGGATATGAGTGCATTAATGAAAGGTTTCTTACAGCAAAAAAATGTTATCTGCTGTTATGCCCCCACTGAGGATGCCGATGAGGATGAGAAGGATAGGTTTTATGAACAACTTCAGGATATTTTGAATTCTGTCAAGAAAGGAGATATTACCCTTGTTCTTGGTGACTTCAATGCCAAAGTTGGTACTGACTCTGACCTTTGGGCAGGAGTAATAGGCCCTTTTGGTATTGGTAGCTGCAATGGCAATGGGCAACATCTCCTACAGGTAAGTAAACTCAATGGATTCAGAATAGCTAACACTTATTACAAACACTGCGACATACATAAGTACACATGGATTTCACCCGATGGTCTGCATAAGAATATGATTGATTATATATTAATTAACAGCAAATGGGCTAGTTCTGGTAGGAATACCAGGTCATTTAGGGGAGCTGAAATTTGATCTGACCATTACCTTGTTAAAAGTGTCTTGCAACTTAAACTTAAAAAGTGTTGTGCTAGGGTTAAAAAATTTACTTTTAATACTGAAGTTCTGAAAGACCCAGTTATAGCTAAAGCTTACCATGATAGGTTACTTAGTCATTATGACAGTCATGGTATGCTTACTACTGAAGTTGAGGAAAAATGGGATAATTTTAAACAGGCTTTTTTGGACACTAACAGTACTCTTGTAGGAAAAAAGGAGCAGAAGAGGCAGAATTATCTGAGTGATAAGGCACTTGAGCGTATTTCGGAAAGAAAGAACTGCAGGAATGTCCTTAATCAATACCCTACTAGTCCTAATAGAAAGCATTACAGAGAACTTAATAAATGTGTAAAAGATCAGTTAGCTGCTGATAAGTATCTTTGGCTTGATGGTTTGGCTGACAAAGCCGAGGAAGCAGTTAGACAGCACAACAGCAGATAGCTGTACCAGACAGTTAATGTTTTGTGTGATAGAAAATGGACAGGCATAAAGGATTGAAGGATAAACAAGGTAAGGTTATATAAGGGGAGGATTCTGTCATGGCTAGATGGGCTGAGCATTTCAATGATGTTCTAAATAATGTAGTTAGTTCTACTCCCATTGTTTGCAATGATGATAGATGCATTGGTGGCTTTAATGTTGGCCCTATAACACAATCTGAAGTTATTTTGGCTGTTTCTAAACTTAAACTTCATAAATCCCCAGGGGTAAATGAAATTACTACAGAAATACTTAGAGCTGGGAATGTTTCGGTTACCACTTGGACGACTGAAATTCTGAATATCTTTTATGATAAAGAAATGGTTCCTAAGGATTTTACCAGAGCTATTGTTATCTCTATTTTCAAAAAAGGTGATCGCAGTTCTTGTGATAACTATAGGGGTATCAGCCTACTCTCTGTTCCAGGTAAAGTTCTTTCCATGATTGTGCTTAATAGAATTAAGAATCTGGTTGACAGTCAATTGTGTGATGAGCAATGTGGATTCAGAAGTGGTAGGGGAAATGTGGATCAGATATTTTCACTTAGGCAGATTCTTGAGAAATGTTTAGAGTTTCAGAAACCTTTGGTTGCTAGCTTTGTTGATTTCAAAAAGGCTTTCAACTCTGTTGATTGTCATAATTTGTGGTTGATTGTGAGATATGTGGTATACCTGACAAGTTAGTTAACATAATGAAAGCTCTCTATAATAACACTGAGTGGTGTGTGAGTTGGTAAGGCTTGTAGCAATTGGTTTAGCATTACTTCTGGTGTTCGACAAGGGTGCATTTTGTTTCCTTTTCTCTTTAGCTTGGTTATTGATTATGTTATGCGAAATTCACTTCAAGGGAAAGATTTTGGCCTTAAATGGACTGGAGATGCGAAAATTTCTGATTTAGATTATGCTGATGATTTAGCCCTTTTGGCAAATGATGTTGATGAGATGAACTCTTTCATTCGAGCTGTTGATGAAACTGGTAGTAGAGTAGGTTTGGTTATAAACAGAGAGAAAACTTAAGTGATGAAAATTGGTCAGGCAGGCTTTGATTCAGTTACTCTGAATGGTTGCAGTCTTGAGCAGGTGTCACAGTTTAATTATCTTGGGAGCTACGTTACAGATAATGGTGATGTGCGGCATGAGATTAACAAATAGGGATTGCTGCCGAGACTTTTAAGAATCTATGGAGAGTGTGGAGAAATAGGCGTATACACCTGAAGACTAAAATTAGACTGTATAATAGTTTGGTTCTTTCTAGGGTTAATTATGGTAGTGAAACTTGGATGCTGTTTAAACAAGGTAACAGGAAACTAGATGCTTTTGATTCCAGATGCTTACGTAGTATCTTGGGCATTAGGTGGTTCAACTTTGTAATTAATGATGAGGTTAGGCAAAGGAGTTTGCAAACCTCCTTTAAGCAGCATATTGTGCAGAGAGAGACTGTTGGTTTGGTCATGTTTCCCGTATGAATAATTATAGATTGGCGAATAGGGTTATGAACAGTGTGCCTAAAGGCCTCAGAAAGAAGGGGAGACCTAGGATGTGGTCTGCAGACAATGTCAAACAGGACCTTGTTAGAATTGGTGTGCAGTGGCCAGATGCAGTAGATGTAGCTCAGGATAGACTTGCTTGGAGAACTAAATTGCACGGTCTGGTTGGACCTCCGTAGCCCATGGCTGCTTGAGGAGGATGATGATGATGAATGATGTAAATCAAAACTACCAAAGGATTAAAAAATCCCAGTAAAATGTTTCATTAGTAAGAATTAACTAAAAAGAATTTTCAAATTATCTCTTAAAACAAAAAAGTTGCATTTTACCACCTGTCTTGGGATAACAGCCGAACTGCTTGTTGCCAATGCAAACCTCGTGACCTTCACATTTCATCATCAAAATTTAAAATTTCTAGTAAATATGTCATTTCAATATTCATTCAAAATTTTGCAATTTCGAAAATTTTCTGCTGTTGGAGTGTGCAATTTAAACTTTTGGGAGATTCTGAAGGTGCAAATCATAATATTTCATAATACCCATACAACCCCCAAAAAATTTTATCTCTTAAAATATTTTACTACATGCACAAAAGAGCGAGAAGCAATAGGAAAGATTGGTAGCAAGCTAGTCAAAGCAAATTAATGGGCAGCATTTTTGTTAATGGCATTTTATAAAGGCAGCATTTGGTTCATGGAATTTTGTAAAGGTGGCGTTTGGTTCACGGCTTTTTGTAAAAGCAGCATTTGGTTCATGGAATTTTGTTGTACATCATTTTTGTTTGCAGCATTTCATTGCTGGCATTCTGTCATGGAACTGGTGGGGCCAGCATAATATTGTATACAGAGAAACTAACTTGGCAAGAGCAGTGGTGGCTCAGATGGTAGGGCACAATGTCAACGATTTTCTGAGCAAATCCCCCAATTCTGCCCTCTGTGAAAAAAGGAACATAATCAGATTGGAAAAGAACATGTGTGTGTAATGAAATTTCCATATATATATATTCTTATGTCAGGCATGTACCCCAAGATTTAGTTTTGGGGGGCGGGGGGGGGGGGGGTGTCGAGAATTTAGCCTTTGGGATGGGGGTGGAACTTAAATCTACCTTGTAATATTTCATGCTGATAATTAAGGCATGCAAAACAATTTTGTGTGTATTCACTTAATGCTTATTAAAATGAAGTAAAACAAGCAAGATATTTTAGAGAGCAATGATTTATGTAAATTTTTACTTTTTATCCCAATTTGGAGTTTAATGTTTTAGTATATATTAGTTAGTATATGTGTTGGAGAAATGTTGGTGGGACTGGCCCCTAATGATGAGCCACTACTGGTTAATGGGTACCATAAAATGACTATTTGCTAAGGCTCTAATTGTTCAAATAGGAAGCTTTAATGTGGTTTCACCCATAACTGATCAAATCTCACAAAATACCAGAACTTCTTTTTTTTTACATTATGGAAATTTAATTGCTAATAAGTAACAACCAGTAATAAATATGTATTGAAGCATTGATTAATGATTGATAACAGAAATTTATTAGTTTTCATAAGCAGTTGTAATTCCTCTGAATTTTTATTCTTCCATATTGTAAATTTTGTTGTGCAAGGTGGCAGCTCTGGGTAAGCACTATCTTATGATTTTGGTATGTATTGTAAGGCCATTACAACTCTCAGGATTTTAATTTGGTACTTTTCATCTTTAAATAAACTATGCTTAATAATTTTTTTAAACATTGTTACCATTGGTAAATGTTTTCTGACCTTTATACTCTATTTAAGGTTAAAAATAAAAGGCAATATACAGATAATATATTGTTATGTTGTTTGTTAAAGTCTTGTTCCAAGTGAGCTGCTTACTTAATTGGGTACTTTTCATATGAATTCTTTTGCAAAGCAAATATTATAAGTAATAACAATGTAATAACAATGTTTGCAAATAAATAATAGGAATTTTTTTAATTTAGTCCTTTATATATGTAGATAGATATTAAACAAGTCTATGAAATATAGCAACTGAAATAAGATTGACTGAAAATATGGCTTACTCAGAATACATGAATTTATGTCCCCAGCACTATTCAATACTGGTGTTCAATATAATATTTGGTATTCAATACAAAACTTACAATGAAATTATTTTTTTTAAATGAGGACGATACATGATTTATGGTGATTGTTCACATTAGAACATTGCAAATCTTAATGACATCAAATACGGTGTCATACTTAACCCAAAATAGTTTAATACTTATCTCCCACTGCTCCCCTCAACTAACAGTTCCCTCAGTCCCCCCACTGGCCACCTTAACACTTAAATTCATATAATTACTCCACTGCCACCATTGTAAGGCAAAAGCCTCCCCCATTATTTTCTACTGTTTTTAATTTTGTGTCAGTTTTCTCCAAGCCCATGTATTTTGTCAAATCATCTTCCCAATGTGTACTTGTGATTTTCCATCTCTTGGTGCCCATCCTGAGACAACTACTGACCATCTTTGATCCTGGTGTTTGGCTAGGTGGTTCACCCAGTTCCATTCTTTGTTATATAATGGAAGATTACATTGGTAATTCCTGCTTGTTTCTTATTTGTTTAATGTTATAGGATTCAAAGGATTGGCTTCCTGAGAGGAATTTTGCATACCAAGTATAGACTGATGTTTTGTACAAACAGTATTCATCATCTTAATATCCTTGTAAACATTTGATGGTATTGTTCTTTCCACCACTGAAAAATGCATTACTGTTTGTTGTTAAACATTGGATGTTTTCATGCAGTGTTTGACTGGGACTCAAACGATGTCTATAATGTTAACACAAATTCTGCTGTTGATGAAATCCTATCAGGTACCCAAATTGTTTTTACTGTTCCTAAAATACAACTTCAAATTGTAAAATGGGTTTAAATAAATTCTATCCGTCGAAATAATCTGCATTACATTCCACTACCTTCTCCCAGCAACTGCCGCTCCTGCATTAGCTTATGCTCCTCACTTCCCACTTGATGAAGCGCCAAAAAGAAGGGCATGAAACACACGTTGTGGATCAAAAACTTTTTAAGCACTCTATGCTATCAAAGGTATAAATGGTTATTTCCTTCGCCAAGGTGGGTAGACCATTGGCAGCCATCATCCCACTTTTAATCTCCACTGAGATGTCACTTGCTGGCAAGAACGTCGATTATTAAATTTGGCACCAGAAGTTCCTGTTACTACCCATCCTCTATGGCATGGTACATAAATCTCTCCTTAATAACTGTTGATACTTGATAGCATAGTCCATGTGTTGAAATGCTTAAAAACATTTAACAGTGTTATAGAGAATTAAATAACTTTAATTTTAATTACTGCACTGTGTACCTCTACTCTATTTTTTGTTATCTTTAGAGACAAAAAAAGTGAATAGTTCCACTTGTAATTCTCCAAGTATTAAAGCACCTATTATGATTTGTGTGTGTGTGTGTGTGTTGGGCACTCAGATGGGAAGATATTAGGGGAGTAGGGTGGATGAGGCAAGATTTTCCCAGTTAACTTTCACGTTATGGGGACATACATTATTTTGTAACAAAAGAATGCCCCTTTCTTTTCCAGTAATTCATTGTGGATCCACTGAATTTCCTCTAAATAGACTTCTATTATAATGGTTTTGCTACTTTCCAATATCTCAAAATGGATGATTCCAGCAGTTGTCCACCAAAGGTAAAGCATTTCCTTGTAGTGATGAAAATCTAGCTTTGAAGTGTGTTTTATCAGATCATTAGATGACAACCATTATAGTACTAGCATATATTATTGCAGTACATAGCCCATTTCTCATAGGTTAAAATGCAACCCAAAAATGGAATGTAATCTAAAGTCAGTAAATGAGTGGTACACAGATCATGAGCTGTTATCATCAGTAGGCAGTTTACAAGGTATCCACTTGCTTAGCTTCCACATTTTTCCAATGACATGTGAGATCTTGCTGTTTTTTCACTAACATCCAATCTTTGCGAAAGCTTGAGGCAAGTTTTACCTGGATCAGACTCTATTAATGCTTTCAAATCATCACTAATGACAGGTAGTCTTACTTTCTGGTATTCATCTTCCAGCATCTCATTACCTGGACTTGAACTTCAAAAATCAATTTCATTCTGCACATTCAACTATTACAAATGTTTTGAGCACCCTGTGCTGCTTTTCTGCAAAGTTTAAATTCATAAAGCAAGCACCTGTAAATAACATTAGTTGTAGCTGGTATGGTTTTTGCTGAGTAAAATGATTACAAATGTTATTTTGATTAGGCAAAGTGTAGCAGCTGATAGCTAATATAAGAACCTTTTGAATGACATATGTATACAACTGTCATCTGTTGGATCTCCTAAATTTATGACACAAAGCAATAAAAGTGAAAGTTTCAATATGTATTTCATCAGCACCTGTTGTTTTTGCCTATTTAAATTGTTTTAATCCTTTCTCAGCTAATGATAATATCTGTCCCATCTCATATTTGAAAAATGGAAATGCCAATAATGAGCACCATACTGAATTCCAGGTTTTAGGTACTAATTTGCTTTCTATTTTGGGTAAGGAGTCCATTACTTAGCATTGATTTAATTGATGGTGTCAAGAAATATTTAGTTTTTAAGGTTTCACTGTAGTTATCATCTCTTAAATTGTCTTTGCAAATGAGTGAAAACTTATAATAGTAATCCAAGTAGTTCAGCAACACCTTACTGAGGCTTGTGCTTATTTTTAATATCTATTGTTTCCCACTGAATGAATAAAAGTTTAATCATCCTGACCAGATGGATGACTAAACTGTTTGAAGGCTATTTTAAATATGTCATATAGATTAATACACTGCTCTCTCACAGGAAGAAGAAAAACAGAAGGAAGAAAAATTGAAGGAAGATCATCATTCTTCATTCAAGGCTCACCCAGCTCCACACACTGGTGTTCCTTTCTCTGTTAAATTGGAGAAAAAGTTCACTCAATTAGAACCTTTCAGTTTTGATAAGAAAGACCAGGAAAGACTATCTCAAAAGGAAAAAAAGATACAAGAAGAACTAGAGAAAGAGAAAAAGGTATTGCATGAAACTTTTCTGAATTAACTGGCAAAGAGAGGTATAGAAGGTTGCCATGATTTACCTCTCTTTGTCTCTTTTTAAGTTGAATGAATTTCATTTCTTTTTATTGTTCGTTTTTTTTTTAATACAAATCTGGCAGTTTTGAAATGCCAGTCTTACTTTGACTTTTGTTTATTTCAAAAAATTGTAACCGGATTAAACCATTTATCATCTTAATAGCTCAGTCAGTAGTATGCCAGGCTCATAAGCCTCAGAACAAGGCAGGGTTGAGAGGGAGGGGGTTGGAGATATACATCCCCCAACCTTGAAGCATTCAAGCGTGCCAAGGCAAAAGCCCATTTCTTCCAGTGCCAGAAGGAATCTTGGATCAAATAGACATCTCTCACCCACATGACCGCTCATTTTCGATTTTGTAGCACAATGGACAGGCAATTGCTGATACTCTGGCAGAGTCTTTCTCCTCCAGCTCTTCATCTTCATACTCCCCATTCTGGCCCTGAAGAGCAAGGCTGAATGCTCTCTGCTGTCCTTTCACTCAAATGGCATGGAGACACAACAGGCCATTCACAGCAGCGGAGCTGCACCATGCTCTGCACTCATCTCATGCATCTGCCCTTGGGAGTCCCATCTGGGTCAGCGTTGAGATTTATCTCCGCAAAATTCCCAGCCCTGCCCACGGTCAGTAGGGGACACCGATGGGCTTGGAAAGGCCGCCGTCCGGCGGATGGGACGTTAAGCCGTGGTCCCGTGTGCGGGAGAGCCATACCCTTTGCACGTTAAAGAACACGCTGGATGGCCTTGACGGGAGGCTACCATCTGTCTCCCAACAGCTGTTCCAGTGGGTCCCCTCCCCCAACCTTCTCTGAGCCTTCGGGGTCCATGTGACCTGGCCATTTAGCCCATGGTGTGCAAAAAAGTGCCGCTTAGAGGTAAAACAACCCAACCCAAAGCATCTGCCCTTGGGCCAGACAATGTCCTCTTCCCATTGAGTAAGGATTGGCTGCTCTGATTTTTCAATTGTGTTTTCCTTGAGGAGTGGTTTCTGGATTCTTGGTGGCAGGCCATCATCTTGGCCTTTCCCAAGCCAAGGAAGGATCCTAAGATATCTTCCAATTATTGCCCAATTGCACTGACAAGCTGCATGTGTAAGGTGTTGGAAAGAATTTTAAATGCCAGATTCGTCTGAGATTTGGAACACTACAATCTTCTTCCTAAACATCCAGTGTAGCTTTTGCAGGTAAAGGTCTATCGTAGACCACCTGATCCACCTCGAATTGGTGATCAGGAATTTGTGTTTATGTACAGAGCAGCTGGTTTCCATATTCTTCGATATTGGAAAAGCATACAACACAACATGGAGATTGCCATTATTTGTGACCTCCAACTTTTTATCTTCCCGTCGTTTCGTGTCCATGTCAGCAACACTCTTTCTTTGCTATTCCCCCAAGAACAGGAGATATCACAAAACTATATCTTGAGTGTTACACTTTTCACTCTCAAGATAAATTCTATAACTCAACAACTTCCTCCAACTGTACTCCTTTTTAGACCCTGTGTTTGTCTTTTTATGCTTTACAGGATATTTTAACTATCTGATTTTTACCTTTCATCCTTGTACTTTTACACTTGTTTTTGATTTTAATATGGGTTTTATACCAAGATAAGTATATATAAGGTGGTGCTACAAGGCTATGTTTTACCATGGTCATTCAAGTGTCACTGAGAGGCTGTGTCCCATGATGTCACAATGGGGAGAGCTCAGCTAATGTACATAAATAATTGTGTTCCTTCTTGTCTTTCTTTGCTAATCACTTGGTGAATTTCTCTTTCTGTGGTCTCAAGTAATTTTTGCTTCTTTTTATCATGCCAAACAGTGTAGTAGCAAACTACATGAGTAATCCTTTGAAGAATAAGAAAAACAATTTTTATATACATTCGAATTAGAAGCAAAAATTAGTATGAAGTGGGTGCTACATTGTCAGCTTGAAGATAAATTCAATGCGCACATACTAAGATATGAGGTAAATATTTTTCAGATGCATGTTAAGATCGATTGCCTGTAAGATTTATGAAATTAACTCTTAGGACTACCTATTAAACATAAACTATATCATAATGCCATTCTAGATTTTAAAAAACCTGTCGCATAAAAAATTCAGTCTTGTTACCATGAGCAAATCTACTGTGACCAAACGATTGTTATCTCAGTAAATAACGAAATGGTTGTTGGGATAAGAAACCAATCGCTATGAAAACTACAACAGTATATCCAATAAAAAAGTACCATTATCTCAGGTAACTGATAATTTAAATACTTTGGCTTATACTGAACTATTTCATGGGAACAAAAACTTATGACAGTGGGTCTACATATTAGAAAATCACGGCAGCAGTTTGAAATTACTATTAAAAACTAAATGAAGCTGAGGGGGAAATCTCTGCTTTGCAAACAAGATTACAATGAAAACAAAAGCAGTGGAATAAACATAAGAAAAAAAGCTGACTTTTTGTTGGATAACTGAAGGAAAATTTTTCTTATTAAATTGAACTGTATTTACATCAGGTCGCATTAAATGTGTTTTGTAAGGGACAAAATTTAAACAAGCAGCAAAATTTTTTTATTATTTTCATTATGACGTAGTCACTGGAAGGACAGCTATGCACCATTTCCCCTGTGATGATGCCTAACACCTAATGTCCAACCCGCCTTCTCGTGGTGCAGGCCGTTAGTACCTTTCAAAAGAGATACTCTCTTGTGGAAGTGAACGGAACGGGAGGGCTGCCAGATTAGTGTGGCCTACTGATCTGGACAACTATGGCTACTCTTTTTTTTCTACCCTGCTGAGGAGTGGTCAACCACACAGGGTCCTGGTGCTGACCATATAAACCTACTGGACTGGACAGATATATGGCTCTGAGCTTGATTATGGATCCTGATTTTGCTGCACTGGTGGGCTTCTGTGGAGGGAAAATCTTCCGCTGTGTTTTCTGTTTGTTTGTGGGTTGACAGCCCCAAGTGAATAGATTCACAGGATATGTTTATCAGTTGGTGGATAATCCTGAGCAGAGGTCATCACAGGCACCTGAACACTTTGCTTCTACTGGAATTGTCAAATTCTACATTGGAGGAAGTCTTCCAGTGTAGACAGCTTCAGCCTTTAGTGTGGGAGAAAAGGTCTTTGCCCCATGTCTGCGATTAGGGGGCTATTTGATATATTGTCAGCATTCCCTCTGTCAATAAACATAGTTTGTTTAAACTCCCACTAACCATTTTATCTCCATAGGTAGTTGGAATGAGAGGATTCTGCACAGAGCTTTTTCTCTTGATGTACTCACACAAAAAATTCCACCGTTATAATTTGGATATTCTCTGCTTGCAAGAGATCAGATGAATAGATAAAGGCCAGATTCTTAAAAATAATCTTAAATTTCTCTTTTCAGGGAGGAATGATAATAAGCATCACCAAGGTGTGGGTCTGCTCCTCAGCAGACACACTAGTGATGCTCTTCTAGGATATGAGTGCATTAATGAAAGGTTTCTTACAGCTAAATTTCGGACAATCATTAAAGACTTCAATGTTATCTGCTGTTATGTCCCCACTGAGGATGCCGATGAGGATGAGAAGGATAGGTTTTATGAACAACTTCAGGATATTTTGAATTCTGTCAAGAAAGGAGATATTACCCAAGAACAATTCACGGATTGTTCTTGGTGACTTCAGTGCCAAAGTTGGTGGGAGGAGTAATAGGCCCTTTTGGTATTGGTAGCTGCAATGGCAATGGGCAACGTCTCCTACAGGTAAGTAAACTCAATGGATTCAGAATAACTAACACTTATTACAAACACCGCGACATACATAAGTACACATGGGTTTCACCTGATGGGCTGCATAAGAATATGATTGATTACATATTAATTAACAGCAAATGGGCTAGTTCTGTTAGGAATACCAGGGCATATAGGGGAGCTGAAATTGGATCTGACCATTACCTTGTTAAAAGTGTCGTGCAACTTAAACTTAAAAAGTGTTGTGCTAGGGTTAAAAAATTTACTTTTAATACTGAAGCTCTGAAAGATCCAGTTATAGCCAAAGCTTACCATGATAGGTTACTTAGTCATTATGACAGTCATGGTTTGCTTACTACTGAAGTTGAGGAAGAATGGGATCATTTTAAACAGGCTTTTTTGGACACTAACAGTACTCTTTTAGGAAAAAAGGAGCAGAAGAGGCAGAATTATCTGAGTGATAAGGCACTTGAGCTTATTTCGGAAAGAAAGAACTGCAGGAATGTCCTTAATCAATACCCTACTAGTCCTAATAGAAAGCATTACAGAGAACTTAATAAATGTGTAAAAGATCAGTTAGCTGCTGATAAGAATCTTTGGCTTGATGGTTTGGCTGACAAAGCCGAGGAAGCAGTTAGACAGCACAACAGCAGAGAGCTGTACCAGATAGTTAATGTTTTGTGTGGTAGAAAACGGACAGGCATACAAGGATTGGTTATAGAAGGGGAGGATTCTGTCATGGCTAGGTGGGCTGAGCATTTCAGTGATGTTCTAAACAATGTGGTTAGTTCTACTCCCATTGTTTGCAATGATGATAGATGCATTGGTGGCTTTAATGTTGGCCCTATAACACAGTCTGAAGTTATTTTGGCTATTTCTAAACTTAAACTACATAAATCCCCAGGGGTAGATGAAATTACTACCGAAATGCTTAGAGCTGGGAATGTTTCTGTTACCACTTGGATGACTGAAATTCTGAATATCTTTTATGATAAAGGCATGGTTCCTAAGGATTTTACCAGAGCTATTGTTATCCCTATTTTCAAAAAAGGTGATCGCAGTTCTTGTGATAACTATAGGGGTATCAGCCTACTCTCTGTTCCAGGTAAAGTTCTTTCCATGATTGTGCTTAATAGAATTAAGAATCTGGTTGACAGTCAATTGCGTGATGAGCAATGTGGATGCAGAAGTGGTAGGGGATGTGTGGATCAGATATTTTCACTTAGGCAGATTCTTGAGAAATGTTTAGAGTTTCAGAAACCTTTGGTTGCTAGCTTTGTTGATTTCAAAAAGGCTTTCGACTCTGTTGATCGTCATAATTTGTGGTTGATTGTGATATCATATGGTATACCAGACAAGTTAGTTAACATAATGAAAGCTCTATAATAACACTGAGTCGTGTGTGAGAGTTGGTAAGGCTTATAGCAATTGGTTTAGCATTATCTCTGGTGTTTGACAAGTGTGCATTTTGTCTCCTTTTCTCTTTAGCTTGGTTATTGATTATGTTATGTGAAATTCACTTCAAGGGAAAGATTTTGGCCTTAAATGGGCTGGAGATACGAAAATTTCTGATTTAGATTATGCTGATGATTTAGCCCTTTTGGCAAATGATGTTGATGAGATGAACTCTTTCATTCGTGCTGTTGATGAGACTGGTAGTAGAGTAGATTTGGTTATAAACAGAGAGAAAACTAAAGTGATGAAAATTGGTCAGGCAGGCTGTGATTCAGTTAATCTGAATGGTTGCAGTCTTGAGCAGGTGTCACAGTTTAATTATCTTGGGAGGTATGTAACAGATAATGGTGATGTGCGGCATGAGATTAACAGACGAATAGGGATTGCTGCCGGGACTTTTAAGAATCTATGGAGAGTGTGGAGAAATAGGCGTTTACACCTAAAGACTAAAATTAGACTGTATAATAGTTTGGTTCTTTCTTGGGTTAGTTATGGTAGTGAAACTTGGACACTTTGTAAACAAGATAACAAGAAACTAGATGCTTTTGATTCCAGATGCTTACGCAGTATCTTGGGCATTAGGTGGTTCAACTTTGTGAACCACCTAATGCCCAAGATTTTAAAATGTGAACCACCTAATTCCCAAGATTTACTGTAATGTGGTTCAACTTTGTGAGGTTAGGCAAAGGAGTTTGCAACCTCTTTTAAGCAGCATATTGTGCAGAGAGAGATTCCGTTGGTTTGGCCATGTTGCCTGTAAGGATAACTATAGATTGGCAAATAGGGTTATGAACAGTGTGCCTAAAGGCCTCAGAAAGAAGTGGAGACCTAGGATGCGGTGGGCAGACAATGTCAAACAGGACCTTGTTAGAATTGGTGTGCAGTGGCCAGATGCTGTATATGTAGCTCAGGATAGACTTACTTGGAGAACTAAATTGCACGGTCTGGTTGGACCTCTGTAGCCCATGGCTGCTTGAGGATGATGATGATGATGTAAATAGTTTCATTACTAGTTTTGTGTTAAAATTATTACTATGCCTCCTAAATGTTCACACAATGAGAAATATTTGGTGAAGTGTTCCCGGGAATTTGTGAAATCTGAATAATAAAGGGGAAATGTTTGCTTTTTTGAAAATTCTGCAACTCTGATATTAGAATTAGGCCAAAGCCAGAGAGAGATATTGCCTAGCAAAACAGCAAAACACATTTAAATCTGCCTAAGTCAGCAAATCTGGCAAAGTTTTATTTGAATTTTTTGTTGGAGCATGACATCCGATTATTTGCTACTGATCATGCTAGCAAGCTATTTGCCATGATGTTTTTGGATTTGCCGAAATGTGGAAGTATGCATGCAGTTGGACCAAAACAAATTTTATCATTCAAGAACTTGCTGCTAGTTACTCAGGAAAAGTTATGAGTGGTATAAAGACTTCTCTATTTTCTGTTGCATTTGATGGCAGCAACGATTCTGATGATAAATTATTTCCTCTGATAACTTATGATGAAGATGTGAAACAAATGAAGTGCAGCTTTTTATCATTGCCATGCTTGGAGGTAGGTGCAATTGGGGAAAATATTGCCACCTTAATGTTTTCTGAGTTCAAGCATATGGACATTTTGCAATCAAATTGTGTGTCAGTGTTGTCTGACAATGCTCCTGTCATGCTTGGTAAGAAGAAAGGAGCAATTGTTTTATCTTAAAGCTAAGCAAACGTGCAATTTCATTAGATTGTCTATGTCATCTTCTCCACCTGGCTGCAGAAAAGGCTGCCAAGAAATTACCCATTGCAATTGATGAGTTGCTGATAGACATTTATTCCTATCTGGAAAAAAGTACAAAATGGAAAGAAAACCTAAAATATTTTCAGTCATTGTGTAATACAAACATTCAAAAGCTTCTAAAAAAATTCTGTACTCTGCCACTGCCAGCAATCCAAGTGCTTTCTCAAAAAAAAAAAGTGCAATAATATTTGTTGTTATTCCTTCTGTATTGTAATGCTAATTTCTACTCTAGATTGATTGATCAGGAGCTGATGTCTACATATTTATTATTAATTATTAGCAATTAAGTTACCTTTCATTAATATCAAAAACTTAGTGGCTGCAGTTGAGTTGGCTGCGGTGATCACCATTTCCCATGCTGCATATGAAGCTTGCCAATGCCAGCAATCCAAGCACTGCACAAAAAAATCACTGGAGAAAGGGGTGCAATATTGTTTCTGTTCTCTCTGTATTGTAAATGTTAATTTTGCACTATACCTGTTGTTAATCATTGGATAATTCCTACTAAATACTGTTGATTATTAGCAATTAAGGTAAATTTTGTTAATATGTGAAAAAACTCATGCCATTGATTTTCCGCACTGCAAAAATGTAAACTGATTTTTAAACTTTTTGTTATATGAAATTTAATTCATAATCAGTTAATGGGTACTATAAAAGGATCATCACTAAACTCAGATTGTTTGAATGGGAAGGCTATTTTCTTTTCACCTGGAATCAGTCAAGGCTGCAAGGTGCCATGACTTTATTTTTATCTTGTTTTCAAAGAAATGAGATAATAGTTTCACTTTGTTGTCTGTCTGACCATCTGTAGACATTGAACTTCTCTGTTTACAGAGGTAAATTAAAAATTCTTTTTGTGTTGGATAGGTATTGATGAAATATTACGATATGCACTTTCCAAAAATCCCTCAAGCTGTAATTGCAACCTCTAACAGTGGATAAAGTTGAAAATTCCAAAATTTCAAAAAAAAAAATTTTTTTTTAAGCTAGAAATTTAAAATTTTGCAAGTGGAATGTGAAGGTCATGAAGTTTCCATTGCCAACAATGAGTTGACCCTTAGATCCAGAGGGGGTGGGAAAACACTTTTTTTAGTTTTAGCTGATAATTGTTTTTATAGATATTAAAAATTATTTTTGGGTTAGAGAGGAATTGATGAAATATTATGATTCGCACTTTTTAAATCTTCAAAAACTGTAATTGTGCCCTCTAATGGTGGAAAAATTGGCATCAAATGAATATTGCAGATGATGTATTTAATCTAGAAATTTTAAATTTTGGTGGTGGAATGTAAATGTCATGAAGTTTTCATTGGTACCAATGAATTGACCTCTTAGATCCAGGGTGGACTGACATTCCCCAAGTCCCAGTTGTGCAAGCATTGAGATTTATCTCTACAAAACCCACACCCTGTCTTCAAACAGAAAGGGAGTACTGATGGATTTAGAAAGGCCATGTAAAGCTGTGACTTTAGTACAGAAGAACCATTACCCTGTGCATGTTAAGGAACATGCTAGCTGGCCTTGACGGGATGCTTTTGCCTGTCTCCTAATAGTTGTCCAGTGGATCTCTTTTTCCAAACCTTTTTCTGAGCCCTTGGGATCATTATGACATAGCTACTTTCTCATTATGCACAAGATAATGCTTCTCAGAGATGAAACAACCAAACTCGTGCACTAGGCCCTGGTTCAGCTGAACCAAGGGAACTGTGCCACTGATTCATAGTTTAGTTAGTGCTGAAATATCCATTCATTTCAGATGTAATTCCTAGATACCTTTGAGGTACTTGTAATAATGTTTTATATAGATAAAGAGAACATTTAAAGCCTTAACAGAATAATACTTGCAAACATCACTTTCAGAATATCTGATGTAGAGGTTAGGTGGCTCAGTTAATTATTACCAGGCTTGTAATAATTCACATGCTGGTTCCTTAACTCTGTGTGCCTTTAAACTTCCAACAAGCTAAACTTTAACTATGTCGATGTTTTTCCTACACTTGTCTACATCCTGATTTTAGTGTACATGGAAAGATATAATGTCACATACACAGTTTGGGGAGAAAGTAATGAGACTAAAAATATGCAGTATGAGTATCATTTTGTGAGAGGCTGTTATAGATGCACCCAAGTGTGAGCTTGGCAGTCCCAGAGATTGCACTGTTTAGTATGGACATGGGCATGCTTTGAGCATTTGTGTATTACTGTGCTGTCAGAAATCCAATAATGGAACAGCATGTCAACATATGTTTTATGTAAAGCTAGGAAAAAGCACTACTGAAATGTTGTGAATGGTGTATGGGGATCTGTCCAGAGCACAAACATTTTGCTGGTTTAAGCATTTTCAAAAGTGCAGAGAGGATATGGAAGAGTACTCTTGCAGTGGACAACTGAAAAGACATGCAGAAAAATGATGGACAAAGTGTGCAGTTTACAAGCAAGAGATGCCAGTTGGTACTGAGAATGATGACAAGTGAACTAAATGTGAATAAGGAATCAATAAGTTCCATAATTTGGTTGGTGGCTTTTGTATGACAATGCCCATACAGCAGTCAGTGTAAAGACATTTCGGACCAAAAAAGGGTTGTCATGCTCAAACACCCAGCTTATTCCCCTGACATGGCTCCAGCAGACCTTTCCTGTTTCCAAGTTGAAATTGAGATTAAAAGCTCGCAAATTTGATATGATTGATTTTGATGGTTTGCCTTCACTTTTGCTGTACCTAGCCATTTTTATTATACTTATTATTTGGGAGCTTACCTATTCTTTGAACTGGCTCAATTTCCTCTCTGTTAGCTCTGAGTTACCAGCATAGCTCATTTAACATTGCTGCACCCCAAGTGTCAAGGTTACAACTGCTTGTGCCATCAACACCCACTGTACTATGCAAATGTTCAACATCTAAGAGACATGCAACTGTTTGGTGGGTATTCTTAAGCTTGGAGCAGTTAGAGCACTGAGATGCTGAGAAAGAAAAGAGTTTTGAGAGTTGAGGAGAGAGGAGGCTCAGAGCAGAGCTCTGAAGAGAGTGGAGGTAGAGTTCTGGGGAGTGCAGGATGATGTACAGAGCCTTTAGCTGTGTTACACTAGTGCTTGTGTTTATTTGATTGATGAATGTTTGATTCAGTGCATGAACTGTAAATGGTGAGTTCATAATTTAATAAATAATTTTATTATATTGAATTTGATTTGGGAATTTTTGTTACTTTAGTTTTGTATTTAGTTGAAATTAGGCATAACCAGTACTAACATTGAAATTTATCACTCATACATTAAGAAACTTTAGAATCCCTTTTTTGTAATCAATTTATTGCCTGGTGCTCAAAATTAAAGCTATTCTGCATTTGATTGATTTTTCTCATTAGTGGTGTTACACGATGACATTCAGAAGAACAGGATTATCAGAAGTGAATACCATCACAACAGATGAGTTTTCAAAAGTTTGAGTTCTGTAATAAGTGTATTTGGTCCCTCTGGGACTATTTTGAGGAAAATGTTTAATAAACATGTTTCCCTATGAATCATTTTTATTTTAGTCTCATTACTTTCTTGTTGCACTTTTAAGACCTGGTTCATATGTAGGAAAGTGTTAGTTACAAAGGATGTTGGATGGTCTTGATAGGGGGCTTTCTTTGCTACTAAAAACTGTCCATGGAGTCTTCATGAACCCTTTCTTGATTCTTAGTATTCTTGCTGTTTGAACATTAATCAGCCCAATCCAAATAATATTCTAGAATACAGTGTCTGACAAATAATGGTGAGGTTTCAGGATGCACTGCCCTCAAATACACAAAAGGCATCACACTGAATATTGTACCTGTACATTACCTCACTCAAACTGTTTCGTGGGTGGCCACAACCTAAGACAGTACACTGTCACATTTCTCAAGAGATGTTAAAGAAGATTTGAGTGCAACGTTTCCTGACAGATGGATTGGCAGGAGTGGTCCAATTCTATGGCCATCAAGGAGCCCTGATTTCACACCACTTGATTATGTTTTTTCTCTCTTTCAGATCTCAAATTATTGTAAAATTCGAGATCTGGATCATTTGAAGGTTATAATAAGGAAGTAACTGAGCAAAAGTAACAAGAGATATGTTGCAACATGTAATTCAAGAAGGGAAATACCGATTGGACATGCAAGATCACGAATGGTTCACATGTGGAAATTAACTAATTATGTTCAAAACTACTTGAGGTGTGCTTTCAATTAAAATATTACTTCCTTGAATATGTATATTATTTTTTTTTGGACACTCTAAATTAAAGAAATGTGACTTTTTTGTATTATACTATAGATAAAATCAGCTAAGAAACGGCAACTTAATTACATCTTTTCTTATGTTGGACAGCATCTTAATTACATCTGTTCTTATACTGGAATACAGCTGTGTTGCCTATAAAACTCAGGTAGTGTTCTTAGTTCTCAACAGATTAATGTCTGTTGATGTTTCAATGTTTATACAGATTAATGTCATAAAAGAAGATTTATACTACAACAAACATGTGCAAAATTTTATCTATCCAAGTATTTAACAATATTAAAGTGGTCAAAGGCTAAATGTGCCAATGCTTTTATAACTGAATGCTTAAAAAATGGAAATTGAGTTATTTATGTGGTTATGGTGCAGTAAAATCACTTCAGAGGTAAAAATTAAAAATTATCAGAATTATAATCACTTCAGAGTCTCAAAATGTGCAAATGAACTGTTAGTATAAAAGGTGCTCTCTAACATATCTATGCATTATTTATTTATTTGACCATGAATTGTAAACTGGAAATTTCCATTCCATTAAAAAAATAACTCAAAGCAATTATTTAGGTGACATATTAAGGTGGGGATGCTATCGGAAGAATGGAGACTAGCTAGTCTCGAGACATTGTAACCATATGGCTGAATGTGTGTTGAATGGTGGTCTGTATGCTCTGGAGACAATTTTGGGATGTAGGTGATGTCATTAGAAGACTGTCTTAGAGTGCAAGGTCTCCCAGAAATCTCAACATTTCAAAATGATTGTTGTTTGGTTTAAACATGTCAGGTGTCACAGAGCAGTGGTTCTCAAACTTTATAAGTCAACAGACCCCCTAACTTAAACTTTTTGAGTCTGAAGATTTTTTAACTCATACTTTCAAGACTGTTGATCCCCTAACTCAGACTTTTTGAATCTGCGGACCTCCTAAAAACACATTGTCCACTCAAAAACCCCTTGCTCCTCCTCATTTAAATTATCTGCATATCAACTTAAAACAAATTCAAATAAAATAGTTAACATATTTTAATGCCTGTACCATGTTACAAAACTTTCATGCCTGTTACAGTGAAATTTTTAGCTCAGTTGTTTAATGATATTTTTTTTTCTAACATACTAGGAAGATAAAAATAATCTCGCTGACCCCCTGGAAGAGCCTCATGGACTCCTATGGGTCTATGGACCACACTTTGAGAACCACTGTCATAGAGCATTGACAACATATGAACATATGCCACTGATGCCCACATACATACAATTCATTTGGTGGACCAATGTCTTGAAATTGAGGATATTTTATTTATGGAGTGATGAGATCTCCTAACCTCAACCCTATTGAGCATGTCTGGGGTGTCTTGGGAAGATGGATTGTCTGTCTCAGCTCTCCTTCCTGAAGTCCCCATAATCTTAGAACAGCCCTTTTGCACCAGTGGACTTTACTGCCTTCAGAATTGACTGGAGACATTGCTGATAGTGTGATGAGTCCCTCTGAGTCCTGAATTCTTATCAGGGGTAATCACACCTCTTATTAACATGAGTTAATTAACCTTCTTGGGTTTGCTTTTGTACCTTGATGTAAACATGATAATTAATCATATAACTAGCCATCTTACTATATTTATCTTTTGCATAGAATTAAGAATTTGAGAATTATAATCATACTACAACTTTACTCATATATAAATTTACCTTAAATTCCATAGAGACCTGTTTGAGTAAGTGGTGTTTTTGTCTGTGTATCTTTGGCATTTGATTATAGTTAGTGTTTGACTCTAATAGAAAGATGCCAACAGGGTTAAAAAAAACTCTAGGGGGAACCATGAATGATAGTGTTATCTTAGTCTCTTTCAAGTCTTCCTTTGATGCCACTTTATTATTATTTTTTGCCTGATCCTTATTTACATTTCTTTAGCAAGTGGCTTCTTTTTATTATCTTATTTTTCTAGATGCAAAGGTATTTAAAAACAAATTTGAGTAGTTTACTGATAATTGTTTTTATTGAAACATGGTATTAATAATTTTACTCTCAGCTGCATTAATTGACACATTTTATAGATAATACATCTGAATGGTTTTCTTTTAGGTGAAGAAAGAGTTAAGAGAGAAATTTATGATGAGACTAAAAATTTTTAATACATACCCATAATTCTTGCAGTGAATAATGTTAGTAATATTTTCTTCTTATTTTCTTAACTGCCTAATAATTTACTTTTGATTTTGTTTAGTATAATTTTAGTTGTTTTCTAATTTAAAGTGTAGTAAAACATTGATTTAATTTGCTCTTAATTATGTTTCATAGATGCACGAGTTTAGAGCTCATCCAATGCCAAGTCCTTCACCTGGTAGTATCCCTGAAGTTTATAAAAAATCTCCAACTAAACCAAAGCCTTTTAATCTTTTAGTTGATCAACTAGCAGAAATTAAAGTCAAAAAATGGCAGAAAGAAGTGAGTATTCATTCAGAAATTTAATTTTTTTCTATGGGCATAATTGCTATTTTTTGTTTTTGAGTATTAAGTAAAAAACATATCAAAAACGAAATTGCAGAGAAAATTAATTATTCAGATATTTAACCCTTCTAAGGTCCTGAACACTCACCCACATGTTTTCTGTGCACAGAGACCCATGTTTCAGGGAAGGAGGATCCAGGTAGTTGCCCTGGTAGTCCTCGTCTTCTCTCCTCTGCTCATGATTGGCAGGGGTCCCTTTGACAATCATGCCATTGGGGAGACTGTTCATCGTGGTCTGGGCAGTGAATTCCAGGCTGTTGCTACGCACTGCTTTGGCTTCTGGTAAACAGGTGTTCCTGGAGTGGACCCCACCAGGACCAATCTGCTGGTGGGCTGGACTTACTAGGGCCAACTATGCATATAGAATGGTGAGTACCTTGCCCATGTCCAGGTACAGGTTTGCGAGTTTCCCCACACATTTTTATTCTTTTTCAGTTATACTTTCTTTGCGAGGCCAGTTTGGTTCTTCACAATTTTGTTATTTTTTTGCTTAGTTCCTTTTGTGAAGAAAGTATTTGTGAGGGCTTGGCTCACTGTCTGTGTGAGTATAGTGCCTGCACAGCCCTTGTGCCCAACTGGGCATCCCTTGTTGGGTTCCATGGAGGGTGGGCACTGAACCACACAAAAATGATCATGAGATCAATTAAAGAAATTTATCTGATTAATGCCAACTTATATGAGCACCCCCCCCCCCCCAATCTTCTTCGTTGTCTCTGTGATCTACACCTTCATTATCTTTGTGTCGTCACCCTCAAGATTCCTTATCATCCATTCCTCAACAGGTGATCAGGTAATTGGGACATGTCCCCATTTTTCATTAATGAAGATTTGGAAGGTCTTGCAGGTTTGCTGAAATCCATCCGTCACCTGAGATTGGCAACTTGCAGGTCAAGACCACTTGTTTGAAACATTCAGAACTACTCCTTAAGGTTACAGAGATTGGAGGGATGGTCATCATGATCATACTGCACGAAATGTTGAATTACTCACAGGGTGTGTTAGTGTTTGGGGACTTCTCTTTGGGGACTGAGTGGGGACTTCTCTAAGTCACCAAGGAGGAAAT
This sequence comes from Ryuthela nishihirai, assembly GCA_038380435.1. NCBI lineage: Eukaryota > Metazoa > Arthropoda > Arachnida > Araneae > Heptathelidae > Ryuthela > Ryuthela nishihirai. The sequence continues at coordinate 5,929,538 of JAWZYU010000007.1, forward strand.
CCTCTCAGATCTAACCCTCCAAGGAGTAACAGCAGTCCATTGGGTTTCGACACTTTGTGATGGTAAATTGGTACCCACCCAGATACTGATTCTAACCTTCAACACACCACATCTACCTTCTTCCATCATGGCAGGTTATTTACATTGTGAGCTACAGCCATTCAGTGCCTGAGATGTGATCATGCCCGCACAGCTAGTTGGGGCAAAGGCAAGCTGTGTGAACTGTAACTGTATTTGCAACCAACCAGCATATTGCTGTGACAGTCCCAAGTGGAAGGAGGTGCAATGCCTCAAGACCATTAAGAACTTATCCTATCCAGAGGCAAAAAGCTCACTACATCATCCACCCCACCTGGCAAGGTTTCCTATGCCAGTGCAGTAATTGGAACGCCTATTGTTCCAATGACTTTGGTGGTGGTGCAGACTGATACCAGTGCACCACTACTGAATCGTTCTCGCCCACAGCAAAGTAGCTCCTAATGCAGGTGAAACCGAGGTTGGTGTCAACATTGACATCAATTCTGGTTTCCATACCTGCTACACAGCCTTCCACTTCCACCACTGGAAGGCTTCCTCCTTCCCGTCCTCAGAGAGCTAGACCTTCCAAACTGAAGGGGCCTCCACAGGGCCAAAGAGGAAAATTTTATCGCTTCCACAAAAGGTGGTAACAGATCCATGTCCCTCATATGATTCCGAGGACATGGATACAGACCACCCCCTATTCATAAAACTGTCCACCGCAGTGGTTAAATTAAATAGGAATTCATCATCTGCCCAATCTTCTAAGTCTTGATGGCCTCACCCCTGTAATGGAATTGTCATGGATTCCAGAGGAATCTTGACGACATTAAGGTCCTCCTTGAGGCACACCGACCCATCTGTGTGTGCCTACAGGAGACATACTTGCAACCAGTCACAGATCTTGCGATCCAGCACTTTTCACTAATTCTCTGGTACTGGAGTGGAGATGGTTCAGCTCATGGGGGTGTTGCCATCCTCATGAGCAACTATTCTCCATTCCAGGTCGCCCCTTACCATCAACTTAGAGGTGGTAGTCATTTGGGAAGAAGGGGCAGGTGTGGCTCAGTCGGTAGTGTGCCAGGCTCGTAATCTGTAGTTCCCAGGTTCGAGTCCCAGCTGGGTCAGCATTGAGATTTATCTCTGCAAAATTCCCTGCCCTACCCATGGTCAGTAGGGGACACTGATGAGCTCCGAAAGGCTGCTGTCCTTCGGATGGGACGTTAAGCCGTGGCCCCATGTTGGAGCCATACCCTATACACGTTAAAGAACGCGCTGGATGGCCTTGACGGGAGGCTACTATCTGTCTCCCAACAGCTGTTCCAGTGAGTCCCCTCTCCCAACCTTCTCTGAGCCTTCGGGGTCCATGTGACCTGGCCATTTAGCCCATGGTGTGCAAAAAAGTGCCGCTCAGAAGTAAAACAAACAACCCATCTGGGAAGACCTTGATGATCTTGCCTTGCAGCTGCCGTCCTCCTTCCTCATCATGGGGAAGGAGAATTTAAATGGACACAGTCCACTTTGGGGCAGTGCTGACATCAGCAGGAGGGGTGAGATCCTTGAGCAGTGGCTCCTGGATCCTTCACTCTCCCTGTTGAACACCAGTGTCAGTACATACTTTCACTCCCCAACCTGCATGTTTACTGCCATTGACCTAACTCTCTGCTCCTCAATCCTTCCACACTTTATATGGGAGGTCGACTCTTGCTTCCATAAGATGACCCTTATGGAAGCAATCATCTCCCATGGGGGGGGTATCTCCGCAAAATTCCCCGCCCTGCCCACGGTCAGTAGGGGACACCGATGGGCTTGGAAAGGCTGCCATCCGTCGGATGGGACGTTGAGCCGTGGCCCCGTGTGCGGGAGAGCCATACCCTGTGCACATTAAAGAACACACTGGATGGCCTTGACGGGAGGCTACCATCTGTCTCCCAACAGCTGTTCCAGTGGGTCCCCTCCCCCAACCTTCTCTGAGCCTTCGGGGTCCATGTGACCTGGCCATTTAGCCCATGGTGTGCAAAAAAGTGCCGCTCAGAGGTAAAACAACCCAACCCATGGGGGGGGGGGTCTTATGGCCCTTCACACATATCACATTAGAGGTTTGATCAGATTGGCTAGAGTGGGTTCGAACTCCTCTTTGAGTTTGACCACCACTTTGTGAGCCAGGAGCCAATCAATGTAGCAGTGGCAGAGATGACAGACTCTATTGTCCATGCAGCTGTCTCAACCTTCCTCAAACTTTGACACAGTTTTCTCGTTTTCCAAAACCATGGTGGAATCCAAATTGCACCACAGCTAAATAAGGCTCAGAGCACAGCTTGGGAACACACCATTCACAACGAAGGAGCTTCGCCTTGCTCTGCACTCCTCTCATGCATCTGCTATTGGGCCAGATAATGTCCATTATGCCATGCTCCAACATCTCTCACCATCAAATAAGGATCAGCTTCTCTGTCTTTTACACATTTTTCTCAAGGGGTAGTTTCCAGACTCCTGACAGGAGACTATTGTCTTGGCCTTCCCCAAACCAGGTATGGGTTCCAAGATTCCTTCTAATTATTGTCCCATTGTGTTGACAAGCTATGTGTGAAGGGTGTTGGAAAGAATGGTAAATGCCAGACTCATCTGGTATTTATAACACCACAACTTTCCAACACCCAGAGTGGCTTTCGCTGGTAACAGTCAACTCTTGACCATCTGATATGCCTCGAATCAGCTATCAGAAATTTATTTTTAAAATGAACACCTGGTGTCCATTTTCTTTGACATAAAAAAAAAGCATACGACATGGTTTGGAGATTCTGCATTCTTCACCTCCTCCATGCCTTTGACTTGCGAGAGTCACAAGATTATCTTTATTTCCAACTTCTTATCATGTTCTTTTCATGTTGTGTCAGTAATACTATGTCATGGCCAAATCCCCAAGAACATAATGATACCACAAGGCTGCGTCTTGAGTGTTATGCTTTTCACTGTCAAAATTAATTCTATTACTAGACAACTTCCTCCAAATGTAGGTAATGCCCTCTGTAGATGATTTTAGCATCTTTTGCTTGTCGTGCAGCATGAGGGTCATTGAAAGACAACTGCAAATTGCTCTGGACAATTTTTCTGTTTGGTCAACTGCCAATGGGTTTTAGTTCTTCCCACAGAAGACTACTTCTGTGCAATTTTGTCACAAGTGTAATCTTCATCTGGATCCTGAGCTACGGCTTAGGGGTAACATCATTCCAATTTTGGCAGAGACCAAGTTTCTCAGTCATCTTTGACTGAAAATTGACTTTTTTACCACACATAGACATCTCAAGTCTAAGTGCACTTGAGCATTTGACATCATCAAGGTCTTTTCTTCTCTTTTGTGGGAATCAGACCAATGTTCTTTACTCTGCCTGTGTGCACTTATTCAGTCGAAACTGGGCTATGGATCCCAGGTGCCCTGATATGATTCTGCCCAGGATTCAGTGGTGAGGGTGCTGAATCCTCTCCACCATCAGGCCCTCTGTGTTTACACGGCCTGCTGCACCTCACTGGTCCAGAGCTTACATTGCTTTACATTGAGACCAATGAGCCATCTTTATGTCACTGTCGGCAGTTGTCCCCTGCAGTATGCATCAAAATTACGACCCTGCCAGGCCATCCACTTGGGACTGCATTTTCAGTCCCCAGTGGGAAATGTTATACCAAAATCGGCTGACTGCCATTTGTCCTTTTGGTTTGTGAGTCTGAGGCTACCTCAGAGACATCACCAGTCTTTATATCACTATGGCTCACTGTTTCCCCTTCCTGTGATTTTTCCCTTTACGGGACAGGAAAGGCTTTTACACCCGTCTGTATACCGGCAACTCTTTGTCAGCCATCATGCTGAGTATCCAAACATCTTGCCTGTCTTTACAGATGGCTTGAAGTCCAGATTATCAGTGGGATTGGCCATGGTCTGTCTTGTGTCTTTATCTACATTTGCAACTGGTTGATGGCAACAGTGAATGAGGTCATTTGCTATCAGTGACACTAAAATTGCAATTTATTTCACAAACTTTTAACAAATTTTGGGAATTCATTAGCTTCCTAAAAAATTGTTCGATCAGCCCCATAATTTTCCTAGTTTCCCTTGGGCAATACAATGTTGTGTTCGAACATGGAGTTTCTTATTTTTCATAGAATCCGAGATATTGTTTTAGATGAATTTTTTTACCTGTTGTTTTTTCTGCATTTCACACTTTGGGACCTGCCATAAGTACTGAAATAGTTGTTCCCCCACTTCCAAATGCCACTTAAAAAATATATTCTTTTAATTCACCTTGTTGTTTGTTAGCTATAATAGAACCTGAGTTCTACTTTAAAACTGCTGATGCAATATGCTTTTCCATCCCACTAAATGTTGATGGGCAATATGCTAATTAATATGTAATTTACAATTAAGTTTTATGAATGAATGATTCACTTATTGCCTTGTGTTTATACTTAACCTGTTTTTACTGTCTTGCACATTTGATGATGAACTTTTGGAAACAATCTGATCGACTACAAACAATAACTAATTATACACTGCTCACAAAAATTAGGGGATATTTCAAAATGAATATGAAGCAATAAAAAAAAAGAAGCATTTGAAATTTTTTTTTATTAAACAAGAACATCAGAAAAGCAAACGACAAGTCAAAGAAAGTTGTTCGATTATGCAAATGAGATGCAAACTCAATTGTCGTGATTGAGTAGCAAGTGGCATATTGGTGGGGGTGAACAGTAGCATGTCAAACTGAGCGAGAGTGCCACACATTGACTGTTCAGTAGGGTGTATGGTCACCCAAGACTGCCAAAACACACTGACAGCGATGGGGCATGGACAGGATCAGAAATGTCCAGCAGTTCTTGTTGGATCCTCTGCCACTCTTGCTCCAGGGCAACTTCCACCTCAAGAAGTGTTGTGGGAGGCATTGGACAGTTTGCCAGACGTCTTCCCAGTGCATCCCAAACATGTTCAATTGGATTCAGGTCTGGAGAATGTGAAGGCCAGTCCATGCGTTCTATTCCTGCCTCCTGAAGCATGTTGTTGACGAGATGCGCACGGTGGGGCCTTGGATTATTGTCCATGAAAAGAAAGTTGTTTCCAACTGTTCCAGCATAGGGTGCAGGACCTCATCTCGATATCTGACAGCAGTCAGTGATTCGTTTCTGATGACGTGGAGGTCGATACGACCACCAATGCTGATGCCAGCCGAAACCATGATTCCACCACCACCGAAGGAGTCCCTTTGCATGAAACGTGGATTCTCCCGTGTTCCTCGTTCACACCACATCAGGACACAATGATTGCCAGGCTAGAGACGTACCGTGACTCATCAGAGAAGAGGACAGTTGACCACTCATCACGGGTCCAATGACGTTGCTCATCAGCCCACCTTCTACGGGTTCTACGGTGTTCAGCAGATAACGGAATGCATACCATTGGTCGCCGGGCATGCAGTCCAACACGATGGAGCCGATTTCATATTATGGTCTGGGTGCATATCCGTCGTCTAGTGGCAGCAAGAAACTGTCCCCGCAGCTCTGTTGCATTGCTGAGCTTTTTTTGGAAGCAAGACTATGGGCACACATACCGCTAGCACGGTTACCACTGTCACCTCATTACTGTCAAGCACATTTCAGTGGTGTCAAGAACGAGTTCATTGGAGGGAAGAATGGCAGTCTGTGGTCTTCAGTGATGAAAGCTGATTCTGCTTAGGAATGTCTGGTGGTCGTTTACATATCCGAAGGTGACAAAGTGAGCAGCTTCCATAGTGCATTCGCCAGCAATACACAGGGCCCACACTGGGCATCATGGTGTGGGGAGCAATTAGCTATCTCTCTCGTACGTGTCTGGTGTTTGTACAGGGTACACTGAATAGCAATACATAGGTCAGCAACATCATACAGCCAGTCGTCTGCCATATTTGAGTGTAATCCCAAATGCGATATTCCAGCAGGATAATGCCCACCCACACTCCACTCGGGCAATTCAAGATGCTCTTCAGACAGTACATCAACTCCCTTGGCCAGCATGCTCTCTGGATTTGTCTCCAATCGAGCATGTCTGGGACTGGATCGGATAAAAACTCTTCCGCGGACCACAGCAGACAATGACCATTGCTGAATTACGTGTCCAAGTTGAAAGCACATGGAATGGTATCCCCCAGCGTGATATCCAGCATTTGTACAAATGATTGCATGCCAGATTGGAAGCTTGTATTGCTGCTCGAGGAGGTTCAACACGTTATTAAAATGTGCCTTCTGTAAAATGTAATACTCATTAAAAGGTACAATAAACATTGAATCACTTCACACATATGATCACTGTCCTTTCTCAACAAGTTGTTTCTACTAAATAAATCTCATAGATTGCACTTCAGTTGTTAATGGTGTTCTTTTTTCAATTTTCGCCAGTGTAGATGAAATTACTACGGAAATACTTAGAACTGGGAATGCTTCAGTTACCACATGGATGACTGAAATTTTGAGTATTGTTTATGATAAAGGCATTGTTCCCAAGAATTTTACCGGAACTATTATTATTCCTGTTTTTAAGAAAGGTGATTGCATTCTTGTGATAACTATAGTAGTATCAGCCTACTTTCTATTCCAGGGAAAGTTCTTTGCAAGATTGTACTTAACAGAATTAAGAATCTAGTTTGCAAGCAATTGTGTGATGAGCAGTGTGGATTCCAAAGTGGCAGGGGACGTGTAGATCAGATCAGTTTGTTGATGTTTTGGAGTGGGAAAAAAGAGTGGGACTTGTGCCAATCATGATGCCATTAATTCTATGTTTCATAAATTTTTCTCTTTGCTGGTCTAGTAATGATTTCCATGATATTGGGGGGGGGGGGGGGGGGGGTGATATATTTCACGTTTGCAACAGTGCTCTCTATTTTGACATATAATCATTTAACTATTTTGGCTCAGCAATATCCAGTTCAAAATTTGTGGGTGTGATGGTGGTGATTTTGGTGTTTTCATAATCTAGTTGCTGTCCTGCTTGATCTGCTGCTCTAGCAAGGAAGGTGGTTTGCATTTTAGTCCTACATCTGTTGTATGTTCTTTAATGTGTACTTTAGTTGAACTTTTTGTTTTACCGAAGTATGGCTTTCCTTCTGCGTTGTTGCCAAGTTTCATTGGTATTTTGTTCACACCATCAGTTTTTTGTTTCTTGGCTCTGTCCATTTTTATTACATTTAATATGGGGGTGATACTGGCAACTGGTATTTGATACCCATAAGATTTCATTACCTTATGCATGGTGTTGACTAACCGTGGTATATTTGGTATGTATGCTTTTCATAAATTTTGTTTTTTCTGCATTGCAACTTTTTGCTAGAGTAGGTTGTGTTGCTCAGTTTATTGTATTTTTAGCCATTTTTATGTCATTAATTTCCATTGAAATCCTACATTTAGCACCATTTCATAAATGTTTCTTCTTTCTACTTTGTGAAATTTTCTGTTTTTTATAATGTTTTATATAAAAGGCAGTTCTGTCTTTTTTTATGGTTTAAGGGTTGGCTTGAATTATATGGGATAAGGATAGTTGATGCTGATGGTTAATGATATACTTTGATATATTATCTTATCGAGGAATGGTATATTTCATTGGTTTTTTGTTTTTTAATGATGAATTTTATGGTGGGGAGGATTTGGTTTAGTTCTTGTTGCAGCTGTTGAAGGTTTGTGATTTGGTGGTTGTAAATATATCACCCCCCCAATACTATGGAAATTATTGCTAGACCAGCAAGGAAAAAAAATTATGAAACAGAATTAACTGCATTATGGTGGCATGAGTCCCAAACCTCTTCCACTCAAAAACATTGAAAAACCATGAACAACAGGATCACAGACCTACCCTCCTGCCATCCATCCCCACCCCTTGCAGTGACAATAACATGAAGCAGAGCATGGGAGAACCAACACATGCACAGCCAGAAGCACATGGGTTATAACTTGCACAAAACTCAAACTAGTACTGCTTGAAGAAGGCTGGCAAGCTGCCGAAACTTGTCGAGTAATAACTTTATTGCATTTTTTTTTTCATTTGAATATAACACACATCCCAAGACTGTGCAAAAGACCTAGAGTGTCCCATTAACTAGTGTAATTTATCCCAACTGAAGACGGCACTACAGGAAAGATGAAACCCAAACTATTGACATACTTATGGACATTGTAATGCTCTAAAGATTATTAACTTTAAGTTGGATCTTTTGTCTGATCCAAATTTATTCAAATTCCAGATAGTTGTATCGGGCACCAGGCAATAATAACTTGCCAAATAAAGTTGAAATAGGGTTCATTATGTATTTATCAAGTGTTACTTATGGAGTAAGAATTCAAAAAGGATTGTCAAGTTTAATTAAAGTTTAAATATGATCAAAAATCAATTAATGTTGCTCAAGAGAAAAATGGCAAAAATTCAAAAATTTCTAAAACAAAGTTTATTTCCAAAAAATTAAACTCACCAAACTCAATGGTAGAATACAAAAGTTGGAGTACTAACAGCTCATATCTATCTAAATCTCCTACTTCTCACAATACTTCTGACTCCTACATCTCTGCTACTCACTACACAAAATCTATTTCTCCACTACAATACTACATCTCCACTCTGTGACCCAGTGTCACCACTCTGCTTCTATCTTTCTAACTCTATGACCTAAACATACAAATCCCACACTTGTCTATTGCACACCGAGAAAGACATTTGCATAATCTGACGATCGTGCTAGCTATGATGCAAGAGGGTTCATGTCCTGCGTGCGTGCTTTAGCGGTTGACAGTCAAAAGGTCAGAGTTGCGCATGTGCAACTCCTGCAGCTCAGAAACAAGAATTTTAATCAGTCCAAAAAAATGAAATAATCCCCAAAATGATAAATATAGTGTAAATAAAACAAAATTGGTTAAGGAAAAGTGAATGGGTGGACCATCACAACTCCCCCTCCCAAAGGAAGTCAAAATTTGACCTAACAGATTTTGACGAGCAAATTTAGAATAATAGGACACTTCTCACATCGTTTACACATCGCTGAACATAAAAATAAAGTAAAAGTGTGCTTACGCAAATTTTGATAAAACAATACTCTCACTTCAACACAATTTTCCATCACAACCAAAGGTACCTCCTCCCATTCCACCTAACAATGTGTGAAGCTACCTATTGTATATACATACCAATGGCTGTGGCATTTAATTAATGTTATCAGACTACCTCACATTCTGATACAAGCTTCAAAAGTTGCATACAATAACCTGTACAAAAAGCTGGTTAATCTTACTCCTATCCTGATTAATTTCTAAAAAGGTTAAAGAAAAAATTCGATTTACATGAAATTCTGCTCTTTCACAGAATATAATTACAGACGTATCAAGTGGGTTACAGAACTTCCGTTTATCCCCTAACCATAATCAAAATATGTGAAATCTAAATCTTATTTCCTACCATACATAAAAATACATCAAACACACAAATCTAATAAATTCCAAATTTTACAAACAAGCGGGAGTGTAATCGTTCACTAATTCTTCACCTAGACACAATATTCACAAGGTAGCTGAAATAAAAATAATGCATTAGTTATCTCCCTTTTAGAGCTTTATGTCCCCCTCCCAAAGGAGTTACACTGGTGACTGTCTCAGTTACTAGACTATGCTGTTGGGGACAGCTCCAAATGGGTACAAAAAAAAAAATTCTAAGACATCATGGTCAGCTCGTATATATTATATATACAAATAAATGCTGTCAATGTCATCCCAATAATTACGCATCATTGACGCATAAATATCACTTATGACACTGATATACGATAATACATATACATACATTGTATCTGAGAGTAAAGAAAAAGTTGTATAAATAATTTATGATATATGACTATAACATTTCATCCAATACAATTCTATTCACTTTTTACATGAAAATACATTTTGCATATAAAAATTCACTTCAAAATATTTAATCACTGTGTACTAAATTCTCTTTCTCATCATTTGTATCCATAATCGTTTTACAATTTCTAAATTTTCCAATGTAAGCTTACAACATTTTCTGCTTTCAGTCAGCTGAAACGAAAAAAACTTAACAAAAATACACTTTAAATCGCATTAATATGATATAACAACTGATACATATACATATGAACAAAAATACATAAAAAAAATTCTATTCACATCATATTATAAACTCACACTATAAATATTGATAGTAAATTCACTCTTCAAAAATAAATATTGAAACTCCAAAGTTTTAACAAGAAATTAAACATTTCAAAATTTCTAAGTAATCACAATAATTCGACTTCAAGCTTCTCCATCTTCATCTATTCCAGAGAAAAGAAATAAAACATTATAAATCATTAGTGCCACAGTGAAGAATAATAATATACTTAATTTTCATTGTTGGCACTCAGTTGCGATAAATCCTTCCCTTGTTGATTGATATGATTGATACGCTAGGTGTATGCACTTCTGAAGATCTCTTTGATGTGTGTGAAAAACTGTGCCAAAAGCTGTGTTGGTTACCACATCTTTATGATCTTTTATATAAATGCAATGTGATAGTTTACCGAGTAAACTTATAGATGAAACTAGTATTTGACAAGAAATAGGAAAACTTGGAATAATTCATTTAATACAGAAGTGAATTAATTATACTTGTGTCTATTAAGAAATCTGATAATCTTTTATCAATAATGCAAATAGAATTGAACATTTGAAATTTCTGTTAAACTACATTCTAATTAGCAGGTTATAAGTCAAAACATCTCATGAGGCTTAGCACTTCTTAAAATATTCAATATCTGTTACATAAGTCAATTCTTACCAAATAACTACTTTAAATTATTTAAAGTATGCAAAATATCCTTTTTTATTTTGCAAACAACACAACTTTATGACTTAACTGTACCATCTGTGTCTCCTATCTGCTGTTAGCCAACTTGTATAAAGAATTTTACCTAACTCTTAACCTTTTTTTAATGTTTTAACTAAATTTTGGGGGTCAATTTTTTGTAGCCTGTTAAATATTGCAGCATAATGCTTTGAATATTGAACAAATATTTTTTAAAATCAAGATTTAAATTTGACCGAGATCTTTATCTTTAGACGTATTTTTCATTAAAAATCTTATTGAAGAAGTTATTGAGCTCTGTGTTTTTGTTTTGTTTTTTTATTGAGATAACATGGAACTGTTTCCATTTTTCTGTCCACTACCTGTAGTTTCTATACTTAAACATTAGTCTGGCACATTCCCAAAAAATAAAAGCTAAGTGTAATATAAATGAATTTTATAATCATATTATATGATTATAAAATCCCATCCAGATTTATGGGCAGGAGTCCAATTCTGGGCAGGAGACACATGACATGATCGGTGGGAGAAATTGGCAGTTTCCACATGGTTCCCGCAGCTGCTTGAGTGATCGATCTCGAATTTGGTGGGGGCAGATGGAGTTTCTTGGGAGTGATCCCTCGAAAAGCATCAGAGATTTCTGGGATGCTACCATTGCTTAACTTGTGAATGCAGTTATTGATCGATGTAAGATTGTGAATAGAAACCTGTGAATGAACTTATCAATCTGTTTCTTGCCAAATGTTTGGTGTGGGTATTACTAGTATGCAATTAATTTTTGTCTTGTTTTCTTACTTAGGTTGAGCAAGAATTTAAACTACAAAGGGAAGCAGCTAATTTTAAAGCACATCCAGCAGCAGTATTGTATAAACCTCCTTTTCAGGCAGAAAAGTCTACCAAACCACTTACAGGTACTTGTAAAGTTTATCAAGAATTGCAGTATTTGTTGCTTGTTAGACATGTATTAATGCTTTTTAATGGACAATGGGGAAAATGTAAAATTTAGTGAATATTGATTTATCTCAACAGTAATAAAAAATTTGGTTGTAGTAAAATTATATTCATTAAAGAAAATGTGTTATTATTGAATGTTAAACCTCTTGGGGAAAATTTAAGAGATTATAAACGAAAATGAATAGTGTGAAATAAAAGTTATTATATTTGTTTTACAATAAAAGTTTGTTACAATGTGAATGAAGGGACTGTGATAAAATGTTTGTTTTAATGGATATATCATTTATGACAAGTTATTGATTTTTGTTTATGTGGATACCACTAGCCTATGTTTTGAAGACAAAATATTTTTAACAAATATAAGTACAAGAAAGTTTTAGCTGATGGAAGTCACAAAGTAATATCTGTGCATAAGTCATATAGGGAATTTTCACAGATAAAATTGATATAGAGTGAAAAACTTTCAATTCAGTTTTCTAATAACGTGAAAAAGTTGCCTATTAACCTGTCCAGGGTCCATGTTGATTATAGATGTTAATAGAATCCAAAGAGAGCTATCTGTTTTTAGTACAACATATGAGATTTCAACTTTTTAAAAATGGAAATTTCAGTTTGAAAATTTCTTACACATACTTATAAAAATAGGATCATTCCATGTCAATTTAATAAGGCCAGCTCACCACCCATCACAGATTTCCATGATCTGTGGCATAAATGTTAGTATGCATAAGATGTCTAATTGCCCAAAATATTTTGAGTCAAAAAATTTTTGTAAGGAATTAAATCATTTAACCTAAGGGGAAAATATATGAATTGCGATTGTGACTAAAAGTTTTTCTTTTTTTTTTTCTTTGCTTTCGTGATAGATGAAAAGACCAAACTTAGTGTTCTGTTGAAATGCAACTTTGTAACTACCTCCTTTTTTTTTTTATCTTTGGGGAAAAATTCTTTGCTGATATTAAGATAATCAATATTTAGTCCAAACCCATCTCTGGGGGGGGGGGGGGGTAAATGGAAAAAAAATAATATGGTGCAATATTTTGTAACATTGATCAAGTATATGGTTTTCAGAAAGTTTGAATAATAGGATCTGATTTGTATTTATCCTATGTATTATTAATGACTAAAAATATTAATATTTCTGTACAAAATAGTAGCTAATGTCTGAAGTGTGCCAGGGCAGGGGCATTGTCCAGAGTGCCAATGGCAGAGGGGCGCTACTGCTATGGGCTTATTCAAATAATAGAAACTGTAATTTATTTTTTCATTTACTAGGCTTCCCAATATTAATTCAAGTTGTATAGTACTTGATACTTCTATATATATAAAATCATAATTCTCTTGATCACTATGTCAGTAACTTACCCCTTTTCAGTTTCATCATCAACAATATCCTCAAGCAGCCATGGGTTATAGAGGTCTAACCAGACCGTGCAATTTAGTTCTCCAAGCATATCTGTCCTGAGCTACATCTGCTGCATCTGGCCACTGTACACCAATTCTAACAAGGTCCTGTTTGACATTGTCTGCCCACTGCATCCTAAGTCTCTCCCTCTTTCTCAGGTCTTTAGGCTCATGTACATTAGGTGGGGAGCTACTGCCGTGCTTTGCTGCTTGTACTCATGCACGACTTTGTAACTCCAACCACCAGCTATAATGCTGTTTATTAAAGTTTGTATCCTTTACATGTTATCCTCCTCCTTTATGACTCTTGTAGCACAACTTTGTAACTCCACTATTCAGCTGCTACTCACAGCTATAATGCTGTTGATTAAAGTTCATATCCTTTACATATGTTATCCTCTTCCTTTACGACTCAATTAGGTAGGTTACCCCATTAGGAGGCAAATTTCACCATTCCTCATCTATTACCGATTACTTTGGTACAGAAGAGCAAATGAAAAAGTCCAGTTTTTGATGGAACAAATTTAGCAATACAAAGGTTGAGTGATACATAAGGTGACCAGATTTTGGTTTGTAAAACTGGGATAATTTATTAAATGATCAGATTACTGACAGTAGAACATTTCTTCTCCAAAGAGTAACCCCACAGAAAATTTAACTAAAGCAGTTGTAGAATGATGCAACAGGTATGATGGGTAATTCACACTATTTAGGAGGTGCAATAATTCACCCACTCTTAAGTGCATTGAGTAAAGATTTCAATTTAGTCGTATAAATTGATGGTAAGTCTATCTTACAGAGGTGTGACTTGTGACTCTTCTTGTTTTTGGGCTGTTTTTTGAGAGTGAACTGCTTGGACAATTATTCGACCCAAGCATGATTTGGAAAAAATATTTCTTGACTACATCATAAGAATATATATATATATACATTATATGCATTCCACTAATCATTTATTTTATTTGTATATTATTAATTAAAATAAATTTATCACAAAATTAAAATATTGATGTTGGAATGAATAATATTACAAATATTAGTAATATTAGAAAGTTTGTGGATAATATTATGAATACAAAGTGCTATTCATTTATTAAAAATAGGGAATAAGTAAAAAATAATCAAAAGTATGCATGTTACTTATTTTTAGTTCCTAAATATTAATTAAAAGGTTGAAATTATAAATCAAAAATATTTTTTACTTTTCTTTTTCACAACTGCAATAAATTTTTGTAATTTTAATTATTCTGAGTATGTTTGAAGTCATCTGTACAATATTTAGTCCAAACTCATCTCTGGGGGGGGGGGGGGGGATAATATATGGAAAAAAATAATTATGGAAGAAAAATAATATATAGTCCAATATTTTGTAACATTGATCAAGTATATGGTTTTCAGAAAGTTTGAATAATAGGATCTGATTTGTATTTATCCTATGTATTATTAATATGACTGTAAAAATATTAATATTTCTGTACAAAATAATAGCTAATGTCTGAAGTACTTTAGCATGGCATTTCCTCTATAAAAATATTAATTTCTTTTAATCTTTATATGTGAATAATTTGCTATAAAAGCATCCTAAACATGCTGGAGACCCCAATCTGGAGCTGGAGACCCAACATGCTGGAGACCAGCAATCGCTCTATTCATCTTTTCTGAATCATTGGTATCTCGATCCTGCAGCAATGATTTGGTTATTGTGATGTAGGTATAGTGGCTCTTGATAACCAACTCTATGAAAAGATTTGGTCGCCAAGGAGTGCATGCATGTTTTTGCATTGGTTTGCTTTCTCCTCACTCCAAAAGATTGTTAAACTTTTTCTCTTTTAACCTTTTGACTGATCTAAATTTAATTAAATTTTCTGAATAGTATCGGGTGCCAGGCAATATTAACTTGCCAAATAAAGTTAAAATGAGGGTTTGCTAAGTATATGGGCATTACTTATTGAGTAAGAAATCAAGAGGTTGTCATGTTATTAAAGTTTAATCTTAAAAATCAATTATCGTTGCTCAAGAGAAAAAAATAGCAAAGCTAAACTATTTTATATAACAAAGTTTATTTCCAAAACAATCAAGACTCACCATATAAATTGATGAAAAGTCTGAGCAACTAAAAGCTCACATTTCTACTAACTTCCTTCTTCTTACTGACTCTTATTACTATCTCATTCTCTCTCCACTATCATTTCTGACTCCATGACCTAATGTCACTTAGTATACATATGGCATGTGTTGCATGCTGGGAAAAACATTTGCATAATCTTACAATTGTGCACTAGCTATGATGCAAGAGGGGGCGTGTCCTTAATGCATGCATTGGCGGTTATCAATCAAAAGTTGTGCACAACTCCTTTAGTGGATCAGAAAAGAGAAATGTGATAAATCCAGCTGAAGATAATCCCCAAAATGATAAATATAAAATAAAGTAAAACTGGTTATGGAAAAGTAAAAGTGAATGGGTGGACCATCACAATATGTTACATGCAACTGACTTCAGTTAAGCTGATTTATTGCTTTAGTTCAACCAGAAAGAATAGTTATTATTTTCTTCAGTGCTATCACTTAGAGTGGTGCATAGGGAGGGAATCTCATGTACCCATTGCTATGGTAATCATTCTGTTTCCCATTCTACTTCATTAGGGAACATTCTCTAATAACGGAGATAGCAATCTTCATTTTCCTTACCTGAAATTCAAAGACAGAGTAATGGAGGAGGGGAGAGCTTAGCTGAAAGCCAATAGATGTCCCAGAAAAACTCATATTCTTGTGGAGAAATGAAATCCAATTTCTAGCCACTATGCTGGACTACTGTAGTCCAAATAAGCAAAAAACTAAGCAGTGCTGTTCCTAGCTCTTTTGGTATCCTGGGCAAGATGCCCCATGCTCCTTCAAATTAAATAGAGAAAATTGCACTTGTGCAAGTTAATTTTTTTTACAAAATCGTATTTATTGCTGACAAAATAAATGCTATCATAAAATACAATAAGATTAAGTAATTTAGTCATAAATAATAATAAGAAGAAGAAATTGTTTT
Source organism: Ryuthela nishihirai (assembly GCA_038380435.1). Lineage (NCBI taxonomy): Eukaryota > Metazoa > Arthropoda > Arachnida > Araneae > Heptathelidae > Ryuthela > Ryuthela nishihirai. The sequence continues at coordinate 5,945,815 of JAWZYU010000007.1, forward strand.
ATAATCACACCAAGTGAATAGATTCACAGGATATATTCTATCAGCTGGTGGATAATCCTGAACAGAGGTCATCGCAGGCACCTGAAATCTTGTTTCTATGGGCATTGTCAAATTTTACATTGGAGGAAGTCTTCCAGTGTAGATGTTTTAGCTTTTAGTAGTGGGAGAATGGGTCTTTTCCCCGTGCTTGTGATTAGGGGGCTGTTTGATAATGTTGACATTCCCTCTCTCAATAAGCATAGTTCCTTTAAATATCCCACTAACCATTTTCTCTCCATAGGTACATAGTTGGAATGTGAGGACTCTGCACAGAGCTTATTCTCTTGATATCATCACACAAGAATTCCACCATTATAATTTAGATATTCTCAGCTTGCAAGAGACCAGATGGATGGATAAAGGTCAGATTCTTAAAAATAATCTTAAATTTCTCTTTTCAGGGAGGGAAGACAATAAGCATCATCAAGGTGTGGATCTGCTTCTCGGTGAACACTCTAGTAATGTTCTTCTAGGATATGAGTGCATTAATGAAAGGTTTCTTACACCAAAATTTCAAACAAGCATTAAAGACTTGAATGTTATCTTATGTTATGCCCACACTGAGGATGCTGATGAGAAAGATAGATTTTGCAGACAACTTCAGAATATTTTTAATTTTGTCAAGAAAGGAGATACTACCCTTGTTCTAGGTGACTTCAATGCCAAAGTTGGTACTGATTCTGACTTTTGGGGAGGGGTGATAGGGTCTTCTGGTATTGGTAGCTGCAATGGCAATGAGCAATGTCCTCCTACAGGTAAGTAAACTCACTGGTTTCAGAATAACTAACACTTATTACAAACACCGTGACATACATAAGTACACATGGGTTTCACCTGATGGGCTGCATAAGAATATGATTGATTATATATTAATTAACAGCAAATGGGCTAGTTTTGTCAGGAATACCAGGTCATATAGAGGAGCTGAAATTGGATCTGACCATTACCTTGTTATAAGTGTCTTGCAACTTAAACTTAAAAAGTGTTGTGCTAGGGTTAAAAAATTTGCATTTATTACTGAAGCTCTGAAATATCCAGTTATCGTTAAAGCTTACCATGGTAGGATACTTAGTTATTATGACAGTTGTGGTTTGCTTACTACTGAGGTTGAGGAAGAATGGGACAGGCTTTTTTTGGACACTAACAGTACTCTTTTAGGTAAAAAGGAGCAGAAGAGGCAGAATTATCTGAGTGATACGGGATTTGAGCTTATTTCAGAAAGAAAGAACTGCAGGAATGTCCTTAATCAATAACCTATTAGTCCTAATAGAGAGCTTAATAAACATGTAAAGAATCAGCTAGCTGTTGATAAGAATCTTTGGCATGAAGGCTTGGCTGACAAAATCAAGGAAGCAGTTGGACAACAGAATAGGAGAGAGCTGTATCAGATAGGTAATGTTTTGTGTGGTAGAAAACGGACTGGTAATACAGGGTTTGAAGGATAAACAAGATAAGGTTGTAGAAGGTGAGGATTCTGTCATGGCTAGGTGGGCTAGTATTTCACAAATATTCTAAACAGTGTGCTTAGTTCTACTCTCATTGTATGCAATAATGATAGATGCATTGGCCCTATATCACAGCTTGAAGTTATTTTGGCTATTTCTAAACTTAAAACACATAAAACTCCAGGGGTAGATGAATTACTACTGAAATGCATAGTTTGGAATGTTTCAGTTACTATATGGATGACTGAAATTTTGAATATCTTTTATGATAAAAACATGGTTCCAAAAGATTTTTACCAGAGCTATTATCCCTATTTTTTTATTTAAAAAAAAATGGTGATCACAGGTCTTGTGATAACTACAGGGTTATCCACCTACTTTCTGTTCCAGGTAATGTTCTTTGTATGATTGTGGTTAATAGATATAAGAATCGGTTGATGGGCAATTGCGTGATGAGCAATGTGTATTCAGAAGTGGTAGGGATTTATAGATCAGATATTTTCTCTCGGGCAGATTCTTGAGAAATGTTTAGAGTTTCAGAAACCTTCGGTTGCTAGCTTTGTTGATTTCAAAAAGGCTTTCAACTCTGTTGATTGTCATAATTTGTGGTTGATTGTGAGATCATGTGGTATACCAGACAAGTTAGTTAACATAATCTAAGCTCTCTATAATAACACTGAGTCATGTGTGAGAGTTGGTAAGGCTTGTAGCAATTGGTTTAGCATTACTTCTGGTGTTCTGCAAGGGTGCATTTGTCTCCTTTTCTCTTTAGTTTGGTTATTGATTATGTTATGTGAAATTCACTGCAAGGGAAAGATTTTGGCCTTAAATGGTCTGGAGATATTAAAATTTCTTAATTTTGATAATTTGATGAGATGAACTCTTTTATTCGAGCTGTTGATGAGACTGGTAGTAGAGTAATTTTGGTTATAAACATAGAGAAAACTAAAGTGATGAAAATTTGTCAAGCAGGCTGTGATTTAGTTAATCTGAATGGTTGCAGTCTTGAGCATGTATCACAGTTTAATTACCTTGGGAGCTATGTAACAGATACTGGTGACGTACAGCTTGAGATTAACAGACGAATAGGGATTGCTGCTGGGACTTTTAAGAATCTGTGGAGAGTGTGGAGAATTAGGCTTATACACCTAAAGACTAAAATTAGACTGTATAATAGTTTTGTTCTTTCTAGGGTTAGTTATGGTAGTGAAACTGGACATTTTGTAAACAAGATAACAGGAAATTTGATGCTTTTTATTCTAGATGCAATTTTTTTTTCAAAACAGTAATATGTTTTGGAAATCTCTATTCAATTAATAATCAAAATCTACATAAGAACACTAAGTTTGGTCTTTTCATATATCACAAAAACAAAGAAAAAAGAAAACTTTTAATCACAATTCGTATATTTTCGTCTTAGGTTTAAATGATCATAACTCCTTGCAAAAAATTTATGCCAAATATCATTGAAATCTGTGATTGGTGGTAAAATATTTCCAAAATTTTGGTTGATTTGACATGGAATGACCCAGTACATAATTCAAGCTTGAAAAATAACTTTTCATTTGAATCAATATTAAACTATGATATAAATAATCTGTTAAAGCCATTTGATCCATGGGTTTGATCTGAACTATTGCAAAATCTATTTTTCTTGAATTTTGAAATTCTCCTGGTTGAATTTTGAATTCTCCTGAAAAAGCTTTTTTTTTTAATCAGAGGATTTTAGAAGCAATTTTGAAGCAACTCATTTTAATTTGCTTAGTATTATTTTTATCATTCATTCCAGTATTCAATGGTGCTTTCCTGTTACAGAAATGAAAACCATAACTAAACATAACTTATGTGTGCAAAACTGCTGGAAACTAGGTCACAGCTGAGCAAGACACAAATAGCAGTAATTAGTAGCAAGTATTGAGACGTACTGTGCAAAGTGTGTTGCATAGAGTATCATAAACATTGGATAACTTTCCAATTCAGTAATATTTTATTTGTACTTTTATAATTAAACCTTCATTTTTATTTCTATAGATATGTTATGATTTTATATTTGTAGATGTATCAATCTTTTGGAGTTATGCTGTATTTCTTGTTACGACAATGGTTGGCTAACAAATTCGTTTCATTTTTATTTCTATTTATGTATTGTTTTTTTATTCATGTAGATCTTTTGCAGTCATGTTACATCACTGGTTGTGACAATGGCTGTCTTACAACTTGTTTCATTTTCGTTTCTATTGATTTATTGATATTAGTTCAATGTATTTATATGTTGTTAGAGATCTTTTGAAGTTATGATACATCACTGGTTATAGGGATGGCTAAGTTACAGCTTTTTGCTGCAAAAATATTTTTAACATCACAATATGTTATATGTTATTTTTTCATGAAAATGAGAGGTTTTGAATATGAAAGCAAAAAAGGGCTTTAATGGCAAGGAAACCAATCCCCCTATAGTTGGGAGGGCAATTTTGTCAAGGGTGTTATAACTCTCCTTCTCCACTGTTATGTTGTGGATATGCTCCCCCTGTAAAAATTTTAAACTTTGAAAGTTATGCATATTTGAGTTTATATTGTACAGTTTTAAGAGTTCTCCCCCCCCCCTCACCAACACACATACACATTATCTTGGCTGTGCCACTCTTGAGGTTATGTACCTTTTTTTATCCTTGGTGCAGCAACATTTTGGCACATTGCCAAGATCCCCAAAATGCAACATTAAAAAATTGTGTATTAAAAAAAGCCAGGAAAGTATTCTCCCACTTCATAAATGAGACAGAAAAATCCTATGAATGTAAACAGTCCAAGTCACCTCAGTCCAAATCACACCAGGCCATGTTTTAAAATATACTGAAATGAATTATAAAAAAGAAAATGAAAATAGTGGTTCATGATAAATATTTTTTAGGAAGAAATTGTCTTTAATTAATGTATACTGTAATGGATTTTATTAATTAATTTACTACATACTGTAATGGTTTTTTATTGATCAGGTTTTCAAAAATAAAGCCTCAGTTGCATAGTCAAATCTATTTTTTTCACTATATCACTGTGAAAAAGTGTTATTAAATTAATATCTTTGTTTCAAGTCTGGGTAAGTATTTTCCCAATTCCTGGAAAGATTTTGTTTTCAAATTGGATATTAATTATTAATAATGCTAATGTCCAAGTAGTTAGCTTACTTTGCTACTGATCACAGAGACCTGGGTTCGAGCCTCAGGTAAGGCATGGATGTTTGTGTTGCTTTTCTGCTGAGGTCTCACCTTTCTCACAGAGCTTCTTTATGGCATATTATACTGACGGTCTCTTATGAGACCTCTGTGGCATGCAGCTGCTAGAATTTATAATTTTTTTTAATAATAATATTAAGGATGATATCAGTTTTGAAAATCAATCCTAGAACTTTCCAATGCAGGTTAAATGGAAGGGTGGGAAAAGACACATTGATTTCCCCTAGATTTTTCCATGATGTGATTTAAAGGGCTTTTCTGTATTGTATGTCCCCATGTTGCCATCAAAAGTTTAGTTGGACTTGGTGACTTTTAGGTGTTTAAGGATTGTGACATCCAAGGGAGAGGTGGAACTTGTTTTGAGGGTTTTAAGTGTGGAAAACTTTTTGGTCAATTCTTGGAAAGGATTGCATCATCCAAGATTTCATCTTAGAAGGGCAGAAAGGGGGATGACACTTATCTATGGGTTTGTCCCTTATAGGGGCTTTCCTATTGTGCATAGGGTGAAGGTGTCTTTCCTGCATTGTCACAATAAGTGTGTTTATGAAAATTCTGTTTTACTTGGTGTAAATTTTTGTAGGTTGAGGTTGTGACATCCAATATGCCAGCTGGGAGGGGGTGGAAGTTATTTTGAGGGTTTTCAAGTCTGGACAAGATGGAAAAAAAAAATGCATCATCCAAGATGGCAACTGAGAGGGGGAAAAGGTGGAGACACTGGGTTTCCATGGGTTTGTGTTCCCCTTTATTTCCTCTGTTGAGAGTTTGGGTAAAAGGGGCTTTCTGGCAGTGGGTGTTGCCACCAAAAGTTTAATTGTACAGTAAATTTCAGGGACCTTAAGGATTACAACATTCCAAGATAGTGGTTGTGGGAGTGAAATTTATGCAGGAGTTTTCAAGTTTGGACAAGATAAAACAATGCATCGTATTCTATGATGTCACCCAGACGTTTCCTTGATTGCATCATTTTTTCAGGGACTTCCTTCAATGTTGCAACGTTTTCTGGGGCTTCCTTGAAGGGGGAGGGAAAAAGGAGTTATTGCAACATTTTCTGGAACTTGAATGTTTTATGACATCATGTGATCCTTGATTACACCTTTTTTCAAGGACTGTCTATAAATTCCTGGAAAAGGGGCTTTCTGAAAGGTTCCACAACATCATAAGATGCATGTTTTGCAGTTGGTAGTGGTCCATGTCTGCAATGTGAAGTTCCCAGGTTTAAGTCCCACCTGGACAGCATTGAGGTTCATCTCCCCTAATGCCCTACTCTGCCCTTGGTCAGAAAAGGGGACATTGATGGACACCAAGGCTTCCATCTTTCTCTTTATTGCTATCCAGTGGGTCCCCTTCCTCAACCATCTCTGAGTCTTTGGGATCCTTGTGACCTGGCCATTTAACCCAGTGTGTGCAAAACAGTGCTGCTCAGAGGTGAAACAATTCAACTCTTGCAAGTCAGTGTTCAGCTATTTGTATATAATATTGCTATCAGTCGAGTTATTTTCAGTTTTGTTGAATTATTCCTATATTGAGGTTTTTACTACACTAATTGAACCATGGCTCCTAAATGTAAAGCTTTTTCAAATGATAGGGCAATAAAGTCTATGATTATGGCTGAAAAGGGATACACAATAGCCACAGTTGCTAATGCACCATAAAACCCCAAACAGCCAAAAAAATGAAAAGATAGTCATTTTAGGCAAATTATGTTGCAGTATGAGTGCAGCATATCTCTTATTTTAGAATTTCAAGTAAGAGAGTTGATACATACATGGTATTTGTGCATGTGAGAAACAAATTCATGCTAGCACATCGGCATCTCCACAAAAGTATTATGGTTCCCATTGGTAAGTTAAATGTATAATAAAATAAATTATATTCTTATTTTTACTCTTTCACTGCAGAATATGCTGTTCAACACATGGAGTTTTATTTTTGTATCAATTTTTATTTTATATTATATGTACAGGTATTTACACTGAGGTTTGTGTAAAACAAATTTTATGTTTTCATATATTCTATAATTTGTATCCCTGTTTCAATTTTTATCCCATAAGCAATGGCTATGTGGATGATGGTTTTGGTAATTTTTCCTGTTTTGTAGAATATAACCCCTGGAATTGGCATTAGTTTTCTGTGCACCAGAAGGATATTTCAGTCTGTTCTGCTTCAGTTCACTTGGTTGACCCCATTCCTAAATTCTTTTTCTAAATCTGGGCCAGAGTCTAAGACATGTAATTGGAAAAAAATTGTGCTTATCACTAAAATATGGCAGCCAGACTGATGCCAAAGTAGGTATAAATAACATAATGTACACTACTATTTCACAAACTATCTGGTGGCAGACCAGCAATTTCTGTATGTGACAAACCAGCAAGAAACTGCTTCAGCCTCAGTCCCCTTCCCTGCATTGGAAAGTTCTATAATAATTTTCAAAACTGATATCATCCTTAATATTATTATTAAAAAAATTGTAAATACTAGCAGCTGCATGCCACAGAGGTCTCATAAGAGACCGTCAGTATAATACGCCATAAAGAAGCTCTGTGAGAAAGGTGAGACCTCAGCAGAAAAGCAACACAAACATCCATGCCTTACCTGAGGCTCGAACCCAGGTCTCTGTGATCAGTAGCAAAGCAAGCTAACTACTTGGACATTAGCATTATTAATAATTAATATCCAATTTGAAAACAAAATCTTTCCAGGAATTGGGAAAATACTTACCCAGACTTGAAACAAAGATATTAATTTAATAACACTTTTTCACAGTGATATAGTGAAAAAAATAGATTTGACTATGCAACTGAGGCTTTATTTTTGAAAACCTGATCAATAAAAAACCATTACAGTATAAATTAATTAATAAAATCCATTACAGTATACATTAATTAAAAGACAATTTCTTCCTAAAAAATATTTATCATGAACCACTATTTTCATTTTCTTTTTTATAATTCATTTCAGTATATTTTAAAACATGGCCTGGTGTGATTTGGACTGTGGTGACTTGGTCTGTTTAGATTCATAGGATTTTTAGGTCTCATTTATGAAGTGGGAGAATACTTTCTTGGCTCTTTTTAATGTTGCATTTTGGGGATCTTGGCAATGTGCCAAAACATTGCTGCACCAAGGATAAAAAAAAAGAAAGTGATTCATTGGTCACATATGTACCTGGTGCTTCTGGCCACATTTTACCTCAAGAAACAAGGTACACTGAAGAGCCAAAACATTATGACCAGCGCGTTTTTATGCAAATTGAAGCAACTGCAAGTAAACAATGGCATGTGTGAAGGTCATGAAACGGAATAAAAAACACCTGATACTGAGCTCTGTTAATCAGTGTTATTCTTGTTCTTCAGATGGGAAAGGCAGCAGATTTAAGTGAGTTTGACAAAGTCCAAATTGTAATGGCCAGATGACTGGGTCAGAGCATTTCTGAGAAGGCAAGGCTTATGGGTTGCTCACTGTCAGCCATGGTTAGTACCTTCAAAAAGTAGTCCGAGGAGGAAAAAACCCAAACCACTGGCAAGTGGTGAGCTGACCACAGCTCTTCGATGCTAGAGGTGAGCAAAGGCTATCCCGTATGGTACAGGCCAACAGAAGGGATACTGCAATGCAACTTGCCTGTAATTTGAATGCTAGTGACAGGAGTAACATGTCACAACACACAGTACATCAAATCCTACTGAAAATGGGGCTGTATAGTCACAGGCCGCTCCGAGTGTCCATGCTAACCTCGGTTCACTGTTGAAAGCGCCTACAATGGGCACACAAGCATCAAAACTGGACCTTGAATGATTGGAAGAAGGTCATCTGGTCTGATGAATCTTGTTTCCTGTTGCACTATGGGGATACCCAGGTATGTGCATGTTGTTTACCTGTGAAGTGTTGGCACCAAGATGCACCATGGGATGAAAACAAACCAATGGAGGAAGTGTAGTGCTTTGGGCAATGTTATTCCTGTAAACCCTGGGTCTAGTCATTTATGTGCAGGAAACTATGACGTCTACCACCTACCTAAACATCATTGCAGACCAGGTACATCCTTTCATGACAAGGTATGTCCCTCTAGTAGTGCCTTCTTTCAGCAGGATAATGCACCATGCCACACTGCCTGGATTGTTCAAGAATGGTTTGCTGAACACGAGGAAGACTTCCAGGTATTGCCCTCGCCTCCAAATTCCCCAGACATCAATCCAATCGAGCATCTGTGGTTTGTGTTGGAACAGCATATCCAATCTGCAGTGGCTCAACTTACAAGAGTTGAAGAATCTACTGGTAATGTGTTGGTACCAGATACCACAAGACACCTTTAGAAATCTTGTAACGTCCACGCCTCACCGGGTAAGAGGTGTTTCAATAGCACGTGGAAAACCAACATTGTGTTAGGCAGGTGGTCATGATGTTTTGGCTCTTCGGTGTATGTCGATGCGTATGATACTTTCCTCACCCCACACGACGTGATGTCATCTGTAGCATTGGAATGTACGAACTGGGTGCTATGGAATATCAATGTTATGCTTCTGAAAACTTTCTTTCCTGGTAGCTCACTGTGAGTCCTATACCAGGTCGCATATGACCACTTTGAGAAGTATGATGTACACCATACATACCCTTTTAAATGACTCTGTGTAAATAATTTCAAAGAGTATTTTTTTTATCTTGTTTTCAAAAGAAAAAAGTAAGCAAAATGAGAAAATGTTTTTACTCTGCTGTCTTTCCATTGCATTCCATTCCAGAGTAATAGTTATCCCCCCCCCTTCTTCTTTAGAATCCTAATAAGGGAAATAGAGGCAAAAAATTATTAAATTTATTTATATTCCATGCATTTTCCAAGAAAATTTTTAAAGACCTGTAAAATGAAGGGGGGGGGGGGGGAATGTCATACTGCATTGGAAATCTATGAAAAGAAATCCTTGCCTTCAATAATAATCTTACTATGTTGATCCTTCAACCCTCTGTACCTGTCTGTTTCTTCCCATGCAAAACATTAACTATCCTGTGCAGCTCTCTGCTGTTATGCTATCTAACTGCTTCCTCTGCTTTGTCAGCCAAGCTATCAAGGAAAAGATTTTATTTGCCTTGAACTGATGATTTACATACCTATTAAGCTCTTTGTAATGCCATCAGTTAGGACTACTAGAGTGTTGATTAAGGCTATTCCTCTAGTTCTTTCACTCCAAAATGAACTACAGTGCATTGTGACTCCAAAAGCTTTGTCCCCTTCTTCCCTTTTTCACCCAAGACAATACTGTTTGTTTCGTGAAAAGCCTTTTTAAAATGGTCCCATTCTTCTTCAACTTCAGTAGTAAAACAAACCACTACATCATAATGACTAAGTAACCTATCATGGTAAGCTTTGGCTATAACTGGATCTTTCAGTGTTAAAGGTAACTTTTTTAACCTTAGTGGAATACTTCTTAAGTTTAATTTACAAGACATTTTTAACAAGATAATGGTCAGATCCAATTTCATCTCCCCTGTATGACCTGTTATTAACAGAACTAGCCCATTTGCTATTAATTTATAAACAACCATATTATTAAGCAGCCCATCTGGTGAAACCAATGTGTCTTGTGTATGTCACAGTATATGTAAATAATAATTATTCTCAAACCATTAAGTTCACCTTTCCCTTCCAATCCTTTCTGGAAGAAAATATCTCTTTTAAAACGTCTTTACCACAAGTAGGTGGCTAAGCCTTACTGGTTCCATGTGTTATCACAGGGGATTGGTACCTCCACTATATTTTTTAAAATGCTCTCCTGTGCAAAAACTTATTTATAGTCTTATATTTCTCATTATGAGCATAGAACATCTTTGTTATACAATCATGTGACATGTTGAGGAAATAAGAGGTATGCATATTTCCTACCTCTACAGCAATTATTTCCTCTATTTCATGAACAGCAGCAGGGCTGCATGTGATACTTCCTAATCTTGCCTAATTTGTAGGTAAGGTTTCATGATATCATAATACATCAGTAAAATTTGTTCAGTTATCTCTTTTAACCAGCCGTCCAATGGCCGAGTGGTTAGCGCACTTGGCTACTGATCTAAGGGACCTGGTTAAGGCATGACTGTTTGTGTCGTTTTTCTGCTGAGGGCCTGCCATCCTCACAGACTTTCTACTATGGCATATAAACTGACAGGCTCTTGTCAGACCTCTGTGGCAAGCAACTGCTTGAGGGAGTATTTATTTATTTATTTATTTTTTTATATCTCTTTTAGTATTTCAAACACTGGACATGTAACCATTTTTTGTTTTTTTACTGATGCGTGTGTTGACTTAGAAATTATGTGAGAAAGAGCTAACCACATGATGTAAAAAAAAAATGCTGCTTTTTACACTATCCTAATATAGCCTAAATAAATTTAAGATGCTAACATTGGTTTACAGGTAATGTATTTGCATAAATTAACTTCCTGCATTACAGTATCAATTGACCTTGACTCTTTGTTCTGCAATATCTGTTGATTGAAGCCTATGCACACAACACAGAAAATGGCTCAAATTAATGTATAGTGATGGTACAGTAGAGTTTTAAAAATGACTTGTGATCATTATTTTGAACTAAAGTCATAATTCTGAAGTACAGCTTTTTTTCCAGTGTTTATGGTTTTGTGTTAAGAGTTACTTTTTACTTTGTTTTATTATTTACATCTTTATGGTTTTGTAGTATCACAATTTTCAAATTCACTAAAATAAGTCTTATATATCACACACAGTGATAAATAGTTGATTATGACTTGCCAAGCTACCTTTCAATAAATTATTGAATTCTAATAATATATTTTATTCTTCGTTTAACAGAAGTTTGTTATTTGAGACTATTCAGATTTTTCATTTTACCCTTATTTTTTCATAATTCATGATCAGTCATGGTACATTAAAATATTCAAATATTTTAATTTTATACGTTTGAAAATAAATGCATAAATTACAAGAATTGCTTTTTAGTGTGCACACACAAAGTAGTAACACACACAAAAAAAAAGTTAAACCAAAGTAAGGTAGAATATTTTTATAGATTGTTTTCCAAAAATGTTTTTGTTCATTCAAAAAGAGCAAATTTTTTGTGTTTCAGGGTAGGAATTAAGCATACATAATTATATACGTGTTTTACTTTAAGGAGATTGCTAGTACAATAGACTCCCTCTTATCTGGCCCTTAAGGGACCAGACCCCTGGCCGGTTAATCTGAAAATTATGTCAGAAAATAAAAGCAGCAAATGACAAAAATACTAACTATACTGTATTTTAATTAATAATTTGTTGTACAATATTAACAATTTACTCACACTCACAAGAAAAAGTCAATGATTTTCTTTTGTTTCTTTGAACTTAACACTTTTGTACCTGCAAAGTCTTGTCATTTTTTAATAAACATCACATCAATTGCAGATAAGGCCTGTTGTTCAATGTATCTTACTGCAACATCAAAGGCTTCTTTTCCTCCAATATGGTTAACATTCCCTCCTCCTCCTCTTCATTCTCCACTTCTCCATTCCCTTCTTGGCAGACTGCATTGATAATTTCATCATCATTCAGTGTTCCATTTTCCAACTGTTCATCACCTTTTACCATTTTTCAATGTCATCTTCAAGTGTGTCACATCCAGACAACAGTTTAAAGTCATTAAGCAGTGAAATATTGTCATTATCCGTCATATCTTCGACAGGTGCAGGATCATTCAATACTTTCGTGTTGTTGTCTTTGGTACTTTCTACACAGTTTTCAACTTCGGGCCAAAGTTTTCTCCGTGACTTCACAAACATACGAGGCATTTCTTCAAAAACTCTTGCCAATATGTAGATCACATCCTTGATATTTATTGTTTTTAAAGCATTTAAAAGTCCTATTCCATCATTTTCAGTTCGCTGTAGAATTTCTGAAAGAAGCTTTCTCCTGTATTGCCTTTTTAAACTTACAAGCACACCTAATGAGTAGGGCCTTTACAGGCATTTTAAGACTCATCAAGTTTTTACTTTTGGAACAAATTCTGTAAAGAATCACTCTTTAAACAAATATGAAGCTATCCAAGCAGACTGTTGAGCTTTGTAGTAAACTGGCAGAGCAGCTGAATTTAAATGCTTGAATGCTTGGGGTTTGCTGATTTCCTAAGTAAAAAGAGGAAGTTTGTGCGTACTGCAGCATTTATATACACAGCCACAGTGATTCTTTCTTTGTTTGTTTTAAATCCTGATGCTGAGATTTCTTGTGCTGTCACAAATGTTTTCGTTGGAAGAAGTTTAAAATTTAACCCAGTGTCATCTACATTGTAGATTTGTTCTGTGCATAGGCCTTCTTCAATAAGCACTAAAAGTTTTTCTGAAAATCCCTTTGCTGCTAAAGGATCAGCTGACAATTTCTTACCACAAACACCAAGGTAATGAACACCATGCCATGTTTTCCAGTGAGAAAGCCATCCCTCGCTTGCTGAAAAATCGCCCCCATTATTGATTTTAGAATGAAGAATTAAGGCTCTTTCTTTCAAGATTGGCCCACTGATTGGCATTCCTTTTTGATGCTCTTGCATGAATCATAACCAAAGTGCATCATTGACAATTTCATTTTTCGGCTTTTTATGAGTGCACTGAGAAGAAAGCGTTTTTTTTTTTTTCAGACTCAAGTGCAAAAATCTTGTAAAGACTTTCTATTCCTTCTCCAGTCATTTACCGTGCTTTTACCAACACCTAGTTCATCACAAATATGCTTTACTGGATCACCTTTGTCAATACGTTCTAACACTTTTAATTTCATTTCCATTGTAGCGACATTACACTTACCTTTGCAAATAAACAAAACAAGAGGCGACTTGCTTCAACTTCTCGGAATGACCGGTTGAGTCAAGACCGGATAAGAGAGAGTCTACTGTAATTCTGTGTAATAATGAAAAACTTCACCCACTAGACCTAGTTACTAAGGTTTTCAGTGTTATGTATTGAAGCATCATGACTCTATTCTTAAAGTTCAATGTTTTGCAGAGCATAATGGATTTCTTTTGAGTACTGAAAAAAGAGCATCAGAAAGACTGAAATTGGAAACACTAAAGAGAGCCAAAGAAGTAGAACTAGAAGAACAACGTTTATTACAGCTACAAGAATTGGAACATTTGGAAAGAGAAGCCATTACTAAATTCAGAGAAAATATTGTACACAAAGCCAATCCCATCAGGCACTACAAACCAGTTGAAATTAAACCATCTCAAAAACCACCAACTTTGCCACAATCTCCACAGTTTGCAACAAATTTAAGAGCCAGAGTTCGAATTTAATTACCTTTTTTTTAAGTAAATATTTCATAAATTGTCTCTGATACACTGTTTTTAATCCAATTTTATGGTAAGATTAATGATTTTTGTAGCATTAATTAATATGATGTTATGTAACCATAATTTTTCCATGCACAAATCATTATCTGAGGTCAATGAAATAGGTATATTTGTTTAAAGGTGTTTAACCAAATTTAGTTATATAAGAAATATTAAAAGGATTTATATAGGCTTCAGAAAATTCGAGTAGTAACATAAATACCCAATATTGTGATTTGTAGCAGTTTTTTTTTTTAATTAAATGTGCCTAGTTTACCTCTGAATGTATGTAATAGTTAAAATATATTTTTTTTTTGGTTGTGCATATATGTTTTAAAGTAGAATGTTAATTATTGAAACTAAATGTGGCCAAATAGTGCTTGAGTCATTGGAATTGTTAATGTCAAATGATAATGTATTCTAATATATCTTAATGGACAAAATGCATTGATAACAATTTACATATATTTTATGAAATGTTACTCTCTGACAATAAATGGTATAATATTAGTCTATAGTAGGGGAGGGGAAAACTTTTGCAGCATGATCCATGTTAGAAAAATTCAGCTCTTGGGTAACTTTCAGAAAATCCAATGAAGTGTACATCTTAACTAGTAATATTAACCCCTTAATGAATGGAATACTAAAGGACCAATAAATTAGAACCAGATTTCAACAAGTACCAAGTGATCATAATTAAAATATCACTATTTAGAAATTGCTGCCGATCCAAAGGAAGGTTGGATTGTGTTTGCATCTGATAGATATGCACTTCAAAGGGTGGAAAAAGTGGAAAGGGATTGCACCAAAAGTTTTTTTTCCAATATCCTTTGAACATTCAGATGCTAAATGTGACTGCAATCATACCTTTAGATTGATATCAGCATCTGAAAAGCCTTTATATCAGTTTTAACGTTGCCAAATAAAGCATATAGTAGATCTATTTATGACATATTGTAGTTTTCTATTCCTGATCTATAGGCGATTCCTTTTGCTCCAGTTTAAACAATAAATTAAAAAAAATAATACGATCAATAAGTAAACATTTTATAGCATTAAAGTTGATCTGAGACAAGTTAGTGACTTGCTACTTTCACAATAAATATAACTTTCTAGAATTAATGTTTAAATGAAAATCCATACAGTGGTAACACTCATGGTGGAAAATATATCTTGACCCACCTTGAATAATATAGACATGACACTACTGTATATTAGTTTGTGTTCTTTTATCACTTTTAACAATAGAAGATGCCAAATTAAGTAAGCTAAGAATACTAAATTTCTATGAATAGCAAATTGCTATGTCAAGCTAAGTGCCCAAGAATTTAAAGTATGTTTCATTTAATTTGGCTATAATGATTCTAATGTAATGAATAATTCCATATTATTTTCATATTTTGTCAAAATTACATTAACTAGATTTAACTATATTAATCACATTGCCCTATTTTTCTGCATTGCAACCTTCTGCTAGCTCTCTTGTGTTATAATTATCGGCCAACAAATTCATGACTGATTTTGGGAGCTTCTTTGCTCCCTTATTTTCAAGTGATGCTTTGTCTATACTGCTTCAGTGAAGTTTATATGAATGGCTTTGCTCTCTCTGCTCAGAGACGTGCTGGCGATGATAGTCTCTATCATGGAAAGCGGAGGTTACTTTGCAGCCATTGCTGATGTAGTACTCTCACACCCATGTAATCCACTAATGAAGAAATTTTGTGAAAAAAAATATAAATTTTATACTCCCAAGGAACAAAAAAAAACAGTTGTGTGCAGCCCACCAAGTAAGATGCACTCCCACCATATATCCCCAAGCTGAAAGGGCAAAGCCATTAATATAAATTTGGCTAAGTAGTATAAATAAGTGTCATTCAAAAAAAGGAGCAAGGAAGAAGCTCCCAAAACATCAGGTACTTGTTTTGCCCTGTAATTACAAGCTAGTGAAGGCTGCACCCAGAAGAATAGAGCAAAATGTTACCATAATTTGGAAATAAACATTCAATGAGGAGGTCCATATATTTCGGTGCATACAGTAATCAACATACAGGTATATTGCTAATATTGATTGTATTATATAAAATTTTATGAAAAATAGAAAAGTACTTATTACAAAATTTTTTTATTTTTATTTTTCTTTAAATTTTGTGATTGTTTTGCTAAATGCTTGTCAGTGAGGATATTGTATTTTACATTAGCCTTTTAGATCTGAGTGGAAGGAGTGTGCAATTCAACTACAAGCACTTAAACCTCTGTCTATGAACAAATAAATACTTTCTGTTTAGCATTTTTAAAATGTATTGCGAGCTAAAAGAAATTCTTCTGAGGATGAGAATTTTGAGTGCCTCTGTTCTACTAGGTCCTAAATATAACAAATTCTTTTATGAATATTTAGACAATTGTAGTTAGCTTCTCCACTTTAATCTTTCACAAGCTGAAAATAACAGTTGTTTTGGCACTGTGGTGTATATTAACTTATTTTCTTATCACATTTAATTTTTATGTTTTATTGTTCTATCAGGAAAAAGTAGACAAAATTTATAAAATTACTCTTGGTCTGAATTTTGTAACTACCATGATACTGGCAATAAAACTTGTGTGAAAAAATATTGGTTTTACTGCATAGAAATATTTTCTTGCTGACTTTATATAAGTTCTTTTGTTAGTAGTAATTGCAACATTTTCTGGTAATTACTTTCTATTATGGCTTCTTATGGATGTCATAGAAGTCATCTGTATTATTAAAAAAATTTTGTGTTACACTATAAAGTATAATACGATAAAAATTTTGTAGATTTACAGATTTAACCAGAACCAAGCATACAAGAAACACCTTTTCATAGATACACTACATTGGTCTTCAACTTTAATTGAAGGCTTATTTATTTAGAAATACATCAACCAACATCCTTCCCTCTATGTGTTCATTTTCTAGTTGTTTCCTACTAATGACTACCTGAACAAGAGAGGAAAATGGGGTGGATTTTTCTTAATGAAAGAATTATTTCAGATAAATTTAAAACTGGGTTTAAAGATGAATATTATCTGCTGCCAAAATTGGTACCGACTCTTATGTAGGCATGGGGGTGCTTCAGTTGATAGCATGCCAGTTTGAGTCCCGCCTGGGCCAGCATTGAGATTTATCTCTGCAAAACTTTCGTCTTACCCTCAGTCAGTAAGAGACGCTGATGGACTTGGAAAGGACACCACCCATCAGATGGAATGTTAAGCACAGGAAATTATGGGGCAAGTTTAAAATGTTTGTAGAAATTTCCATTTTTTACCATGCTAGCGTCAATCATTTTCCTCCACCTGCAACCATTTGTAGGTTAAAGTGAGGTCTGGCAGCTGTGAAGCAGACCCGCAATAATATCGATACATAGATCCTATCACTGATTACAGCGCCACCACTAGGTGATTATCGGAAACTTGGCAGTTATTAATATTTGATAGAGGAGGCACTATTACAATATAATATGTGTAATTAATTTTATTAGTTTATGATGATATGTATACGAGGGGCATTCAAAAAGTTCTTGACGTGCATCTGCAGAACAAAAACTATTGCACTTACCTCAATAAAACTTTTACTTGCCTTCAAAGTATCCCCTCCAGCATCAATGCAAAGTTGCAGACATCTATGCCAATTTTGGAACGCTTGGTAGTACTCCTGTTGCTGAATACTCTACAACTCTGAATGAACACATATGGAATGTCTTGGACCCTTATAAAAGGCTTCCCAGCAAGTTCCTTTTTAATTTTTGGAAACAACCAAAAATCACATGGTGCAAGATCGGGTAAATGTGCAGATAAGGTATATGTTTGATTTTTTTTTTTATCTTGTTTCAGACAAGCTGTAACTTTTTGGGATCTATGAGCACTGACATTGTCATTAAGAAAGAGAACCCTTGATAAACCATAGTTGGACACTGCTCTTTCATCTCCTTAACTGTTTTGGGCAAAATCAAGTTGGTGTAGTACGGGCCATTATAGTTATTTTTCAGATAAGGTGTCCACTGGTACCACTTTTTGGGAATTGCAAACAGTTGTGAACATTCTCTCCCTTTAGCGAAAGTTTTGTCAGAGGATTTGGAAATGCAGTTCATCTTCTGCAACCCAAACATAGTCGTCCATCTTTCTGGAATTTTTAATAAAATCATATCTCATCACCTGTGACAATGTCTGCTAACCATTTTGGGTCACTAGGTTCAAACATTGCCAACATCTTTTTGCATTAGTCGACTCTAGCTCTTTTTGCTGTTCTGTCAGTTTGTGGGTACCCATTTGGCACAGATCTTTTGGAACTTTAAATGTTGAAGAATAATTGTTTCCATGTTGACATCTGAACTTATTACCTGAATGGTGATGTGCGAGTTTTCCTTAATGAGTTCAGGAACAGCAGCAATGGTTCTCTGATAGCCTCCTTTGGTCTTCCTACAAGAGGGAGGTTTTTGAAGCTCTGCTCTCCTCTGAATTTGCGCATCCATCCCATAACAGTACCATGTGAATAACAGTACCAATCAGCATGAATACATAACAGTACCAATCAGCATGAATTTTTTTCGCATCGTTTCCAAGCTGCATCCTTGTGTAAATGTAAAATCATTCCCTGTCTTTTAGTAGGCTCCATAGCAACAATGTGCAGATTCTGCAGACAACTTCATGCACCAGTAGTGAGGAGAAAAATCATGATCCCTTATTTTTAACGCATAATATCAGGTTGAGACAAGCTTTCAAACAAGTTGTAGCACATTAATTTTGGAGGAACGAGTGCAAATCTAAAAATCTTTATCTAGACTTCAATTATCTTAAATATTTCAGTAAAGCAGTGGGGTTGCTCAACCAAAAATATGTTATTATTGTATAATAATATTATTTCACCAAAATATTAATATGGCATTGAATTACTATTCAGTATTTCAAAATATAAAATTAAATACATGGAATCAATTCAAACTAAATTAATCAGATACTGTTTTGGACTACCATCAGGCACAAAAAAAATACAGATTTATATGCTGAAACAGCCAATGCTCCCATTTCTATTAAGAAAAAAATATTTTCAAGCTTAATTTTTAGAATTGCTTCCAAAAATTTAAAACAGTCCATTATGGAAAAATTTCTTCCAAACTTTAATGCTCATTTCATCAGGAAGTTTGAAAATATGAATGAACTTCTAGAAATTATTCATTAGAAAATTAGTTGAGACTACATCCCTACTATCCCTATTTGGACTTCATGTTTACCAGTTATACATCTTAACATTCCAGTAATCCTTAAAAAAGAATCATTAGATATAAAGAAATCTATAGGCTTATTTTAGAATTCCCTATTTGCATAAATGATATATGCACTCTTATATACAAACATTTCACAAAATAATCACCTCCAAATGGTTACCATCTCACAGGGGAATTCTATTCAATGAAATTGATCTTTTGACCAAAACAGCATTATCTCTGAATAAAATTATTCCAGCCTTTCATTCCCACAACAAAACAAAAAATTACTCAAGAACTACAAAGATATTTTACAGAAAATGCTTCTAATACACAGACTTTCTTTCACTCACCAAACTATAATAACTGCTCTATGAGTATGGGGACTCTCACATCATATTTGAGTGTTCCAAATATAACTCGCAAAGATTCATTTATTTCCGAAAATTAGCAAAAGATAAATAATTACAATTTTAAAAATGTTTTAGAACCAACTAAAAAATTGAAACTTATTTTTATATCACAATTTAATTTCTTTAAAGAATGTAGCTTATTATATAACCTACAAAAAAAATTATTTATCTCCACAAAACTCCCCACCCTGCTTACAGTCAGTAGGGGACACTGATGGGCCTAGAAAGGCTGCCGTCCGTCGGATGGGATGTTAAACTGTGGCCCCTATGTGGGAGGGCCATACCCTGTTCACATTAAAGAACATGCTGGATGGCTTTGTTGGGGGGGAGCTACCATTTGTCTCCTAATAGCTGTTCCAGTGGATTCCCTACCCCAGTGATGTCTTCTCTGAGCCTTGATAGTCCTTGTGATCTGGCCATTTAGCGCATTGTGTTCAAAAAAGTGCTGCTTGGAGGTAAAACAACCCAACTGCTTCCTCGGCTTTGTCAGCCACGCCATCAAGCTAAAGATTCTGTAGATAGATACGTTTATTAAGCTCTTTGTAATGCTTTCTATTAGGACTAGTAGGGTATTGATTAAGTAAATTCCTGAAATTCTTTCTTTCCGAAATAAGCTCAAGTGCTTTATCACTCAAATAATTTTGCCTCTGTTCCTTTTTTTTAGAGGAGTACTGTTAGTTTCCAAAAAAAACCTGTTTAAAATGGCCCCATTCTACCTCAACTTCAGTAGTAAGTAAACCATGACTGTCATAATGACTACGTACCTATCATGGTAAGCTTTAGCGATAACTGGGTCTTTCAGAATTACAGGTAAATTATTTAACCTTAAATTATAACACTTTTTATGTTTGTTATTACACAGCTTAAACTTCGGTAAATTAGTACAACACTTAAGTTTAAGTTGCAAAACACTTTTAACAAAGTAATGGTCAAATTGAAATTTAGCTCACCTATATGACCTGGTATTCCTAACAGGGAACTAGTCCATTTGCTGTTAATGTACAGGGTGAATCTGAAAAAGTGGGCAAAACCTTACGGGGTGGTAAAACGCAGCTATACGAGCAATATTCGTCATAGAAAGTATGGGCGGAACGCAAACGGCGAGCCGCTAGGTGGCGTTGGAAATGGTATAAAAGGGTCGGTCCTCGCACCCAACGTCATTTCTACCGTGGATTGCCGAGAGGATGGCTGGTTATACTAACCACGAAATGTCGGATATGCACTTTGTGTACGGTGCGGCAGACGGGAATGCAAGTGAGGCACAGAGACTACCGCGACCAGTTTCCGATGAGATGCACTCCAGATCTGAAAACCTTGGAGCGTTTGCATCGGCGGCTGTGTGAAACGGGATCCTTAACCACGGCCAAGCAAGACACAGGGCGTGGAAGGAGTGTCAGGACGCCGCAACTTGCAGAGGACATTCTGCGTAGGGTGGAAGAGCGACCGGGATGTAGCACGCGAGCGGTTTCCCGTGCAGTACACGTGTCCCAAATGTC
This sequence comes from Ryuthela nishihirai, assembly GCA_038380435.1. NCBI lineage: Eukaryota > Metazoa > Arthropoda > Arachnida > Araneae > Heptathelidae > Ryuthela > Ryuthela nishihirai. The sequence goes on from JAWZYU010000007.1 coordinate 5,966,964, forward strand.
GGTTTGGGGTGTGCTACAGGAGGAAGGAATGCACCCCTATCGTACGCAGAAGGTACAAGCGTTGTCACCGGCAGACTATCAGCCACGTGTCGATTTTGCACGTTGGTACCTCCAGCAGAATGCAGCGCAGCCGGATTTTGGTGCACATGTTCTGTTTACGGATGAGTACACTTTCACCCGTGAGGGCGTTTTGAATACCCACAATTCACACACATGGGCATCTACGAACCCGCATGCTACACGTCCTCATTCGTTCCAGCAGCGGTTCTCCGTAAATGTTTGGGCAGGGATCCTCCATGACCATTTGGTTGGCCCATACCTCCTGCCACACCGTCTGGACGGCAAATCGTATAACACATTCCTACGAGAGGTGTTGCCGGAGCTGCTGCGTCCGATTCCAACCCCCAGCAGGTCGAGAATGTGGTTCCAGCACGACGGTGTGCCTGCACACTTCAGCTTAGATGTGCGGAACACTTTACATGCAACGTTCCCATGGCGATGGATTGGTCGAGGTGGTCCCATAGCTTGGCCACCAAGATCGCCGGATCTCTCGTGTTTGGACTTTTTCCTGTGGGGCCATATGAAAAGTCTAATCTACGAGTGCCCCATTGAAACCGATATGGATCTAGTCGCCAGGATCGCCGTTGTTGCCGGCGATATTCGGGAAATGCCTGTTGTCTTCGCAAATGTGCGTCGGTCCCTATCCTGCAGGTGTGAAGCCTGCATTACAGCTGGCGGCAGCTCTTTTGAGCATGTACCTCAATTATATTCCTGTTAATAAAATGTTTTCTGAAGTATCTCCTCTCCTTCTTGTGTTCATTCTTTAAATGTGACAGTGGAAAACTACCTTTTACTTCTCACCGCTTGCGTTCCGACCATACATTCTATGACGAATATTGCTCGTATAGCTGCGTTCTACCACCCTGTAAAGTTTTGCCCACTTTTTCAGATTCACCCTGTATAACCAATCATTCTTATGCAGCCCTTGTGTACTTATTCCTGTCGCCGCATTTGTAATAAGTGTTATTCTCAATTCATTAAGTTGACTTACCTATAGGAGACGTTGCCCATTGCCATTGCAGTTACCAATACCAAAGGGAACTATCACCTCTCTCCGAAGGTTAGTATCAGTACCAACTTTGGCATTGAAGTCACCTAGAACAAGGGTAATATCTCCTTTCTTGACAGAATTCCAATTATCCTGAAGTTGTCCGTAAAACCTATCCTCATCGGCATTCTCAGTGGGGGCATAACAGCAGAACATTCAAGTTCTTAATGCTTGTCTGAAATTTTGCTGTAATCTTCCATTAATGCACTCATATTCTAGAAGAGCATCATTAGCATGTCTGCCGAGAAGCAAACCTGTGCCTTGGAGATACTTCTTCCCTCCCTGAAAAGAGAAATTTAAGATTATTTTTAAATTATAATGGTGGAATTGTTGGGTGAGAATATCAAGAGAATAAGCTCTGTGCAGAATCCCCACATTTCAACTCCCTATGGTGAGAAAATGGTTAGTGAGATGTTTAAAAATACTATGTTTATTGAGATAGGGAATGCTCATAAATCCCCACTACTAAAGGCTGAAGACAACACTAGAAAACTTCCTCCAATGTTGAATCGCTCTACCTATAATGATAACGTATGGGAAAAAGGCAATTATTTATTAACCAGAAAAATAAAATCATAATGACTTTTCTTCCTGTTTCTATTGGGTGCATTAAAAAGGTAAAATATAAGGGAGAGCTAATAAAGAGTATTTTCAAAAAACATTTGCCGTAAAAAGAATTTTCGCTCTCAAACGTTAAGTCTTGTTTTCGGATAGGACACCGGCCATAAACGCTCAAGAGAAGAAAAGGCTCAAGGGTTGCCAACACTATAACTACCAGCAAAATATGTATTGTCAAGTTGTAAAAGAAAGCAAAAATGATAAGAGTACTTATACACTTTCAAAGTGTTAATTTTTAAAGCTTTTTTTCTGTCTTCAGATTACCGATTGTAGATTTTAATACAGGGTGATCAAAAAGTCATTGAACCTTTTGAAGAATACCTGTACCATTACAATAAACGTTGAAAGTGTGTCTAGTGCATCTCAAGACATTTAGGGACATGCAATGGCGTTAGTGGGAGAGACGCGGTCACCTGCCTGTCAAGCAGTCAGGCACTGTAGACGTGCATTGTGGTAATGGTGTTATCTGTTGAGGAGCATGCGTTCCTTGTGGGACGTGTTTCGGTGTGGCGGAGAATACACAAGACGTTCAATGATTCCAGGCACAGTTTCTAGAAACCAAGGTGCCCCATCGTAATGCAGTGCGGTAGTTGATTCAGAAATTCTGGGAAACGTTCCTTGTATGACGCCCAGATCTGGTAGGCCATCAATACTGAGAGAGGATAAAGTGTTGGACATCGCAGACCGCATGTTCTGAAGCCGAAAAAGTTCAGGAGAATGTCGCAGCAGGTTGATGTTTCATACGGATGTAAAAAAAACGCCTAGGTCTACACCCTTACAAAATCACATCTGTGCATGAATTAAAACCCTGCTAACAATGGTAAGCAGAGTGTTACTACAGGTGGTTTGTAGACTTTCTTGACCATGGTGATGCATTTTGGTCATCACAGACGATTCGTACTTCCCTTTGTTAGGATACGTAAACAGTCGAATCTCGTGCCTCTGGTCCTCACACAATCCCCATGAGTTCCACAAGTCGCCACTGCATGAGCAGGACATTGGTGTTTGGGTTGGAATTTTGCGTAGGCACATAATCAGACCCATTTTTTTTTCTCTGAGACTGTCAACTCCCAATGATAATGTGACAATATTCTTTCTTTGCGCAATTGTCAGAAGATGAATTAACAGGGCCTACTTTCACCAGAATGGCGCTGTGGCCCACACATCGAATATGTCTGTAGCACTCTTGCACAATGTGTTTGGGGAAAAATCGTTTCGAAAAACATTTGGCCTCCAAGATCCCTGGATCTCTCCCCACCTTATTTTTATCTCTGGGATGCGATGAAAAACTGTGTATTCGGACAATCCCTGCACAACTGATTATTTGAAGGCTGCCATCACAAAATACATTTGGAATGTGGATCGTGCTGTGCTGAACGACATTTTCAAGAACACAATTCAACATGCCACTAAATGTCTCGAGACACACTTTCAACATTTAATGTATTAATACAGGTACAAATCTCTTGTTCCTTATCAGGTGCACAGCGACTTTTTGATCACCCTGTATTAGTAAATTTCTCTGTTTTTTTTTTCATAGTATATGATGCTAAATTGTTTTGTTAAAAAAAGCATATTCTGTTTAGCTAATAGTTAATTCTAAATAGGTAAAAGTGGATTTAAATAACAACCATCTAACGTAATTTTGGTAACAGTTTTTAAGTGTTTGAATACATAAATGTGATTTAGTTAATAGACACACACTAGCTGTCCCATGGCAGAGTGGTTAGCGCACTTGGCTATTGATCTAAGGGACCTGGGTTCGAACCCCGGGTAAGGCATGAATGTACGTGTTTTTCTGCTGAGGTCCTGCCATCCTCACAGACCTACTATGGAGTATAAACTGACAGGCTCTTGTCAGACCTCTGTGGCAAGCAGCTGCTTGAGGGGGTATTTATTTTTTTTATTTTTGCACACACTATGTGACAAAAAAATGAAGCAAGTGTCATCATGCTGAAACTTTGCACGTGCAATGAGGGTGTAAAGATAAATAAGTGATTAAAATTTTACAGCTACAGGGCTCTATAAGAGTAACAGGTTAGTACGTAGTAAAGCCACCTCTGGCGGTGATGCATGCCAATATCCGGCATAGTACTGACTGAAACAACTGTCTGATGTTCTGTGGCAGAATCGACATTCTGGGATGACTGCCAATGCATGTTCCATGTATGATCGATTGGCGAGAGACCTAGATGGCCATAGGAGGGTTTTAAAACCACAGAGACATTACCGGGAGAGGTGAGCCATGTGCTGCCTGGCATTATCATGCTGGTAAATGACCCCTCTGGAAGATGTGACAGCAAAGTCAACAAGACATCGCAAGATGTCATCAACGTACTGCTGTGCTGTTAAGGTAACACGTAGCATTACTATTGGAACAACTGCCATAGAAGATGGCTCCCCAGACTGTAACACCAGTTGTGATGGCTGTGCGCTACTCCACAATATAGGCTGGATTGGGGCACTGTCCTGACCTCCAGATGGTGCCTTCATAGCGAGTATGTGTGCCCCCCCTGGATATAATGCTGCCAACATCACCCTACTGCGGCATTGCTCTGACCCAGATGCTGGTCAGTAGGTTGATATGGCCAACTGGTTCTTTGAGGTCCATTATTGCATCCCCTCAAACTTGCTGTTGATGCCAAATGCAACTACAACAGTTATCAGATTGGTGAATCCTCATCGACTACTGATGCCAACGCAGGTACAACAGCTATCAGAATGGTCCATGCACGTGAGCGACGCTCCTTACATACGCCCTGGGATGCACTTTTCCCCTGTGCGGTGGGACTACTGTTTATTGACGTCGAATTTCTAATCATTTGCATGCAGAGTTTCACGGTTGACGGAGTATTTTAGCGGGGTACCTCGATTTTTTTTTGCCACAGAGTATATAGACAAATTGCAATGACATTTTAGAGTGTTTTTCTATTATTTTATTGCACTTAGGCATATGAAATTTTCCACCTTTGGAAACCTGACGATTTCGAATTAATGTTTGTTGAAGAATATTTTCAACTAAAACTAAATTCTAGGGTTATATTCCGTATTAAGGTTTTCTGTTGTTTTTCTTAGTCTCCGATTAATTTGTAATAGCTCTAATGAATTTGATTAGCACTGCTACCTTTTCTTTTTGACGAAAAAACGTAATTACCTTCGAAGTTTTAATACTGTAGTCTTTTTTTGCAAACACTGATACAGCCGAAATCGTCAAAACTATTTTACCTATGTTAACATATAGAGCAGACCAGTTTTACCACCTTTTTCGGAGAACTAAGCGATATCCCTAGCCATACTTTTGCGCAGAGCATTAGAAGAAATCATTTCAGTTCCATATATGTATATATCAGTGACTACCATTGAAATGCGGTGGGGACGTCGTTTTTCGACTTGGCAGGCTGAATTTCTTGCGGTCATTAGTCTTGCCTAGAATTGTATAAGCTACGTTTGATGAAAGGTCATGAGGTTAAATACGAGCAAATTGAACTAATTCTTTGTTTCCCGTATTATTAAGCATGATTCAGTGTTCAACTTTCTGGAACTAATTTCACAGCAAATGATCGATTAAATTAATCAAACAGATTAAACTTTCATTTCTTGAATATTAACTTTTTTGGCGACACTTCATTAGCTACACGACTAACCGTTTTTATAAAATCAAATTTCCATACTACACAGATTGCAAATTTAATATCGAGGCTCTGATGATGGGTATGTTTTTCCTTTTAACTTTATGTCAGAAAGTATTCTGACAAATTTAACAGTAAAGTTGACATAGTTGCGTAACTTCAATTAAGAGACACCTTGACAAAATTTACCCCCTTTCCCATTTTTCAGTTAATTGTAACAGTAAAAATTATTAAAGATTTTATTATTCAGTTAACTTCTTAGATAAATTTGCTATTGTATTTTCAAATTTCTATTATTATTGAAGGGCTAATTTGAGTTGAATAAAACAATTTTCAGCTTATTGGAAAGTAGTTACTCACCTAAAATTTCTTCTAACTTTTGTTTTCGCAAACACGTCCTTAACACTTGGGAGGTTTTTTTTTTTCTTAATCCTTAACATGCCGGCTTGCAGAGCAGAATTCACTGTGGTGGCCGAGTTAATTTTAAGGTGTTTTAAAGAGAAAAAGAAACAAATTTTAAACCTTATCTGGAAATAACTAATAAAAATAATTAGTTGTGTCCTATGCCAAAATAAAGAGCATTTAATTGCAAATTTTTATAATATAAAGTATTTGAGAAAAACAGCAACATACTAATTTTAATGGCGCTTTTTTGAAACCATATAGTGAAAAAGAGTAATTTCTTTGGATGTGAACCTCATTCTGAAATAACTAATGGACAGAATATGACAAGTAATAGCTTAAACGAAGGAGCATTTAATTCTACATAATAATATATATAAATAGATTTTCCCGAAACAACAAACAGGAAAATAATTTAAAAACCGAAATGTAAAAATAGCAACACTTAGATATATGTATTCTTATCAAATGATGCATATATTTATCATTTAAAAGCAACCATTTGTACGTTTTTTTTTTTGAAGTAATTCCAAGAGATTAAGAAAATGTCGAATGGCGACAGTTGATAGAATGTTCTGCGTGAAACTTTAGAAACATTAGCAGAAAGAAGAAAAATGCTGATACACTTTGGTGCAAATTGAGGTCACAAAAATAACTGCCACAGTTGCGTAATATTTTTTAAATATTAAATTTAATTCCTAAAATTTCAGGGTTAATTTTAAAAAACGAATGATTTCTATAGGAAAAATATGGAAACTTGGAACATGCTCTCTTGGGAACTTGTTCCCATCAGATATGAAACTGAAATTTGCTCTGGGAACTATAGTGTCTTCCGGCATGTTAAGAGATGAGCTTCCTCGAGTTCAACAAATAGAATACTTAAACCACTCAGATGTTCTTGGCCATTGTATTTCTTAGTATTTTTTGAGTTTCGAGAAAGATCTCAGCAGTAGCAAATGTTACATGCATAGAAAAAAGTTCGACAACTATGCACACATCTGGGAAACTGGCCGAAAGTGCAATATTTTCAATAATTAAGAGATTTGTGAATTCTTTTACTGGCATCAGTTTTTTAGTAGTACCTTTAAGGCAAGGTCGCAGTGACACCAGTGGCGTTAGGAAGTCATCGCTGATGGCACCATCATATTTATCAACTATTCTTCGAGCTTGTTCATAAAGTTGGCTGTCTGATAACTTGACAAGTTCCTGTGCCTGGATTACTTGAAAAGTGTGAATCACATCCTCTAAACTATGAAATCGCTCTCGCAGCTGATGACATTGTTCAGACATCTGTAAAACACGTTTGTTCAAAATGAAAATTTTCACGTTCAAATCAAGTTTTCAAAATGAAAATGAAAGATTTCTAATTTCCCCTAATGTTTTCCCGTTGACTTGCAGTCAGTGAGTCTCTTATCCATACATAGTTCACCAAAGTGACGTTTAGTTTTTCCAAACCCTTGTTACAGAATGCTGCTTCCATTCTCCAAACTGAACTTCATTTCTTGGTGTGCTTCTTTGATAAGAGAATGGGCTTCAGAAAGGTCAGAATTCAGTTTTTGTAAGTCACTTGAAACAACATTGTTTGACATCAGTATTTTGGAGTGCAGCACCCTTGGAGCACAAATTCCAAAGTTTCTAGTTCTTTTTTCAAGAAACAAGTCTCCTCTGGTTCAGATGATAGTTGACTTAATTTTATTATAATACTTTTGATAATTCTTGCATGATGTGGCGATATCTAAACCTGATTGCAATCAACAATTCATTTCTTGATGACCATCGCATGGGATAAAGGCACATTAGGTTTAGGTTAGGCTTTCTTGCACTGGATTCAAAGAAAGTTGATGAAGCAGAGTCCATCGTTTGATACTATTGGCGAAGATAAATTCTTTCAAGCGTATAAAACAATTTCGTTATTTCTGGTATTCCATTCACTGCATCGTTAAGGACAAGATTCAATATATAATCAAAACAGTAAACATAGAGCATATTCTCTTCTTTGATGATGCACCACTGCTCCACCATAACCTTGTTATCAACAGTTCTATGCTTTTATTTTCTATGCTGCCAATAATGTCTGCTTCAAGGCCGGTAGCCGTTTTATCTTTAACTTTCTTAAATCCGAGAAAATAATTTCTCGGATTTAATTTTTAATTCGGTTGGCTTATCATTTTTAATTTTCACGTAATCAAACATTATATCAGCAACTACGTTATCTTCCACTGTCTTTGACTGCATTTCAAGCTCGTTCTGAATTTCAAAGCCTGTAATGTCAGTCCGATACTTAATATCGAACTGACCTGCAGGCTTTGAAATCAATTCTTTCAAAGCAGGATCGTATATTGTTGATTGTTCAAGAAACGAGAGAAAAAAATTTCCATTTTAACCCTTCATACAATAAATTACAATGAATTACAGAACTCTTGTGATCTCTAATTTTATGGTCCAACCTCTTTCAAGCTCGTACCACATCCACCAAAGCTGGTTGTAAATATGGGTTGTTACTTTCTTCAAACACCCAGCATGGCTCACAATAAGCGCAGATCAACTCGAATTTCAACTCCATCTTTGTTGCTTCATAGGAGCAGGCTGAGAAGCGAACACCTGTTTCTTTGTCAGGGTGGAATGGCTCCTTTGAGTGGCAAGATCCAGCTGAAATCTTTTTTTCATCTCCTGATAGAATATGTTCTTAAAATGACCTTTGTTCATAACATATATTTCGTGCTTTATAATGGTGAACATTGACTTATTATTTACTCCTTGCATTTTTCATCCGTGCCTTACGTGCAGTTTGGTTCTCTGTGATTTCTCCTCTGTCAGTGCGTTCAGACATGTCATCTTCTGGCATTCATCGACCACTATGTCAACTGTTTGCTCAAAAGATGCATCCTTATTTGCATAACATCATCACTGCAGTTTAGATCCGGTGTCCTGCCATTGAAATTGTCAACTACGACTACATCAACGTTTCTTTTCTCACTAATAGCACTTGTTCTTCCGCTCACTTTATCACAAGTAGCAAGCTTCTGCTCACTCTGATGACATTGACTTTGAAGACGAATGAAATTATTTTTGCCAATCTGTTGCATTCTGTCACTGTTTCAGTTCCCCTTTTTCGGCACCACTTAAACATATGCATTTATTGTAGCTCATATTTTTGAAAGTGCGATCCACACTTGAAAAATGCTAATTACTATTTTTTTTTCATAATATATACTTCTAATATTTATATGCTGATCGAAAGAAACGAAATAAAAATATCACTGCATAAACAACAGGCCTAGCCTAACGTGATTAGATGTCTGAAACTCCAAAATCGGAAAAACATCTGCAGCACAGATAACAATGAGATAAACTTGAAGCTTCTAAAGATATACAGCACATTGCTTGTTGACAAATCCTTTTAGATGTTCACATGTCGTACGTCGTCATATTTTCTAAGTAGAAGACTAACTAATTGTTAACCTTTACACAGCAGTTGAAAATAATCTGTCCGGGAATTTTTCCGTGGCAGGTCAGTGATTTTCAGTTGACTTTTTGACTGAAATTACGGTGTGTTGATTCGTGTTGCTGGAGGAATGCAAGGAATGGGCTAATGCTTACCACCTACAATGACATGGACGATTGACACAATAGGCTGCAAGTGAAAAGCTTAAGAAAGTGTTTCCGGATACATTATATTCAATTTGCTTCATTCTTTTGAATAGAATTACAGAAGGTTTATTTATATACACAGGACCGGATTGGGATCACCGGACAATATTCCAGTGGTCCGGTCATATTTGGGCCACTTGACACTAAAGTTTTTGGACAATTATAAAACTATTCATGTTTTTGTTTATTAATACTTCACTATTTCTTTCTTTTAGTACCAAGCTGAAAACACCGGTTCTCGTCCGATCACTGAAGTTAAGCAGCTTTGGGCGCGGTCGGTACCTCGGAGGGTGACCACCCCGTGAACACCGCGTGCAGTTGGCAAAAAATCAGCTGAGGACCCGCCATCCTCACAGATCCCTCTACTGTGACGTATTGAACTGACAGGCTCCTGTCAGACCTCTGTGGCAAGCAGCTGCTTGAGGAGGTATTTGTTTATTTTTGTTATTTCCATCTTCATAAAACATATACATTTGAAGTTTTCGTTCAGCAACAAATAAAGCAGCTCAGAGTTTGCCCCCCCCCCCCCCCGAGTAGCATTCAGAAGTAGGCGATAAACACTACAGAAGAAGAAATACCGCAGTCAAAATAGGTTGAAAAGTGAGAACAGAGCAGTTAACTTTCAACGGACTTAAAATCCCATTATTATAATACAATTACTCCTCGGGAATCATTTAACCATGCTGAGAACAGTTGGATACGTGGAGAACGGACTTAGTAAATTATTTTATGACAGGATGCAACCATGATGTTGTCTGAAGAACACAGAGAGTTGCCAGGTGTCCACAACTGACTTCTCACTTGGTTGTCGATAGCAGTTCCCTTTTAATCTTGAATGGTAAGATGATTTCACTAAGTGGTAGACTTCAAATATCCAGAAATTGCTTCCTTGATGGGAGACATTTTCGCAATAGCTATGGCCGAGTGGTTAGCACGCCTGTATGTGTCGTTTTTTCTGCTGAGGTCCTGCTATCCTCTCAGATTTTCTACTGTGGCATATAAACTGACAGGCTCCTGTCAGACCTCTGTGGCAAGCAGCTGCTTGAGGGGGTATTTTTTTTATTATTTAACAGAGGACAGACAAAATGACACGACTTTCAATGAATGATTATTTATGGCCCATGAGAGGCTGTGGGGCGAGTTGGTAGTGGTGCGGGAGACGAGGGGATGGGGATCATTTACCCTTTTACATACATGTGAAGTAGGAAAAAAAAATTCATTTGAGCTAGCTATTTTTTTCCCCATGTCGTGAGCCGACAGTCAGTCTACAGAAGAAATCATCCTGGACCCAGACAACTAAAACTACAAAGCAGCACTTGGGACTTTTCTGATTCCCTGGAATAGATTTCTTTTTGTGCTCTTTTGTCTTTCTAAAAATAGGATGAACTCTGACCAGAATTTATGCTATCATATGCAACATTTTTCACCCTTTATTTGTGTTCCTCACTGCATTTTTTTTAATAACGATGTCCAAGCAAAAAATTTAATATGAAGAGTCACACATATCGGAGACTGGATTTTTTTTTTATTAGATCATTTACTGAGATTTCACGAGATTTTTGATAAACGCCAAACCATTTTATATTGTTTGATTTTTCCACTAGCAGTCTTTCGCAAATCAAAGTTGGAAATATTTACTTTTTTTTTATATAAAGAACCTTTCTTGCACTATATAGGCCGAAAATTCAGAATAGCCAAAAAGGTTCATTGGTTGGTTGTTTGGGGTTTATTGGCGCATTAGCAACTAAGGCTATAATGCGCCGGTTCATTGGTAATAAATTTTGAAATGTACGAGATCACCCTTTCTGAGTTCGTTTTTTTGTCTTCTTTTTTGAGTTCTACCTTAGTCTTTTTCGGGGATGAAGCAAATCTCCCACCTTCGAAATTGTAGGTTGGCGAAAAACTTAAGATTTTGTGAATTTTGGAGCGTAATGATTTTTTACGTCTTGTTTGTTATCCTATTACATGTGCAATACTTTTAAATTTATTAGAATTAAAAAAATTACTCCTAGATTTTTCACTTCCTTCACTATTTTATCCTCTTCTTCCCTAAAACGTTTCTTGTTAATTCTAAATTTTAGCCTTTGATGTAGCAAGTAGGGAACAAACCGAAACAAAAGCTTTTTTACGAACTCTATTCATCCATTGATCATGTTTTATTTAAATCCAATGATTTAATTCTTTCTGAGTAAAACACTTTCCCAAAGTTTGAAAATAAATATCTGAAAATAGTTGTTTCTAGACTCCAATCTCGGTAAGAGAAATTAAAAGTAAAATTTAAAAATTCTTCTGAAAAATTGTGTGCTGTATTCTAGCTAAAGTAAATATCATTTTTTGCGTTTCAGCCTCTTTTAGAGTTAAAAAATTTTAAAATGGGGGAAAAAATCTAAGTACGTGCGTATTAAAATAGAATTCCCTGAAAAGGGGTGAATTGTCCTGACATTTTCGCTTAAGCTTCCGTCGTGCCATTTTACATGATATGTTGGCTTCACGTAGTTCATTCAAAATGTTTTATTCTGCATTAAAAGTGAAAGAAAATCCGATTTTCTAGGATGGCTTAAATCTGAAATAGACAAAGAACAATTTGTTGAAATTTTAGAAAAAAAAAATTTTTTTCTACATTTCCCACTCGAATATTTCACATAATTGTTTTATTTGTACAATTTGAAAACAAGCCAGTTTCAGGGTTACTTTCATCAGTGGTGAAGAGCTATTAGGCCATCAAAAAAGAAAAGCATTATTTGCTCCAATGATGAGGTTTAGCAGTGAAATTTTAATGCTTTTAAATTCAATCGTTTAAAATGAAAATGGGGTCTGAAAAGGCGCTTTATTTTGTTTTCAAAAAAGAAACGAGATAATGTTCTCACTTTGTCGTCTGTAGACATCCAACATTTTTGCTTTTAGGGATAAATTAAAAATTCTTTTTTGGGTTCGATACGTATTGAAATATTAGGATTCGCATATCTAACGGTTTGAAAATTGCAAAATTTAAAATGAATATTGCAAGCGATGTACTTGTACAAGAAATTCGAAATTTTGTTGGTGTAAGTGAAGATTACGAGGCTTGCATAGGAAACGATTAGTTGATCACCTATGGCGTGAGTTGGGGGGGGGGAATCTCTTTTGTTGCGATCTTATGCAACCACGGCAATTCCCGGTTCCGCTTGTACAGCACTACCTGGTTATGAAAAGCCGTGCTTATCTAGAGCCGGGGGCAAGGAATACGCCCTATAGGCGCACCTCAACCCCAGCCTCACATGGCAGCAGTCCTATAGAAGGAAAGCTGACCACCGGAAGAAACCTTGCTTTAATCTATTCCCCGGTTAGCCATGAACAAGGATATATAGATCCAAGTTCGATCGGCGTCCGGGGTGGAGACTCTTAGTAAGACCCAGACTTTTTGGACAGCTCGTGCCTACAGGCGGGTTCAGACCTTTCGGCAGAGCCGTCGAACAGACCAAACAGGTCTCCTGAGAGGTGAGGTCTCCGACACCGTCACCATCCGACCGGCAATCAAGCCGGCCAGCAGCATCTTCAACCTCGGTTGGCTTCAGCAATGCTCCAGCCGGGGACCACCCCAACCGGCAAAACCTTAGCAATGCTCCAGCTGTTGCCCACTACAGCCGGCAAAGCCTTTGGCATGCTCCAGCTGGGGATCATCCCGACGGGCAAAGCCTCAGCCGGGTTGCTGGGCCCTAGGCCCCCCCCACCACGACAAGGTGGTTGATCTCTATGTTGCGATCTTGTGCAACCACGGCAATTCCCGGTTCCGCCTGACAGCACTACCTGGTTTAAGAAAAGCCATGACTATCTAGAGCCGGGGGCAAGGAATACGCCCTATAGGCGCACCTCAACCCCGGCCTCACATGGCAGCAGTCCTATAGAAGGAAAGCTGACCACCGGAAGAAACCTAACTTTAATCTATTCCCCGGTTTGCAAATGTGCAAGGATATAAAGATCCAAGCTCGATCGGCACCCGGGGTGGAGACTCTTAGTAAGACACAGACTTTTTGGACAGCTCGTGCCTACTAGGCCGAGGGAAACCTTTCGGAAGAGCCGTCGAACTGACCACCCAAGGTCCCTGAAAGGTGAGGTCTCCGACGCCGTCACCACCCGACCGGCAATCAAGCCGGCCAGCAGCGTCTTCAACCTCGGTTGGCCTTGGCCATGTCCAACCGGCGCCCAACCCGGTCGGCACAGCCTTCAGCCGGGTTGCTGGGCCCTAGGCCCCCCCACCACGACAAGGTGGTCCCCTATTGGGGGGTCGATGTTTTTTATTTTTAAAGAAATTTTTTTTAGGGAATCGAAAATTCCTTTTTCAATTGGATAGGTATTGAATTTTTACGAATCGCCAAAAATTTAATGTTCGCCCTCTTAACAGTGAAAAAAGTTGAAAATTTCGAATTTTAAACAGATATTGAGCAATGTATTTCTGCTTCCCATTTTGATGGTAGTGGGAAAATCACGAAGTTTGCAACAATAAGTTGCTCCCTTATATCCACAATATCTCTTCAAGATTATACATTATTAAAGATATTAATGTATAATCTTAAAGAGAATTACATCCACAATATCTATTTAAATAGTTGCGTTGGAAACAACTATTTTGTTAAGAGATATTGAAAAAATATTTATTAATTGGGTTGGTACTAATGAAATATAATTCGCATTTTTCAATTCGTTAGGTAATTTTAATTTACATTGTTAGAGGACACTAGAGGCCCTATTATAGGTAGAAGTTGGCCATCTCAAAATTGGACGCCATGTTTTGTCATCTCTCGGATAGTTTAGCGTGCATAGCTGAATGGTATTGCACGGTACTTATGGATTCCGGAAAAGGTAGGGTAATATTTGATAAAGATTTCAGTGTTCATGATTGGAAGCACTTTAGAAAACGGCTAAAAAAATTAAAAGGAAATTTTAGGGCTTTTTCTTTAAAAAAACATATAATTTCGCTTTGTTCTCTAGTCCAGCTGTAAACATCGAACTTTTTGGTTTATACAGATAAATAAAAAATTCTTTTTGTGTTAGGTAGGAATTAATGATATATTATGATTTGCATTTTTAGAATCTCCCAAAAGTTATAACTGCGCCCTCTAACGGTGGAAAAAGTTGAAAATTCCAAAATATCAAACGAATATTCCAAACTGTGTAGTTAGAAGTTTGGAATTTTGATGTTGAAATGTGAAGGTTACGAAGTTACCATTGGCAACAATCACTTGACCCTTTAAATCCAGGGGGGAGGTGAATGCAACTTATTTTTCTTTTAACAGAAAAGTGTATGTTTTTAGAGATGAATTAAAAATTCTTTTTGGGTTGGACTGATGAAATATTACACTTTGCGAATTTCCCAAAAGCTATAACTGAGCCCTCTAATGGTGGAAAAAATCCAAGAATTCAAAATGAATATTGCAAAAATTTTGGTCGTGGAATGTGACAGTCTTGAAAATTCCATTGACAACAATGAGTTGACCCTAAGCCCAAGGTAGGTAAGAAACGGAATGGTTTTGCTTTTTAGTTGGTTACTAATGAAATGTAATTCACATTTTCAAAGGTAGTTTTAATTTATATCGTTAGAGATCACTAAATATCGAAACTGCCAAACTTTTAACGAATGTTTCAAGTGATATGTTTGTGGTAGAAATTTCGGCGTGTAGAGTTCTGTTATGGTAGAAATTCCACTGACAGCAATTATCTGTCCACTATTTTCAGAGAAGTGAGAGAAAAGCAACTTTATAAATTTAAGAACTAAAATAGATAACTTTTATGTTTTATAATTACTAATAAAATACTATTATGTGCATTTCCCCCCATCATACGTTAAAAAATAACAACTGCTTGTACAGAGGTCTGACAGGAGCCTTTCAGTTTAATCGCCGTAGTAGAAGGTCCATAAATATGGCGGGACCTCAGCAGAAAAACAACAAGAACATCCATAATGAAAACTTTTAAAGAGTGATTGATGATCATTCTCTTTGAAAATAAGATTACCTTATGCGCCAGAGGCGATATGCGTTCTTCTAGTTATTTTACACTTTCAACACCCTCTGACAGTGGAAATTCGAACTACTGTATAAATGAGAAAATAAACTATTAATATTTTATTAGTGCCTATAATGTGCAAAAAACGTTTTTCATTTATCTCTTAAAGCAGAAAAGTTGCATTTTACCAATGGGACAAATCATTACTATTAATGTAAACCACTTTATCATTACATTCTATGACAAAAAAATTTAAGTTTCTAATAAAAAAATAGATCATTTGCAATATTTATTTAAAGATTTGGTATTTTCCAGCTTTTTCCGCCGCTAGAGGTCGCCTTTCGAGTTTTTATTTACCGTCTTTAGCACTCTCTAACACTGGAAATTGCAACTGATGGGTATTTGAAAAACGTAAATACTATTTTTGTGGAAAAAAATTTTGCCGACATACAGGATTCGAACCCGCATCTCTCCAGAAACATGCCAGAGCATTCTAACCTGTTGAACTAACGCCGGCTTTTTCCACAAAAAACATTTATTGATTTATAGACGTTTAAACGTCTACAGGTGATGCTGAAATTATCAAATATTGTTTAAATCATTAATATTTTGTTAGTGTCTGTAAAACAACACAAAAAAAAAACATTGTTTCGTTTATCTCTTAAAAAAAGTTTCATTTTCGCACACACACCTCCCTTTTCCCTAAGATGGCAAAACCTTGTTGCCGTTGTAAACCTTCTGACCATAACACTCTACTACCAAAATTTCAGATTTCCAGTGTAAATAGTTTGCTTGTAATATTCGTTTGAAATTTAAGCATTTTCCATCTTTTCCCACCGCTAGAGGGTGCTATTATTGAAAATTTTCAAAATTGCTAATCACAATATTTGTTCGACACCTATACAACCCGAAAAGAATTTTTCATCTAAAAGTAAAAAAAAATGATTGTCTATAGACAGACAGGTGGAAACACAGATAACAGAGAGACGGACAGACAGAAGAACAAATACTGGCATAGGCAGACAACAAAGTAAAAACATTAGCTCGTTTTTCAAACGAACCTTAAAAGAAATTATTTATTGGTTTTCAGTTAGCTCGTTTCACTTTTGCAGCCGATTGCCCTCATCTGATGGAGTTTCTCGGAAAAAAATATTAATTTCTTTGAGCGAAATTTTTACATCCAAATACAGCGCAGTGAGGCATTCATAAAATATGACAGCTTTTACAGACAAAAAACAGTGTGAGAAATATATAAAACTGAGAAGTTTTAACTTGGTACAATACACTAACTCATAGGCCTTCGTCTAACGGTACGACAAAACATGACGTCCATAAACCACGTGACTCAATCAACCAATGGCAATGAATCATCGAGATGGAAAAATAAATATATAGTATAAAATCATCAAAAAAATCAATCTAACTATCAAAAATAAAGTCACATAAAGGAAAACTTTATTTCTATATTGGAAACTTTTATATATCTCTTTAACCCAATAACTTATATGGAATCTCTCCCAGAACATAACATCTCTATACACATTATCATACCTAATATACGTATGGAATCTCACCACATCTCCCGCTACCCTTTGATGGGAATCTTAAACTGCACTCCTGCCACACACCCCAAGCTCATGGCTGACCTTCCACTGGCTCTACAAAATTAACACTGACCACCACACACTGAACACATAAATTTGATTTCCAACTCATAACGTAGCTATATCATTTTCCTCCCTTCTCCTCCAAAAAAAAAAATTTACATTTATCATACTTCTTCCCATATATAAGGCTGTCACTGAACGTAGACTTTTCCCAGATCCACCCCTGCGCAACATTTCACTGCATGGCAGGGCAACCCAATGCTAACCTCTGGAGTTAGATAAGCTACCATAAATATTTCCTCCTCCATCTTCCTGACACAGGAGTATTACCTATCCCACCGTCTCAGCTCCCCCCACCAAATATTTCATCCCCCTTTGACTCAAATCTACCATACTGGCAACCAACCATGGCCACAACTTCAAAAATAACATAACATTCGCCACTCGGAAAATTATTAAAAATATATATATACACTACTTCTCCCTCTATCTCTCTCCACCCCTTTACATGACATGCAACTGGTATTTATTCTCCTTCACCCTTCAACATCAGCCTCTCCACCACTGGTCGGCCTGCGGCCTAAAGCCCAATTGCCAAAATGTACGATTGCCAGCCTTCACTGTGCTGGCCAGTCTTTGCCGTTTTCATCTGCACCCACTGCCCTTTATGCCTATGAACCTGATGATAAGGGGGCCGAGGCCCCCTTTACAAATAGGTCCAGCTTAGAAAGAAGGATGTATAAGAAGAAGAAGGCCAGCCTCTAACTATACAGGACACTAAATACGAAAAAATCGAAATTTTTTCGAATATTGCGATTTATGGTAAAAATACGAAATTTCGGCGGTAGAATGTGACGACATGAGTCAAGAGAGCTGCACCTTTGGTCAGAGGTGTGTGAGAAAAGCAGTTTTTTAAATTCCATGAATAAAAGTAAAACTTTTTTTTATATGCATATTGTCATGACCACATTTCTTGAAATGTGAACAAGACGTATCTGTCAGGTCTAGATCCCACCCGCCATGTTGTCATTTGGATCTTAGCCTCCCTATTCTTCAAAACTCGTGCTGGAATAGAAAGTAGCCTGCGGCGCCCTAGATATTGCAACAAATACCAGCTGTGGGTCCCATCTGGAAAAGAATGGTCGCAGAAAGCGAAAACAAATGCGCTGACGTGGCAAAACGTCCTGCCACCCCAGCTGCGACTGTGGACCAATCTTGGGGCTCCACGACGATCCACATGGTCGAAAATCTTGCTTTGGCTGCCGAGAACCGTGCGGACTGTGAAGCGCACTTTTCGTTTCATTGTGGGCATCCAACTCGGAGGGACGTCCTTCATTTTGTGTAGTTAGACCCCAGTGGAGACACCGAGATCCAGTATGCGTCAAATGAACCAAAGCAATTTTGCGACTGAGTTATACAGCAAAAATTGTATCCCAGCTGAAGTATAATTCCAAGTGTGAAAGCAAAGTACATTTTGCATCAGAAATATTGCATCTGCAGAAACGACCGACATGCCATGAATGAGCGAGTCTCATCGCCTCCCCATTTAGAAGGAACGAGGTAGGGTCATTTTTCTTGCTCTGGTTGTCCATTTTAGTTGGAAAAGATTTGTTGCCGCCACCCGGACTTAGACCTCTTTAAACGACACCTCCTGTACAAGGATTAGCCGGAGATCCCCGTACCTGTTGTGTGCACAGGAGGAGTTTAACTCTCCTGTTGTGTGCACAGGAGAGTTAAAGTTTGTGTCAATAAATATATTGAAATGGAAATATTTTTAGTTCTGTGATAACTACTCAGTTCCCCTTTGTCTCTGCTATGAGGACTAGTGGATTTGTTAATAAATTCAAAATTGTGGCACCAGACACACTTTCTATGGAATGCTGAGCTTGGTGATAACTCTTTGTCTTACTGTCTTGCCCTCATTTTTTTTTATAGGTTCGTCCATGACATCAGACCATTCCAAAACACTTGGGGGTGGTCAGGACAATATTAACGTTAATTATTACTTTGCATGTTTCGCATTCACAGAAATAGGCTTAATATGTCTTAAATCCGGAACAGAAGAAGCCGGATATGAGATCACCTATTTGTAGTAGCACGTTTATAGCGTCCAGTCTGAATTTTCGTTTCTCGTTTTGTGTGTGGGACTTTTAGGATCTGAACAATTCAAGTTGAAATTCTATAGACTCTGGCGAAAATAGTTCTGTGCCTAAGTTAACAGATAGGATAGTCTCCCATGTTGCACTCATGTTATATCACTGCAAGCTCACTAAAATAATGCTCCACTTCTTGGTAAATTTGCATTTTAGTGCACCTCATATTCTGTTTAACAATTCCGCCGTTTTAACAGATCCTCCTGTACCAGGATTAACATAAAATTTACTTATCAGATTATTTTACATTGAATAACAATCTGTGTACAATTGTATACTGAATATTTTTAGTTTAGAAGTTATAGAATTTCTCATTTGTCTTTCTACTTGTATAACACGGAAGTTATCAAATAATTGGTTAGGGAAGAATATACATATCTGCTATTTCTGTTGCTGAAAAATGAAAACATTGATCCAGTCTATTCAGAGAATTGGGTATTGAAATAAAACCAGAGAATTAAACCAAGAGATCGACAACTTTGAACGAAAATAAGATTTTTACGGTTTCCTGTGTTTCATAAAATTAAATGAACATTGTTTGAATTAAAAAACAAAGGGTAAACCATTTAGTTTGGTAAGGAAGCTGGCCTAATATTTCAATTCGTAACAAGATGTTGGTATAATCTGATACTATAATTTTCTGATGAGTGCAATTAATTGATGCATAACATTCAAAAGTAAATTTATTAAAAAATAAAAAATTGCAGAGGAGAAGCATTTTTTTTTTAAATTTTTACTCTTATACATTACTTATGATTTTCAGTATATACAGTTTAAATATTTACAAATGGACATTACAGTTAAATTACATACGCACTAAAAGGTAAGATACAAAATTCTTGTCATGTTTGCTATAATCCTTAAACTTTTAAGTATAGCTTATAACTGAAATGAATTCAAAACATTAACAATAGTTTGGCCGTAGACTGCAGAACAACTTTCAAATTGTATGATAATGCTTGATATTCAGAAGACTAAAATTTTTTGCCTTAGCATACGATGTATGGTAATTTCTGTGTTAAATTTGAAATAATTCCTAATGCAACTTTCCAATGGATGGCAGCAGAAGATGGAAAAAGAATTATTAAAAACTTTTGAAAAAAGTTATCGCTGACGCGGCGGTAATCGAACCCGCAACTCTCTAGATACGTGCCAGAGTGGTCTGGCACGTATCTGGAGAGTTGAGGGTTCGATTCCTGTCGCGTAAGCGATAAATTTTTTCAGAAGTTTTTAATAATTGTTGAAGTCTTTCTACATGTAATCTGTGTATTTACTATGGATGGAAAAAGAAATCTAAGGTTTTCAATATTTCATGAAAGTATTAATGTATAGATGTTAGTGTAATAATACGAAGTCTCTCTATTTTGACAGGATGGATTTTACGCACAGAGATACCAAAAAATACCCTTTGACCCTACTTTTAACAGATATATTATCCATTACACCAATCCCTTCATCTGTACACGTTTCCACAGCAAAGATATTAAAAGCACGCTTGGCTACTGAACTAAGGGGCCTGGGTTCGAGCCCCGGAAGTCATGGATGTTTGTGTCGTTTTTCTGCTGAGGTCCTGCCATCCTCTCTGACCTACTTTGGCATATAAACTGACAGGCTCCTGCCAGACCTCTGTGGCAAGCAGCTGCTTGAGGGGACATTTATTTTTATTCAGGCAAATAAATTTTTTCTGCGATCTGCAAAATAGCATCGTATTATAACTAAGTAAATACTAACTAAGTATAATACCTTTTGAGCAGAAACTGCTCAAAAGTTTAGTTTGATGCTATAGCTGTCAACTTGTAGGAAACAAACTTTGGAGTAGTACGATATTTATTCTACTTCTCTTTTTCCTAATGTAAGACAACTCTACATTAGGCGATATATTGACCAAGGTCAGAATGAATACTCTGCATAACATAAAAGCCGAATTTACATTATTGGATGATGCAGTTACAGTGAATTGGCCACAAATACATGCAGGAATGAACTATGCGAACTATAAATTTAAAATGATCAATCACACACATATATATTCGGTGGCAACTGAATTATGATCACCAGTGGCGCAGCCAGGTTCTAACATCAGGGGGAGCAAGCACATACAAAAGGCGCCAAACGAAGTCATCTGTGGAAATGAGCAAATGGAAAAGGCGCCTCCGCACTAGGAAGTCTTCGGAGGCTAGTCAATCTAGGAAATGTTGACAATAGACATAAACATCCTCATAAAAGTAACTTGTTTGTGTAATATATAACATATATTGAAAAACTCCAAGATCCAAGTGAGTTCTGAACCCAAACCTCTTGTTAGGGGAAGAAGTCTTGAACAGACTGACCCTACTGCTTCCTCTAACGTCCTTTCATCATAGTCATAACAACCATCATATCAGCATTTTACCTTTAAAAAATTGTTGAAATGGTGCCACTTTTGAGAATATGCTCAAGGGGAACTGTAGGACACGCACTAGCTAATTTGCTGCCCAGAGCGAATATGGACTCTGCTGCCCCTTTCTCTGTCTGGTCATAGATCATAGATAATGAATAGTTTTGCTAAATTTAATATCATTTTGACACAAAATTAAAATTATGTGCGGAAAAATTGGTTGCACTTACTCCATTTAACCTTTTACTGCACCTATAGTCCTTAGTTTGCAAATTTTAAGCTCCAAAATGCCCCCCAGTGCAGTCGCATATGTGGTAGCACCACTCTTGAGGGGAGTGGTTGCTCTCACTGCTCCACCTCCTAGCTGCGCCACTGATGACCACCCCCTGTTATGTCAATGAGAAGCAAATTCAAAGTATATAAATTCTAGAATAAGGGTTTTATGGAAAAATGTCACTAATCTCAATGAAACCTAAATATCGATTTTCTACAATATTCGTCCAGTATTTAAAGAGGTATGGAAGTCTGACTATTGATCCACAGCAATGCATTCCATGAAAATTATACAAAACTGATGAATGAAAGAATATTTACAAACTTTTAAACATAGTTATGTATATATGCGTGTATATATATATGTATTAATTGCTATGAAACAGTTAAAACGTAAATAAGAAGTATTAACTGAGGTCAATTCTAATGTCCGGCATTGCTGTTGTTAAATATTCAAGCGTAACGCTTTAAATAGTGAAAAGATATTGTTGAAAATCGACGGTTAGATAGATATGATTGAGATTTTTAACTTATCCAGTTACATTTCCCCATAAAATATATTTTCTAATAGTTTTGCATCAGCTATAGTTCAGAATACAAGTATTTGGAGAAGTAAATTACACAGTCTGGTTAGACCTTCGTAGCCCATGGCTACTTGAGGATTATATATGTAGAGAACTTCGAAATTACTGCTTATTGAGACCTTGTGTGTATAATATACACACATTGGGTTCCACAAAGACATCGCCAATAACAACACAAATTCTTGTCATTTTATCAAAATTATCGCTGTACAAAGTATTGAGTAGAATTGGATTTTAGAGCTGGCAATAAGGCTAGAAACAGTTTGTGGAACCCTATACGTTGTATATACAGTGTTTAAAGGAAAGTTCTAAAACAGCCAAATAAGTTTTTAATGAAGGGTCCTAGAAGTGTAAAACTTAGGTCTACGTATATAGAAAAGTGACCATACCTGATCGAATGACAGTGACTGTAGCACCACTATCGGCAAATTTAGGAAGTTAACAACTCTGACTTGGTAATAAAGAGAAGAGAAATAGAGAAAAAAATGCAAATTACAAAGTTCTAGAGCATCTTCTAATTAGTAGGAAATCACATATGGTACAGACAAAATAAGTGGAAGGAAATCTATAAACGCTGATCATTCGAAATCAGATTCTTTATGCTTAGCCACAGCAAAATACTGTGCAATGCTACAGATTCACAAAAGGATACATGAGACGCCAGTGATGTAACATCAACCCAGCAAGATAAAAATCAGATGTAGCAGTTAGTATTATGAAATGGTGCTGCTCTATGACGATTGTTAAAGAAATGCCCAGGAAATTGCACAGTGGTATGCCATGCATTTTCTGGCAGGTCACAATCAACTCCAGCGACAATTTGCCATGTTGTTCGATGGCTCAGAGAGACCAACAACAGAATGGCTCGTCCACGATTGGGCATTTGAGTACATCCATCAGAAGTCCTCATGTACCTGTCAGTACTACAGCAGTCAGTGAGACCTGCAGTTCAACAGTAGCTCGTGTGTGGCAAATCCTGCACCAGCATGGTGCACACCCATAACATACCGTACTGATGAATGATTTGATGTTAGGAGACCATCAGAGACGTTTAGATTTCTGCAATTTGGTATTAAATACTTCAGAGCAGGGGTTCTCAACGTAGAATACGAGTAAAATATTTTAGGGTAGGCTGTGAGAGCAAAAAAGGCGCTAGATCTGGTAACAAAGTAAAAACAACCATTGTTATACTATAACGATAGTTTTATCTAATCTATACAAGGGGTACACCAGTAAAATACACATTTCCATGGTACGTGAAGCACAAAAGGTTGAGAACCACTGCTTTAAAGGAAATATCATCATTTTGTCTGAGATCCGTTAGACTAGGGGTTCTCAACATGGAGTACGCAGTAAAAATAACCATTGTTATACTATAAATATAGTTTTATCTATCTATACAAGGGGTACACCAGTTAAATACACATTTCCATGGGTACGTTAAGCACAAAAGGTTGAGAACCACTGCTTTAGAGGAAATATCATCATTTTGTCTGAGATCCTTTAGACTAGGGGTTCTCAACATGGGGTACACAGTAAAGATTTTTGGGGTACGCTGTGAGAGCTCAAAAGTCGCTAGATCTAGTAACAAAGTAAAAATAACCATTGTTATACTATAACTATAGTTTAATCTATCTATACAAGGGGTACACCAGTTAAATACACATTTACAGGGGGTACATGAAGCATAAAAGGTTGAGAACCACTGCTTTAGACAGATGAGGTGCAATTCACACAGGCCAGAATCATTAATAGGCGGAACGTCCATTACTGGGCTCTTAGCAATCCATCCCTTGGATATGCAGTGAAGCATTAAGTACGCTGATCAACTAACATATCTGATGAGTTATTCGGAACATACTCATTGGACCAGTGTTGTACAAAAATTAAGAGGTATCTCCAACTGTTACAGAACATGAACCTGACTGGTTCGATGACCTAGGGATGCGCAATGCATATATGGTACCAACATGATGGCACACTAGCCAACAAACGCACGTCCTTTCCTCTCTGTCAAATTCGGACACCATGTCATAGAGTATAAGTGGTCCTGTGGAGTGGCCTGCATGGTCATTGGGCTTGACTTCTTCCTTTGAGGGGAAAGAAGTCCATAGAACAAGGAACTGAAGGAAGAAGTATATACCACAGAACCTGCAATGCTTATTACTGCATGACAAGCTAATATAATCATCCTGCAATAATTATTGTGTGCAATAAATAGTTTCATCACTATTCTCTCTCTCCCCCTTTTTCTTGTATGTGTAATCTTTTCCATGGTCTGCGGGTTGGTACAACATTTTGTGGTAGTTAAGTGTCAAGCGTCTGATTTGGAATGATCAGCATTTATAACCTTCCATTCACTCATTTTGTGCGCACTGTCACTTTCTACTAATTAGAAAATGCTACACATTACAATATACGCCTTTTCCTTCTTTTTCTTTGTTGCGGAGTTAGGTTGCTAACTTTCTAAAATTGCCGCTAGGGGCGCTAGAGTCGCTGTCAGTCTATCGGGACGGTCACTTTCCTACAGGCTGACCTAATATTTGCATTTCTATGATTCTTTGTTAAAATGTTATTTGGGTATTTTAGAATTTTTCTTTGAAATTCAGATGTGCTGCTATAAAAAGTTACCTCATATGAGCTACACATTAATTTCAATTTATATTAGCTACACATTAATTCAATTCTAAATCTTATTTTTATGCATTGCTTACATCAACAAAACCAGCTAAAAGATTAACATAATACAAATTTGACTAAAGGAAGAAAACAAATATCTTACAAATCTCTTCAAACACTACAATAAATAAAAGTAATTTAAGTATGATCATTTTACACTGAAAGAGAACATCAACCAAAAACTTGGCACAATGAAGATTACCTTCCTTTCGCCTGTTCACAAGTGAATAACACAAAAATCAAATTGTCACCGTTCATTCGTTTTTTAATAAAAAATTAGAGATTCTGAATCTGTAGTTACTCACAACAAACGCGTTAAGAAAAAACACGAATTTTACTGCACAGGACCGGATCTGGGAAGGAGGTGGGGGTGGGCTCAAGGAACCATCCTTTTCAGAATACTAGTAAAAGTAGTGGAGGCAAAAAATTATTAAACGTATAGAATGTTTTTTAAAGAGCTGTAAAACAGACTCCTGTCAGATCTCTGTGGCAAGCAGCTGCTTGAGGAGGTAATTTTTAATTTAAAACGGAGGGGGAAATGTATTTCATTGGAAATCAAGTCTCTTGGCACCCCTCCCCACCCTCGAGTTTTTCTAGGTCAGGGTCTATAAATGCATAATATTCTTTGTACGAAGAAGAAATTTTAGGATATATGTAGGTTTTAAAAACGCAACTGAAAGTTCGGATGCAAAGATACAAAACGAAACGCTAGATGAAAGCTTCTTAGAAATAAAATCTTAAGATGATTTGAACTGATAGGACTATAGATCTCCATTCAGTACGATGGATTTAGACGATAGCAATGAAGCAATTCACTCCTTATTGGCTTTGGCACGAACCAATAATGGACTAGAAGAGCCCAGCTATTTGTCTCATTATCAGCAAAGAATGCATCGCAAAATTTTAATTCAAGCGGATGAGGAAATAATTATCCTATTCCTCGACAAAACTTTTGATCGTCATTTACAAACTATGCGCGGAATAAAATTTTCTCTTCTCCAGCCAGTTTCTGGAGAACGTTTGGTTGTTTAGGGTTTTATGGCTAAAGAGCAACTAAGACTATATTGCCCCAAACAAGTATGAAGATGGTTTAAAATAGATTTTTCTTATCTTTGGCTTTTACAAATATTTAACAAACTTTAATTCAATATTGCTGTAGGAAAACTTTGGATATATGCTTTCACATTGATACCTATTTAATTGGGAGATGTCGCCGCTCTAGTTTTAAATAGGAAAATGTCGAACAGTGTAATTTTTTGATTGGGCCACAATTTTGATGCAGAGTCCCTTTAGTTTTGAAAACCCATTTCTACACTATACCTGCTACACAACATTTTAACTACACCCTCTCCTTTACATATATTTTTAGTGACTTCAACGAACATAACCTAAGAAAGAATTCAAACCCCCCTCACGATTCCTTTAAGAGGCCACTGAAAATTTCAAAATTCCGTCGGCAACCAGCTTACTATTTCCGAAGATTTAACTGTTAATTCATTTGTGAATAACCCAATATCACTAGTTGTGCAAATATTTAGATTTCGAATGCTTTCCTGAAATCGGGGGCAAGTAATCACAGTCCTATTTAATCCCTTTGAAAACCAATTTTTCAAAATAATTGTATACACAGATTTTTATAAGTATGTATATATATCTTCATGGCATAACGAAATCTGTTTTTGATTACCTAACTATAACGCGACGTCACTGAAAAATTCTCTTTGGATTTTCACAATTTCAGTTCAAGATAAAAAATGTCAAAAGAAATACTGCAAATACCCGACACCTGAAGGGCATAAATCTCACCACTGACAAAATAATGAGTCTTCCTATCCTACTCCTTTGCATATCACACAAACCTTAAGATGGGGAGAATTCTAAGCAGTCTCTCCGAAATTTCCGAGTTCTCCACCACAATATGCTTACTTTATCAGAACCCTATTGCTGCAGCAAAAACGTTTTGACAACAGTCTTTTTCTTCCTGACGAGAATGACAATACTTCTGTCATCCTCCTAACATCATTCCAGTCCAGTATATATTTCGTCACTCTAGTTTTAGTGGTCTTTAAAATTATATTCTTGCAGAATACAGGTAAGGACCGGAAAGATAGAAACATCTCCACGTTGTGTTGATGGAGAGTCAAATCTGAAACTCCATAACTTCTTTAAATATGCTTTTTATAGGAAAATGTGACTGAAGACAAACTCCTTCAATCTATCTGAACTTCATTTTTTCAGAAATATTCTGGTATTTAAAAAGGTTAGGAAAGCTGGTCTCAAGAAATACAAAATCGATGTATATTGAAAGAATTAGACTAACTTCTGAAATATACACTTATTTTATTCAATGGTTTGAAACATTGGCTTCCTCAGAGGGGGGCAAACGGGGCACTTGCCCCCTCCCCCTGGAATCGAGTAAAAAATTTCCCAAATTATAATCGTAACAATTTAAACGTAATTAATTTATATATATTATGTATGTGTTTTTGTATTGATGCAATACTGTATTCTATAATCTACTTGTGAAAAACCCCTAAAAAGTTAAATAATTAAATAAAAATTTATTGATGTAATTGTCTCCAAGCTTTGCCCCTCTCTGGAAAATTTTCTGCGGACGCCCATGGTTTGAAATAATATTTATTATATTAAAGCTCTAATTAACTTATGAAGTAAATTCTTTTGACTATCATTGCTGTTGTTTGCAGAGAAGCAACTCACAGTTGTGATGTCAGGATATTAATCAGAGATAAGCATCTATGAAAAGAGTCTACTGTTAAATATTAACGCTTCCATGACTGTTTAAATACTGAACAAAAATTATTGAAAAATTGAGATTTAGACTTGAATGAATCTTTTATCTTCAGTCAAAATTTTCCACAAAAAGCTTACTTATGTTACCATTATTATGTCCAACACCTGTATGTATGATAGATATACATAACTATTAAGGTGACCCGTTTTCCACAGGCAAAACCTTTTCTCTTTTCAAAATTTATCGGGATATTTGATATGCATTTAAGGAATGCCCTACGCAAAGAAATCGTTTGGCCACTGGGATGCACAATAAAAATCCTATTTTTTTCGATGCAGCAAATTTTAAAACTAGGACAACCGCAATGTTTTCGAAATCTTTTAGGACGCTGGGGTTAATGGTTGAAATAGGTACCATTCCAAGTATTGAAAGTTTCATTGGGGAGGCACATGTTCCCCTCTATACCTGGCCAGTTCTCAATAGATGGTACCTATGGCAACTGCCGGATCGTTCAGTTACAGTTAGATGTGGAACAAAAGGGTGCTCACTTGTTTGCACTGCCTTAGTAAATTGCATTTCACTTGGCTATGTTTCAAACGCTAGCGAATGACAAACTAGCGTATATTTGCTGTTATTTTTACCCTTACCAATAAAGGTTTTTTTTTTCACAATATACAACTCTGCATTTAGTAAGACTTAAAACCACTAGCAGTAAGTTGAAGAGATGGCTTGCCAAAGGCTTAAAATAATGCTGCACCAAAAGGAACACCAAATAGTGCAAAATAATATTTTTTCTTTCTGTTATAGTGGTCTTTTCAAGAAAATGTTATTACATTTATTATTTTCCATCTCGATTCCAATCACAAACTATTCAGAGGGAGGACACACTCTCCATAAATCTGCCTCTGGTTGTAATCACCATTACGCTTACTTGCTATGCTGGTAAATAACAAAAGAAATTTGTGAAGGTGCTAATAAAATGTTTTAAATTTCTTTGTTGGTAGCTACTAAGTCCAACCTTTCTGTACAAATATATACCAAAGATTTTTATACTGGGGGAAGGCTTAATTATTAAAATTTGAAACTATTTGTCTAATGCAAATCTAGTGATGATGATGACACAATTGGTGCATGTGTATAGGGTTCAGACATCTTTCTTAGCCATTAACCTGTACATGTTGAATAAATTGTAAATAAAGCATAGAAGAAGTAAAGACCTTTACAAAAAAAGAAGTGTTATGTAAGATGGGGAGGATGGAATCAGTTCAAGAGAGTTACATAATATATGGCTGGCCTTTTGATAGAAATTGTTTTATAATCAACCAGAAACATTACTTGTGAATTAGAAGTTAGTAAATAATTGTTACTGCAAAAGTACTGAGAAATAGTAATAGGTGGAGATTCTGCTGGTAATATGTACATCATTTTTTACAGCAAAACCCACTGCAATAGAAAAATGAGGAATTAAAAACTTTTCTTTCAAATAGCAATTATTACATGATTAAAATTCCTATCTCAAATCTTAATAAAACTAAAGTTGCAACCTCCCACTACAGATCTTTTGGAATTGAAAAATCATAAAAGATCATGAAAACACTACAGAAAGTTGTAGAACATTTTCACAAGTGAAGAGAGTCTGTCTTTTTTCATGCAGTGGCAAAATCCCACCAGTGCATTTACATAAATATATTGCCTTATGACAAGAATCATAAATCTATTGCCTTTCAAAATATATATATATAAAGTGATGTATATATATACACATAAGTTATTTTGTTTTGAAAAAAAGTATTCCTGTAAATGCATGTCATGATTTAACAAGCATAGGTCAAAGCATGGTTGTATTTTTTTTCCCATCCTCACTTGCGCTAATACTTTTCTAACAAATCTATCAAACAGTCCACTGAATATTAAAATATCAAAATATATTAAGTTATTAATTTCAAACCCTATTCAATACTTACTAACAGAAATCATCACAAACAAGTAAAAGGAAATGGTGGTACCAAAATAACATTTCAAGTTTATACAGCTGTTCAATAAAAACCACATAACATCCAAAAAGACAGAAAACATAATAATAACTAATCTCAGAAATCCAACTTAAATCAACACTACAATTATTTTCTCTCTCATCTACTTGCATTGTTCTATTTGGTCGAGTATGATATTCATTTAACATCCTCAGAGCAGAAAGCAAGAGCAAATATGTACAAATATTGAGTGAGTGTAAGAAAATACAAATGCTGACTAGAATTAAAAGTAGTTATTAGCAGATACAATCAAAAGTTGGCAAGCAAAAAATTACAGGTAGAGTTTAAAGCAAATAATTTGCTTCTTTCTTTTAAAGTAGTATTATTAAGATTTCAATTATGTCAGAATAAAGTTCTCTCTTTTTTACACCATTTATTTTTATTTGTTCTTAATATTTAACTGTGGAATATCCATGCAACACAAGAGGATATATTGACATAACTTTGTAGTTTAAAATATTGGCACCAAAAATCTAATCCATGACTATATGTAAGAAGGTTAATAGCTAATGTATTCAGGTTTGCAATCCAATGGCTCATACATAAAATGATGGACAGAAGAGCTAACATTCTATTAGAGTCATTATATTATCAAACTGTAATTACTTCTTTTTAACACATTTCTACAAAAAACGACATTTATCTTAAAAGATCTACTATAATTAAGATGATGTAATATACATTTTATGCAGTACTCTATGGCTGCCACACAATTTGTTAAATACATACTTCACCTTAATTTTTTCACTCGTACCATAAAATTTCAAGCAACAGTTATCAATAATGAAGAAAAACAGAATACTTTTTTGTTATTTTAATATAATTAATTCATTGAATTGTAGTTCTCTTAGAAAATTATCTACTTTTTGCAGGTTTACGCACAAAAACAATAAATTTTTATTTCCATGTAAGCAGCAATTGTGACTTAACTATGGTGCTTAATTTCGAATTATTTACTTGGTAATCTGGAAATAATCATTCAGAACATTTTACTATCCATTAAAATGTTTAATGGAATTCTAATTACTCACTTTACCTTCATGCATTGCAATGGGACAGAGACTGAATTGAAATATTTCTGGTAATAACTGATAACAGATATTCATAATTTTTGTTTTATCCTTTAAATTTGGAAGAGTTGCAACACCATTGAGACAAGCAATCATTGTTGTTTTTTTTTGTTTTTTTCAAAAATTCTATTTCCATTAGGAGAATAACTATAATTTTTAACTTTATTAAATATTAGTAAATATTGTTCTTATTTCTTCCTTTAGTTACGTTTGGATTCGAATTCTTGAAATTTTGATAGTACACAAGTAAACAACAAATATTATACAGCTTTTTTATCATCTCTACTCAATATACATAAATTGTTCAAAAATACATCTCGAATGTTATAAAAGCTTTTGTCTTCATTTTGCATTATCTTAAAAATTTAAATACCTTTGAGAAAATTATTTAATCCAAAGGATGTCTTCAAACATAATAATTAGATGCATTGGTCTCTGAGACTAATATTTTTATGTTTGATGAAAAATGTAAAAAAAAGAAGCAACACATTCCTTAAGTTATTATATTTATTTTATATAACTACTGAAAAGAAAGGTTTTTTTTTTTAAATAAATGATTTCTTTAAAGTCTTAGGAAATCAGAATAAAATATGAACACAATATAATGAAAGAACTGAAAAATAAAAAGATAAATAGGTGAAAATCATATCATTATTACAAAGTGTAATCCAGATCTTGAAGTCTTTACATTTTATTCAGTGGCATACCCAGAAAGTTTTCTAATGGGGGGTGGGGATGATGGTGGCATGCTTGAGTTTGATTTTTTGGAGACTGCCTTAGAAAATATATGCTATTAAGACTTCAGAATAGGGGTGTTACAATTCCAACTCCCACTCTCTCTTGGATATGCCACTAAAAAGTTTTTACAAAATTTTTCACACCTTCCAAGAAAATTGCATGAGATGTAATGATGAGATGAATTTGTAATGCTAGACAAGAGATGCAAGCTGCTTTCTGTTTTTTTTTTATATGGAATATCAACAAGACAGTTTTCTAATACAGTGAAAGAGAAATGAGGT
The DNA here is from genome assembly GCA_038380435.1 of Ryuthela nishihirai. Lineage (NCBI taxonomy): Eukaryota > Metazoa > Arthropoda > Arachnida > Araneae > Heptathelidae > Ryuthela > Ryuthela nishihirai. Next base: position 5,998,901 of record JAWZYU010000007.1, read on the forward strand.
TAGCACACCTTATGGATAAGCTCACAATTGAACAAATAAGAAGCTACTATGCAGGACATGTTCAAAACCACAACATGTTGCCAACATATCTGTTAATTTTTCTGACATCTGAGATACCTATACTTCTGGTTAAGGGTTAATTATTTTATTAATAATTGATCAAACATTAATCCAGTTTATGGCAAGTTTAGTTGGTACATAAAACTGAAATTCTATCTATTGTTAGCTAAAATTTTGAATTCTTATAAATGAGAACCTTTAATTCTAATTAAAAATAATTTAGTACAATTTTTAAGTTGTAATGGTAGTTTTAAAAGTGTTCCGAATAATTTTAATCATTTAGCAAATAAAAAAAAATTACAGTGCAACCAGAATCTGAATCATGGACCACTGGATTCATGCCACTATTTAGGACAACTCAGCTACGACTATTTTAAATAATACTTAGGAAATTAATCTTTAGCATATGATTCATCTACACAATGATGGATTGACAGAAGTATGATTAACTTTAAAAAGATATAATGTATAAGCAAGATTCAAACCATTACCTGTATGATGAGGGACAGAACTGATAAAATGCTAAAAACTACCTCATGATAAAATGTGTTGTGATAAATGTAGTAAATTTATTTTTTTATGCAATTTTAAATTTATGCTTAATTATGTGGAAGAGAGTGGCACAAAATATGCACTTAAGAATAACCAAGTTAATGCAAACTAAATGTAAAGAGGATTTTGATAAAATAAAAAATTATAAGAACCTCTCTGAACTATATTTTTGAGTGCTATAACTGTAATAAAAATTGTGTAAAATTACCATTTCTATTACAATTAACAATGTTTATAATTAATACAGTATTTTTATGTCCCATTCATTACTATTTAGTTAATATTTAAAAGTTGCTTAGGTGTCTCAATTTCTTTACAGATATTTTTTACATATCAGCAGCAAAAAATGCATAATAAAAATCTTAATATAATTTGAAGAAAATATGCTATGGTACCCAAATAACCATAATAATTATCATTCTTTTATATATGACATTTTTAAGGGACACTATCAGTAGTTAATACATAAAATTTTGAAATGGAAGTGATGATAGATTACCTACTTATACAACAGTCAGTGTCAGTCAAACTGCTTGTTAAAAATATTATTGTGAAACTGGTAGTTAAAAAACAATAGTAAAAAAACTATTTTTGAAATCGTAAAGCTAATTAACAATATAGCAATGTTAAAAATGATAGTAAAATAAAACTTACAATTAAAAAGAACCAACTGTTATAAAAATCGGATGGCACTACTGCTAACTACTATAATCAGGTGGGGCTTTTATATTAATAAAAATAAAAAATAAATACCCCCTCAAGCAGCTGCTTGCCACAGAGGTCTGACAGGAGCCTGTCAGTTTATATGCCACAGTAGAAGGTCTGAGAGGATGGCAGGACCTCAGCAGAAAAACGACACAAACAGCCATGCCTTACCCGGGGCTCGAACCTAGGTCCCATAGATCAGTAGCCAAGCCCGCTAACCACTCGGCCATGGGACGGCTTTATATTAAGGTATGCTTAATAGTAGGTTAGGGCCAAAAACTAAGCTGCAAAGAAGGAAAATTTGACAGATTTCCTTTTAAACTTTGCTTTATGATTCTTAGCATGACTAAAAAAAATAAGTATGGTTTGAACAATAAAAGTATTTCTTATAGTTGGCTCTTTAAAATATTTTAGCTGTGAAGGCCTAGGTCTTCACAGCTAAAATATTTAAATTAACAGTCTTGCAAGAAACAGTGTGATTTTTTTTTAATTCTCTTAAAAGTTGATTCTGTCCTACATCCATGCTTTAGTCTAGATAATATATTTATAGATTATATGGCCCATGATCCTACTCCAATTTTTATATAAAATCAAGTGCATAAACCTCATTCAACAAAATACACAATGCAAAGTTTTCATATAAAATGGTAATTTTTGCTAAAAATTGTATTTTAATTACAATAATAAAATGTTACATTAGAAAACAGTCAGTTTACCAAAAATGATTTTTCAGAATTTCTAACTCAGACCTACAGCACCATTACCAAAGAAACTTATACCACGTAATTTAATGTCCATTAGATCTGTTACAATTTAACTTTTGGATATTATATATTTTATTGCATCTTACCTTCATATTTATAATCATCTTCATACCTACACACTGTATTTATTAATAAATTTTCTCATGTAAATAAAAATATTATTAACTCCAATTAGATTTATGTTATTATTAATCATTATGAAAACTTCATTATCTGAACGTTATGAAAACAGTAATATCTGCTTAATTTTCATTTTATGTATAAAAAAAGTAGTAATGGTAGTAGTTTAAATAACAGTTTATAACTTAATGTGAACTTTAAATTAGTTGTTTCACACGTTCATCTGAATCAGTTTCTATCAGTGATCTGAAATAATTTCCTTTTGAAGAGGTTTGTTCCAATTCTTTTGTTCTTTGCCTTCTGGGCAGAGCATAACCATACAAACACTTCAAGTAATCATTTGAAATGGCACATTTTTCTGTTTATATAGTGGTAAGAAATTTTATACTAGCAGTGAGTTAAATTGAAGTATGGCAATGAAGCTTGGAGTTGTTAATTACTGCAAAAACAAAAAATAATTATTTAAGTTTTATCATTATAAGAAAAAAAATTAGGAATTTGGCATATGGAATTAGCAGCCAATAACAGCACAGAATGCTCTAACTATATTTTCCCATCTATATTTTGTCTCTTCCAATAATAAATGAGGCTTCTGTGATGAACACTATATTTTTATGTATCTTCTATTTATTTGAAGAAAATTAAGCAATCTTCAACAAATTACATGGAAGGCGAAATGAAATCACTTTGCAGGCCACAGGTTGCCATCCCCTATTATAACAAATTGTTCCATAATTTGCAATAAACAAATGCATGATGGGAATTTTTTTAATTTATATGTAAAATTAAATTTTATTAATAGGATTAATACTTTGTAGGCCTTTTTTTTACAATGGCAGAGAAGCAAACATTGCTGAGTCAGCAAAAGGCATACTCTTTGGGGTGGTAAAAATGTCATGGGCCAGCCCTGTTGTAATCACCATCATAAATGCTACAGCAAAAAAAAATAGACTAACTTTAATGTAATTTACTTAAATTGAGAAAGAAGTATATAACTTTTCTCTACATTTCCTTTGGTGTGTATGGCAGAAAAGACAGCAATGCATTATACAGACTGTCAGTAATTTTGGAAATGTACTGAGACACTCATTCAATCCAAGGAAGACATCTGTATTTACACATTCTTTCAGAACGTCTACTTACAATGAAAATATATACATATGTTAAATTAAAAACTAAAAGTGCACTGACTTAAAAACTCTTGATTACAATGATGACATGAAAAGAAAAATTCTTTACTCTCATTGTATCTTTCATTCTGGAATCTGTTAATATAACAGCCAACATTGTACAAATTCATAAATAATGGATAGTGTTTACAATCACATTCACTAGGCTCTATACATTCCCTAGGGTGATAGAAGGGGGGTAACTGATAGAAACCCAACACTTTTGCAACATCAGTTGTTGAATTTGCAGCTGGCACTGTAGCACCACATCAAATTAAGCTGCAAGAAAGATGACAATGTCTTAATTGCATCAGTTCTGGGAATGAATGACTTTTGGTGCTGACTTTGAGACTAGCTCTTCACTCAGCAATATGAGGATGATGGCAAGCAGCACCAATGCCTCAATGATGTACCGTATATTCTGAATGATCACAGATCATATCAGCATATTGTAGTTCTGCCAGATGGAAATGTAACATGCCCATTGACAATGCTTCCATTTGAAACATTGCTCACTTTACTTCCTTTACTTCCATCTGATGATGTTATGGACATTCCTTTGCTTCCCTCATTGGAATGGATACTGAACAGTTTGTTTTCCTCTCCTCCTGTAGCTCCTTGGTTCTCAGGATTTTCAATGAAACATTTTGAAGGATAATCCTGCAAATTTTGGTGAAACTGATTTCCACTAGCCTTATTAGTAGCACTAGGAAAGTACTGGACTTCTGACTCATCATCGGAATTGTCCCTGCTACCAAAGGAAGACTCATCCCACTGAGTTCTAAGTGGACTTGCTGGAGTTGCTGCATCAGCCAACTCCTCATTTTCTTTGTTGCACAATTCTGGTCGCTGTGTGAAGTAAAATGATACTTCTTGAAACTTCACATGATCAATATCTGGTAGAAGAATTTCTATCAGTTCTGTAAATGTAGGCCTTGCTTTAGGGTTGTGCTCCCAACAAAGCTTCATTAAAGCATATCTGAAAAACAACATTGTTTAAAATAATTGCAATAAGGCATGAACTATCTTATAACATATTTTCTGATCATATTCTCCAAAAGTGGTGCCTTTTAAACAGTTTTTTAAGGTAATATGTTGATATGATGGTTGTTAAGGCTATGATGAAAAGACATTAGGGGAAGCAGTATGAAGGTAAAGGTCAGTCTGTTTAATACATGATTGAAACATTGCTAGTCAGACCAAGGCCAAGCAAGTTTAGCATACCTTACTATTAAACTAGTGGATATGTTCCTGTGTATGTGCTTGTATTTCGTATGAGAAACCAGGACAAGCCCAATAGAGCTTTTAGATCACCATCCTTTGTGTAAGGTAGTAACTTCTTTCCCTTAAAAATAAGGGGTATTACTTGGCATCATTGCCAGGACAACAATATACCTCAGGTGGTCATTGATAGTATGGGTATAAGAGTACAACAGAACATTGATTAATCAACCTATATATGGCTCAGATATGTTGAAATGTTGGATACTTGAGAGAAAATGTGAATAATTAAGAAAAGGTAGGAAAAATGAAAATACAGCTTAATTATAAATAATAAAGGAAATGGAAACAAAAAAACAAAAAATAAAGTTACTAAGGCATAATGATAAATATAAAATTATATTGAAAGCATTACTCCACACAGTGAATAGCTGTCAAAAAGAGTTAACATCATCTTAACACTGTAAAGAAGGTGCTACAAAGAAGTAATCTAGTATGACTTAATTCAGTGGTAAAATATCACAGGAGATAATTCATTAAATAAGCTCACTATAAATATTAGATCAGAAATAATCTTATACTCATCATCATCATCCTCAAGCAGCCATGGGCTACGGAGGTCCAAACAGACCATACAGTTTAATTCTCCAAGCACATCTATCCTGAGCTACATCTGCTGCATCCGGCCACTGCACACCAATTCTAACAAGGTCCTGTTTGACATTGTCTGCCCACCACATCCTAGGTCTCCCCCTCTTTCTGAAGCCTTTAGGCACACTGTTCAATAACCCTATTCGCCAATCTATAATTATTCATACGGGCAACATGGCCAAACCAGCGGAGTCTCTCTCTGCACAATATACTGCTTAAAGGAGGTTGCAGACTCCTTTGCCTAATCTCATCATTAGTTACAAAGTTAAACCACCTAATACCCAAGATACTGCGTAAGCATCTGGAATCAAAAGCATCTAGTTTCCTAGTCTTGTTTACACAGCGTCCAAGTTTCAGTACCATAACTAACCTTAGAAAGAACCAAACTATTATACAGTCTAATTTTAGTCTTTAGGTGTATGCGCCTATTTCTCCACACTCTCCATAGATTCTTAAAAGTCCCGGCAGCAATGCCTATTCGTCTGTTAATCTCATGCCGCACATCACCATTATCTGTTACATAGCTCCCAAGATAATTAAACTGTGACACCTGCTCAAGAATGCAACCATTCAGATTAAGTGAATCACAGCCTGCCTGACCAATTTTCATCACTTTGGTTTTCTCTCTGTTTATAACCAAACCTACTCTACTACCAGTCTCATCACCAGCTCGAATGAAAGAGTTCACCTCATCAACATCATTTGCCAAAGGGGCTAAATCATCAGCATAATCTAAATCAGAAATTTTCGTATCTCCAGTCCATTTAACGCCAAAATCTTTCCCTCGAAGTGAATTTCACATAACATAATCAATAACCAAGCTAAAGAGAAAAGGAGACAAATGCACCCTTGCAGAACACCAGAAGTAATGCTAAACCAATTGCTTCAAGCCTTACCAACTCTCATACACGACTCAGTGTTATTATAGAGAGCTTTCATTATGTTAACTAACTTGTCTGGTATACCATATGATCTCACAATCAACCACAAATTATGATGATCAACAGAGTCAAAAGCCTTTTTGAAATCAACGAAGCTAGCAACCAAAGGTTTCTGAAACTCTAAACATTTCTCAAGAATCTGCCTAAGTGAAAATATGTGATCCACACATCCCCTACCACCTCTGAATCCACATTGCTTATCGCACAATTGACTGTCAACCAGATTCTTAATTTTATTAAGCACAATCATGCAAAGAACTTTACCTCGAACAGAGAGTAGGCTGATACCCCTATAGTTATCACAAGAACTGCAATCACCTTTTTTGAAAATAGGGATAAAAACAGCTCTGGTAAAATCCTTAGGAACCATGCCTTTATCAGAAAAGATATTCAGAATTTCAGTCATCCAAGTGGCAACTGAAACATTCCCAGCTCTAAGCATATCTGTAGTAATTTCATCTACAACTGGGGATTTATGAAGTTTAAGTTTAGAAATAGCCAAAATAACTTCAGATTGCGTTATAGGGCCAACATTAAAGCCACCAATGCATCTATCATCATTACAAACAATGAGAATAAAACTAACCACATTGTTTAGAACATCACTGAAATGCTCATCCCACCTAGCCATGACAGAATCCTCACCTTCTATAACCTTACCTTGTTTATCCTTCAATCCTTGTATGCCTGTCAGTTTTCTACCACATAAAACATTAATTATCTGGTAGAGTTCTCTGCTGTTGTGCTGCCTAACTGCTTCCTCAGCTTTGTCAGCCAAACCATCAAGCCAAAGATTCTTATCAGTAGCTAACTGATCCTTTACACGTTTATTAAGCTCTCTGTAATCCTTTCTATTAGGACTAGTAGGGTACTGATTAAGGACATTCCTGCAGTTCCTTCTTTCTGAAATAAGCTCAAGTGCCTTATCACTTAAATAATTCTGCCTCCTCTGATCCTTTTTTCCTAAAAGAGTACTGTTAGTTTCCAAAAAAGCCTGTTTAAAATGGCCCCATTCTTCCTCAACTTCAGTATTAAGCAAACCATGACTGTCATAATGACTAAGTAACCTATCATGGTAAGCTTTAGCTATAACTGTGTCTTTCAGAGCTTCAGTATTGAAGGTAAATTTTTTAAATTTAGCACAATACTTTTTAAGTTTAAGTTGCAACACACTTTTAACAAGGTAATGGTCAGATCCAATTTCAGCTCCCCTATATGCCCTGGTATTCCTAACAGAACTAGCCCATTTGCTGTTAATATATAATCAATCATATTCTTATGCAGCCCATCGGGTGAAACCCATGTGTACTTATGTATGTCGCGGTGTTTCTAATAAGTGTTAGTTATTCTGAATTCATTGAGTTTACTTACCTGCAGGAGACGTTGCCCATTGCAGCTACCAATACCAAAAGGGCCTATTACTCCTCCCCAAAGGTCAGAGTCAGTACCAACTTTGACATTGAAGTCACCAAGAACAAGGGTAATATCTCCTTTCTTGACAAAATTCAAAATATACTGAAGTTGTCTGTAAAACCTATCCTTCTCATCCTCATCGGCATCCCCAGTGGGGAGATAACAGCAGATAACATTCAAGTCTTTAACGCTTGTCTGAAATTCTGCTGTGAGAAACCTTTCATTAATGCACTCATATCCTAAAAGAGCATCACTAGCATGTTTGCTGAGAAGCTGACCCATGCCTTGGTGATGCTTTCCATCCTCCCTCCCTGTAAAGGGAAATTTAAAGTTATTTTTAAGTATCTCACCTTTACCTGTTCATCTGGTCTCTTACAAGCCTAGAATATCTAGGTTATAGTGCTGGAATTCCTGCATGAAAACATCAAGAGAATAATCTCTATATAATGTCCTCATGTTCCACATTCCTGCAGAGAGAAAATGATTAGTAGGATTTTTAAAGAAACTAGGTTTATTGAGATAGGCAGGGCCAACAATATTAAACAGCCCCCTGATCGCAGGCATGGGACAAAGACCTGTTCCTCCTCTGCTAAAGGCTGAAGTCACCACCTTTTCAAGTGGACTTTTTCAAAGCCATATGGTCTGCCTGAGACACATTACTCCAGTTTAGGCTTGATGATGCCCAACTAACTAAGTGAGTTCAGGTACCTGCGATGGCCTCTGATTATGATTATCCACCAGCTGATAAAAGGTATCCCATGCCTCTGTTCACTTAGGGCTGCAACTCAGAAGCAAACAGAAAACACAGCGGCAGATTCTCCCTCAACAGAGGTCCACCAGTGCAGCAAGTCCAGGATCCATAATCAATCTCAAATCCATAAATAAGTCCAGGCTAGTAGGTATAAATGGTCAGCACCAGGACCCTGTGTAATTGACCATTCCTCAGCAGGGTTGGGAAAAAATAAAAAAGTGACCATAGATGACTAGATCAGTAGAGCATACTGAACTAGCAGCCCTCCCCTTCCATTCCCTTCCAAAAGAGAATATCTCTTGAAAGGTATTAATGGCCTGCACCACGAGAAGGCGGGGTCGGACATTAGGTGTTAGGCCTGGCGTGTTCTGTGCCTGATCACTGGGGATTGGTACACAGCTCTCTTTCCAGTTTATGCCTAGCTACCATTTACAGACCCAATCTTATACTAATGAACTGTATTATAATCAGAAGCATTTTAAAAGTTTCTACTCTTCCAAGCAAAAAATATGTAAGGAGGGCATTTACCCCTCTCCCCATTTATCTCTCCATAGTTATTTCATTCCGTTATTCTCCATATACAATTCCATTATTTCTCCATAGTTTTGTTCTTTTGAGCATAATGAACTTTAGAAATTTTAAGCACAGTATTTTTGCCACTTGCAGAAAAATTTGTTCTTAATTGTGAATGACCTGTCTTACCACACAAAATAAAGAAAAAAAAAATACACCTAATTTCTGAAAAGAGATTTCAAATAGCATAAAAATAATCTAACAAATAAATTGAAAACATGACTATGTAGTTTTATGCATTCTGTACTTAGAACATTGTTCAGGTATGTGGATTGTGAGGGTGTTGTATAGAGATTATCCTCTTGACATCCTCACACAGGAATTCTTGCATTATCACCTAGATATTCTGGGCTTGTAAGAGACCAGATGGATAGGAAAAGGTCAAATACTTAAAAATAATTTTTAATATCTCTTTTCAGGGAGGGAGGATGGAAAGCATCTTCAAGGTGTAGGTTTGCTTCTCATCATACATGCCAGTGATGCTCTTCTAGAATAAGACTACATTAATGAAATATTTTTTACAACTAAATTTAAAACTAGCATTAAAGCCTTGAATGTTATCTGTTGTTATGCTCCTGCAGAAGACTCAGATGAGAAAGATAGGTTTTATAGAGAATTTCAGGATATTTTGAATTCTATCAAGAAAGGAGATATTTCTCTTGTGCTAGATGACTTCATTGCTAAGTTGGTACTGACCAGTGACAATTGGTCAGGGGTGAAAGGTCAGTTGGTTAATGAAAATCAGCATACAAATTTGAGACCATAAATAGAATGTCAATGACACAAAGTTAAAAAATTTTGTTATTTGTTGCTTATACTAGGGACAGAGAAACCCAGAAGTTCTTTATAGCTAATATAGGTTTGTTCATGAGTAATACATAACAGCATTGGTTCGATAATGCATTTAATGCTTGACTTTTTTTTTCAGTTCTATAGTAGTTTACTAATGTGAAATTTAGTATTCAAATATAAAGTAAATGTCAATTTTATGAAGTTTTTAATTACATTCTTTAACCTATAAAAGTTCCAGAAGATACTATAGTTAGAGCCCTGCATAGATAGCAAAAGTCCTATTTGCATCTGCAAGGTCTTATCCACAAAACTTTATCAGCATCCATGTATACTGTTTTTACTTAATAACTGTCGAGATTTTGCAAATGCTTGAAGTCTGATGTATGTTTGTGAGTAAAGGAAATAAGTCTAATAATTTATTAATGACTAATTAATAACTGAAAAAATATACTGTGAAAAAATAAAAGTCTTTTGTTTGTAAAAAAGGTTTTACTAAATTTAGACAAAAATTTACTGAATTCTAATTTCCAAATTTCAATCAATTTTGTTCTTTTAAATGCAGTTATAGGCAATTATGGGAAGACACTCCTTTATATTACAAGCAATTCTCCTCTGAAATTTTGTGATCTCCCCAACTGAAATCTTCATTTAACTGATATTTAATTCCCGTTTTCTACATAACACCCCAGTAATTTTTTTAAATTATATTTTGTTTTGCCAGCAAAAAATTGCTTCTTTCACACAGGATAATTTTTTTTAACTTGTGGCTTTATCCCAATGGACTTCAGTTTTCTTTTTTAGAGTGAATGTCAATCATCATTGAATTTTCAAATCTGGTTTCTTTTAACATTATCTCAAGTAGTTTTTTTTTTCATTCATGTCAGCCATCAATAATGCAATGATGGTTGCTCATGTTTCTGCATGTCTTATCAAATACGAGACTTTATCAGTCATCCGTGTTAACATCAATTTTTTTTATCTGCTATCCACATCAAGGCTAAACTTTTATCTTCCAAGAGCTTTTAAATGCAGATATCTGCAGATAAAATCCTAGATATCTGCCTTCACATAAGTTCTAACTATGGTTCCCCAAGACAAATGCAGTATCATATCTATTGGGAATACAGCTCCCAAGAAAAATGCTGTGACCCCCCACTCCAACCCAAGAGAAATTGGCCATTTCAAGCGTTTATTTTTTAATTAATCCTTAAAGTTTACAAACAAATTTGATAATAATTAATATAATCCTGTGATTTATATATCCAATAAAGTTGAAATAAATGATAAAAGTAATGGTTTCCACAGTAGTATAAATACTGACTTTTTTTTGCACCTGAGTATTTTGGTGGTTTTTCTTATTTCATTTAATGTTTTTAAATTTCATGTAGAATGTTCTTTTAACTCTTGCCATTGAACTTTTTCTTTGTATTTTTAAATTCTCTTAAAAATAGCCTGTATAATGAATTAGTAGTAGAGGTTGATACCAATAGCGAAAGTACAAAATATAGTGACTCGGAGGAAATTTTCAGCAGTATTGTACAATAAAAAAATATGGAACTATGTAATTAAACCGTTTTGTGTAAATCTGTTTACATATTATGTAGAATTAAATAATCTTTCAAGATATAACATGCCATATTCTGTTCATTAATTATTTCAGAATGAAGTTCAAATCCAATAAAATTACTCTTTTTTTAATGATATTCTTTTAAGTAAGTGATATTAAAATTAATATGCTTGCTGGTTTTCTCAAATATTTTATTTTCCAAAAATTTGCAATTAAAGGCTTTTTATTTTGCTATATGACATGACCTACTTCTGTCTATTAGTCATTTCAGTATAACATTTCAAAGTTGTTCTTTTTATTTGCTTGAATCACTTTAAATAACCGGGCCATCAGAATGTATTCTGCTCTACAAACCCAACATGTTAAGGGTTAAATTAACTATATTATTTATACTATATTTTAAATTAAAAACTCTCAGTTTTATATGATTATTCCTGTCTCTATAGTACAAATTGTGAAATATTCTCTTCTCACTAATGGATAAATTCCAAAGGAAGATACAGATTGGACCTTATTCATGCTACAATCAGTGTGCCTTTTAATACACCATAGATTCAGGATCTTTAGATTAAACACTATAATTAATAGCACTAAAAGCCTTCAAAACAACCTTAAAAAAAAACATATACATAAATACAGAGACTGGGTGCAGACATAATACACTAGCACACTAAAACAATCTAGTTACACACTCCCAGAGTGTGGACAAGACTTTCGAACTAAGTCTCATTAATATATCATATCAGCTCCTAGAGTTCAGAAGTTCACTATCCACTCCAATCAACTTGTTGGTAAAGAGAGAAGTCCCATATGTTTTACGAGGAAACTACTCCCTTCTACAAAAGATGTCAATCTCTATTGCTATGTGACTTTAAGATATCCCCAGTGTGCTAGCCTGAATTATGCAAAGTCCAACACTCCCTTCACAACAGCCAGTGCAACATATTGTTCTTGCTTTAATGAGCAGTTGTAAAAGGGAGAGGCGAAATGAAAGCCGGGATGGAAATATTCTTGGCACAAATCATTTTGTTTGGGGGAAATTAGAAATCAATTATGATTGCCATCTATCTGAATGTTCAGAATTTTTGAAATGCAGAAACAATACAATATTTTCATTAAAAAAAGTAAATTTTTAATAAAAAAAAAAGCTGATGAAAAGTGTTGATAAAATGAGGATAGGCTATTTTCAGAAAATTTAATCTCTGGGGCTATTGAAAGTTTTAAAAGTTTATATTCTTGATACTTATAAGCATTCTGGTGTTGAGAGAAATTTCTCCCACCATAAAAACTCATGGGCTGATGAGCATAGATTGAAGATAGAATGTGAAAGCTGAGTTGTATATTCAAGTAAACTACAAAAATGCTGGAGAATTTTTAGAATGTTTACAAAATCAAAAAGATCTGTTGATTGTTGTATATCAAATGAAAGTAATATATAAAAATTGTCTAAAATATTACTTCATATTAATAATGGGCAATTATTAAAAAAATTTATTTGAATTTATATAAAAATTTTAAAGCATCTAGATTTCTTTTCAGATTTGAAAAGCTGGCAACTTTGAATGCAACCCAATGAATGCTTTTAAGATAAATTATTTTTGTAGAAATTTTATGTTGAAAATCACAGGATAGAAATATTTCAATAAAATTAATGCTTTATGAAAAAAATATACTTACAGTTTTTCCGGGCAATTTTCTGGTTTATCCATGATTCCTCCACTTATGACATACTTTAAAACTTGTTCATTGGACAGTCCTTGATATGGTTGTGATGCCAGAGTGGCCATTTCCCATAATACAACACCATAAGACCTGATAATTAAGATAAATAAAAATACTTGGATAAGTTAATTATTTAAAGTCAACTGAATAAGAGCCAAGATTAGAAAATCTGTTCCACTAAAGTAAAAAGAATGAAAAAATTTTTGGTTTATTACGATATCAGTATTTTGATATCTTGAATCAGGGATTTTTTCCTACACTCTTTGAATTTTCTTAACCCACTTACTCTCGAAGATCAATTATTTGCATTGCTGTTAAATTAGTTGTTTCCCACTTTTAATTTGACTCCCTAAGAACTGGAATTCTCTGGGACCATGAAGCCTTTATTCAGTCTTTTTTTCTAACATTTGCCATTCATATGCAATAGGCTCAGCATGACATGGTGGTGTTCCCCAAACATATATATAGATGACATAAGATGCTCTTATTCAGTTCTTTCTTTTTTCTATTGATAACTACTCTAGCTTCATATGAATATGTCCTCATGAGAAAAATTCACCAACAGTAATATTTTGATAATGCTACACAGATTTATATTACTACAATGGAACTTAGAAACTTACTCAAGTGTCTCATAAAAATAATAATTCTGTAATCACGTGGCCTTTGATTGATGCATGATGCAACACATCAGTGCATATCAAACCCAGAAATCATAAACAGAGTTCAGATCAGAATATATTTTTGAGTGGAGAGCAAAGTTAAATAAATGTGGGTGAAATGAAAAAATATTGATATAGGATTTTTTCATCTATTTCCAGTAAAAGTAACAAAGACTACCATTAAATTACTATGTAGGGAGTGAAAATATTAAAGCCTTTATTTCTGCCTACTGCAAATGCCTATTTCATTTTGCCTCATAATTTAAGAAACTAGGCATAAACATCTCTATAAAAGCAAAACAATACATCTTCAGCATCTGATGTTATCATTGTATGTTTAACATTATTAAAGCTTTTATTCAGCCTTGGAGAGGAAAGCTAAGTTTAGACTAGTTAATCTTCAAAGAAAATATTTAGCCTTAATTGGTACTGTTAGTGAATTTTACTACTATGCAGTATGCTATACTCTAAGAGTGTCAAAGTTGATGGCCCAATGATGATTATTGTGTCTATTGGCCACATCATCAAATGTGGCTCCATTTGTAAAGAGAATATTATGGCAAAAATGTTCATCTTCCTATAGTTTGTTATCATCAACTAGCACCGGTGCAGGTGCTTCTGCCATTGTCTTCATACAGCTGGTTGCCAAAGACATGAAGTGAGTTAGCTGTTGCTTCAGTATTTCCAGCATTTGCAGTTTGCCTAAATCTCACTGGGCACTGATCTCCCTACTACAGTAGTGCAGATATGCAAGAATATCTGCTACAAATCAAGAGGTGTCACTGATCCAGAAACCCATCCAAAAGAGAGTTGCTCACAATGCTGCTTATTTCTCTGAGACATTTCATGAGGTTAATGATAGCCTGTCAATTTGGCACAACCCGACCAGGAAAACATTTGGCAATTATGCTGCAGCAGTCACATTTGTTAGCATTCATGATCTAGTATAATTATTTTGAATACTGTTCAGCTTTATATTCTAGCATAGTATGCCCTTCAGTGTCCATGTCTACACATGTCAGAGCACTCACTTAACATGGTCTGGACAATAATTACATAGCACCATAAATCTGGACATGTCCATGTGCAACTCATTATTCAGTGGCAGGAATTAGAGTGCGTGCATTAATGGGCATACAATTTGACAATGGTATGTCTAGATCAGAGTTTCCCAACCTCTTATCAGGGGTGGAACCTTTGAATGACATTTGATATTGTTAAGTCCTAGTAAACCTCAACTAAAAAAAAAAAACTGAAAAAGAAAAAAAAATTTTTTTTCAGTCACCCCTCAAAATTAAAAAAAAATTACAAAACCCTGGTTGAATTGGTTGATTATTTGGAGTGTTATGGCACAAGAATGACAAAGGCTATGTTCTATGTTGCACCAAACAGGAATAAATAAAATGATAAAAACATCAAACCCACTAGAAAAGATAAAAGCAACACACAAAGAAGAGGAAAGGAATGAAAATGTAAAGGACATAACAAGATAAAAAGTGTATAAAAAACAAAGGGTATAAATTAAAATAACTTAAAATTCTCTGTCATTGAGTAATAAAATTTTTAAGTTTATTTTTCTAACTATTTGCATGTTAAAAGATTTTAGGAGAAAACACAGAATCTTTTCGGAGCAAGGACAATACTCCATCTTTAGTGAAGTGACACTATATGGTGACATTAGGGCTGTTAAATAATAACTATATAGTGTCACTTCACTGAAGATGGGGCACTGTCCTTGCTCTGAAAAAACTTCTGAATTTTCTTCTAAAAACTTTTAACATGCAAATAATGTGAAGGATAAATTAAAATTTTTTATTGCTCAATGACAAGGAATTTTAAATTATTTTAACTAATTTCTGAGCAAGAAGGTCTTTTTAATTGTGTATTTAATGGGTATAAAAATCTGGGTTAAAATGAACCAACAATTGTAAAAATCAACATGGGTGTATAGGACCCACATAAGAGGTAGAAACAAGTGTAAAATCTGAAAAAAAAGTAAAAATATTATAAATGGGTGAAATACCCAAGACACCTGGTATAAAGCATCTAGTAAAGCATAAAAAGCCAAAAACAGGAATTAAAAATGAGACATCAGATAAAAGGTGTGTGAGTGTAAGGAGCTCGGATGGTAAATGATAAGAACCACTTGTTTAACTGTGAATGTCTACTGATTATATGATGTTCACAGTTAAAAGTTGGGCATGCAATAAAACATGTTTTATAGTTAAGATGATGTCACAAAACTCACACTAAGGTTTATTGTGCCCTGTAGAAGAAAAAATGTGTAATAAATGAATGACCTAAGTGGAGTTGAGCAAGTACAACTTCCTCCTTACAATTCTTGCAAAAAATTACTGCCACAGTTTGACAATTCGCTTGATCTCAAAAGGTTTGTTTGTAATCTGTTTTGATCAAGATCTCTACCACTGTCCCTGGAGCTCAGTGGAAAAACACTTCCATAAATCCAATATGAAACCTACAGTGGAGAGTCACACAGGGGAGTGGCCAACTTGGCAGCTGCCATCTGCCAAGTCATTGCCCCTGATGCTGACGTGACCAGGCACCCAATAGAAGAGAATGCTGTTGGCAGCTGTCAGATGATAGAGCTTCTGGTGGATCTTGGAAAGAACATGGGATTCTAGCAAGCTAAGTAAGTTGGTATAAAGCATACACTGATGATGATGTTTAGCCACTATGTGATCCAAGTTGAGGGTATATAATGGTTTGCCATTGCAACCGAGAACACCTATGTACTTAATCATAATGATGCCCTTCAGGATTAGCCTCTTGGCATTGTGGATTAAATCATTGCCTCTCATCAGCACTTGCAGTCTTCCCTCAGGATCTCAAGTTCAATCCCAGCTGTGGGAAGCCTAATCTCAGTATGATGCATTATTCTTTGAGCAGAGCTGCTTAAGTCTGATTTGGCTGAAGAGCAATGATGTTTGGAGATTTGGAAGGATTCTTTCATATGCAGCCAGAATTAGAGAAACATTAATGAGTTGAATTCAGATGTTGGTTCCCTGTTCTGTGCCTAGATGGCAGTACGAATCAAGATGGTATAAGAAGAACTCACTTTGTAGATGAAGAGGAGGACAGTCACAAGCATGTGACAGGAATAAAATTAATATGATTATGATCTTCAGATGGTTCCCTTCCACTTCACGATGAAATAATGTGGCCTCACAGGTGACGACGTTGTACTCCATGATTTATCTGGCCCATAGAGGCCCATGTAAAAGATGATTATTAAAAATTAGATTATTTGTAAAAATTTTAGGAATTTATATGGAGTTTATGGAGAATATTTATGGAGATTTATATGAGGAGTTTATGAGGTATTTGAGAAATTTAAGAAGAATGTCAAAAGTGGAGCCCAATAATTTGGCGATTTAAAACGAGTTGTCATAGTTGATAGTATGCAACACTGCAGTGAAGATGGAACACAATGTGGTGGGATCTGGTCTGCAATAATGTTATCGCAACAGACAATGGCCAATCCCACAGACATGCTGGACTTTGAGCAATCTGTGATGACAGACAAGGAAGCCAGTTGCACAGCAGATGGAGGGCAAAGAGTTGCTGGTACATACAGTTAGGTGTAATGACCATGCAAAGAAAGAAGTCGCAGGAAGGGGAAACAGCAAGCCATGGGATAAGTGGCTCAACTATTGACTGGACAACATTATTGAGACTGATGTTGATGTCTTGCAAGTAGTTCAGTCATACAACCCCAGTTGGGAAACACTGTTCTAGTCTCTAGAGCCTTCCAGCAGTATTGATGCAAACACTACATTAAGGGTACTTTTCCCTTAATATCTCAGTCACTTTTCAGCATATCAGGTTCATTTTAATGCTATCTGATACATTTCATGCATTCAACAATTTTCATATTGAGTGAACAAACATATATTGGATACAATTTTGTGTCAATGAATGTATAACCATAACTGTAGCTCTATGAATGACCTTACTGCTACATTCTGAAAAGTATATGATTAAAATGGAACTTTGTCCTCACACATACTTGTATATCCGAAATACACATATCTCTTGAGATATCTGCAATGCAAGGGAATTGACATTACACTCTGTATACACATTATTACCAAAAACATTCAGACATTTCCATGCTATTTAAATGGAAAGCCACATTCAAAACTTCCTAACTTTGAAAATAAGCTTTTTATAGAAAAGGTGTCCTTGGAGATAAATGAAAGATTTGATTCAAATCTCTCTCTAAATCTTGATATCAACAATATCCATTTGACATTTATAGAATTATGAAGAATGAAGAACTTGACAACAGTGTTTCTGGTCATAAGATTTACCTTCAGAAGTTAAAACATGAATAATAACTGTTACAACATATCATTTACTCACATAAATGTAATTAACACAAACAAACAAAATCCTTATGCAGCCATGGAATAGAAGTCCAATCAGACTGTGCAATTTATCCTTCACACATGTTTGTCCTGAGCTACGGCTGTTGAATTTGGGCATAGCAGGCCAATTCTAACAAGATCCTGATTGACATTTTCTGCCCACTGCATATTAGGTCTTCCCCTTTTCATGAGACCTTTAAGCATACTTTTAAAACCATATTTGCCAATCTGTAGTTATGCATTCGGGCAATGTGACCAAATCAAGATAGCCTCTCTCTGCACAATATGCTGCTCAAAGTAGGTTGCAGACTCCTTTGCTTAACCTAATCATTACTTACAAGGTCAAACCACCTAATTCCCAAGATACTGTGTAAGCATCTAGAATTAAAAGCATCAAGTATCCTGCTTACATAGGGTCCATGTTTTGTTTCCATAACTAACCTTAGAAAGAACCAAACATTGAATACCCTATTTTAGTCTTCAGGTGTACATGCCTATTTTTCCACACTCTCTAGATTCTTCAACCCTGCGGCAATTTCTATTCTTCTATTTATCTCATGCCACATATCACCAGTATCTGTTACATAGTTACTGCTATAATTAAACTTGCTCAAGGGTGAAACCATTCAAATTAACTGAACCACAATCTGCCCAACCAATTTTCATCACTTTGGGGTTCTCTTTGTTTATCACCAAACCTACTCTACTATCAGTCTCATACACAGCTCTAATGAAAGAGTTAATTTCATCAACATCATTTGCCAAAATGTCTAAATCATCAGCATAGTCTAAATCAAAAATTTCACATCTCTTGAAGCCAAAATCTTTCCCTTGCAGGGAATTCTGCATAACATAATCAATTATTAAACTAAAGAGAAAGGGAGACAAAATATACCCTGTTGAAATCCACTAGCAATACTAAACCAATTGTTAGAAGCTTACTAGCTGTTACACAAGGCTTACTGTTATTATAGAGAGCTTTCATTACACTAATTTAACTTACGATCTCATGATCAACCAGAGGCGGGAGGGGGGAGGGGCTCAGTCGGTAGTGCACCAGGCTCATAATCTGTAGTTCCCAAGTTCGAGTCCCAGATGGGTCAGCGTTGAGATTTATCTCCGCAAAAATTCCCTGCCCTGCCCACGGTCAGTAGGAGACACCGATGGGCTTGGAAAGGCTGCCGTCCATCGGATGGGATGTTAAGTCATGGCCCTGTGTGTGGGAGAGCCATAACCTGTGCATGTTAAAAAACATGCTAGATGGCCTTGACAGGAGGCTACTATCTGTCTCCCAACAGCTGTTCCAGTGGGTCCCCTCCCCCAAACATCTCTGAGCCTTCGGGGCCCATGTGACCTGCCCATGGTGTGCAAAAAAGTATCGCTTAGAGGTAAAAAACCCAATCCAACCCATGATCAATCACAAATTAATATCATCAATAAGTCAAAAGCCTTTTTTAAATCTATAAAACTAGTAACCATAGGTTTCTGAAATTCTAAACATTTCTCAATAATATACTGAAGTGAAAATATGTTATCTATACATCCCCTACCACTTCTGAATTTACACTATTCATCACACAATTGCCCATCAACCAAATAGTTAATTCTATTAAGCACATAATGCAAAGAACTTTACCTAGAACTTAAAAAAAAACTATAATTATCACAAGAACTGTGATCAGCCTTTTTACAAAATAGTAGTTTACATATCTATGTTCCAGGTAAAGTTCTTAATAATAGATCTAGTAAAATTCTTAAGAACACCTTTATTGTAAAAAATATTCAAAATTTCAGTTAACCATGTAACAACGCGAATGTTCCCAGCTCTAAGCATTTCAATAGTAATTTTATCTACCCCTGTGGATTTTGGTAGCTTTAATTTAGAGATAGCCAAAGTAACTTCAGAATGATATAGGGCCAATATTAAAGCCACTAATGCATCTATCATCATTACAAATTATGGTAGTAGAACATCTTGTCTAGTGTAGAAACACATTGTTTAGAATCGCTAAAATGCTACAAAGATTCTTATCAACTGTTAACTGATCCTTTACATGTTTATTAAGCTTTCTGTAATGCTGTGTGTTTTAGACTACTAGTGTGTTGATTTAGATTATTCCTGCAATTCCTTATTTAAGAAATTAACAGTGTTTTGAATTTTATGAATAAATTATTATACTGTTCAAATGCTTTGAGCTATAAAAATCAGTTGGGGCAGTTGCCATAAGCCAGTAGGTTTAAATGGTCAGCAGCAGTACCTTGTAAGTTTGCACCTCTCCCACCTTTGGTTATAGGCCTGGTAAAGAGTTAACTGAAAAAAATATGTTTCGTGGGAGTGGACTAATGCTCAGTATATGCTAATAAAATGTTAAGTACTATAAAAAAAATTCATTCATAAAGTACCATATTTTTCATACACAAACCTGCAAAAATTAATCGACTAATTTAATTCTGTTGAATAATACAGGTATGCCAAAAAACAATATTGATTTTTTTTCCTTAATGAAATGCAAAAAATTCATACTTTTTTTGAGAAGCATAACATTTATTTTTATTTACTATTTTTTAAATTTTGAAAAAAAAAAAAAAAATTTTTTACACGTATTTTCAATAATAAGTTTTTGCTTTTCATTGTTTTGTTTTTGGACATTTTTAGTTGTATTATTATATGATAGATGAATGATTACTGTATTTGCAACTGCACTCATTAATTAGATTTTATGAATCATTATGTTATAATAACTCCTAATATTTTGTAAAAATGGAGGTTCAATGGATTTCCATAATGAGGGATCACTGAGTTTTCATAAACAACTGTAGGGGAAATTGCAAAATAATCTATTATGTCATTGATAAAAATTAGCATACTACATTTTGTTCTGACTTATATTAAAAACTGCTGACTGGTCAGAACTAGTCAGAAATTTTTAACATAAGTCAGAACAAAATGCAGTGTGCTGATTTTTATCAATGACATGCAAAAAAAAACACATAGCCGAGGAAGCAGTTAGACAGCACAACAGCAGAGATCTGTACCAGATAGTTAATGTTTTGTGTGGTAGAAAATGGACAGGTATACAGGGATTGAAGGATAAACAAGGTAAGGTTATAGAAGGTGAGGATTCTGTCATGGCTAGGTGGGCTGAGCATTTCAGTGATGTTCTAAACAATGTGGTTAGTTCTACTCCCATTGCTTGCAATGATGATAGATGCATTGGTGGCTTTAATATTGGCCCTATAATGCAATCTGAAGTTATTTTGGCTATTTCTAAACTTAAACTTTATAAATCCCCAGGGGTAGATGAAATTACTACAGAAATGCTCAGAGCTGGGAATGTTTCGGTTACCACTTGGATGACTGAAATTTTGAATAACTTTTACGATAAAGGCATGGTTCCTAAGGATTTTACCAGGGCTATTGTTATCCCTATTTTCAAAAAAGGTGATCGCAGTTCTTGTGATAACTATAGGGGTATCAGCCTACTCTCTGTTCGAGGTAAAGTTCTTTGCATGATTGTGCTTAATAAAATTAAGAATCTGGTTGACAGTCAATTGTGTGATAAGCAATGTGGATTCAGAGGTGGTAGGGGATGTGTGGATCAGATATTTTCACTTAGGCAGATTCTTGAGAAATGTTTCAAGTTTCAGAAACCTTTGGTTGCTAGCTTCGTTGATTTCAAAAAGGCTTTCGACTCTGTTGATCATCATAATTTGTGGTTGATTTGTGAGATCATATGGTATACCAGACAAGTCCAACCATTAACATAAGACAAGTCCAACCGTTAACATAATGAAAGCTCTCTATAATAACACTGAGTCGTGTGTGAGAGTTGATAAGGTTTGTAGCAATTGGTTTAGCATTACTTCTGGTGTTCTGCAAGGGTGCATTTGTATCCTTTTCTCTTTAGTTTGGTTATTGATTATGTTATGCGAAATTCACTTCAAGGAAAAGATTTTGGTCTTAAATGGACTGGAGATACGAAAATTTCTTATTTAGATTATGCTGATGATTTAGCCCTTTTGACAAATGATGTTGATGAGATGAACTCTTTCATTCGAGCTGTTGATGAGACTGGTAGTAGAGTAGGTTTGGTTATAAACAGAAAGAAAACTAAAGTGACGAAAATTGGTCAGGCAGACTGTGATTCAGTTAATCTGAATGGTTGCAGTCTTGAGCAGGTGTCACAGTTTAATTATCTTGGGAGCTATGTAACAGATAATGGTGATGTGCAGCATGAGATTAACAGACGAATAGGGATTGCTGCCGGGACTTTTAAGAATCTATGGAGAGTGTGGAGAAATAGGCGTATACGCCTAAAGACTAAAATTAGACTGTATAATAGTTTGGTTCTTTCTAGGGTTAGTTATGGTAGTGAAACTTGGACCCTTTGTAAACAAGATAACAGGAAACTAGATGCTTTTGATTTCAGATGCTTACGTAGTATCTTGGGCATTAGGTGGTTCAACTTTGTAACTAATGATGAGGTTAGACAAAGGTGTTTGCAACCTCCTTTAAGCAGCATATTGTGTAGAGAGAGACTCCGTTGGTTTGGCCATGTTGCCTGTATGAATAATTATAGATTGGTGAATAGAGTTATGAACAGTGTACCTAAAGGCCTCAGAAAGAGGGAGAGACCAAGGATGCGGTGAGCAGACAATATCAAACAGGACCTTATTAGAATTGCTGTGCAGTGGCCAGATGCAGTAGACATAGCTTAGGACAGACTTGCTTGGAGAACTAAATTGCATGGTCTGGTTGGACCTCTGTAGCCAATGGCTGCTTGATGATGATGATGTGGTGTAAATGTAGGAAAATTATGACAAAACACTTCTAATTCTTTACCAACTGATATGGAAAAACTCACCACACGTCTGACTGACTGCTGAATATGCCATCTTTTAAACATTCTGGAGCCATCCACCGAACTGGAAGCAAACCTTTACCACCTTTACGATAGTAATCTGTTTCATATATATCTCTTGTCATGCCAAAGTCTCCAATCTTCACAGTCATGTCTTCTGCTACCATACAATTTCTAGCAGCAAGATCACGATGAACAAATTTTTTGGCAGCTAAATATGCCATACCATCAGCTATTTCTACAGCCATCTGTAGAATCTGTTTCAGGGTTGGAGGATGAAAATATGGATTCTATAAAAAATAAAAGCAATTATTCAGTATGAAGTCTCTAAATATATACATATATATTTGTTTCATTTTCGGAATTAGCTTGGAGGTAAGGTAAATAATCAAATTAAAAACGGTAAACAGTTTTTTATGTAACCTGATTATTAGAAATATATAAAATACATTTTGATGGTAATAGAAGTAAAAATAACTTCAAACTCAGACTAATTTATTACTGGTAAAGTCAATAATAGTGATTTCACAGGAAAAATTGTCTGTTAAGTTAGAACAGGTGAACAGAATGCCCATAACCAGCTGAAAGCAACAAGGGTGGGATGGGGGCTTTGGTTGATCAAATTTTTTTTTATAAAAATAAGAACTAGACCTGTGAGACTATGACAAAGGGTGTCACCACAAACCAGCCCTGTGAGTAATTTGAAAATTTTTATATCAGTATACCTAATTCAAATGAATCTTATATTGCAAAGAGTTAAATGTTTCTAAAATTCAGATTCAAGGACTTACTAGGAGGGGCTGAGCCCCTCCTTCCCCAAACACACATATACCACTATTGGTTATGGACCTAGTGAAGGAAGAGTTAGATGAAAAAAATAAGTTTTGGTGGGTGTGGGAACAACCACCTAATAATATATTAAGTACTCTAAGGAAGGTTTACTCATAAGTTACCATATTTCCTACACACAGTCTCTTGTGAATGAATTTCCATATTAAAATTTGAAAATACTGTAAATTACAAAAAAAAATAATCAAAAATTTTAAAAAATACATATTTTCCTATATGCACCCTAAAGCATAGAAAATAAAACTAAAAATGACTGAGTGCACCATCAATGCTATAGTTTTGGTTCCTATATTTTAGGGCTCATATAAGATGACAAGGATTTGAAAACTTCTCAAATTTATTTACATTTCTTTCCTTGTCACTAAGAACACCTATCTTCAGAAACTTTCATTTGATGAATAAATGACATTTCTTTACCCCTACTTTTTTTTTTCGGGGGGGGGGGGGGGGGCAGGAGGATGAGGACGAGAGACTATGATTTGAGGTAGCCCATGACATTGTAGATTCCACAAGATTTAATTTTTCTATATAGCTCCTTAATATTGACTTCTTCCCTGAAAAATTTTCATGCCTGTTTTTTCGAGGGGGAGAGTGGTTAGTGCATACTTTGAAGTAGCCTATGGCAGTCTGCACATGAGCATTAATTTGACACCTAATTAATAATTGTGAACCCTTGCATTCAGATGTAGTATAATGACTTTCATATTTCCCCTGATTTAGGGAGGAAGAAAGTAAGGGGGGTAAATTTTGACATCCCATAAAATTCTCCTTGTCATAATTCCATTTAACATACAACTTATTATATTCAGTCATTGCATTCAAATAATATAATAAAACAATCCTCTGAATATTTTCTACTTTCTAGGGGGGGGGGGGGGGAAGAAAGCATGGGGTTAAAATTTTTATAGCCTATGACACTCCTCAAACCACAAGCTTTCATGTGACACATAAATCATTAAGTTTGTCAGTCGCATTTCAAAGATATTGTGGAACACTGTTTTGACGAATCCACAAACCAACAAATGACAAGCAAAATTCAATAGGAAAATAGGTAAAAATAAATGAAGTCTTAAGTAACCTTTAATTGGCACAAAATCACTATATTAAACTAAAGTTATAAATGCACTCACATGCCATTAATCTTATTGGGTTTTATACCAATATCACTTGTTTAGTTTCAAATTTTGCCACTAACAAAATAACTGACTTTTAGTAATTATTTTCATTCCCCGTATTACCTAAATGCTATATTTTTACAGTTCTTGAATCTGAATTTTTACGATGGAAATTCAAGGTTATGCTTTACTGCCTTTTGTTGCTATAGAAATCTTGTGAGGTGACTGGCACACCTCTTGCAAGATAAATGTTAAGTTACAGATCTCCAGGAATCATTGCTGGTTGATGTTAAGAGCTTTTGGTTAATTGTTGCAGTTGCATCGCATGTGCTTACTCCTCCTTAAATAGACTAACCAGTCCTTCCTTGATGTTATTAGTAATTAAGATGATTGTCAAAATGGTTGATTACCATGATTGTTGTAAAGATGGTTGATTAGCAAAAAGGTTGCCCACCAAGATAATTAGCAAGATGGTATACTGCATTCTATCATTAAAGTGTTATTAGTAAAAGTGTCTTTGGTTAGCACCTTTCAAGTGATATCCATCCAACCCATTAAAAACAGCACATACTTAGACATTATCTGAATTTAAAACTCATATGACTTCACATCTAAAGTTTAAAAAAGTTAAAAACATATTCTGCAACATGCATTTTTTTCCATGGCCCGACAGCTTCTTCAAGCAGGTGATTGATGGTACTAGTATTAGGTATTTAAGACTGATGCTCTCATTGGTGTGACCATGAGTGAGCCCTTCCTGATGTAATAGCAGGTTCTGTGCCTGTGGCAGCAGAGAAATCAGTATTACACAGGGTATGTCAGAGTAGATTAAGGTATTTTCTAGGTAATTAAGTTAGTTGATATTTAGCAGGAGTAATGACTATAACTTTAGATTTTAATTATATTGCAGACAAATTATGCTCAATTACACTTTGAGTTAGAGCTGTACTACCTATTTTTTTTTAAAGATTCATATGGGCTTTTTCAATTTTTCTTTGATCTATCTGTATGTTTTACCAATGTAATTATTTTTGTCCAATAGTTTATTTTTAGAGTCTTGAATCTCTATGTTATATACTCTGCCTGATGGTGGTGATTTATCCTGATCATTTATTACTAATGATTTAACATTAGTGATTATTGATATTGGACCTTAATATCAAATTTACCTAGAGTCACTCTAATAACATTAGTAAAATTCTTATAATATATATTGTATACCCTTGTTTGGAATTTAGCCCTTGAGGTTTGACTGGGGAGAGTTAGGAATCCTTGTTAATTAAATAATTATAGAGGAAAAATTGTCATTAGCTGAGTGGGGATCCAAACCCATGACCTCCTGATGACATGTCAGGTGCTCTGACTGCTGAGCTACTAGCTGCTTAACAAGATCTCCTGTACTGATGGCTTTATGCATTAAAGCATAAATTGTTAGTTAATGGAAATCTATTCTGATTGTAATTGAAGACTCTGGTCTAGGAGGCACCCTCCAGGTTAGTGCACATGACCAGCCATATCAAATGCCAAGAGGCATGGCATTTTATTTAGCCAATATGCCTTTTATCGAGCGTAAGGATGCTATATTGAATAATAGACAATCACAGGTATGCACCTGTAGGAGATTATTTAATTATAGAGGAAAAATTGTCTTGGGTCAAAAACTGGTTGTCCACTGGTCAGAGCACCTGTCATCAGGAGGTTGTGGGTTTGGATCCTACCCAGCTAATGATAATTTTTCCTCTAAAATTATTTAATGTATATCTGCTACAGATGCTTACTTGTGATTGTCTTTATTCAACAATCCTTGTTAAGTTCATATTTAATTTTTCTATTTTTTTTTTTAATTTCTATTGTATAACCTGCCTGCATTCCTATTGTATACAGGAATTGTAATTCATCATTTAGTAATATAGAGGTAGAGTAATATCTGTGAGCTCTTATAAAATATACATTAAAAGCTGCCAGTTTGTAACTGAAAGGGTTGTTTGGTTGTTTGGGATTTTATGGCACAAAGGCAACTAAGGCCATGATGTGCCAAACTAAAAGGGTAAGGCTGAATCAAGTAGAATAATGTTCGAAATAAATGTTACTTTCTGATCTACTGAGGTGTCACATTTGTTACCATTTATAGTAATCAAAACATCTAGATATGAAAATTGTCCTTTTTCAACTTGTGGGTAAACATAGTTACCTTAAGAACATTATTTTTTTTTAAAAAAGGAAGAAGGTACTTCCCTACACAAATGACAGAGATAATCTTAAAGCTATATTAGGCTTATTCTGGTTTCTCATACAACATACAAACACTTACTCAACAACATGCCTGCTGGTTTTAGCAGTCAGGTACACTAACCACTAGACCATGTTATACATAAATAGTTAAATGATAACTTACCAAATTTATTGGTGCCATGATCCCCCAAAAAAGGATCATGTTGTCAATGTAATGAAGGTATGAAGAAGGTTTACATTTAGCTTTTTTACAAAGTCGTACTTTCAACATGGCAGAGAATTTACCCCCATCACCAAAATAGAACTTGCTATTGCATCAGGAAGAGATCAATCATGGCAACACCGGCAGAGTTCTTAAGCACCTAATGCTAGTATGATCAATCACCTGCCTGAAGAAGTTGTTGGAGCACAGAAAAAACGCATGTTGCAGGATGATTTTTTAAAACTTTTTTTTAACTTTTAGATGCGAAATTATATGAGTTTTAAATGTAGATAATGTTGTTAGATGTGTTTTTTAATGGGTTAGAAGAATATTATTTGAAAGGTTTTAGCCAAAGATACCTTTACTAATAACACCTTAACAAAGGAATGCAGTTTACCATCTTGCTAATCATTTTGTGGTCAATCAGTTTGGTGTAATCAACCATCTTGACAACAATCATAGTACTCAACCATTTCAACAACTGTCTTGATAATTAATAATATCAAGGATAACAGTAAAGAAGGATTAGTTAATCAATTTAAGTAGTAGCAGGCACATTCAATAGAGCCAGAACAGTTCACCAACAGCTGTTAACATCAACAAGCAAAGATTACTGGAGATCTAAAACTTACGCTTCCTACACAAATTACAATTACATATAATAACTGAACATCTATCCTGCAAGGGGTGTGCCAGTCATCTCACAAGATTTACCAGAACAACAAAAAATAGTAAAGCACAATCTTGAACCTCTATTGTATGCATATAGCCTTTATCCTAAATAATACTACAATGCTGAAAAGAGTTACTAAATGCCAGTTATTTTGTTAGTGACAAAATTTGAAACTACACAAATAGCACTAGAAACCCAATATCGTTAATGTCATATGAGAGTATTATAACTTAGTTCAATACAGTGATTGTGTGTCACTTAAAATTTATTAAAATCTATGATACAATAATAAAAAATGAACCCACTGAAACCCATAAATACTACAGAAAAGTCATTTGCTCAAAAGTTCTAATCGTAGGTCCAAAAGACTTTTTTTTTAATATTCATTATTTATTTTTCATATAATTTTTGCTACAAAAATTATATGAAAATTCTTACTACAAAAATTACATAATAAACTAAAAGTAAATTATTAATCATATAATATAATTATACTGTACTGGTGGCCGAGTGGTTGGTAGGCTTAACTGCAGTTCAAAGGGAACTGTAGTTAGAGTACAATCACAAGATCTCATTCATTGTGCTCAAGATCCAGATAAGGCATGAATGTTTCTTTTCATATGTTTCTTTTTCTGTCGAAGTCTCAACTTCCTCACAGATCTTTTCTGCGGCTCATTGTACTGATAGGCTCTTGTCAAACTTTATGGCAAACAACTGCTTAAGGAGTATTTTTTTTATAATATACTTATGCAATTCAATAGTAAAGGATCACAGGAGATGTCCTGTGGACATGGGACTCAGGTATACCTGGCACATTACTGGGAAGTGTGGGTTTGAATTCCATTCACAGCAAAACTAAAATTTTCAGCTATTTCATGAACACTTATGCAATATAAATATTTAAGGTGTAGGGGCAAATGAGCCTTCTGCCTATGCCATAGAGCCTGTTTTAATATGCAGAGGGTATGACTCTTTTGCACACAGAATTAAGTCTAATGTCTCACAGGGCTAAAATTTTCAAACTTGGTGATCTATCATTTCTCACCAATGGCAGTGGCAGTCATAAGGAGGGGGCCAGGCCCCCTGCAAAGAGATCTGCAAATGTTTTTTTCAGTCATTTTTCATTCCTGAAGAAGAATTAGGGGGTGCAAGGTTTGGTCGCCATTTTCTTTTTTTAGGAAGGAAAACCTCTAATACCCTCAGAGATGAAATGACAAGCTATTAAAATAAATTAGTTGATAAATAATCCATTAATAAAGTTAAGAGTGCCATTTCCAGATTACAAACTCTTTTTAAATGACCCCCTCCAAGCTCAAGATTTATGACTGCCCCTGACCAAGAAGGGCAGTGTGAAGTGGGGGGAAACCCAAACAGTGATTGCATTTGAATCCTGTGAGTCTCAGGTTACAGTATTGGAAAAATACTGAGTGTATTAAATCATGCACCACTAAAAATGCATTACATATAATAACTGTATTAATTATTCTGAAATATTTGTAATTGCAATTCATAAAATATCAATTTACCTCATTTTCAGGACGATGAGAACGCAGATAGGCCTTCAAATCACCTTTAGCCATAAGTTCCATTATGACAAGAGTTGGGTGCCCCTTTGATACTACTCCAAGCAATTTTACAACATGATGGCATTTGAAAGCTCTAATTTAAAAAAAAATGTAAAACTGTGATAAAAATTTGAATTTTTTAAATACAACAACCAAATTTACTTCTTGCAATAAACAAGTTAATTAGTTCTATTCTACTGATATTTTAAATAGATGTGATATGATGTTATTTGTTGTAATTAGACACTAAATAAAGATAGCTTCAAAATAATGAGCTTCAAAAAATGTCAATTGAATCAAATATTTGATTTGAGCTTTATTTATTTTATATTTTTATGAACCCAGTTTAAGTTGAAATATTAAAGAAAAGGAAGTATGATGAAGACTATGTATTATGTGGTTTCACTTGCATTAATGAACATGATGGGACACAAAAGTTACAATGCTTTTTGAGTGAAAAAATTCTAGCTAACAGAAGTATATGAAGCCAACAAAACTGAAAGAGCACCTTGCTTCTGTCCATCCTGAAAATGCATCTAAAGATGTGGGTTTTTTCATGTGAAGAAAGCTCAATTCGAAAAAACTGAGACACTTCCAAACCTTGGATTTGCCATTTTACAAAAACCTTTTCTTGAAGCATCCTATAAAGTTGCTTAACAAGATTGCTAAACAAAAGAAGCCTCGCACTATTGGAGAGACTTTAGTAAAGACACATGCACTGGAAATGGTCAAGTTGGTTTGTGGACTGGAACAGAGGGAAAAACTGGAAGCTGTTCCCTTGTCAAATGATGTGATATGTTCTAGAATAGTTGATATTTCTTTAAACATTTTGAAGCAGGTCATTGAGGAATTGGCAGCCTTGCCATTCCCCTTCAGTATGCAACTGGATGAAATGACAATATCTCACAATGTTGCCAAGCTCCTTGTTTTTGTTCACTATGTGCATGCTGATGCCATCAAAGAATTCGTATTTTGTGGGTCTCTTTTGGAAGCTATAGAGGTTGATGACATTTTGAAAAAAAAATTTTGCCAAACAAAACTTTGACTGGAAAGAAAAGTTTCATACTCTTTGCACAGATGGAGCTTCTGCGATGCTTGGTAATATATCTGGTTTTGCTACTTTAGTGAAAAAGAAAGCTCCTCATGTCATTGTCACTTATTGCTTTTTACACAGACATGCACTAGCAACAAAGACTCTTCCAACAACCCTGAAAGAAGTTTTGTCAACAACCATAAAAGTCATCAACTTTATCATAAGCATCTCTCTGAATCATCATATTTT
Organism: Ryuthela nishihirai; assembly: GCA_038380435.1. Lineage (NCBI taxonomy): Eukaryota > Metazoa > Arthropoda > Arachnida > Araneae > Heptathelidae > Ryuthela > Ryuthela nishihirai. The sequence goes on from JAWZYU010000007.1 coordinate 6,029,732, forward strand.
TAAAAGATTTTGTCAAGAAATGAGAGCTAAATATGAATCAGATAAATATTTCAATTCAAGGTCCTGAAGTCACCATTATGGATGCTAGTGAAAAATTACAAGCTTTCTTGGCTAAGTTGCCAATATGGAAGAAGAGAGTAGAGGCCAGCATCCTTACAAACTTTCAAATGCTGAGGGAAGTAATTTACTAAGATGGAATTGAGATACAAAATTCTCTGTCAATTTCTTTGAAAAGAGAAATCTGCAAACACCTAGAAACACTTCAGAACTCTTTAAAAAGTCATTTCTATCTTGATGGTATTAAAGTTGAACCATAGATCTACAATCCTTTTCTTTCTGATATAAACTATCAATGACGTTGACCTAGCCAAAGATGAACTCATTGATCTTAGGACAAAAAACTTACTACAATTGGAGAATCAAAAAAAAAAACAAAAAAAAAAATCCTTGGAGAATTCTAGGATAATAAATCTCTCCAATTATCTAATTAAAGAAGTCTATCCTCGCCTTGTAGAGTGAGCTATGGAAGCTTTAATTCCATTTGCAACAATATATATCTTGCAAATCAGGATTTTCAATACTTGTAACCATCAAAACAAAAAAGCGAAAGCGATTGAAAAACAAAAAATCGAAAGCGATGGCATACATGTCTTGTCAAAGACCACCCCACAGTTTAATTTTCTTATTTAAACTAAGCAACAACAGCCTTCACACTGATGTCTTTAAAAAATAAAATTTAACTTTAACTTGCCTATATTTTAAATGTATTGTCTTGTTATTTAATACATCAATAAAGAAGCACATATATTACTATAACACAAATTTATGTTTTTAATATTTTGATAACTTAATTTCAATAAAATTGGTTTCCTTTGTAATCCTATGTATTTTATTTTATGCATCTAAAGACATTCTGAGAAGGAGGTCCATTGACTTCACCAGACTGCCAAAGGAGTCCATGGCACAAAAAAGATTAAAAAAAACCCTGCTTTAGTGGATGATTTTATTTTACATATTTTTGTTCAGTTTTAAAAAACTAACCACTGGCCCAGTAATTAGTGTGCATGGTTATGGATCAGATGAACTTGGATACTAGCCCTGGATAAGGAAAGGATAAGTTGTGCTTGGATTGTAGCCCCTGGATAAAGAAAGGATATGTTGTAGTTGGATTCATTGGATGAAGGAATGAACATGTTGGAAATGGATTCGAGCCTCCAGATAAGGAATGGATATGTTGTCTTTCTGCTGAGGTCTTGCTTTCTTCACAGACCATCTCTGTGACATATTGTATTGATAGATACTTATGACATATATCTAGGTTAGGGATTAACTGTGGAAAAGAAGAACTGGATAAAATATATTTTCTTATATTGTCAGTGGCTTTCAAATAACTAGTTCCTTCTAGTTTTCATTTCTGAAACAAATGGAAACCCTTCATTGAGAATGCTGAAGTGATATCTTTCTATGGGAATGCATGTAAGAAAATTTCTGATCCCAATCACTTAAGCACTATAAGAGCAGCCACTGACTATGGTTACACAGGAATTAAAATTATCTGTGATAACAATAGTATTACTAATAAAGTAATAAGTTATAATAAATTACTATCAAATCATGAATCTTATCAGATACATATTCATATAATTAATTTTGTTACATATTTTTGACTAAACTGGAAATCAATTTTAAAATGATTATTCTTACTTCATTACTGATGCTTCCTGTAAAAATTCAATCTTTTCCCTCATTGATGCAGAATCATTCACCGTCTGAAAGTTAATCAATATCAATTATTCTGTATTATTAACATTAAAAAAAAGCTTACTGGAAAAATTATCTTGAGCTAGGTAGGATATAAACCTCCAACCCTTTGACAACATGTCAGATGTTTTTGCCACTGGCTGTAGAAAATTTTTCCAATAAATTAAAATTGTTCATTAATCTATAGGTATTTTTTTACTCTCTACAGGTTTTTAATGTTGAGAAAAAAAAAAACTCTATATTTAATGTAAAATATTACATATCAGCTCTATAGTTACTGAATTTTTGTGTTGAATACACTACATTCATTGAAATAGTTTTACAATATTTTTAAATTTCAAAGCTTATTTTTCTAAACTTCTATAGAAAAAAATTATAAAAATTTAACTGTTAGAAGTGTTATAAAGTTTAAATGCTTTTATTCAATAAAATTTTGGTTAAAATTGCATTTGAAATAAATGACAAAAGCACAAAAAAAGTTGAAAAATGTCAAAAATCTTAAAATAAATGTTGTATGCTAATTAAATGACAAGTGTTTCCAGTTTCTTTTTGAACCACATTGTTACATCAGCAATTTTCCATTATGTGATTTTGGCAGTAGAGTTCAAAAAAGTAATCACAAAACCACTTGTTGCTTAACATTAAGGCATTATTGATCTATGAATCTTTTATGTATAAAGAAGAGAGTGTGTGTGTGTTTACATGTCTGTCTGACTACTAATGCATTAATGATAATAACTTTATTTATGCCTTAGTATGGTTATATACAGAGATTATCCTGCTAAGCCTTATGGCTTGTCAGCAGGATTCCTTTCAATCACATGACAGGTTAATTAAAGAATAACATGCACTGCACAAAAATATCACCTATTGTTCGTCATCATTTCACATTAATATTGCCATTGCTTAAAACAATACCAGATATAGGATATGACTTTTAAAACATTACTTTTCAAGTATTTACATCTAATAACCATTTCAAAACTTTAGTTTAAAATTCAGCCCCACAAAGAACTAGAGTCATCACACTTTGCACCAACTTTCTTTTCAGCCAAAGGAAGATGTAGAAATCTGCTGGGATAAACCATAACCAACATGGATTGAGTTGAATTTCTCTTTCTCCTAAATGGTAAGAGTTAGGACCACTAAATTCAGTATACAACTTCCTATTATTGTAGCTAACAGTATGTAAAGGTTTGGACTCTAAAAATTTATTCCTCTCACTACCAAACAAAAAAACCCTATAAAACAGCACTTAAACAGTAAGAACTAGGACCACCAAATTTAACATACAGCTACCTTTAACCTTAACTTAAAGAAACATAAGTTTTTTGCCCTTGATTTCAACCCCACCTCCCAAAAAATTTAAGTCTTTCTTTAAAACAGTAAGACATATAACTGAATTTGGCATACAGCTTCCTCTCATGACAAGTTAAAGAAACATCAAACTTGACCCCTCAACCCCCCAAAAGTCCCCTTCCCTTTTCCAAATACATATATATATAAAACCAAGGGAAGAATTTCTCCTAAACAATAAGAGCTAAGATAATAGAGTTTGGTTTACAGCTTCTTCTTGTCATGGCTTTAAGCAACCTAAGGATTTGGCCCCCAATCTTTCTTCTCTAAAACCTCCTCCCCCCAAAAAAAGAAAAATATGAAAATAATTACTGAGTCTAACAAGTTATATCTCAAATGAAAGCTACTAATCTAGGGAATATGATGGGCTACTTCAAGTTAAGACATCTTCTCTCCCCCTCCCCCCCAAAAAAGAGTGAGGAAAACCTCAAGAGAATGAAATTTAGCATCATGGAGTGTTACATTTATTCTATATATTTTAGATAGTTTAAGACCTGTGCAATGTCAGGTAAATCTGCTTGTATTTCATAAAAAAAAATTCAGTTTTAATAAAAATAAAATTTTACTTTCAGCCTAGTAAAATTAAACTCTTTTAAGCTATATTTGTGCAATCCTTCACTTTATTTATTTAGAATTTATTTCTTACATGATCATGAATTAACAGTACTATACATATTAGAAAAGCAAATCAACACTTACTTTAATAGCACATTTAATTGTAGTCTTTGTGTCATCTATGTCTTTTGCTTCTCCTCTATATACCATTCCAAAAGAACCCTGTCCTAATTCTCCCAAAATTGCTATATTTTCTCTAGAAACTTCCCATTCATCTGGCTCATATACTGAATAGACAGAAAATAAAATTTGATATCTTGATAGCATCAGTTTTGCATTATTTCACATTTATTTTATAAACAATATGTACTAAATTTCCTAAAAATAATAAATAAAAAAATTAATAATTCTATGTTAAAAATTAATTATTCTATTTCTCATCATTTTTAAGGAATAACTAAGGCTAACTTGCTGATGTAACCTTGAAACTTTAAAAATTTCTACTGGTTCTCTATGTGAAGAAACATAACTTTTGCAAAATTGATACCATTTACTTCTGAAATTTCAGTATGTTAAGTATTTCATTAATCACTGGAATATGTTTATAATTAAATCTTTGAAATGTGAAACTAAATTATTACTTTAATCTTTAATAAGAAAAAAAAGATAATTCATATAAGGCTATAATAATAATAATAAATCTCAGTATATAAATAATCAATAATGAAAATTTCACCAATAATACTGAAAAAGGTTAGCATTGTGCAAAAGTTGATAAAGATGGTTTTTAATATGGCAAGCCACAGCAGCTGCATTTGCCCACAGTAGGCCAATTCTAATGATGACATGTTTAACATTGTTTGCCCATCACATTCTAGGTCTTCCCCTTTTCCCAAAGCCTCAGGGCATGCTGTTCATAACTATTCGCCAATCTCAAGTTATGCATATGGGCAACATGGTCAATGCATAACTTGAGTCCAACACAGTCTCACTTTGCACAAATAAGCTGCTCAAAGGAGGTTGTCTACTTTTTTGCCTAACCTCATCATTACTTACAAAGTGAAACCATATAATGCTCAAGATACTGCATAAACATCTAGAATCAAAGGTTATCTATTTATTTCTGTTATCTTTTTACAAAGAGTCCAAGTATCACTACCATAATTAACCCTAGAAAGAACCAAACTATTATACAGCCTAATTTTAGTCTTTAGGTTATATGCCTATTTCTCCACACTCTCTAAAGATTCTTAAAGGTTCAGCAGCAATCCTTATTCTTCTCTTTATCTCATGCTGCATATCACCAGTATCTGTTAAAAAGCTCCCAAGATAATTAAACTGAGACACTTGTTCAGGAGTACAATTGTTTAAAGCAACTGAAGCACCATCTGCCTGACCAATTTTCATCACTTAGTTTCTCTCTCTCTTTATCACCAAACCTACTCTATTATCAGTTTCACTGACAGTTCTAATGAAATAATTCATCTCTTCAACATTATTAGTCAGCATTATCTAAATCAAAAATTTTTAAACTGTAATATGTACATTTACTTCAGCTTGTTACTTCATTTAAGCCCATAAAATCTCCTTGGAATTTTACTGATGCACTCTATACAGTGTTAGTGTGAACTAGATTTATTTATTGTTCCTACCTGACCTACTGGGGTAGCAGTGGCTCAATCGGCAGCATACCAGCTCCTAACCTGCATATCCAGGTTCAAGTCCCAGCTGGGTCAGCATTGAGATTTATCTCTGCAAACCTCCACACCCTGCCTACAGTCAGTAGAAGACACCAAAGGGGCTTGGAAAGGCTGCTACCTGTTGGATGGGACATTAAGCAGTGGTCCCAGGTGCAGAAGAGCCATAATTTGTGCACGTTAAAGAACATGCTGAATGGTCTTGACAAGAGGCTACCATCTGTCTCCCAACAGCTGTTCCAGTGGGTCACCTCCCCTAACCTTTTCTGAGCCTTCGAGGTTCTTGTGACCTGGCCATTTAGCCCATTGTGTGCAAGAAAGTGCCACTTACGGATAAAACAACCCAACCAGTATACTTTTAATCTAAAAATATCACAGGAATTCTCCTGGATGCAGTTGCTATTCCCTGCAGCAACCATTAAGTTTACTTACCTTTGGGAGACATTACCCATTGCTATTGCAACTACCAATTCCAAAAGGATCTACTGGTCCTGCCCAGAAGTCTAAGTCAGTAGCAATTTTGGAATTGTCAAGCATATGGGTAATATCTCTTTTTTGAGAGAATTACAAATATCCTGCAGCTGTTCATAAAACCTATTTTTCTCATTCTCATATTCAGTGGGGGCATAGCAACATCAAACACTAAAGTATTTAATCCCTGCTTTAAATTTAGCTGTAAGAAATCTTTCATTAATTCATTCATATCCCAAAAGAGCATCACTGGCATTCTTGCCAAGAAGCATAGTAACACCTTATAGGTGTTTACTATCTTCATTTCCTGAAAAAGAGAAATTAAGATTATTTTTAAGTATTTGACCTTTACCTCCTATTTGGTCTCTTGCAAGCTTAAAAGTCTATGTTATATAACACAGGAATTCCTGCATGAGGACATCTAGAGAATATTTTTGTTATGAGTCTATTAAGGATGGTCCATATTAATATAAGGATGGAGTCACATTTTAAGTTGTTTATAAGTTCTAAATAAGAGTCTACAAGGATGGGTCACATTCTAAGTTGCTGTGTAAAGAAAATGGCTATTAAGTTTTTTAAAGAAACTAGGTTGATTGAGATAGGTAAGGTTAATATCAAAGCCAGAATTAGTGCATATTTCTGCAGGGCCTGGTACAGCTTGCCATCTTGAGGCCTCCTCATCTGACAAAGCATAAAACGTTAGAGATTAAATTGGCATAAATATATAAATGTTTTATTTAAAAATGAAACAGAGGGATTTTTAAAAGTAGCAAAAGATAATATCATTAACAATATACAGGCTATCTCGAGTAACCTTTCCCCCTCAACCGTCTTCTTTATTTCTTCAGCTAGAGTTTCTGATGTTATCATTTTATAGCTACTTATTTAGAAATTATTCAGAAAAGTTACTTTTTAGCTCATTTCCAAAAAATGAGCTATTGTTTTCACTGTGTGATGGTCCACTCATTCACTTTTACTTTATTTACATTACATTTATTATTTTGGGAATTTTCTTTAAGTTGAAATCACAGGAATTGTGCCCATTGCTATCCTTTATTGGCCAGAGGAGATGTGAATTCTTCTACTTTTAAGTGGAAACATGGCACTCTATTTCTTAGATCAAATAATCAACCATTACTTAAACTATTTATTTACAATATTTTTGACATAATATTTTTCTAAAATTTTAAGTTTAACAAGCAAATAACACTTAAAAAATTCTACTCTCATTAAATACTGAAATGAATTATAACTTTTTATGAAAATAAAGTATAAATACATTTTAATATACCCTTGTTTTCTACTTTGTTGTAATTAAATCAAAAATAACTGATTTAGTCATAACACTTTCAACTGATCTTTGCTAGCTATTGAATACAAAATTTATGATAACAAATTCATATCCAATATTTTATGCATCAATAAAATTTATACAAATTTATAAAAAAAAAAGCATAAAAAACCCCTCTTTATCCCAGAGTTTTATCAGTTGAAGCTGAAATTTTTGAGTGCAAACCATTGCAATAATTACTGAGCCTGCCAAAGCCTGGGTACAGGAAACATTTCTCTACTGATGCTAGCTATTTAAAAACCATAAAACCTATATATATATAGAAATGCATGCTGCTAAATCATTTACTCTTTCTTTGTATTACAGACTATTACAAACTTTAAAACGATGGCAATTATTTGATATCAAAATTAAAATCTTAATGTTACTTAGAACTGAAAAGACTACTAGAAATAAGTCATAGAAACTGAAAATTCTTGAGTAACACTAGTAATCAATGCTAAGAACCATTCATTAATAAGAGATAATTCATAAAAAAAATCAAAATCTGAATGGTACTTAGTTTTTTATTACTAAAGATAGATTAAAGGTTGAAACTTTAATCAAAATAAATTATTTTATTTACTATTTTTTTTCACAATTATGAGAAAGACTAGAAATTTGAATTATAATTGATCTCAGAGATGTCTGTGCTAGTTCAAACCTGCCCAGCTGAGATGGATACAAAGGGGGAGATTATGTTATTCCCCTTGAGAGTTTACTCAATTAAATTTCAATGCATCTCACTTTGTGCAATCTCTATTATTCTTATACTTTCAAAATTTTTGTTTTACATCTCAACATTACTTGGTTTGTGGTTAGCATTTCCAGCTCTATTCATGTGAGAATAATCTATTGATTATATCAAGGCCGCCACAATATGTCATGGTGGGGATTATGGGAGACATGGGATTGGATGAGGCTGATTGTGCACTGCATTGGTATATAATGTCAAATAGTCAAACTATTCTGATTTTTTCATTTCTTGTAAGGCTTATTTTTAGGGGGGGGGGGGGGTAAAGTAAGTTTATCCTAAAAATTATATAAGATGTTATACGAGGGGTGATCATTTAATTCGTGAACAGAAGCAAAAAGTTACATTAAATATCATCCTCTGAATCTTCCTGGTATTTGTCTTTCTCAAAATACTCTCCCTTGAACTTCACACATTTTTTCCATTGTTGTACCCATGCATTAAAAGTGTCTTTGAAGCCATTTTTCTAAAGCGTGCGAAGTGTTGTTGTTGTGGCTCAGAAAGCTTCATTGTCAAATGTGAAGTTTCCCTTTCAAAGCTTTCTTCAGTCATGGGAAGAGGAAAAAATTTCAGGGTGCTAAGTCCAGAGAATATGGAGGATGTGGAAGAATCTCAGCACCTACGGCAGTGATCACTGGATGCACATTATTAGCCGTATGGGGCCTGTCATTGTCGTGATGGAGAAACCAAGTTACACCAGAAAGTTACGGACGTTTTTCCTGAATGACACGCCAAAGTTTGGTTCTGAGAACCTTCGAATAGGCTTCCTTATTCATGGTTGTTACATGAGGCCCAAAGTGAATAACAAGAACACCTTTGATGTCAAAAAACACAATCGTCTGTTTTCATTCAGGATTGCCAGGGTTCTTTCGATTTGCTCAGGAGTTACTGAGGAAGAAAGCTGGCTGATCTTGGTTCACTGGCAACAGATTTGCATCCATCTTTGAATTGCTTATGTCACTTAAAAATAATGACCTACAAAGACAGTCATTACCATAGGCTTCACTCATCTCTTCAATAGTCACAGCAGCACTTAGGCCTCACCTAACACAATAATGAATGACATATCACTGTTCTATCTGAATATCCAACATTCTCAATGAATGTCTATGACACGCAACTCGAATCACAGTCTTAACATAACAGCAGTCGATTCCAAATGACCTTGACACATGGAGCCTCCTTTGCAGTGGTCACGCAGAGCACCATCTAGTGCTACTTTGGAAAAAGCGCTATGTACGAGTACTTATGGAGTCAGTCTACGAATTAAACGATCACTCCTCATATATAAATAGTATAATAAACATTTTCATTTGTGTAAATTAAAATTTTTTTTATAGTCTCCCCTCTTGTAAATTTTTTTAGGTCTGTTTTTTCAACCAGGCACAGGTTCAGTTTGTCAAAACCAACCTGAACTAATGTCTATTAGTAGTAAAAGAATATTAATTGTGAAACTTTCAAATGAGACTTTTGTTGCAAAATAACCTTTCATTTATTACTGCTACCCATTAATAAATGATTATTGATATTTTGGGCTGAAACTTGAATATATTTAGTTTTGACTCTGTAGTATCACAGGAGATGTCCTACATGTCAGACATGGGACTCATGAAATAGTTAGCTGAAAAAAAATGGTTTTGCCATGAGTGGGATTCGAATCCACATCTCCGAATTAATTTTGTTCAGCTATTTCATTAGTTTTGACTATTAATTACTACAACCTTATATGTTTTCCACCAGACTAATGCTAGCTATTTTGTCACCCAGAGCGAACTTGGATATCTGCTGCTCAGAGCTGGATTGGACTCTATCATCCCTTTCTCCAAGTTTGATCTTGGATATTAATTATTAATTCAGCTAAATTTAATGCCATTTTTAAAAACAATTGAATATCGTCTGTTGAAAAATAGTCATATCTACTCATATCAACTTTACTGCAGGTATAGTTGTTTGTTTGTAAATTTGCTGCTCCTAAAGTAATGCCACCTGGTGAAGTCACACTAGTTGCACATGCGTCATTCCTGTTTTACACATGTTATGAGACTATCTTTCTCCTTGCCCATAATGGGCTCCAAATTTTAATCCTCCAAATTTTGCTCCCATAACAGTCTGTTGAAAGAAATTCATTATAAATTGGAAATGCTATACGAATGAATTAATAGCTAAAGGTATCAACAACTAATGCTTTCAAACTGAAAGATTTACAGATGTCCCCTGACTTAAGCAAAGTTCATGCTAGCACAATTTCCCATAAACATTGATATAAGCTTGTGGTTCCCAACCTTTTTGAACCCAACACTCTCTATTTTCAAGCATTATTTCAAATGCCATTCATGAGTGTTAGAATAATTTTTGGTAACAACCAAGAATTATTCTAATGTTCCCTTCATTAAAATAAAATTAATTTTTTTATCTCATTAAAAAAAAATTGAGATAATAGTTTTGCTTTGTCATCTGTCTGTCTGTAGAGATAAATTAAAAATTCTATTTATTATGATTTGTACTTTGTGAATCTCCCTAAAGCTACAATTGCACCCTCTAATGGTGGAAAAAGTTGAAAATTCTAAAATTTCAAACAGTATTTATGCTAGCCGTCCCGTGGCCGAGTGGTTAGCACGCTTGGCTTGTGATCTACGGGACCTGGGTTCGAGCCCCGGGTAAGGCATGGATGTGTGTGTGGTTTTTCTGCTGAGGTCCTGCCATCCTCTCAGACCTTCTACTATGGCATATAAACTGACAGGCTCCTGTCAGACCTCTGTGGCAAGCAGCTGCTTGAGGGGGTATTTATTTTTTTTTATTATTTATGCTAGAAATTTGAAATTTTGGTGGTGGAAAATGAAGGTCACGAAGATTCCATTGCCAACAATGAGTTAGTTACTTAGATATAGGGGGTGGGAAAACACATTTTGTTTTAGTAGATAATTGTTTGTGTTAGAGATAAATGAAATATTTATTTTGGGTTAGATAGGAATTGGCAAAATATTATGATTCACATCTTCAGAATCTTCTGAAAACTTATAATTGTGCCCTCTAATGATGTAAAAAATAGAAAATTCCAAATTTTTAAACGAATATTACAAATATGTAGTTAAGCTAGAAAGTTGAGATTTTGGTGGTGTAATGTGAGCATAATTAAATTTCCATTGGCAACAATGAATTGACCCCTTAGACTCAGGGTGAATGGAAAAATGTGACTTTTTTTGTTTAAAAGGTAATTGTTTGTTTATAGGGATAAATTAAAAATTATTTTTAGGTTGGATAGGTATTGATGAAATATTACAGTTCAAACTTTATGAATCTCCCAAAAGCTATAAATGCACTGTGTAATGGTGGAAAAGTTAAATTCCAAACTTAAAAAAATATTGCAAACAATATTGATGCTATTTTTTTTTTAAATTTTCATGGTGGAATGTGAAGATCATGAAGTTTTCATTGGTAACAATAAGTTATTATCCCCAATAGGATGGGAAAGTGAAACTTTTTTTTTATTTTAACAGTTAATTGTTTGTTTTTGGAGATAAATTAAAAATTCTTTTTGGGTTGGATAGGTATTAATGTACCATTCCAATTTGCATTTTCCTTTGTTAGTGTGAATTTTTTTGGTGTTGTGATTTTAAGTTACGCAGTCAATCATGAAAATACAACTATTGCATAAGTTGAGGGATACTTGTATTGCAGGAGAGCTATGCACCAATCCCCTGTGATGATGCATAGAACCGGCCAGGCCTAGCACCTAATGTCCGACCCCGCCTTCTCGTGGTGCAGACTGTTAGTAACTTTCAAAAGAGATACTCTCTTGTGGAAGTGAACGGAAGGGGAGGGCTACCAGAATAGTGTGTGGCCTACTGATCTGGACAACTATGGCTACTTTTCTTTTTTTTCTACCCTGCTGAGGAGTGGTCAACCATACAGGGTCCTGGTGCCGACCATATAAACCTACTGGACTGGACAGATATATGGCTCTGAGCTTGATTATGGATCCTGATTTTGCTGCACTGGTGGGCTTCTGTGGAGGGAAAATCTTCCGCTGTGTTTTCTGCTTGTTTGTGGGTTGACAGCCCCAAGTGAATAGATTCACAGGATATGTTTATCAGCTGGTGGATAATCCTGAGCAGAAGTCATCGCAGGCACCTGAACTCTTTGCTTCTATTGGCATCGTCAAATTCTACATTGGAGGAAGTCTTCCAGTGTAGATGGCTTCAGCCTTTAGTAGAGGGGGAACGGGTCTTTGCCCCATGTCTGCGATTAGGGGGCTGTTTGATATTGTCGGTATTCCCTCTCTCAATAAACATAGTTTCTTTAAACATCCCACTAACCATTTTCTCTCCATAGGTAGTTGGAATGTGAGGACTCTGCACAGAGCTTTTTCTCTTGATGTCCTCACACAAGAATTCCACCGTTATAATTTAGATATTCTCGGCTTGCAAGAGACCAGATGACAGATAAAGGTCAGATTCTTAAAAATAATCTTAAATTTCTCTTTTCAGGGAGGGACGACAATAAGCATCACCAAGGCATGGGTCTGATTCTCAGCAGACACGCTAGCGATGCTCTTCTAGGATATGAGTGCATTAATGAAAGGTTTCTTACAGCAAAATTTCAGACAAGTGTTAAAGACCTGAATGTTATCTGCTGTTATGCCCCCACTGAGGATGCCGATGAGGATGAGAAGGACAGGTTTTATGAACAACTTCAGGATATTTTGAATTCTCTGTAGAAAGGAGATATTACCCTTGTTCTTGGCGACTTCAATGGCAAAGTTGGTATTGACTCTGACCTTTGGAGAGGAGTAATAGGCCCTTTTGGTATTGGTAGCTGCAATGGCAATGGGCAACGTCTCCTACAGGTAAGTAAACTCAATGGATTCAGAATAACTAACACTTATTACAAACACCGCGACATACATAAGTACACATGGGTTTCACCTGATGGGCTGCATAAGAATATGATTGATTACATATTAATTAACAGCAAATGGGCTAGTTCTGTTAGGAATACCAGGGCATATAGGGGAGCTGAAATTGGATCTGACCATTACCTTGTTAAAAGTGTGTTGCAACTTAAACTTAAAAAGTGTTGTGCTAGGGTTAAAAAATTTACTTTTAATACTGAAGATCTGAAAGATCCAGTTATAGCCAAAGCTTACCATGATAGGTTACTTAGTCATTATGACAGTCATGGTTTGCTTACTACTGAAGTTGTGGAAGAATGGGATCATTTTAAACAGGCTTTTTTGGACACTAACAGTACTCTTTTAGGAAAAAAGGAGCAGAAGAGGCAAAATTATCTGAGTGATAAGGCACTTGAGCTTATTTCGGAAAGAAAGAACTGCAGGAATGCCCTTAATCAATACCCTACTAGTCCTAATAGAAAGCATTACAGAGACCTTAATAAACTTGTAAAGGATCAATTAGCTGCTGATAAGAATCTTTGGCTTGATGGTTTGGCTGACAAAGCTGAGGAAGCAGTTAGACAGCACAACAGCAGAGAGCTGTACCAGATAGTTAATGTTTTGTGTGGTAGAAAACGAACAGGCATACAAGGATTGAAGGATAAACAAGGTAAGGTTATAGAAGGGGAATATTCTGTCATGGCTAAGTGGGCTGAGCATTTCAGTGATGTTCTAAACAATGTAGTTAGTTCTACTCCCATTGTTTGCAATGATGATAGATGCATTGGTGGCTTTAATGTTGGCCCTATAACACAATCTGAAATTATTTTGGCTGTTTCTAAACTTAAACTTCATAAATCCCCAGGGGTAGATGAAATTACTACGGAAATGCTAAGAGCTGGGAATGTTTCGGTTACCACTTGGATGACTGAAATTCTGAATATCTTTTATGATAAAGGCATGGTTCCTAAGGATTTTACCAGAGCTATTGTTATCCCTATTTTCAAAAAAGGTGATCGCAGTTCTTGTGATAACTATAGGGGTATCAGCCTACTCTCTGTTCCAGGTAAAGTTCTTTCCATGATTGTGCTTAATAGAATTAAGAATCTGGTTGATAGTCAATTGCGTGATGAACAATGTGGATTCAGAAGTGGTAGGGGATGTGTGGATCAGATATTTTCACTTAGGCAGATTCTTGAGAAATGTTTAGAGTTTCAGAAACCTTTGGTTGCTAGCTGTGTTTATTTCAAAAAGGCTTTCGACTCTGTTGATCGTCATAATTTGTGGTTGATTGTGAGATCATATGGTATACCAGACAAGTTAGTTAACATAATGAAAGCTCTCTATAATAACACTGAGTCGTGTGTGAGAGTTGGTAAGGCTTGTAGCAATTGGTTTAGCATTACTTCTGGTGTTCGACAAGGGTGCATTTTGTCTCCTTTTCTCTTAGCTTGGTTATTGATTATGTTATGCGAAATTCACTTCAAGGGAAAGATTTTGGCCTTAAATGGGCTGGAGATACGAAAATTTCTGATTTAGATTATGCTGATGATTTAGCCCTTTTGGCAAATGATGTTGATGAGATGAACTCTTTCATTCGAGCTGTTGATGAGACTGGTAGTAGAGTAGGTTTGGTTATAAACAGAGAGAAAACTAAAGTGATGAAAATTGGTCAGGCAGGCTGTGATTCAGTTAATCTGAATGGTTGCAGTCTTGAGCAGGTGTCACAGTTTAATTATCTTGGGAGCTATGTAACAGATAATGGTGATGTACGGCATGAGATTAACAGAAGAATAGGGATTGCTGCCGGGACTTTTAAGAACCTATGGAGAGTGTGGAGAAATAGGCGTATACACCTAAAGACTAAAATTAGACTGTATAATAGTTTGGTTCTTTCTAGGGTTAGTTATGGTAGTGAAACTTGGACACTTTGTAAACAAGATAACAGGAAACTCGATGCTTTTGATTCCAGATGCTTACGCAGTATCTTGGGCATTAGGTGGTTCAACTTTGTAACTAATGATGAGGTTAGGCAAAGGAGTTTCCAACCTCCTTTAAGCAGCATATTGTGCAGAGAGAGACTCCGTTGGTTTGGCCATGTTGCCCGTATGAATAATTATGGATTGGCGAATAGGGTTATGAACAGTGTGCCTAAAGGCCTCAGAAAGAAGGGGAGACCTAGGATGTGGTGGGCAGACAATGTCAAACAGGACCTTGTTAGAATTGGTGTGCAGTGGCCAGATGCAGTAGATGTAGCTCAGGATAGACTTGCTTGGAGAACTAAATTGAACGGTCTGGTTGGACCTCCGTAGCCCATGGCTGCTTGAGGATGATGATGATGATGTATTGCAGAAAATAACTTTGTTTCTACAAAATGCTAAACTGTTACATGAAAGAAAATGGAAAACTTATCATAAATATAGTTTATGAAGAAATTTGCTGCTGAGAAAATTACAACTTAATTGAATATAATAATAATATGGCAATTATAAAAATTACAAAATATGGGGAAAAAGAACATACAGGTTAAAGTTAACTGTTGAATGTGACATCATATTTTATAAATGCAAAATGCCTGAATCTAGAGACTGGAGGGACCATGCCCTATCCTGTAAAGAATGTAGCAACCAGTGTGGAGGCAAAAAAAATGTATTTATTACACACTTTTTAAAAAAAAAATTTTAGTTTTCAAAAATGGAGGGAAAATTTTTATACTAGAATGGTGACACAGTCATTTATTCCCCTTTAGCAAAGTTAAAACTTTTTGAAGAGAAAGCAGCCCTTCTTAAAGGAAGGCTTAGAATTAATAAGATCTCAATTAATTGTGGATTTCATAAAGGATATGACACTTCTTGTTCTGTTTTTGTGTTTGCAATCAGCAGCCCATTCTTCTCATATTGATTTCACCAATGATTTAGCAACATTAAATATCAAATGCATTCTACATTGTAAATGACAATGCATCAGTAGTTGGCTATAAGGGATCCTTCAAGCATGGGGCCCCATGACCTGACCATGGGCCTGGTTCAGCAACTCAACTGACACCACTTACGTGCTGGTTCTCATCAAAGTCTCCTAATTGCAGGCATGGGAAAAAAAGACTGTTCCTTGTTTACTAGGAGCTGAAGCCACCAGGCTGGTAGGAACTCAGACAAATAATGGAGTTCTTTGACTGGAATAGTGGTTAGGGAGCTAGCTACTGTTCCAGTAGGAAAACTTGTGTTAGCTCTGAGGTAGTGACTTCAGTCTTGGTAGGGCATGTCCTAGTATGAGAAGGCCTGTACAAACTAGGATGAGTTTATATGTTCCTTCTCTGTCCTATATGTTTGTTGAATATCAATCTTTGCTATCAGAATCCATCATACTCTTTCTGGTGCCAACAAGCTGGTGTCTGAGATGCATTACTGCATTTTAACGATGGCAATGCAAGAATTAATTTCTAGGATTCAGGTACTTGGGTGGCTTCTGATCAGGATCATTTACCAGCTGATATGAATTATCCCATGTATCTCTGTTCAATTGGGGTTGGAAACCCACAAAAAAAAAATAAGAAAAAAGGTAGTAGATTCTCTTTCAACAGAAGCTCACCCAGTGCATATAGTCCCCAATCTAAAATTATAGGCGAGTAGGTTCAGCTGGTCACCATTGAGCCCTGTGATATTGTTTTATTCACTAATAAGTGGTTCTGCATGTGGGCTTATTACTTAATGTTCATATGTTTAAGTATGCATCTATGTATGCATGTATGTACAAGTGGAAAAGCACAAGTTTGAGTTAAAATAAATATTATGAAATCTTCAAAACCTTGTATCAATAAAACAAAGGTTCAAACTAAGACTTACCTAGTCCAGCACTCATATATTCAGGATTAACTGAAGCATACAAAATTCCATCAGGAACTCTTGGTCCATACCTTGAATAAATAAATTCATTTAGAAATTTGGTAATACTGCATTAAACATAAAAAGCTTATGATTAATCAATGATTTTATATTTAATATTAAATTCTTTTACTTATAATTTGCTTTCAGTTAATGAAATATATGTTAGCCTTATTACTATAATATAATGGGATAGTAGACTGCAGTTGAACCCCAAGTTATGCAAGGCATATGTTCTTGGAAAATACATGCAAAATTAAATCACCTTAAAGCATTAAATCTAAAGAAAATATTGGGATAGGGAGATATCTAGGACTGTAATTGATGGCCATATTATAATAAAAGAATAATTAAATAGAAAATTAAGCAATTATTTCAATTTATTTACAAATTAATTATCTGATGGAGGTTTATTAGGCTCTACTGAGACTCTCCTAATGAGAAGTGCTGTCAGTCTCTGAAAAAGTGGGCTTAGGCTTGAAGCAGGTTATTTTCTGCTATTTTATATTCCTGGCCAGTTCTTTCTGAAGCTCCTAAGATGAAAGGAGTTACTCAAAGCCCTTTGTGAGGCTCAGACTACTTCTACAATATGAATATCAATGATTTGGTGTTTTAATCATTGTTAAATATAATATTATGTAATTAATATATGTAGTTAACAACTTGAAGAAGGTTTTTAATGAAGATATTGTATCTTTAAATACGAAAATAGACAATACTGATCATATATTATTATCAATATACAATGCTCCTAGTTTAGGTAAGTTTACTTTTATATATGAATTATATAATATGTTATTAGAGATTAAACATAAAAATGCAGTTTTGATTGGATATAAATATTGACATATTAGATGTTAAAAATATCGATAAAATATTGTGAGATGTTAAATTCTTTAGGAATTGAACATTGTATTTCTCTTCTAACTCAATTCCTGACTTCTTGTGTAGATTGCATAGCAGTAAGACTAACAGCAAATATAGAAGTATTAACTCTACTGTAAAAGATCATTATATAACAATGATTCAATTAAAAAAAATCCAGTTGATTGCAGCACTTTGCAAAAAAATGTAGATTTCAAAAACTTGATTCTGAATTAACCAATAAAAATTGGAATACTGAAATGGTGGGATTATGAATAGAAAATAAAATCCAAAATTTCTACAATGAATTTAGGACAATTATACTTATAGCTAAGTTGGAATTCCATGAAAGAAATAATTTAAAGCATGGGTTACATATGAAATGTTAAAGATGATTGATAAAAAATAAATCATATAAAAAGATTAAAATGATCACCACTAGATGATAATTTAAAAAGTAGATTTAATGCAATTCAAAATTATTTAACAAATAATCTAAGAATGGGCAAATATGATTATTATATAAATAAATTTCGATTGGCAGGAAATAATGTTTAAAAGCAATGGAATTTAATAAATGAGATTACAGGAAAATCAATATCGAAGAAAAAAAAGTACATCCATAAGGAAGGTAGGCTATTAAACTTTGAAAACGATAAGAAGAAAATTGTAGAACATTTTAAAGTTGGAAGGCAATATTATATCTTTTGCAGATGACACAGCTTTACTATATGGTGCAGATCATATATAAAAAATAAAATTTGTGCAGATTTAAGAAATTTTCAAATATGGTTTAGTAATAAGCATTTACTTATCAATAGAAAATAGAAATAAAAAAAAAATAAAAAAATAATAAATACCCACTCAAGCAGCTGCTTGCCATAGAGATCTGACAGGAACCTGTCAGTTTATATGCCATAGTAGAAGGCCTGAGAGGATAGCAGAACCTCAGCAGAAAAACAACACAAACATGCATGCCTTACCTGGGGCTCAAACCCAGGTCCCTTTAATCAGTAGCCAAGTGCACTAACCACTCAGCCACAGGATCGCATTAACTAAGAGTTATTTTACATTGAAAAAGGAATATCCAAGGATATTAGTGAGTTGATTTACCGTAAAATTAATTGGCCTAACTTTAATGGAAATAGCAAACCATACAACTGTCCTGTTATTCATAATGCATCTATAATTAAATATTTAAGTATATTTTTTATAACAATTTAAATTGAAACAATCACACATACACTTATGTAGTTGCAAAAATTAAGAAGGTTATATCAAAATTTTATACATTGAGAAATATTAGATGTACATAGTTTAAAAAATGTATATTATGCTTTTAGTTTATTCATGAATTCAATATGAAATTATTATATGGGGTGGGGCACCTGATATTTATCTGAAATGACCAATCCACATGCAAAAGTATATTGCTAACATAATGACATACAAAAAGAAAGTGATTCATCAAGACAAATACTTTTTTGGAATTGCAGTTCAACATTGAACAAATTTACAAATTGGTATTGTTATTATATCTATATAAAAATAAAGAATATTTAATAATGATATTGAACACTTAAAATACTAGAATAGTTTCTAATAATAATTTTAAAATCTTAAAATCCAAAAAATTTTATAAAGTTTTTTGGTTATTGTGGAATAAAGTTTTATAATTGAAGGTATAAATGCAGTGTGCAGAATTAAATTAAGATTAAACTTATTCTATAACCACTATAAGTGTTATACTAGTCATGTGGTGTCGATAAAAGCAATGGGTTCGACATGGCCAAAATACTAAGATAGCAGCTTGTATTTCCCAGAAACACTCATTAGAAAAGAAAGACATTGGTAAAAAAGACAACATAATTCATCAATCCATAGTAAATTTGCAGATTACCTGTAGATATAGAATTCAAGAAATAATTATTTGGAAAAAATTATTTATTGAACATAATTCGAGTTTCATTCCAAATTCAAACCTGGATTATTTTGTTCTGCTGAAAAATATATCTTCTTAGCCACTTAACACATGTCAAATATATTAAATACATTAACTTACCTTTTTTTGTAAATAAAGTATACTGGAAATCCTACTACTAGGCAGAGTGCAATACAAGTAACAATAATTACAATTGCAAGGACTTCATGTTTCATACCACCTGAATATATCAAAAGTTTACAATTAAAAATAATGGCTTAAATAAAGGATATAAATTAATATAAGTAAAATAATTCAATGCACTTATTTTCATGTATTTCCAAAAATTTTAACTAAATGAAAACTAAGTGTAGAATACAAAATGATATAAACTTTAAAATATAAGAATTATTTACATTTAGTTTTATAAAATGGTTTGTAAATGGTAGTCTGTAAATCTCCTGTGATGATGCACAGAACCAGTCAGGCCTACCACCTAAGACTGACCCCCACCTTTTTGTCTCAATCTATTAGTACCTTTCAAAAGAGATACTCTGTTGTGGAAGAAAATGGAAGGGGAGAGATGCCAGATTAGTGTGGCCTACTGTGGCTACTTTTTTCTTCCACACAGGGTCTTGGTGCTGACCATATACACAAATCTGAATCAAATTATGGCTCTGAGTTTGATTATGGATCCTAAACTTGTTGCACTAGTGGGCTTCTGTGGAGGGAAAATCTGCGTTGTGTTTTCTGTTTGCCTATGGGTTGTCAGCCCAAGGTGAGCAGAGGCACAGGATACCTTATATTGGCTGGTGGAGAATCCTAATTAGAAGCCATCACAGGTACCTACTTGAACACTTATTTAAGCTTGTTGGACATCACCAGTCCTACCCTGTAGTAATGTGTCTCAGGCAGGTCAGTTTCTATCTAGATTCTGATTCTTCAAAGGGTCAACTTAAAAATGTGGTGCCTGAGATTCCTACCAGCATGGGTGGCTTCAGCATTTAGTGATAGGGGAATAGGTCTTGTTGGAATTCAATAGCAATGATAAACCAATTACTATAAGCCTTACCAACTCACAAGACTCAGTGTTATTATAGAGAGCTTTCACTATGCTACCTTGTCTTGTATGATTTACGTTTCACAATCAACCACAAATTATTCTCATCGGAGTCTTTGGTGAGAGCATAACAACAGATAACATTCAAGTTTTTAATCCTAGTTTTAAATTTAGCTGTAAGAAATCATTCATTAAAATAATTACATACATACATACAAAATCCTCATGCAGCCATGGGCTATGGAGGTCCAACCAGACTGTGCAATTTTCCTCTCCTGACATGTATCTTTTGAGCTGCATTTGGCCACTCTAGGCCAATTCTAGCAAGGTCCTATTTGACATTATCTGCCCATCACATCCTAGGTCTCCCCCTTTTTCTGATACCCTTAGGTACACTGTTCATAATCCTCTTTGTCAATCTGCAGCTATGCATACGGGCAACATAGCCAAACCAAAGTAGTCTCTCTCTGCACAATATGCTGCTCAAAGGAGTTTGATGACTCCTTCTTCTAACCTCATCATTAAATAAATAATAATAAATACTCCCTCAAGCAGCTGCTTGCCACAGAGGTCTGACAGGAACCTGTCAGTTTATATGCCAGAGTAGAAGGTCTGAGAGGATGGCAGGACCTCAGCAGAAAAACAACACGAACATCCATGCCTTACCCGGGGCTCGACCTTTTACTTACAATAATTAGCACCCCAAAAAAAGGGTTAGTGCTAAATAGTTTGGTTCTTTCCAATGCTCATTATGGTAGCAAAACATGGATCCTTTGTAAGCAGGAAAACAGGAAATTATGTCTTTGATTCTAGATGTTTATGCAGTATATTGAGCATCATGTGGTTTCACTTTGTAAGTAATGATGAGGTGAGGCAAAAAAGTACACAACCTCCTTTGAGCAGCATATTGCACACAGAGAAGCAAATAGGTTTATGAGCAGTGTGCCTAAAGTCCTCAAAAAAAAAAGGAAGAGATCTAGGATATGGTGTGCAGACAATGTCAATGTTATGAAGAATGCACCTAAAAAGGGTCAAATAAAACCATGTCCTATGTTAGATTGGCCTAAAGTAGCTGAATGCAACAGCTATAGCTCAGGACAGACATGACTGGAGAACTAAATTGCACATTCTGGTTGGACCTTGGTAGGCTGTGACTGTTTGAGGATATTGCCAATCTATTGAGGATAAGAAAGAATATTTTGAATTTTTTACTTTTTTAAAATTTGAAGGAACTGCTGTACTATACTAGGAATGCACTGCAGCAGGCTCATTAGAAACCTTTGTTAAATTTTTGCTGTTCACTAAGTTGTTAAAACCAGAAATATTTTCACTTAATTAAACATTAACTCTAATTTAAATGCTAAGTGTAACAATAACAATTGTTACACTTAGCATTTAGAGTTTTGTTTTGAGTGAAAGTAAAAAAGTAGTTTTTGTTTGAGTGAAACATAAAAATAAAAATTGATAAATGTATAAAGTTTCAGAAACCAAAAATTACAGTAGAGGTTCACAGTGCAGTAATTAAAATTAAGTTGAAATCTTTAATTCTTTATGACATTATTAGATGTTTTTAAGCACTTCAACAAATGTTCTATGCTACCAAGTATCAAAAGATATTAAGCAGAAATTTATGTACATACAGCAGAGGATGGGTAGTAAGAGGAACTTCCAAGATGCTTGCGAGTGACAAGTTTAATCTTTGATGTTCTTGCCAGCAAGTGACATCTCTGTAGATTTTGAGAAGGCAATGAGGGATGCTAATAATTCATTTGTTTAAGGTTTGGTGAAGGAAATAACAAATAATAATTTTGGTAGCATAGAGTGCTTAAAAACTTTGAGTTCCACGATGTGCATTTCGCACCCTTACTTTGGGCACATTGTCAGGTGGGAAGTGAGCAGCTTTAGATATTGCATGAGAGGCAATTGGTTGTTGAGTGAGGGGAGAGGTGGGGTGCCATAAATTGCATTGCCAGTGGCTCAGCTCAAAGGTTCAGAGTGGCTGGTGGATATGCGGATGGTTGTAATGCTATCTGCAAGTGAAGGAGGTTGGAAAGAGCATGTGGGTTATGGTAACTCTCCAAGATTAGTGAGTCTCAAGGGAAGCTTTATTTTGTGAATAGATTAAAAAAATGCCTTTGGTTTCATGTACGTTATGTTGGGAGTATAATGAGTGGATATGGAAACCATTATTTATGTCCTCACTAACATATTTGTTTTTAACCCCACAATTTAGTTTACTAAATTTATAAAGTTAGTAAAAGTATCCCACTCATTATACTCCTAATGCAATGCACATGAAATCAAAGACATTTCTTATCTATTTACAAAATGAAGCTTCAAAGGCATTTTATATCTATTCACAAAATGAAGCTTCCTTTGAGACCACCAAAACTATCCTCTTAATACCCATCCTCTGCAGTAGGTATGTAAATTTCTGCTTAATAACTTTTGATACTTGATAGTATAGATCATTTGTTGAAGTGCTTAAAAACATCTAACAGTGTCATAGAGAATTAAAGACTTCAACTTAATTTTAGTTTCAGAAACCTTTGGTTACTAGCATTCTAGATTTTAAAAATGGTTTTGACTCTATTGAACATCATAATTTATGATTGATTGTTAGATCATATGGAATATCGGACAAGTTAGCATAGTGGAAGCTCTATAATAATACTGAGTTATTTGTAAGAGTTGATAAGGCTTGTCGCAATTGTTTTAGCATTGCTTCTAGTGTTCAACAAGGCTGCATTTTGTCTCTTTAGTTTGGTTATTAATTATGTTATGCAGAATTCACTTCAAGGAGAAGATTTTGGGCTTAAATGGTCTAGAGATTTGAAAATTTCTGATTTAAATTGTGCTGATGATGAACTTTTTGGCAAATGATGATGAGATGAACTCTTTCGTTACAGCTGTTGATGAGAACTGGTAAGGTTGATTAACTAAAACTAACACTATATAATAAAATACTATACTATATGATAAAACTTAAGTGATGAAAATTGGTAAAGTGGATGATGTTCCAATATTTTTGAATGGTTGTTCTAAGGAGCAGGTTCTTCATTTCAGTTATCTGGGGTTTTGTTGCATATAATGACAATGTACAATATGAGATTTACAAGAGAATAGGTATAGCTTCTGGGACCTTCAAGGATCTGTGGAGATTCTAGAAAAATAGGCGTGTACATTTAAAGACTAAAATTAGGCTGTGTAATAGTTTAGTCCTTTCTAAGGCTTGTCAGAGTAATGAAACATGGACCCTTTATAAGCAGGTTAAAAGGTAACTTTTTTTTATAAGCAGGTTAAAAGGTAGGATTTTGTTCCTATAAGTTTGCAGTGTATCTTGGGTATTAGCTGATTTCACTATGTAAGTAATTACGAAATTAAACAAAGTAATCATAAACTTTGAGTAGCATCCTATGTAAGGAGCCCACTGCACTGGTTTGACCATGTTGCCTGCATGCAGAGCTATATTAGTGAATAGAGTTATGAAGAATGTACCTAAAAGCCTCAGAAAAAGATGTGATTCCTGGAATGCATTGGGTGGATAATGTTAAATAGGATCTAGCTTAGAATTGGGCTGCATTGGTTAAATGCAACACCTGTAGTTCAGGAAAGATGTGTTTGTAGAACTAAATTGCACAGTCTGGTTGGACCTCTATAGCAAATGAGTGCAAGTGAATGTGGCATTTTTGTCTTATTTAAATAGATGGTCATCCAATAAATTACCCTATATTTTATTTGTTCAATATGTTGCCCCATAATCAAACACACTGATATGTAAAAAACAGAGAATATTTGATCATGTTTATTCAGCCCACTCTTGCAGAGTCATATTTTATCCTCCCATTCATTGTTGAACAACTATATAGCACATCCAAACTATTGTTGCACAAAAAATGGAGAAACAGAATATATATATATTCTCTTATCATAAATACATTTGTTTTAGCAGTTAGTGCTTTCTAAGTACTGCAATTTTTTTCTGTTTGAATGAGTTCAGTAGCATTTTAACAACAACAACCACTTAGATTAAAACTTTTCTGCAGATTAACAGACCATTGTTTGGGTTATATTGTGATTGTTAAAGAAGTTTACATTTGAAAGATGTTGAGTTAGTGTTTTTTTTTGTGTGTGTCGTTTAGATAGAAAAAACTTAAGCTAATGTCATTATGAGGTTCAAAGATGCTAATGCATTATGTTCAGCATTTTCTGCTGTATGTGAATAAAATAAATTTAATTTTTGTAGTGTTTGAAGATGTTTACAATTATTCACTTTATTATAAGTCACTCACCATTAACATCTGGTATGAGGAAGTACACTGGTTGAGTCCAATTACCATTACCAGCCAAAGATGTTGCTCTTAATCTCAAAGAATAATTACCAGGCATAAGATCATTCAAAATATAGCCCATTTTTTTCTCATATTCTGACTGAGTAATACATACTGGTATTGGCTTGTACTAAAATAATTGGAAAATAATGTATTTTAAATCTTTACATCATTTATGTTATATTAACATTAAATATGCACTTTGTATATATTATATGTGAAAAATTATATTTCATAAAGAAAACATGCATGGAAATTAAAAAAATCAAATTATAATATCAAGGTTTATTTTTTGTATTGTTTGAAATGACAAAGGAAATAATTTTAAAATTAAACAAAAAATATAAGTAATTATTTGCTAAAATTTGATTATGGCTTATTAATAATGAGCATCAATACAACAATTACTCATTGAGAGATGACTCCAAAGTAAAAATACCTATGAAATCATGAAGGCAGTATTCATATGTCTGGCACCAAAACATTCAGTCTTTTGAGAACCACTGAGCCTCAAGATTTTGAATCAGGACTTGATACTTACTACCTGCATGCTATCCTTTTCGATTTCATAAGTAACTGTGTTATTCATTCATCTATCAGCGAGTTATTGGTATATTAATGTTCAGTAGAAATAATCTAGATTAACAGAATCAGCATTACTTTTCATTCAAAGTTACTAGTGGAAAAATTTGGTCAAATGACTGAAGACTGGATTGATAAATTCACCTTCTAAAGATTAAGGAAATATTACAGCTATAAATTAATGAACTTTTTTTCATTTGCCTATTTTTCTCCATAGTTTTATTGCAAACAAATTTCACAACAAATAAAATGTTACAGCAGAAAAAACTTCTCATTCAAGAAAAATTAATGAAAATCATCCTTAACCCTCTTATGTTCCAAGCTGGGTATACCATTTTCACTTTTCTGATTCTAGTGGCACAGAGTTGGTTTACTGTTTTGTACTGCAAGATTGTAATTTTATTTATTTTTTTTAACAGAAAGTGCCATTTTTTTCTAAATTTTTTGATAGGAATTTCAATTACACATTCAAAACTTTTTAATATAATATTTCACCTGTTGATTCTGCTTGAAAAAAAATTGATGATATGCTTAAATAAATATCCATAACTCATTACAATCATTGAATCAGGTGCCATTACAATCACTTATTTGGTATGTTCAGTGTCCCGGCAGCTAAGTTCTTTATTCATCCTGTCCCAAATTAGATTTTATGTCAGAATTATTATTAGAACTGTTGCTGTTCTTTTCTCCTTTTATTTTATCGATTCTTACTCATTTTAATGGAAAATTTACATTTATTAAAACTTGAATTTGAAGTCACTGTGAAGGCATGTATCTGCTTACTTGCTTTAAATTACAGCATTTTGCATTTAGGATTAACTTGTTATTTATTGATTTCTTTTATTAGTATTTCATTAGATATATAAGGTTTTTTATGAAAATATAACTTAGAAATTGTAACTGTCTGAAAAATCACCAGAAATGAAGTTTTTGTTCTGGAATGAAAGTGATGTGCTATTGCAGATTGTTTGCTACATTTTTAATATTGGAAAGTGCTTTAAAAATTAAGGCTTTTTTAAATTAAATCTTCAATTTTAATTACATAGCTACTTAGCTTCTCAAATATATTTAAATATATTCAGTTTTTTTAAAATATATAATTATTTATATATATACCCCAAAAGGGCCAAAACATTATGATCACCTGCCTAATATAATGTTGGTCCTCCACATGCTGCCAAAACAGCTCTTACATGGCAAGGCATGGAAGCTACAAGATTTCTAAAGGTATCTTGTGGTATCTGGTACCAATGTTACCAGCAGATCAGATATGCTGTTCCAACACAAACCAGAGATGCTTGATTGGATTGATGTCTGGGGAATTTTGAGGCCAGGGCAATACCTGGAAGTCTTCCTCATGTTCCATGAACCATTCTCGAACAATCCGGGCAGTGTGGCAAGGCACATTATTCTGCTGAAAGAAGGCACTACTAGACATATTACCATTGCCATGAAAGGATGTACCTGGGCTGCAATGATGTTTAGGTAGGTGGTAAATGTCAGAATTTCCTGCACATGAATGACTAGACCCAGGGTTTCCCAGCAGAACATTGCCCAAAGCATCACACTTCTTCCATTGACTTGTTTTTGTCCCATGGTGCATTCTAGTGCCAACATTTCTTCAGGTAAATGACACACATATACCCGGCCATCCACATGGTGCAACAGGAAATGAGATTCATCAGACCAGATGACCTACTTCCAACCATTCAAGGTCCAATTTTGATGCTTGTGTGCCCATTGTAGGCATTTTCACAGTGAACAGAGGTTAGCATGGGCACTCGGAGCAGCCTGTGGCTATGCATCCCCATTTTCAGCAGGGCTCAATGCACTATGTGTTGTGACACATTATTCCCATCACCATCACTGAAATTATAGGAGAGTTGAATCATGGTATTCATTCTGTTGGATCATACCATACAGGAAGCCTTCACTCATCTCTAGTATCGATGAGCCATGGTTGGTCCACACCTTACCACCACTTTGTGGTTTTTCCCTACTCGGACCACTTTTTGATGGTACTAACCACGGCTGACCGTGAGCACCCCACAAGCCTTGCCGTCTCGGAAGTGCTCTGACCTAGTCATCTGGCCATTAAAATTTGGACCTTTGTCAAACTCACTTAAGTCCACTGCCTTTCCCATCTGAAGAACAAGAATAACACTGATTAACAGAACTCAATATCAGGTGTTATTTATACTGTTTCATGACCTTCACACACGCAGTCATTTACCTGCAGTTGCTTTGATTTGCATAAAGACATGCTGGTCATAATGTTTTGGCTCTTTGGTGTATTATACAATAGATGTACCATCATGTTCCCAAAGCCAATTGCTTGCAAAAGTTACTCCTCTTCATTGATTCTGATGATGAAGAATTTCTTGGTTTTTCACCAAAAGAAGACAAAATATATCTGTTAGGTTGGAATTTAATGCAGGACCTTCAACTTCATCAGAATATCACAGAGAATAATTTTTTCAAGATTCTGATGTGGATAAAGTTTTTTGGGTTTTCCTAATGATTCAGGATCAGAGGACTTGAGTGAAGATAATGTGGATCCTACTCCATTAGTACACTGGAAAAATCTTTCTAAAGAAGAATCTTCAGTTTTTCCAGTACATAATGAGTTACAGCCCAATCATAACATTGGAAAAGCAAAAAACTCCTTAAATTTTTTCAAAATATTTTTAGCTGATGGAACATTTGAAAAGATTGCAGAGCAAACTGATATTTATGGTCAGGATTTGCTACACCAGCATGAAACTGATTCTCAAAGTCCCTTAGCAAGGGTAACTATACTGCTCACAAAAATTAGGGGATATTTCTTCGCTTCATATTCATTTTGAAATATCCCCTAATTTTTGTGATCAGTATAGATTCAGTGGAAAACTCACAACTGTTACAGAAATGAAAAGTTTTTTTGCTCTAGTACTTAACATGGACAGTATTAGAAAGCAGTCTACAGCAAAATACTGATTGACTGATTTTCTCGCACTCACTCCATTCCTTCCAAGCATCATGTCACACAACAGATTTGCCGTATTACTCCAATATCTACATTTCAGTGATAACAACACTGTGAGGCCAAAGAGGGTGAACCTGGCTGTAATCCTTTAGCTAAACTCGGAAATTTCCCTCCTGATATTACACAGCACTTTAAAGCAGCTTATATTCTAAACAGAGAAATATGTATTGATGAAGCAATAATTGGCTTTAAAGGAAGAATTTTTTAGGGTGTACAGTCCACAGTGGCCAGAAAAATTTGGCATAAAAATATATGTTTTGTGTGAGAGCAAAATAGCATATGCCTGGAATATAATTGTGTACACTAGAAGAAGTACAATTCAGCTGCAATCCAGCAGCACTGGACATGAACATGCTGTTGTTCTAAAATTGATGGACAGTTTACTCAACCAGGGTTTCCACGTGTGTATGGATCACTGGTATTCTTCTTCAGCCTTATATCAGGCATAATATGCAATGAAAATTCATGCAGAGGATACTATAATGCCAAACAGAAATGGTTTACCTAAAGCTGAGATAAAAAAGAGCTGCAAGAAAGGAGATATAATTTCATTTAGAAAAAAAGGCCACCTTTTGGTTTCAAAATGGCAAGACAAGAAAGATGTTTTGATGCTCAGCTCCTTTCATAATGATAAAATAACAGATATTAGGCAAAAGCATGGAACTAGAAGCAAGACCATTTCAAAACCAAAATGTGTTGTCAAATACAACATTGAAATGAGAGGAGTTCATCGTTCTGATCAATATTTGCAATATTATCCATTAAATCGCAAGAGCTTTAAATGGTGAAAAAAATATTTTTCCACTTTCTCAATACAGCTATTGTCAATCATATCTATTACACAAGCAACAAAACCCTCACATGACTCACCCAGTATTCAACTTCCACTTGTATGCCTACCTGCTAGACATTTTCCTAGTATGATCCCCCAGACCCAACAGAAGAAACAGCCAATGCAGAAAATGTGTAGTGTGTATAGCACAAAATACACACCATGTATAGTCCTTCCATTGGATCCTGACAGTTGGGGAAAATGGACTTTCCCAGTTTTAGGGTAGGCAGGCTTAAACATGAGTGCAGTCGGTGGGCTTCCCGTAGGGCTGTAGGGGGTAGCGTTAATCACCTTGTTGTTTATCACTGGGTAATCCTCTGTGGGGGAGTGAATGTGGGGAATGAAGAGAGCCAAAGTATAGTTTAGGCAGAATAAATGCAATTACTGTTTTTCCAAACAAACTTGCTCTGTTTATATCTTTTCAGGTTTCCCTATTCTTATCAGCTATAGTCACAGCCTTAAAGAAGAGGGATTATGTCCGAAATTTAAAACTGAAATATTTTCTGAAACTAGTTTGTTCTACGAAATATATATATATTTTTGTTAATATTGATACCATGCTGTATAAAAAAAATATTATCTAAATTAAAGTTTTTGGGAGAGTGATGAAACAGAATATCATTCCAATCTATAAATTCTGGACTTATTATCTTCTATTTTATTACTCTATCAAAAGTTTATGAATAAGATGTATATATATCAATATCTTAAAAAATATCTTATATAAATATATAATTTATATTATTAACCTTCTTAAGGAGGGTACTGTTGCATTCCCCTCATTAAAATAATATGAAAAACTCACGCTGAAGAAAAATAGACATTCATGCACTCTCCCATAAAAAACATTTTTTAAAGTAAAGAGGAATTTTTAATCATATTCAGAGGTATCGTAATGCACCAGGCTTGTAATCTGCAGCTCCCAGATTCGAGTCCCAGTGGGGTCAGCATTGAGATTTATCTCTGAAAAACTCCCTGCCCTCGGTCAGTAGGGGATACCCATGGGCTTGGAAAGGCTGCCGTCCATCGGATGGGATGTCTAGCTTGGTCCAATGAATGAGAGAACCATACCCTGTGCACATTAAAGAACATGCTGGCCTTGACAGGAGGCTACCATCTATCTCCTAACAGCTGTTCCAGTGGGTCCCCTCCCCCCTCCTCCAATTTCTGAGCCTTCGGGGTCCTTGTGACCTAGCCATTTAGCCAATTGTGCACCAAAAAGTGCTGTTCATAGGTAAAACAATCCAACCTAACTGAAATAATATAAGGACATTATTTTTCACTAAATAAATACATAATTACAGAAACTGAATGTTGCCAATTACATACAACAAATCAATTACAAAAAAAAAATACAAGAAACCTAAATTATAAGAATATCATATCGCCTCTGTCAAATATGAAAAGTTGGTTTTCATAGAAAATGTAATTGTTATTTTCTCTGTATCCTCTAATGGTGGATATTCGAAGGAATGTGTGATTCAGAAAATGCCAATCCTATTACTTCTTTAGTATTTATCTAACCTATAAAGATTATTTCTCAGAACAGAAGACCTCCTTTTCACCTTTCTGACCCAAGTGCTGGGTGGGGATTTAGCAGAGATAAATTTCAAAGCTGGCACAGTTGGGACACAAACTCCTGGGAAATGCAGATTATGAGCATAGTTTGCTACCGACTGGACTCAATTTGAAGGAAGAAAAAAAAATATATATATATACAGAAATGCTTGCTGCTAAACTATTTTATGATTTGTCCTATTATTGCCTATTGCACACACTAAAGAATTATAATTACTTTAAATTAAATTAAAATCTTAATGTTATTTGGAACAAAACCACTAGAAATACTTCTTAGGAACATGAATTTTTTTGAGTAACATCATTAAACATGCTAAAAGTGAGTCATTAATGAAAGAGAGAGGGGAAAAAAGGCAGAGGGTGCTGATTTTAATTGCTGAAGATTAATAAAAAGTCTTAAATCATAGTTTAAATTTCTACTATTTCTCATAATTATGAATAAAAAATAAGTAAAATGATAAATTTTTCCTTTGATTATAACTTTGAATAAAAGGGAACAATTTAATTTTACATTTCACTTATTTTTTATTCACAATTACGAAAAAAAAATTCCATTTAAATTATGACACTGCCTAGCCCAAATTTGTTTCTAGTGATGGTGATAAAGCTGACATGTATAGTCATAGCATATAGTAAAGAAGCATCATTCAATATAAAAACACAAATTACCTGTAGACATAGAATACAAGAAATAATTTGGCAGAAAAAACGAGCAAGGCGAAACTCCTTTTTTTTTTTGGCAATTCTGGTCTAGCCCCATCCCCGACTTCAGTTTTTTCATTTGAAATACTAATGCAGTACACTCTTGATTATCCAAGATCAGATTAACCAGAATGTTGAAAAAGCATAAATGCTTGCATGAAAATAATATTGCCAATGAAAATGCAGCCACTAAATTACGAAACGATAGTAAAAAAAATTCACGAAGAGAAACATTCGCCAAGTGACAAATGAAGGGTAAAAGAAAACTTCCTTCCTATCATATTTTAAATGAATAAAATAAGTCCATTTACAAAATTTATAAAAATGTTGAAATATTTGTACATTTTTTATGGATGGTGGATTAACCTGGAATTCTATTATCCGGGATTGTTGTTTTCCATTCATTATGGATAATCGCAAACTTGCTATATTAGAAACATTAAACTTGTGAAATCCAAAGTGAATGCACAGTATTCCCTGTTAAGAAACAATAATTAATAGATTCTGAAAAAAATTCATCGCCGCCACGGCGGGAATCGAACCCGCATCTCTCCAGACTCATGCCAGAGCGCGCTACCATTGCACCACGCGTCGGATTGCGCCACGCCGTGGCGGCGATGAATTTTTTTCAGAATCTATTAATTATTGTTTCTTAACAGGGAATACTGTGCATTCACTTTGGATTTCAATTATATATTTAACGCGGTAGCGTTAGCGACCTTCTCATTAACATCTGATAATCAAATGCAACGACTGTAAAATGTTGCATCTCCTTGAGTATAGATGGCGCTGTCTCAGTCACGTCTCAAGAAGAAAAACTTAAAAGGTCATATTCTGAAAATATTCGTTGTCCGACGCGTGGTGCAATGGTAGCGCGCTCTGGCATGAGTCTGGAGAGATGCGGGTTCGATTCCCGCCGTGGCGGCGATGAATTTTTTTCAGAATCTATTAATTATTGTTTCTTAACAGGGAATACTGTGCATTCACTTTGGATTTCAATTATATATTTAACGCGGTAGCGTTAGCAACCTTCTCATTAACATCTGATAATCAAATGCAACGACTGTAAAACGTTGCATCTCCTTGAGTATAGATGGCGCTGTCTCAGTCACGTCTCAAGAAGAAAAACTTAAAAGGTCATATTCTGAAAATATTCGTTGTCCGACGCGTGGTGCAATGGTAGCGCGCTCTGGCATGAGTCTGGAGAGATGCGGGTTCGATTCCCGCCGTGGCGGCGATGAATTTTTTTCAGAATCTATTAATTATTGTTTCTTAACAGGGAATACTGTGCATTCACTTTGGATTTCAATTATATATTTAACGCGGTAGCGTTAGCGACCTTCTCATTAACATCTGATAATCAAATGCAACGACTGTAAAACGTTGCATCTCCTTGAGTATAGATGGCGCTGTCTCAGTCACGTCTCAAGAAGAAAAACTTAAAAGGTCATATTCTGAAAATATTCGTTGTCCGACGCGTGGTGCAATGGTAGCGCGCTCTGGCATGAGTCTGGAGAGATGCGGGTTCGATTCCCGCCGTGGCGGCGATGAATTTTTTTCAGAATCTATTAATTATTGTTTCTTAACAGGGAATACTGTGCATTCACTTTGGATTTCAATTATATATTTAACGCGGTAGCGTTAGCGACCTTCTCATTAACATCTGATAATCAAATGCAACGACTGTAAAACGTTGCATCTCCTTGAGTATAGATGGCGCTGTCTCAGTCACGTCTCAAGAAGAAAAACTTAAAAGGTCATATTCTGAAAATATTCGTTGTCCGACGCGTGGTGCAATGGTAGCGCGCTCTGGCATGAGTCTGGAGAGATGCGGGTTCGATTCCCGCCGTGGCGGCGATGAATTTTTTTCAGAATCTATTAATTAAACTTGTGTGGTGTAGAGTAGAGGTTCTCAATGTGGGGTATGTGGTAAAATTTTTTGGGGTATGCTGTGAGAGCTCAAAATTCGCTAGATATAGTAACAAAGTAAAAATAGCCATTGTTATACTATAACTATAGTTTTATCTATCTATACAAGGGGTACGCCAGTTACATACACATTTCCATGGGGTACATGAAGCATAAAAGGTTGAGAACCACTGGTGTAGAGAATATTCCAGTTAAAATTTCAAACACAACCTCTCCCTCTTCTTCAAAAATTCTGACTATAGCTTATACCAAGGATTGGGAATCTTTTTTGGGTCAAAAGAGCAAAAAGAAAGGTAAACCTAAAAATTTCGACAGCTGCAAATTATAATCTTTATTGGGTCAAAAGCCATAACAGAAAAAAAGAAATCGCAATTATTTTATTAACAAAAATAAAACCTTAATGTATAATTTTAAAACAGTTATATTGAAGTGTATGCAAATATCTGTTAAAAATAATTATTAAAAAAATCTGCCATTCATCAGCGTGACTTTTGAATCTTTTCGAAAACTTATTCAAATTTGGAGTGTATTGAGAGCATTTGAAATCATCAGTGCTTTCAAACTATCGTCTTCCAATCTGCTTTGGTGTTTGTTTCTAAATGAAAATCATAAAAAAATTTCAGAGTTGAATGTTGAACTAAAAACCATCCAGGATTGAGGGCTCGATAGGCCTGGCATTCCAGCATCAGAGACTTAACAACAACAACCAAAAAACCACATAAAAGGTATATGAAAAAGAGAGAAGAAATATGTAAAAGAAAAATGTAGTAAGAAGCAATCAAAAGTGCAGAATTTCTCATTACATCAAAAAAAGCTGTACTATTTATTTTTAGTGTATGTGCTCAAAGAAAAAAAAAATTTGTCCAAAGTTGACCAAAATCTGAATTGTCAAATTGCACTTACTGGGCTACTGCAAAATTAGTTTAACAAGAAAATATCATACTGATCTCAAATAAAATTGAAAATGAGCTCACATTGTATGAATCTGCTGGTTTGTACTCTATATGATATGAAACTATCAAGCCATTTGGGTCTTCTGGTTGATCCCATTTAATTAAGACAGTTCCCATTGTCAGGTTTTCACAATTAATGATTAATGTTCTGCCATCTATATCATCAGCACCTCCTGTAAAATGAAAATAGTTTAATTCATCAGTGACATACTAGTTAATACTGAGTAAAAACAGTGTGCAATGAAAAAAAATTTCCAATATAACATAATTAACTTGACTTTGATTCCTTCATTGTTTTCTCAGTTTAACAACAATGTTTACAAGTAAAAGTGATATAAAACTTGCATTTTGCTTTAATTGCTTTGAATTTAACACATCAGTAGACTATCTGGATTTAAACTATCAAATGAATTGTATTAAAATAACTTAAAATTCTCTGTCGTTGAGCAATAAAATTTTTAAGTTTATCCTTCAAACTATCTGCTTGTTAAAAGTTTTTAGGAAAAAACTCAGAAGCTTTTCGGTGCAAAGACAGCGCTCCGTCTTCAATGAAGTGATGCTATGTGGTGACGTTAGGCCTATTTAGACAAAGAGCCTCTTTCCACATGTCATGAAAGGCGATTCCAGTGTCTCAGTTGCAGGTGGGGATGGACGAAGTCATGATTTCAATAGCCTCGCAGACTATGGTTCCGTAGAAAGTGGACACATGGTGCAAGCAGTGTGGCATGCTCCCAGTCTATTGTTGCAGTGTGTTGTACTGCTAACTCGGCAGTGGCTGTTGTTAGCTTCTTTTGACTGATATCAGTTTGGTGCTCAGTGAACCTCTCTTGTAAAGAGTGAATGGTTTTGCCGATGTAGTAAACAACAGAATTATCTGGCAAATGATGAAATCGTTATACACCTGATTTTTGAAGTAGGCTAAATTTGCCCCTGTCCCTTTTGATTAATTTCTTCAAATTTGGAGCTGGGCTGAAAACAATTTGATATTTTAGGCTCTGAGTAATTTGTGGACTGATTCACAAATGATAGGAACATAAGAAATAGGTCCTGCAAAAGTTGTACGTTCGTGTCCTATGTGAGTCAGTCCGCAAATTACTCAGAGCCCAGAATATCAAAATTGTTTTCTGCCCAGCTCCAAATTTGAAGAAATTAATCAAAAGAAACAGGGACAAATCTAGCCTACTTCAAAAATTGGGCATATACCGATTTCCCCTACATTTGCCGGATAATTCCATTGTTTACTACATCAGCAAAACAATACGCTCTTTACGAGAGAGGTTCACTGAGCACCAAACTGATGTCAGCCAAAAGAAGCTAACGATGGCTGCCGCCAAGCTAGCAGTACAACATATGGCAACAATAGACTGGGAGCACACCACACTACTTGCACGTGTGTCCACTTTCTACGGAACCATAGTCTGCGAGGCTATTGAAATCATGACCTCATCCATCCCCACCTGCAACTGAGATACTGGAATCTCCCTTCACAACATGTGGAAAGAAGCTCTGTCTAAACAGACCTAACGTCACCAAATGGCATCATTTCACTGAAGACGGAGCGCTGTCTTTGCTCCGAAAAGCTTTTGAGTTTTCTCCTAAAAACCTTTAACATGTAAAAAATAGTTTGAAGGATAAACTTTAAAATTTTATTGCTCAATGACAGAGAATTTTAAGTTATTTTAATTAATTTCTGAGCAAGAAGGTCTTTTTAATTGTGTACTTAAATGAATTGTACCTTCATCCTTCCACCACTTAGCATATGGAGAAGGGTGTTACAGTATTATAAGCTGAATCATAGTGAATACTGTCTAAAGGCAAACAGTTGGTTAAATTTAGGAATTGTTCTTTGGCCTTTTCTCCCGGGGTTAGCTTTTATACTGACAATATAAATGTTTGATAAGTAACCAAGAAAAAACATTGCACTCTACAAAAAATGACATTGCTATTGTCATGCACATATTTCTTTTGAAACATGGGTCTGATATGCTTGAACCCTTTTGCCCATGCAATTTTTCTTTCCATCATTTTTATTTCCTCTTTCCCTTTTCAACTTCATGTATTTGATTGAGGTGACCCCTGCAGGCAGGTTTTCAAGAATATCAGAAATTTCTGAAAAACAGTCATATCAGCCCACTTCTCTGAAGAAGCTCAAAGCCTTTGATTGGTGAATCTGGTGGCTCACACCACTCTGTTGAGTCAATGGGATGATACCATGACTTAACTGCTGGCTATCACACTGAAGAAAGCGAAGTGCACTCAGAAATCGAAAAATCCTTCTGACTGTTGTTTTCATAGGGATAAAATGTGCTTTGTCCTGCAGCATACTCATGAAAGATCAGTGACTTCATGCAGTTCCCACAAGTGCCTAGGACTCGACTGCATTGTTAATACTATTTGATGATATAAAGCTCTCCCTCTAAAAGCAACTAGAAACAAAAGGAGAATACAGTGCTCTATCACTAAAGTTGGTCACCGAATTGTTGGAGGCAAGAGTGAGCTTGGAACTTCCCCTTGTAGAATTAGGTAAAGCCCACCTCCAGCTTATATTGTTAGGGAGCTTTTTTGCCAATTGACTTAAGCCACACTAGACAAACTATGGCCATTTGCCTTGTTACTACCTGTAAATTGAAAAGTATCTTTATGTGAACTTGATGTATATTATCAATATATATAGACACTCAAGGGCTAGATCATTATGACCACCCATCTCCATGAGTGGATGCATCCAGCTGCATGGGAGGGCATGTTAGTTCATCAGCATGAAGCCCATGCAATGGGAAAAGGGAAGGACTTGTCAGAGTTTGAATGGATAATGATTATCATCGTGAGGAAATCAGGAGCCAGCATCTCAGAAACCACAGGCATTGTTGGTTGTTCAAGGGCCCCTACTGTAGTGAAGATGTGGCGGGAATGGTCAAAAAAGGGACACACACCACCCAAAGAACCAGAAAGGGGAGATCACTACATGTTGACAGCTGAGATGAATGCCAGTTGGCATATGCTGTCCAGGACAACAGATGGACCATGATCCTTCAGTTAGCAGCATACCACAACCAGGATGCACAGAGAAATGTTTTTGAGCACACAATCCAGCAGATGCTTTTGTGGAAAGGCACAGTCCATTCACGCACTCGTGTTGACTGACTATAACTGACAGCTCTGCCTGCTGTGGATACAAGAGCACTGTGACTGATATTGGATGACTGGAAAAAGAGTTTATTTTGCTTTTTTTATATATATATCCCATGTTTTTTACGTCTTGTTTCTACACTTGATGCGGTTTATCTCCAACTATAAATTCACAGTGTATGTATTATACTTTATTAAAATCTCTAAAATACTGTATAAGGTTAAAAACACAGTGATACAGTGTTATAG
This sequence comes from Ryuthela nishihirai, assembly GCA_038380435.1. Lineage (NCBI taxonomy): Eukaryota > Metazoa > Arthropoda > Arachnida > Araneae > Heptathelidae > Ryuthela > Ryuthela nishihirai. The sequence goes on from JAWZYU010000007.1 coordinate 6,067,586, forward strand.
AGATTTTAATAAAGATGTTTATATCATTTATTATTGTTGATTTCCACCATTTGTAGCTTTTGCTTTTGTTGCTACTTTTTAACTTTTAGTTGTGGGTTCCATGTCTTTTAGCTTTTCAAACTTTTGTATGGCACATTATAGCCTTAGCTGCTAATGAATCATAAAACCCTAAAAACCAAACAACCAAATATGGCTCAATATTTGGTTGTTTGAGCATATATGTATGTTCACCATCATTTTATTCCCAAAACACATTTTAGTTAAGATTTTGCTCTTATTGAAATTGGGGCTATGGGATTTCCCTCAGCACTACACAATTCATAAACCCAAAGTAACACAATACCCTTTTCTTATATTCACTCCAAAGTCTACCCTCCCCATAACAGTGCTGGGGTTAGGCATGACACTATTATGGGATCAATCGATTTCAAAATAAAGGCATGACATCAGGGTTAAGCAATTTTTTTTTAATTTTTGAGCAATATCAAATTTATTTTCAATGTGAGGGTAGAATTTTTTTACACACCATTTTCTTTTTCAATTTTTATGACTGAAATATTAGTATAGGCTATAAACAATAAGTAATTTATTTAAATAGTTACAAGTGAACACAGTGAGCAATAACAAATAACAGATTTATTTCACAATTATCACTGTTAGGAGATTTATGTTTCCTGTGTTGCTGCAGAGATGCTAAATGATTTGATGGTAATAGTTTGTTTTAGGTGCTGTGCAGTTAAAGGTTTAGGTATATTTACCACTATAGGAGGATAATCTTTGGCTGGTACACTCATCATAGTTGCTGCCAAGGCTTACGCTCAGTTGCTGTGGTGCTCTAGTTGTCATGCTCGACAGCAACTAGGGCGAGTGTACCAGCCACCAACCAAGGATTATCCTCCCTTAGTGGTAAATATACCTAAGCCTTTAACTGCACAACCCCTAAAACGAACTATTACCATCGAATCATTTAGCATCTCTGATGCAACACAAGACATAAATCTTCTAACAGTGATAATTGTGAAATAAATCTGTTAAGTACTTTATTGTTTTCAACTTTTTTTCATTGAATCTGTATAGCTTTATTTTATCTCTCTCAACAAATTTAGGTATACCTTCCTAATATTTGGTTGCAAAATCTTCCAGTAGCCAATACATACAAATAACAATATGCTACCTGTAGATTTTCCATTTCAAGTTTTAGGATCTTGTGGTCTAGCCATTCAGCTGTGCAGAAAGTGTGGGAGAGGGTATGTGCAATGAGTGCATTGCACCTGTAGTACACCCAACAGTAAGGTGTAATAAGAAAAAAAAGTATATTTTATTCTTATAAATTTGTAAATTGTTTCTCCTTTTAGCTGTTTAAAAAAAAAACAAGCTATTGTTTTCACTTTGTCACAATCTGTATGTCGATATTAAACTTTCTCATTAATTACATATATTGTGAAACTTTAAATGATGCCAATCTTTGGTTTCAAAAGTCAGGTGATAAAATATTAAAATTTAATTTTTAATACTATATTATTAAAAACATTGGGATAATTTACTAGTGCATTTTAGCCTTCTCGCATTTGTGTCGGATTTGATCATTCGGATTGAACCTATGGTAACTCAGAAAGGATCTTTATTTAATACTGAAGGGTACAATAGGCTTATTTTAAATCTGGAACAAACATCATGGGATTATTTTGTATTTAAACAAAATAAATTTACAACTAGATGAAAAATCAACAGAAGAATCATGATAAAAAATAATTACTAAATTATTTGTTGATAAAAATTATTATACATATAAAAAATTTTGAGGGGTTGGATTGATATGAGTGAATTATTCCTATCCACATTTTCTGAATTTCCACTATTATAGATTGTTAAAATTATAAAATGAAATACTTTATTATGTTTGAAAATGAGCATTCCATATTTGCTACAGATGACTGAGAGTCTTTTTTATCATACTTCCGCAAAAAAAAAAGTGATAAAAAAGTGAAAGAGTGCAGGGTGGAGGGTATAATTATAAGTTATTGTGCCTGCTCAAAAGTCATGAAATAAAATTTTAAAATACCTATACCTTACTAAAATATATCCCATCTCTGAGAGATTTTGTGTTGCACAAACCACTGTGTAAGGTTCCTTTTCTGGCAGCTGAAATGAATTCAAACAAGGTGCATCTCAAATGCTCATCCAAATTCAAATAAATGTTCAGTCAAACTGAACAGGCTATGCAAAGGGTGAGCCAACCATTTAGTCACCTCTACTTTATTCCAAAAAAATTTCAAATTGAAGATGGAACAAGAAAATGATCCTGAAACTGGCTGTGTGTGACTTGTTTCCCAAGAACTACAACAGAGAAGGCTAGCAGAAAGCAGCACCCAGAGGAATGGGTTGCATTTTTTGCCTCTAAGCAGTGCTTTTTTTGCACACAATGGGCTAAATGGTCAAGCCACAAGGAACCAAGAGCTCAGAGTTGGGTAGAGGAAGGTGACCCATTGGTCAGCTGTTAGGAGACAGATGGAAGTCTCATTTCAAGGCAATATTCATATATCACGATCATTTCAAGGCAACTATACCAACTCATTATATCAGTCTGTAAACTTTCACCAGCTAACAATGAATTTATCCTTTAACCACATTCCATATGTTCAAAAACTGATGACTATCACAACACATACAGTATGATAACTTTCATCGCAGTTTTGCCAACTGAGAATAGTCAATTAGCTTGCAACATATTCAATCAATCTAGAACCAGTTATAATGCCATTATGTGCCTTGCAGCATACTTATTTTTGGATCACCCCTCATATAATGCAGTTTAGTAAAATATTAGTTTGTTGTGTGAAGCTACTGTGTTACATTAAAACCTATATAGGAACTCATACCAGAAGCCAGAAACAAAAATTATTTTTTCATTTTCAATGTATAGGACAGATAAGAATCCTAGAAGCTACTCCTAACTTTTTTACAGGCCTTCTCATACAAGGGCATGCTCTACTATGACCGAAGTCACTGCTGACCATTGCCTCAGTTAGAGCTAACACAACACACAAAGTTCGTCTTTCTGAAACAGTTGCTAGCTTCCTAACCACTACATAAGGCTTTATATATATTATACAACTGAGATCACATATAAAGTTTAAAAAATATTAAAATTAGCCAATAATTTCATACATTTATTTGTACTTTAAAATGCATTTATATTGCACATTTTATTAGAAATAAATATTTTAGGAAAATCTTACCAAGAGGTGATGTTCTCACTGTTGTTATGGCCTGTGTGCTACATTCATTAGCTTCAGGATCTAAATCAGCAGGATCCTGACAAGCTCGAACCTGAAATTATAAAAGTAAATCTGTTGTGCATAGCTATACCATATCACCTAAAATTTCATGTCTTTTTTTAAGTATACTGTACATAGAAGGATCCTAGAAATTACTCGTATTTTGTAAAGTCTTCTAATACGAGGACATGCCCTACTAAGACTGAAATCACTCTTCACCACAGCCTCAGTTTGAACTAAAATAACACACAAAATTTGCTTCCTGTAATAGTAGCTAGCTCCCTAACCACTATGACATTTATTTAAGGCTAAATGCTGACTTACTGACTTTTATGGAGAGGGGTTGGCTAAAGTCTTCTAATACGAGGACATGCCCTACTAAGACTGAAATCACTCTTCACCACAGCCTCAGTTTGAACTAAAATAACACACAAAATTTGCTTCCTGTAATAGTAGCTAGCTCCCTAACCACTATGACATTTATTTAAGGCTAAATGCTGACTTACTGACTTTTATGGAGAGGGGTTGGCTCAATCGATAGTGCACCAGACTCATAATCTGCAGTTCCCAGGTTCAACTCCTGCCTGGGCCAGTGTTGAGATTTATTTCCACAAAACTCCCCACCTGTCAGATAAGCCATTAAGCCATGACCCACTGTGTGGGAAAGCCATACCCTGTGCATGTTAAAGAACAAACTGGATGGCCTTGATGGGAGGCTTCCATATGTTTCCTAAGAGCTGTCCAGTGGGCCCCTTCCCCCCAACCTTCACTGAGCCCTCAAGGTTCTTCTGACCTGGCCAATTAACCCATTGTATGCAAAACAAGTGCCACTAAGAGGTAAAACAAACCAAATGCCTTTTATTTAATAACTTTGTTGAGTACTGTGAAAAGGATTAAGATGCAGTTATTTACTACAGAACACCAGGAATCAATAAGATTCAATGTTAAATGTGGTTAGAAGAACCACTTTCCAGTTGACCAGAAGCTTTTGACAACTCTAATATTCAGATACACAGTTGTATCAGAATAATATAACCACCTACCATACATATATTATGGCAGGTGGTCATATTATTCTGATATGACTGTGTATAATCTGAGTGAAATGACACATAAGCAAAATGCATTACTTTTAATAAGAGTTTGCCAACTGGGTATCCCATTAAGCAGTGATGCTATACTCAAGCCAGGAGTGGCTTAAGGATCTCTAGATGCTGGCAGTTCTCAGTTATGATAAAGTCCTCTCTACTAAGAAGGCCAGTCTCACGTTCAAAAAAGGGGCCCAGCAGTCCCATGAGCCTTTTGTCTCACTTGTTCTCATTGGCCACAATGTAGTGCTGTGGCAGCATTTTTGAATTTTTCAACTTTTGTGGTAGATATATACACTGGTTTCCATAAATTAAGGAAACTCCCTATGTTAAGTCAATGGGAAGCTAACATCAAAGTTCTATAACTTCGAAAATAAGTTTTTTGTTTTGAAAAATGTGATTGCAGATAAAGATCTCAATCAAATAAATCAATATCACGATTTTCAACAATATTCGTTCAGTATTTAAGGAGTTATGGAAGTTTGAATATTTAGTGATAACAATGCTAGCCATAAAAATTGTCTCCTTTTCTCTTTAGCTTGGTTATTGCTTATGTTATGCGAAATTCACTTCAAGGGAAAGATTTTGGCCTTAAATGGACTGGAGATACAAAAATTTCTGATTTAGATTATGCTGATGATTTAGCCCTTTTGGCAAATGATATTGATGAGATGAACTCTTTCATTCGAGCTGTTGATGAAACTGGTAGTAGAGTAGGTTTGGTTATAAACAGAGAGAAAACTAAAGTGATGAAAATTGGTCAAGCAGGCTGTGATTCAGTTAATCTGAATGGTTGCAGTCTTGAGCAGGTGTCACAATTTAATTATCTTGCGAGCTATGTAACAGATAATGGTGATGTGCAGCATGAGATTAACAGATGAATAGGGATTGCTGCCGGGACTTTTAAGAATCTATGGAGAGTGTGGAGAAATAGGCGTATACACCTAAAGACTAAAATTAGACTGTATAATAGTTTGGTTCTTTCTAGGGTTAGTTATGGTAGTGAAACTTGGACACTTTGTAAACAAGATAACAGGAAACTATATGCTTTTGATTCCAGATGCTTATGCAGTATCTTGGGCATTAGGTGGTTCAACTTTGTAACTAATGATGAGGTTAGGCAAAGGAGTTTGCAACCTCCTTTAAGCAGCATATTGTGCAGAGAGAGATTCCGTTGGTTTGGCCATGTTGCCCGTAAGGATAACTATAGATTGGCGAATAGGGTTATGAACAGTGTGCCTAAAGGCCTCAGAAAGAAGGGGAGACCCAGGTTGCGGTGGGCTGACAATGTCAAACAGGACCTTGTTAGAATTGGTGTGCAGTGGCCAGATGCAGATGTAGCAGATGTAGCTCAGGATAGACTTGCTTGGAGAACTAAATTGCATGGTCTGGTTGGACCTCCATAGCCCATGACTGCTTGAGGATGATGATGATGATGATGAATAAGTATTATATCAAAGTGTTTAATAAAATAAGTTTGTATCTTAGAATGCTGCATAAAGAATTCTTTCACTCTTCTTCAGTTTTGTATAAGTTTCTTCAGACTGGCATTGCTGTTGTTAAATATTTTATTGTAATATATTCTTTGTTAGGCCTAACTACCATGACTCAACTCGGCTGTACCATATGCTTGGTTGCAACAGCAACTATCACTCTGGCTATGGAAAATACTCTTTTATGTGAAGTGATGTTTTGTGAAAATCATTTCCATCAGAATTTCATCATCGCTTTCAAGAACTCCCAAGGTAAATGAAATTTTGAAAAATTTAATAGGTAAGTGATTTGGCTTTACAGTTGAAATCTCAGTGATATCTGAATGATAAAATTATTTGGTGTATAGTTGGCATTCACTGATATTTTAGTGGTAAAATGATTTGGTTTATAGCTGATATTTCACTGATATTTTGGTGCTAAAATTATTTGATTTAGAGTTGACATTCGCCGATTATTTTAGTGGTAAAATGATTTGGTTTATAGTTACCTTTCACTGATATTTAAGTGATTTAGTTTAAAATTGACATTCGCTGAGATTTTAGTGTTAAATTGATTTGGTTCATAGCTGATATTTAAGTGGTAAAATGGTTCACATTCATTTGTTGTTGTGATGCCTCTCATTCACTTTCACTTTACCTTAACCAGTTTTGCTTAATTTATGTTATATTTATCATTTTGGGGATTTGTATTTCATTTTTGGCATCACAGCACTCATTTCCAAGAGTTAGGAGTTTCAAATGAAAGAACTTTCAATTGTCACCCACTAAAGCGCGTGCACAAGGACACGCCCACTTTTGCATCATAGCTTGCGCAGCTTGTCAATTTATGCAAATGTCTTTCCCGGCATGCAACATGACACGTGCAGGCTTTGTACCTCTAGTTATAATGTGGTGACATGCAAGTCACAGTTAGCACAAGTAGAATTAGTGTAGCACGAAGTAGCACAGAAGATAGTAGAGTAGAAGAGCACAGCACAGTTTAGAGATCAGTTTTAGTTTGGAGTTTGTTGAAGATGTTTGTAGTAAGAAATGATGTAGTATCTTCTTTATTGAAGTTTTGGTGAGTGCTTTTTGGAAATAAATTGTTTGTTATTTAAACCTTTTGAATCTTTACTAATTTTTTTTTCTCTTGAGCAACGTTAGTTTGTTTTGATTAGTATTAACATAAAATGACAATCATTTAATATTTTTGAATTCTTACTCATTAACGCTCACTGGTATTTTGAACCCTAATTAAACTTTATTTTTTGGCAATTTTTTAATTATTGCCTGGTGCCAGACTCAGCTATCTGGAGCATGAAAATAATTGGATCAGACAAAGGGTCCAAATTTTAAAAGTATTTCATTTCTTTGGAGTGTTACATACTTTATATTTTACTGATATTTTAGTGGTAAAATGATTTGGTTTACATTTCACATTTTGCTGATATTTAATCGGTAAAAATGATTTGGTTTATAGTTCATATTTCGCTTATATTTAAATGGTAAAAATGACTTTGACATTCGCTGATATTTTAGTGCTAAATTGATTTAGATTAGAGTTGACATACCACTGATATTTCAGTGGTAAAGTAATTAGACTTTAGATCACTGGCATTTCATTAGTACTTAGAGTGATAATGTATATGCCATTAAATGTAATTGAAAATTATAAATAGTTGGGTTTTTTTGTCAGCCTAATTTGATACGTTACTAAAAACTAAAATTTATATGAGGGATGAGCAGTCTAATTATGACAAGGCAAAGATGTCAATTACTGACATGTTTTGTGCCACATTGATACAAAATGTTTTAGGTTGTATGGGGTTTCCCATTCATATTAAATAGAAGGATCTCATGCATGTATAATATACATTACCAAAACAATTCAATTTTTAATAAAAACCTTCAAAATTTATTTTTAAATATTATTTTAGATCATTTGCATGATTAAAATTTAAACACTGTAGATAAGGATTCTCCATTTATACAGAGAATAATAATCAATCAATATATGATAATGGTTGTTGACTTTTACTTCAGTAATTCCATTTAATTGCTAAATTTATTTTTGAATTTTATAGTGATCATGTGCATCATACACGTTGTTACTCTTTGAATAAAAATACAATTTTACTGCAATATAAAATCCTAATCCATTTTAAATTAATTCACTCTTCTATTGTTATATATGCATAATGTGATAGGTAAATACAGCAGCTAAATAAAACATTACTGAATCTCAAAGTTAAGGATTAACATTGCAGTACAGATCTGAAGAAATATTTCCCACATTTCTTTAGGGCAAAGAATGATAAATATGCTAAGAAAAGATATTCTCCTTATAAGACAACTATTGCACTCTGAAAAATAATACTGATGTAGTCTAAATTTTATCAAATTTTGTATTGTAGAAAAAAATTTTTAAGGCAGATTTGAAAAGTATGTATACTTGTATTAATACTTGAACAGTTTAGGCAGTTTTGAAAAGTATGTATACTTGTATTAATACTTGATACAGTATTAATACTTGAACAATTTAGGATGATACATACTCTTTAACGATTCATGAAAATAATGAAATCACACATTTTCAAGTATTGCAACATGTGTTACTTAGGTAATTGAGGAAAATATTTTTGATACATCATTTTAGTAAAAGATCACTTTTGGGAATTTAATAAAAGACCAGAATGGGAAGAAATATTGTTTCCTATTATCTTTTATTCTTTTTTGTATCCTAGATTTGATGTTAAAAATGCTGGAGAACATTTTGTACAAAGCAGAGTATAAGTGTTTAATGAATATTTGTAGTGGTAGCGATTTTTCATGAATAAAAAAAAATATGCAAGGTTTGATTATTCAATAATTAATCATTCTGGAAAAAATAAAAAATAATTAAATTTTTGAAATGACATAAGTGAAGAATTGCTTTTGGCATATTGGTAAATATGCCTTATGCTTATAACATTAGATTGGCTTTAAATATTAAAAATTTAAGGGTGAAAGATGGAATATACAGCATTATTCAGTTCTGATCAGTCCATGTATTGTGTGGAAAATTATATGCAATAATTAAGTTCAGCACTATTGTAAATCTCAAAAAAAAATTGCAATCGCCCTGTTTTGTTCCTGGAACTGAGAGCCTCTTTTTACTAAGTAACACACTGTCACGTGACATATAGCCTTCTCCGTAGAGAGGGCTTTGACTATGACTACTCACCCACCTACACATACACACACTTCAGCATAGAGAATGTATTTAAAAACCAACATTAAAATAAAGTTTGATATAAATTTTACTTTATTAAACTATATTTAAAATAATTAAATTATGCTCTTAGAAGTGTGATAAATTGAAATTTAGATGATCAGTAATATTAGGATTACCCTTGATATAAGCCTGTATGAATCCTCCTCTAGTCTTGGACCTAGATGAACACCACCCTTATACATTACTGGCTCTAGCTATGATTACTCTTCAATGAAATAATTGAAAAAAATTAAAATAGTTAAAGACATATCTGTAATATTAATATCATTAGTGTCTTTCTTTCAACCTAATGACAACACCCATCAAGAAGAAACCCTTGACAATGCATTCAATGGATTGTCCAGACACAATGTGACCTGCTATCAATTGCAATTTGAAACTCACCATGGTGTGGAGGGTTCCTGTAGTAGAGCAATGCTGTTCAGTTGCTCCCCTAAGCTGCCAAAGGCCATCCATCTTAACTTCAACTACTGTTCACTAAGATCCACTAAAGTGAAATTTCGTCACTCAGGCATTTTGCCCTGAGAAGAAATACTCCAGTCAGTGGCATTTTGTCCTGAGTTGAACTCAATTCTCCAGAATACATGCCAAGTGTTTAAGACCATAAATGCCATGTATTCAGGAGATGCAAGTTCGAGTCTCACTCAGGGTGAAACTTGTTTTTTCAGCAAATATATTTTTTAAGTCTCTGTTTGCAAGGTAATAGGCGCCTTTACTATTGATTTCATCTGAAATCTATATATATATATACATTCAGCAGTGGTGCATTCTCTGGGAATGCCCAATAAATATTGAGAAACCTGTATATCTGGTCCATGTTCTATTGAATGTATTTGTGATGATAATCATCCAAACACGTAGAATTGGCAGGCAAAATACCAGTTATTCAGTAATAAAGTATCAGAGGAAATATAATGCTGTGAGAGCATGAGTGACAAATATTACTTCTATCACATGAAGCAGCTCAGCTTGGCTGTCCAATTCCTGATATAGATGGTGCCATGGCGAATCAACAAAAAATGCAAGAATGCTTATATGTCACATTGTTGAAGAAATGGCTATTTCTGCTGGTCTAATGGTTATGATGCCTGGCATGCTTCTGGGAGAAGTGGGTTTAAATCCCACTCAAAAAAGCCAATTTTTTTCAACTAATTATTTCAAGTACCAGTTATTTAATTTGAAATATATATATATTGTGATAAAAACTTAATAGAGTTAATATTTTTAATTCACTGCTTATAAAATATGTAATTATATGTGACATAATATTAGATGGGTCAAAACAACTTAATACACACAAAAATTAATTTCTTATATCTTAACCTTCTAAATTTTTTATTGTCCTTAGAATTTCATGGGGATGGCCTTGGAACAATGCCCCACTTATCCACGTCCTAGTTACATGCCTGCAAAGTAGACAGCTGAAACTATACAGAGCTTATGTTACAAAGTCATCTCAGTAGATTCTCGATTTATCATCTTATATGTAGTTTCATAGAAAAAAATGCAAAAATATGTAACTTTACACTGCTACGTTTTTGGACCATATATATTATGTTTCTAATTGTAGGTTTGGTGCTTGAAAATTCTGATCATTGGAAACGCAGATGGGTCAACTCATGCTAAACAAGACTGTCAGTGGCTGTCATGTTTCAAAATTTCATGAAAAACTTCGAAAGAGTATATAACGATGAAAATGTAACCCTAAAATTTGCAGCTGAGAGCCAAATAGAGGTTCTTTGAGGGCCTTTTCAAAATGGTATTAAGACAGGCCAAATACAGAATCTTTTAAAAATAAAATATGTAAGAAAGTAAGTGAAAGATCTTGAAATGTACATTTGGCCATTTTAGGCCAATTCTAGCAAGGTCCTGTTTGACATTGTCTGCCCATCACATCCTAGGTCTCCCCCTTTTCCTGATACCTTTAGGTACACTGTTCATAATCCTCTTTGCCAATCTACATCTATGCATACAGACAACATGGCCAAACCAATGCAGTCTCTCTCAGCACAATATGCTGCTCAAAGGAGGTTGATGACTCCTTCTTCTAACCTCATCATTACTTACAAAGTCAAACCACTTAATGCCCAAGATACTGCGTAAGCATCTAGAATCAAAGGCATCAAGTTTCTTGTTATCCTGCTTACAAAGGGTCATGTTTTGCTACCATAACTAACCTTAGAAAGGACCAAACTATTGTACAACCTAATTTTAGTCTTTAGGTGTATACTCCTATTTTTCCATACTCTCCATAAATTCTTAAAAGTCCCAGCAGCAATCCCTATTCTTCGATTTATCATACCACGCATCACCAATATCTGTTACATAGCTCCCAAGATAATTAAACTGACACTTACTCAAGAGTACAGCCATTCATAGCAACTGAAGCACCATCTACCTGACCAATTTTCATCACTTTAGTTTTTTCTCTGTTTATCACCAAACCTACTCTATTACCAGTCTCATCAACAGCCCTAATGAACGAATTCATCTCATCAATATCATTAGCCTACAGGACCAAATCATCTGCATAATCTAAATTAGAAATTTTGAAATCCCTAGACCATTTAAGGCCAAAATCTTTCCCTTGTAAAGAATTTCACATTACATAATCAATAACTAAAGAAAAGGAGATAAAATGCACCCTTGTCTAACTCCACCAGCAATGCTAAACCAATTGCTGCAAGATGTACCAACTCTCACACACGATTCAGTGTTATTATAGTGAGCTCTCATTACACTAACTAACTTATCAGGTATTCCAAATGATCTAACAATCAACCATAAATTATGTCGATCAACAGAGTCAAAAGCCTTTTTGAAATCTATAAAGCTAGCAACCACAGGTTTCTGAAACTCTAAACATTTCTCAAAAATCTGCCTAAGTGAAAATATTTGATCCATATACCCCTACCACTTCTGAATCCACACTGTTCATCACACAGTTGTCCATCGATCAAATTCTTAATTCTATTAAGTATAATCATGCAAAGAACCTTACCTGGAACAGAAAGTAAACTAATTCCCCTATAATTATCACAAGAACTGCGATCACTTTTTTTTAAAATTGGGACAATGATAACTCTAGTAAAACCCTTAGGAACAACACCTTTATCTTAAAAAATATTCAAAATTTCAGTCAGCCATGTGGCAACAGAAGTGTTCCCAGCTCTAAGCATTTCAGTGGTGATTTCATTCACCCCTGGGGATTTATGCAATTTTAATTTAGAGATAGGCAACGCGACTTCGGAATGTGATATAGGGCCATCATAAAAGCAATAATGCATCTATCCTCATTACAAACAATGGGAGTAGAAATAAGCACATTATTTAGAACAACTCTGAAATGTTCAGCCCACCTAGCCATCACAGAATCCTCACCTTCAACCACCTTGCCATATTTATCCCTCAATCCCTGTGTACCTGTTTCTTCCCACATAAAACATTAACAATCTGGTACAACCCCTTGCTGTTGTGCTGTCTAATTGTTTCCTCTGCTTTGTAAGCCAAAGATTCTTATCAGCTGTTAACTGATCTTTTACATGTTCATTAAGCTCGTTGTAATGCCTTCTGTTGATTCATATTAATCCTGCACTTCCTTCTTTCAGAAATAAGTTCCATAGCATTATCATTCAAATAATTTTGTTTCTTCTGTTCCCTTTTACCCAAAAGAGTACTGTTGGTTTCAAGAAAAGCCTGTTTAAACTGATACCATTCTTTCTCAACTTCAGCAGTAAGCAAACCACGATTGCCATGACTAAGTAGCCTATCATGGTATGCTTTGGCTATATCTGGATCTTTCAGACCTTCAGTGTTGAAATTAATTTTCTTAACCTTAGCACAACATTTATTAAGCTTCAGCTGCAAGACACTTTTGACAGGTAATGGTCAGACCCAATTTTGGCTTCCCTTATGATCTGGTATTCCTAACTGAACTGATCCATTTGATGTTAATTAAAATATAATCTATCATATTCCTGTGCAACCCATCAGGTGAAACCCACGTATATTTATAAATGTCCTGGTGTTTGTAGTATGTATTAGTTATTCGTAAACCATTAAGTTTACTTACCTATAGGAGATGTTCCCGATTGCCATTGGAACTACCAATGCCAAAGGAACCTAAAACTCCTACCCAAAGGTCAGAGTTAGTACCAACTTTAGCACTGAAGTTACCTAGCACAAGAGAAATATTTCCTTTCTTCACAAAATTTAAAATATCATGAAGCTGGCTGTAAAACGTATCTATCTCGTTCTCATCAGAGTCCTCTGTGGGGGCATAACACAGATGACATTCAAGCCTTTAATTTTTGTTTTAAATTTTGCTCTAAGAAATCTTTCATGAATGCAGTCATATCCTAGAAGAATATCACTGGCATGTCTGCTGAGAAGCAAACCTACACCTTGGAGATGCTTTCCATCCTCCCTCCCTGAAAAGAGATATTTAAAGTTATTTTTAAGTATCTCACCTTTACCTGTCCATCTGGTCTCTTGCAAGCCTAGAATATCTAGGTTAATAATGCTGGAATTCCTACATGAGGACATCAAGAGAATAATCTCTATATAACATCCTCATGTTCCACATACCTGTAGAGAGAAAATGATTAATAGGATTTTTAAAGAAACTAGGTTTATTGAGATAAGTAGGGCCAACAATATCAAACAGCTCCCTTATCACAGGCCTGGGGCAAAGACCTGTCCCACCTCTGCTAAAGGCTGAAGTCACTGATGCTGGTAGGGACCTTCAGACACCACCTTTTCAAGTGGACTTTTTCAAGAGCCATATGGCCTGCCTGAGACACATTACTCCAGTTAAGATTGGTGATGCCCAACTAGCTAAGTGAGGTTCAGGTACCTGCGATGGCCTCTGATCAGGATTATCCACCAGCTGATATAAGGTATCCCATGCCTCTGTTCACTTAGGGCTGCAGCTCAGAAACAAACGGAAAACACAGCGGCAGATTCTCCCTCAGTAGAGGCCCACCAGTGCAGTAAGTGCAGGATCCATAATCAAGCTCAAATCCATAAACAAATCCAATCTAGTAGGTATAAATGGTCAGCACCAGGATCCCTCATGATGGCACCAGTGTGTCTCACATTTGAAACCAATTCTACATTTCTAATAGCATCCATGTTAAATTTCATTAAATGAATCATCATCATCCTCAAGCAGCCATGGGCTACGGAGGTCCAACCAGACCACGCAGTTTAATTCTCCAAGCATATCTGTCCTGAGCTACATCTGCTGCATCCGGCCACTGCACACCAATTCCAACAAGGTCCCGTTTGACATTGTCTGCCCACCGCATCCTAGGTCTCCCCCTCCTTCTGAGGCCTCTAGGCACACTGTTCATAACCCTATTCGCCAATCTATAATTATCCATACGGTCAACATGGCCAAACCAGCGGAGTCTCTCTCTGCACAATATGCTGCTTAAAGAAGGTTGCAAACTCCTTTGCCTAACCTCATCATTAGTTACAAAGTTAAACCACCTAATACCCAAGATACTGCGTAAGCATCTAGAATCAAAAGCATCTAGTTTCCTGTTATCTTGTTTACACAACGTCCAAGTTTCACTACCATAACTAACCCTAGAAAGAACCAAACTATTATACAGTCTAATTTTAGTCTTTAGGTGTATACGCCTATTTCTCCACAATCTCCATAGATTCTGAAAAGTCTCGGCAGCAATACCTATTCGTCTGTTAATCTCATGCCGCACATCACCATTATCTGTTACATACCTCCCAAGGTAATTAAATTGTGACACCTGCTCAAGACTGCAACCATTCAGATTAACTGAATCACAACCTGCCTGACCAATTTTCATCACTTTAGTTTTCTCTCTGTTTATAACCAAACCTACTCTACTACCAGTCTCATCAACAGCTCGAATGAAAGAGTTCATCTCATCAACATCATTTGCCAAAAGGGCTAAATCATCAGCATAATCTAAATCAGAAATTTTCGTATCTCCAGCCCATTTAAGGCCAAAATCTTTTCCTCGAAGCGAATTTCGCATAACATAATCAATAATCAAACTAAAGAGAAAAGGAGACAAAATGCACCCTTGTCGAACACCAGACGTAATGCTAAACCAATTGCTACAAGACTTACCAACTCTCACACATGACTCAGTGTTATTATAGAGAGCTTTCATTATGTTAACTAACTTGTCTGGTATACCATATGATCTCACAATCAACCACAAATTATGACGATCAACAGAGTCGAAAGCCTTTTTGAAATCAACAAAGCTAGCAACCAAAGGTTTCTGAAACTCTAAACATTTCTCAAGAATCTGCCTAAGTGAAAATATCTGATCTACACATCCCCTACCACTTCTGAATCCACATTGCTCATCACGCAATTGCCTGTCAACCAGATTCTTAATTCTATTAAGCACAATCATGGAAAGAACTTTACCTGGAACAGAGAGTAAGCTGATACCCCTATAGTTATCACAAGAACTGCGATCACCTTTTTTGAAAATAGGGATAATAACAGCTCTGGTAAAATCTTTAGGAACCATGCCTTTATCATAAAAGTTATTCAAAATTTCAGTCATCCAAGTGGTAACCAAAACATTCCCAGCTCTGAGCATTTCTGTAGTAATTTCATCTACCCCTGGGGATTTATGAAGTTTAAGTTTAGAGATAGCCAAACTAACTTCAGATTGTGTTATAGGGCCAACATTAAAGCTGCCAATGCATCTATCATTATTACAAACAATGGGAGTAGAACTAACCACATTGTTTAGAACATCACTGAAATGCTCAGCCCACCTAGCCATGACAGAATTCTCACCTTCTATAACCTTACCTTGTTTATCCTTCAATCCCTGTATGCCTGTCCGTTTTCTACCACATAAAACATTAACTATCTGGTACAGCTCTCTGCTGTTGTGCTGTCTAACTGCTTCCTCAGCTTTGTCAGCCAAGCTATCAAGCCAAAGATTTTTATCAGTAGCTAACTGATCCTTTACACATTTATTAAGCTCTCTGTAATCTTTTCTATTAGGACTAGTAGGGTACTGATTAAGGACATTCCTGCAGTTCCTTCTTTCTGAAATAAGCTCAATTGCCTTATCACTTAAATAATTATGCCTCCTCTGCTCCTTTTTTCGTAAAAGAGTACTGTTTGTTTCCAAAAAAGCCTGTTTAAAATGGCCCCATTCTTCCTCAACTCCAGTATTAAGCAAACCATGACTGTCATAATGACTAAGTAACCTATCATGGTAAGCTTTGGCTATAACTGGGTCTTTTAGAGCATCAGTATTAAAAGCAACTTTTTTAACCCTAGCACAACACTTTTTAAGTTTAAGTTGCAAGACACGTTTAACAAGGTAATGGTCAGATCCAATTTCAGCTCCCCTATATGCCCTGGTATTTCTAACAGAACTAGCCCATTTGCTGTTAATTAATATATAATCAATCATATTCCTATGCAGCCCATCAGGTGAAACCCATGTGTATTACTTATGCGAATTAATAAATGTCTATTTTTGCTTATGTTCAAATATGGTTATCCATATTAATGCTCAAAATGCAGAATTACTATTTTATGCAAATTTCGTTACAAACATATGATAGCAAATGATAGTAATAGTGTAGCTCTGGAGACTAATGGATATTTCTTCTAAGCAATGATACACTAGTAAACAAGTTTCAACAAGTCTGAACCTGTTCATCTCTGCACAGTTACAGTTAAAGAAGAAATTTACTGATCAGTTATTTAAGATAATCAACACTTTCAAGAGATATACACATACATTTATTTATTTCCAGTACAGATCCAATCATCAAAAATGCATCTTATTTTTTTACAAGTTTCCCTCTAAATTTTAAAATTATTTTGCGTTTGGAATATTAACAAATATAATTTATTTTTTTAAACCAATATTTAAATGCAAACATATTTTTTCTTTAATAATTAACATTTCATATCATGACACATATTAGGATGGAAGAAAATTAACTGAAATTTGCAAGACAACAGCTTATTCAGAAATTATTTTGCTCCTTATTGAAACACAAAACGAAAAACATACAGATGATGGACAGAAAAATGAAAACCCCATGGTTTACAGAAAGCCTTTGGTGTATGTTACATAGAGGCATCTATGTGCCACTGATGAAGGCATGAAACATACAAACGTCATCCCAGCATGCTTAGTATTATGTCTATAAAGGCAAACCTGTAAAGGCAAACCTGCTTGTAATTATTGGTACCATGTATCCTAGAAAAGACCTTAGTGATTTTGAAAGGGGCATAACTATTGGAGCATGTTTGGCAGGAGCTTTAGCCATAAGACAGCTGAACTTGCTAATCTTTCATGAGGAAGTTTCCAAGATCATAGGTTTGCAATGGGAATTTAAAGGAACAACACCATTTACAAAAGACAACAGTGGGTGAAAGTGCATACTCCAGAATTGTGATGTTCAAGCGTTAGTGTGATGTACAAAGTGAAACCAACAAGCCACAGCTGATCAGCTGTGTGCAGACTCCAATGTAGGAAGCGAGAGGCAGTTTTGCCAAAAACAGTACATCAAGAACTCCATAGAGCTGGATATCATGATCGAGTTGCACTTCACAAGTCACTCATTAACCTGTCAATACACATTGACATATCCAGTAGTGCAAAGAGCACAAACAATGGAGACTTCAGCAGAGGAAGAATGTGATATGGTCTGATGAATCATCCTATACTTTCTTTTCGACAAATGGATGAGTGTACATAGCACCAATCAAAGGAAGTTTAAAGCTCTGATTGCTTGTTTCCTACTGTTAAGGGTTCTGGTGGTTCTGTAAATAGTGTGAGGCACCTTCTTTTGATGGCTTAGGTGCACTCATTCCATTAGAATGCAAGATTAATACTAACAGAGTAATCATCCAATGGTACAGCATTTTTTGCACGAAGAGAGATATGTCTTTCAGGATGACAATGCTCCCATCCAGAGAGCACACATGATCACCCAGAGGTTTGAGGAGCATGATACAACATTTTTACATACAATGGCCATTGCATCATCAAGACCATTTTCCATGCATATCTATCCTGAGCTACATCTGTTACATCTGGCCACTGCATACCAATTCTAACAAGGTCCTATTTGACATTGTCTGCCCACCACATTCTAGGTCTTCCTCTCCTTCTGATGCCTTTAGGCACACTGTTCATAACCCTATTCGCTAATCTATAATTATCCATATGGGCAACAATGGCCAAACCAACAGTCTCTCTCTGCACAATATGCTGCTTAAAGAAGGTTGCCATCTCCTTTGCCTAATTTCATCATTACTTACAAAGTTGAACCACCTAATGCCCAATATACTGTGTAAGCATCTAGAATCAAAAGCATCAAGTTTCCAGTTATCTTATTTACAAAGCATCCAAGATTCACTACTATAACTAACCCTAGAAAGAACCAAATTATTATACAATCTAATTTTAGTCTTTAGGTGTATATGCCTATTTCTCCACACTCTCCATAGATTCTTGAAAGTCCCGGCAGCAATCCCTATTCTTCTGTTAATCTCATGCTGCACATCACCATTATCTCTTATATAACTCCCAAGATAATTAAACTGTGACACCTGTCAAGTTGGGTTGGGTTGTTTTACCTCTGAGCGGCACTTTTTTGCACACCATGGGCTAAATGGCCAGGTCACATGGACCCCGAAGGCTCAGAGAAGGTTGGGGGAGGGGACCCACTGGAACAGCTGTTGGGAGACAGATGGTAGCCTCCCGTCAAGGCCATCCAGCGTGTTCTTTAACGTGCACAGGGTATGGCTCTCCCGCACACGGGGCCACGGCTTAACGTCCCATCCGATGGACGCCGGCCTTTCCAAGCCCATCGGTGTCCCCTACTGACCGTGGGCAGGGCGGAGAATTTTGCGGAGATAAATCTCAACGCTGACCCAGCTGGGACTCGAACCTGGGAACTACAGATTACGAGCCTGGCGTGCTACCGACTGAGCCACCCCCACCCCTCACCTGTCAAGTGTGCAACCATTCAGATCAACTGAACCACAGCCTGCCTGACCAATTTTCATCACTTTAGTTTTCTCTCTGTTTATAACCAAAACTACTCTACAACTAGTCTCGTCAACAGCTCGAATAAAAGAGTGCATCTCATCAACATCAGTTGCGAAAAAACTTAAATCATCAGCATAATCAATCAGAAATTTTCAGATCTCCAGATCATTTAAGGCCAAAATCTTTCTCTTGCAGTGAATTCTGCAGTGATCATATATTGATTTGCAGTGATCTGCTGGAAAATATATAGGAAATTCTGGAATGTTTCAGGCAGTTTTTCCAGCTCCATTGAACATGCAGGAATTGATCATATTTCTTGTGGATGGATGACAGTCTTGTGGATTGACTTCCAGACACTGGTTCTCTATTCCAAGACAGACAGACTGTACTGAACTCTTGTGGCAGTCTAACACCATATTAGCGATTTTAAATTGGTGTTTCCATTTTTTGTCTATTCCTGTAGATATTTAATGAAAAACACACAATGGGGCAACATTTTTTCTTCCAAACCATGTGAATTTACACTGGCATTTTAGATTGAAATTGAATTAAGATTTGATCTTTCAACTTTAACTTAATGAGATGTTTAAAAAATAAATAATAATAATAGTCCTAATATAGTAAAAAAATTATCACAGGAAAACGTTCTGTAGAATAAAGAACACTTGAAATAATGAGTTGAAAAAAATTGGCTGTCCTGACTAGGATCAGGACAGCCAATTTTTACTTCAAGGCCCTCATGGCCCATAGCTGTATGTGGATTCTGTATGCAATATAGGCACTTGAGGTACTATTATCTGTCCATCTAGACTCTTGCAAGCCAAAATATCCAGTTTTACCTCTGGAATTTTTGTATGAAGACATCATGAATACTGATTTAACATCCTCACATTCCAGAAATTGTTTAGGGAAAGAATTTATTAGATTTTCTTTTTTTAAAGTTGCTTTATTTTGAGCAGAGTTAATAATATCAAACACATCCTATTTTCATACAATGAGCAAGATTGCATGAAGGTGGAGGAGAAACTGTGCCTGCTGGTTTCAATGTATTGTTCAAGATAAGTCCCTAACATGCACCCCAAAATGTGTTTTATGTAAAACATGGTCTGCTTACCTCTGCTATAATATAGGTTAGGTATATCAACCTTGGTAAGGTAAGGTATTTGGTCAGGTTGTGCAGAACACTTTACTTGAATAGTTAACATATTTGGACAATAATATCAGTGCCGCTCACCACATTGGTTAATGACATACTTGCATTTGGAAAATTCTTGAACTGTAATTCAGCATCATTTATATAATAATTCGCATTGCATGGCGAACTGCCTTCCATGTAAAGCAATTTAAATGAGTTTTCATTGTATAACTTCATGGTTACTACTTTTTGAGGTACCAACACAAAACAATGAATATGTAACACTTTGCCTTGCACAGTGTATCCTTACCTGTCAAGTGCATTTAATGTTAACTTGTCTTCTGTTAACAATCATAATCTATAGAGATATAGAATTAAGTAGTATAGATACTGAAGACAATAATGTGTCTGTAAGAAAGATTTATAAGACTTAGTACTGTTGGCAACCATCTTGAAATTGTCAACTAATAAGCAAATACTCTGGTGTTATCACTTGTCTTGGATTGTCCTGCCTCATTCTGTATTTTAATGATATACAGCATGATAGAGAAGTATAGAATTTTCACAGCACTAACATTATTGGTATTAAATACACTATATGGCTATTTAGCATAAAAAAAAATAAGAATTTCGTTTTTTTAATCTCTTTTATATCGCATCTTGTGACATTAGAACTTGCTGTGCCTTAATGGATTAGAGTTGTACATTACCACTAGGAGTCAATGGAACAAACTTAATATATTTAGTAGCAGGTCAACAATTCTTGTTTGTTCCACATGTTGATTTACATCCGGGTGTTATGGTCAGGAAAAGTCCTTTGATACAACTAAACTCAAGACATCCAAAGGACTTTCCCTGACCATAACACCCGGCTGTAAATCAACAAATGTGGAACAAACAAGAATTGTTGACCTGCTACAAAATATATAAAGTTTGTTCCATTGATTCCTAGTGGTACTGTACAACTCTAATCCATTAAGGCACAGCAAGTTCTAATGTCACAAGACATTATAAAAGATAAAAAAAATAAATGTGTCATAGAGATTTTATTAAATTTGTGATATATACATTGATTTTTTAATTGTAACTGACACTAGAAACTGAAACTCGATTATCTGATGATTGGTTTAGCTGGCCAAAGTGTATTGATCACCAAATTTTATACAAGTACTACTTGGTGCTATTGTGACACTACTCAGCATCCCTCTCAAGCCAGTGTTATAAACTTCTTGGAGGAAAATCAGTGGATTTGGTCAATAACTTTCACAATTTTAGCATTAATTTTTTTCCATTAGAAATTTATATAACACCCTTGATTAATACTGTCATTTTCCATTTCCACTGATTTTTACCCCAAAATGATTTTTAAAAGATATGACCATGGATTAAAAAAATATTTTGATACTTCTATAGCAAGATATTACAGGTTTGTTGAACAAGAACATTCGATTTAAATAAATGTATTTTATTATGGTTTTATAGCTGCTTCATTATAGTGTTATGATGATGATAGCTTTATTTGAAAGCTATTCACTGTAGATTATTTCTCTCAGTATAATTTTATGTTTACCATTATTCTTTGTTATCATCGTCTTTTGTTTCCAGTTCCATTATTGTTCATAATACGACTATATTTTCAATTTCTCCTAGCCTTTCTTAATTAAATGTATTATCTCTCAAATATCCCAAAAGTTTAGTTGGTTCAATATTTTTGTGCCTGTTTTTGCTTTAATGTTTCTATGTATTCAGTTTTCCCATATATAAGTCAATTAATCAAAGTTCCTCTGTAGATGGACATTCATATTATCAAATAATCACCAAGATATATCATAATTTGCCTCAGAAAATCTCGTAAATATGTCCTGAGGGATTTTGAGTTACCCAGGCAATGAGCCAAATAATGCCCTTTTTTTTTAGAAAATGTTTAGTAAAGAACATTTTTAATAAAAAACACTTCACAAAGCATGATTAACAATTTCCTGCCTCTCTTTAAATGAAAAGAATTAATGCATTAAAACACCTCATTTGGAAATTAAGCCAAGTGTTTTGAATTAAACCATAGATGTCATAAGTACCTGTCAGTATAATATGTAACAAAGTAGTTCTGTAAAGGCAAGACCTCAGCAGAAAGACAAAATATAAAAAGGAACATCTATGCCTTATCCAGGGCTCGAACCCAGTCCCTTTGATCTGAAACCAAGCATGCTAGCCACTCTGACACCAGGCAAGTACAAAATAAAAAAAGTTCCAAATAAACAAATACTGCTTTATCAAGCATAGAAATCAAGTTTTTAAGAACTGTGAATAAAAACAACTTAAGACATCTGCTAAAAATTAGAGAAAAAAAAATTATGGATGAAGCTAATTATACATCATTGCAAAATCCACATGATGAAAGCCACTACTAACTCAAGATTTATATGGGACTCCTAGTCACTTTATAATCATATAATTTTTCCATTTCACCTTCCTTCTAATCAATCTTTCCAAATTAATTTCTTGGTGCTGATTTTTTTTTAAATTGAATTTGTTGGCAGAAAACTATCAAACATACCCAGAATGAATGTTAGAGAAATTTTTTTAGTTCTCCCACTGTGTTTCTGATGAGACCTTTACAGTTTCAAGTAATTTTAACTGTATTTATAATTCTTGAGTACCACTGGCATGAGGCGGTTCCAAATTTTATTCTATTTTAATTTTTATCTGATTTAATCAAAGATATTTGCAATGATACTGCAACACTTTTGTCCTGTTACTCTTCTGTGATAATTTTGGTTACCAGTTTGTCTATTTTTATTTATATTTATCAACTTAAAAATTTATATTTCTTGAGGGAGGGGCCTGGGCCTAATGTGCTCATACCTGGATATGCTATCCAAGAAGAATGGTATATACCTCTCTCTTCAAATTATCATCATCATCATCCTCAAGCAGCCATAGGCTACGGAGGTCCAACCAGACATTGCAATTTAGTTCTCCAAGCAAGTCTGTCCTGAGCTACATCTGCTGCATCTGACCACTGCACACCAATTCTAATAAGGTCCTGTTTGACATTGCCTGCCCACCTCATCCTTGGTCTCCCCCTCTTTCTGAAGCCTTCAGGCCCACTGTTCATAACCCTATTCGCCAATCTATAATTATCTATACGGGCAACATGGTCAAACCAGCGGAGTCTCTCTCTCTACACACTATGCTGCTTAAAGGAGGTTGCAGACTCCTTTGCCTAACCTCATCATTAGTTACAAAGTTGAACCACCTAATGTCCAAGATACTGCATAAGCATCTAGAATCAAAAGCATCTAGTTTTCTGTTATCATGTTTATAAAGTGTCCAAGTTTCACTGTCATAACTAACCCTAGAAAGAATCAAACTATTATACAGTCTAATTTTAGTCTTTAGGTGTATACACCTATTTCTTCACACTCTCCACAGATTTTTACCTAGAAAAAAATGGGATTTTCAATTTGCTTCTTTTCAATTATTAAAGTTTTTGTGTTGCACTAATTTATGGTATGGAATACAATTCTATACCATAAATCATTCTATCATTTTCATATTAAAAATAGTGGGATTACAGTACAATTACCATGCATTTTTCATATCAGGAATTGCAATAAAAAACCTTGAATTATATACCTTGTAAACTTACTTTCTAACTGACCCTCATACAATCAATGAAAAGACAAAGC
Organism: Ryuthela nishihirai; assembly: GCA_038380435.1. Classification (NCBI taxonomy): domain Eukaryota; kingdom Metazoa; phylum Arthropoda; class Arachnida; order Araneae; family Heptathelidae; genus Ryuthela; species Ryuthela nishihirai. Next base: position 6,091,562 of record JAWZYU010000007.1, read on the forward strand.
AAATTTTTTAACCTTCTAAAATATATTTGAGAAATACTCATGCTGGCATGATAATGTAACAATTTTTTTTACAAAAAAAATGCATATTCACAAATTTTTTATACTTTTATTAAAATAGTTTCATAATGATATTTTTTATTTAGACAAAACTAACAAATGAAGCATGGGAATCCCAGAGGATTGAACACTTCTCTATTGCCTTTATTGAGTCTGTTATACTCTATTAATTAGGGAATGCTCTATTACTTGGGTTTCCAATTTTTGCATTTTTTAATGTAGGTTGATATTGAGCCTAGAGTCTGTGAAATGCTTTTAGTGGCTTTAATATTAATGCATCCTAAAGTCATCTTAATGGTTATCATTTGCAATATATATATATTGAATGTTATATATTCAATAGTGTTACTGGTTTCCACATATTTATGTTATAAAGTATGCAGTGTCTACAAAAGTAGTTGTCGAAGATGAATGCATCATCTGAAAAAATTGTAGTGGATTATTCTCTAATATTGAAGATGGAATGTTTAATGTCTTTTTAAAATTTTTAGCATTGATTTCTTCTTATTGAGGGAAATCTGATGTAGAACAGAAGTCAGATACTTGAGAGTCCAGAAAGAAACTGCTTCATTGAGCATATGCAGTTAACTATTATTATATAGATATCAAAACCCTTACCTCAATTGTATATTCGGTAAAATGATGCAGCTCTTTTACTACAAGTAAAGTGGTGTCATAGACAATATGATGAAATCTTCCATGATTTTCATTAGTATCTGTTGGTATAGTGCTGTTGGTTTCAAAACTGTCATTGCTATGGACTACATTGGGCTGTTCACTGGAAATTTCAGTTAATGCTTCAGTGAAACTCTCATTAGTGGATAATTCATTTGATGGTTGGGTAGGCACAGCACTCAAATTTTTGCTTTCTGGCTTTAATTTCCTATTGGCATTAGGACTACAAACAAATAAGAATTATTATAAATTGGTAAATAAAAACAGATAATATGCATAACATATATTAATAAAATTAAAAACCTAAGATTCATTGCACAGAATGAAGATATGTAATAGAAACAGTAACACAATTTTTACTTCAACCATCTCATTTTAATACATCACATTATAATATGTTTTTCCATGCTGTGTGCTATTTTCATTTTTTTTACATAATATTATGAGCTATTTGCCTGAGTTAACATTATAATTATAATAATATATTAATGACCCTTAAACATTCACTATTATACTTATCAGAAGGGCAGGTAAGCTTTTAAACAAAAATAATTAATGAGTCCTAAATGCACAAATACATAAATTGCTTAGGCTATAGGCATTGTAATGCATGGGCTATCTAGCCTCTTGGGAGCTATAGAGATGGTTGTGATACCATATTCTGTGTAGAATATCTTATTTGCCTTTGAAAGAAAGTCGACAAACTGAAGTTTAAAAAATCATATCATAGTAATATTAAGGAAACGCTTTTTTATTGCATTTGAATATATACATACTAAATTTCTCTTAAGTTTCAAGATAAATCATTTTAAAGTCTAGCATAGGCTTGATATAACACAAAAAAAATTCTGTGGTTTTGTACTGGACCACTACCTACATGACCAAATATTTCAATCATTCAGAAACTGGCATTCCTTCACTTCATATAAGCAAAGAACAGTTACAAAAATTCTTTTAAGAATTACAACCAAGCACGAAAACCACCACATCTTTTCTAAAATTACAAGCAACAAGTTTTCAGTAGAGATTACTGAAGACTTTACAATTTACCCACAATATAAAAAAATTGTCAAAATACAAGGAAAATTTAATTGACTATCATCATTCTCTCTTTGGTCTTTAAAAGAACCTCATGTCTGCACAGATATAAATAATATAAGAAACAAACATGAATATTTTCAATATTTTGAGCATAGTGGAAATGCACATTGAACATCATTATGAACATTTTAGAAACGTTTTCACTAATGGCACTCTCAACCCAGCACACAATTCTGCTGCTTGCGAATTCTATGACAAAGAAGAAAACTTTAAAAGCACTTTTAAAATGAAAAATGTATCAATATCACTGATTTGAATTTAATGCTATTAAACAAATCTTATTGTGGTTAAAAAACAAAAACAAATTGTAATATTTACTGACCTTCTAACTATAATGAATTCCCTTCTAACTATAATGAAAGAACCATGCAAAGGATAACAGCAAAACATTATCCAAGACATACTCATCATCTGTAACCAACTGCAATCAGAAAATAATAATGATATCTATTTCCAGTGGATTCCAAGTTATATTGGGCTTACTGAAAATGAGATAGTAGACCAACTTACTGAACCAGTTAATGAGAATATCCCTTTCATCAAAAACCAATTCAATTTCAATTATTATAAAACACTCATAACTCAACATCATGCAACTGATAGTTTTCAAACATTCTTCAGTAGAACAACAATGGCAGCCAGCAATCATAGAAGACTTGTTAGCCTTAGAACAGACACTCTTAATGCAAGTAAACAGAATAGAAATGAACTGATTAAACTTATTAGACTGAGGACAGGCTATTGTTTTCCTGAATGACAAGCTCTTAAAAATGAAAAAATCAATCTCAAATAAGTCCAACATTGCAATGCAATTGAAAGAGTGGGCACATATTCTACTAAACTGCCCCTCTTATTCCACAGAAAGAAATCTGCCTTTTGAGGAAATATAAAAATGAACACCCAAAGAACTAACTCTTGGAACAATCTTGGCAAATGAGGATAAAAAAAAAATTCCATCATCTCCTTAAATACCTGAAAACTATCAATTATTTATTAGAATTTTTACAAGGCCTGTAAATGGTAGCTAGGCGTAAAATGGAAGGAGAGCTGTGTACCAATCCCTAGTGATGATGCACAGAACTGGCCAGGTCTAGCACCTAATGTCCGACCCCGCCTTCTCGTGGTGCAGGCCGTTAGTACCTTTCAAAAGAGATATTCTCTTTTGGAAGGGAACAAATGGGGAGGGCTGCCAGTTCAGCATGGCCTACTGATCTGGTCATCTATGGCCTCTTTTTTCTTTTTTTTTCAAACCTGCTGAGGAGTGGTCAACTTCACAGGGTCCTGGTGCTGACCATTTATACCTACTAGACTGGACTTGTTTATGGATTTGAGTTTGATTATAGATCCTAGACTTGCTGCACTGGTGGGCCTCTGTTGAGGGAGAATTTGCTGCTGTGTTTTCTGTTTGCTTCTGGGTTGCCAGCCCTAAGTGAACAGAGGCATGGGATACCTTATATCAGCTGGTGGATAATACTAATCAGAGGCCATCGCAGGTACCTGAACCTTACTTAGCTAGTTAGGCATCGTCAAGCCTAAACTGGAGTAATGTGTCTCAGGCAGGCCATATGGCTCTTGAAAAAGTCCACTTGAAAAGGTGGTGCCTGAAGTTCCTACCAGCATCGGTGACTTCAGCCTTTAGCGGAGGAGAAACAGGTCTTTGCCCCATGCTTGCGATCAGGGGGCTGTTTGATATTGTTGGCCCTACCAATCTCAATGAACCTAATTTCTTTAAAAATCCTACTAATCATTTTCTCTCTACAGGAACGTGAGGACATTATATAGAGATTATTCTCTTGATGTCCTCACGCAGGAATTCCAGTGCTATAACCTAGATATTCTAGTCTTGCAAGAGACCAGATGGACAGGTAAAGGTGAGCTACTTAAAAATAACTTTAAATTTCTCTTTACAGGGAGGGAGGATGGAAAGCATCACCAAGGCGTGGGTCTGCTGCTCAGCAGACATGCTAGTGATGCTCTTCTAGGATATGAGTACATTACATCTTCTAGGATATGAGTAATGAAAGGTTTCTTACATCAAAATTTCAGACAAACATAAAAGACTTGAATGTTATCTGCTGTTATGCCCCCACTGAGGATGCCGATGACAATAAGAAGGATAGCTTTTACGGACAACTTCAGGATATTTTGAATTCTGTCAAGGAGATATTATTCTTGTTCTAGGTCACTACAATGAAAAAAGTTGGTACTGACTTTGACCTTTGGGGAGGGGTGATAGGCCCTTTTGGTATTGGTAGTTGCAATGGCTCCTACAGGTAAGTAAACTCAATGGTTTCAGAATAACTAACACTTATTACAAACACTGCGACATACATAAGTACACATGGGTTTCACCCGATGGGCTGCATAAGAATAGGATTATTATATATTAATTAACAGCAAATGGGCTAGTTCTGTTAGGAATACTAGGGCATATAGGGGAGCTGAAATTGGATCTGACCATTACCTTGTTAAAAGTGTCGCGCAACTTAAACTTAAAAAATGTTGTGCTAAAGTTAAAAAATTTACCTTTAATACTGAAGCTCTGAAAGACACAGTTATTGCTAAAGCTTACCATGATAGGTTACTTAGTCGTTATGACAGTCATGGTTTGCTTACTACTGAAGTTGAGGAAGAATGGGGCCGTTTTAAACAGGCTTTTTTGAAACTAACGGTACTCTTTTAGGAAAAAAGGAGCAGAGGAGGCAGAATTATTTGAGTGATAAGACACTTGAGCTTATTTCAGAAAGAAGCAACTGCAGGAATGTCCTTAATCAATACCCTACTAGTCCTAATAGAAAGGATTACAGAGAGCTTAATAAATGTGTAAAGGATCAGTTAGCTACTGATAAAAATCTTTGGCTTGATGGCTTGGCTGACAAAGCCGAGAAAGCAGTTAGGCAGCACAACAGCAGAGAGCTGTACCAGATGGTTAATGTTTTATGTGGTAGAAAATGGACAGGCATACAAGGATTGCAGGATAAACAAGGTAAGGTTATAGAAGGGGAGGATTCTGTCATGGCTAGGTGGGCTGAGCATTTCAGTGATGTTCTAAACAATGTGGTTAGTTCTACTCCCATTGTTTGCAATGATGATAGATGCATTGGTGGCTTTAATGTTGGCAACTGAAGTTATTTTGGCCATTTCTAAACTTAAACTTCATAAATTCCCAGCTATTGATGAAATTACTATGGAAATGCTTAGAGCTGGGAATGTTTCTGCTACCACTTGATGATTGAAATTTTGAATATTTTTTATGATTAAAGCACAGTTCCTAAGGATTTTACCAGAGCAATTATTATTCCAATTTTTAAAAAAGGTGATTGAAGTTCTTGTGATAGCTATAGGGTTGGGCTGGATTGTTTTACCTCTGAGCGGCAGTTTTTTGCACACCATGGGCTAAATGGCCAGGGTCACATGGACCCCGAAGGCTCTGAGAAGGTTGGGGGAGGGGACCCACTGGAACAGCTGTTGGGAGACAGATGGTAGCCTCCCGTCAAGGACATCCAGTGTGTTCTTTAACGTGCACAGGGTATGGCTTTCCCGTACACGGGGCCACGGCTTAACGTCCCATCTGACGGACGGTGGCCTTTCCAAGCCTATCGGTGTCCCCTACTGACCATGGGAGGGTGGGGAATTTTGTGGCGATAAATCTCAACGCTGACCCAGCTGGGACTCAAACGTGGGAACTACAGATTACGAGCCTGGCGCGCTACTGACTGAGCCACCCCCGCCCCAATAGCTATAGGAGGTATCAACCTACTTTCTATCTCAGGTAAAGTTCTTTGCATGATTATGCTTAATAGAATTAAGAATCTGGTTGACAGGCAATTGCATGATGAGCAATGTGGATTCAGAAGTGGTAGGGAATGGTTTGGGTTGTTTTACCTCTGAGCGGCACTTTTTTGCACACCATGGGCTAAATGGCCGTGGGCAGAGCAGGGAATTTTGTGGAGATAAATCTCAACGCTGACCCAGCTGGGACTCGAACCTGGGAACTACAGTCACATGGACCCCGAAGGCTCAGAGAAGGTTGGGGGAGGGGACCCACTGGAACAGCTGTTGGGAGACAGATGGTAGCCTCCCGTCAAGGCCATCCAGTGTGTTCTTTAATGTGCACAGGGTATGGCTCTCCCGTACACGGGGTCACGGCTTAACGTCCCATCCGACGGACGGCAGCCTTTCCAAGCCCATCGGTGTCCCCTACTGACCGTGGGCAGAGCAGGGAATTTTGTGGAGATAAATCTCAACGCTGACCCAGCTGGGACTCGAACCTGGGAACTACAGATTACGAGCCAGGCACGCTACCAACTGAGCCACCCCCGCCCCGATAGCTATAGGAGGTATCAGCCTACTTTCTATCTCATGTAAAGTTCTTTGCATGATTATGCTTAATAGAATTAAGAATCTGGTTGACAGGCAATTGCATGATGAGCAATGTGGATTCAGAAGTGGTAGGGGATGTGTAGATCAGATATTTTCACTTAGGCAGATTCTTGAGAAATATTTAGAGTTTCAGAAACCTTTAGTTACTAGCTTTGTTGATTTCAAAAAGGCTTTCGACTCTGTTGATTGTCATAATTTGTGGTTGATTGTGAGATCATATGGTATACCAGACAAATTAGTTAACATAATGAAAGCTTTCTAAAATAACACTGAGTTATGTGTGAGAGTTGGTAAGGCTTGTAGCAATTGGTTTAGCATTACTTCTAACATTCAACAAGGGTGCATTTTGTCTCCTTTTCTCTTTAGTTTGGTTATTGATTATGTTATGCGAAATTCACTTCAAGGGAAAGATTTTGGCCTTAAATGGACAGGAGATACGAAAATTACTGATAGAGATTATTTTGCTGATGATTTAGCCCTTTTGGCAAATGAAGTTGATGAGATGAACTCTTTCATTCGAGCTGTTGATGAGACTGGTAGTAGAGTAGGTTTGGTTACAAACAGAGAGAAAACTAAAGTGATGAAAATTGATGAGGCAGGCTGTGATTCAGTTAATTTGAATGGTTGCAGCATTGAGCAGTGTAACGCTCCAAATAATACGCAAAATACTTTAAAGTTGGATCTTTTTCCTGATCCAATTAGTTTTATGCTCCGGATATCTGATATGGGAGCCAGGCAATAATTAACAAATTGCCAAAAAAAAAGGTAGACTAAGTTTAAAGTAGGGTTCAAAATGCCAGTGAGCGTTAATGAGTAAATAGTTAGAATCAAAATTTATTGTCAAAAAGTCTAAATACCATTAATCTAAATTCGCGTTGCTCAAGAGAAAAAATTGTACAGACTCGAAAGGTTTAAAATAACAAACAGATTTATTTCCAAAATAGTTCAACTCACCAAGACATCAATGAAGAAGATACACCAAACTCAGTGCCTCTGCACTCTATGCCTACACTCCCTGAGTGCCTCTGCACTCACTCTCTACACTCGCTCTCTGCTTCTGCTGAGTGCCTCTGCACTCTATGCGCTTGTAAGTGCTCCTGCACTTACTCCCCTGTGACTCGCAGGTCATCGGTTTTAAAAGACAAGAGCCGGATGCACGCCGGGAAAGACATTAAATAAAGTGATGAACGACGCAAGCTATGATGCAAGAGGGGGGGGGGGTATCCTTGTGCACACGTTTAGCGGGAGACAGTCGGAAGATCGGAGTTGCGCATGCACAACTCCCAACTCTTGGAAATGAGCGCTGTGATACCAAAAAGGAAATAAAAATCCCTAAAATGATAAATATAACGTAAATTAAACAAAACTGGTTAAGGTAAAGCAAAAGTGAACAATGGGGCATCACAGCAGGTGTCACAGTTTAATTATCTTGGAAGCTATGTAGCAGATAATGGTGATGTGTGGCATGAGATTAACAGACGAATAGGGATTGCTGCCGGGACTTTTAAGAATCAATGGAGAGAGTGGAGAAATAGGCATATACACCTAAAGACTAAAATTAGACTGTATAATAGTTTGGTTCTTTCTAGGGTTAATTATGGTAGTGAAACTTGGACACTTTGTAAACAAGATAACAGGAAACTAGATGCTTACGCAATTATCTTGGGCATTAGGTGGTTCAACTTTGTAACTAATGATGAGGTTAGGCAAAGGAGTTGGCAACCTCCTTTAAGTAGCATATTGCGCAGAGAGAGAGACTCTGTTGGTTTCGCCATATGTTGCCCATATGAATAATTATAGATTGGCAAATAGGGTTATGAACAGTGTGCCTAAAGGCTTCAGAAGAGGGGGAGACCTAGGATGCGGTGGGCAGAAAATGTCAAACAGGACCTCATTAGAATTGGCATGCAGTGTCCGGATTCTTGGGTTGGGTTGTTTTACCTCTGAGTGGCACTTTTTTTGTACACCATGGGCTAAATGGCCAGGACACATGGACCCCAAAGGCTCAGAGAAGGTTGGAGGAGGGGACCCACTGGAACAGCTGTTGGGAGACAGATGGTAAGTGGTCGGATGCAGCGCAGGACATATATGTTTGGAGAATTAAATTGCACAATATGGTTGGACCTCTGTAGCCCATGGCTGTTTGAGGATAATGATGACGAAATCTGAACACTGACCCAGCTGGGACTCGAACCTGGGAACTGCAGATTGCAAGCCTGGTGCGCTACCGACTGAGCACCACCCATATACAGGTGCGATAGGTGATATCTTCCTTCTGCAGGAAGATAACACCCACACTGTTGTTGCCTTGTGAATCACTATCTGGAGAATAGCACTATTAACCTTATGAGGTTGCCCTCCAATCTCCTGCCCTAATTCTGATAGAACATGCACGGGATCCTCTAGGAAAAGGGTTTCTCCTCTGAATCTTACTCCTGCAAGCCATCTGGAGCTTCGACATGCTTTAGAGGAACAATGAAGATTACTACCCTAGTCTTATCTGCAATATGAGACATCACTGCGAGGTATACTTAATAGTAAGAAGTGACACACTCTTTAATGAACAACTTAGGCTATCTCAGTTGACCTTCATCTTTTTTGCCATGTATCTGCATTCATATGTAATTTTGGGAATTAAAAGTGTTATTCCATTTTTCAACTGTTATTCTTATACACAGTGTTTATATACACCTATCTTTCAATTCAAATGCTGCAGATCCAACAGGCTTTTGAAAACACAGGCTTTGAGAAAAAACTTTTTCCAAGTTTCTTAATTTATGGAAACCAGTGTATCATCACATTACACATTTTTTTTATATGAATTAGTAATTTTTAGTATACTATATTAACATAGCCGTCCCATGGCCGAGTGGTTAGCATGCTTGGCTACTGATCTAAGGGACCTGGGTTCGAGCCCCGGATTTAGGCATGGATGTGTGTGTCGTTTTTCTGCTGAGGTCCTGCCATCCTCTCAGATCTCCTACTGTGGCATATAAACTGACAGACTCCTGTCAGACCTCTGTGGCAAGCAGCTGCTTGAGGGGGTATTTATTTATTTTTTTATTTTATATTAACATAAATAATATTAAAGAGTTTTTAAAAATTCTTAAGTAAGTAAATACTTTATGATTCTGTATTTTTTATATAATGTAGAGTTCTTACTTTTTAATATAAATACTATTTTGAATAAAATTCTCAAAGATGATCTGAAATTCTGTATCTTCTTCCTCAACTTTTAAGTTTTTGTCCTTTGAACATGAACAGCAATCTGCTGAATTTTTGCTTCCTGACTGACTGCTGTAGTTGAAAAACATATGATCATTGATAACAGATCCATCATCTGTATGTGGTTTCTTCAGGTCTGGAAGAGTTAAAGCTGTAATAAAATAAGAATATCATTTATAGATAATTATTTAAGATTTTTTTTGAAATGTAATTAAATATATTTTAAATTTAATTTAAATATTTACCATAGAAGTTAAAATAATCTATGCCTCTAATAATTAATTTGGTAAAGTTTGCTGCTTTCATAAATAAATAAATACATTGTATCAGTGGTTCCCAAAGTTTACATGGTAAAATCACCTCTTTTAGGAAAAAATGGGTAACCTCATTATTCAATGAGGAAGCCATGAAATTGTGCTTGTAGAAATGTTTTTCATTAAAATAATTTTTTATATATTTTTAGTTAATTTTCCACAGTTGTTTAAGTTTTATTTTGAAAAATACACAAATGTTTATATTTTATATTCAGATTAAAGTATAAAAAGTGTTAAGAAATAACTCAGTAATAAAAGTATCACAGGAAAACGTACTGTAGACAAGAAACATTTGAAATAATTAGTTGAAAACAATTGGCTGTCCTGAATGGGATTCGAACCCACATCTCCCAGAAGTATGCTGGGCTTCTGGGAGATATATATATAATAATAAATATATAATATTCCAGATAATAGACAGCACCATTGGCAAATCAACAAAATTGCGGGAATGCTTACATGCCACTTTGCTAAGAAATAACATTTTTGCTTTTCTTTTTTTTTCTGCTTTTAAAATTTTACATGCAAGTATAATATTTAACAAGGCTTTCCATTAATAATTTACTAATATCTGCAAGAAAAAACATCAATGTAGCAATGTTTAACAAAATATGGTGAAAAACAACCAATATCAATAATTATGCCCAGCTCTTTGGGCCAACTTTTTCACACCACCACAGTGAAATGATGCAAATATTGGGGTGCCCACGAAAAAAATGTGTTTTTGCATTGCGTTCTTTTGAGTCACTAATTTGAATAGGTTCAGTGGGATAGGTTGCCAATGTTGTAGATCATATAAAAGCTCATTGGCATGGGAAAAATGATTCCTGTATTAAAAATAACTTAAATATTTTGTGGAAAAAATTTTGCTGACATACAGGACTTGAACCAGCATCTCTTCACCTGTTTAAATCATTAATAACACTAAATAGCATGATGAGATTTTATTATTTCCATCTCACTCAGCACAATATAAAAAAGGAATTGTTACCACTCATTGGTCATAGATGGTGCCAATAGTTGGCAGGGAAATCATTGGTGGAAAATTTGTCTTAATTTAGTGGAAAAAAGATGAGTCGGCATTAGTTCAATCAGTAAGAATACTCTGGCATGTTTCTGGAGAGATGCAGGTTTGAGTTCCGTATGATGGTAAAAAATTTTTCAGAAAATATTTATTGATATATTGACGTTAAAATGTCACCCAGGAATGCTGTGATTGTCACCTATGTTTAAATAACTTAAAATTCTCTGTCATTGTGCAATAAAATTTTAAAGTTTATCCTGCAAACTATTTGCATGTTAAAAGTTTTTAGGAGAAAACTCAGAAGCTTTTCAGAGCAAGGACAGCACCCCGTCTTCAGTGGAATGATACTATGTGGTGATACCCCATAGGTACTTCGCTGAAGACAGAGCACTGTCCTTGCTCCGAAAAGCTTCTGAGTTTTCTCCTAAAAACTTTTAACATGCAAATAGTTTGGAAGATAAACTTTAAAATTTTATTGTTCAACAACATGGAATTTTAAGTTATTTTTAATTAATTTCTGAGCAAGAAGGTCCTTTTAATTGGGTTCCTGTATGGTACACATTTTGAAATGTTCATTGAATGTTTATTGATTTGTACACAGTGGCCACAGAGTTTGAAATCTTGGTTCTGTTGTGCCATTATTGGAAGTAAGGGTTTAAAGTGGCTGAAGCAGTTAAAAAAATAAATGAAGTCAAAGATGCTGCAGTCACTTGGACAGCACAAATCTGGTTCATGAAGTGTGTGGCTGGCAGCATAAGCTTCGAGAGGAAGAAAAGTTTGGGAAAGCCCTCTGTGGTTGATTTGGAAGCCCTGCTCACAGCCATTGAAGTAAATTCAACAACCAGCACCTGCAAATTGTCAGTCAAACTGGGAGTTTCTAAATCCACCATTGCTGACTACCTGCACAAGCTCGAAAAGGTCTACAGACAATGGCATGAGGTACCACATGAATTGACCCAGCTCAGGCTTCTCAACGTGTCGAGGTCTGCAAGAAACTTTTCAAGAATTCCCATGACTCTCAGTTCATCAAGCAGATAGTTACTGGGGATGAGAAGAGGTTTTTCAGCATAATCCAGACATCTGCAACCAGTGGTTGGACCCAAGTGAACCAGCTTTACTTGTCCACAAATGGGGCCATTCTAAGAAAAAGGTCATGCTGTGTGTCTGGTGGAATTCTGAGGGTGTAATCCACTTTGAATTCATCCCTGGTGGCTGGGCTATCATTGGTGAACTACATTCCAAGCAACTGGATTGGATTTACAGCAAACTGAAGCAACAGTATCCTGCTTTAGTCAACTGAAAGTGGGCACTCCTTCAATAGGACAGTTCCAAGCGACATACCAGCATTTGGAACCAGGTTAAGCTTCATGAACTAGATGGAATCAAGATCCTACCATACCCAAGAGTTCCATACCTAAGAGCAGTGGAATCAAGATCCTACCATACCCAAGAGCAGTATAGTTCCAACCTTGCACCTTCTGATTATCACCCATTTTGGGTGATGGCGCATTTTCTCCATGGTAAATACTTTGCTAATTCAGAAAGGGTCAAATGAGGGTGTCGAGTCATTTGCCTCTAAGCTGAAGGCATGTACTATGCTGGAATTGAACACTTTGCAGAAAGATAGGTACAAACTATTGAAAACAATGGTGCTTACTTTGAAATATAAGCATTGTTTATTACAAGGTTCTGAGTAAGTACATTTCTATATCAGAAATGAAATTTTTTTTCCAGACCTTATATCAGTTTAGTTTTATATAGCAGGAACATTAAGAGCAAGGCAGATGTCTGGACACATGAAAATACCAAGAGAATTCATTTATGGTCCTCAAAAATATAAATATAGGGCAGCCACAAGACCAATGTACAATAATCCAAAGTTAAATTTGGAGATGCAAAGCTTTATACTTTATTTTACTATTTCAGAATTTATGAGACCTTGTGTCTAGTTCTTTTCATAAATTATAACGATTATTTTTATGACTTAAATTTAAGAAAAAGTAATTTTTTCCTTACTAACTATAATTAGGGTACAATTTATGGGCATCTGAGTTGGGACTATCTCTGTATAAGAATTGTACAGAAAATATTTTTCCATATTGTGAGTGGTTTTCAATTAACTGCCATATCTCAGCTTCAGATTTAATGCTTGCTGAAATGTCTGTTTTTATTTCTGAAAAAAATTGAAAACTCTAAGCAAGCTGTTAAATTTAATAGCAGTCAGTCCTCTGTCAGTGTGCTCTGGTATAATTCTATGCAAATTTGTAGTATAGGTTTTTAAAATTTAATTTTTGCACTCTAATTGTAAGAGTGTTCAGCCTACAAAATTATCTATGCAGTGGATTATATAAAAAAAAATAAATATCCCCTCAAGCAGATGCTTGCCACAGAGGTCTGACAGGAGCCTGTCAGTTTATATGCCATAGTAGGTCTGAGAGGATGGCAGAACCTCAGCAGAAAAACGACACGTACATCTGTGCCTTACCTGGGGCTCGAACCCAGATCCCTTAGATCAGTAGCCAAGTGCACTAACCACTCAGCAATGGGACAATTGTATGAATTGGATAATTAATTTTAATGTTGTAAAATCATTCTGAAGATGGAATTTTATCCCTATGTTAATTATCAAATTTTGGATACTATCAGAAATTCATAAAAGAGTAATATAGGGTTTAAAGTTTCAAAATATTTTTGTGATTACAGGAAATCTTATTCTAGAAAAATCAAGATATAAATGTTTTGTAGTGAATTTTGTTATTTTTATATTACATGGGAGGGGTTGTAAAAAGCTATTAAATTTAATTTTTTCATGGATTTTATTTAATTGCATTTTTATACAAACCTGCTTACAGGTCAGTTTCATAAATGTGATTAATTTATTTTTTAATAAAAAGGGTAAATATGAGTTGACCCATATTTATTGCTTATATGGTGAAATTGCTGATTAAATGTTTAGAATCAGTTTTAGCTCACTGTATCAAGATTATTACTTGTCTGATAGATATTCAGATTTTTGATTGACTGAGAGCTAAAAGAGCAAAGAGTACTTTATAACTTTATCATGCTAATAAAAAATACTACTGTGGAATGCTTAAAGGCTAATGAAGAAAATCTGTAATAATTGTAAAGATGAAAGCTAATAAGTACTTATTTCAAAATGTCTTGCATGAAAAGCATAAACATTGTTTATTCCTTAACCTGTTAATGGCTTGTCATAGAATATTCACGTGCATTCTAATATTTTTTTGATTACAGAGAAGGAATATAAATAAAAAAACTTAATATTTTTGAGTGGGAGAACAAAATTACATTACTTACGTTCAATACAGTAATTTCTCTGACTCACAAATTCAACTGAATCTGTTTCATACAGACCATCAATAATGTAATGAGTAATATTTCCATTAGGCTTCAGAGGAGGTTTCCATGATATAACTATTTCACTATGAGATTTGGAATATGCTTGAACATTAACAGGAGGTGTAGAAGCTGTTAAATAGAAAAATGTTTTAGCTTATCATATTTTTTATTCCTAATATGTCATACACTAAATATTAAATCCAAAAACAATATAAAGTGGATAAAAGAAAAACAACTTACTATATGGTTTGGTAGTGAAGTAAATAATGGAACTCTGAGCACCATACATAGCTGATGCAATAGTATAAGTTCGCACATAGGCAGCGTATGTGGTAAATGGTTTCAAATGAGGAAGTAGTAAAAGCTGTTCATTAGCATCATCTTCTACTTTATCAATATCATTTACTTTCCACCTGAAATAAAATTTTTGACTTATGAGGAATGGCTAATCAGAATATATGCTGACTGCAAATTAAAGCAAAATTATAAAGTAGCGTAACCCTTTAAAAGTCAATTTTTAGTTCATGTCTCTAAATTTTCAAGCCTCATATGATATCTACTGACAGCTAAGGAAAACTAAAACTTCAGAATGATCCACAAGATATGTGGAACGCAACTAGCATTTACCATATGATGCACAGAACCTGTGTAAAATACGTTAAAAGTCTACCAACCATTAGTTGTCACTTGACCTCAAAAGGGCTAATTTGTCAAATTCAATTGCTTACCCTTTCCACATTTAGATACCTACAAATATATAAAAAGAAAAAACAAAAATGTCATATTAGTTTTTTTTTGTCTTTTTTTTTTACTATTATGAGTTATATATACATAGTCATATCAGAATAATATGACCATCTACCATAGTATATGTATAGTAGGTGGTAATATTATTCTGAATATGACTGTGTATATAATTATCACAAATTAATCCCTAATAATGGCAGAGTGACATTTTTCTTCCTTTTAAATTAGGTTTTCAAGCTGATAACTGATATAATAAACATTTCAAATGAATATAAATGACAATGAAAATATATAAAATCAATCAGAGACATTACTCTGCAATTCCAGCACCAAGGCTACCATGATGTATGGCCAGTGGTCAGTGGCAGAGCAAATAGTTCATTAAAAAAGATTGGTGGGAAGAAATTTAATTAATACCAAACCTGGAATTAATATTGCTTTTTAGCTAAGTGTGGAAGAAATGTAAAACCATTATGGTTCAAATAAGTGTTTAACCTGCAGTTGTCATGACCCTTTTGGCACCATTATTAATTGTAGTCACTTCCCAACTTGTTGTTCTGTTTAAATGCTCGTTCTCCCAAATGTTTTGATTTAATATTTTTTTACTGTTAATTTTATTTGATTTTCCATAAGAGTACATATATATTTTAAATTGTTAAACTAATATTATATGTTCACAGTTTTTTTACATTATGTTACCTTAAATGAAGTTATACAAGTGCACTTCACACTACTCTGTTCATGAGGAGTGAAGAAAAAGAAAAGAAATGGAGAACATCCTTAGTCATGCCATATCTTTTGGACCTAACATGATTTTTCCACAGCACTATAACCATATGCATTGATGAAATGGAAAAATCTTTTTATGTTTATGTATCAGAATTCATTCAAGGCCAGCTAGACAAGTGGACACGTACAGATGCTAAATAAATAGTTTGTGAACATCAAAAATGCACACAGAGCAGCCAAAAGATCAATATGGCGCTAAAAATCAACAGATATTTATTCAGTAGAGAAATTATTAAGTATATCCATGGATTGCATGCAATATTCATTGCCATGTTGTAATCACAATGTCAGGGGTTGTAGCTAATATATCTAGCAGTTAGTGATGGCTTGCACAATTCTAAAAATGTAGGGCCTGCATATCTGTATACAGTGAAATCAACTACGTTGCTGAGGGGTCAGCTAAATTCACAATGCACAGGCTTGTAAATCCGCTGTGAACAATCTAATCTCTACAAAAAAAATTGTATAATGAAAATAAAATAGTTTCATATGGGATATGCTCAACAGAAGTGCATGCTACTTGATCAATGCTTTGAAAAATTGATTTCTTTTTTAACAGATTCAGATTCCCTGTGATTTCCCAAATACTTGACTGTCCAATTCCAAAAATTTCCTACTGGTTTTTGTTTAAAAACAAAAACTGCAAAAAAGTCCCTGCCTATAATAGAATACATTTTGAACCTTAACCTATTCACAGCAGCTGGGACAGGTTCTGTCCCAGCACATTTCTGTCTCTGCTCAGTGGCTGGTAACAAATGCCCAGAAGCAACAACGGTGGGAACACTTAAGATGATTAATTAATGGATGGAGGTAATTGGAAACTAGAAGTGGTGGCTGACCTCTTCATACCCCTCTGCAAGAATTTTGCAGGAAATGTGCAGCTATAGCAGAGAGATTGAGAAACTGAGCCATCGTCAAAAGGTTAAACCACTTTTTTTTTTTCAATTTTACAGTTTACTATGAAATAGAAAAAATACCATCTTTTTTAATTTAATAAAACTGTATAACACTATATAAGATATATAGTTAAAACATAGCAGAAGTAAGGCAGTATAATCCAACAGTAATGGTAACAACAGCATAACAGAATATATCATCATCATCCTCAAGCAGCCATGGGCTATGGAGGTCCAACAAGACTGTGCAAATTAGTTCTACAATCTGTCCTGAGCGACATCTGCTGCATCTGGTCACTGCACACCAATTCTAACAAGATCCTGTTTGACATTCTCTGCCCACTGCATCCTAGGTCCCCCCTTCTTTCCAAAGCCTTTAAAGCACACTGTTCATAACCATATTCAATAATCTATAATTATCCATATGGGCAACATGGCCAAACCAGTAGAGTCTCTCTCTGCACAATATGCTGCTTAAAGGAGGTTGCAAACTCCTTTCCCTAACCTAATCATTAGTTACAAAGTTAAACCACCTAATACTCAAGATACTAAGTAAGCATCTAGTTTCCTGTTATCTTGTTTACACAGCATCCAAGTTTCACTACCGTAACTAACCCTAGAAAGAACCAAACTATTATACAGTCTAATTTTAGTCTTTAGGTGTATACACCTATTTCTCTACACTCTCCATAGATTCTTAAAAGTCCCGGCAGCAATCCCTATTCTTCTATTTTATCTCATGCCCACTTTTTACCAGTATCTGTTACAGCTCCCAAGATAAATAAACTGTGACACCTGCTCAAGACTGCAACCATTCAGATTAACTGACTCACAGTCTGCCTGACCAATTTTAATCACTTTAGTTTTTTCTCTGTTTATAACCAAACCTACTCTACTACCAGTTTAATCAACAGCTCTAATGAAAGAGTTCATCTCATCAACATCATTTGCCAGAAGGGCTAAATCATCAGCATAATCTAAATCAGAAAATTTCGTATCTCCAGTCCATTTAAGGCCAAAATCTTTCCCTTGAAGTGAATTTCGCATAACATAATCAATAACCAAGCTAAAGAGAAAAGGACATAAAATGCACCTTTCTCGAATACCAGAAGTAATGCTAAACCAATTGCTACAAGCCTTACCAACTCTCACACATAACTCAGTGTTATTATAGAGAGCTTTCATTATGTTAACTAACTTGTCTGGTATACCATATGATCTGACAATCAACCACAAATTATGGCGATCAACAGAGTCGAAAGCCTTTTTGAAATCAACAAAGCTAGCAACCAAAGATTTCTGAAACTCTAAACATTTCTCAAGAATCTGCCTAAGTGAAAATATCTGATCCACACATCCCCTACCACTTCTGAATCCACATTGCTCATCATGCAATTGCCTGTCAACCAGATTCTTAATTCTATTAAGCACAATCATGCAAAGAACTTTACCTGGAACAGAGAGTAGGCTGATACCCCTATAGTTATCACAAGAATCACCTTTTTTGAAAATAGGGATAACAATAGCTCTGGTAAAATCCTTAGGAACCATGCCTTTATCATAAAAGATATTCAGAATTTCAGTCATCCAAGTGGCAACTGAAATATTCCCAGCTCTAAGCATATCTGTAGTAATTTCATCTACCACTGGGGATTTATGAAGTTTAAATTTAGAAATAGCCAAAATAACTTCAGATTGTGTTATAGGGCCAACATTAAAGCCATCAATGCATCTATCATCATTACAAACAATGGGAGTAGAACTAACCACATTGTTTAGAACATCACTGAAATGCTCAGCCCACCTAGCCATGACAGAATCCTCCCCTTCTATAACCTTACCTTGTTTATCCTGCAATCCTTGTATGCCTGTCCGTTTTCTACCACATAAAACATTAACTATCTGGTACAGCTCTCTGCTGTTGTGCTGCCTAACTGCTTCCTCAGCTTTGTCAGCCAAGCCATCAAGCCAAAGATTCTTATCAGTAGCTAACTGATCCTTTACACATTTATTAAGCTCTCTGTAATCCTTTCTATTAGGACTAATAGGGTACTGATTAAGGACATTCCTGCAGTTCCTTCTTTCTGAAATAAGCTCAAGTGCCTTATCACTTAAATAATTCTGCCTCGTCTGCTTCTTTTTTCCTAAAAGAGTACTGTTAGTTTCGAAAAAAGCCTGTTTAAAATGGCCCCATTCTTCCTCAACTTTAGTATTACGCAAACCATGACTATCATAATGACTAAGTAATCTATCATGGTAAGCCTTAGCTATAACTGTGTCTTTCAGAGCTTCAGTATTAAAGGTAAATTTTTTAAATTTAGCACAACACTTTTTAAGTTTAAGTTGTGAGACACTTTTAACAAGGTAATGGTCAGATCCAATTTCAGCTCCCCTATATGCCCTGGTATTTCTAACAGAACTAGCCCATTTGCTGTTAATTAATATATAATCAATCATATTCCTATGCAGCCCGTCAGGTGAAACCCAAGTGTATTTATGTATGTCACAGTGTTTGTAATAAGTGTTAGTTATTCTGAAACCATTGAGTTTACTTACCTGTAGGAGATGTTGCCCATTGCTATTGCAGCTACCAATACAAAAAGGGCCTATCACCCCTCCCCAAAGGTCAGAGTCAGTACCAACTTTGGCATTGAAGTCACCTAGAATAAGGGTAATATCTCCTTTCTTGACAGAATTCAAAATATTCTGAAGTTGTCCGTAAAACCTATCCTTCTCATCCTCATCGGCATCCTCAGTGGGGGCATAACAGCAGGTAACATTCAAGTCTTTAATGCTTGTCTGAAATTTTGCCGTAAGAAACCTTTCATTAATGCACTCATATCCTAGAAGAGCATCACTAGCATGTCTGCTGAGCAGCAGATCCACCCCTTGGTGATGCTTTCCATGCTCCCTCCCTGTAAAGAGAAATTTAAAGTTATTTTTAAGTATCTCACCTTTACCTGTCCATCTGGTCTCTTGCAAGCCTAGAATACCTAGGTTATAGTGCTGGAATTATTGCATGAGGATATCAAGAGAATAATCTCTATATAATGTCCTCACGTTCCACGTTCTTGCAGAGA
Source organism: Ryuthela nishihirai (assembly GCA_038380435.1). NCBI lineage: Eukaryota > Metazoa > Arthropoda > Arachnida > Araneae > Heptathelidae > Ryuthela > Ryuthela nishihirai. The sequence continues at coordinate 6,111,213 of JAWZYU010000007.1, forward strand.
GAAAATGATTAGTAAGATTTTTAAAGGAACTAGGTTTATTGAGATAGGTAGGGCCAACAATATCAAACAGCCCCCTGATCGCAGGCATGGGGCAAAGACCTGTTCCTTATCTGCTAAAGGCTGAAGTCACCAATGCTGGTAGGAACTTCAGGCACCACCTTTTCAAGTGGACTTTTTCAAGAGCCATATGGCCTGCCTGAGACACATTACTCCAGTTTAGGCTTGACGATGCCCAACTAGCTAAGTAAGGTTCAGGTACCTGCAATGGCCTCTGATTAGGATTATCCACCAGCTGATATAAGGTATCCCATGCCTCTGTTCACTTAGGGCTGGCAACCCAGAAGCAAACAGAAAACACAGCGGCAGATTCTCCCTCAACAGAGGCCAACCAGTGCAGCAAGTCCAGGATCCATAATCAAGATCAAATCCATAAACAAGTCCAGTCTAGTAGGTATAAATGGTCAGCACCAGGACCCTGTGAAGTTGACCACTCCTCAGCAGGGTTGAAAAAAAAGAAAAAAGTGGCCATAGATGACCAGATCAGTAGGCCATACTGATTCTTGTTACTTGTTACCATATACCCTGTATATGGTACAATTCTTGTTACCATATACAGGGTGAATCTGAAAAAGTGGGCAAAACTTTACTTGGTGGTAGAATGCAGCTATACGAGCAATATTCGTCCTAAAATGTATGGTCGGAATGCAAACGGCGAGCCGCTAGGTGGCGTTGGAAATGGTATAAAAGGGTCGGTCCTCGCACCCAACGGCATTTCTACCGTGGATTGCTGAGAGGATGGCTGGTTATACTAACCACAAAATGGCGGGGGCCATATGAAAAGCCTAATCTACGAGTGCCCCATTGAAACCGATATGGATCTAGTCGCCAGGATCGCCATTGTTGCCGGCGATATTCGGGAAATGCCTGGTGTCTTCGCAAATGTGCGTCGGTCTCTATCCCGCAGGTGTGAAGCCTGCATTACAGCTGGCGGCAGCTCTTTGAGCAATTTCTTTGAGCATGTACCTCAATTACATTCCTGTTAATAAAATGTTTTCTGAAGTATCTCCTCTCCTTCTTGTGTTCATTCTTTAAATGTGACAGTGGAAAACTACCTTTTAACTTCTCACCGCTTGCGTTCCAACCATACATTCTATGACGAATATTGCTTGTGTAGCTGCGTTCTACCACCCCGTAAAGTTTTGCCCACTTTTTCAGATTCACCCTATATATATATATAATATATGGTAACAAGAATTTACACGTGAATGCCAAAATTGCACATTTGTCTATATATCTCAGGTAAAGATGTATCTCCCTAACACAGAATGAACATTTCTATATCTCTATAGAATCAAATTATTTACAAGAGATGATAACAAAATATGAGGTTTGTAGGTAAAGGTAAATGTCATGCAAGGTAAGTTGTTATGCATTTGACTGAAAAAAAATCAATCACTGAAAATATCAAATACATAACAACTTCTTTTGCATTGGCATTTACCTTTACCTACAAAGTCATATATTGTTATCATCTATTAGACCTGAGTTCGAGCCTCGGGTAAGGTATGGACGTATGTGTCGTTTTTCTGCTGAGGTCCTGCCATCCTCTCAGATCTTCTTCTATAGCATATATAGCTCCTGTCTGACAGGAGCTTGTCAGTTTATATGCTATAGCAATCAGCTGCTTGAGGCAATCAGCTGTGTCAGTGTGTCGTGTGTGTCGTTTTTCTGCTGAGGCCCTGCCATCCTCTCAGATCTTCTACTATAGCTATACTGACAAGCTCCTGTCTGACAGGAGCTTGTCAGTTTATATGCTATAGCAATCAGCTGCTTGAGGCAATCAGCTGCTTGAGACAATCAGCTGCTTGTGGCAATCAGCTGCTTGTGGCAATCAGCTGCTTGTGGCAATCAGCTGCTTGAGGGGGTATTTTTTTTCTCTATCGTAGAGAATGTGATTCTACAGAGATACAGAAATGTGCATTCTATGCTAGGGAGATACCTCTGTACCTCAGATATATAGATAAATAGATCTTATAAGCCATTTTTGCATCCATTTCGTATATTCTTGTTACCACAGATCCTGATACACCATTGCTACCATTACTGTTAGATTATACTGCTGTACTCCCTGCTGGTTCATTTGTATATATATATAGTGTTGTAGAGTTTTATTAAATTCTTGATATGTGATTTTATTATATGGTATTTTTTAATTTTTATTTTTAAATATTATAGTTTACTATGTTCTGTAAATGGTCCTATGTTGATGCACAGAACTACAGTTTTTGGTCTTTGCATTGATTTTTATCATTACATAATTGGGTATAAAATTAATAGAGAAGGTGACAAATCCAGCTTTATCAAAAACTCTAATAAAGACTAATTATTGGCAATTAATAATTTAATTATTTAATAAAAATATGAATAATATTACTTACACATCAGAGCCACAAGCATCTCTTCCATCAAAAATTGTAACATTCTTGTGAGGGCTGAAAATTCAAACTATATCAGTCTGATGCAAAAATCAGCAATCAAAATACTAACAAAAAATTATATAAATGCTTATTTACTGTGAAATCAATCTAAAGAATTTTAGTGTACAGGTAACAGGGTACTGTAACAATGGTGAGTAGCACTAGCAAATTAATAGAAGCAAATACAATTGACTCAATAGAAGAGCAACTAGTGGGATATTTTGAAAGTATTGAGATTATCTCTGCAACAGTGACAGATAGTGAAAAATAAAGCAATTTACCAAGAATTTTGTGATTTTTATACTCTGAATAGAAAATTCATGTATCAGACAATTTCAATAATTGGCAATGATAAAAGTTATTTTGCCTGTATCCTCTGCAATCAAAACTAAAAACTTTATTTCTTATGTTTGTGTAATTTCTAAGAATTATCTTCACTAAAATAAAATTCTATTAAAACAATGATAATACACTACTCAAGAAAGTTAATAATCAATAGTGACTGGGGATAAAAAGTAACAATCTGTTTTATTAATTAACTGCTTATCAAACAGTAAGATAATAGAAACAGCTGCAGTTAAAGTAGATCACAGGTTCTCAATTAGTGTGTATCACAGATCCAAGTGACATTACAATAATTGCTCTTCTTCAACTTCAACAACGTTTCAATGCAACAGCTCTTGTATTATTTCTGACACTAACATAATTTGCAAGTCCACAATGTCAAATGGCAGATGTTGCCAATGGAACAATTTGCATAGTACACTAAATAACATATGCTTGTCACTCATATGTGATATTTGCATATGTTTCAGAGGATTCTTCAATAGCATAGGAAACTGATGGGTAGTGGACCTGTACAAAATCGTATAATCTGTGTCAGAAGCAAGTCATACAACTCTCAAGCCTGTGACCATAATGGTCACTTGACCTGACACCTATGCAAAAACCCACACAGAGTTGAAGGCCTCAAACAATGTATCATTATAACATATAAGAACATGGATGCCACCATGTTTACGAAAATTCATGAATTGATGCATGTCCAAACCTGCATAATTGCTTATGGTTTACACTCTTCAATAAATGTCTTCTTGTACCTTTTGTATCCTTTGTATTGTCTTTTGTACCTTTTGTATTTTGCCTTCGTAATTGCTCATTAATACTATTCATGCATTATTAAGCTTATAGCTTTGTTTATAAGAGCCATAAACAGCACTCTTGTCAATAAATGTTCTTCCATTTCTGTGAACGTATCTGCTATTTAATTATTCTTGATATTGTTTCTTACTAAATCATTAATGCTCTACTGTTTGGAAGAATACATCCTTATATATTTATTTTTTAACAATTTTTTATGCTATACCTTTTAGTTCTTAACCAGAAGATGAACCATCTTTATATTCAGATCAGCTTCCCTTATTTAATCATCTGGCCATTGCAATTTGACCTTTGTCCAACAGTAATAGCAAAAATGGCATGTCAGAATACAATGAAGAGCCAAAACATTATGACTAGTGCATCTTTATGGAAATTGAAACAACTGCAGGTAAATGACAGCACATGTGAAGGTCATGCAATGGTATAAATACACCTGATACTGAGCTCTGTTAATCAGTGTTATTCTTGTTCTTCAGATGGTGAGTTTGACAAAGGCCAAATTGTAATGGCCAGATGATTGGGTCAGAGCATTTCTGAGATGGCAAGACTTGTGGGGTGCTCATGGTCAGCAGTGGTTAGTACCTTCAAAAAGTGGTTCAAGGAGGGAAGAACCACTGGCAAGGTGTGGGCTGACAACAGCTCATCATACTAGAGGTGAACGAAGGCTATCCCGTCTGGTACAAGCCAACAGAAGGGATACTGTGGTGCAACTCACCCATAATTTGAATGCTGATGACAGGACTAATGTGTCACAACACACAGTACATCGAACTCTGCTGAAAATGGGGCTGAGTAGCTGCAGGTTGCTCTGAGTGCCCATGCTAACCTTGGTTCACCATCAAAAGTGTCTACAATGGGCATGCGAGTATCAAAATTGGACCTTGAATGATTGGAAGAAGGTCGTCTGGTCCAATGAATTTCGTTTCCTGTTGCATCATGTGGATGGCCTGGTACATGTGCATCACTTACCTAGGGAAATGTTGGCACCAGGATGCACTGTGGGAAGAAAACAATCTGTTGGAGGAAGTGTAATGTTTTGGGCAATATTCTGCTGGGAAACCCTGGTTTCAGTCATTCATGTGTAGGAAACCCTGATGTCTACCACCTACCTAAACATCATTGCAGACCAGGTACATCCTTTCATGGAAACGGTATATCCCTCTGATAGTGCCTTCTTTCAGCAGGATAATGCACACTGTCTGGATTGATGCCACACTGTCTGGATTTGTTTGAGAATGGTTCGCAGAACATGAGGAAGACTTTCAGGTATTGCCCTGGCCTCCAAATTCCCCAGATATCAATTCAATCAAGCATCTGTGGTTTGTGTTGGAACAGCATATCTGATCAGTGGTGGCTTAACCATGTAACTTACAAGAGTTAAAGGACTGCTGAAAATGTGTTGATACTAGATACCACAAGACACTTTTAGAAATCTTGTAGCGTCCATGCCTCACTGGGTAAGAGCTGTTTTGGCAGCACTTGGAGGACCAACATCATATTAGGTAGATGTTCATAATGCTTTAGCTCTTCAGTATATATAGTAAAAAGAATTTACAAGATGGATGCCAAAATGGCATATAGGACATATTTACCTATATTTCAGATATAAAGTGTCTCCTTGACATAGAAATAAATATTTCTGTATCTCTATAGAATGAAATTCTTTACCAAAGATGATAGCAATATTTTAGATTTGTAGATAATGGTAAATACCATGCAAGTGAGGTGAGTGAATTGCATGCAGGTGAGTTGTTATGTATTTGATGTTTTTCCAGTTCAATGGTTTATTTCTAATGCACAGGTAGTGCTAACCAAAAAGGTCAGTAGCTTTGATATTATAGAGTTTGAGTGCACAGAAATGTTCTAAGCTGGTGGGCTACTTAACTGAACAAATTACCTTACCAACATTTGTTTACCTGATCTAAGCTTACCTAATTCCTGACTTGTGCTACCAATTTTTACAAAACTAGACTTGTGGCTAGTTATTGAAGCTCATGCAAACACCAAGTAATGTATTATAATATATTGTATATTTTCTTTTTTTTACTGAAATTAATGCTTATTATACTATTTTTAGTAGTATTTTTAAGATTTGACATATTACCATTTTGCTGCTGAGATGTATCTGTTCTACTATTGTCCTAGATGGCTAGATTTTGTGGTCTATTAGTTTGGCCACATCTTTGGTAGGCAAACTAATAATATCTGTGATCAGATTTTATAATATCAAAGCTACTGACTTTTTTGGTTAGCACTATCCATGCACTTGAAATAAATCATTGAACTGTAAAAACATCAAATAGGTAACAACTCGCATTGCTTTTATGTTTACCTAAATGTTATGTTAAATACTCCCTCAAGCAGCTGTTTGCCACAGAGATCTGACAGGAGCCTGCCAGTTTATATTCCATAATAGAAGTGGCAGTTAGGATGGCAGAAACTCAGCAGAAATACAACACAACATCCACGCCTTACCCGGGGCTCGAACCCAGGTCCCTGTGATCAGTAGCCAAGCATACTAAACACTCAGCCCCAGGACGGATACCTTTACCTACAAATCCAAAATATTGTCATTATCTCTCATAAAGAATTTCATTCTATAGAGATATAGAAATATTCATTCTATGTTAAGGAGACACCTCTGTACCTAAAATATTCACGAATACATATGCCATTTTGGCATCCATCTTGTAAATTCTTGTTACCGTATATCCTAATATGTCATTGTTACCATTACTGTTGGAATATACTGCTATGTTTTATTTATATATCATATACAGTGTTATAGAGTTTTATTAAATTTATGATACATAGACACTGTGATCTTATTACATAATAGGAGAAGATATCATTTACTATTGAATGAGTCTTGTTAGAAAAAAATTTTTAAGAAGAATGGGCTAACAATGTTTTCCCCAGATACCATTCATAGATGAAAAATTCTGACATTCAAACACAGCAATGCTTACCTTTGACAAAATATAATTTACATGTTTCTAATAATAATTTTCCTTTATTTAAATACAACTTTGTTAACAAAAATTTACAAAATCCATAAAATATGATAGTGATTGTCCCAAATACAATGGAGATGGTTGAGTTCCAATAGTGCTGAATATGGAGTTCACAATACGATCAAGAGAAAAGTTAGCCTCATCTGCCCACAGTATGTTGGAAAATGGCCCTTACTGGGGACCATTGATCCAAAGGCAGAGAAGTGGATATGACTTTGGGGGCAAGAACACTGCTTCAGTATTGTTTAATCTTTAGATGATACATTATCAAGAAATGGAATAACTTTTCAGTTTTGTCAAATTATTTCTATTCCCTCATGTCTATAGTCATCCATGCCTCATTGTTTGTTCTCCAAGTAACAAAAAAGTTGTTTTGGTCAATATCTTTAAGGCACCTTGATTTTATTGATTTACCAATTACAAGAAGTATTTCGTGAGAGCCTGTCATGCTGGGGTACACAAAAATACAGTGAGATGCTTCTTTCCCCCCCACACACACATTTCCCTTCTAAGGCACATTTTTTGTGTCAGTTTTGCATGGAAAAACTGACACCTTTACCTGCATTAAATATGTTTTCTGGAGAGTATGATACAAATATTGATGGCTAGCTTTTCCCCCTATTCACCGACAGTTTCAAAAGTTGGTCACTGACTGTTCTACAGACAACAGGAACAAGGAATAATAATAATAGGTAATAATTTCATTATTATAATAGGTAATAATTTCAACATCAGCAGACAACAGGAACAAGGAATAATAATAATAGGTAATAATTTAAAAAATTATGTTTTCTGTTCCAGAGGGCTCAGAAAAGATTGGAGGTAGAGGTTGGGTTGTTTTATCTTTGAGTGCAGTTTTTTTGCACACAATGGTCTAAATGGTCAGGTCACAAGACCCCAAGGGCTCAGAGAAGGTTGAGGGGATAGGACTCACTGGGCAGCTGTTAGGAGACAGATGGCAGCCTTCTGTCAAGGCAATCCAGTGTGTTCGTTAACATGCAGAAGGTATGGCTCTTTTGCACACAGGGTCACAGCTTAACATCCCATCTGATGAATGGGGCCTTTCCAAGCCCATCAGTGTCCCCTACTGACTGTGGGCAGGGTGGGGAGTTTTGCAGAGATAATGCTCAACACTGGCCCAGCTGGGACTCAAACCTGGGAACTACAGATTATGAGCCTGGTAGGCTACAGACTGAACCACCTCCACCCCTTAAAATGATATAGAGTTTATTGAGAGGAAGTGTTAACCATGTTGGGCAAAAGTCTATGGTCACCATTAAGCTACCTGATGGCACTGTGGAAGTACAGGGAATAAATTTTCACAAAATTATATCTACTTTTCTATTATTGTGTATAAATAACAGCTCAGTGTCTAATATTAAAAAAAAAAAAAATATATATATACACATATTTTTCATTGACATTAGTACAGAAGTTATTTTAACCTTCATATAAAAATGATGTCTTCAACATAAACACAGTACATCAGGAAACTCATAAATGTCCTTGGAACATCAATAAGATGAATTTATTTCATGACACCATAAAGTTTACAGAAGAAAACATTACATCTTGAATAGATAAAATGATGGCACAAACTAATCACAACTTACTGTATACATTCGCAACAGTTGATCAATTATCACAATTTCATATATTATATATCTATCATCAGATTGAAGGTGATGTTAAGAAGGCTACACAAGAAATCATTTAATTCAAATTGCATAAGAACAATAACATGTATGTAAGATTTGGAGTATCACATACCAAATGCTATAGAAGATGCATGTTCTGGATATTAAATTGATTATAATCATATAATATATCTGCTATTAATATAATGACTGCAACATATACAGGTAATGGACCGAAAAGTGGAAACACTCCCATTCAGGTCAAATTTGAAGATTCTTAATTTCTACAATAAGCATTCCTCTCAAAATCTCGATTTTCAACAATAATCATTGGGTATTTAAAGAGCTATGAAAGTTCGAATATTTAACAGCATCCAAGTCTGTCTTAAAAAACTTATGAAAAACTGGCAGTTATTCAAAGAATTATTTGCAGAAAATTTTGAAACATACAGTATGTTATTATAAATAAAAAATAAATAAATACCCCCTCAAGCAGCTGCTTGCCACAGAGGTGTGACAGGAGCCTGTCAATTTATATGCCATAGTAGAAGGTCTGAGAGGATGGCAGGACCTCAGCAGAAAAACAACACATCCATACCTTACCGGGGTTCGAACCCAGGTCCCTTAGATCAGTAGCCAAGCACGCTAACCACTCAGCCATGGGATGGCCAAGTGGTATCTTTTTTTAAAAAAGTATTATATAAAACAATAAATTGTTAATAATATATAATAGTCAAATATATAAAACAAAAAAAAAGCATTATATAAAGCAATAAATTGTTAATAATATATAATAGTCAAATATATAAAACAAAAAAAAAGTATTATATAAAGCAATAAATTGTTTTATATAATACCCTTTTTTTAAAAAAAGTTTCAATTACCTTCTGAGGTAAATTCTTAAGACTGACATTGCTGCTATTCAATATTCAAACTTCTATAAGTCTTTAAGTACTGAATGGATATTGTTCAAACTTGAGATTTAGAGAGATTTGAATGAGGTTTTATATCTAGTCCTATTTTCCTGTTAAATGCTTATTGTAGAAATTATGGATCTTTGGATTTGATTCTCCACTGACTTCTTAACATGTTCCATTTTTCTGTCCATTACCTGTATATACATAAACTCTCACCCCTACCCGGTTTTTTTTCTGCTGTCATGAGAGATATTGAATACAAAATACATCAAAATAGAATATTGAAACCCATATATTGGAAAAGATATATTGATATTTCATTGTCTGGGCATGTTCTGACTCTGCCTTCTACAGTTTCATTTATGATTTGAATTCAATATATCTAACAATAAAATTTACATATGAATTTGAAAAGAATAAAAAATTATCGTTTCTTGATATTATGACACAAAGAAGAAAAGAGAAACTCATAACTGAAGTATATCAAAAGCCTACCTATATCAGCAATTCAGCACCATTTTATTCTTTTATTCCAAAAAAAAAACCTTCCCATGGCTGAGTGGTTAGTGTCCCTGTCTACAGATCTAAGTGACCTGGGTTCTAGCCCTGTGTAAGAAATGGGTGTTTGTGTTGTTTTTCTGCTGACCTTCTTACATACCTTCTACTATGGAGTTATAAACTGACAGGCTCCCATCAGACCTCTGTGGCAAGCAAATGCTTGGGGGGAATTTATTTTTATTTATTACCAAGAAAATAAGCATACTATTCTATAAGAATGTTATTGTACAGAGAATATAGATATTGCAACAGCTATTATTTACCTAAAGAAAGAAATTAATATTATATATCAATTATGTCAAAATGCTGGGTATCCTATTTATATAGTCAACAAAATAAAGCATGAAATAAAAATGAAAATCAACAATGATGTTTCCAAAAATACAAATGTAAATTTAAACATGGTAAAATATACCTCTCAGTAGAATATCATCTTAAAATAAACTATCTATTAAATAATGTAATCAAAAAAATTCCAATACACAGTTCCCATTAAATCTAACACCAACACATTAAATTAAATAATTAAATTCAATGTTGTTGCAATACTGACATTAGAATTGTATTAAAACAATTTCCACAATATCATATTTTATTTAAAAATCAAAATGATAAATTAAGTTATATAATACAATTAACACCCTAAATAACTTTTGAGGAAAAAAAGATGTTGTCAATTCCCATGAATATACATCTCATGAATTGAAAACTCATTTAGTGATTTAATGACTTCTATGTCAACAGGTAATCGATTTATTTACTATTGATTGATTATTTCAATTAATACCCCATTCAATCATATTGAGATAATTTTAATGATAACAATAACATAGAAATAATGAGTATTAGAAATATGCATCTTCTAAATGATATATCACATTTGATATATACTTCAAATCTTGCATACATATTATTGTTCTTGTACAATTTGAATTAAATTAATTCTTCTGCAACTTTCTTAACATCACCTTCAATCTGACAATGGATTTGAACACTATATCCAAAATCATGATAACTGATCAGCTCTTGTGAATGTGTACAGCAAGCTGTTGTGATCAGTTTGTGCCATACTTTTAGCTATTCAATCATTGCTATATTAACATTTAAAAGTGTGCGAACATCAATGAAAAAAAAAAGCATATATACATTATTATTGTACTTTTCAAAGTGAAATGAAAACCTGATCTTTGATGAATAATATTAGATTTCTTGTGTATTAAACTGACAGGCTCCTGTCAGACCTCTGTGGCAAGCAGCTGCTTGAGGGGGTATTTATTTTTTATTTATTTAAGCCCTGCAAATATTTTTCAACATAGGAGAAAGTTGTATTCCAATATTTGGACCTTTCTCAAGTGGTTACCTTATTTCTATAATTAATTACTTCAGTTTTGACCATTGCCTTTATATTCAGTTGTAACTTAATCCTTTTTGATCCACATGCTTATTTAAATTTAAATACCCAATGCTGGTTTTTTTTTATAATGTGCACTGGAATTCTTGATAGCAAAAAATTTCTTATGTAAAAAAGTTCAAACATATTATGCTTATTGTGTTAATTCTCTCGTGCATATTTTTTGAAACTCAATACGAATTTAATTTTTTTTTCTATAGACTAAAAATGTTGACTCCAGCTAAAATGAGATTATAATGAAATGTCAGACAGAATCAGAAAAGGATAAGAAATGTGCAATGCTACAGTTAGAGATGAGAAAACTTATTTATCCATGACATAGTTATAATAAAAGAAAATATGGTATACTTACGCTTCTCTGTAATACAAAACATAACCAAGAAGGGCGCGGAAGTCAAAATCTCGATGTGTTTTTATGAAATTTGGCCACCTTAAACCTACAACATTCGATTTTAATCCCCATATAGTCAAGTTCAGACTGACCACATTACCTAAAGAAATTAAAACTATTGTTATTAAGCAACAGAAACATAAGAATTTATATTTACCTACAAAAGTAGCTTAAAAGAAAAGCTTATAAAATAACTTATTATTAAATTTTGAGGAATTTTTTGGAAAAAAAAAACAGCCAATTGATATATTTTTGAAGACAAAGGAAAAAATGCATCAATAGATATATTTTCATAGTGATACCAGGAGTTTTTATAAACAGTTTAACATCAGGGAAGGAAGAAGAAATTGGCAACTTGTGGATGTTTATGTTAAGACTACTTTTCTATTTAAAAAAAAACTAACATTAATTTAAAATAACAGCAGTGGCAAAGTATGAGTATTTTATTCTTCGAAGTGCATTTGTATTGGGGTTTTCAATTATGTATAAATTTATGAACTGTCCAAAAAATTAGACAAAATTTGATAAGTCAATGAAAGTCCATTTGTTTTTAGATGTCTGTAATGATACAAAAAATTTTACATGAGAAATGTTTTATGCTATTTCATGAACTACAAATATGGTATTTTTTGCAGTTATGCAAAAAATTTACTTAATCAAATTTATGAAGCATGACAGTAAGGCAGAAAATGAAAAATCGATTTTTAAACAAATAATTATCTGTTTTCACTTAATCATGCCAAAGTTAAGCCATTTCACTCTTAGTTCTAATTGATGCATATAAATTTCATATGTTATTAAATATCTGAAAACATTCTTATGATTCCTTTAACTTGTCACTCCTTACACCTAAGTTTATTCAGAATAGACATAACAAAAGAGCCCATCTTATTACTGCACAATGGTTTCAGTAAAAGTTTTCCATATTTAAAACAGTGAACTAGAGACGACTCAATATAATTAACAATCAGGCTTTTTTTTTTCTGGAGGTATGTGGGTTTTTTTTACCCCACCTTTTTTTCATCTATCTCAAAACAAAATTTAAATATTTTCTTCATTTGAGAGCATGTTATAGTTACAGATTTTAAAATGCAAATTTTTCTTACCCCATTTTCGACTAGATTACAATTCCACAGTGTTGACACCAGACACAAAGAAAAAAACTCAGACATTGAACTTTTAAGATGTTTTTTTAACATTTTATAATTTTGCTTCTAGCTTTCGGTTAAATAAAATTTAATAAAAATGTATACATATTTGTATACATATTTAAATATACATATTTAACAGTTTTAGTCACCAATCATTTATTAATAATGTTAACTGATATATTGCATAAACTGGTGGCTGAGTGGTTAGTGTGCATAACTACCGATCCCTGGGTAAAGTATGGATGTTTCAGTGTCTTTCTATCTTCAGACCTCTGTGGTAAGCAGCTGCTTGAGAGATTATTTAATTTTATTAGAGATGACAGAAACAATTGTCATGCTGCCCCTTTGTGTGCTTTTATGAGAAAGTGCTTGAAATGCAGCAGTAGTGGATCTTGTCATGCCACACTAGAAGCAGTGGTTTATGTAAGGCATAGAACCCATATCTGTGCCATGCATACTCTACGAAATTAACAAAAAAAAACATAATAAAATATTCATAACTAGTAATCAATCATTCAGTAAACAATTAATAATCAGTTAATATATATAATGATCAAATTAGTGCTGCACTACTGAGCGAACAGAAAGAATAGGTGTGCTGCCATTTCCCAATTTTTACAAGAAAAATGCTTCAACTGTGGTAGTGGTGGTTTTCGTCATGCCGCACGAGAAATGGTGGCTTGTAGCAGCAAAAATTGAACTCTGTGTTATGCTGTTTTATGATATTAATGAAAATAAATCTCTCATAATTAATAACTAATAATTGATATAGAGACAATATTAGTTAATTAATCGATATACCGCATGAATTTATGCTGAAATACGGGGAAAAAGCTTTATTTATGTGTCACAGGATGCGGCTTCCATCAAAAGCACACTAAAGCATAAATCGAGTATCCAAGGTAAATTCAATGGAAAACACATTCAATGTGCACTCTTCCTTCATCCAGTACCATTTGTAGACATATTGAAAATGTCTATAACTCAAGACCTGCACCAAAATCTTTCCCCCTAGCTTTCACTTCCACAAAATGATAAACGATCTCATTTGAGTTCTCCATATTCTATGGGATCAAAATAAAAAGATAGAAATTAGATAAATTGTGGTGATTTTGATCTCATATTCTACTTCAAAATTGAACTTATACCACATATAAATTAAAAAGATAGAAATTAGATAAATTGTGATGAAGTTCGATTTTGAATAGGTTCCCAAATACCTAGGCCAATGGAATTATGCCACTACTGCCATCCTATTGTTATGTCACTGCTTGCAGAAAAATTTGAAATTCACTAAAATTTTTGCTTCAGTTATATTTAACATAATTATGCAGCTTATTAGAAAAGTACTATTCTACAGCAAAGCAAAATTTTATAGAAGGTTAAAAATTTACACTTAATAATAAATAAAAATTTTGAATTCGGAACTGCATATGAATTGTTGAACAGGTTTGTCCACCAAAGCAGTATCTAATTAAAGCAGAGTTGTTGAATTAGTTTTTCATAGGGTGAGATAATTAGAAGTAGCAAATACATAAGGATCAACTATTTATAAAAAATAATGGTTATTGGAATTAGAGAAACAACAATTACAGCATTCTCATTACTTGTGCAGAGAGTTTAAAATTATTAAATCTAATTTTCTTGAAAAAATCTAGAAAATATCTTTCCCTTTTCAAAACAATTAGGCCTTAATTTTTTTAAATTGTAAATTTTAGTTTTTTTTAAGTTTTTGAAACTGATTTCAATTATTATATTGAAAGTCCTTGCAATTAAAGAATAAACCTTTCATAGAAAAAAAAACATTCAGATTCTCAATGGTGGACTTAAAAGAGAAGAGCAACTACTTCTAGAGAAACCACAAAAAACCAGGTAAAAATCAGCAAAACTATTTAAAATTACATATTGGGGTAAGTAATTGTTATTCACAAAAAAAAAAAATCAAATTCTTAATGTGTTTGATAATGTTCCAAATTGATTTACTGTGAACATATATAACAGTTGATAAAAAGAGACAAACAAATATTATACAAATGCATATTCATTAGAGAATTTCAGTACCATAAGTAAATGCTTAGGAATATATTTATACATTCAAGCAAATGTATTTTCCTACTATCAAAAATTATAAACTTATGAACAATGAATGAGTATTCTACACAAATGTGCACAAACACATTCTGGAGCAAAAATTCAGAAGTTAAAGCAATAATAGCAAATAGAAACATTTAATAGTTACTTATTGTTTATGATATAAAACTTACATGCTACACGATCACCATTAGAGCTTCGAGACACATCACGTTCATCCCAAGTCATCACATCAGCATATTTCTTCAAATCATCGATCTTACTTGGGCAAAGCTTAGGGTTAAAGTGAAAGAATATTTTACCCCTCTCAATACGAAGTCTTGCCTTCCTGTTTTCCCAATCCCACAGTTCTTGGAGATTTTGGTTGTCAAGAACCAACAATGCATATCTACAGTTAAATAGAGATTTATGTAAAGTAAAAATTTTGACAATAAAATACTAAGGGTATAAACACTTTTATTCAGTATATAAACTAATAAAATTTCTTTTCCATAAAAGTCAGCCCTCAAGCAGCCATGGATTTTTGAAGGTCCAATCAGACTGCAAGTTGGTTTATAAATGGTAGCTAGTTATACATCTCCTTTTCAGATACATGTACGGAGTCATAAAAAAAAGATACTCTAGTTTGGTCTATACTGATTCAGTATTTCACTTACATCCCATTCCTTCCATCACTACATTTGAGAAGTATAAGAAATTTTATCCATGTGAAAACACATTCAATGTGCACTCTTCCTTCATCCAGTACCATTTGCAGACATATTGAAAATGTCTATAACTCAAGCTAGTGTTTCTTCAGCTAGACTCTCCACAGCAGATGTGATCTGCTTTCAGTTGTTCAACCATATGTACTCCTTATATATTGTCTTCAGAAATTTCCATAAAAATAATCACACAGATTCAAATTTGTGGAGTGTGATGGCCAGGACCAATCAACTCCAAAGCATTACAGGTATCAATTTCAAATTACCCTTTTTAAAATGTTTGCTAAAGAAATCTAATTGTATTAGCTGTATGGGGGCTTGGTCATCTTGTCAGAAAAATATGTTCTTGCTATTTTGTATCATGCTTTCAAAAGTTGGAATAAAGTGTCATGAAGGATAGTTAGGTAATGAGTTGCATTTCACAGTGTCATCATGAAAAAATGGCAAGAAAATTTCATCAAATGAAACAGTGCATCAAACTTGCGTATTTTTGGATGCAGCAGTGTTTTCATGATAACAATCTTCTGAAGCCTATCATATTCTGCTTATTGACATACCTGTTTAGGTGAAAGTTTGCTTCATTGGTAAATGAAATATATAAAGAACTATTTGGATTATTTTTTAAAAAAGTGAGTTGTCTTTGTTAATGTAATTAATTCCAAGATAGTGCATCTGTATTTTGTAAGAAAGCAAATTTAAGTTTGTCAAACAGTGGTTAAAGTGTTTGTTTCTTTTACACCAAACTGTTGAGAGTGTTGTTTTGCAAAATTTTAATGATTATCAGTGGGTGCTACTTATATATGTACAAGTAATCCTATGTCTTTCTTCCAATGACTTCCTTTTTATTGTCTATCACAGCACCAATCTTTTCAAAAATTTTCACAAATTTGCTAATTGCTGATCTATTTGGACATCTTTTCTGCTTTCAAATCTTACTTGAAATTATGCTGCAACTCAATAAAACTACAAATTTTATAAAACATTTTTTACACAAAACACAAACTGCTCAGTTGTGCACACTATTTATGACCAAAACTGCTTAGGGAATATTCTGTTATTGTTATTCCTGCTCCTGTTGGCCATGGACCAAAAAGAATTCCAAGTGTTCTGGGAATAAGAACATATCAGTGATTCAAATTATGTCTTTTTCTGATATCCTATATATTCAGCTTAGGAAATAATGTACATTTAAAATGATCCAATTACTTCACAAAACTTACCATTGATCACGAACAATGAATATTAAGAGCTCTTCAGTCAGGTTTTTAGGTGTGCTTGATTAACTACTTCCTGACCAGGCAGATTTACCCAAATTCACACATATTAAAGCTGACATAATTTCTAAACTACATTTAAGAGTTAGTTAAAATTTAGGATGCACACTCATCAGACTTTATTCCTAAAGAGTCGGTAGTGTGCCAGGTCCTTTAATCTGTAGTTCCCAGGTTCAAGTCCCAGCTGGGCCAGCATTGAGACTTCTCTCTGCAAAACTCCCCGTCCTGCCCATGGTCAGTAGGGGAGACACCAATGGGCTTGGAAAGGCCACCATCCATTAGATGGGATGCTAAACTGTGGCCCTGTGTATGGGAGAGCCATACTCTGTGCACTTTAAAGAACATGCTGGTAGGCCTTGATGGGAAGCTACCATCTGTCTCCCAGCAGCTGTCCAGTGGGTCTTCCTCAACCTTCTTTGAACCTTTGGGGTCTTTTGGCTTGGCCATTTAGCCCATTGTAGGCAAAAAAGTGCCACTCAGAGCTAAAACAACCCCAAAGATGAACTTAAGACAGAGAAAATATTTTTTTCTAATTTCTCCCTGATCAGACTTCTAAATTGAATATAAGCTTCACATTATGTATAAGAAATGCCATATTTTATCAATTTCACTGTATTATATATTCTGAAGACTAATCTGCCACACAACAATAATGCTTTCATCCAAGCTTATTTGTTTGTTTGGTTTATAAATAACAATGAAAGCCCAAAATAATTTAAAATCAGAGAAATTTTGTTTAGTCTATTGGAGTTAATCCATAGTATTGGAGTTAATCCATTAATTTTTCATTATCAGAAAAATACTACATAGTAAATATTTGCATAAACTTATTGCACACATTGTTTTGGAAAAAAAAAGTGTGTGGGTGGGAGTTCTATTACTGTAGCTTTGACTAATAATCATATATCTTTCCACACTTGTCCCATTAAAACGGGATGAGAGTGGCTCAGTTGGCAGCACGCCAGACTCGTAATCTGCAGTTCCCAGGTTTGAGTCCCAGCTGGGTCAGTATTGAGATTTATCTTTGCAAAACTCCCCACCCTGCCCATGGTCACTGATGGGCTTGGAAAGGCCACCATCCATCAGATGGGATGTTAAGGCATGGTCCCATGTATGGGAGAGCCATACCCTATTCATTTTAAACATTGGCCTTGACAGGAGGGTATCATCTGTCTCCCAACAAATGTTCCAGTGGGTCACCTCCCCCAACCTTCTCTGAGCATTTAGGGTCCTTGTGACCTAGCCATTTAGCCCATGGTGTGCAAAAAAGTGCTGCTCAGAGGTGTCAGGAACCTGTCTATCATGGCCATCAGTGTGGGTGAGATATATGCACTATCACTAATGGTACTCAACAACTCAGGTACACCTGCATTACTATTTACATGCTTATTACTCTATACATCTATTAGCATAACACAGTGCTACTCTGCACTCTCAGGATCACAACATCCCTTTTAATCAGAAACTACACACTGCTACAAAAAATACTAGCTGACTTGGCCCAGCTAAAATGCAGTTCAAATCCAACAGGCTCGTTCTGGATCCTTCACAAGTAGATTTCTCTGTATGACCAACTGATTTTCTATGCCATCTTCCCTTGAAAAAAAAAAGTCCTTTTCAGAACTAGGAAATAATGGCATTTGCAGAAATGCAATGTGTTTTTAAGTTTTATCACTGTGAAATTGCCTTTATGGGTGTCATGAGATGCATTTTTGAAATTTTGACAAAAATACACGATCACACAGACTCTGATGATTATTCTACTAAAGAGTGATGAAGCAACTGACTTTCTCCTTGAGTGGAAAGAAAATAATAGTGAAATTAATGGGAAAAAAGTGGAAGTCATATAAGTTGGCACACCAGTTAAGATTGTCTTCATGGCCAAATTACCCTTCTTTATTTCCAATTCAGAAGTGGCAAATGCATTCACTAGCTTCAGGAAGATAATTTCAACTGAAAATGAACTATATAAAACTGAAGAAATGGAAAATAAGAAACCTGGAACTAGAATTTTTAAAATGAAAATGCAAAAGGACATTCCTAATTTTCTACGAATAAATACATTCACAGCAACCATAGAGTACAGAGGTGTCACATGTCTCTGGCAATGTTGCGGACAGACTGGCCATTTTGTCTCCAAGTGTCCCCTTGTGGGAAAAAAAGGCATTTCCTTCACAGAAGTCATAAGTAAAGTAAATAAAGAAAGCTAAAAGCAACTCAATGAAGAATCAACAATAAAAATGCAAGCAGAAAATGAAAAATCAAATTCAACCAAAAATAAACAGTCAAGTAATAACTCTATCGCAGAGCAAAAAAATGAGAACAATGACAACACTATTCAAGATTCCTAATCTGTGAAACTTCAGATCGACCTGGAAACTGAATCAGAAGAAGAAACGGACACCAAATCTGAGGACAAAGAGGAATTTGTTGGCGAAACTATGAAGAGAATATTGAATTCACGCCCAACACACTTATTCAGACCGAATTCCTTACCCAACAAAAGTACTATAAAACCGTTTCAATTGATGATTGTTTGGAGGACTTTCTTCTACATATTTGTGAGATCCCAGAAAAAGAACAGCGATTCAGATGGCATAGATATGAGAAATATTGAAATACAATGCTATTCATCATCATTATCCTCAAGCAGCCATGGGCTACGGAGGTCCAACCAGACCACACAGTTTAATTCTCATCTATTGATAAACACAGAAAAATCAAGCTGAGATTTCGAAAGTAATTTAACAAAAAAAAAGAAAGTCAGAGCAGAAGGAATGAATATCGGTAATGTGCTGGACTATCTCTGTGAATGCATTGAAAATGACCTGAATTCTGCATGAGCTACTGTCTTTTGCTAGTGGCCACTTTCCCTTTAATTTACTCTACTATACATGCTAGCTTGTTCGGAATTTCTCTTCCAAAATTTCATTTCATTCTTCGGTCTTCCCTTGGACTGCTCTCTGCATTTGTGCCCCTTTGCTAATGCTTGGTGTTTATTACTTAATTATTTGCTGTGCTTGTTAGTGATGCTCGTCTACGATATGAGTGAATGAAAGGTTTCTTACAGCAAAATTTCAGACAAGCGTTAAAGACTTGAATGTTATCTGCTGTTATGCCCCCACTGAGGATGCTGATGAGATTGAGAAAGATAGGTTTTATGGACAACTTCATGATATTTTGAATTCTACAAAGAAAAGAGATATTACCCTTGTTCTAGGTGACTTCAATGCCAAAGTTGGTACTGACTCTGACCTTCGGGGAGGGTGATAGGCACTTTTGGTATTGGTAGCTGCAATGGGCAACATCTCCTACAGGTAAGTAAACTCGATGATTTCAGAATAACTAACACTTATTACAAACACCGCGACATACATAAGTACACATGGGTTTCACCAGATGGGCTGCATAAGAATATGATTGATCACATATTAATTAACAGAAAATGGACTAGTTTTGTTAGGAATACCAGGTCATATAGGGGAGCTGAAATTGGATCTGACCATTACCTTGTTAAAAGGGTCTTGCAACTTAAACTTAAGAAGTGTTGTATTAAGGTTAAAAAAATTAGCTTTAATTCTGAAGCTTTGAAAGACCCAATTATAGCTAAAGCTTACCATGATAGGTTACTTAGTCAATTATGACAGTCATGGTTTGCTTACTACTGAAGTGGAGGAAGAATGGGACCCTTTTAAACAGGTTTTTTTTAAACTAACAATACTCTTTTAAGAAGAAAGGAACAGAGGAGGCAGAATTATCTGAGTGACAAGGCACTTGAACTTATTTCAGAAAGGAAGAACTGTAGGAATGCCCTATCAATACCCTACTAGTCCTAATAGAAAGCATTACAGAGAGCTTAGTTGTTATTGGGTTGGGTTGTTTTACCTCTGAGCGGCACTTTTTTGCACACCATGGGCTAAATGGCCAGGTCACATGGACCTCGAAGGCTCAGAGAAGGTTGGGGGGAGGGTACCCACTGGAACAGCTGTTGGGAGACAGATGGTAGCCTCCCGTCAAGGCCATCCAGCGTGTTCCTTAACTTGCACAGGATATGGCTCTCCCGCACATGGGGCCACAGCTTAATGTCCCATCCAATGGACAGCGGCCCTTTCAAGCCCATTGGTGTCCCCTACTGAGAGTGGGCAGGGCAGGGAATTTTGCAGAGACAGAGAGCTTAATAAACGCGTAAAGGATCAATTAGCTGCTGCTAAGAATCTTTGGCTTGATGGCTTGGCTGACAAAGCCGAGGAAGCAGTTAGAATAGGGATAGGGATTGCCTCTTAGACTTTTAGGAATTTATGGAGAGTGTGGAGAAATAGGCGTAAACACCTAAAGACTAAAATTAGACTGTATAATAGTTTGCCACTTTCTAGGGTTAGTTATGGTAGTGAAACATGGATGCTTTGTAAACAAGATAATAGGAAACTTGATTCATCTGATTCTAGATGCTTATGCAGTATCTTGGGCATTAGGTGGTTTAATTTTGTAAGTAATGATGAGGTAGGCAAAGAGTTGGCAACCTCCAGAGAGAAACTCTGTTGGTTTGGCCATGTTACCCATATGGATACTTATAGATTAGCAAATAGGATTATGAATAATGTGCCTAAAGGCCGCAGAAAGAGAGAGACCTAGGTTGAAGTGGGTTGATAATGCCAAACAGGACCTTGTTGGAATTGGTGTGCAGTGGCCAGATGCAGTAGATGTAGCTCAGAGCAGATCTGCTTGGAAAACTAAATTGCATGGTCTGGTTGGACCACCATAGTCCATGACTGCTTGAGAATGATGACAATGACAATATGTACAACACATTTATTAACTACAATATGTACAATAACAGTATAATACAAGATCAGCCTTTCTCTAAGGCCTCGCAATGATTATATGGCAGGCTACTTCATCTAATCACGCACAAATCTTGGCCAAAAAACACTGGTGCTGGCTAGGATATATCCTCCAAGCTGAAATCTCATCCTGGTCAGAGCCTAACTACCGACCTGCAGTATGCTCTAAAGCAGAACTTAGGAACAGTCTTTTCTTTGCTCCTTGTCTCAGGAGAGTCACGTGAGTCTTTTTCATGTAAAAGGTCCAATAGGGAGACATATGCCAATCCCAGTGTCTGTCAGTGAACAACTGATGGCCATTGAGCACCCTCACATCTGGTCCAAAGGCTCTTCGACCTTGGTTCTGGTGGGGAAAACTGACTCGCATCATCTGACCATTACAAAGTTAATACTACCATTTTGAATTTGGAATTCTACTGATCTAACATGAAGGTGCCTAAATGATTTCATGTTTATATATTTAGAAAGAAGCTTGTGAGTTCACTATGCATTTGGAAACATCTTAAAATATCTTAATCAAATTTTGCATGATGGTTCCTGAGATCAAGAAGATTTTTGTCTATGTCTGATATAACGGTTTGGCTTCCCAACTTTCATCCCTCTCCCAAAAAACAAACAAACAAAAAAACTGTAGGACTCCATCCAGACCAGGCAAACTATACCCCAAAAGCTACTAATCACAAATAAATTAAATCTGCAAAAGAGAAAAAGAACATATAGAGAACAATAAATCTAACTTAGGTGAAATGAATTCTCATTTAAATAATTAATAAAATTATATTGTTTCACTTAATTTGTGTGTATGTGTGTGTGTTGGTTACAGATACATTATTGATTACATATTTCTTTGGCAGCCTGCCTTCCATTTAAGTTTTTTATGTAGCCCTTCAACTAAACTATTTGTCCAGGTCTGACCTAGATAATAAGAGCTGGAATCACCAAATTCAGCATATAACTTCCTCTTATCATAACTTCAAACAGCTTACTCTGGCTTCAACCTTTATCCCTTAAAAGGGGGAATATGTGAACAATTACTAGGCATAGCAAATTATCTATATAAAAAAAGGCTTCTGGCATTTCTACTCAGATCATATCCCTCCCACTGAAAAAAGGGGGAAGGGAAATTGCACATGGTAATAATAATATTATAATTGTAATGAATTATATGTCAAATGAAAGCTTGCAACATGGTGAGTATCATCTATTTAAATAATTTAATCTGAGTTATACACTTGTGCAATGCTGGATAAATCTGCTAGTAGAATATAAACTGCATCATTAATAATGTTTACAATACAACTGAAGAAAATGCATAACAATTGCCATTTTTAACTGCATTTTTTAATTATTTTTATTGACACCCTACAGTTATTAATTATATACTTCTCCTAATTATAAACATTCAGATTCAATAGAATTTACATAAAACATTTTATCTTTATTGATCTCAAGATTGGCCCTGGGGTTGGGGTAAGAAAACTATATAAATATTAATTATCATGAAGTTATTATCAGGTTAATGAATCAAAACCAATATAAAAATTGCTATAACTTACTCTTTCTTGTCCAATTCTAACCCATGAATAACTCTTAGATCCTTCAAGAAATTGAGTGAAATCAGTGGGAAAGATCGAGCAATCTTCAGGTGCCCTATAATTTCCTGTATGCTGCTCAAACTACTTTCCAATTCTTGGATAACATTGTCTGTAAAAATTATAAAGGTAAAAATTATAAAGTGATCCAAACATTCAACTAAATGTTACTCTTTTTACAGGATAAACTGTTCAATAATGCACAATATTTCATTCAGACACTCACCTCCACCTTTCACTTGTATTTCCAAAGAGCCATTGATAACTGTGCAACTTTTCAATCTCTGTGCTGTTGCAACACTATCCACAACTACTCCAGCACATACTGGAAACAAAATATCAGATTACTTACTATGTGCATAAAACATAGGTGATTATAAATGATGAGAATTCATTAATTTTTTCAGAAGGATAACAGACTACACTACTAAAATTAACATCAGGAGATTTAAGTTTAAAAGATGCACATAATTGCAGCTTTGATGAATAGTATGACTAATAGATTACATCAGCTGGATAGCAAAATTTTATCTGTAACATAAAATCCAAGTGAAGAGTTTATTCACTTGGGGTAGCAAAAAGTATTTTTTTGAGGATGGCAAAAAGCAAATTTAATTGCAGATAGCAAAATAATAAGTTTGCTTGGGATGTCTTGCCTGTGCTGGGTGTGACTCCCCTGCACCATGGCATGATGTAACTAGCCTTTCCAGCCTATTGGAATCTCCTTTTTCAAAGAGGTTAGAGTGGGGATTAAGTGAATTGTTAGTACAGTCTTAGGCACAGTTGCGACTCAAAACTTAACTACAGATTATAATTCTAAAGCACTACTGAATGGCTGACCTCCAAGGGAGCATGTGTGCGGATGGATGGAAAGAGGGGGGGGGGGGAAGTATAGAGATGAGTTTCGGTTCAAATTTGTGAGCCTGAACCACTTGGACAATTGTTCAGCCCAAGCCTGATTTTGCAAAAAAATTTCCTTAACATACCATAAGATATATTGTATATCTAGAAATGCTTGTCACTAATAATTTATTTTATCTGATACTAATTACAATCATTTTACCCCAAAATTAAAATACTGATATTTTGGAATGAATAATATTACAAATATTAGTAATAACTGAAAGTTTGTGGGTGACATCATTATAAATGCACAGGAGCCATTCATCTATTAAAAATAGAGAACTTATTTTTAATTGCTAAAGATTGATTAAAGGGTTGAAATTATTATCAAAAATATTTTTTACTTTTTTTTCATAAATGCAAGAAATATTTGCAATTTCAATCATTCTGAGCCCACTCGAAGTCACTTATTACTTCATTAATAACCTATAATATTCCATTAATAACTATTATAAGCCTATTTATTATTCCATTAATTGAATAATTAGTAGGATAATTTATTAGTCCATTAGTGGAATAATAAGTGGGAAATTGATCCATATGGTATTTTTTTTCTCTGTAATTAATATAAATCTAAAAATATTTATTATATTTCTCTAGAAAAGTAGCAGCTATGTCCAGAAATACTTTAGCATGGCATTTTCTCTAGAAAAATATTAATATTTTTTAATCTTTATATGTAAACAGATTGCTAAAAAAAGCACCCTAAACACATTGGAGTCTCTGGTAATCATCTATTAATCCTTTCTAATTCATGAATATCTTGATCCTGCAGTGATGATTTGGTTATTGTGATGTGGGTACACTGGATGTTGATAACAGATTATACGAAAAGATTTGGTCAGTAAGGTTATTTATTATTATATATTAATATCATGTTATTGTATTGGTTTTTGGTTTGGCATTCACAAGTGTTAAGTGCAGCTGACTTCAATTATGCTGATTTATTGCTTTAGTTCAACCAGAAAGAATGGTTATTATTTCCTTCAATAAAACATAAAACAAAAAAATAAATAATACCCCTCAGGCAGCTGCTTGCCACAGAGGTCTGACAGGAGCCTATAAGTTTATGTGCCATAGTAGAAGGTCTGTGAGGATGACAGGCCTCAGCAGAAAGACACCAAACATTTATGCCTTCAATAGTGTCATTTAAAGTGGCATATAGGGGGGGGGGGGGGGTGAACTCTCACTACACTGATTGCTATGGCAATCATTGTTTCCAATTCTACTTCATTAGGGAACATTCTATAATAAGAAGATAGCAATCTTTGTTTTCCTTTCCTTCAATTCAAAGACCAAGTTCTGGAGGAGAGAATTTCAGCTGAAAACCAACACATCCCAAAAACACTACACATTCTTGTGGAGAAATGAAACCTAATTTCTAGCCACACCGCTGGGCTATTGTAGTCCAAATAAGTAAAAAATTAAGCAGTGTGGTTCCTAGCTCTTTTGATACCCTAGGCATAAAAATTATTTGGCACCCCATGTTCCTTCGAATTTAATGAATGGAAAAATTCGCACATATGCAAGTTTAAATTTGGTTCATTTTAATTAAGCCATATTCATTGCTGATGAAATAAATGTTGTCACAAAATATGATGATAATAAACAATTTAGTCATAAATAATTAGAAATTATGTAATCTTTTAAACTGAAAAGGGCTAAGTTACTGACATAGTGATTAAAAAAATTATGCTTTCATATTTTAATTATTTTAGAAGTATCAACTATTAGTACTATACAACTTGAATTAATATTGTGAAGTCTAGTAAATGAAAATACAGTTTCTATTATTTGATTAAACCATTAGGACTCCCTTGCCTCCCTGTTCTTAAGATAATATCAGCAAATAAATAATTGTTTAAGTATACAAATTGTTTAAGCAGAATAATTTCACAGCTTACATTTTTAAAAGTTTTGTATTTAGTACTTTATATAGTATTTAAGTATTTTATATTTAGAAAAATTTTGTGATAATACACTATTAACACTGTAGGACAGTTTAAAGCATTGGTTAAATACATCTAGTAATAAATAGGCATTTTGACGCCTATTTATTACTGGATGTTGAACCGTCGAGTTTATCTGAGTTTATCTCAATATTTATTATCATTAGCATACTTGTAAGATATGCTTTCCATCTATTGGCAAAAATAGAAAGCCGCTAGGGCTAAAAATTGCCTAATGTGACATAAAGGGAATGTTCATAGTGTTAATTAGAAGAGATCTTGATCGGCGGCCAGTAGCTCAGTGGTCCAGAGCACCTGAGATGTTATCAGGAGGTCGTGGATTCGTATCCCACCCAGCTCAGACAATTTTTCCTCTAAAATTGAAATCGACGTCAAAGTGCTTATTTATTACTGGATGTTGAACTGTCGAGTTTATCACAATATTTATTAGGTTAAATACATGTTTATAAATATCTTTGGATGTATGTGTCGTTTTTCTGCTGAGGTCTTGCCATCCTCTCAGATCTTCTACTGTGGCAAGCAGCTGCTTGAGGGGGTATTAGACACTCTTTTGGAATATTATCAAAATCCAGTTCTTCTGAGCAGAGCTGTTTATCCATATATGGAATTGGAGGTCCCTGGTTTCCAGGCTTATCACAGTACTTTTTAGTTCTTTGATTCATGTGTAATATGGGTTCATTGCTTTACAAATAGTGCAGTTGTGTGGTTGAAGCTTTCTTCTGTTTTTGTTATTTGCTATTTAATGTCCATGGGCTATACTGTTTTGTTATGCACCATGCAGTTTTTCTTGAAAGCACACAGCAGTTTTTTTTTAATTTTTACTATTACATAGATTTTAGATATCTTAAAGTTTACTCTTGGAGTTCACAGTAGCTCTTCTTAGCTACTGTGAACTGTGTGTTAGCTTTTTTTTTTTTTCACAATATCCCTTAATGTGCTGACCAGTTTTAACCAACACCATGGTCATCATCATGAACACTGATTGTTGATAGTTGTAGGGGACTATATTGCTGAGTGTCTGGCATGCATGTGTAATTCTTCCTTCTGCTGCTGTGTTGATGCTATTTGGGGAGATTTCATTGCTTTATGGTGAGATGGGACTGGTGACTGTTTGTTGGCATTACTATTCTTCACAACAGAGAACTTTGTTTTTTGTTGCTAGATTTTTGGGCATTTTATATTTTGCTGCCTGCTGGTGAAGTAGAAGCTTTCATGGCAAAGGGGTTGATATACTTTGTCATTGTAGCATTGATTTCTATTTTGATATGCTATAAGTTGTTCTGTGAAGTTTAGCTGATAGTTTATTGATGGTGCTATGATAATTCTAGCTTTATCAAAGTCTGATGTTTGCTATCTATTGTATACAGTGCAGGCTAATGCAGTTCCTATTCTTATATCTCTCATTTGTTCTTTGAGCCGTATTTTTGTTGTTCTTTTTGTTTTGTCAAAGTATGGTTTATTTTACTGCACATTATTGGTCTTCATTGAAATTTTGTAAACACCCCCTATATTCATTTTTGGATCTCTGTAGATTTTGATTTGCCTCAGGATGGTATTGCTGCTGGATACAGGTATTTTATATCTATATGGCTTCATTATAATCTGCATAGTATTATTCAGCCTGGGTATATTGGGAATGCTTTTGATCTATTTGATTTCCTTTTTTATCTTCACTTTGTGTCAGGGTAGGCAGTGTGGGTTTATCTGCTGTTCTTGTAGCTAATTTTCAGTTTTATTTATCAAATTCTTAGAATACCCTGCATTGAGATTGACAATGACCACGCTTGTTGGTTGAAACTGGTTCAGCACACTAAGGAATATTGTGAATAAAAAAACTAGTTAAGAAGAGCTACTGCAAACTCCAAGAGTAAACTTTAAGTTATCCAAAACCTTTATATAATAGTAAAAATTAAAAAAAATGTGATATGCTTTCAAGAAAACTGCACAGTGTATAACAAAACACCATAGTCCACAGACATTGAATAACAAATGAAAAAAAAAACAGAAGTAAGCTCCAATCACACAACCAGACTATTTGTGAAACAGTGAACTTATACTACATATGAATCAAAGAACTATGATAAACCTGGAAACAAGGAACCTCCAACTCCACATCCAGGAATAACTCTGCTCTGAAGAACTGGATTTTGGCAATATTCTAAAAGAGCATCTAAAAGTATTTATAGCCATATATTTAGCCAATGCAGGTGTTTACCTTTAAATAACCCTACAACTTTAATAGTATATTATCACAAAACTTGTTTAAATATCAGCAAAGAAATAATTTTCCTCAAAGATTAAAAAAAGGAGGTAATCACGATTATATCAACAGTTCACACCTTTTGGAATAAAATTTTTTTCTTATTATAGAACAACTGATCATATATAAAACATAATTTACTGTTTTCAAGTTATTCAAACTGAAATTGGAACATCTAATACCCTGTCTTGGTTTTTACCAATAGAAATCTGGTCACCCTATGTATTACTAAATTTGTTCTCTCAAAGACTGGGCTTTTTCATTTGCTTGTTTGTACCAAAGGATATGAACTTTTATCAATGGCAGCATTATAGATGAGAGTAGCAGCCAAATGGTAGTTGGAATGGTTGAAGTAACAAAGTTGTGCTTGAGTGCAAGCAGCAAAGCATGTAGGTAGCCTTTCTACCTACTGCACAAGTGTAAGAGTGCCAGTGCAATCCTGTGAAGTGCATCATTAGTGATAACATTGCTACAACTTTAATATTTTTCTCATTATCAAAGAAATGACCATACTCTGAATTTTGTATAATGTTTCTATGGACTATAATGTACATATGTTAGTTTTAATTTTTAATCTATATATTGGGCCACATCACTGCTTTTCATAATTTAAAATTTTCAGTTTTTTAATTTTTTTTCAAAACTAATATATTTTACAGATTTGATTATTTTATTAAATTAATAATCAAAATCTACATCAGAACACAAAGTTTGGTCTTCTCATCTAACATAGAAGCAAAGAAAAAAAAATTTAGTTAGTCACAATATGTGTATTTTTCCCCATAGGTTAAATGATTATAACTCCTTACAAAAAATTTCTTGACTCAAAACATTTTGGACAATTAGACAACTTATATTTACTAACATTTATGCCAAAGATCACTGAAATCTGTGATTGGTGGTGAACTTTTTCTGAAAATTTGATTTGATATGGATGACCATGGATGGATGAGAAATCACATATAAAGTGGACAACGTGAAGACTTTACTGCAAGTCAAAACAAATTTTTGTGTTTCTTGTAAAATCTTACTGCAAACTTGCCAAAATTGAAAATATTTTACAAAAAATCCTTTGGTATGAAAAAATGCAAAAAGGCAGTTAACTTTTGTTAATTAACCTCTATATAAAAAAACCCTCCTAAATGAAAAAGACTGTGTTACTTATTAATTTGCTAACTTCATCAAAAGTCAGTCCTTAAGATTCAATTTTTAGAAATCCCTAGATCATTTGCTTTAAATCTGGTACCGGAATAAAAAGTCAATCCTTGATATAAAATTTCCAGGAGTCCCTGGATCTTGTTCTTTAAATCTCATATCTTACTATTTGACAACTGTGTAAATGTACAGATCCACAACATCAACTCTATATTTAGAAAGTAACTGATGCAGCAGGTCTAAAATGTATAATCTGAACTAACTGTTGGTTTAAAAATGATGCATTCTTAAATAACTGAGTTATTAATAAGCCTTGAGCCTCATCATTAACACCTCACACAACAACAGAACTTGGAATCATATTACTAATGCTTTCAATTTTATTTATTATAGTTTCATTTTGTTACATTTAAGCAAATTCACAAAAGGAGAAATTATTTGCAATTCTATAAAATTACCTTTAGGACAATGATCTTTACACTTGTGGCATGTATGTCGATCCTGCTCACTTTCTGTGTATCCTGAAGGACAATGAGGAAGGCACTGCTTATTAAAAGGTTTGAAATAAATATATGATTGGTCTGGATCCTGACGTACTATAGCCTTGCATTCATCTTCATAGACACATCTACGACCTTGATACTATGATGTACAGAATAATTTATTTTTATGACAACATATTTCTGCAATTAAAAATAGTATCAAAACCATCTATTACTGAAATTGTGCTTTAAAACTCGTAAAGCACAAAAATTAATATTTAACAAGATGTCTATAGATAATTTAAACACAGCTAATAGCAGTTAAAATTTAATATATCACGATTAAGCTGTTACATTTGGTAGCACAGTGTATCACAATCTTAGTGTGAATAAGATTGTGATACACTGTGCTACCAAATGTAACAGCTTAATCGTGATATATTAAATTTTAACTAACAAGATGTCAAAAAATCGACCTAAATAATAATTAACATACACAAAATTTTATGGTTAGTAAATGTCTTATTTTTGCTTAAAAGTGAAGGATGCATATTAACTAAAAGAAACACTTTTAATCAGGGCCAGATCCAGGAGCATGGGAGGAAGTGAGTTATGCCTCCCCCTCAGAATATTAGTAGCTGGAATAGAGGATGAAAACAACAAAAGTAAAGACAATTTATGTGCAAAACCCCCCAAAAATGGCCCATGTCAGAACAGGCTCCCAAGGCCATTACACCTACTAAATTGTTAGACAAGTCTATACAGGTTTCACTAGTTGCCTTGCTTTTACAATCGAGGTGCAATCACATTGGCTTCACTGTCCAGTTGCACCACTAGTGAGCAAGTGTTGTGATAAGATTTTCATGGTTAGAAAGGGTCAAACCCTCCAAGATTCACAGAAGAATATTTACCACAATATTTGTACACCATTCTTTGACTAATACTATTTTCTCCATATTGTGCTAATATTCTTCTCTGAATCTGGAAGGATATCATATTGTAATTACACAGAATTACCTGTAGAATTCTTTGGATTATACACTGAGATGCCAGTTTACTAGGTACATCACCCCTTGTCACCTAAACAGTTCATTACAACACATAATATGTCACGTGTTGGTGTGTGGTGTGTGGCATAAATCAGGCAGATCAGCTCTTTGAGCATCAGTTAGAGTTGGATTGTGCATCAGAATGGGCAAAACAAGCAACTTTGCATGTGGCATGATAGTTGGTGCTAGGCATGCCAGTTCTAGCATCTCCCAAGCAGCCATCCTCTTGAAGCTTTTCACACATAATCATTTCAAGAGTTTATTGAGAATGGTGTGAAAAGCAAGTTACTGCCAGTGATCTATGATCCTGTGGATGAAAACAGCTTGTGGATCAGAGGGATCAAAAGCGACAGCGAGAATCATACAGGTGAACAAACAAGCCAAAACCAGGCAAATCACTGCAGAATTAAACATTGTTATGCAGAAGGTAATTTCCCAACATACCACATATCGGAACTTGTTGCGAATGGGCTATAGCAGCCACTGACAACATCAAGTGCCAATGTTATCAGCAAAGAACACCAAAGTGCATTGCCAGTGGGCACAGGAGCATTGACACTCAACCACTGAGGACTAGAAAAAGGTGACTTGGGTAGATGAATCAAGATTCCTTTTGCATCATGTTTATGGATCAGAATTTAGCACAAGTAACATGAGGCCATGGAGCTATTTTGTCTGGTGTTAACAGTATAGGTCAGTGGTGGTGTGAGGAATGTTTTTCTGGCACATGAGGCTCTCTGATACCCACAAAGGACATCTGAATGCCATGGCACATTTGAACATCACTGTTGCCCAAGTTCACCCCTTCATGGCTATTTATCCTCACTCAGATGGACATTTTCATCATGTTAATGCACCTACTCACAAGACATGCATTGTCACTGAATGATTTCAAGAACATGGCAATGGGTTTTCCTTGCTTCATTGGCCTGTACAGTCCCCAGATCTAAACCCTATCAAGCATCTTTGGGATGAGGTGGTAAAGGCTGTTTGATTCAAGACTGTGCCACCATCCAATTTGCAGCAACTGTGCGACACAATCATTTCTGCATGGTACAACCTTTTTGCGCAAAGGATCCAGCATTAAGTTCCATGCCCCAATGAATTTTGGCTGTTCTGAAGGCCAAAGGAGGTGCAACGTGCTACTAGGTAGGTGTACCTAATAGGCTGACATCTCAGTATGTGTCAACAGGAAATTCTGCGTATTTAATTCTTACATTATTTAATCTTACATTAATAATGCTTCAATGTGTGTGACATTCATATTAACACCTACCATGAGCAATACTGGAGTGTTGCCATTCCAGATCATAGATGATGCCACTAGTGGCAAGGTCAGAAAATTGGGAAAATTTAAAAGTCACAATTAGTAGAGAAATGAACTATCCAGTGACAGTTTAGTGGTCTAGAACTCACACCACCTAGGTTGACACTGGGAGACATGGGTTCGAGTCCCATTCATCAGCAAAACTCACATTTTCCACAAAAGCATTTCTTGCATTATTAGTTCTATACAAAGCAAAAAGAATTTCTCATTTATTCCTTATAATAAAACAACTGCATTTTCTCATTCCCTTAGGTTTATGGGGAAAGTCAATCAGCATTTAAAAAATAAAATATATATACTATACTAAATTTCACAGAAATTTTTAAATTAAGGACTAACTTTTAAAAATAAAAACCAATTGGTCAAATTCTAAGCAATATCAATTTAATTAAAACATATATGAATATAGATTATATTTCTATTAATAAGTTATCTGAGTATCAGTTCTTGATCAAAACATTTACTGCCATCTACTGCCAGAATTTCTCATTTCCAGCATAAATATATCTTTGCAATATTATTTCAACTTTTTCTCATTAGCTTCCTCTAATGATGTAAATGAAGTTCTTTTGGAGTGTTTGAAAACTATGAATCATCGTATTTCACTAGTATATATTCAACTCAAAATTAATCTCTTAAAACAAAAAGTTGTCTTTTCCCACATCCCTGGGGTTGAAGGAGCAAATTGCTGTTACCAATTAAAATCCCTTGATCATCACACTCCACCACTAAAATATCAAAAAGTGTTAATCGTAATAGTTTATAAATACCTATCCAACTCAAAATAAATTTTTTATCTCTAAACAAACGATTATCTCCTAAATAAAAAAAAATGGCATTTTCCCTTATTCACCCCTGAGGGTAAGGGTGAAAATTATTGCTGTCAACACAAACTTCATGCTATCAGTGTTGGAAATGGGAATTTTGAACGAAGAGTGTGACAAAGTACATCGATTCTATATCCTCCCCCACAAAAAAAAGAAAAAGAAAGGAAAGCAGGCAAAAGTGATGGGTAATGGGTTTGTTTTTTTATTTTATTCATCTTCAGTGTTTAAACAGCTAGTTTTTGTTTTCATCTTCAGAACTAGTGGCGTCTGTCCTCTCACATCCTACCATCCCATTTCCACCATTGGTGACCATCACATTTCACCATCAGAAGTTCAAATTTCTGACATAATTACATTGCTTGCATTATTTGTTTAAAACTTTAACATTTTAAACTTTTTCCACCATTAGAGGGTGCATTACAGCTACTAGAAGTTTCAGAAAGTGTGAATCATAATATTCAATCAATACCTACCCAACTCAAAAGTAATTTTTAATTTATCTCTAAAAAAATAAGGTTGGAGAAAATAAAGGTGAAAACTGGCATGTGGTAGCAAACGTAAGGATAAAGAAAGCATTAAAAAAAATTTATTTCTCTGTTTACTCCAATAGTCTGCCACCACGTTAGATTCTCCTTTTATTTCCTTCATCCTTCTATTTCTATCCATAAGGTTTATCATTTAAATCCTTCCTGAAATGTAGCTTGAAAGAGTCATCTTGTGAATATCAAATAACTAGCAAGCTATAGAAACGTCACAAAATGTTAAAGCATATGCTAAAAATGCTGCTAAACACTTTACAGTTTTCAACTTTTAACTCAATACATTTTAACAATTTAAGGGAATCAATAATTTTAATGAAAGAAAACAATAGAAGCCTGAAGTTGCATAAGTCTTGTGATGGATATCATATCAAAATCAGCACTAAGATAAAACAGTCAGTGACCTAGCAATTCATAATTTTTGGGGGTAGGTTTAAAAATGAAATGTTATTTGGGGGGGGGGGGTTAAAAATGGAATTTGGTCTTTGTAGAGGCTCAATAATGGAAGTTGAGCCACATGCATTAATTATACTTTTTTTTGCATTTCACACACTCTTTACAAGCAATTTCTGTATGGATTTCTTAGATGTTCTTCAAAATTCTATTAAAAATTGTAAATAAATAAAAGTTTAATGCAATAATAAGCATAATAAAAGTATTTATGCTAACATTAATATTTTAATTTACATTTTAAAAATTATATTTAAATATCAATAAAATTTTTCAATTATATTTAAAGATGTACAAAATTTGCACTAATTTTTAAATTAAGTTATCAGAATGGTAAATGTGGGGCCCTCCCCCCCATCCTAAGCTACTGGATTTAATGTTCAACTGCACAACTGCAATATAATGTTCTTTGGTTTTGTCCAGGAGCATCTTGAGTCCAGGAACTTTTTTTATTCCAGAAAATTACACCTGCAACAGTGTTTCTTCAAGGACAATGCATGCTGATGCAACATTTGGTAAGTTCCAATAGGATGTGCAAAATAGAAGCGCATATCACTTTTAACTGTTGCAACTTAAAACTCCAACTCTCCAACAGATATGGAGATTCTGAAGTAAAATTTGAAATAGTTACCTATCTGTGCTTAAAACCACCCTTTTCCCTCTGGTTCTTTTTAGTTTGCGATATAAAATTTTCAGCTTTTAACGGGCTGTGCACTAATACCTAAAATATTTTTATGCAAATAATCAATACTAGTTTCATAAAAACAATTACCTCAAATGTTCCTGTTGGGCATTTTTTCAGACATTTTCCTTTGTATATTACATGTCGACAAGAAACACACTGAGTGGAGGAAGTGTCACTACAGCCACCAAGACATTCTGCAGAACAGCAGCGATTAGTTGATGAACACGTTCGGTTTAGATGTTCACATTCTGGACTGCAAACTGAAGGAGCATATGAAATGTGTTAATTTGCTGGTATGTTTTTCCTTAAAAATATAATAAATAAGTTACCCTTGAAGCAGTTGCTTGTTATTTCTTTATTAATTTTTAAAAAACTAGCAGATTTACTTGGTGTTGCTCAGGTCTGAAATTCTCTAAAGTATATAGTAGATGGCATTCCCCACATTGTAAACTTTCATTGGCATAAAACTCGTTATGATCTATTATCTCCCCCACTTTTGGGGCAGATCTGAAACCCTCTAAAGTAAATGGCATTTCTCATGTCACAAACTTTCATTGGTCATAAAACTCATTATGATCATTTCATTCTCTGTGGTAAAGATTTAAGCTTGCTCTTCTAGGGTAGGGTTAAACTCTCTAAAGTATACAGTAGGTGGCACTCCCCATGTTGCATGCATTCATTTGCTAAAACTCATTAAAATCGATCCCCTCCCCCCCAGTATTATTTTTCTCCACTCTAGAGGAAGTCTGAAACTCTATAAACTTGTAGTAAATGGCAGCCCCCATGTGATTTTGAACAATTACTAATGCTTAGTTTACGAGAGAGACCAGTTTTTAATCACTATGTTAAGTCTATGGAGATTTCAAGAAATTTAAATCCACCCACATCATTTTTGGTTGAGCCCAGTGAGTTTGCACATAGCCCATAACTCTTTTTCTGACTGATGGGAACGTGTATTCAAAGTTTAATGCCCTAGCTTTTCTGGGGGCCCAATGAGTACTCACCAATGAGTAAGCAGACAGACACACAAACTTTCTCTCTTATATATCAGATATATATATATTCATACACATGAAAATTCTTCGTAAATTAAACAAATATTTTTATGGAATTTGAAAATATTTAAAATAAAATGATAAATCTTTGTAATTGAAGTAATCCAAAAGTGAGGGTAAAGAATATAAAGCAATTTATCATTTCTTCAATTATAAAAGAAATCAATCTTTCTTTTGCATAAAAGTATTTCTATATGAATATATAGACAATATTTATTGTTTATTTACCATATATAACATATTATATTTAGTATTTTCATTAAGTGTATAAGATATATAATGCTTACACAAAAATAATGAGTTAAATATACAGGATGTTTCAAACAGGACGTAACCTTCTATTGTATTTTTCTATTTAAACTTGACAAAAGACACAAATTTCAAAAGATGCAAATTAGAAATATATCTACCTTCACAAGAGACGTTGAAATGATTTCCTGCAACCTGGATGCTGGTTCGTACCTGTTTCATGACATTTGCAGCCACCTTTCGTAATGTTTGTTTTCTTATGTTTAAAATCTCTCTTTCAATGTTAGTCTTCAAGTGCATGAGGATTGTTTTGAAATATTACACATTTAAGATATCCCCAAAGGAAAAAATCTGGAGGAGTAAGATCTGGGGATCTCGGGGGCCACAAATTTTTTTTAAATCAAATGATCACCAAAAAATTTCTGCAACATGACCATTGTGCCATTTGCAATATGAGCGGTCGCGCCATCTTGTTGCACTCTTGTTTATTCACATCCAATAGTGCAATAAGCTGTTGGATGAGGTCATGATAAACTTCACCAGTTACAGTTGAGTCAAAAAATAAAGGCCTGGGATGGGACACGACGATGGGAAATTGCACACCAAGCACCACTTTTCCGTGCGTGTAATGGTCATTCGTGAAAAGTGTGAGGATTTTCACTGCTCCATATTCGACTGTTTTGACTGTTCACATACCCATCCAAGTGAAACCAAGCCTTGTCACTGAAATAAACACGGTCCAACACCTCAATTACATTTTTTTCATCAACAAAAGAACGAAACCAACGACAGTATCGTAAACGTTTTTCATGGTCTGGTTCATGGCATGAAATTTTAACTTCTTTGTAGTCCTGAAAATAATAGCTGGTGAAAATAATAGCTGGCTGAAAATAATAGCCTGTGAAGATAACTTTCTAAGAGATTTTCTGGGTGAGAGAGTTAAACATTGAGACACATCATCAAGAACTTCGGCAGTTAACAGTGATGGCCGGCCTGGGCTCTTTCCATCCTGTACAGACCCAGTGTCGCAAAATTTATCAATCAAACAAGATATTATTGACTTGTTGGGAACTGCAGACTGAGGAAACTTCAACTCAAACTCCTCTCTCACACCTTTGTAAGATTTGTACGTACAATAAGCCTCAACAAAAAAATACACGTTCGTTTTTGGAAAACGACATAGCTGACACAACACAAAGGAATGAATGCTTGAGTGAGACAAGTGCATGTCAAGGCCATTTCAACTGCTAAAGGCTGTTAACCTTGAGTACAGTAATGCAAACTGGCTGATATTATGGCATAAAATGTACATGTGCATAAGTTCTACTCTCTTATATTTAGGATTGTGTCCTATTTGAAATATCCTGTATATCCATAATTCAATATGAACAAATATATACAATTGAACATAAATAAAAATATGTATGTAAAATATTTACTGTGAAATGAGCAAATATATATAATTGAACATAAATAAAACCATATATGCAAAATATTTACTGTGAAATGAAATGCATTAAAATAAAAGCCATAGAAGAACAATCAATGAGCTTTATGCTCTTACAGGTGACCTGTAAGAACCTTATTGCACAGAGAACATCATTAGGGGGCTCCCTCTGACCAGCAGGATATTTTGCATTAAAGAAGCTAGGCCAAAAACTGGAGTTATCGTTTTGAACCCCAAAGTGAATGCCATCCTGGCATATCGCTCTGACAGAATGGTGGTAGAGGAGATTGGCTATGGGAGACTAATATTACATGCCGTCTCCATCTACTGTCCTCCGAGTCATAACATTGAGGGCTTGCTGACCGAGCTGCAAAACGTCCTGGCTCATGTCAATTCTAAGAACCTAGTGATAGGTGGTGACTTCAACATGAAGCACCCCTTGTGGGGATCAAATAGACAAGATGTCAGAGGAGATATGACTCTGGATTTCATCAACTCTGCTGATCTTATTTTATTGAATGATTTGGATACACCAGCAACTTTTCATGGCCCTCGAGGTCAGAGCTGGATTGACGTGACCCTGGCGACACCTCAGATGTTTCTTCAGATCCAGGATTGGTGCGTTAGCGACAAGGTCACTAACAGCGACCACAACTATATTATGCTCCTTGTGGGTGGCACAACACCTCCCCCATACTATATTAAAAGGTTTGCGGGGATAAGACCCCTGACTGGTGTAAACTCGTGTGTTGTGTTGCACCGGGTCTGGCAAAGATCAGCCAGTGTGTCCCAAACATTGGTGATTGTCTTACTATGAACAACATCCTCAGAGAACTAACTGAATGTTTAAGTTCTGGTTGTGAGATAACCTTTGGGTTCAAGAGGCAACCTAGCACGGGCAGTAGATCGGTGCCCTGGTGGACACCTGTTACTCTGCAATACAAGCTGGCTATGGGGAAGGACATAAAACCCCTGGACATTGAATATGTTCGAAAAGAAGATGGGTTCAAGACCTCATCCTTTGGCGAAACAATCCAGGTATTATTAAAGAATCTATTCCCGCCAGATGACAGGAGCTCTGATGATGCCCAACATCAACTCCTACGGGAATATAGCAGGCTTCCACCGGGAATGGAAGATGACGTTCCGTTCATGGAAGAGGAAGTGGGAGAGGTGATTAAGGATATGGCTAGGGGTAAAGCCCCTGGCTATGATGGTCTGGCAGTGGAGATAGTGTCACAGGTATTTAATGAACACAAAGATCTGTTCACCCAGCTCTTCAACATGTGTTTGATACTGGGGATTTTCCCACAAGCCTGGAAACAGGCAGACCTAGTCCTATTCAATAAGGCAGGCAGAGATCTGGCAGACATAAGATCTCACAGACCAATTTGTCTGCTGCCAGTATTGAGAAAAATTCTTTATAAGCTCCTGACAAACAGGATGTATTTCCACTGCTATAAGAACAACTTCCTGAACGTTAAGCAATTCGGGTTCAGGACAGACCAGTCCACCACTGCCGCTATCAAACAAGTGGTGGACATCATTAAGGTTAACAAAATGCACAAGTTGCACACCTCTCTCATCGCCTTGGATGTGACGAGCACCTTTGACAATGTCTGGTGGCCAGCTATTCTTAGTCGACTAAAAGATTGTTCTTGTCCTAGGAACATCTATGCTCTAGAGGCCAATTACCACAGTGAGAGGGTGGTCAACTACTCCCATGCCAGCAGGACAGCCTTAAGAAACTGGGAAAGAGGCTGTCCACAAGGTTCGTGCAGTGGACCACTCCTGTGGAACTTGGTCGCCAATACTGCCCTGGAGTTGACCCTACTAGAGGGTGTCTGGCTCCAGGCTTATGCAGATGACATGCTGCTTGTCATATCAGTATCCTCTAGAGCGAGACTGGAGATTGCCGGCAACGCAGCATTGTCAGTACTTGAGGGATGGAGTCTGTGCAATAAGCTTGGGTTCAGCTTTGCAAAGACAACATCCATGACCGTGGCTAAAGAAGGTGTCCTCAAAAAGAGGTACTCGATTTACAAACTATATGGCAATAATATTCGCCATATAATGATTTTAAAGTACTTGGGGATCACTCTGGATGAGAGGATGAGCTGGATCCCACACTTGCAGGATCTTAAGGTTAAGTGCACAAACGTTATGTGCAAACTGGGGCAAATGGCTCGTGTCTTTTGGAGACTAAGAGGAGAAGTCCTCAAAGAAATTTATCTCAGGGGAGCGGATCCTAACTTATGAAGCGGGTGCCTGGTGGCGCCCGACCAACCACTCCATCACGTGTAGAAAGCGGATTGCAGCCCAATGACCGGCTTTACTGCGAATCACCAGGGCTTATAGGACCACATCTACGGATGCCCTCCTGGTGTTAGCAGGGATCCCTCTGCTATTTTTGATGGTCGGTAAAGAAGCGACCATTTTCAGAGTCCTGCAAGCTAAGAAGAAAGCAACATTCCTTGGAGTCCAGTATGACCCCAAGGATTATGACGGAGAAACCGCTAAGTAGGATATTCATCCCACCAGAAGACTGAGTGTGTCATG
Organism: Ryuthela nishihirai; assembly: GCA_038380435.1. Lineage (NCBI taxonomy): Eukaryota > Metazoa > Arthropoda > Arachnida > Araneae > Heptathelidae > Ryuthela > Ryuthela nishihirai. The sequence goes on from JAWZYU010000007.1 coordinate 6,151,389, forward strand.
GTCCACGGAGCTACCATCAGGCTATGGAACTGAGATATACACTGATGGTTCCAAGAGCGAGGATGGTGTGGGCTTAGCCTACACTGTCTACAATCAAGGAACCAAAGTGTACGATTATAAAAGGAAGGTTTTAAATAATGGCTCAGCCTTCCAAACAGAGCTGCTTGCCATCAGAGAGGCCCTTAACTGGGCCCTCTATGACGGCAGTCATAATAGTGACATCCGGCTGTACACACACAGCCAGGCATCTCTGCAAGCACTTGAAGAAGCAAACAACAGACATCAAACTGTTAACGAAATCAAGAGTATCCTGGGTAATCAGAACATGCCCAGAGTTTCCTTCTCCTGGATCAAGGCACACATAGGTCATGAAGGGAATGAGCGGGCAGACCAACTGGCCCGCTCAGCAGCTAATAATACTCAACCTGTGATAGTGGTCAAGACTTCGAAATGTACCCTAAAGTCTATACTATGTCAAAGAGCAATGGTAGAGTGGCAGAGGCTCTGGGATACGACTGAGAATGGTCTTCAAACAAAGATATTCTTGCAAACGGTCCTGATGTCCTCTGACCACTATTTGACGCAGGTCCTGTCGAAACATGGGAGTTTCCCAAAATATCTGGAGCACTTTAAGATCGCTACTCACAGTTACTGTGGCTGTGGGGCTCCAGATGCAGATGTCGGGCACTGCATCCTCCGGTGCCCGATTACGGAAGGGTTCACTAACGAACTCAGGAGCTCCCAGCCGATCAGTAAGGTAGCAGGAGGGGCGGTAATGGTGTCCATCGGGAGTGCCCAAGTCAGGGCACATCTGAGGGACATGGGCTGGCTCGTGTGCCGGCTCCGGGACTCTCTACTTTGAGACCGGAGCTGCTTTCACTCTCTTCCTTAATTAGTTCCATTAGGAATACCAGGGAATATAGGGGAGCTGAAATTGGATCTGACCATTATCTTGTTAAAAGTATCTTGTAATGCAACTTAAACTTAAAAAGTGTTTTGGCGCAATATAACCCTGTTGCTCTTGCGCCAAAAAACCCCAAACAACCAACCAAACTAAAAAGTGTTTTGCTAAAGTTAAAAAATTTACCTTTAATACTGAAGCTCTGAAAGACCCAGTAATAGCTAAAGCTTACCATGATAGGTTACTTAGTCAATATAACAGTCATGGTTTGCTTACTACTGAAGTTGAGGAAGAATGGGACCATTGTTAAACAGTCTATTTTGGAAACTAACAGTACTCTTTTAGGGAAAAAGGAGCAGAGAAGACAGAATTATTTGAATGATAAGACATTTGAGCTTATTTCAGAAAGAAGGAACTGCAGGAATGTCCTTAATCAGTACCCTACTAGTCCTAATAGAAAGGATTACAGAGAGCTTAATAAATGTGTAAAGGATCAGTTAGCTACTGATAAGAATCTTTGGCTTGATGGCTTGGTTGACAAAGCTGAGGAAGCAATTAGGCAGCACAACAGCAGAGAGCTGCACCAGATAGTTAATGTTTTATGTGGTAGAAAACGAATAGGTATACAGGGATTGAAGGATAAACAAGGTAAGGTTATAGCAGGGGAGTATTCTGTCATGGGTAGATGGGCTGAGCATTTCAGTGATGTTCTAAACAATGTGGTTAATTCTACTCCTATTGTTTGTAATGATGATAGATGCATTGGTGGCTTTAATGTTGGCCCTATAACACAATTTGAAGTTATTTTGGCTATTTCTAAACTTAAACTTCATAAAACCCAGGGGTTGATGAAATTTCTACAGAAATGCTTAGAGCTGGGAATATTTTGGTTACCACTTGGATGACTGAAATTTTGAATATCTTTTATGATAAAGGCATGGTTCCTAAAGATTTTACCACAGCTATTATTATCCCTATTTTCAAAAAAGGTGATCGCAGTTCTTGTAATAACTATAGGGGTATCAGCCTACTCTCTGTTCCAGGTAAAGTTCTTTCCACGATTGTGCTTAATAGAATTAAGAATCTGGTTGACAGTCAATTGCGTGATGAGCAATGTGGATTCAGAAGTGGTAGGGGATGTGTAGATTAGATATTTTCACTTAGGCAGATTCTTGAGAAATGTTTAGAGCTTCAGAAACCTTTGGTTGCTAGCTTTGTTGATTTCAAAAAGGCTTTCGACTCTGTTGATCGTTATAATTTGTGGTTCATTGTGAGATCGTATGGCATATCATACAAGTTGGTTAACATAATGAAAGCTCTCTATAATAACACTGAGTCGTGTATGGGAATTAGTAAGGCAATTGGTTTAGCATTACTTCTGGTGTTCGACAAGGGTACATTTTGTCTCCTTTTCTCTTTGGTTATTGATTATGTTATGCAAAATTCACTGCAAGGGAAAGATTTTGGCCTTAAATGATCTGGAGATACGAAAATTTCTGATTTAGATTATGCTGATGATTTTTCCCTTTTGGCAAATGATGTTAATGAGATGAACTCTTTCATTTGAGCTGTTGATGAGACTGGTAGTAGAGTAGGTTTGGTTATAAACAGAGAGAAAACTAAAGTGATGAAAATTGGTCAAGCAGGTTGTGATTCAGTTCATCTGAATGGTTGCAATCTTGAGCAGGTGTCACAGTTTAATTACCTTGGGAGCTATGTAACAGATACTGGTGATGTGCTGCATGAGATTAACTGACAAATAGGGATTGTTGCTGGGACTTTTAAGAACCTATGGAGATTGTGAAGAAATAGCAGGAATCTAAAGACTAAAGTATACACCTAAAGACTAAAATCAGACTGTATAATAATTTGATTCTTTCTAGGGTTAGTTATGGTAGTGAAACTTGGATGCTGTTTAAACAAGGTAACAGGAAACTAGATGCTTTTGATTCTAGATGCTTATGCAGTATCTTGGGCATTAGGTGGTTCAACTTTGTAACTAATGATGAGGTTAGGCAAAGGAGTCTGCAACCTCCTTTAAGCAGCATATTGTGCAGAGAGAGATTCTGTTGGTTTGGCCATGTTGTCCATATGGATAATTATAGATTGGCGAATAGGGTTATGAACAGTGTGATGCCCCACCGTTCACTTTTGCTTTACCTTAACCAGTTTTGTTTAATTTACGTTATATTTATCATTTTGGGGATTTTTATTTCCTTTTCGGCATCACAGCACTCGTTTTCAAGTTTCTAGGAGTTGCGTACGCGCAACTCCAAACTTCCGACCGTAACCGTTAAAGCGCGTGCCAAGGACAGGCCCCCTCTTGCGTCATACCTCGTCGTTCGTCATTGTATGCAAATGTCTTTCCCGGCCCATTGTCAAAACCGTGACCTGCGTGTCACGTAGTGCACTTAGCACTTGAGAGAAGCACTTAGCACCTTGAGGACTTGAGAGTTGTAGAGCACTTGCACTGAGAGCAGAGTTGTAGAGAGAGCAGAGAGATGTAGTAAGGTGCGTAGCACCGTGCGTGTAGCACAGAATTTAGTTTTTTCATTGATGTCTTGGTGAGTTAGTTATTTTGGAAATAAATCTATTTTGTTTTGTTATAACTTTTGAGTCTATAGTTTTTTATCTTGAGCAACGCTAACTAAGGATCTTTTTTACATTAACTCTTATTTTGTTAAGAATCGTTTTCGACTCTTACTTATGAACGCTCGCTGGCATTTGAACCCTAAATCAACTTATTCTACATTTTGGCAATTTATTAATGATTGCCTGGCGCCCGTCTAAGTTATCCGGAGCATAAAACTTTAAGTATTTTGAAATTGTTTTGGAGCGTTACAGAGTCACATAAAAGAAGTGGCGCCCGAACAGGGACTCGCCAGTATGATTGTCAAAGATAGTAATTTTTTGAGCTCAATAGTTGTATGCACTAGTTGTAGATTTAACGGCAGCTTAAGCCGAAAATTTTTGTTGAGCAAGTAGCTTAACATTTTTGTGTATTATTCAAAGGTACTGAAGTTTCAGCTTTGATATTGCTGAATATTTAAGATAATTGTCGTATGTAATGATTAGAAGTGTCCGGACACACAAGTACGTAGGACGATAAGAAAAATTTTTTTACAAGCAAATTTATATTTTTGTAAAGCTTAGTTATAGCTTTATTATTGTTGTATAGCAGTACCTTTGAGCGCTGCTCAGGATAAAAAAGTTTTCAAAATTTCCAAAATTCCAAATTTCGGCAGACCGCTAAACATGTCTGCTAATAATATGGCCGATTCCGCCATAATGACTCCCGACATAGAAAGAGTAAAGGATAGATTGAAAGATGTAATGATGGAAGCAGAAGTGCTAATGAATCTGCTTGATGATAATCGGGAGAAAAGGGGAACGACAACAACCCCTAAATTTGCTGACAATGCTACGTCAGTTCACCAACGAAGAAACTTTGAACGTAAGGTTCCATTTTCTGTTCCGCCAGAAGCAAGCGATAGAACAGAGTATTTTCAACCGCCACAACGACGATTTGCCAACCCATCCATTAACTATAGTCCTTATGTTAATTGGCCTTTACCTGAGATAAGGTTCGACGGTTCGAAACGTCCGTCATCGTGGACATTTGTCAAGTCCATGGAGGAGCACTTCCGTTTACATGAAGTGCCAAGCAATAAAAAAGTTGTTTTAGCAGTATCTTGCCTAATTGGATGTGCTAAGCAATGGTGGAATAACGTAGGATGTCGTCATGGCATAGAACTTTGGGAAGAATTTAAAAATGAAATCATGGACATATATCCGGCTTATAATGATTTTACAGAACTAGCTACAGAGTTGTTTTCACGAAGACAAAGGGAAAGAGATGACATAGAAAAATTCATATGGGGTACAGTAGAATTATACCAGCTGTACGATGCTAATGCCGCTGAAATTGATATTGTAAATTGCATATTGTCTCAATTACTTTTGCCCATCCGAGAATTCCTAGAAATACGAAACGTGAATTCCGTTTCCGAGTTAGTCAAATTGGCTCGGCAATACACTGCAAGAAGAGAATCTGCAGCAAATACACATAACCAACAATGGATGCCATTCCCGCCAAAGCAGCGATATCAGGTTGAGTCGCGTAGAATGACTCCCGCACGACCAGAAGTTACACGGTCCCGACAATTTGCGCCGAACGCGCCAAGAACTATAGAATATGAACGAAGTAGAGACTTTTTGCCACGTCAAGCTTCGAACCATAACACTAGACCTAAAACTTTGGTTAAACAACCTCAATCTTTCACTTGTAATTTTTGTGGCCGTCTAGGACATACTGAGAATTATTGCTATAAAAGGAATGAAAATTCGGGAAACTTTCATCGGGATCTTTGAAACGAGAGGCCAAAGTTCCTCAAGAAAAGCGCTCTCATGAGTTAAGTCTTGCTACTGTGGGTATACATAATGTCTTACATTTACCTTTTGTTACTGATTGCCACGAAGTAACTAAAATAACAGATCAAAACGATACAGAAGTCGATCTTCAGTTTGCTACGGAACAAGTTTTCGACGATAATAATGACGAATGTCAATTGACAGTGCAGCCGCGGTCCCGTGGACTTTTTGACTTACCTTGTGGTCCAGAACAGATTATTTCAGAAGCACCTATAAAATGTCCCGTTAGTGCAAATAATGAGTGTTTAAATAACGAAGTTTGTGAAGTAGAAGAATCGTATGAGGAAGCCGTTTTTGAAAAGGTTTTTAAAGTAGAAGTTTTAAAAGAAAGTAATAATAATAAAAATAATTTTGAGTCTGATTTAAGTGAAGAAAAAACCAACCAAGAAGTTGTGCCGACCGCAAGTATTCCTGACAAGTCTGGAGGTCCTCAACTATTAAAGCGTCATTTGGAGGCGGACACCAATAAGCCTAGAAAGTACGAGAAAAGGTTCTTCAAAAATCCGCACGGAGCAACGAAAAGCCGACGAAACGACCAGAGCCTGCAGAGCGACAACCGGCAGCGAAGCAGCGAACATCGGGAAGATGACGTCACGAGAGAGATCTACAGCCAAAGAAGGTCTAAGGAGAAGAAGGCTAGCTTCGCACAAGCGTAAGTGGCGCCGTTCTGCGGAATTTTACCGAAGCTGAACGTGGCAAATTGATGTGCATGCACAAAAACAACTGTAAGGGGCGATCTGCGCATGCGCAGTGCAATCATTTTTAGTCCACTGCAGCTGTGGTTTGTGTTACTCTTGGTATATTTATAGCGATTTAATCAGTGTTTCAACCTGTCTAACACCCATGACTGTTTGGCATAGTGATAACTGACCCTAACGTTATTCAGTGAGTATTTTATCCCGTTCAGGAGTATATTTTACGATACCTGGAAAAGCCGTTGTATGTTTATTTTGAGTAATTTTTCAGAATTTTTAAAATTAATATGTAAATTAATACATTTAATCATCTTGCGAACATGTAAGTCAATGTATGTTGCAGTTTGGTGTTCCCTGGAGCATATCGACATATATAGGTGTCTGCAGTTTGTTCTAATAGTAAATTTTTTTATGGTTGATACGAGAAGTTCCTGCTGCCATCTATTGACAGTTTATACAAGTAAGAAACTCGATGTGATTTTAATTGAAAATATCCTAAATTCTATAAAATATAATTAAACAAAACATATTGTTTCGCATTAAGCCATAAATTTCAATATATTATAATATATCAAATATAGTAGAATGTTCAAAATATTAAAATTTCTATGTTGAGCATAGCTTACCTCTTGTTTTACAAAATGAGATTTTATTAAAGAAAATAATTTTAACTAATCCTTGTGAAAAGAAATTCATGATGGTAAAATTTAAGAAATGGACACTTTGAACAAAGTCAAAGTGTATGTAAAATTAGTCACGTGGTGTAAGCTATTGAAAACCTTGCTGGGCGGTGGAAAAATAACGCAAGGAACTGGCTCCTCTCCCTGGCTAGGTGGCTTCACTGCAATACACGAATTTGCCATGTTTAGAGGGCGCTGCAATCGAAAAGTTTACATTACGTCTATGGAAGCTAGCTCTCTTATCCCTTAGACACTCCTTGCTACAGCGACGACTTGACTTGAACGAGATCTTCAGTAACAACTTTACGTAAAGCCACCCAACGACGACGGAAGGATGTTATCGGAAACGGACTAGATGATTTATCGCCACGGAGTGCCAACAATGAAATTTAAGTATATTTTTCTTTCACTTGGCACTTGATTGAGTTATAAAATGTTTTTTTTCCTGGAATAGATGAAGACGAAGAAGAAGCCTTATTGTGAATTATATAGTTAGTGATGTTTAATTTCTTGTTGAAACTTTAGAGTTCGATATTTATTTTTGAAAAGTGAAATTTTTGTACTTCGAGTTTATACTTGTGTGAATAGAATTTTTTTTGCATTCTTGTTCATCGAGGTTCTAGTTATTGTATTTACGTGAGTTAAAATGTATTTTTGTAGATTTTTTTCAGCTGACTGATAGCTGAAAATTTTGTAAGTCGATATTGGAAAGTTTAGAAATTGTAAAATGTTTCTGGATATGAATGAGAAGAGTGAAAGAGAATTAGTGATTTAAGAATTTGTATTGTAAAATAACGTGCATTCCAAAGTGAATTTATGTAAAAAAGGAGATTCATGTAAAAGTTATTGGATGAAATGCTATCATCGTATATTATAAATTATTTACACTCTTTTTTCTTTATTCTTAGATACGATTTATGTATATGTGTTTAAATCTGTTCAGTGTCATCAGTGATATTTATGTGTCAATGATACGTAATTTTTGTGGATGACATTGGCAGTATTTATTGGTATATATAGATGATGACCATGATGATGACTGCAGAATTTTGTTTTTTTTTGTGTACCTTTTTGGAGCTGTCCCCAAATGGCATAGTCTGATAACAGAGTTGTTATCAGCATAACTCCTTTGGGAGGGGGACGTTAGCTCTGAAGGGGGAGGTAACTAATGATTTTTTATTTCAGCTAGATCGCGATTTCTGTGAATAGGAGAAGAATTAGCGGATGATTACAATCCCGCTTGTTTGTAAATTTTGAATTTTCTTAGCTTTGCGTATTTGAATGTAATTAGGAGGAGATAACGGTGTTCGAATACCCGTTTTTTTATGTGATTTAGGTGAAGATTTAGCTGTCACATATTTTTTATTGTGGTTAGGGGAAAAGCGGAAGTTATTACCCCGCTAACAACAAATGTAATGAATCATTTTTCTTTTCATCTTTTTAACAGTTATTAACCTGTTTTTTCTGTACAGTTCAAGATATGCCAATTTCGAGTTTGTATCAGAATGTGATACTAGTTAGACCGATGATGCTAGTATACAGTTAACTGTCACAGCCACTGGTACGTAAGTACACTAGGTTAGCTGTTAAATACATATTTTTGTTAGGAGGAAAAGGGAGGAGGTACCTTTGGTTGTGCTGGAAAATTGTGTCAAAGTAAGAATAGTTCATCATATCAAAATTTGCGCTAGCATACTTTTACTTATTTATGTTTAGCCATGTGTAAATGACGTAATATGTGTCCTTTATTCAAAATTTGCTCGTCAAAATTTGTTAGGTCAATCATTTTGACTCCCTTTGGAAGGGGGAGTTGTGATGCCCCACCGTTCACTTTTGCTTTACCTTAACCAGTTTTGTTTAATTTACGTTATATTTATCATTTTGGGGATTTTTATTTCCTTTTCGGCATCACAGCACTCGTTTTCAAGTTTCTAGGAGTTGCGTACGCGCAACTCTGAACTTCCGACCGTAACCGTTAAAGCGCGTGCCAAGGACACGCCCCCTCTTGCGTCATACCTCGTCGTTCGTCATTGTATGCAAATGTCTTTCCCGGCCCATTGTCAAAACCGTGACCTGCGTGTCACGTAGTGCACTTAGCACTTGAGAGAAGCACTTAGCACCTTGAGGACTTGAGAGTTGTAGAGCACTTGCACTGAGAGCAGAGTTGTAGAGAGAGCAGAGAGATGTAGTAAGGTGCGTAGCACCGTGCGTGTAGCACAGAATTTAGTTTTTTCATTGATGTCTTGGTGAGTTAGTTATTTTGGAAATAAATCTATTTTGTTTTGTTATAACTTTTGAGTCTATAGTTTTTTATCTTGAGCAACGCTAACTAAGGATCTTTTTTACATTAACTCTTATTTTGTTAAGAATCGTTTTCGACTCTTACTTATGAACGCTCGCTGGCATTTGAACCCTAAATCAACTTATTCTACATTTTGGCAATTTGTTAATGATTGCCTGGCGCCCGTCTAAGTTATCCGGAGCATAAAACTTTAAGTATTTTGAAATTGTTTTGGAGCGTTACAACAGTGTACCTAGAAGTCTCAGAAGGAGGGGGAGATCTAGGATGCGGTGAGCAGACAAGTTAGAATTGGTGTGCAGTGGCCGGATGCAGCAGATGTAGCTCAGGACAGATATGCTTGGAGAATTAAATTGCATGGTCTGGTTGGACCTCCAAAGCCCATGGCTGCTTGAGGATGATGATGAAATTCAAGAAGTGCGACTCATAGTTTAAAAGTACCTTTACCAATATAAAACATTTATTTCTCCAGGGCTGTTATGTAGCTCAATAAAGTTTAATTCTTGGCAACACAGACAAACAAGAGACAGGCAATGAAATAAAAATAACCTCCGCACTTTTTTAAAACACTATTTCATTGATATTAAGAATTAGTTGAAGGAATTAAGGCCCAGATTACAGCTATAGCAGTGTACAGAAAGAAGAAAAGGTAATATTAAGGCCTGCTTTGTTAAGATATTCAGAGTGGGTAAAAACTTCTAGGAGTGTATATCAAGAGTCTACATACAACATCACTTCTAGTGTAATGGATAAATGTCTCATTTCCTGATAAGCGTAAGGTCCCACGATTAACCCCATGGTTGTTTAGACTTTTCTTTTTAAAAAGTCTAGTATCATAAGTAAAATTATTAAAATATATCTTAATATATTTTAACATATTAAAATATATTAAAATTATTAAAATATAGCATTTTAAATACTAGATAGGGCTTTGGAAAAATCAAGTATCTGGTGGCAAAGAATTCAAGATGGGTTTTTGCAGGACTTTGAATATTTCGGGACTAGGTTGTTTATTCCAAAAACAGTTGGAGTTTGGTCGATGTTGCAATACAAGATGGCGAACTGAGAACGGTAAATTTCAGATGTTTTAGAGTTGTTTGCTTCCAAAGAGTTTGGTTGAATTCTAGATGGTAGATGAGTGGGGAATATTGTGGGAACTTTCTGGCAGAGACATTTGAGAGGGAGTGTGGTTGAATCCAGGATGACTGACGTACAGCAAGATGACTTTGTGTGTTGGGGGGGGGGGGGTAGAAAGATGAGAGGTCGTTTGCAGTGCAAGTGCCTCATATATTACTCATAGTGTACTCATGAAAAGCACATCAGCTTGTATGCCTTAGTAAACGTTACTGATAATTGTAACTTTTTTTTATCTTAAAGTGAGATCACAATAACTTCTGATTAGTAACTAACACATATGCGAATATGGACTAAAGAGGGTAACTCTAACTCTAATATTTGACAAAATAATTTTTATATGTAAAAAACAATGATAATACCTTTCTGACAAAGAAGAGAATTCCAACATAGCCTTAGCTGTCGGCCACTGGATAGCATTCTCACTGGGCAATTCATATCATTAGGACACTCATTGTGACACTGATCCCAAGGTTTATTCTCTCTTATGAAATGACCACCTCCTCCAGCCTTAGCAATTCTGTCCCAGTCTACAGTGTCAACAAAGCACAAACGAGGATTTTTCTGAATTAGCACAGATCCACGCACAATGTCTGTGAGGCTGCCGAGTCCTATGTCATGAAGATCCCGCATTTCATACATTACAAAAGCATAATTATAGAACAGGATGGTACCTCGGATGACTGCTAAGTTTGGGAAGAGTTTTGATAGGGTTGTCAGTCCTTGTACACGGTACAAAACAAGATAACCCATAATTTCCCGCAATTTCGGAAAACTGATGTTTTGGAAGTCAGAAGTCTTTGCTTTGTCAATCAATAAAATTCGTATATATCCTTCAACAACTGTGCAGTTTTCTAGTTTTCTTAGATGACGTACTGAGTTCCGGACATCTATGCTGTTACAGACTGAAAAACATAATATAAGAAGTTACTTTTTTGTTTTTCTGAAAGACATTTTAGAAAAATAAAAAGTATGGTATACAAATTTCTGAATTTAGAAGTAAAAAAAAAAGATTTTCCAAAAATTAATTTATATTTCTTAATTATATTAATTTATGTAAATTTATATTTCTTAATTATAATAATTTATACAAATTTATATTTCTAACAATTTTCAAAATGGTTCCTATTTTATATTCTATTATTATATAAACAAAGTATTCAAGGACCAAGATTCCAATTGGTCTTGTAACAACAAATAAAAACCTTATTAGTACATACAAATATACTCTAATGCAGGTATGTCCAACCTTTTGACTTCCCTAGGCCACATTGAGTGAAGATTAGACTTCCCTGGGCCACATTGAGTGAAGATGAATTGTTTGGGCCACACATAAAATATATAACATAGTTAATGTATATGAATAATAAAACTTCATTTATTTTCTTATGTTTTTTATTATAAAATTAAAAAAAGGCAACATAAAACTAGTGGGATATCAAAAAATCGCTGAAAATCACATAATCATTGTCACCCGCAACTTTTTCCTCTTCGAGGCATACGGTATGAACTTAAAATGTTCCGCGTTTACTAAAATAATTATCTTATCTAGAACTGCATGTCAATAGCTTGATGATCTGACTTCGAAATTTAATGCCTTCAAACAAATATTTTTGAAAGAGTGGCCGAAAGAAGATTTTAGATTCGAACCAGGAACAATCTACAAGCTAGCAATACGCAGTTCCGTATTCTCTAACTGTAGTTGCGAGGAGTAAGAGATTTCACATGATTGACCAAGACCCAATTTTTGTTTGAACAATAACAAAAATTTTGAATTTATTTAAATTTCACACTTAACAAAGTTCCACCACTGGCTTATAAAGGTGGATGATTTTACATTACAATTAATTGACTAAGTACTCACTCCATTCAGTTAAGCTTAAGTTCGAACAACACTCACACAAAATAATGAAAATAAAACTTAAAAGTGAAAGTGACAACAAGCAGAGTAAGTTAAATTAAAATAACTCTACCATTTTGAAGTTTCTCCGGAACGAGAACTGTATTCTGCTAAGTTATTGTAATGTGCACACAGCGTAAATTTTCATGAAACACCCACTCCAGATTTCTCTGATCGTGGTTTTTCCCAAGCAAAGCAAATTTCTTTAAATTTCGCCTAACATATTTAGGTAAAAGTTTATCATCTCACTAATTTAAGAGATGTCTAATTTAACACTTTCCCTCCCTAAATCATGGCCTAAAAGTCAGTCCAGTGAATTTCACTAAAGTTGGACTTAGCAAAGATAGCAAAAGAAAGATAGAAAAAAACCAAACCCTGGTCTGTTAGTCTGATCAACCCACACCGAACTGTTCCTCTCGGGTCGAGCGTGATAATATCTTTCTGGCAACCCTGGGAACTCTCGACCAAAAAGGGCCAATCAGAATCGAGCCCTGGGCAAATCCCGACTCCACTTCCATATTTCACAAGTGAGATGGAGCTCTGCTGCCAGCCAGCACTCGCATTCCTCTTGAAGGTCAATGTCTGCTTTTGGGCAAGCTGAAATTGTTTCACAAGACACCTCTCGTCTCCGTACATTAGCCAAGTTCCCTCTCGGCAACCAATGTAAACAGATGAAACGGAACCCTGAATGAAATTCGCAACGGAGATGTTGCACCCATTAACCTCCGAAGACATCTCCAGACACAAAGTGGTTGCATCAGGATAGAAATGAAATACAGTATATAAAAAAATTAAAATCAATAAAATCAATAGGTCTGCGACCTATCATCATGTTGAAAGCTTATGTCGTAAACAGTAAACTTTACGATTTTGTGGGTCGCATTAGTAGCTGTCCAGGACCGCGGGTTGGACATGCCTGCTCTAATGCTTTATACGAGGGGCTTTCAAAAAGTTCTTGACATGCATATACAGAATAAAAACCATTCTACTTACAGCAACAATACTTTTATTCTCTTCCAAAGTACTCCCCTCCAGCATCTATGCAAATTTGCAGACTTCTAAGCCAATTCTGGAACGCTTGGTACTCCTGTTGGGGAATACTCCACAACACTGAATGATCACCATTTGCAAGATCATGCACCCTTGAAAAAGGCTTCCCAGCAAGTTCCTTTTCAATTTTTGGAAAAAAACCAAAAAATCTCATGGTGCAAGATCGGATGAATATGCAAGATGGGGTAGCTGTTGGATTTCTTCCTGCTCCAGATAGTCTGTAACTTGCTGGCTTGTGTCATGAAAAAGGAGAACTCTTGACACGCCCTATTGTTGGAAGCTGCTCCTGCATCTCCTTAATCATTTCGGGCAAAACAATGTTGGTGTAGTATTCATACAATTTCCCATTCTAGACGTTGTATGGTAATAAAACAAAACAATATCTGTTAACCGTTTGGGACCATTAGGTTCAAACATTGCCAGCATCGCTGCTCTGTCAATTTGTGGGGTACCCATTTAACACAGATCTTTCGGAACTTTAAATGTTGCTGAATAATTGTTTCCACACTGCCAATCGATACTCTGACATCTAAACTTATTACCCGAACAATGATATGTGGGTCTTCCTTTAATGAGTTCACAAACAGCAGAAATGGTTCTCTCGTTCACAGCCTCCTTCGGTCTTCCTGCACGAAGGAGATCTTCGAAGCTTTGCCGTCCTTCTCTGAACCCCATGAAGCCATGGATCCTACATGTCAGGTCGGAACAATAGAAGCTAGTGATGGCTCAGTGATCGTCTGGGGGTGTCTTCAGTTAGATGTCTGTGGCACCTTTGGTATGTGTACTGACGACTCTCAATGCATCCCGGTACATAGAACTCGTGGCTGACCATTTACACCCATTTATGGCCATCGTGCATCGCAGATGGCCATAAAACACTGTTCATCTCACAGATCCAGGTTGGCAGTAGCCAACCTGGATCTTTGAGATCTTATCTTGATACATAAGTCAAAATTTTCTCTCACAACTGTTCATCTCACAGATCCAGGTTGGCTACTGCATGGTTGCAGCAGCTTTGTGCTGATTTTGAAATAATGAATTGGCCACCTAGAAGCCCAGATTTAAATCCCATCGAAAATCCTTGGGATGCCGTCAAGCAGAGTGTTCGGTCCCGTGTCCCATCAGCAACGACCTTGAGAGAACTGTGGGCAGCTCTGGTGGATGCATTGGTCGCCATACCTGTGAAACATTACGCAAGCTTGTGGAGTCCTTGCCTCATCGTGTGCGGTCATTATCATGGCCAAAGGGGTGCAACACGTTACTAGGTTGCAATCCCTAATTCAATGGCACTTCAGTGTATGTTCACATGTAAGGAGGCGTTAAAAAAGTTGTTGACACGTCTGTAGTTTTTCACTTATTCCTCCAAAGTTAATAAGCTAAGACTTGTTTAAAAGCTTGTCTAAACTTGTCACTATGTGTTAAAAGCAAACGCTATATCATTTTTCTGTTTCATATTTATCATTTCGGATATGTATGTTTTTGTTACGGAGCCTATTAAAGATGGGGAAATATTTTACATTATCACAAGGAGAAATTTAGCACGAGTATAGAGGATCATTCCTCTTCACATGGCACTGTTACGGGATGGATGAGAAAATTCTGAGAAGAAGAGTAGAGCATTGAAGACTTTCCTTGTGCAGGATGACCGAAGGAAGCGGTGAACCAGATAGGAGTACATTTCTGCTGTTTGTGAACTCATTAAAGGAAGACCCACATATCATTGTTCAGGTAATAAGTTTAGATGTCAGAGTATCGATTGGCAGTGTGGAAACAATTATTCAGCAACATTCAAAGTTCCGAAAGATCTGTGTTAAATGGGTACCCCACTAATTGACAGAGCAGCGATGCTGGCAATGTTTGAACCTAATGGTCCCAAACGGTTAACAGATATTGTTTTGTTTTATTACCATACAACGTCTAGAATGGGAAATTGTATGAATACTGCACCAACATTGTTTTGCCCGAAATGATTAAGGAGATGAAGGAGCAGCTTCCAACAACAGGGCGTGTCAAGAGTTCTCCTTTTTCATGACACAAGCCAGCAAGTTACAGCCTATCTGGAGCAGGAAGAAATCCAACAGCTACCCCATCTTGCATATTCATCCGATCTTGCACCATGAGATTTTTTGTTTTTTTTCTCCAAAAATTCAAAAGGAACTTGCTGGGATGCCTTTTTCCAGTGTGCATGACCTTGCAAATGGTGACCATTCAGTGATACCATTCAATGGTGACCAGTCAAATGGCTCAATCATTCAATTTATGTGTGCATGACCTTGCAAATGGTGACCATTCAGTGATACCATTCAATGGTGACCAGTCAAATGGCTCAATCATTCAATTTATGTGTGCATGACCTTGCAAATGGTGACCATTCAGTGATACCATTCAATGGTGACCAGTCAAATGGCTCAATCATTCAATTTATTTATTCAGATATATAAACTTATTGGATTGCGGAATATTCCCTAACAAGAGGTATCACCAAGCATTCCAGAATTGGCGTAGACGTCTGCAACTTTGAAGGAGAGTAAAAGTTTTGTCGAGGTAAGTGCAATGTTTTTTGTTCTTCAGATGCATGTCAAGAACGTTTTGAACGCCCCTCGTAACAAAGAATGTCAACAGAGAAAAGTTCGAACTCCCAACTTCATAAGTTTTAATATAATAATTTCTTCTTTTGAATTGGTAGAGTTGGAATACTGTTGTTAATTTTCGCTTTCGGTTAAAAGTACGATTGTGAGAATTTCTGTGTACTTGGCTTATTTGCTTTTTACTCTTACGCCGCAAAACTTGATACATAAGTCAAAATTTTCAAACGTAGAGAAACACAAGAAATATGCTATAAAGGTGGAACACATGAATTATTTTAGCTGAAAAAAATTGAGTTACGCTGCGTGTGGGATACGAACTGACGATCTCCTGATAACATGTTAGGTGAGCTGACCTTGCAGCTATCGAGGCTAAGCTCATATTTCAGCTAATTTTGAGTATAAACTTTCCCAATGCAGTCGCCCGCGGCCCCATCTACGATCGGGAACGGTTTTTCAGGAGGTCGTGTGTTCGTATCCCACGTTAAATAGCATCATTAACCTTTAACTGGAATGTTTTGTTTGGACAAGAGTAACATAGATGCTTTCTTTCAGAATTGAAAGTATTTAACTAATCACACAAAGACAGTTCATTTTGACAATTGATAACAGCTTCATTTTAAATGCGAAGTAATCCCACCTGCTTTGCGTCACATGATCCGTTTCTGCGCATCGCTCCGGAGAGCTTTTCATCCGCCTCCTCCGTGACGTCAGTTGTTTTCGTCCGTATCCGTTGTTGAGCAGCCGCGTGCCCTTGAGTGTCTGCGCTGTGTCATTCAACCAGCTGCGCCCGTACGTGTACGATGCTGCCACACGGACAACTATTTTTCTGCAGCCTTGTGACCATTTGTTCAGGTGATCGCATGCGATAGGAGATAAGTTTCCTCACAGATCTCACGATGTGTTGCGGGAGACAAACCATTGCTCAGTTTGCGTGATTCTGCCCAAAACATCTGCTCCTACAGTCGGGAATTTACAGTTCACGTATGCAAATTAATGAAGCGGATGCAGGGATAACAGACGAATTTATCGAAACGCATTGCCAATTTGTGCTTAATAAGCACGTCGGCCGGTTCCATTATTAGGTAAGCAATGGGTCTGGGACGTGTTAGGTAAATGCATTGCCATGGCAATCGCAAAGCGTCGGCTCTCACTTAATGAGTCAACAACACCGCCAGAATTTATGACAACACATGATGAAGATTCTTCGTATCAACTTCGAAGGAAATTCTTCATAGATTTGCATATCCGACATTTTTCACCTTCTTTTCGTAGCAGGCATCTTTATCTGCTTTGGAAGACCCACATGATTCATATGAGGGCATTTCAATGTTTTTTGCGATAAAAAATCACATTCAGAGCTCCCTAACTTAAAAATAAAAGCTTTCTTCTATGGGAAAGTCTTGCTCAAATCTTTCTAAATCTCGATTTCCAACAATATTTGCTTGATATTTAAAGAGTTAATGAAACTGGAACATTTAACAGCAGATGCCACTATAACAATTGACTCAAAAGTTAAAACATAAACATCATTGCTACAAGAAATCGTCTACTAAGGTAAATGCAATTTTAGAAGTTCGTGTAATGATTATTTCAGAATTCCTTATCTTGAAAAAAAAAAACGTTCAGCATCTGCTGTTAAATGTTTCCAGCTTCAAAGAATCATTATCTTCTATAATAGCCATATTCCGAACGAGCTGACACGCGTTTCTTGTGACTTCCAGATTTACAGAGAATTAAGGAAGAATTTTATCTCTAGTGATATTTTTCCATTAAAAGTTTAATGTCACTTTCCATTCAAACAACATGGAATTATTTTAACAGTCTTGATAATATGGTGTATTTAAATAATAGTGTTAGTTATTTTAATAAATATTACAAATTATCTCTCATTTTTTTTTCATTTCTCTATGATTTTTAAAATTGCACCAGAAGAAGTGGCTGTAATAAGAGTGGAGTGGTAAAATCAACGACAAGACAGGTTGGAAGATAAGTAAGACATGATTACAGTTCAAAGGCAAAAGCAGTTTGGAGGCAAACTGTTCATCAAAGGCTTCATCGAAGAGGTCTCTATGCCAGATGACCAAGGTTTTTATTCCCCTCAATCCCTTCGACAGGAGAGTCTGAATAACATGGTGCAGACAACATTATGATTGGACCAGAAATCAATGGTTCTTTCACAATGAAACACGATTTATCTTCAGACAAATTTTCATCGTGTTTTGATCTGGAGTGAGGAAAGCACTTTTTATCAACCCTATAATATCAGGGAACAACACCATTATGGTGGTGGTAATTTGATGGTCTGGGGCAGTATTATGTCAAATGGAAGCACACTCCTCCACACCTTTGCCGAAAGTTAGTGCACTCTGAGTGGAGTTATAGAGCCAATCTACTTTGACCCAAGTGAAGCTTTTTTCACTTTAATGGGTGATTGCCTTCACTCGCAAGGATCAGAAGTCAATTAATTCCCTCATGGTCAAGATATTTAGTGGATGGAGTGGCCAGTCTATTTTCTGGATCTGAACCACATAGAGCAGGTATGGGATGAGACTGAGATGTGCTGAAGGTCGTCAATCCCCTCTAAGAACCCTCCACGAGCTCGATCTGCTATCCTGGAAGTGGGGGATGTACTGTCACCAGACCTCATGACCAGCTTGCTAAACAGCATAAGTCATCGTAATGCTTGTGTAGCTTTTTAGGGTTATCATACTCCGTATTAACCTCTCCGTTCTGAAACAGATCCCTTAGCTACGGACACTCCTGCAAATCATTTTCAGGAGTAACCAGTGGTGTATTTTGAAAAAACGTATGGGTGGGTGGCGGGGGAGGGTTGATTTATCAAAAGATTAAAACATTAGCAAGCAATATGTAAATGTCAAAAGAGGCAACTAATAAGTAAAAAAAAAACCAATGATCTGATATCAAGGCACCTCCCGAAACCCCTTCCCCCCCCCCTTAAATACGCCACCCATGCGACTGATTTGCTCTGTGCGTCACTGTTTATAGCGCCATCTAACAACCTAGTTACTCCATATCTCAGAGCATTTTATTGTCGCGTTTTTGAACTCAGAATTAGTATATTATGTTGAGGGCCAGACTTTGACCTTCTGAGCAATGGCAAAATTAAGAGGCCCTAGGCTATGGCATGTAGAAGAGGGCCAAAAATTTGGAAGCCGAAATAATATATATTTATTATTCAGATTGAAGGGAATAAAAAATGGGATAAAACTAATTTGATGAAAATATTATACTAGCATTGGTATACAGTGATGACTGTAAAGCTAAGATGAACAGTATTTGAACAATATACAGTGGACCCCCGTACAATGCGGGGGATAAGTTCCGCGTTATAGGAAATCGTGTTATACGGGACATGCATCATCAGACGAACTGTCTATCCCCATATTTTCAATCTAAAAATGATCTGGAAAAAGAATTGTTTTTAAATAACGATAACAATAAAGACAAAACTATGGACTCTTCAAGCGATGAATCTGTACAACCAATGTTAACAAGACGGCGTCGCTGGAACTTATTTCTTGATACTTCCGATAGTGAATGAATGTTAAATAGTGAAGTACATAATTAAAAAAAAAAGATTTTCCTCTTATATCTTTAAATGTGCATATTTTTTTTTTGATAAACTTTTACATCTTTTAAAGCTATCAGCTTCACTGTGCATATATAAACAACAGGTAAGTGGATACATTTGCTTTCTAAACAAAAAATCAAAAACTATATCAAAACGTTAAATTTATCTTACGCGTAATACGGGACTGTTTATCGCGCTGTATGAGTACTAGTCGCATTTTTTTCGTCGCGTTATACGAATCCACGTTATAAGGGAGCGTGTTATACGGGAGTCCACTGTATTAATTTAGTTAAAGCAATTTTTTTGCGTGATATAATAAAGCCTGAAGTGCGTTTTTTTAGGCTCATCATATCGTGAGGCCCTAAGTTGTAGCTTAGTTAGCTTATGCGTAAATCTAACCCTTATTATGCTTAACTTTTGACTGGCAGTGTATCTGACTATGAAGCAGATGTTTTACAGCTGTGAATATTTGTACTTGATGGTAATCTGGCTCGTAGATCCCGGGAAAAATACGGAATTTGAAATCCCTCGTAATCTTAAAGATTAAATAGAGGTAAAACTTCGATCTATGTATGCTGGACAGGTGAAAATTTATGTTTAGGGTTAAGCGTTGGATTGTTTTACCTCTGAGCGGCACTTTTTGCATACAATGGGCTAAATGGCCAGATCACAAGGACCCCGAGGTTCAGAGAAGGTTGGGGGAGGGGGGAGGGGATTCACTGGACAGTTGTGAGGAGACAAATGGTAGCCACCCATCAAGGCCATCCAGCTTGTTCTTTAATGTGCAGAGGTATAGTTCTCCTGCACACGGGGCCACGGCTTAACGTCCCATCCGACGTATGGCCTTTCGGAGTTCATCATTGTCCCCTACTGAACGAGGGAAGGACGCCGAGTTTGGCGGAGATATAAAATCCATTAAAACTGTCACTTGGGACATAATAACTATCACTTGGAAGAGACGGATTACCTCCTTGATGGAAGGATGACCAATTAAATTTCATCCACCAATTAGAGATTCATTTTATTGTATGAAACAACTTTTTGAGTTTTCCTATCGAAGCAGAGAAAACCATATGGGTGTATCGGTTTTCACTCATTAAATAACTTATGAACTTCTGCAGTCAGCTTTTTTTCGGATGCCCTGTAGATTAAGAAAAGAAAAAAAAATTATTCCCGTTGACTCTATAGTTGTGTCTGAATTGAGTGTTACTGAGAAGGCACTCGTAATCAATGCACGTATATGAAGATGTCTCACGTATTTGAAGAATGCACGTATATGAAGAGTCTCGAGAAAAAAGCAGATGTTCCATCTCCCATTCCTGATGAGCTCTTGAAGTGGTTAAAATATGACACGAGTAATTCAGAAGGTCACTTGAAAGCATCGCTTGCTCGTGCATTGCGATTATTGTGATAAATTGTGATAATTTTTTTCTTACATTCTTAAATCAAATAAGAGCAGTCTTTTTACATAGCATTACACAACACTAATTTAATACACTATATCCTTCTTCCTTTTACTACTCCACTATATCTTTTTGCTTTCTTTCGCAATTCTTACTATTTCAAAGCATCCCCTTTCCAAACGTAAAATAACGTAAATCGTCACGCTAAGCATAGGCGAGCGTTCATGATACACCTGTCACAAGCCATTGTCGCGCGTTCATCTGTCTTAACAATATATTGACATTATAATCATCTAAGATTAGGAAATGCTGTTCATATTTCTGTTCTCCAATTTGTTACTCTGCAAGTGGCAGCATGATGAAACAAAAGCAGTTTCTTCGTATACAAGACGAATGTCTATTTATCAAAGGTGATGAAATGTACGCATCACAGGCCGAGTGGTTAGCGTGCTTGGATGCAGCTCAAAGGGATGTGGGGAAATATATTGCGAGCCGTTATGTGCATCTCCAGAATTCTTATTACCTTTTACGTCGGTCAGTATGGTCGTTTCTTATTTTTGGAAGTCTTCCACAGCAGAACTAGTTAAGTTGCATTACTATTAAAAACAAACTTCCAATTTGTATTCCCTGTGGGGCGGGGGTGGCTCAGTCGGTAGCGCGCCAGGCTCGTAATCTGTTGTTCCCAGGTTCGAATCCCAGCTGAGTCAGCGTTGAGATTTACCTCCGCAAAACTCCCCGCCCTGCCCACGGTCAGTAGGGGATACCGATGGGCTTGGAAAGACCGCTGGCGGATGGGACGTTAAGCCGTGGCCCCGTGTGCGGGAGAGCCGTACCGTGTGCACGTTAAAGAACACGCTGAATGGCCTTGACGGGAGGCTACCATCTGTCTCCCAACAGCTGTTCCAGTGGGTCCCCTCCCCCAACCTTCTCTGAGCCTTCGGGGTCCATGTGACCTGGCCATTTAGCCCATGGTGTGCAAAAAAGCGCCGCTCAGAGGTAAAACAACCCAACCCTGTATTCCCTGCGCACCGGAATACAGCCAATAACTCTTGTGGCCAATATGGATTTGACTGCATTCAAAAGGTAACAGTTAAACCTGCTTACTAAGCTCATGAGCAACTGATTGGGAAAAACAAACTGTATTTTTAAGGAATCAAGAATACATCTTGAATAAAAAAAAAATCCATTTTTAATGAGTACTATGAATTGGCAAAATGGTTAGTTACGCACTTAAAAATGTCTGGTAAAAATTTGGAATAAATGAACCAGAAACAAACGAGCCCGAGATAAGGCATGGATGTTGGTGTTGTTTTTTCTGCTGAGGTCCCACCATCTTCACAGACCTTCTACTATGGCGAGGGAATATTTATTATTTTTTATTTATTTACCCTTTGTACTTCTGTCATTTCGATTGCCAACGCTGCTATCAAATGTCAATTTCTGTCACTGAAAAAAATAAAAACTTACAAACATTCAGACAAAGAGAGATTAGACTACTACACTGGTTTCCATAAATTTAGGAAAATCCCTACGTTAAGTAAATGGGAAGCTAACGTCAAAGCTCTATAACTTCTAAAATAAGTTTTTTTTTTGTTTTGAAAAATGTGATTGCTGATAAAGATCTTGATAAAGATCTCAATCAAATAAATCAATATCTGGATTTTCAACAATATTCGTTCAGTATTTAATGAGTTATGGAAGTTTGAATATTTAACAACAGCAATGCTAGCTGTCCCATGGCCGAGTGGTTATCGCGCTTGGCTACTGATCTAAGGGACTTGGGTTCGAGTCCCGGGTTAAGGCATGGATGTGTGAGTCGTTTTTCTGCTGAGGTCCTGCTATCCTCACAGACCTTCTACTGTGGCATATAAACTGACAGGCTCCTGTCAGACCTCTGTGGCAAGCAGCTGCTTGAGGGGGTATTTATTTTTTTTTTAATTTAATGCCAGTCTTAAGAAACTTATACAAACTGAAGAATAGTGAAAGAATTCTTTACACAAAGTTCTAAAATACAAATTTATTTTATTAAACACTTTGATACAATACTTATAACTAAGTTTTAATTAACTTCTGAAGTCAATTTTTGCGGCTGGCACTGTTATCACTAAATATTCAAACTTCAATAACTCATTAAATACTGAAAGAATATTGTTGAAAATCGAGATATTGATTTATTTGATTGAGATCTTTATCTGCAATCACATTTTTCAAAACTAAAAAACTTCTTTTAGAAGTTATAGAGCTTTGACGTTAGCTTCCCATTGACTTAACATAGGGATTTTCCTTAATTTATGGAAACCAGTTTAGATTAAATGACAACAGAAAGTCAACCGGTACTTTGTCGATGAGACTTTCACCTCAGCACACGAGTTCCTCCTGTGACCAACGTCATGATGATGACGTCGACAGGGAGATCGTGCTCTTGCACAGCATTCCAGAGGAAAGCAACACCGATCCGAATCCATCCAGTTGGAAATGCGCATCGGACGCGTTTCGCCTGCATTCAGAAAGCTGTTTGAGCGATTTCACACGATCCAGTTTACTGCGCTGCCACCTCACTTTTTGGTAGTGGTTTTGTTTTAAGACGCCAGAAAGTTCGGAAACGGTCAAGACGCTGAACAGCTCACACCGCTGTCTCTGTCACCGTATCTTACGTAGAAAGAAAGGTGATACAGAAGTACAGCAGCAAAAAACTTGTTTACCGTCGGCAGTAGGGAGGTCACGTGACCAAGCGTGATAGTCAACGGGCGGGAAGAGTCTCGAAGAGCTCGCTGTGGGTCGGAGCACCTGCCAAGTGGGGTGGGCCTTTTGGGTGGGATCATCGGACGCTTGGAGGACCACAGAGAAACACAAAAACCAGACAAAGGAAAAAGGTGGAAAAAAAATCACTGCAGCTCTCTCAAACACAGCAGGACTATTAAATAGTTATTCTCAATTGCAAGGCATAGCGAAAATCTAAAGAAGAGCTTAGTATGCAGGTTTAACTGTTACCTTTTGAATGCAGTCAAATCCATATTGGCCACAAGAGTTACTGGCTGCATTCCGGTGCGCAGGGAATACAAATTGGAAGTTTGTTAATAATAGTAATGCAATTTAACTAGTTCGCCTGTGGAAAACTTCCAAAAATAAGAAACGACCATGCTGACAGACGTAAAAGGTAATAAGAATCTGGAGATGCACATAACGGGTCGCAAGATATTTATATCAGTATGACCCATGAATACAGGAAACGTCCATAAACGGACAGTGGTCAGATTTCTATATCACTGGGAGGTTGTATGTACGATCAGGAATGCGCCAAATTTTTTTTTTCTATGAGCAGGCTGGGGGACGAATTTAAATAAAAGAATGGATTCTATTAAGTGGGGGGGGGGGTTCAAAAATTGGGCTCCGTCGGGGGAATTCAGATGTATAATTTGGAAATTCACTGCTTATATTTTTGGATTAATGTGAAAAAACTTTGATTCTGATTTATTGTGAATCTGTTCCTTTGGGGTTGGCAACAGCAGAGTGAAATTCGAGGTGACCTATTAGGGTTTCAATCCAAGGACCGCAGCAAGATTAAGAATCCTCGTTTTAAGAAATGGAAAGCCCAAATAATTTTTCTATTGTTAGTTTAAGTTGATGCAGTTTAAATTAAAAAACTTTGATTCTGATTTAGTATGAATCTGTTCTTTTTGGGCTTTTTACCAACTTTTAATTTATAATTTCAATTTAATAAATAAACATTATCCTGGATAACTTAATCATAGAATTAAAGGAGAGAAATTAAAAAATAATGCGACGGAAAAATTTAAATTCCTTTGAAATTAGAAAGGAAAGTACAAATAAATTGATTCTAAAAGTATACGTTTATGTTGTAAATAATTATTTTGAAGTTACAGACAATAAATTAAAACCTGTAAGCTCTTTAAGGAGAACACAGGCCTACTACATTATTACTTGTGAAAGGGATGGAAACTTAGGCTGTGCTCATATGCTAAAAACAATTTATAAAAGAAATTTAATAGCGATGCTTACTGTTTTTTCCACTATACTTAAAATTTATTTAATCTTACCAATGATTAATCTAAAGCTGAGTGATCTTTCTTAGGAAGAGGCCCGTCCAATCCAAACTGAGTGAAAAGACCTAAGAAAAAACTATATTCCTGAACAGCAGCAGGAAAAATTCTCTACTTAGAAACGAAAACTTACTTTTCTCATGAGCAAATGATTGGGAAAAAAATGTATTTTTAAGGACTCAAGAACACATCCTGATTAAAAAAAAATCAATTTTTAGTGAGTACTCATCATCATCCTCAAGCAACCCATGGGCTATGGAGGTCCAACCAGACCGTGCAATTTAGTTCTCCAAGCAAGTATGTCCTGAACTACATCTGCTGCATCTAGCCACTGCACACCAATTCTAATAAGGTCCTGTTTGACATTGTCAGCCCACCGTATCCTAGGTCTCCCCCTCTTTCTGAAGCCTTTAGGCACACTGTTCATAACCCTATTCGCCAATCTATAATTATCCATACGGGCAACATGGCCAAATCAACGGAGTCTCTCTGCACAATATGCTACTTAAAGGAGGTTGCCGACTCAATTGCCTAACCTCATCATTAGTTACAAAGTTGAACCACCTAATGCCCAAGATACTACGTAAGCATCTAGTTTCCTGTTATCTTGTTTACAAAATGTCCAAGTGTCTCTACCATAACTAACCCTAGAAAGAACCAAATTATTATACAGTCTAATTTTAGTCTTTAGGCGTATACGCCTATTTCTCCACACTCTCCATAGATTCTTAAAAGTCCCGGCAGCAATCCCTATTCGTCTGTTAATCTCATGCCGCACATCACCATTATCTGCTACATAGCTCTCAAGATAATTAAACTGTGACACCTGCTCAAGACTGCAATCATTCAGAGTAACTGAATCACAGCCTGCCTGACCAATTTTCATCACTTTAGTTTTCTCTGTTTATAACCAAACCTACTCTACTACTAGTTTCATCAACAGCTCGAATGAAAGAGTTCATCTCATCAACATCATTTGCCAAATGGGCTAAATCATCAGCATAATCTAAATCGGAAATCTTAGTATCTCCAGACCATTTAAGTCCAAAATCTTTCCCTTGAAGTGAATTTCACGTAACATAATCAATAACCAACTAAAGAGAAAAGAAGACAAAAAATGCACCCTTTTCGAACATCAGAAGTAATGCTAAACCAATTGCTACAAGACTTATAACTCTCACATATGACTCGGTGTAATTATAGAGAGCTTTCACTATATTAACTAACTTGTCTGGTATACCATATGATCTCACCATCAACCACAAATTTTGACGATCAACAGAGTCAAAAGCCTTTTTGAAATCAACAAAACTAGCAACCAAAGTTTCTGAAACTCTTAAACATTTCTCAAGAATCTCCTAAGTGAAAATATCTGATCTACACATCCCCTACCACTTCTGAATCCACATTGCTCATCTTGCAATTGCCTATTCTTAATTCTATTAAGCACAATCATGGGAAGAACTTTCCTTGGAACAGAGAGTAGGCTGATACCCCTATAGTTATCACAAGAACTGCGATCACCTTTTTTGAAAATAGGGATAACAATAGCTCTGGTAAAAACCTTAGGAACCATGCCTTTATCATAAAAGATATTCAGAATTTCAGTCATCCAAGTGGTAACCGAAACATTCCCAGCTCTAAGCATTTCCGTAGTAATTTCATCTAAACCTGGGGATTTATGAAGTTTAAGTTTAGAAACAGCCAAAATAACTTCAGATTGTGTTATAGGGCCAACATTAAAGCCACCAATGCATCTATCATCATTACAAACAATGGGAGTAGAACTATCCACATTGTTTAGAACATCACTGAAATGCTCAGCCCACCTAGCCATGACAGAATCCTCACCTTCTATAACCTTACCTTGTTTATCCTTCAATCCCTGTATACCTGTCCGTTTTCTACCAAATAAAACATTAACTATCTGGTACAGCTCTCTGCTGTTGTGCTGTCTAACTGCTTCCTTAGCTTTGTCAGCCAAACCATCAAGCCAAAGATTCTTATCAGCAGCTAACTGATCTTTTGCACGTTTATTAAGTTCTCTGTAATACTTTCTATTAGGACTAGTAGGGTATTGATTAAGGACATTCCTGCAGTTCTTTCTTTCCAAAATAAGCTCAAGTTCCTTATCACTCAGATAATTCTGTCTCTTCTGCTCCTTTTTTCCTAAAAGAGTACTATTAGTGTCCAAAAATCCTGTTTAAAATGATCCCATTCTTCCTCAACTTCAGTAATAAGCATACCATGACTGTCATAATGACTAAGTAACCTATCATGGTAAGCTTTGGCTATAACTGGATCTTTCAGAGCTTCAGTATTAAAAGTAAATTTTTTAACCCTAGCACAACACTTTTTAAGTTTAAGTTGCAAGACACTCTTAACAAAGCAATGGTCAGATCCAATTTCATCTCCCCTAAATGACCTGGTATTCCTAGCAGAACTAGCTCATTTGCTGTTAATTTATATATAATCAATCATATTCTCATGCAGCCCATCAGGTGAAACCCATGTGTACTTATGTATGTCGCGGTGTTTGTAATAAGTGTTAGTTATTCTGAAATAATTGAGTTTACTTACCTGTAGGAGATGTTGCTCATTGCAGCTACCAATACCAAAAGTGCCTATCACTCCTCCCCAAAGGTCAGAATCAGTACCAACTTTTGCATTGAAGTCACCTAGAACAAGGGTAATATCTCTTTTCTTTGTAGAATTCAAAATATCATGAAGTTGTCCATAAAACCTATCCTTCTCAATCTCATCAGCATCCTCAGTGGGGGCATAACAGCAGATAACATTCAAGTCTTTAACGCTTGTCTGAAATTTTGCTGTAAGAAACCTTTCATTAATGCACTCATATCCTAGAAGAGCATCACTAGCGTGTCTGCTGAGAAGCAGACCCACGCCTTGGTGATGCTTATTGTCGTCTCTCCCTGAAAAGAGAAATTTAAGATTATTTTTAAGAATCTGATCTTTATTTGTCCATCTGGTCTCTTGCAAGCCGAGAATATCTAAATTATAATGGTGGAATTCGTGTGTGAGGACATCAAGAGAAAAAGCTCTGTGCAGAGTCCTCACATTCCAACTACCTATGGAGAGAAAATTGTTAGTAGGATGTTTAAAGAAACTATGTTTATTGAGAGAAGGAATGCCGACAATATCAAACAGCCCCCTAATCGCAGACATGGGGCAAAGATCCGTTTCCCCACCACTAAAGGCTGACGCCAACTACACTGGAAGACTTCCTCCAATGTAGAATTTAACGATGCCAATAGAAGCAAAGAGTTCAGGTGCCTGCGATGACCTCTGCTCAGGATTATCCACCAGCTGATAAACATATCCTGTGAATCTATTCACTTGGGGCTGTCAACCCACAAACAAACAGAAAACACAGCGGAAGATTTTCCCTCCACAGAAGCCCACCAGTGCAGCAAAATCAGGATCCATAATCAAGCTCAGAGCCACATATCTGTCCAGTCCAGTGGGGGTATATGGTCAGCACCAGGACCCTGTGTGGTTGACCACTCCTCAGCAGGGTAGAAAAAAAAGAAAAGTAGCCATAGTTGTCCAGATCAGTAGGCTACACTAATCTGGCAGCCCTCCCCTTCCGTTCACTTCCACAAGAGAGTATCTCTTTTAAAAGGTATTAACGGTCTGCACCACGAGAAGGCGGGGTCGGACATTAGGTGCTAGGCCTGGCCGGTTCTATGCATCATCACAGGGGATTGGTACATAGCTCTCCTTCAAGTGACTACCTAGCTACCATTTACAGAGTACTATGAATTGGTAAAATGGTTTAGCTACGCACTTAAAAATATCTGGTAAAAAATTGGAACAAATGAACCGGATTCAGTATACGCCGATCCCTCGAGTGACGCGGTCAAAAACTACGAGTTTCGATTTATACGTGATAGACTCGGTTTTATACGGTCAAGAAAATGCAGCCAATTTCGTTTTACACGATTATGGACTCCGTTTTACCTGGCCCGATTTAGATTTTTATATATGGATATAGTGCATCTTGTGAAGTAGCAGTGGCATAACGTCGCGCGGGGCGGGGGTGGCTCAGTCGGTAGCGCGCCAGGCTCGTAATCTGTAGTTCCCAGGTTCGAGTGCCAGCTGGGTCAGCGTTGAGATTTATCTCCGCAAAATTCCCCGCCCTGCCCACGGTCAGTAGGGGACACCGATGGGCTTGTAAAGGCCGCCGTCCGTCGGATGGGACGTTAAGCCGTGGCCCAGTGTGCGGGAGAGCCATACCCTGTGCACGTTAAAGAACACGCTGGATGGCCTTGACGGGAGGCTACCATCTGTCTCCCAACAGCTGTTCCAGTGGGTCCCCTCCTCCAACCTTCTCTGAGCCTTCGGGGTCCATGTGACCTGGCCATTTAGCCCATGGTGTGCAAAAAAGTGCCGCTCAGAGGTAAAACAACCCAACCCATAACGTCGCGAGAGACTGTTAGACTGTCATCCCAAGTAAAAATCAACTAAATGGTTACCAAATGGTATCATTTATTTTCGTAAAAAAAAACAGGTAAAGCCTGTCTTGTGGCAGAGTGATTTGCGCGCTTGGCTATTGATCAAAGGAACCTAGGTTCGAGCCCCGGGTAAGGCATGGATCTTTGTGTTGTTTTTTCTGCTGAGGTTTATCGCCCTCCTCACACACCTTCGACTCTGGCGTTTAAACTGACAGGCTTTTGTCAGACTTCTATGGCAAGCAGCTGCTTGAGGAGATATTGCTTTAAATTTTATCTTTAAATAGATAATAGTAACTTCCTATATTAGTAAAATTGTCATCCGTAACAAATTATATTTATATTATTTCGCTAAAATTATATGCAAACTGTCTCGCGACATCTTAATGAAATGAAGCCTGTTTTTAATCTGTGTAGAGATCTGACTTTTCTAGACTGAAATCTTCAGACTAGTAAAAACAGTGTTTGGTCTCATTCTTAGCAAGAAGTTTAACTTTGTAGACTATTAAATAGGCTAAATACAGCTGATTCGTAAATACACTGTTTCTTAGAATATCATATTGTTACAGATTTTTAAATACTTTTCTTTGACAAAAACCACGCGAGAATTCGTAATGAACCGACAGTAAATGAACTCATTTAATAACCGAGGCAATTAATTGACATCAATAACGTGAAAATTTAGTATTAATTATTTGAAATAACAATAGGCTAACTAAATAATGACTAATTACTTTTGATATTCATCAAACGATAAATGAATACAATATTCGAAAACCGAATCGTAAGCTAATCATCTTTTTCTACTGACTACACAAAACGTTTGCAGGAAATAACACTCCCTACAAATTAATAATAACAGCAACAAGTTTAACTTGTTGCTATTATAATTAATTTTTACCATACAATTTGTCAATCATCATCAAATACGCATAAACTCTATACGGTTCAAGGAAAGACTGACTCTATTATAATGTACAGGTGTCCACATGAAACCGTTACAACTTTGACCACTGATAACATTGGAAGCCGTCCCATGGCCGAGTGGTTAGCACGCTTGGCTACTAATCTACGGGACCTGGGTTCGAACCCCGGATTAAGGCATGGATGTATGTGTCGTTTTTCTGCTGAGGTCCTGCCATCCTCACAGACTTTCTACTATGGCATATAAACTGACAGGCTCCTGTCAGACCTTTGTGGCAAGCAGCTGCTTGAGGGGGTATTTATTTATTTTTTATTAACGTTGGAAAAGAATGATGCAGAAAATAATCATTTTTCTAAATATAATGGCAGCTCATAAAGTTTTATTTTGTATGCAAGTGCAACACATTAATGTCGTATGTGGTTTTCTATTACCAGTTTGACTGACAAGTATCCAAGATGACTACAGCAGAAGAAAAAGTTCATTGTGTAACATGGTTCATTGAAGCGAAATCTGACATTCAAGTGCAGGAAAAGTTCTTAACCAAATATGCGAAAGCACTACTATCACGTCCTTCAATTCAAAAGTGGCACAAATGATTTATGGAGAGAGGCAGTGTGTTAAGGAAAGCAGATTCAGAAAAGAGTTGAACTTGAGAGGAAATCATTTTAGAGAACTCTCCAAAAATCTGTGTGAAAAAGTTCAAGAGAGCTGAAACTGTCTCGCCCCACTGTGTACAAGGTCTTACATAAGAGTCTTCACCTGCATCCATAAGATGCAGATAATGCAGGCTTTGCATTAGGATAACTGCGCATAGTGCTAGATTCTGGTGGTGGACATTCTGGAGCGTATCAGTAAGGCGAAACATTCTTGCAACATTTCAGTACTAGTGGCTTCATGCACGACAGGGTAGTTGGACCATATTTCTTTGCCGAATCCATGGCCAAGCAAGACAATTACGACATGCTACAGAATTAAGCAGTTCATCAATCAGACGACTTGCAGACAAATGTTTTAATCCATCACGATGCAGCTCCATTACAGTGCTGAAGAAATGTCTGCAAAGTCTCAATGAGACTTTTCCAGGCCGCTAGTTAAGACATGGAGGTTCCATTCTATGGCCACCTCGCTCACCAGACATAAGCCCACTGGACCTTTTCTTGTGGGGTTGCGTCACAGATATTGTGTATCTGTGACGTAACCCCACAAATTATATCAGTTGACAATGTGGTTGACCAGCAGCGAATCGGATATTCTGTCAATTTTCTTTTCTCCTTTACAATTACATCTCTGTTACAACGTACATGGCAGGAAACTGAATATCGACTTGATGTATTACGTGCAGCAAAAGGAGCACAGGTTAAAGTGATGTAAAAAACTTTACCAATTGTCTTTGTATTTAAAAAGGAATTATATGTATACCTTATTTTGTTCCAAAGTTATGAAAAATCAAAGTTTTAAAGGTTTCATGTGGACATTCTGTATATTGATGAATGCTTGTTTGAAAACGTTTGTTTGAAAACGTTCTTTTTCTGGATAATTTGTATGAGAAATAAAAATTATCATTAACACTTTCTTTTTATTTCAATAACTACAGTTTTCCGCACCTAAAATGTCTAGTAGCTGTACTTGAGAACCACTGAGCTAGAAGTACATACTTTCTAGGATCCTTTGTTTCATTAATAATTATTGAATAAAATTTAAATCAACAGTTCTGTTTTTTTTAGCACCGGAGACCAGCGTCACAGATTGAAAAAATAAAAAAATTTACCGTAAGCGACAAGATGAATAGGCCCCATTAATCTGGCAGGCCTCCATTTTCTCCTTGAGATGAGAGAATATCTCCTTTGAAAAGTACTAACGGCCTTCAGCACAAGAAGGTGGCTAAGAATTTAGATGCTGTGCCAGGCTTGTTTTGTGCATTATTGCAAGATAATGATGAATATCCACGTCCCGTGTAGGTCTAGCTACCATTTGCAACTGATTTATCCTGTACACTATATTATCAGAAGTGTCTGGGTACTTCCCTGTTATTTGAAAGGAAATTCAGTTTTAAGAACTTTGAAAATAAGCTTGTTATGGAAAAAGTCAAAGGATCTGAATCATTGAAGATCTTATTGAAATATCTCAAAATATCGGTTTTCAGCAGTATTAGTTTAATATGTTTAAAAATTATTGAAATGGAAACATTTAACAAATTGGTGTTGTTATTACAATCATCCTAAAAACTTTAAAATTAACAAAACTGAATTATACGAACTTCTGAACTTGTATTCAATTTAGCAAACGATTTGTTGTAGCAGTTATTATTTGCGTTTTAATTTTGCGATAAATTCTAATTCTCAGCGACGCTGCTGTTCAACGTTTCAGTTTCTATAAATCTTTTAATATTAATAATATATTGTGAAAATTGATATTTACACAACATCCGATTTCAGATCTTCAATCAATCTCCAGCAACATTTTCACTTGCTGACCTGTGGCCAATAGTTTAAAATTAGTGGCAGCACCACGAGTGTCCTCAGCAACAAGGAATGGCGTTCACACGTATCTCATATTCAGAGAATATTTCGCGATACAACTCAAGAGGTGCAGCTGAATGAAATTTATCTTATCAAGAAATTTACTCTCGAAACACGCCAGCCTATATGACCACATATTCGATCATCCATCGCATTGTTCGACCTATTTCCGATTTCGAGTACCAACTTCTGCTACCAAAAGTTACAAACCCGAATTAGCAATTAGCACTCCACACTTGCGATCACCTCGTTTTCGCGATGCAAACTGAAAAGCTAGCAGACAGTGCTAATTAGTTTCTCGATGCCTGCAACAACCACATTAAAAGGAATCACGAGTGCCATTGAATCTGGAAGTCTGAAAACGAATGTATCCATCCTAAATTAGAGGGAAAAGGAACCACTAAATTCAGATGTCAACTTCGGCGTCAGCTTTCTTCTTAGAAGATCGCAACTTCAGCATCGGAATCATTTGCATTTTCTCGATGAGTTTGTCAAACTTTTTAATTTCGTCGCAGTCTCAGATTGAAGGAGTCGGAGGAGAAGAAGCGAGCATGTCGCACACTTGCCTCTTCTGTCCACCGCCAATCGATGAGAATCGATCTTTCGCTCTGCACTCTGCATTCCATTAGGATACGGCCACACAGAAAGCGGTTTCAGCAGTTCGGTGTTGTTACATCTCTATAGTCTCTGGGGTCTTAAAACTAAACCATTACCGACAACAGAGCAAAGTGGAGCGTAAGCAGTTACTGCCTGCACACGATCCAGTTCTCTTTCACGCTTCCTATGTTGTGGGCAATTGCTTTGTTACTGGGTCTTAAAACAAAAGAGAAAGCTCCCACTCGGTTGCGAGGTCATCTGCGTTGTTTGTAATGGTTTCGATTTCAGATGCTAGGAAGTTTGAAAACGTTTGTAACGCTGAAACCGCTTTCTATGTGCCCGCATTCTAGCGATGGAAGAGGATCGTCAGCGAATCGATCTTCGAGCTGCACGCTTCCCGTTGACCACGAAGCGGTGGCACAAGGTTGACACGGCGAGTGGAAGCTCTGGAGGACATATGGGGATAGTGTGGGAGGGAGAGGAGAAAGAAAAACGATCCTAACAAATGAACATTTTAAACGAAAAAAGATCTTACACTCAGGAAATAACAATTACAATTAATTAATTAATTAATAACATTTGCCAAAACAGTCTTACAATTGGTTTTGACTCTTTCCTCAAAACTAATTGGGAACAAAATATAAAACTGTTCACCGAAACTAGACCAGTATTTTTAAAATTTAGAACCACTGGAGATTATTCGCTGAATCACGATAGATTTAATGCAACAATAAATAAATAATAATGCCTCCCCCCCCTCTCAAGCAACTGCTTGCCACAGAGGTCTGACAGGAGCCTGTCAGTTTATATGCCATAGTAGAAGATCTGAGAGGATGGCAGGACCTCAACAGAAAAACGGCACATACATTCATGCCTTACCCTGGGTTCGAACCCAGGTCCCTTAGATCAGTAGCTAAGCGCGCTAACCACTCAGCCACGGGACGGCTAAATGAGAACTTATGCTAGGGTGATTCTTAAGGTCTGTGCATTTTTCACCATGCGAAACGTGTATGGTGACGCATTACCGTGTTGCATTTGTATGTCTTTGAACTTAGTCCTAAAGCATAAGATCCCCTGTGTCTGCGTCAGTTCATAACTATTACAAGTACCGCAACTTCAGCATCGGAATCATTTGAATTTTCTCGATGAGTTTGTAAAAGTTTTTAATCTCGTTGCAGATTGGAGTCTTCGTTTTCATCTTTAGAATCTCTGCACAATGAGGGAGTTAAATGTTAGAATTCGTGAAAATTTGAGTCTTTACTGAGATAAAAGATTAAAAGTATCGAAGCGGCCCGAGAAATATACGAAGTGAAAGGTGAGGAGTCAATCTCCATTCGTGCTGTTGAAGCTTTGTTCAAGAACTTCAAAGGTCTCGATCCTCCAAAGTAAGTCGCGATCAGATGGTAGATCACAACATTCTGTACTACGTTTGTTGAAGCTGATTCATCGACAAGCACTCGCAGGTTCTCATCAGAACTTGGTTGCTCATTGGCAACTGTAGTGCGACATCTGCAATGCATTGGTGAGGTAGGCTTGGGAGTTACCGTCCACGTGAACTTTTTTATAGCCTACGACACTTCATATGTCACATGCTTTCATTTAACGCATAGCTTGTTGTTTTCGGCACTCTCATTCTGGAGACATAGCGGAACAATCGTTTTCATATTTCTCCTTTTTCTGTATGGAAGAAAGCGCAGGGGGGGGGGAAACAATTTTTGTGTAGTCTAAGACACTCCTCGTGTCACATGCTTTATCTGACACATAAATCATTACGTTTGTCCGTCGCGTTCCAAAGACTCGGAGGAATAACTGTTTTGACAAATCCACAAACCGACAAAGGATGAGCGAAAACAATAGGAAGATAAATATAAATAAAAAAATAATAATCTTCCCAATAAGCGCCCTAAAAAGTAGAAAACAAAACTAAAGCGTGAAATCAGTCATTGAATTCGCATTCACTTCAAAGGAAATTAGGGCGCTGGCAATCTTCTTGATTAGGTATATCGGCGCACTTTGAAGCGAATACGAATTCAGTGACTGATTGCACCATCGATCATTTTCTACTTTTTAGGGGGCATATGGGAAGAAGGTGTTTTTAATGACAAGGAAAAAATATAAAGAAAAAAATTTAAAAATATCTATCAATTCTGTACGCCTCCCCCCCCCCCCCAAAAAAAAATACCTGTATAATATTCAAAGTAGCAGGCCAAAGCTTATAGTAACGTATCTAGTTCCTTTTTTTTTCATCTTTAGTTTTTCAGCAACTATTTTTTCCATTTTCGGAACTAGTGGGACGCCGTCCTATAATTTCCACTGATTCAATCTTGAACCTTTCATTCTGCAAATTGTTTGGGTAAGTACTGATCCCTCACCGAATTCAGTTCACTTTGCGAAATTAGGTGTGGAATTTCATTCCATTTGTCGAAATCGGGATCTATTCTTTTCTAAATGAAGTTTTTCTAGTTCTGAGTCAGCTGTAGAAGAATCCGAGATTTGTGTAGGTGGTTGAAGCACAGTTCGTGTTGCAGATTTAGGTGTTTATTTTGTACTTTGTCTTCTTGATAAAAGCATTCACATTTTGTCAAGCAAAAGTAACAGTCATCACACGATGGTTCTTTGGCTCCATCCAGATCATCGGAATATATAAAGATATACTCCTTCTTTTTCACTTCAAACTATTATTTTAATAGAAGTTCTGTGTATGATTTACACGCAATATGACTAAGGGTTGTCTTGAACTCGTAATTTACAAGCAAAGTAAGCATTGCAAATTTCTTAACAAGTCCAGTAACATTCCCGCCTCTGATCACTAGCAATGAAAGTTGCACATATTTACCTCAACATATCGGCATTGCATTTGGAGGTCTTGGACACCTTGTTGCACTTTTAACGCATTATTTTTATGAAAAAAATGGAAAGATCGCAAATGTTCAGGATAGTTAATTTGGACGATTTGAAATGAATTAAGTAATTTTAACATTTATATATTTTTCATGCATTTATTTTCCGTTTTCTGAGCTTGATAGGTATATTAACATTTATTATCAGAATGTCAGAGGTCTACGAAAGAAAAACCTCTGACTTGTATACCACTGTTCTGTCTTCTAATTATGACATTATTTGTTTTATTGAAACATGATTAAAAGAGGGTATTGACAGCAATGAACTTTTTAATGACAGGTACATTGTATTTAGATCAGAAAAAAAAATCTAACTAGAACCTAAGTAACCTATTCAAGAACATATTACTTTACTAATAGAAGGACTATAATCAGTTTATTCATTAATTCGTTCAAACCTAGAATATGGAAACTTACTAATAATATTCATAATATTGAAAAAGTTCAAAATAAATTGCTAAGATGCTTTCCTACAAGGACACCGGAATTTACCTTCGAGATTTTCCTATTCAACCACTTAGAAATATGTATAATGTCTGCTTATTAAGTAATAGAAGTGAAGCTTTGTAGCTAACATTTTTTTATAAATTGTTAAACAACATGATAGATTGCACCGAACTGCTGTTCTTAATGAGCTTTGCGTTAACGAAGCATCCCACGAGAAATGTTCGATTTTTTAGAGTTCCATTGCATAAATCAAATACATTGGTAAATTTTTCGGTGGTAGGTTTTTCAACCTTTTTAACTTGTACAACAATATTCTCGATTTGTTTACAAGTCTTTAAAAATTTTCAAATCACATTGTATGGTGTTACTTTGTTCTTGATGTTATATCTTATTATCTGTGTTTATGTAAGTGTGTTGTATATGTTGTTTCAAAATGTGGTATGTGTCCTTTTCACTTTGTTGTACTGATTTGTTTATGTACCTTTATACGTACTAATTTTGATTTATTCTCTTTGTATGTGTCCACTGTTATTGGATCTTTGATCTGTTGTGAGCACATTAAATAAATAAATATTAAATAAATAACTATCTGCATATATAAATCTATGACTGTCACTGTGATGTCGAAAATGATATCTCACAACAATCTCACGAGAGAGAGGCTACTGCTGCTGCCACCTTTTGCTAAAATTCCATTCCTAAGAAGTATTGGATACGAAACAAGAAAGGAACTTTCCTTACGTCACTTCCTGTGCTGACAGATAGTCCGCCAGCTTAACTACACCGCAACGGAAAGGATATATAATAGCTTTGATCTATCTAGATATACACAGGGTTGTATTTTATCGGGAAAAGGGTGTATGTATATACACACACACACTAGATTAGATACAAAATAAAAGACCCTATTTTCTTCATTCCCTTCTTATACATTCATGAGCCATAACATTATGACCACCTGCCTAGTAGAGTGCTGGGCTGCCTTTCGCTGCGATAACCACTTGCACCCACAGTGTGACATTGACTCCATTAATCACAGGTGTCTTCAGTACCAGCAGGACAGAATGACGTCCTCGAGTTCGGCGACGGAGCGAAGCATGACCCCCCGAAAAAAAAAGTTTCAGAAGCAATCCCTATTTTTCGGTTATTTCATGTCGTACATCGCCAATATCTGTTACACAGCTTCCGATATCAAACTGAGACACTTGCTGAAATGTTCAACAATTCAAAGCAACTGAACCACAATCTGCCTGACCAATTTTCATCACTTTAGTTTTCTTTCTGTTTATCATCAAACCTACTACTAGTCTCATGAGCATCATTGCCAAAAGGGCTAAATCATCCGCATAATCTAAATCAGTAATTTTGAAATCTCTAGACCATTTAAAGCCAAAATCTTCCCCTTGATTAGAATTCCGCATAACATAATCAATAACCAAACTAAAGAGAAAAGGAGACAAAATGCACCCTTCGCAAACTCCACTAGCAGTGCTAAACGAACTGCTACGAGCCTTACCAACTCTGAGACGTGATTCAATATTATTTGCAGTTGGGTTGTTTTACCTCTGAGCGGCACTTTTTTGCACACCATGGGCTAAATGGCCAGGTCACATGGACCCCGAAGACTCAGAGAAGGTTGGGGAAGGGGACCCACTGGAACAGATGTTGGGCGACAGATGGAAGTCTCCCGTCAAGGCCATCCAGCGTGTTCTTTAACGTGCACAGGGTATGGCTCTCCCGCACACGGGACCACGGTTTAACGTCCCATCCGACGGACGCCGGCCTTTCCAAGCCCATCGGTGTCTCCTACTGACCGTGGGCAGGGCGGGGAATTTTGCGGAGATAAATCTCAACGCTGACCCAGCTGGGACTCGAACCTGGGAACTACAGATTGCGAGCCTGGCGCGCTACCGACTGAGCCACCCCCGCCCCATTATTATTTGCAGAGAACTTCTATTATGCTAACTAACTTGGTCCGTTTGCCATACAATCTCACGATCAGTCACAAGTTATGACGATCGAGAATCAAAATCCTTTACGATATCTAGCAAGCCACTCGTGCCAAGTCCTCTCTAAAGTTAGTTACGGTAGCGAAACAGGAACTCTTCGTAAACAGGATAACAGGGCATTTGATTCTAAAGGCGCTGGGGTTAGCTCAGTTGGTAGCGTGCCAAACTCGCAATCTGCAGTTCTATCCAGGTTCGAGTCCTACTTAGGTCAGCATTGAGATTTCGGTCAGAAAAGGAAGCACCGATGGGCTAGGAAAGTAAAGTGATTTCATTTGTCGGAAGCGACGTAAAGGGTGGCCTTATGTGCAGGAGAGCCATAATACTCTCTGCACGTTAAGAACATGCTGGATGGCTTTGACGGGAGGGGCACCCTGGATGACCTTCACGGGAGCACTTCCATCTGCCTCCTAAAAGCTGTCTAGTGGGTTCCCTTCCCCAACCTTCTACGAGCTGTTGAAGTCGTTATGACCTGAACATTTAGCCCACTGTGTGTGCTCAGAGGTAAAACAACCCAACCATTTGATTCTAGATGTTTATGCAGCATCTTGGTCATTAAGTGGTTTGCTTTTGTAAGTAATGATGAGGTTAGGTGAAGGAGCTGGCAACCTACTTTTAACAGTATATTGTGCAGAGAGCCTGCATTGGTTTGGCCATGTTGCCTGCATGCAATAATAATAAAATAACTACAAATGACTGGATAGAGTTATGAACAGTGTCCCTAAAGCATCAGAAAAAGGAGGAGACCTAGGATGCGATGGGCAGGCTAGGTCAAAGAGGGTTATTGTTAGAATTGGCTTACACTGACCAAGTGCAGTACTTGTAGCTCAGGACAGACTAAGTGTTTGGAAAACTAAGTTAATCTGTAGCCCATGGCTGCTTAAGGATTTAGTATGTATGCAAATAGGAAATTATTCATTAGTTCGAATTTGAACTAAGGTGCTAAAGGCGAAAAATCACGAGTGGTGCCCTCTAAAGGCGGAAAATACCGAAACGTTTAACGATTATTGCAAATGATCCATTTATGCCAAGAACTTGAAATTTGATGGTGGAGTGTGATGGTGAGGAGGTTTAGTTTGGCAACAATGACTTACGCTCTCACCCCTCCTTTCGGGTGGGGGGGGGGGGGTGAGGGTGGAAACGCAACTTTTTCATTTTAAGAGATAAGTGAATAATTCATTTTCTGTTGAATAGCTACTAGTGAAATATTACTGTTTGCATTTTCTGAATCATCTATATGTTAGAATTTCCACTCTTAAAGGGTGTAAAAATATATATTTAAACTTCATCGTCTTTTAAAAACGAGCATTCCATATTCGCGACAGGCGCTATGTTGTTCTAGTATACTATTCAGTTGGTTGTGAAGCACACAGACTTGTAGTCGAGTTCCAAATAACGGAAGGACAGTTTCTGAAGTATGCCGTCTTTCTTCTGAGGGGTCGCTTTTCTCACAGATCGTCTCTATGACGCATTCTGCTGACAAGCTCCTGCCAGACTTCTGAGGCAATTCGGAGGCATATGAGAAGAAATTTGTTTTCTGATTATTTCCCTGCGGTAACTTCACAAGATTGTAATATTCGAGTCAATGCATATGGAGCGGAAGGACTAATCATCGCTCAACTACTTCGAGGCTAATTGAGCAGTTCAATCTGTGATATCTGCACAAACGAAGGTAATGATTGATTCTGCCCGTCAGCGATGCATTTATTGTCGTTTTATATTCCCTTCTGGCTAAGCAACGCTAGAGCGTGCTCTCACACAATATCGCATTAAATGATTCGAAATGATGACTTGAACAACTGCTCCGTCAGTTACTTAACGCGACTTCTGTCTTCGGCATATTGGCATTATAAAACGGACTTGAAGTCACAGACAATAAGGATAAATAGAATCTTCTTAGATGCGATAGATAGACAGGAGACTTTAATTTGGCAAATGTAAACAGCTGACAAGATGTCCAATGGCACCTTTTTTTTTTACAGGTGATAAAACTGGGAATGAAATATAAGAATTTACAGCCTCAAACGATCAAAACATTTTAATAGTTTAACAATATAGAATTACACTAGTTATGGTAATAGATAAAATTGGCACACCTTAGCAGCCTGAAAGAAAATAACTACTTTTAATATCTGATTGAATGCCGTTGTTTTGATTTCAATTTGACGAGTTTAACCCTTATACTCTTTTTTTTTCCATTATTAATTCTGTAACATGTATTGAATTTGTTGCATTGGTAACGAAGCTTTCTGTCTTTGTTATCCTGTCATCATTGGTTCCGGTATGATGCACATAAGGGATTGTTACCGTAAATTTTCCTAGTTAAAAATGTAAACAGTGTTTATTAATCTTAACCTTTTGGGTCCTATGTCAGATTTAGTCCAACTTTGTTATTTCTCTATTCGAGTACAGTGTATGACAGAGTCCGACAGTGTTCCATTCCTGATTGCAAAAAAATTAATATTCATTGAACTTATAAGGATGTGTAAGAGAGAGAAAAAATGGATCCCAATGGTTTACAGTAAAATAACTGAAGACTCATTTTGAACCAATTAAAATAATAAATTTACTTAAATCGTATTTATTTAAGTTTAGAATTGTTAATTTATCAAAACAACACATTAAATACATATTACAGAGATTAAACTTCACCTTTTTTACAAAACAGTTTCGATTGTAATCTTCGAAAAATTCTTAAATTATAAAAAAAAGTACAGATACAAGAATTGGTCAACTTTTAATGCCATTTTCATAATTTTCTCGTATTCAAAATATACAGTACAATATACACTGGTTTCCATAAGTTAAGGGTTGGGTTGGGTTGTTTTACCTCTGAGCGGCACTTTTTTGCACACCATGGGCCAAATGGCCAGGTCACATGGACCCCGAAGGCTCAGAGAAGGTTGGGGGAGGGGACCCACTGGAACAGCTGTTGGGAGACAGATGGTAGCCTCCCGTCAAGGCCATCCAGCGTGTTCTTTAACGTGCACAGGGTATGGCTCTCCCGCTGGGTTGGGTTGTTTTACCTCTGAGAGGCACTTTTTTGCACACCATGGGCAAAATGGCCAGGTCACATGGACCCCGAAGGCTCAGAGAAGGTTGGGGGAGGGGACCCACTGGAACAGTTGTTGGGAGACAGATGGTAGCCTCCCGTCAAGGCCATCCAGCGTGTTCTTTAACGTGCACAGGGTATGGCTCTCCCGCACACGGGGCCACGGCTTAACGTCCCATCCGACGGACGGCGGCCTTTCCAAGCCCATCGGTGTCCCTTACTGACCGTGGGCAGGGCGGGGAATCCATAAATTAAGGAAAATCCCTATGTTAAGTCAATGGGAAGCTAACGTCAAAGCTCTATAACTTCTAAAATAAGTCTTTTTGTTTTGAAAAATGTGATTGCAGATAAAGATCTCAATCAAATAAATCACTATCTCGATTTTCAACAATATTTGTTCAATATTTAATGAGTTATGGAAGTTTGAATATTTAGCGATAATAATGCCAGTCACAAAAATTGACTTCAGAAGTTAATTAAAACTTA
This sequence comes from Ryuthela nishihirai, assembly GCA_038380435.1. Taxonomy (NCBI): domain Eukaryota; kingdom Metazoa; phylum Arthropoda; class Arachnida; order Araneae; family Heptathelidae; genus Ryuthela; species Ryuthela nishihirai. The sequence goes on from JAWZYU010000007.1 coordinate 6,193,527, forward strand.
GTAATAAGTATTGTATCAAAGTATTTAATAAAATAAGTTTGTATTTTAGAACTTTGTGTAAAGAATTCTTTCCCTATTCTTCAGTTTTGTATAAGTTTCTTAAGACTGGCATTGCTGTTGTTAAATATTCAAACTTCCATAACTCATTAAATACTGAACGAATATTGTTAAAAATCCAGATATTGATATATTTGATTGAGATCTTTATCAAAATCTTTATCCGCAATCACATTTTTCAAAACAAAAAACTTATTTTAGAAGTTATAGAGCTTTGACGTTAGCTTCCCATTTACTTAGCAGGGATTTAGCTTAATTTATGGAAACCAGTGTAGATAACTAACATTACGAATCCCCCCAAAAAGAATATTTGGGCATATTTTCTGGATTCAGGGGAAATACAGGAACTTAACATGCATTTTCTCGTAAGTTGAATTATTCGCCAACATTTGTATTGGACGAAACTTTACAGTCCCGTGCGGAGTGGTTTGCGTGCTTTGCTACGGATAAAAGGGAACTGGATTCGATAAGCTATGAAATGCGTCTTGTGTTGTCTTTCTTCTGAGGTCTCTCCTTTCTCATAGATCTTCTCTATAACTTATTATTCCAACAGATACACCCTCAGCTCACTTCTGTGGCAAGCAGCTGCTTGAATGTATTGCATTATTTCCTTCATTTGTAAAAGGGAAGAATCTAGCCTTCACGTGCAAGGTTATAAACAATTAGCAGAGATGATTTCTCCGCTATGAAGCGGACAATGCGTGATGATTTCATAGAATACGGGCACAGAAATGTGTAAACGTCACTTCACGACAGTGGTACACTTCGTGTAAGACGTGAACGTTACCCTTCTAGCTTGTTAACTTTAATATTTACCTTTCAGTTAATTCATTCACTATTAATCTATGCTATATAAAATTCCTTGCCCGTATGTGCATCATTATACTTGTAGGCAGGGCCGGACTTAGGGGGAGGGGGCAAGGGCGCCATACTCGCCCCTTTCAGAATGCTAGAAAGGGTAATATAGGCAAAAATCATTAAACTTATTTATATTTCATGCACTTTTCAAGAAATGTTTTAAGGACCTGTAACACGGAGGAGGAAATGTTATACTGCATTGATAATTCAGTTTATTGCCCCCCTCCCAGATTTTTTTATCTAGATAGGGCCTGCTGCTAGTAGGTATGATCACCGATCCTTTTTAGCGCGAGATCTTGGAAAGTATTAGTGAACTCATTTTTGAATAATCACTTCACAATTTTCCGTAGATTCGAACATTGATTTCAGATTTTCCAAAACGTTTTCCAAGTTGGTGCCCAGGAGCGTTTCTTATTTCGGTGAATTGCACTTACAACAGTCTTTTTCTGGTCAACACCCGTGACAATACATGTTGACATAGCACTTGGCAGAGTTCCAGAAAGACACACACACAATAAACGCGCGACACTTCATTGAATGTGGAAGAGATGATGCTATTTTTGGCAGATTTGGATACTCCGCAATTTCCCAAATACTTGACCGACAAGTCACAAATTTCATAAACTGGTTTCTCATTGAAATGAAATTAAAATAGTTCATTTAAAATCAAGTCCTTCCTATAATAAAATTCGATTTAGACCCTCGAACCACATTTTTTTTCACCGTATTCTTTATAGTTTATCGTTCTGAATTTTAAATCTATTCCCAAACTCTTCTTAACTTTCTGAATACTTGATTGACCAGTCCTAAATATTTCTCATACGGGATTTTCCTTTGAAACCTTATGTTAGACACTGAAGTCTCTACTGCCTCCAACTGAGGTTCTGTCATCAGGTAGAGACTTCAATGTCTCTACCTGATGACAGAACCTCAGTTGGAGTTTAAATACCACTTATTCTTTTCATCTCATTATGGAGAGAAGGGGGGAGGGGTTAAACTATCAGCTGAATTTGTTGAATTAAAAAGTGAAGTCCATATATATAAGATAAACTGATTTCGAAACTGCAACCCCCCGCCCCCCTCCCATTCTCTTTAGTTCGCTATCTCGAATATCCAGCTTTCGACCCTAATTTTGACGGATTGTACATTACTATCCTTTTTTATTACCCATCTTCCTATAGCTTTTGGCATTGACATTTGTCGGTTGGTCGGTTTGTGTGTTTGCCAAAATAGTTGTTCCACCATATCTTTCGAACGCCAATCCAATCCAAATCCACAAATGAAAATTCCTACATCTAATAACTTGATAGGTGAAGACTCATTCAGACAAAATTTTAGTGAAAAGAAAATTTCTCTTTTATATATATATATTTTCTATTTTTTGTATTTTTTCCATTTTTTTGATCATTTTTTTTCTCTATAAATTATTTTTCATTTATAAAGGTATATTTTTATTTTTTTACAATTTGTCTAAAATAATTATATTTCTAAGAAATTGAATTAATAATTTATATAGGATAGCTTTAAGATTCTTACTTGTAGGTTCTAAGATATTTTTAAAGTTATATATATATAAATATTGTAATGCTTTTAGTTTATTAAAATAAGATTTTCTTTCTGGTTCGTAATTTTTACAATTAAATATTATGTGTTCTATGGTTTGTTTTACATTACATTTATTGCAGTTTGGAGAATCAATTTTTTTAAATTTATATAAAGTTGAGTTGGTGAGAGCTAAGTTAGCTTTTATTCTGAGTATTATAATTATTTCTCTTTTACTTAAACCATAGTTTGAAAATTTTTCAATTTTATTTGATATTTGATAACGATGTGTATTAATCGCTTCGTTGTTATACCAATTCTGTGTTTCAATTAATATTTTAGCTTTATTTGATTTTTTTGTGTAATATAAAATGAAAAGGGGTAGTGATTGTATTATTAAGATGTTTTGCATTTTTAGCTAATAAATCTACATATTCGTTATGTTTTATATTCACATGAGAGGGTAGCCATTGTAAAATTATTATATTATTTCTATTTAGGTGATCATATGTCAGTGAATAAATATCATTTAAAAAAATGGGGAAGTTATTTTTAAACGGGTTTTGTTGAAAAATGTCTAGAGTACTTTTACAATCAGTGAAAATGACTATATGTTTATTACTAAATTTCAGGGACCAATTTATTGCAAATATAACTACTAGAAGTTCTGCTAGAAAAACAGGTTCATTAATATTAAATTTAAATTGTTGTTCGTATTTTTCAATTGGTTAGTATATTGCTCCAGAAGTAATGGTTTTATCAGAATTTAATGATCCATCTGTATAGATTTGAACAAAGTTATTATATTTTTTATTGATATAATTCTCTGATAATATTTTTATAATAGTTGGATCAAATTTCTTTTTAAAATCAATTCCAGGAATTTTATCAATAATGATTGGAGTTGTTGAAATCCAACATGGGAATTTAGGAATCAAACCTCCACTGAGGTTATTGTTTAGCATATACAGTAATTGTTCTTTTTAATAAAAGTTATATAAGGTTACATCTTGGAAGTTATTAATAAATTTTTCGATTATAGGGTGTGAATGATTTTTGCTAATTTATGTGCCAAATGAAAGCTTGTGACGCGGGGAGTGTCATAGGCTATAAAAAATTGACTCCTATGCTTCCTTCCCCCTTAAAAAAAGGGGATCTTTCTTCCTCAATATCTCCAGAACATTTGCACAGATTTACCTACACAACAGGATTGCTGGCGCCCCCTATCTTCCATTGAAGTGAATACGAACACAGTGACCGATTGCACCATCGATATCGTTTAGGTTTATTTTCTACGTTTTAGGGCCATTATAGAAAGATAGGTATTTTATAAATTTATTTATATTTTTTCTTTGTCACTAAAAACACCTATCTTCAGAAACTTTCATTTGATATATGACTAATAAAAATCGACCACATTTTTCCTCCCCTTGTGATTGGAGTCGTGTTTAAAGTAGAAGTAGTCCATGACACTGGAGACATCACAAGCTTTGAGATATAATTCGTTAAAGTCCACTCCAGCGAAAATCCGTCCCTTTTTTGTGGGGACAAAATTCGAAACAGTTTAAGGCGGTCCTCGTATGAGCTTTCATTTGACACCTAACTCGTAATTGGAGGCTCTAGCGTTCAAAAGATATAGCGGAACAATCGTCTTCATACTTCCCCTTTTTTAGAAGGGAAGAAAGCCATGGGGCCAATTTTTTATAGTCTATGACACTCCCCGCGTCACAAGCTTTCATCTGACATATAAATCATTAAGTTTTTCCGTCGTGTTCGAAAGATACGTTGGAACATCTGTTTTGAGAACGCACAAACTGACAAATGTGAAGTGAAAAGCAATAGATAGGAAGATAGATAATAAGGGATGGTGGAACCAACAGCACTCTATTTAGATTCAAAAATGAATTTAATCTTCAAATTGTGGAACATGCGGAGTTCCTCATACTGTATTACACATTCTTCTTCGATGCTCTACGTACAACACACAAAGAACAAAGTATTGCAATAATCTAAATAATTCCAACATTTTTAACTTTTTTTTCGAGTTGTATTGTTTTACCTCTGAGCGGCACTTTTTTGCACACCATGGGCTAAATGGCCAGGTGACATGGACCTCGAAGGCTCAGAGAAGGTTGGGGGAGGAGACTCACTGGAACAGCTGTTGGGAGACAGATGGTAACCTCCCGTCAAGGTCATCCAGCGTGTTCTTTAACGAGCACAGAGTATGTCTGTCCCGCATACGTGGCCACGGCTTAACGTCCCATCCGACGGACGGCGACCTTTCCAAGTCCATCGGTGTCCCCCTACTAACCGTGGGCAGGGCGAGGAATTTTGCGGAGATAAATCTCAACGCTGACCCAGCTGGCACTCGAACCTGGGAACTACATATTACGAGCCTGGCGCGGAACCGACTGAGCCACCCCTGTCCTCCACTTTTCTTTCGAGCCCCAGGTAAGGCATGGATGTTTGTGATGTTTTTCTGCTGAGGTCTCGCCATCCTCACAGATCTTCTACTATGGCATATAAACTGACTAGTTTCTGTCAGACCTCTGTGGCAAACAGCTGCTTGAGGGGGTATTTATTTTTTTTATTATAATGCTCTTAATACAAATGTAAAACTCTAAAATATAATTTTTATACGTATTTTCAGATTAGATAAATGTCTAAATCCGTGCACTTAACAAAAACTTCAAAAACTGCTTCACTGAAAGTCACCATGGAAACAGTTGAATGCAACAAGAATGACGCGACAGTGGCATACGGGAGAACTCCCCGTGCATTGAAATTTGCAAACCAAGCTCAAATATTCAATTAAAATTTATGCCGGTTGCATGAGAATTCCGGATGCTTGAGTACCGGATAACCGGAGGTTTACTGTATAAATCACAATTCTTGTTAATAAACCTATTTATTTAAAACACATCAACACGAAAAAAAAAACTCATTAATATATTCCACGAAAAATATCAAATGAAATAACTTTCTCTAATAAAACTACTCTTGGATCCTTTAAAGAAACTGAATGAATCATAATTTCCTCCTCTAGACTCTGGAATATTCGAAATGAGATTTTGTAGAATAGAAAAGTTAGCAGAGGAAATCTGAATGAAAAAGCGATGGAGACTCGAACTGCGAACATCACAGGTTGCGAACTGAGACAACGCCCATCATCACGATGAGGTAATAATATAAGGCAAACACCAAGTTGGTTATTAAGAGAAAATCAAAAGCGCACTGGACACCACGGGATTTACAGTCCTTCAATTAGTAACTACACGAAATGGTACACTAGTCTTTAAATTTTGAGGCAAATAGCTCACATGAGAAATGGAGAAGGATCTGATCTCGCGCGGTTCGCTTGTCCCATCAGGGAAAAATGAAAAGAGATCGTCCGTTGCATTGTTTCACAGGAGCAAGAGAAGATGAAAGTGGCGGCCTTCGCCGAGAGCCAAATGTCCAACCCTTCGCAATGGTCACGTGAAATGGCGAATAGCTTCGCATTCATCATCCGTCCATTTGCACCTTGATCATCGCTCCCTGATGCTCTCTAATAGAGAATACGTCGATGTCGACAACAGCAGCAGCAGGTGTTGTTACATAATCGTCCCACGCATCACAGTCGGTTCATCCCACTGCACACTGTGTAGTGTGAAAGCGATCGTCCTCTGACATCTGTCTCTCATTTTATCCGCTTAGGCACTCCATGAGCTCAAGCGACATGCTAATCTCATCGACACATTAAAGCAGACGAATGATAGAGGTAGGATATATATGTGAGGGATGTATAGAGAGGGGTTGGAGGAATGGAGGTATAAAAAATATGGGAGGGATGGATGATTGGAATATGGAAGAATAAAAAATATGGGACGGATGGAGAGAGAGAAGGGTTGGAAGAATGGAAGTATAAAAGAATATGGGATGGATGAGAGAGAAGGGTTGGAGAATGAAGCCATAAAAATATGGGACAGATAGAGGGTTGGAAGAATGGAAGCATAAAAAATATGGGACGGATGGAGAGAGAGAAGAGTTTAAAGAATGGAGGTATAAAAATATGGGAGAGGTGGAGAGAGAAGGGTTGAAAGAATGGATGTATAAAAATATGGAAGGGATGGGGATAGGTGGTTTTGAAGAATGGATATATAAAAACATGGGAGGGATGGAGACAGAAGGGTTGAAAGAATGGAAGTATAAAAATATGAGAGGGATAGAGGGACAAAGCTTGGAAGAATGGAAATGTAAAGAATATGGAAAGAATAGGGAGGGATGAAAAGAGAAGGGTTGAAAGAATTGAAGTACAAAAATATGGGAGGGATGGAGAGAGAACGGTTGAAAGATTGGAGATACAAAAAAATATGGGAGAGGTAGAGAGAGAAGGGTTGAAAGAATGGAGGTATAAAAACATGGGAGGGATGGAGTAGAAGGGTTGAAAGAATGGAAGTATAGAAATATGAGAGGGATGGAGAGACAAGGGTTGGAAGAATAGAAGTGTCAAGAATACGGGAGGGATGGATAGAAAAGAGTTGGAAGAATGGAAGTTCAAAGAATAGGGAGCTATGGTTAAAGAATAGGGAGATAGGGAGCTATGGAGAAAGATTGGTTGGAAGAATGGAGGTATAGAGAATATGGGAAGGATGGAGAGAAAAGAGTGGGAAGAATGGAAGTTAAAGAATATGAGAGGGATGGAGATGAAAAGGTTGAAAGAATGGAGTTATAAAACTATGGGAAGGATTGGAATAGGAGGGTTTGAAGAATGGATATATAAAAACATGGGGAGGATGGAGAGAGAAGGGTTGAAAGAATGGAAGTAGAGAAATATGGGAGGGATGGAGAGACAAAGGTTGGAAGAATGGAAGTGTGAAGAATATGGGAGGGATGGATAGAGAAGAGTTGGAAGTATAAAGAATAGGGAGGGATGGAGAGACAAGGGTTGGAAGAATAAAAGTATAAAGAATATGGGAGGGACGGGGAGAGAGATTGAAAGAATGGAGGTATAAAAAATATGGAAGGTATGGAGAGAGTAGGGTTGAAAGAATGGAAGTATAAAGAACATGGGTGGGATGGAGACAGAATCGTTAGAAGAATGGAGATATAAAAATATGGGAGCGGTGCAGAGAGAGAAGGTTAGAAGAATGGAAGTATAAAAAATATGAGAGAGATTAAGAGAGAAGGGTTGAAAGAATGAGGTAGGAAAAAACGTATGGAGGATGAAGAGAGTAGGGTTGGAAGAATGGAGGTATAAAAAATATGGGAGCGGTGGAGAGAGAAGGTTAGAAGAATGGAGATATAAAAGTATGGGAGGGATGGAGAGAGAAGGGTTGAAAGAATGGAGATATAAAAATATGGGAGGGATGGACAGAGGAGGTTTGTAAGAATGGAGGCAGGCGCCCTTTTTACCATTAAGCCTTATTCGAAATCAAATGGCATAAAGAAAGTTAACAAAACAATGGAAACTATCAATAATACGATAAAGGATTTCAAAAATAAATCCTGTAATTTCTAAAATAAGGGTTTGATGAAAATGTAAAATTAGAGATATTTTAAAAATTCCATGTCAATTTTTTTTTTTCAACAAAATTATTAAATATTTGAAGAGTTAGGAAACGTGAAGCATTTAATTGTAGCCTCTCTGTTTTGACCTTTCCAAAGTCCGGGAAAACTAAAGGATCACTGCATGAACTTTCGAAAACTAACATTATTATAGTGACTGCAAGGGCGGCTCGTCGTTAGGGGCCAGCGCAGCCAGACCTCACCAACATTTCTGGAATATTTCTTGAAATATTAAATTCCGAATTAAAACGAATATTAAAACGAATAATAAAAATAATAATTTACATGAATATTTGTTTCCAAAGGCATTTTGCCTGTTTTTTTTTTTTCGATAAGAGCCGATTAAAGGCATTTTTTAATACCTTGCATCGGCTTAATTATAAGAGCGTGATATTGCGGGGCGAGCTTCAAATCTGCCCATAAATTTCCATCATTTACCATCAATCATTTGCCAGTTGCATTTAAAACAGTTTGTGAGTGAAAGCGAGGTCTGGGCAACTCGAGAAGCAGCCCACAACAATCAACAAGAATCGAAGTTTTATTTCTGTAGCATTTCATTTATTATTGTAGAATTTTTTCGGTAACAAACATTACTAAGACGATGACTGCAATACTCATAACGAAACTGGCTTTTCCACCAGCCAACAGAACGTGCCACATGGAGCATCGGCCAGTCGTATCTACCGCCCTCTAACGTGCTATTGAACATAACAATCCAGCATCTCAACGGCTCTTAGCTGGCGCATGCGCCATGCAGCTGCATCTGGCGCCACAACTTTCCCGGTCAAAACAAACACTGCTACATTCGGAGAGCTGCGCCTCAACACGACACCAACCATTCCATGCCATTCCCGCTTACGATGAGGCTGTTCTGGGATCACAGCCAACCATTCCAGTCTACGTCAGAAGAGAAAGGGCAATTTTAAATGGAATTATTTACTAATTGAGTGGAAATTTTTTGCACCCCTTGTGGGCTGATTTAAATTCCGTCCGGTGGCCGAGTAGTTAGCACGCTTGGCTACTGATCTACGGGACCAGGGTTCGAGCCCGGATAAGGCTGGCTGTTTGTGTCGTTTTTCTGCTGAGGTCCTGCCATCCTCTCAGACCTTCTACTATGGCATATAAACTGGCAGGCTCCTGTCAGACCTCTGTGGCAAGCAGCTGCTCGAGGGGGTATTTATTTATTTTATTTTTATGTCCTAAAATATCTCTTGTATTTCAATTATAGCGGAATGGCTAGGAAATAATATGGTATTTTTCTTACATTTACAATTTTGGCAAATGAATGAGATATTTATTGTCATAAAAACAGCAATAATGGCACGTGTCACAATATCTTTCCGTTATAATGAGAATTAATTGCGATCCCCTTTAAAGGGCTGTTTGGATTTTTCGGTGCGTGACGTCTGGGTATAATATTCGGACACAATGGTCTTTTTGTTTTTTGGAAACTCGCGGTATACATACTTACTGCTTTTTCAGAAAATATAGCTTTCGTATATTTTAATTTTTTTTCCTTGCTTAATAGTCGTAGAGCCAGGGCGGACTGGCAGTTTTTTTTTTTTTGCAGACATAGCAGAGAGAACGAGTTGCAATAAAAAACTCGATTTCAATTTTTTTGCAAGATTTTTGATAACTATTCTGTTACCTTGATTATTTTTACTTATTATTTCGAAAAACAGTTATTTCCCCCAATTCCGTAAAACTTGTGTAAAATAAGAATTATTATTATTATTAAAACAAAGCCTTTGCTCGTGGGAGGGCCATGGAGGACCATGGAGGCTACAGTGCACATCGCCAATCGGCGCCTATCTGTAGCTTCTTGATTTTGTCTTCGAGAAGGTTCCTGTCTTTTCGTATGGTAAGGGACTGAAAAGGAAGGAATTGATGAAATGTATAATAATAAACTTGATATCATCTCTGTTGATTTCAAATTATAAGAATAAAGAAACCACAGAGTATGTTACGGGTCAGTCAGATCGCATAAAATTTAAGTAGGATGAAAGAAATTTAGAACGCAGGAAGCTTCAGTTCACTTATTCCGACTGCTCATCTAGGCAACTCGAGTCTAATTTTTTCTGGAAGACATCTGCCTGCCATGCATTCCATCTAACAAGAAATGTTGTAGTGAATATAAATGAAAAACCACTAAGTATAAGGAAGGCTTTCTAGGAAAAAGCAGCAGTTACTTAAATATTCTACGAAAACTGTGTATGCACCAAATTTTCAACAAAATAATATAGGTTATACGCCCCCCCCCCCCCCCCCCTTCACATCCTCTACAGCTACCTGGTGGCAGATTCATGCTTGTGAGTTTCAAATTACTAGTCTGGTATATACACTCCGTGATCGTTGACTTCTGACCATCTCTTTCCATGTTAGGTGAGTGGAAATTCTGTAACTTCTAACAACTTAAGAGTTTGAAGAAAAAAATGCGAATGAACATAAATTTAAGGATTCCATTGAGCTCTAGGTCTCGATTTTCAACAATATGTGCTCGGTATTTAAGAGTTATGGAAGTTTGAATATTTAATAACAGCAATACCAAACATTGGAATTTACATCAGAAGTTAATTATAATTTGAATAAGAAGCATTAATTTAAATGATTCTTTTTATATTTTTCAATTTTCTTAAGACTTTCATTGGTACTATTAAATATTCAAAATTCAATAACTCTGTAAATACAAAGTAAATAGGTTGAAATTCGATATTTAAATAGACTTGATAAAAATTTTCAGTCACATTTTGTCACGAAAGCTTATTTTAGAAGTTATAGAGCTCCGAGGTTAGCTTCCACTGATATACACTGAGATGCCAGTTTATTATTACCTAGTCGCTTGTTGCGTCTCCTTTGGCATTCAGAACAGCCCAAATTCGTCGGGGCATGGAACTTACAAGATGCTGAATGCTCTATTATATGTAATGTTGTACCATGTGGAAATGATGGTGTCGCGCAGTTGCTGCAAATTGGGAGGACGAAAAGTCTCGAAAAAATTTTCTTGAAAAAACCCGGAAAAGTCTTTTTTGAGCGCAAAGACCTTACCACCTCATCCCAAAGATGTTCGATACGGTTTAGATCTGGGGACTGTACGGGCCAATGAAGCAAGGAAAACTCGTGGGCATGTTCCTGGAACCATTCGGTGACGATCCGTGCCTTGTGAGCATCATGCTGAATATGTCCATCAGAGTGAGGATAAACTGTAGCCATGAAGAGATGAACCTGGTCAGCAACGATGTTCATATACGCTGTGGCGTTCAGATGTCCTTTGATGGGTATCAGGGGAACTATTGTGTGCAAGGTTGGGTTGGGTTGTTTTACCTCTGAGCGGCACTTTTTTGCACACCATGGCTAAATGGCCAGGTCACGTGGACCCCGAAGGCTCAGAGAAGGTTGGGGGAGGGGACCCACTGGAACAGCTGTTGGGAGACAGATGGTAGCCTCCCGTCAAGGCCATCCAACGTGTTCTTTAACGTGCACAGGGTATGGCTCTCCCGCACACGGGGCCACGGCTTAACGTCCCATCCGACGGACGGCGGCCTTTCCAAGCCCATCGGTGTCCCCTACTGACCGTGGGCTGGTCAGTAGGGTCGAGGAATTTTGCGGAGATAAATCTCAACGCTGACCCAGCTGGGGCTCGAACCTGGGAACTACAGATTACGAGCCTGGCGCGCTACCGACTGAGCCACCCCCGCCCCAATGTGTGCAAGGAAAACATTCTCCACACCATCACACTGCCACCACCGACCTGTACTATTGACAACACAAGACAAGATGGCTTCATGGCCTTATTGTTCTACCAAATTCGGAATCCTTAAAAAGTCTACCAAATTCTGATCCTTCACTCAACATGATGCAAAAAGAATCTCGATTCGTCCGCCCATGCTACCTTTTCCAGTCCTCAACGGTCCAGTGGTCGATGCTCCTGCGACCACTGGAGACGCGCTTCCGTGTTCTTCACTGAAACATCGGCACTCGACATGGTCAGCGGCTGCTGTAGCCCATTCGCGACCAGATACGATACGGTCACTAGTGGCCAAGTCCATTTGGAGATGATCTTCTGCACACAAATGTTTATTTCGGCTGTGATTTGACTGGTTGTAGCCCGTCTGTTCGTTGCACGACTCTCGCAAGTCCCCTTTGACCTCTCTGATCTATAGGCTGTTTCCATCCACAAGATCGGCGATCACTGGCAGTTTTTCGCGCCATTCTAACCCTTGAAACGGTTGTGCGTGAAAAGCCCAGGAGGACCGCCGCTTGGGAGGTGATCGACATGACACGTCTAGCACCAACTATCGTGCCACGTTCAAGGTCGCTCATTCTGCCCATTCTGATGCTCAATCAGCTGGTCTTCCTGATTTATGCCGCACATCGCGATCACATGAACCACTTATATGAGGAGTGGTGTACCTTATAAACTGGCATCTCAATGTAATATGGAGGGTGTTGGTCATAATTCAATGACCACTGAGTGTCTAATCTTCTCGTCAGCGCCAAAAGAGGATTCTCGGCAAAGTAATTTGCACCCCCAGCGAGGGAGCCTCTGCTGCGAATGTAATATGAATGTTAGATCGAATTGTAGGTAACAATATGGCCCAAGTTTTTTCAGAAAAGTTAGCATTACAAAGTAAATTTGAAAATTAAATTAACAGTAGTCATGTTTGAATTTCGAATTCTGGGCACATTTATTGGTGAGGGGGGGGGGGGGGAGAAGGCTTGCCCATCCCATTACGATCAGGTGCCTGACCCCAAAGTATACGCTATGTCTTCTTTACGAGAACAGCGCTGATCGTTTGTGATATCAGAGAGCCTTCCCTGCTGAATTCCAAACTCAATGCACGGAAGCTGACCTATCTGTAGCCTGCGGATGAAGCGACAAAATATCCGAAGTTGTTTTCGAGAGTCTTTTCTTTTACTTTATTAATTATTTTATTAATGGAACGTATTAGCCCGCTTCATATTCTAAATGAATAGAATTTATTCATTTCTAGCAAATGAATTAAGAAATCATCGGAGATTCACAAACACATGTACCTTGAATCCTCGATATTAACCCAGATTTCAGTCTTGTTGTAATGATCTCTCACTTCCGCGCTATACCGCTACATCGCTTGGGCAGCAGTGCAGTGGTAGAGCACCGAATGGAGAGCCGACTTCGCATTCTGTGGATAAAATATCTTTGCATACATCGCTGTGGCCCACTCAGGAATTGACTCGAGAGCGAAAAAAAATCAAAACTTCAATTTCTGTATAATGACATAACCAGTTTAAATTTATTTGATAACGTCTTAAAAAAAATAGGCGTAAAAATCTTCGAAGATAACTGAAAGTAACAAGATTCAAATTTTTCCCCTCTGAGTATTTGGGGGGAAAAATAGCACGAAAAAATTCGAAAGGTGCAAGTTGGATATTTTAGACAAGTTAGGAGACCAGAGATACAAGGCATCGATGGACCAAGAACGGTACAAAAAGTGGCATCATTCCCGGAATTTAAAATTATATTTTAAATATTAAATTTGAATAATCTCGACTTATGTGGTTCACAGATCAGGGAATTACCATTCTTACGTCGATCCAGTTTTTTTAGAGGAAAAATTGTCTTTAGCAGGGTGGGATTAAGAACACGACCTCCTGATAACACATGAGGTGCTCTATTTCAAATATATAATGAAAAATTTATATAGGGAATTTCAGACTCGTTATCTTAACTTTACTAACAAATCCCATTGATTATTTGTTTCCCCACCATTCTCGACCAACAATCACAGAAAGGGATTTGGGGATGGGTATGTCCCCTCCCCCTCTTCTTTGAGAATGCTACGAAGAGTAAGGAACGCAACCAAAATTATTAAACTTGTGCATATTTTACGCATTTTTCGAGAAATTTTATAAAGCTTCTGAAACGTAAGGGGAAAATGTTATACTGTAATGGAAATCCGGTTTACTTTTATTTTTTCCCGACTCGATCTCCCTATCCCCCTTCCCCAATAATTTTCTTGATCGTAGCCTGTGCTTATCCTACTTGGGATATACCAGATACGTTGCCCAGAAGGACATTCGATAGAATTAAGGAAGCTGCTCTATGCAACAGCAAAAGTGATAAGTATAAGTATTTATCTCAAATGTGAATCAAAACACAAATATTAATTTGAAAATGATTGATTAATGAAAAATCTTATTTTCAAATTTAGGGGAACGTTCAATGTTGTTTTTGATTCCAATGTCACTGAAATGTCCGAATACTTTTGAAAATAGGGTGTACACAAATAATTCAGTGAACAATTTGGTATAACAATTATTTGTGTTTTGATTCCCTTTTGAGATAAATACTTATGACTGCAACTTTTGCTGTTGCATAAAGCAGCTTCCTTAACTCTATCGAATGTCCTTCTGGGCAACGTTAATAATAAATTAAGGAAAACTCAGAAAAAATATGATAGAATAGATATTCCTATTCAGATCATCCGATATTCATATATCAGACCCAGTGTATAATTTAATTATATATTTTCTGTATTTATGCGTACTATAGCTTGGTCAATATAGTGCATGCCGAATCTAGAAAAAAAAAATGGGTGGGGGGGGGGGGGGGCTTAATCGAGTCAAAAATATGTAAATGTGTGAGGGGACAAGAGACTGGAATTCCATTGCAGTATAGCATCCCCCCCTCCATTTTATAGGTCTTTAAACAAATTCTTGAAAACAGTCATGAAATGCACACAGGTTTCATGATTTTGTGCCACCATTACTCTTACTAATGAGTAATGAATTACATTTTAAGTTCGATTTGTGCAAAGCATCACGGGGGATGCGGAATGCCAGATGCACGTGGCGTTGGCTGTTCTCACAGCGTAGTTAAATAAAAAAAATAAATACCCCCTCAAGCAGCTGCTTGCCACAGAGGTCTGACAGGAGCCTGTCAGTTTATATGCCAGAGTAGAAGATCTGAGAGGATGGCAGGACCTCAGCAGAAAACAACACGAACATCCATGCCTTACCCGGGGCTCGAACCCAGGTCCCGTAGATCAGTAGCCAAGCGCGCTAACCACTCGGCCACGGGACGGCTAAACAGCGTAGTTAAAAGTGTTAAATGTCCAGAAAGGGAGATGGAAATAATTTCAAATGTATTTTATGCATTTAAAAGAGTAAATATTCTGAATGGCTAATTAACATGCCTTCCTTAATGAGGTCCTTTGCCCTATTTCCTATTTTATTTTATTATATTTATTCCCTTGCTATATTTTTTGCCTTTGCCTATTTTTATTTTTATATATTGCCTATATTCTATTCTATTTTTATTATTTTATTTTTTTCCCTATTTCGATTGATCCTCCTCTCCAATCAATTTCTGGGCGGGGGTGGCTCAGTCGGTAGCGCGCCAGGCTCGTAATCTGTAGTTCCCAGGTTCGAGTCCCAGCTGGGTCAGCGTTGAGATTTATCTCCGCAAAATTCCCCGCCCTGCCCACGGTCAGTAGGGGACACCGATGGGCTTGGAAAGGCCGCCGTCCGTCGGATGGGACGTTAAGCCGTGGCCCCGTGTGCGGGAGAGCCATACCCTGTGCACATTAAAGAACACGCTGGATGGCCTTGACGGGAGGCTACCATCTGTCTCCCAACAGCTGTTCCAGTGGGTCCCCTCCCCCAACCTTCTCTGAGCCTTCGGGGTCCATGTGACCTGGCCATTTAGCCAATGGTGTGCAAAAAAGTGCCGCTCAGAAGTAAAACAACCCAACCAATCAATTTCGAAGTTACTCCACTGAAGAGACTCGCGTAGTTGGTGATAACGTTGTGCTCAAGAGAGATGGTGTTACTATGTTTATGTTTACATACACTGCGTAGGCGAAATAATTAGCGAATTTCTATGCTATGCTAGTGGAAAGTTGAATTCGGCGCTTCGTAAATTCTAAAATAAGCTTTTCCTTAAAAACGTGACTGAAGGTAAACATTTACTTTGAATTTATCTGAATCTTAAATTTCCAAAATATTCAGTCGAGATTTAAAGAGCTATAGAAACTAGAATGATTAACAGTAGTAATGCTAGTCCTAAAAAAGAGATACAATATTTAAAAATATTCAAAGAATTATTTAAACGCATTTCGAATTCCTTATTAAAATATTGTTAAATATTCAAATTTCTACTACTCTTAAATTATCCAGCATGAAATTTGATGGAAACATGAATTACAATGTTAGTTTCAGAATGGCATTCTGCTGAGGTCCTGCCATCCTCTCAGATCTTCTACTATGGCATATAAACTGACAGGCTCCTGTCAGACCTCTGTGGCAAGCAGCTGCTTGAGGGGGTATTTATTATTTATTTATTATAAAATATTTTACACTAGAAATATTTTTCGTCAAAAAATCGTGTTAAGTGTTATTTTTCGTGTAAAGTGTTAGTGTTCACAAGTTCGTGTAAGTGTTAACTTCTCCGAAAATGAGGTGTCAGAATGCAATGGGCAAAGTTCTTTAATAAGGAGTGTGATCACCCCTTACAGTGATGCACGCACAACAGCGATGTTCCATGCTGTTTATGATGTGAATCAGCTCAGTAGGGAGTAACGACCATTGTTCCTTTAAAGTAGTAATAAGCTCCCCTTTGTTGCAGGTGGCGGGTTGAGGGCAGCAACACGTCTCCCTAAAGCATCCCACACATGCTCAGATTTAGGTAGGGAGATCGAGCTGGCCACTCCACGCGCATAATGGTCTCCTTTTGAAGGTATAGTTCCACTAGTCGAGCTCTGTGTGGACGAGCGTTATCGTCTTGTAAGATGAATGTTTCACCTATTGCACTAACGTAAGAACGTACATAAGTGTCCAGGATGTCATCTCTATACCTTTGAGCATTGAGGCTCCCATTCGTCAACATATAGAGGTCTGTGCATCCACCTAAGGAAATGCCATCCCAAACACACACGCTACCTCCGCCCCTAACTGTCCCTTTAACAGATGTTACTGGAATGATTAGTGGGTACCTCGTTCTCCCCATATTAAACAATGTCCGGAATCACTCTGCAAGCAATATCTGGACTCATCTGTGAAGAGTACGGACCTCTATTGCTCTTCTGTCCAGTTAACTTCCTTTTTCAACCGCTCTCCCCTGTGACGTTATGTGAGGGGTATGCAAATTACTGGTCTTCTAGTGTACAAACATCCCTCATGAAGCCTTCTATGCACAGTAGAAGCTGATACAACCCTCCCAGTGGCTGCTGCAAGAGAGGATCGTATCTGAGAGGGAGTAGACGTCCTGCTCCTTCGTGCTGTTAATCGCAGATATCGGTCTTGTACAGCGGTCGTAACTCTAGCCCTTCCTCGGCTAAACCTCCGAGATGAGGAATCCCTGCTAAGAAATTGATTCCACAGTCTATGGACCACAGAATGACTCACATTCAACCATCGTGCCACGTCTGACTGACTTTGGCCTGCTTCGAGCCGGCCAATAGCTCTCCACCGCAGTTCATTTGGCAAATGATGTCTCGAGGTCATTCCTACAAAATGGCTATTTCGAATTTGTTTACTCACATTTACCACACAAAATAACGATCCACTCCAAAACACCGGTTTTTATGCCGCTATCCGATTATGCAAATTGATGCAACCCAGACTAATTTGCATACGATATGCTCACTCGGCATTACTGGTTACAACAAGTTGGTTATCAACAAGTTTCGTAAGGATCTCACAATTTTTTGTCAAATTTTCGCGATTTTTCTCATTTTTTGCGACTTTACAGAAATCAGTGTAGAAAGCATATTCTATATATACACATAATACAAATTCTGTCATTTTATATAATTTTGTTAAATTTTATAATCTGTTTGAAAATATGTCGATAACTTTTGCTAATACCGAAGGTCAAATTGTTTCTCAGCCTACATTCTCGGAAGGTTTTAGACACGGAGATGGAGTCCCCAAATGCACTCAAAAGACACTGATTGACCAGCAGGAGTAGAGCATAACATCAGCACTGGAGGAGAGATTGATCAGTGGCCGGTAGCTCAGCGGACAGAGCACTTGACATGCCATCAGGAGGTCGTGGGTTCAGATCCCACCTGGCTGATTTTTCCTCCTGTTACTTAAAAACAGCTTGATAGTGGTTAAATACTCAGTAAATCAATGATGAGCTCGAAATTTATTTGTCTCCTTTGTCTTATTTCTCTCTGCTAAGTGGCAGAAAAGGAAAGACTTGAACCAGGGCATTAGTCTACCTTACTATGCCACCGACGCTATTTATAGCACTTCTAAGATCACTAAATCTTCTGCCACAGACAGAAATCGTCTGTCTATGGCTACAATCATCTGTCTACGGCGATGGCCTGGATGGCTTTTGTTTCTGTTTCATTATCGTCAACGCCTTTTCTTCCTTTTTCTTTCTGTTTTGTGTTATCTTGTGCATTTTTCTAAAAATAATAAAAAAAAAACTGATAGAAGGAAATTGGCGCTTTATGTCTTCATATTAATTATGTTTCTCTCCATTTCGCGCGGGAAAGGCAACAATAAAGGAGGTGAGTAAGAGTGTTTGACATGAGAACATCTCCGATAATTGCCGCTCAAGGAGAGAATCACCGAAGATCTTCCTTTCCACCTACAGAAACGTCTTTTGCCTATCTGATGGTGGTGGGGGGGGGGGTCATGGCAGCGCTGAGAAAAGCTGCTCATTAAACTAAACTGAGCCTCCAATAATGTACATCCGTGAGAGGCGAGCAAGATCAGAGCGCCAGGTCCTGCCTCCTCATCTTTATGAGTTTTCCCACTTCGGCGAACCCCTCATTAGTGCAACTGACCATCTTCTCTAAACTCGAAAGCAAGTGGTCCTATAAAGCCCAGCTCTGCTCCGTTTCGACCTGATTTCCCAAGACAATGGCTTCCATTCGCCAGTGAGTCCGACTTTTCTTCTTCATTCTTGGCACGGGACCAAGGCGGCCGCCATGATGTTGTTTACCAGTCCGGCGGCTCGCCTGCGCGACAACGCCCTCTGACGGCAGAATGGCTTGAAAACTAGGTCACTGGGCTGCGAAGAGCGCGCGCTTCTACGTAAGGAACGCGATGGTCGGCCAATCAGGGCTCTGGACAAGCTTCCGTTAGGACCCTCGGCTTCCTGTAGGTGTGGGAAGTCGAAAGGAAGTCTGTGATTCCTCTCGTGAAGACCATGGGCCCCTGCTTTCAGTTGAAAGGGGGAAAAGAGGGTAGAAGACGCCTCCCTGCCATCAGAGAAGGGAAACTTTCCCACACCTAAATCATTGGTTTTTGAGACGCATATTGGCAGCTCTTCTCCATGAAAAAAGTTTCTTATTTGCTCTACTTAAGCATCAAGCATTAAAGCAAAATTTCTAGCTTTGTCGATACTTTGCATAGCTTATCTATCAACTGTTTCAGTCTACTCTAATTTCTTGAAATATACATATGATTTTTTAGAGAAAATATCGGCCGTTCAGTGAACAGCGCATTTTCTTTAAGAGAAAAGGGATTCAGATTGGATCCCTTTTTTGGAGTTTGAACTCGATGTGTACAAATCCTCAAATTTCACATTTAAACATATTTAATATATATTAAATGGAAAATCCCATTATACCAATGAAAAGAGAAATTACTCAATATTCCAAATACGAATAAACTTTTTATATCAGTGAGACTGAAGGTAAACTAAAGATTTAAATCAGGTTAATTTATATCTTCAATTTCAGCAATATTCGTTTAGTATTACCACGCGAAATGGAGAGAAACAATTAATATGAAGACATAAAGCGCCAATTTCTTTCTTTCAGTTTTTTTTATTATTTTTGGAAAAATGCACAAGATAACACAAAACAGAAAGAAAAAGGAAGAAATGGCGTTGACGATAATGAAACAGAAACAAAAGTAAGGATTACCAGAAGCCAGTGTTCTAAAAGGAGGACAAAAAACCGGAAAGGAGGACAAAAAACCTGGAATGGAGGACAAAGGAGGGCATGTTTTCAATTGTTGAAAAAAAAATTTTTTTGGCCAAATTTATTTGAAGTACTTTTTTTTGGATAAATTTGCTCAACATATACGATACAGCAAAAAAGGAATTCACAAAGGAAAATAAATTTATATCATAAAATAGATTTTCCCTAAGTTTAGGGGAAGAAAAAAATACGTAAAAATAAAGAAGCAGAACAAATAATGGAAATGAGCTCTTAAATATCTCTGCATTTTATTTATCGCAGGAGCTAATTTTTTCTAACAAATCTTCGTTGTTTGTCAAGTACGAATAAAAATCGGCACGTGTCACATGTTTTAAATTGTACTAAATAAGTATTATATGTCTTTTAGTGCCACTGAGCATTTATCAATGAGACTGAATCCTTTCCACAGTTGCATTATGCAACGAAATGCAGAAGGAAAATTAATAAATTTTGAACAGCTATGAAAAACATTCCATATTCGAAGATGTTTCAAAAAAGACACACCACTGTTTGTGTAATAATTTCTCCTTAAAAACTCCTTATTTCTCTCTTCGGTATTAATAAATGATTTCAGATTGCAGAATTGGTCAAATATTTTTACATCGTCAATATTTACACTATTTTCCTGGATATATCTAAGGCATGGTAATAACTCATTCGAATTTTATAATTTTTCCTGTCTCTAAATTTCATCCATTCGAAACACTTAAATACATCCAAAGATTGTATCCACATCTTGAAATAATTTATGCATTCTTGAAACGCTCACTGCATTTCCTCCAAACAATTCCTCCATACCATTAACTTGGCCTAACAACTCTCTTACTTTGAAAGGAATAAATTTTTCCTTTAATAGATTTTTCAAAGAAAGACTGAAAATATTAATTATTTCCAATATTGCGTTTCTTTCCTCTTCCAACTTCGCTAATCTCGATTCAAATACGGATTTTAAAGAATGAATAACGGATATTAAAGATAAAATAAATAACAATATTAATACAATAACGGATATTAAAGATATATTTTAGCAAACTATTTCAAAAAGGTTTTTTAGCATATTTGGAGGTTGGTCTTGTGATAAAAAACACTGCTTAAGAGTACGAAAAATCTTATTATTCTCTCCACACAAGGAAATAAGTTTATTCATCTTGTCTTAACTGCGATAGAGAAAAGAGTTATCATTTATATCTACGTATGCACAGAATTCCTTCAAAGCTTCAGTCCTCACACTCTAATCTGAAAAGTAATTAAATATTTTTAAAGCAATAACTTCAACATCAACTTTCATTAAATCTAATCTATGATGAAGACGGTTATGAAGAATGAACAGCCTATTCCAATTATATTTCTGTTCAAAATCTGCTTTAACAATGAAAACACATTTTGCATTGCTTTCTATTAATTCCTCCAAAATTAACATTTGCATTATCAACTATAAATGCAACACATTTTGGAGGACAAATTATATTTTTTCAGACTCCTTAATATATAATTTGATTTTGTTTCAGATGTTTCATTTGGAGTAGTTTATAACTCAAGAACCTTTGTTTCAATTCTACTATTTCTGTCGAAGTACTGAATGATTAGAGGGGAAGATTTTAGCGCTCCATGATTGCTAACATCCGTAGACACCCCAATATAAGATCTATTACTTTAATGTCTTCATAATTCGGTTACTGTGAGCAGTGCAATTACTTGATTAATTATTGATTCTGTTTTTGTCCTTGCACATGATAAATTTTTGGCAAATTTCTGCGTCGTCAAAGAGTTTACGAGTTAAATCTGCGGTGCAGTCCGATTGATTTATAAGAATGATGGTGCCTGGCTGCATGGGGGCAGGGGGGCTGGCTCAGTTTTAGCGCGCCAGGTTCGCAATCTGCAGTTCTGAGATTCGAGTCCCAGCTGGATCAGCGTTGAGATCTATCTCTGCAGAATTCCCCACCTTGCCCACGGTCAGAAGGGGACACCGTGGTCCCGTGTGAGTAGTATGTGCACCATACTCTGTGCACGTTATAGCATGCTGGATGGCCTTGACGGGACGCTGCCATCTGTCTCCCAACAGCTGTTCCAGTAGGTTACTGAGTGCAGCTCACAGGTAAAACAAACCAACCCAAAGCCTGGCTGCATGAAACACAAGAGTACGAGCTGAAGCATTAGCTTTTTTTTTTTTATTTTTTTTTAAATATGTAACTTCAAAAAAAATGTTACTTTAGCTGAGAAAGATCACATCTTCACCATGTTTCTATGCTTTTCGTTTGTTAGGTGTCACAAATAACACATTCACTTCGTCCTTTTACAAAACATTTTTACAAAACTTTTTAAATTATCGGTGAACTTGCATGTTCTTTTATTTGAACTCATTTTAGGGTGAAATTATTTAGGCTTTGTTAAACGTCTCATGTCATACTTTTAAACGACTTTCCAAGGCACTGAGGGTTACGCATCAGGCTGATTCAAGAGAAATTAGCAAGACTTTTCAGCAGGGATTTTAGGTCACACGAAAATCAGGTACATGCCCACTTTTATTGATGAACCAATTTCAACTTTCATAAGCACCTTCTACCCGTGGACGGTGGCAAAATTTCTTATGATTTCCTAAAGCGCATGCTTTTTTCGATCTGCTGTAAATTGCTGATACTGAGCATTGCAAAAAATAGCAACTTTTATGACATTAACTGAATGACTTTAGCATTCACAATTCGCATTTACAGTAAATTACTTGCCGGTCACGGGTACAAGAGGTTAAAAAAATGCAAAAAAACGCTTATTTTAATTTGCCTTTAGAACACGTTCCTATGAATTTATACAAAAAGGAGGACAGTCTCATGTTGTTTTTTTTTCAAACTGCAGGGAGGACACGTCCTCCTTTTGTAGGACGTCTGGTAACCCTATTTAAAGAATTGTTATTAAGAATTGGAATTTGGAATTATTAAGTTGGAATTTTTAACAGCAAAAGCTGCCATTCATCAGAATTCCCAAAGCTAAATCAAACGCAAATAATAATTGTTATGTTAAGCCGTTTACTAAAATATTTCTGCATTTAGAAGTTCGTTTAAAAATTCTTTCGGTTTTCGCAAATTCTGACGATCCTTTTTAAGGAAATTTAAATAATGCAGTTGCAATTAAATGCTGAATTAATATTGCTGATATTCAAGATCTAAATACATTTTATTTCGATCTTTAATTTACTTTTAGTCTCATTTCCATAAAAAGTTTATTCTTCAAGATATTTCCTACTTTGGCTTTCAATGGATGCATCTCGATCCATCTTTCAAACAGAAATAAATAAAAGCCTTTGTACTCCAAATCCACTAGAAACTTCTAAATGAAGCAAAATGAGCAAAGCGCGCATCTGTAATGCGTGCAAGGTATGGCTCTGTTGCACATGGAGTTAAGACTTAACGTCCTATCCCACGGATGTTAGCCTTTGTTAGTACATTGATAACCCCCTTTTTCACGGAGGGTCAAATGGGAGTTAGCTTTGAAACTTTTGAACGCTGCAGCTCTGACGCGAACATGGGAACATCAGATTACGAGTCTGGAGGGGGCACCGAACTAAGTCAACTTTCGCTCCTAAGTAATTGCAAGCTTTTCGGTGTCAACATTTTCATCCGAGAACAAAGTGGCAGTTAACGGAGAAAATCTCGACACAGGTTCAGTAGGCTTTTGAACCGGGAACGTAAGATGACTAGCTTGGTGCGCAACAGATTGAGCCAAGCACTCGCTCCCGAGTGCGTGATGGCAAATGACGGCTACACGAGATAAAACTTCGCATGGAGTTCAACCGTAAGCAGACGGACAGTGTTGAGCAGTTTCCGTTTCAATTTGATGAGGAATGTTGTTCGCTTTTGCAGATTTTGTCGATTCCGAATTTGATCTGAAAGTAACTGAAGTGAGGTGCAGCAGAGAAGAATAAATCCCCTTCCGTTGCTGCATGACGAAGAAAAAGACAACGTCGCTATGGCAACTCCATTATCAATTTCACACGGGCGCGTGGAAGTTGAAACATATAGGACTTCAAGGCAGAACTCCGAAAGGAGAATGGGATCAGGCAAAGGAGGATGCAACAGATTGGAAACAGGTGGAATAAAAGCCACATTCTTAATACACCTTCGTAATATTCGGAATATTCAGAATATCACATAATTCGGCGACGGAAAAAGAAATGAACATATGCAGAGTGTCCCATAAGTCCTTGTACAAGGCATGGATGTTCCATATGTTCGTGTACATAGTCACAAGTGAAAATAACTATAATGTGTTCTTCTTTATTGTTTCAAATGAATCGACATTCGGATGAAAGTGAACAACAGAGTAACAATGTATCGTCTCATACCCAAAGAGAAAATGGAATTGGCGCTTATTCATGTTGCAGGGAAAAGCCGGCGAGAATCTGATAGGCTACATCGAGACAAGCCAATGCCATGCTCGTCTAATAATATTCCGAATAATACTATTAGACGTAGGAGACTGGTTCGGTGATAGATACACCTGGACCAGGTCGTCCGAGTAGTACCACAGATGAAGACCACACTGTGGATGCTCTTTCCACAGGAGAAGTTAGCCCTCTCCGGTCTGTAATTGAAAAATCATCTGTATCCAGAATCCTGAGAAGAAACAGGTTCCATCCATACAAAATGCAAATGGTAAAGGAATTGCACGGGGACGACATGGACAGCAGAGAGAAGTTCTGTGATTGGGCATTAGAAAAACTTCAGAAACAAGCGCCTCTCTTGGCTGATATAATCTTCAGCGATGGAGCACACTTTCACTTGAACGAGGGACAATCAACTGCCACAATTATTGTTTCTAGGCTGCGACACAACCACACTGGGTTGAAGACGCACACGTGCAGAACGATCCCAGGGGATCTATCATAGGACCTTACTTTTATAATAATACAGTCACCGCGATTCTTATTTACGAATGTCATTTTGGTACCTACTTGGAGTATGATACTGCAGTGTGTTCTTTCAGCAAGATCGGGCACCGCCCCACTATATCATAACTTTACGAACTTGGTTGGATGGAACATCACCTCACAAATGGATAGGACGATATAGGGCCACCTCGAAATCCAGATTTGACTCCCTTGGATTTTTTTCTTCTAGTGGGGGTCACCTAAAATCTCCTGTGTACTAATATCGCCTTCGAACCCTGAATGTATTAAGGGAGACCCTCCGCTGTGAATGTCGCAGGATAACGCCGTCCCTTCTGCGTAATTCTGCGTGTAGGATCGCCATGTGCAAGCAACACAGGGGGACTCAGTTTCAGCATTTCATATCTTCATATGGATTCGGTGCAGTTGAATTAAGTGAATAGAAAAGTTAAATATTATTACTCTGCCTAAATACTATATATGGAGTTATGGGATACCCTGTATATATTATATATTACCTGTAATTTTCCAAGAAATTTATTAATGAAGGTTAAAACGGCACGAAAAAATATCTGAATGGGGTTTCAAGTTCATGTCTACTCGATTGCCCCTCCCCTCTATTTTTTTTGCACGTCAGGGTATGCTCTGTATTCGTGAAAAAACTGCTGGAAGGTATCAAACAGAGGATGCCATTGCTCATGGGAGCCTTTCCACCATGAAGCTCTTGGGGTGCTTGTGACCTGGTCGTTTATCCGTTTAGAGCATAAAATCGTTGTTTAGAGATAAAACAGACCAACCCTCAGAATCTAAGGAGAGTGTGGAGAAATAGGCGTATACACCTAAAGACTAAAATTAGACTGTATGGTTCTTTCTAGGGTTAGTTATGGTAGTGAAACTTGGACGCTTTGTAAACAACAGGAAACTTGATGCTTCTGATTCTAGATGCTTACGCAGTATCTTGGGCATTAGGAGGTTCAACTTTGTAAGTAATGATGAGGTTAGGCAAAGGAGTCGGCAACCTCCTTTAAGCAGCATATTGTGCAGAGTTGGTTTGATACCATACTTTAAGCAGCATATTGTGCAGAGTTGATACCAGAGTTGGTTTGATCCATACGGGCAACATGGCCAAACCAATGTCTAGGATGCGGTAGGTAGACAATGTCAAACAGGACCTTGTTAGAATTGGTGTGCAGTGGCCGGATGCAGTAGATGTTGCTCAGGACAGACTTGCTTGGAGAATTACATGATTTGGTCAAACCTCCGTAGCCCATTGTCTGCTTGAGGTTTCTGTAATACTGTCGGTAAGTTGGGAGCCCTATGTTCCTTTGAAGTGAATACGAATTCAGCCAGTAATATTACCATCGGTATGCTTTAGTCTTATTTTTATACTTTTCAGGGGGAGGAAGATATGTAGTTTTTAAATTTTTAATTTATATTCTTTTGCTTTGTTACTAAAAATATCTACTCACTATACTATGCTACCATTTGTCTTGGACTCGCAAAGATCCGACTCCTGTTTTTCTCTCCCTTTTTGGAAGGGTGAAAGGGATGGGATTTCGATGAAAATACGTCTAATCTGAGCAGACGATTTCGTTTCGCGTCAAGTGCTTTAAAACCATGCGCCAAAGCGCATGGTTTTAAAGCACTTGGGAATACAGTGGACTGATTTCATGGACTGATTTCCCTAACGGAAATTCAAAACGTATTTTTATATTGTTTACTGAACTACGATATTTTTTCCTAAAATTAATCACACCGAAGACCACAAAACAAAATTAATTTCTCTTATCCAAATATTATATTAACTTTCTCTTAGATTATAGTTTGCTGGATTGTTGACCTCTGTACGGTACTTTTTGTGCCATGGAACAGGTCTGCGGTTTCTGATCGCTATAAAATAGATATCAGAGACGAGTGCGAGCTCAATTGTTCGAGTCCGCGCTGCGCACGAATCAGAACTCTTTTCAACAATTGTTAGGCCCGAGCCCGATTTGGGGGAAAAAATATATATATATCTGACGCATCATATGACATAATATTAGAAATGCATACCGCTGATTATTTTATTCTTATATTGTTAATTATAATCATTTTATGACAAAATTGAAATAGTTTTGCTGTTCGGAACGAAAAATGTTAGAAAAAATTGTAAAAACTGAAAATTTGTTAGTAACATCATTATAAACGCAAAGAGCCATTCATTATTAAAGATATAAAATAGGTAAAAAATAATCAAACGCCGCATGACACTCATTTTTAAAAAAATTAAAAGATTGGAATTATAATAAAAATGGATTATATTTGGACCTGGTTTTTCACAATTACAAGAAATATTTCGAATTAAAATTATTCTGAGCCTAAAGTCGTCTGTGCTATTAATAAAATTTATAAATTTATATTAATATATAAATATTATTAATATTAATAATAATATATATAAATTCTGCCTGTAACAAATGTACATCGTGAATAACATAGCATCTGAAACAGATAATTTGGAGCTAGAGTATGATTGAAATGATGCCGTCCTATACAAGACAGAACAACATCTGATGGATGGCATCACAAGCCACCTTCCTGTGCTGAATGAGGTTTACATGTACCTGTCGAATGATCTACAAAAATCTAATGTTATCTAATACTTTATCAATTTTCTAATACTATAACTCTGTAAATGAACTGTGCCGAAAATCTTTCATTATTTAAAGGGTAAATCGGAGTTTTTTTTGTTACATAAAAAAAGATCCTTTTCGCTACCTAAGTGTAAGATTGTTGGGACAAATGTCCATTTTCGAAGTTCTCGTGATTTCGTGGATGGTTGGGTGAGGAGACCCACTGGACAGCTGTCGGGAAAAGGGTGCGAGTCCCCCGTCAAGGCATCCAGCGTGTTCTTTAACGTGAGTGGGTGTGGCCTTCCTTACTCGAAGCCACGACCTAACGTAAGTCACGGCCAGCAGTGACCCCTATTCACTGTGGGCAGAGCCGAGAGTTTAGCATCAAAAGATAATTTTGGAGCAAAACAGCGCGAAAGTGTAGGCTACATCAACGACCTGCAATCGCAGAAAAGACAAAAAGACACCAGGAGCTTCAGTTTCCTCTCTGCCGTTGGAATATTTCTTACTCTTCGTCTGGATTTCCTTCACTTTCTTCCCCATCAGAGAGCCGCTGTCGCTTTATCATTTCTATCCGATGTCTCAGCTGTTTGTTTATTTCCAACTATCGCCGATCATCGCGGAGGAAAACTACGACTTCCGATGGAATTTGGACGCGGAAGAAAAAGGGGGCTGTATAGAAAACAAAATTTGCATTTCTCATTCCATCTGTTCTTATCAGTTGCTGTGCACTCTCATTCACATCACAATTGCTATTACTGATCAGTGGGATTCATGGTGTCTATGCATTCCCTTCATGGAATATTGAGCGCGACGGTTGGCCCAGTCAGTAAGAGCGCCTCGTCCAAAATCTGCCGCTGCCGCCAGGTTCGAACCTCAGTTGTGCTTGTTTTGAGAGTTTCACCCTACTAAACATACTCCGCGTGAGATTAAAAATGGAACGCCGATTGACTTACAATGGCTGCCTTTCATCAGATGAATGTTAAGCCATGGTTCCGTGTATAACAGAGCCACATCCTGTACACATTAAAGAATATGCTGGAATGTTTTGACGAGAAACTTCTATCACTCTGTTCACGTGGATCTCTTCCAATACCTTCTCTGAGTACTTGTGGTTCTTGTGACCTGCCCATTTATTCTCGTGTGCTTTGCGAGATATGTAAAAACACTGCAGTCTTGTTTATCTGAAGTTTTTTTAATCTGAACTGCACAATTCATGAGAAAACACGTTCGAAATGTCGATATGTTCAGATTATGGAAGGCTGAATAATGAAACTTCTTATAACTTTATATTAACTACTACATATTTTAAATGATTTAATTATAATATAGTTAATAATAGGGGCGGCTGAGGCACTTCACAATCAAAAATAATCACAAAAAACAATAAACGAATTTTAAATTTAGTGTTCATTATTTGGAAATACTAAATCAATATAGTGTCATTTTTATATTCGTTTTGTGATCATTATTTGCTGTATTACGTAGGCCAGTGGTTCTCAACCCTTTATGCTTCACGTACCCCCTGGAAATGTGTATGTAACTGACGTACCCCTTGTATAGATAGATAAAACTATAGTTATAGTATAACAATGGAAATAAAATAAAACATATAATATATACACATTAAATTTTATATTCATAAATTACATATGCCGATAAACACAAAAAATAACATTTTTGCACAGCAGTGTTGTCAACTTAGCGGCTTTGTTACTAGATCTAGCGACTTTTGAGTTCTCACGGCGTACCCCAAAAAACTATATCGCGTACTCCACGTTGCGAACCCCTGACGAAACCAATCACAGCATTTACTTTGCGAATCAGGGCTACGTCGGCGGCCTGCGGGTTATGAATATGAATTTTAACATTATGGCCACCGTCCGGAATAAAAATATATTGAAATAATAATTTAGCATAATAATATAATAAAAATATAATAAATGTAATAAAATATATTAATAATAAATTAAGTATAACCAAAAAAAATCTTTTCAAATGATAACTTGCGAAGAGTAATTCAATTTAAAATAATAAATATAACTTTATAATCGGAACGGAATAAAAAAAATAGTAAATCTATATATTAGACATAATTTTCACGAATAGTATTTTAAAAGATCACTAGAACGGAGAGGAAAAACAGATAGAGGTAATTATTAGAATGGAGGAGCAAAATACTGAACTGAAGTAGACAGGACAAAAATCACCTTTTCTAGTTTGTTTCTTTTTTAACCGAATTTTTTAAAATTACATAATGTGTTTTCAGATTAGCTGAAAGGAAAAAGAATCTATACATTACGAAACGTCTTTTCAGTCCTAGTCGGTTCAGTTCAATATCAGGCATATATATAAACCCAATTTTTAATTATCACATAGGGGCGCTGCATGTAGTAGTCAAAGTGCCCATCAAAAAGTTTAGTCACGAGCGGAATTGGTTAACAAAATACAGACGTCACCATACTTCGCAGGTAAACTAAAACTTCACACTTGGGATCTTTTATTGCAGCTGGATTCTTAACAAGACATCAGAAGAAAAGCACCTGGCATGGTCTGATTACAGATATCATACTTTGGTAACCAAACACCAACTGGAAAGAAAATTGTTTTCTAGTTGTTTTAACAAAATTAATGGAACAAATGCTCGGGATTCTGTTGTAGCGATGAGTCAGGGCTCGGGCAAGACATAGCGCTGACGATTTGGGCTCAGCTGTTATTTAAACTTCAAAATTTTCTCACAATTGTGAAAAATAGAGGTAAAAAATTCTTTTGTTTTCAGTTTCAACCATTTAATCAATCTCTAGAAATAAATGGCATTTAGTCTTTGTTTATTTTCATATGGTTGTATTCCCTCACTCATTTAATGAATTCTTAATGATTTTAACAATGTTACTCGAAAACTTTCAGTTACTACAAACTATTTTCGTAATTTTATTTCCAAATAACATCAGAGTTTATTAATGCTATTTGTCATCAAATATATATATATTTCTATAATATATGAAAATAATCATTAATTATCATTTATATTAAATATTTCAAAACTTGTAATCTATGGCATATTATTGAGTCTGTCTGCTCAAGAATTCCTCCTAAACAGGAAGAGCTAGAAAAATAAATTTAGTATTCAGTTTCATCTCATCGTAACTTAGTGAACTGTAAGAGTTTCGACCCTATAAAATTAATCCCCCCCCCACTCAAAAAAAGTACAGATTAGTGTGTAATGATGAGTTCTTAATAACGGCCATTTCATGCAACAGGGTAGAACAATGCACGTTGATCGAACAATTAGGTGATGTTCGCACGAGACTTGCTGATTAATGACATATCAAAAGGTAATGTCATTTTTAACTATTTCGAAACATTTCCTGTTTAACTCTTAATTCGATACTTCTGAACTATTCAGAACTTATAAAATACTTAAATGCTTAAAAATAATAGGATTTCCCCTTGATATTCCGTACTGGGTTAACAAAACCAAGTTCTTACCTTTAATAGAAGTAGATTTGGAACCATGATGTCTCTCTATGATCTAGGTTGGGTTGTTTTACTTCTGAGCGGCACTTTTTTGCACACCATGGGCTAAATGGCCAGGTCACATGGACCCCGAAGGCTCAGAGAAGGTTGGGGGAGGGGACCCACTAGAACAGCTGTTGGGAGACAGATGGTAGCCTACCGTCAAGGCCATCCAGCGTGTTCTTTAACGTGCACAGGGTATGGCTCTTCCGCACACGGGGCCACGGCTTAACGTCCCAACCGACGGACGGCGGCCTTTCCAAGCCCATCGGTGTTCCCTACTGACCGTGGACAGGGCGGGGAATTTTGCAGACTCTATGATCTATATAAATAAATAAAATAAAAATAAATAAATACCCCCTCAAGCAGCTGCTTGCCACAGAGGTCTGACAGGAGCCTGTCAGTTTATATGCCAAAGTAGAAGGTCTGGATTTTTTTTTAACTGACTACGTTGCTTATGCTAATGCTTGGGAAGAGCTGACTTTAGATGCTCTTGACAGTGTTACTATGTCTTCTGGTTTTGGAACTGAATCTGTCTCTTTAAACCCATTCAAGGGGTTAAAGGAAACTCCTGAACTTCCTCACTCAGAAGCAAGGAAGAATTACTCAAGCGATTACAAAGCCAACCAGTTGTATCTGAAATGAGAACTGCTTATGTGGGGAATATTATGGACTAGCTCAAATGATCTCCACTTTCTGACTCAGAAAAGAAGTAGACGAAAACATCTCACGGAGTTTATGATCTTATTGAGTGTTAGGTAAAAGAAGAGCTTACTACTTTGGGTGGGCCATTTGTTCTATGTTAAGTATATAAAGAAGATTTGGTGGGGGGGGGATTTTATGGGGTCCAATTAAACAACAGGTAATTACGATTTTAGTCTATAATGCGAAGAATTAAAAAAACTATTTATCGGCATGTATTTTTGCATATATGTTTTACACTATCTCAGAGAATTGTTTTGCTCACTGTCTCGGGTTCAGTAATTATCGAAATAATCTTTGCAAACCCATCAGCGTCTCCTTTCTCTGCGACGGTAGAGCGAAGGTTAACGGATAAAGTCCCAATGAGGAATCGAACCTGGAAACACCAGATTACGGGCTTGGCGAGCTACTGCTGAGCCAACGCAACCTCCCTCCATCCATCATCCGGGATTCCATCCCAAACTCTGGATACTCCAATGTGATCACGGATCAGTGGCGCACCCAGAGGGCGTCCCCTCAAGGGGCTCTGGCACCCCCCAAAGAAAAAGGAAAAAAAAAAACACTAGAAAATTTTCCAAAAATATTTTCTTAATTAAAATTCATTTTTTATATTTATGTTGTGTCGTGTCTTCTATTTCTATACTACTTACGAATTAGCGGTTACATAAGGTGGGAATACCGTATAGCTCGCTGTGAACACAAGGCGAACGAAGTAGCGCTCGGTCTGTCCGAGCGCTACTTCGTTTGCCCGAACCAGGCCAACAGCCCCTTCGGCTCCCCCCATGATTAAATCCTGAGTGCGCCACTGTCACGGGTCAATATCACAATGCTAGAGGAGTGATAATAAATCGCATTAATAGTAAGTAGATGATAACTATTAGATATGACTAAAGTGACCGAAAAAACAGATTCGAAATAATGGCTTGTAGCATCGAATGCATTCAAATGGTTGCTTTATACACGAGCTCTGATGGGATATAGAAATAATTTTCTTTTATTTGAGAACTGTCAACTCTTAATGGCATGAATTGGAGCAGAGCTAACAACACCGACTCATTCAATGTTAGGAATTCGGCTGGGACGACAGTGTGAAGGGGAAAAAAAAGCTGCAGCTGGTTTTATTAAATGTGGAAATAATTCATTTTTACTTTATTAAGGAAATAGGAAAAGTGTGAGGTCAAACGGCTGAGAAAACAAAGCAAGTTAATGCTCTTTACACTTAGCTGGATAAACAAATGCGGAATTCTCAAAAACACTTCAAATACTATCTATGCATAGCATACCATTTTCGTAACCATTTTAAGTCGCTTTTCATTCTACCTTAGAAACTTATGATGCGGAGAATCCCTTGCTTGTGATTAAAAGAGTCTTAAAATATCTTTATGGCAAACGGTTACTTGAGGGGTGATTGATTTTTTTTTTCAATATTTCTCTCTCCCACTGGGATTGCCTTCTGAAGAAACAAACAACTGCAACTGTTGTAATCTCTGTGTGAAGGACATCCACCAAGCGTTGTTCGACCCTTATGTGCGAGAGTTTTCTTGAACAAAGTGTGGATGCTTTTCATAATAGCATATCCAAGGATTATATTTGCAATTTCCTTCCTCAGATTATGGTACCAGTGGGGGACAGAAAAACATATATGGACTATCTGATTCTTCGTTTCGTAAGTTTTCTAAACTAGAATTTAAATGCGCAAAACTTTATAACGCAGCCGATGAATTCAATTCCTTGTCTCTCTTTAGTGAACACTTTGAATAATGACATTTCAGTTATCGTCCCCTTAACACAGCATGTGCACATAAATTTTCATGAAGACTACCAAAGCAGTTCTTCCCACCAGATTCGTCAATTGGTATGTTGCTTCATGAAACGTATAATTCAGTTTCTCGCTGAAATATTCGATACGAGAGAAGGAATCCAAACTTATTCATGCAGATATATTCATTCTTTTAACGCGAAACGGATACGAGAAAATGTTTCTGAGGTCTATCAAATAAAATTCTATTCAAACTTGCTAGGATAATACGAAATATATAGAAAGTCGACAGACGACAGTGAGCTCAGTCCCTATTTGATAACTTTTGTGAATAGCTTCAAATTTCTTGATCATTGGTTTTTAAGTGACTGCAAATACACTAGTGTATTCTAGACTCCACACCTACGAAGTAGGTTAATATTTGTTTGCCGACGCGGACATCGGGGGAGGGGAGGCGGTGATAGGGACAGATATTCCGTGTGCCATTGGGTAAAGATTGGTATACATAAATTATTCAAAACATAATGCAGTTTAACCATTTGACTCGTACAAAGAAAATTCTCACGGAAAATCAGCCATTTTTAGTAGATACTGATTTAATAAGCTGTATAGGACCTTGTTAGAATTGGTGTGCAATGGCCAGATGCAGTAGATGTAGCTCAGGATAGAGAACTAAATTGCACGGTCTGGTTGGACCTCCGTAGCCCATGGCTGCTTGAGGATGATGATGGCTAAATCTAAAATTTTTATTTAACATGTAATTCCTTCATTATTCTGAATCCTTTGCAAACTCCTTACATCAACTATCTTCCCATTATCCCTTTCAAAGTCACCAAAAACAGTAGCGAAGATGGTTTTCGACTGCTTTTTTTTCGTAGTCATGAATCATTTCGCACATTGTATCAATCGGACTGCATCGAAACGAAAACTTGTATTTATCTGTTCGATGCAAGAGGCCACGTGAGACTGCCATCCCTCCAAAACAACTGAGGCCGAAGAGCAGTTTGGAGGATTTGTTTTGTGTCAGCAGCCGCAGTCCAAACAATGCCATTATTTGGCTGCCGTCTCTTGGCGGACTGTATGGGGCGGGGCTACAGCGTTGGCACGATGCCAAGTCAGAGGGGTTGGAGGGGAAGCTGCAGCGGCGTTGTTTATTATTGTGTCAAAGCGAGTTTCGCTGGACCAGGCGCACTAACATAATGGGAACAAGAGAACATCCGAAAGCGAAGAACTGATGTAGCAATATGGAAAATGCAGCCAAAGTAGAAAGCCACCTTGACGGGTGGAAGGAAGATTAAACTTAAAATAATATTTATCTAACAGTTCAGTTGAGGTTCAACATTAGTTTGCATCTTTTCCATTTTACCCGCATTCATCAAGGTGCTGCTCCGACAGCGAAAAAAAAAGCAGTAAAATCCCAAGGACAGAAATAACTTCATGATCTGAAAATGAATAATATTAAGTTGCGTGAAGGTTTTTTAAATGTCAATTACTTGGTACAAATTAAGAACTCTATACATCGTTGTCTACTTAGGTAAGATAATTTCTAGAACAAAAGCTCCTAGACTTATAAGCGTATTCCAAACACTTAAATTTAAATAGTTAATTGCATATTAGTAAAAAAAAAAAGGACAACTAACAGTTCGAAAAAGAACTGATTCTGCTTCCAAGGTGTGAGTTTTACAGAGTTCCAGTAGAACAAATACGAAAGACCCTATCTGCACAGCAAATAGCAGACCTCTTAATCAAAATCTCTCAAATTCTGGGGTTAAACATCTCAACACACAAGAATTCTGGGGTTAAACATCTCAGCATACAAGAGAAGTATGCATCATGTTGATCCCCGTTACTTCTTAATATTTACACAACAAAATGTGTAAAGTTGACGGCGATTTTATTAAGCCTAAAGTGCAATTCTTGGACTGCAGAGAGCCAACAGATTTTGATCAGGAATCTCTTATAATTTCTTGATCCTTGAATCCACTTGATTTCTCTTATAATTCACCCCACTGACCCAAGTGATAGATTAGGTGTAAGCAGCGTTGAAAATTTAGTAATTTTCCTCTCAAAAAATGAATCCCATTTTCAAACCCCGAGGAAAACATAATTTTCACTATAAGTTTTAGTAGGCTGTGCTTTATTGTTCCTTTATTCTACTGAAAACACGATGGCGGAATAATTTCACATTTTATTGGGAAGGGCTGGTCAATCCATCGATTGCGAACTAACGGTCGATCAAGGCGAACTTTTTCGTCGATTGTGCTTTCAATGCGGAAACAGGGGGAGAAGTAATTAACGCGATAAATGATGTCTACTTGAAGTCAAAAATAATAAATATTCCCTCAATCAGCCGCTTTCCACAGAGGTCTAACAGGAGCCTGTCAGTTTATACGCCACAGTAGATCTGAGAAGGAGACCTCAGCAGAAAAACAATCCAACATCCATGGCTTACCCGGAGCTCGAACTCAGGTCCCTTGGATCAGTAGCCAAGGACGCTAAAGGGATATTATTTGGCAGTACAGAAAAGAAAAATGTCTGAATTTAACGAGTCTGCAGAAGAAGTCTACATTCGTGAATAAAAATGGTGTTGTCTTTCTGTACGATAATACGAAACCACGAAGTGCGAAAGTGACGCAAAATAAAGTTCACAATCTTGATTGGAAAACTTCATATCACCGACCATATTCATATCACCGACCTATGAAGCAGAGAATTAAAAAAAACATTTAGTGGCATAAGATTTAGGTAAGTTTTTAGGTTAGATTCGTATTTTTTTTTAACGAAGTGTCAAAACGTTTTTCTTTTCCCTAACCGGGCTAAGGCTCAGCAAATATCAAAATAATTCCCATCTGAGCTGCTCGTGATGATGCATTTAGGGCTCGGATTCGAACATTTGATCCCGAGTTCATTTCTCTTGCTGAGCTACACCAATTTATACAGTAGAACGCCGATTATCCGAATTGTCAATTAACCAATCACCGCACCAAGGAATGCGGACTCAGTATTTGACCTAAGTCCACATCCACTAGCCAATTTATAATTACACTTATTAATTTTTCGTGTTTCACTGTTTCAGAAGTTTTATTAGTACATTAAAATAGTGTTTTTTCGTGAATAAGAATGTTTTTTTTCCTTAATCCAATTATCCGAATCACCTTTGTCACGAATTTATTCGGATAATCGGCGTTCTACTGTACTTTACATGCAGATATTAAGGAATCGGTTTTTTCTCTACAATAACAAGCCTTCAAATGAAGAAGCTTGCAAAATAGTTGAATGATGGACAGTTATTGCAATATTGGTTCTCAAACAAAACAGAGAAGCTTTAGCTACAGTAGAGTAATAAGAAAAAATAGAGTGAATCAGTTTTCGTTTCGCTCTCTCCAATACCTTTCTCAATTAACTCATCTCTGATATTCATTGAGACAAAGCACTCTGCAGATGTGACTTTTTATTAAGTCAATGAGCGAGACCAAATGAATTCAGCTGGCTTGTCCATTCAACGCGGCAAGAGCAGAGAACGAGCGAAGAAGATTCCCTTCTGTCGGCATACCAACATTCCAGATGTCTCCTTTGGAAGCCGGTAGCTGTGTCTCGAGGGCAGGTTCAACCACTAGTGCCGCCACCGGTCACTCACTCAGCTACTCCACACGTTCTGCTCCCTTCAGCAGAAGATCCAACTGGAGGCCACGCGAGGAGGCCTCCTGCTGCACACAAGTTCCCACTGAGAGAGGTTGAGGTTAACAGCAATTTCTGGGTGTTTGCACTAAATGTTTGGTACCGTTTAAAATTGTTCTGCCAGCAGAGGTGATCCAATGTTAACAAGGAAAACTGAGTAAGTTAAATGACGACCGATGAGCACAGCGACTTAGCTTTAGGTAGTTCTGGTGTATTAAGGGGGACACTGTGACCTCAAATAATATTTGATTCCTTTAAATCCATAAAATATTTCTCATTTTCACATTTATCTCTGCTTGAAAAACAGTGAACAGCCAATGCCATTTGTCTTTGGTATTCTGCACCCACCCTGACGTTGAGTCCAACGGGAAAGATTCAAGACCGCGTTTTGGGCAAATAGGTGCATTTATTTAAAAGTGTTTAATGAAATCCGCAATTGAAAAACCTGCGATCGGACAAGGTTTCCTGTATTATCAATTTGGAAACATTAATCTCAATAAACAATAAAATTCTAAACTGATTTCTGATATACATTACTATTCCAAAGTCTGAAGTAAAGAAATTCACGTTGTCTCCACTCAAGCATTAGATCATATACAGAGATTGGCCTAAAAGAATTTATATTTTATATCAAATGGAGAGATAATTTTCAGCTCTATCACTTCCTAAATAAGCTTTTCTTATCGGAAAATATAACTGAAGATAAATAAAAAAATTTCCATCAAATGTATTTAAAACTCAATTTTTCCACAATTTCAGTTCAATATTTATAGTTATGGAATTTCGAATATTTAAAAATAGAAATACCAGGCATAATATGCCGAAGCCAAAATAAAACTTATTACTTACTTTCTACATTTTAAAAGTTGGAAGATTACTGTCTTTAATGTTGGCCCTATTTCACGGTCTGAAGTTGCTTTCGCTCTATCTCTAAAACCTTGTCTTATACGAAATCTCAAACTTGTCTACCTGCTTTGAAATCCAACACAGTTGTCTGCGCATATTTTTATTTTAGCCCTATATTTTGTGTCCGATACTAACGATAGATTAAAAAAATATATATAAAATCTTATTCTATATAAAATATAATTTTAACCTTTCCTATTCGGTGGAATATTGGAACCCCACAAAACAAAATTCTCGGACCCGAAACTAAATCCTGTGTACGTGCTTGGTTCCAGATATAAATACCCCCTCAAGCAGCTGCTTGCCACAGAGGTCTGACAGGAGCCTGTCAGTTTACACGCCTTAATAGGTCTGTGAGGATAGCGGAACCTCAGCAGAAAAACAACACAAGCAACCATGCCTTATCCGGGGCTCGAACCGGGGTCCCTTAGATCAATAGTCAAGCGCGCTAACCACTCGACCACGGGACGGTCCAGATTTATTCTTCGAATTATTTTTTGTTAATAGAATAAAAAGCCGTCCCATGGCAGAGTGATTAGCGCGCTCGGCTACTGATCTAGGGGACCTGGGTTCGAGCCCTTGGATAAGGCATTGATATTAGTTATTCTCTATCTGCTGAGGTTTCGCTTTCTTCACATATCTTCTGCTACAGCGTATAAATTAATAGGCTCTTGTCAGACCTCTGTGGCAAGCAGCTGCTTGATGGGTTGTTTTTTTTAAATTGAATAAAATATTTGGTTAATGGATAACTTCGGACTGAATAATAAGGATTCGGAGATGGTAGGGGTTGCATCAAGGCCGAATTAAGGGGATGCCCCCTCTCTTCCAGAATTCTGGAAAAGGTAATGGGAGCAAAAAGTTATTACACTTATACATTTTTCAGCCATTTCTCAAGAAATATTTTAGACACCTAAAACAGAGTGGAAAATTTTTTACTGTAATGACAAATTTCAGAAATTCCGTCTCTTGGTCCCACCTTTATTTTTCCGGCTCTATTGTCACCTTACCCCCCCTCCCCTCCATCTTTTTTTTAGATCAGGCCTGGGCTGCATAGACCATATTTTCTTAAATATATTCTTGACAAATTAAAAAAAAATGAAATATATTCTTGACAAATTAAAAAAAACAAATGAAATATATTATCCCTCAAGCTGCTGCTTGCCTCAGCGGTCTGAAGGAGCTTGTCAGTTTTATACGTCATAGAGATCAGTGAGGAAAGCGTTTACACTTTCAGAAACCTGTCGTTTTTAGATAAATTTCTAGATTTCAAAATTAGAAAGTTAACTGTCATCAGAACTTGTAGTTAGTCATGAGATCTTATGGCCAACCACAATCAAAACAGGAAAAGGAGGCCAACAGACTGGATTTCCATTGCAGTGTAAAACATTTTTCCTTAATTTTACCAGTGTTTATAAAAACATTCTTGAAAGCTACTTGAAATATGCAAAAGTTTAATAACTTTTGGCCTCCATTACCCTTATTAGCATACTCAAAGCGCAGCGGGCATGGCCCTCTTCTCTTCCTCCCTCCCTAGATCCGGCCAATGGCTCTCTATAATAACACTGAGTCGTGTGTTGAGAGTTGGCAAGTCTTGCAGCGATTGGTTTAGCATTGCTAGTGGAGTTAGACAAGGGTGCATTTTGTCTCCTTTTTCTCGTTAGTTTTGCTATTGATTATCTTATGCGAAATTCGCTGCAAGGGAAAGATTTCGGGCTCAAATAGTCTAGAGATCAGGAAATTTCTGATTTAGATTATGCTGATGATTTGGACCTTTTGGCAAATGATGTTGATGAGATGAACTCTTTCATTCGAGCTGTTGATGAAACTGGGTACTAGAGTAGGTTTGGTTATAAACAGAGAGAAAACTAAAGTGATGAAAATTGGTCGGCAGACTGTGATTCAGTTAACCTGAATGGTTGCAGTCTTGAGCAGGTGTCACAGCTTAATTATCTTGGGAGCTATGCAACAGATACTGGTAATATGAGGGCATGAGATAAAATATAAAAATAGGGATTGCTACTGGCAGGACGTTAAGTACCCAGTTTCGGAGCTGAAAATACGACTTGAATCCTCGAAGAGCAGGAAAGGTTAAAATTATATTCTTTAAGGAGTAAGATTTTGCAGTTTTTCTTTTTTAATCTCTTGGTAGTCGGGCATATAACATGGAGCTATAATAAAATTATATAAAGACAACTGTTTTGGATTTCAAAGCAGGTAGACTAGTTAGAAATTTCATATAAGAGAACCGGATTTTCGGAGGGGGGTAACTTTTGGACCCTGGGTGCTAGGACGTTTAAGAATTTGGTGAGAGTGGGGAAAAATTGACGAATACACCTAGAGACTAAAATTGGGCTCTACAATAGTGATCCTTTTTTAATGCTTTCGATTTGAGGATCCAAATTCAATGATCAGTCGACTTGTGGTCGGTTAAACTGATATTTGGATGATCATGGTCGCTAATCGAGGTTTACTGTATTTATAAAACTAATTGTGTTAAGTCTACTGATCAGTGATAACACTTATATTTATCTGGTTTGAAATTCTATTTCCTTTGTTCGGCCAAAATCCAGAGGCTCTTGGTTAAGTCGTTTAAGATCTTTTTGATCCGTACAGAGAAATATTATGTAACAGATTAAAAACAACTCTTACAAAAGACAAAAATAGCAGGACGCAGCTGATAAAAAGCAATACAGCACATCCAGTTGAGCTGTCGTAAGTACGCTTTAAAAAACTTATCGCGATTTTCCAGTTTTTTTTTTGGTGACTGAAATGGATTAAAGATACGGCCACATACCAGGCGATTTGAGCGATTACGCGTTTTGAAGGTTTCCAATCTGTCTAGCGTCTTAAAACCATTACCAGCTACGGAGGAGGACTAACAGCAAACTGCAGAATATGCAATATCCTCACACGCTCTAGTGGTTGGATAATGCCTAATTAAATTCAGAAATCTAAATGGTTTTGTTTTAAGACGTCACGAGGTGCAGAATGTCAAAGCCAAACCGCTTTCTGTATGTCCGTACCCTACAAGGGGTCAGTGAGCAGAGGCTTCCCGAGGTGGCCGACGACTGCTCCGCCGCAACTCAAGTAGAAAGAATCCCGTGACACAGACAAATCAGCTTGTTTACGTCGCGGGCTCGCGGCGGCGGACTGCGCCACGAGTCACGTGCTGCTTGCCGCTCATTGGAGGCTTTTTTTTTGCCGCCTGCCGGTGCCACTCGGGTTATCGGCTCTCCTCAATCCAAACACCTCACACAATCGAGCAGAGAGGGGGTGAACAGTTTTAATCGCTCTTCGGAGGAGTTCTCCGCTTCGATTCTCTTCATTCTGTGATTAGAAAATTCTGCGAATGGCGAGAGAAGACGAAATTGAAAAATGTGAAAAAGATACAGCAGACGATTCAAAAAAAAAATGTGAAAAAGATACAGATGACGATTCAAGACCATTCATTTCCCTGGCAACCCCCCTCCCTCCAGCAAGCTTTTCATTCTTGCAATTTTTGAAACTTTTGCTACTCTACAATACAAAGATTCCTAAACATTTGAGATGACGTTGCAAAAACTCGCTATTATTCGTACATTTTGCCATAGGCTTGTATTTTCATTCTTATTTTTGTAAAAATTCTTCAGTCAGCTCCCCCCGTATAAATTACAAAGCCCCTCCCCCCACCCTCCTTATTGCGTATTGCTTTGAGATGGTTACGGACCTATGATGATTGCACAGAAATCGTGGAGTTGCAAATGAGAAAATTATAAATTTAACAAATATTGGTATGTTATTTAAATGAGGTGACAGATGAGGTGAGGCGAAACATGTCTGCTGTCCAAGACTCAGAACTAGAGGGGAGCCCATACAGGTTGGGTTCATAGGTGGTTCGGATATTTCTGATTAGTCCAATTCCCTCCATCACACTGCTCGAAGCACAGTTCAATGATTTTAGGTAACTTTTAATAACTTAATCTTCTTTAATAAGCTAAAGTTTTATATTTGCGCACAGGATACTTAAATCAGCTAGTGGATAATCCATATCAGAAATCTTTGCAGGTATCGGAACCCTTAATTCTGAGGATCGCCTCATCATTTCTGATCGCCAATCCTACATCATTCTGACATCGCCAATCCTACAATGGAGTAATGTGACTCAGGCAGTCAGATTTCTTTCTAGATTCTGGTTTTGAAAAGGTCCATTTGTAAAGGTGGTGCCTGAAGATCTTACCAGCATGGGTGGCTTCAGCTTTTAGCAGTAGGGGAATGGGTCTTTGCCCCATGCCTGCTATAAGAGGGCTGTTAAATATTGTTGGTCCTATCTCTCTCAATAAACCTAGTTTCTTTGAAAATCCTAGTAATCATTTGCTCTCTGCAGGTATGTGGAACGTGACAACTTTGCAGAGAGTTTATTCTTTTGACTTCCTCACACAGGTTCCAGCATTACAACCTAGATATTCTAGGCTTTGCAAGACATCAGACGGACAGCTAAAGGCCAGATACTTAAAAATAATCTAAAATTTCACTTTTCAGAGAGGGAGGATAGAAAGCATCTCCAACGTGTAGATTTGCTTCTCAGCAGACATGCCAGTAATGCTCTTCTAGGATATGACTGCATTAATGAAAGATTGCTTACAGCTAAATTTAAACTATGATTAAAGACTTGAATGTTATCTGTTGTAATGTCCCCACAGAGGACTCTGATGAGGACGAGAAAGATAGGTTTTACGGACAACTTCAGGATATTTTGAATTCTATCAAGAAAAGAGATATTACCCTTGTTCTAGGTGACTACAATGCCAAAGTTGGTACTGACTCTAACCTTTGGGGAGGGGTGATAGGTCCTTTTGGTGTTGGTGGCTGCAATGAGCAATATATCCTACAGGTAATAAAACTTAATGGTTTGAGAATAACTAACACATACTACAAACACCGCGATATACAGAAGTACACATAGGTTTCATCTAATGGTTGCATAGGTATATGATCGATTATATATTAATTATGGCTAGTTTGCAAATGGGCTAGTTCGGTTAGGAATACTAAATCACATAGGGAAACTGAAATTGGGTCTGACCGTTACCTTGTTAAAAGGTCTTGCAATTAGTCTCAGAGTTGGGAATGTTGGTATCAGTCTTTTTTCTGTTTCAGGTAAAGTTCTTTGCGTGACTGTGCTTAATAGAAATAAGAATCTGGTTGATGAATAATTGCGGGATGAGCAATGTGGATTCAGAAGTGGTAGGGGATATGTAGGTGAGATATTTTCACTTAGGCAGATTCTTGAGAAATGTTCAGAGTTTCGGAAACCTTTGGTTGCTAGCTTTGTTGATTTCAAAAAGGCTTTTGACTCTTTTGATCGTCATAATTTGTGGTTGATCATGAGATCATAGGGCATACTTGAGAAGTTAACGTAATGAAAGGTCTCTATAATATAACACTGAGAGTTGGCAAGGCTTGTAGCGATTGGTTTAGCATTGCTAGCTGAGTTCGACAAAGGTGCATTTTATGACCCTTTAGTTTGGTTATTTGGTTATTAATTCCGTGCAAGGGAAAGATTTTGGCTTTAAATGGTCTAGAGATGTGAAAATTTCTAATTTAGATTATTCTGATGAATTGAT
Source organism: Ryuthela nishihirai (assembly GCA_038380435.1). NCBI lineage: Eukaryota > Metazoa > Arthropoda > Arachnida > Araneae > Heptathelidae > Ryuthela > Ryuthela nishihirai. The sequence continues at coordinate 6,237,110 of JAWZYU010000007.1, forward strand.
CTTTTCGCCAAGTGACGTTGATGAGATGAATTCTTTCATTAGAGTTGTTGATGAGACCGGTAGAAGAGTAGGTTTGGTTATAAACAGAAGGCAAACCAAAGTTGTGAAAATTCGTCAGGCGGGTTATGCTTCAATTAATCTGAAAGGTTGCACCCTTGAGCAAGTGTCTCGGTTTAATTACCTTGGGAACAGATACTGACGATTTGCGGCATGAGATAAATAGAAGAATAGGAATTGATGCTAGGACTTTTAAGAATATATCGAGACTGTGGAGAAAGAGGCAGATAGATCTAAAGACTAAAATTAGGCTGTAAAAGAGCTTGGTCATTTCTCACAATAAACGACAAGTGCGAAAGCTTTCGCTACCAAAAATGGAAATTTATTATTTCTGTGGCAGAACTATAGCCGCAATTACGATTATTTTACAGCGCTTCTCCTTTAAGACAGTTCTCATTGCCTCCTATGATCCGTTTGAAAAAAGCAGTTGAAATACCGAACATGTGAAAGAAGTCTTCGCCTTTCAATTATAACTCAGTTCTCATTGCCTCCTATGATCCGTTTGAAAAAAGCAGTTGAAATACCGAACATGTGAAAGAAGTCTTCGCCTTTCAATTATAACTCAGTTCTCATTGCCTCCTATGATCCGTTTGAAAAAAGCAGTTGAAATACCGAACATGTGAAAGAAGTCTTCGCCTTTCAATTATAACTCAGTTCTCATTGCCTCCTATGATCCGTTTGAAAAAAGCAGTTGAAATACCGAACATGTGAAAGAAGTCTTCGCCTTTCAATTATAACTCAGTTCTCATTGCCTCCTATGATCCGTTTGAAAAAAGCAGTTGAAATACCGAACATGTGAAAGAAGTCTTCGCCTTTCAATTATAACTCAGTTCTCATTGCCTCCTATGATCCGTTTGAAAAAAGCAATTGAAATACCGAACATGTGAAAGAAGTCGCCTTTCAATTATAACTCAGTTCTCATTGCCTCCTATGATCCGTTTGAAAAAAGCAGTTGGAATACCGAACATGTGAAAGAAGTCGCCTTTCAATTATAACTCAGTTCTCATTGCCTCCTATGATCCGTTTGAAAAAAGCAGTTGAAATTACCGAACATGTGAAAGAAGTCGCCTTTCAATTATAACTCAGTTCTCATTGTCTCCTATGATCCGTTTGAAAAAAGCAGTTGGAATACCGAACATGTGAAAGATGTCTTCGCCTTTTAATTATAACTCAGAAATGCTGACCAGGCGAAGGGGAGGGAAAAATAAACAAAATGGTGAAGGAGGAGAAAAAAAAAATTCAAATAAGTAGAATATTCTTCATTTACTGCTCTAAAGTTCATTCTTATGTGTAACAGAATAATAAATGTGCTGTAACAAATAAATACTACAGATTCGTGTTTTTATTACCGTCCTGGAATTTCGAGGGTGCATTTGAGTCCAAAGGTTGTGCCTCCTGCTGATTAATGGACAATTGCTATTATTTATAAATAGCTCCATCTTGGGAAAATGGGCAAATTTCTCCAATTCGAATCTTTTGAAGTCGTAATAGTTCATCTCTTTTGTTAGCATGTTTAAGCACTTTTTCGAGATAATAACACTGAACTAATGCAACTTCTCTGTGGCCTGATTTCGTCAAGGAAGAAACAATTTTGATTTTGCACTTGCACGAACCTCGAATTGCAATTTATTTCACCGATTAATTCTTCCTCTCTATCTTCATCAGCAATTATCATCCAGAAAAAATAATCATCTCGACGATTGCTTTAACAACTGCCAAAAGAAAATCAACACAACAGCAACAAGGAAATCAGTGAACCGGCAGATATTAGCTTCATCGTGCAAGTAAAAAACGATCAACACTTCATTAAATCACCTCTTCGGTAAAGGTCCTTAATTAAAACCCTAATTTCTGCTTGCGCAACGTGGTGGTGGTAGTGGCTTCGCAGAATCACTGCTTGCCTTCCCGCCTCCGGCCAATCCGCCCCTCCAGAAATACTTCGCTGAGTGAGAGTGGGCGTGGCCCCGATCGTGTCATCACTGCCAAGCGAGATCCGCAGCAGCAGCCCCCAGGGCACGTGGCAGGAGTCCCTCCCACACACAACGATAGAGAAACACATCACGAGGATCGGATTGTAACGGACGCATCTATCTGACGATGGCGAACCGCCCCAAGGTCAAAGAAGCGACTGATGCTGCACATCAAGATCCATTGGATCGTCATCACCTTATTAAGTCTATTAAGGTTAAGGCACCCACTCCATGCGAAAAGTTCATTCACAAATCTGCTGGCTGAAAATAAAAAAAAATGCTTGTTGGAATCTATGGAAACCTTTTCTATCTGTTTGGGAAATGCGTGGAGAAAAAACACCGGGATTCTAAAAATATGATTGGTGGAATTTGACTCAGTCGATAGCGCGTCACATTCGTAGCCTGATGGTCACAGGTTTGAATCTCAGCTGTGCCTGGATTGAGAATTTTTTCGTTAATGTTCACTCTGCCCCTGCCAGAAAGGGGATGGATGGGATCCGATGAACTTGGAAAGGTCGTCAGATGGAACGTTAAAGCACGGTCCAATATTCAGAAGAGTATAGTATAGCACTATGCACGCTAAAGAACACACTTGATGGCTCTGAGCCGAAGGATGGCTTCTAACAGCTGTCCAGTGAACTATCTTCTTTCATCCCATCTGAATCCTTGTGAAATGGCCAATCGCGTACAGAAAAGCAACTCTACCTGAAGATTTTTGCGGCATTTGATGATAGGACAAGAAAATCGTTGTTATTGCAGTATTCTTTTTCATTTACTAATGGGAAAGTATATTAATCACATCTAACAGAATAATAAAAGGAGTAAAAGTAAGTTAAAACGAAAGAAAATTATTTCTTAGATTTCCCCTGAGCGGCATTTTTTCTGCATACAAGGAGATAAATGGCCAGGTCACAAAGACCCAATTTGGGAGACGGCTGTGGAATTGAAGAAAGGAGATGAAGAAGAGCCAACCCAGCGTGCACGTAGATTGACTTTTTTGCACAAGGGGCCGAGGCTTATTCTATTACTGTTTTACCTCTGAGCGACAGTTTTGTGCAACTGGAAGATGAGTTCGGACTCAAATTTTCGAGTCTGAGCCAGGGATACCCGGGTCAGAATCTTTTCAGTAATTATTGAACCCTATTCATTAATAAAATAGAGGGAAATCAAAGGCGGCATGGTGTTCAGTTTCAATTTCCAAATACCAATTGAGGATGAAATCATAATCAAAAGAAATGCTTTCTTTTTTTTCGCAATTGTAAGAAGAAAAAGAAATTTAAATTATGACTGAGGTCAAACCCGACGGCGTCTGTCTATTTCGAGCTCTAGCTCCTCTCTAGTGTAAACCAATGGGCTAAATAGAGAGGTCACAATGAATCCAAGGGGTCAGAGCTGGTAGAGGAAGGAGACAACTGGACAGCTGTAATGAGACAGATGGAAGCCTTTCCTCCTTCCTAATCATCCAGCGTGTTCTTTAAAGCACACAGGATATGACTCTCCTTCCCACAGATCCGACGGATGGCAATCTTTGCGAGCTCATTGGCGTCGTCCCCTTTCTCATCGAGGGCAGAGAGAGAAAATAGTCTTAAGTTCACTTCCTTTCTGATATTCAAATACAAATTGCTAAAATTAAGATACTATTCCGTTTACTGCCAATTTCCCAGTACGTCAATTTACTGCCAAATCCCCCCGTTTACTGCCAATTTCCCAGTTAAAGGTAATGGTGAGTAATTTTATTCTGAATAGGGACGAATATAATAAGAAGAAATAGACGAAGGGGTGTGTGTTAAGTTATTGATATTCCTAAGCAGTCTCTCCCTCTATATTCTCTCTGTGTCAGGGTAGAAATGAGGTGGAGTGTTTGAGAAGTAAAAATCGTTCTTTGCCAGTTTTTCAGTTTCCCTTTTCGCATGATTTTATTCCTGTAGCGGAATGGATTACTCCTGAATCTGGCCATGGCATTCAATTCTTTCGGAGGTCTTTTAAGCCTATGAGCATGTAGCCTATTTTTACTCATTAATCAAAATGCGACTGACTAAACATTTTCAATTAATTCAATATTACGCCTTCTTTTTAAACCTGGGTTGGGTTGTTTTACCTCTGAGCGGCACTTTTTTGCACACCATGGGCTAAATGGCCAGGTCACATGGACCCCGAAGGCTCAGAGAAGGTTGGGGGAGGGGACCCACTGGAACAGCTGTTGGGAGACAGATGGTAGCCTCCCGTCAAGGCCATCCAGCGTGTTCTTTAACGTGCACAGGGTATGGCTCTCCCGCACACGGGGCCACGGCTTAACGTCCCATCCGACGGACGGCGGCCTTTCCAAGCCCATCGGTGTCCCCTACTGACCGTGGGCAGGGCGGGAAATTTTGCGGAGATAAATCTCAACGCTGACCCAGCTGGGATTACGAGCCTGGCGCGCTACCGACTGAGCCACCCCCACCCCATTTTAAACCTGACCTAGAGTTAAGTGTTTACTCTTCATTTTACAGTTCCATGTGCATTTTTGGATGGTTAGAAATGAACTCTCCGGCATCTGAAAGTGTCCCCTTGTCTACCTGAATCTTGAACGTTCCCGCTACACTGACATAAAAAGATGTTTCTGTTTGGATAATATATACTGCTCACAAAAATTAGGGGATATATTATCGCTTCATATTCATTTTGAAATACCCCCTAATTTTTGTGAGCAGTATATTTCGTTTTGGCAGTATGGAAAAGCAATACTCCGTCCTTTTTACCATATCGCGTGCAGTGACGTTAGTTGCTTTAGAAGCGGTGATTTTTTAACCTTTTTCCTTTGCATCTAGTTTATATTTTCGAGGATGAACGTTTAAAGCATTTTGATAAATTATGGATTGGATTGTTTTACCTTTGAGCGGCACTTTACCTCTAAATGGACAAGTCACAGGGACCCTGAGGGCTCAGAGAAAGTTTAGGGAAGGGGACCCACTGGAACAGCTGTTGGGAGACAGATGGTAGCCTCCCGTCAAGGCCATCCAGCGTGCTCTTTAACGTGCACAGGGTATAAGCTCTCACGCACACGGTGCCACGGCTTAACGTCCCATCCGACGAACGGAGCCTTTCCAAGCCCATCGGTGTCCACTATTGACCGTGGAAAGGGCGGGGAGTTTTACGAAGATAAATCTCTACGCTGACCCAACGGACACGAACCTGGTAACTGCAGATTAGGACTGATGCACGCCCCATAAATTATGGATGTAGAAGTCATATTAACATTATACTAAGTATCGCAAAAACGTAAATTTTATGCCGTTGCTAATTCTCCGTACTTTACTATTATACTGTAAATTCCTTACCTTTTATTTTATACTTCCTCCGAAATATATAACATCTAATAATTGCACATCCTTTGAAAAAAGAAAGTGCAGAATCGTAAAAAAAAATAAGAAAAAGTTAGAAAATTATTGGAGCAAAACGTTTCAAAGAGCGTTAGCTTTCTTACGAATTGGTCAATAGATCGAATGCCCGCACTAATGTCAAAAATAAAACAGGTCCGAGTTAATAAAAAAAATAATTTTTGGAACGCCAAACTGAAACAACTTCATCACGATTCCCTTGCTTTGATATTTCCACCCAAAATATGATAAAATTCCATGAAAGGCAATCACTTCAGTGGATGACGAAATGATACAATTATCAAAGTATACCGAGTCTTACGTATAAATAGATGGCGACACTTGCAAACTGCAAATTCTTTCGAGAAAACTATTTTCAAAATCACCAAAAAGATTTAAAAAATGTCAGTCTGATGCATATATATATTTCACACAGTATAACTTTTTTCTTTCACCATTTACATTTTCATAATCTTCAATTCTTTAAGGCAGAGTTTTATTAAACTTTATTAGATTGCGAATCCCTTTATATTGAATTTCAAAGAATTATATACAAAGTGTAATTAGTAAACAAAAATTTAGATTTTATTGAAATTTTCTGATGAAATATGAAAAACGAGAATTATTTAATATTTTAATTCATCGACAAAATATTCAAATTTAACATGATAGCAATATCGTCCAAATTAACGAAAAGGGTGATGTTCTTTTCAACGATGCAAAACAGAAATGTTTGGTTCAATTGTGCTTTCGAACGTATCAAATGGATTTGTAACTTCAATTTTAGATTTTGAAAGTATTTAAAACACCCGTTTTTAGTCATTTATGCACAGAGTTTATATTATTTTATAACTGAGAACTTTTTTACTCTTTGGGTGATGAAGTCGACAACAAATTCAATATTGACACATACCCGATACTTTGAGTTGGGTTGTTTCACTTCAAAGCTACATTTTTATGCTCACAATGGGCTAAATGTCCAGGTAACAATGACCCCAAGGTTCAATATGGGTAGGTGAAGGATACCCACTGGACAGCTGTTACGAGACAGATGGTACAGTCACTCAAAAAAAAAATAGTAATCTGGCAACCTTCGTGAAGGTTGCCAGATCACTAATTTCTAAAAACATCGTTGCCAGATATTTTTTTACTGAATTCTGTAATCAACCATAGTGTTCGGATACTTTTTTGAGCGACTTTAACTTCCACTTCGTTAACGTGAGCGGGCTAAGGTTCTCCTGCGCACGGAACCACAGCTTAACGTCTCAGCGGACGGATGGTAATATTTCTAAGCCTATCACAGTCCTCCTTTATTACCCAGGTCAGAAATAGGGTTAGCAGAGAAAACTTCAACACAGGCATGCATATGTACTATACTTCGTTTTGGGGGAGTCGTGCAGAGGCTCCTGGCTGGTTGAGCTGGGTGCAAGCGGAAAGAATTTGAGGTTGGGTGTTTTATCATTGATCGCTCTTTTTTTGCATGTTTGGGCTAAAAGGACATATCGCGAGGTACCAAGGTGTCAGGAGTTGAGGAAGGTGATCCAAGGAATCATTGGGGTTCGACCTCGGAACTTGAGTTAAAAAGCCGAGAGCGCTACCGACTGAGGAAACCCCATTCAAACAATGATAACTATATCACAGTTTGGTGTCTTGGTATCAGACCCACAAGTATGCAGAGAAAAAAAAACAGTTCTTCGGTGAATTTCAGATGTAATTGATTGCGCAAAGCAAAAAAAAAATTCCTTTCTCGGGTTAGTCGCAATAAAATTAAGCCCCCTCGTCGGCGCTGGCCTTCATATCCCTGTGAAACACTTTTCACTGTCGTGTTGAAAAAATTGCCGTGAAACTCTCGCGCAACTAACAGTCTTTAGGACTCCTTTCCTTCCCCCCTCCCAATTCTTCGATAAAACAAATTCCAGAAGGCAACAAGGATTCCTCACCGTAAAGACGATCGTCGCACCTTCGCAACTCTAGCTGAAACACGTGAGACGTTCAAATTCCTTTCAAAGATTAATTACTGTGTTTTTCCCTCTAATTTAAAAAGGTTTCATAGACTTTCTCTAAAGCAGAGTCTCTAAAAGGAACCTTAAGAAGCTTTACTGAACACTTTGTAAACCAATCTATTATCGAAATTGAAAAAAGTATTATTTTTAACATTTTGGTTGCTTCTTCTAAACAATAAATGATTTGAACGAAACATCTCAGAAATGCATCAAGATAAACAATAACAAAGTTTGCTTATGGATGGACAACATCCACATCGAATCCGAAACTTGAATTGTTGAAGCTGGAAGTTTGAATCAATTCTAAAATCCAAGAAGCTTTTTTAATGGTAACATGTTTAATAGGGTATATTGAGTGAAGGTTTGAATTAGCCAAAGTTCAATTAAGAAGGAGAGAAAACTGGATCAAATCACAACACCCACCCCAACTCCAAAGTTAGAGTTTCAAACTTACGATTATGCTTATAATATTTCAAGCTCTTAAAAGAGGGAGAAACTTACCGGTAATGTAAAACAGGAATAAACTTGAATTTCAATTTTGTTTTGATCTGCCTAAGAAATAGTGCCGTCCCGTGGCCGAGTGGGTTAGCGCGCTTGGCTACTGTGTTGTTTTTCTGCTGAGGTCCTGCCATCCTCTCAGATCATCTACTGTGGCATATAAACTGACAGGCTCCTGTCAGACCTCTGTGGCAAGCAGCTGCTTGAGGGGGTATTTATTTATTTTTATTTAAGAAATAGTCCGTTATGCCTTAAGCAGATTAAAATTACGATGAATGAAATCAGTTTAGTACCTCCCAAGAGACGAACGGGCAGTTCTGTCTCCCTTCTGAATTGGGAGGAAAGAGGGGGGGGGGGGGGCTTTACCTCTGAGCAGTGCACAAGATGGGCTAAAAAGCTACAACCAATAGAGCTTAGAATTAGAAAGAGGATGCTGGCAGCTGATGTTAAGAGAAAAATCGAAACCTCCCTCAAGGTCATCTAGAGTACCCAAGGTCAGACGAGTGGGGTTGTTGCGACGCCCCAGTTTTCTTCCTAATTGACCTTTGGCTAATAAGTGACATCTAAACACGGCATCGCGGCTTACTGTTCTGTCCGATGGATGCAATCTTTGGAAGCCTATCAGTGTCGCTTTTCTCAACGCAGCGGAATGAAGCTTAATGAAGAAAATCTGGAAGCAGGCAGTGTGGAGTTCTGAGCTGCACTTTTTGCACACAATGAGCTAAATGGCCAGGTCACATGGACCCCGAAGGCTCAGAGAAGGTTGGGGGAGGGGACTCACTGGAACAGCTGTTGGGAGACAGATGATAGTCTCCCGTCAAGGCAATCTAGCGTGTTCTTTAACGTGCACAGGGTATGGCTCTCTCGCACATGAGACCACGGCTTAACGTCCCATCCTACGGACGGCGGCCTTTCCAAGCACCAGTGGGGTCCCCTACTGACCGTGGGCAGGGCGGGGAGTTTTGCGGAGATAAATCTCAACACTGACCCAGCTGGGACTCGAACCTGGGAACTGCAGATTGCGAGCCTGGCTGCAGAGTGGAGACTTGAACGTCAAGCTATGAGCAGAAGACATCTCCGCTCTTTTTACTTCTGAGCATCACCTTTTAGCTGCACAATTGGCTAAATGGTCAACGAAACTAATCGATACCAAGAGAGTCGACTCATAATCGAAAAGAGAAATATATCAGTAAGAGTTTCTTTTTCAGTGAAAGGCGCGCCAAACGGAACCTTTCTCCGTTGAATTTACATATGTATGCAAATAACACGATTAATGTGTATGCCTTACCGCGTGCTAAGCTTGATATTTTTGGGGTCATTCATTCCTTTTAATTCTGTGCTTGCTCAGCATATTTGAGAAGAAACGCCGTCAAGTGAGATCGGTGCTCCCCAATCGTTACACGTCCCCCCCACCAGTCAGCTCTACTTTTCTCCATTGTTCATTGCTCCAAGAAATAATAATGCTCCTTTCTGTCACCTGCATCATCCCAACAAGAATGCAAATTATTGGCCCATTAGTCAAGAATGTGTTCAAATGGATCACCTGAACATATCCCACGAAACACGTCTGCTCAGAGAAATAAATCGAAGGTTGGTAAGAGGATTGCGAGATGATCTGCATCCAAATTGGCTAACAAAGCGAAGTACAAGTTGCAAAATAACAATTCTGATTGTTGCCATCACTGCCGATGCCACAAATCGTCCCAATTATGCCATCGGATGTCATGGAGACAGCGGAGGGGTAAACAGGAATAATTGCGGATCAACACCGCTCCGATGCAATGCGAGCCGTCGATCGATGGCTCGTGTGCGCGCGTGTTATTGCTTTCCTTTCGGCCCACATTCCGGAGACAGACTCCAGCAAACGCGGTGTCTTCCCGCTCAAACCACTCGAGTCGTATATTCGACTCCAGCTTGTGGTTTGCTCAGCTTTTCCTGAACGATTAGCTAACTTTCCCGTTCATAATCATCCCAAGGTCCACAACTGTGGTGTGAAAGACGAACGACGAGGTTAGGGACAGGCATGGGGGCGGAGGTGGCTCAGTCGGTATCGCGCCAGGCTCGTAATCTGTAGTTCCCAGGTTCGAGTCCCAGCTGGGTCAGCGTTGAGATTTATCTCCGCAAAAATTCCCCGCCCTGCCCACGGTCAGTAAGGGACACCGATGGGCTTGGAAAGGCCGCCGTCCCTCGGATGGGACGTTAAGCCGTGGCCACGTATGCGGGACAGACATACTCTGTGCTCGTTAAAGAACACGCTGGATGGCCTTGACGGGAGGTTACCATCTGTCTCCCAACAGCTATTCCAGTGGGTCCCCTCCCCCAACCTTCTCTGAGCCTTCGGGGTCCATGTGACCTGGCCATTTAGCCCATGGTGTGCAAAAAAGTGCCACTCAGAGGTAAAACAACCCAACCCAAAGGGACAGGCATGAGCTCAAAGCGCCACGGCTTAGATTCTCGTCAAACGGACGGTGATAGCTACTTTTCTGTCGAGGTTAGGATGAGGGTGTGCATTTGCGATGCTATTGTGCATACAGCGGCTAAGATAGGAGAACTAAGGGATAGCTGTTAAGAGATCTAATGGAAGTTTCTCGTCAAATCATCCGATGTCGGACTTAACGTGCACAAGTTAACGTTTAATTTTCTTCTGTGCACAGGACCGAGACTTTAATGTCCCATCTAATGGACGATGGATGGCATTTCTCACTGAGGATAGAGAAAGGATTGCCGGAGGAAATATCAAACAAGGTACAATGGGGTTTTGAACCTGGGTCATTAAATAACGAATCTGGCGCGCTACCGATTGAGCTAATCCCGGTAGGTTAAGGGCAAGAGGTAAAATTCTCGACACTTGCACAGCGGAAACTCGAATCTCATACTCAGAGGTTGATGAGCTGCGATCTGACAGCTGGTATGCATCTTGAAGCTTCCCGCTTATGTGCACGAGGAAGGAAAGAGAGAATCTAGTGTCTTCAAATCGTGACAATTTCAGGATTCATTCAATTTCCCATCAGTTTGTTTTTTTTTTAAATTTAGTTTTCATTCAGTTTTCTAAAACAGAACCATATTCATCGCAAGTTTACCGATTAAGGGTCGTCGGATAACGAAACATTACTTCACTCAAATGGCAAATAATAAACTTATTAGTTGCTCACTACAACAAAATTTCTCTTCCAACGGTCCACTTGCATTGGAGGTATGACTTAGCCTGTCAGAAAAATACGACAAATAGATCTGCAAGGAAAGATATGAGCGAAACAAAAACATAACCAGAAAAAAATGTCATGCCTTTTAAGGGATTCGAATCCAGGTTCTTTTGCAGCTACGTTGTTGGGTTGTTTTACCTTTGAGCGGCACTTTTTTTGCACACAATGGGTTAAATGGCCAAGTCACAAGGACCCAAAAACTCAGAGAAGATTGAGGTAGGGGACCCATGGACAGGTATTAGGAGACAGAAGATAGCCTCCGGTCAAGACCATCCAGCGTGTTCTTTAACGTGCACAGGGTATGGCTCTCTGCGCACAAATCCAGCCGACGGACGGCGACCTTTCCAAGCCTATCGGTGTCCTCCTATTTAGGGCCGGCGTGAAGTTTTGCAGGGCCAGGTTCCAAAATTGTGCGAGGAAAAAAAAAAGCCGCATTTACATGTACTTCAAAATTTATAATAATAAATTGTTTATTATAAGTACAAAGTGCAGTACATATCTACATATAACTTATAGGAACACCGACTATATTATAAACATTATATAATTTTTCTCGCCTTTTTTGCCGCAAAATCTTTAATTACGTCATCAAAATTGTCCGATTTCGCTTTCTATTGAAAGAATATTTAGTCATCGATTAGCGGATTCTGCAATTGGATTTACTATCAAATAAATAAAAAAATAAATACCCCCTCAAGCAGCTGCTTGCCACAGAGGTCTGACAGGAGCCTGTCAGTTTATATGCCACAGTAGAAGATCTGAGAGAATGGCAGGACCTCAGCAGTGAAATGACGGGCTTGGAAAATAACTGACATGCGCTCTGGTGGTGGAACGTGGAGCTAGACGAACGAGGATACATTGTGTCGGCTGCTGTGTTAAAGATAGGAAAATGGCGTCGTTCTTTACGATGAGCTTTTCGTGGACCGCGGGGCGTTTTAAAGCGGGGGGGGGGGGGGGTCCGGGGAACGTGCTGAAGACGCCTTGCGCCAGCCCTGCTGCTACTGACCAAGGGCAGGGCGGGGAGTTTTGCCGAGATAAATCTCAAAGTTGACCCAGGTGGGACTCACACCTGGGAACTCTAGATTACGAGCCTGGCGCGCTACCGACTGAGTCGCCCCGTGCAACTAAGTATTTTGCAGCTAATCGCTCAGCCAATGGTGCGGCAAACTACGTATACATGCTGATATGGCGTTCATCGTAAACGATGACTAGCGAAACAGTAAGCAATCGCAGATAATCAACCTTACCTGTGATTTATTTGTATTAACAGTATAATACTTATAATATCGCTCAAAGTGGTTGGATATAGTTAAATATTAATTTCCGTGATACTAAATTGCCGAATAGCTAGCTCAGTGGAAGCGAACCAGATACGTTACCAGAGGTAATGGATTTCTATCCTCCCCGAATGAAGACTGTTTTTCTTCTTACTGAAGATCGGCAGAGTTGGATACAAACTTTGACTACACGATGCAATAAGCAACAAATCCAGATATTAAGACTGCAGTGCCCACGAAATGTGACTTCAGAATAGAAATGAAATGCAACAAGTTCCAGACACACAGAATGACGAAACCTAAATGCAAATGATACATTTAATGATCACATTTAAATGAGAGAGCTTTTCTTATCAGAAAGTTTACGAAACTAGCTACGATTACTTCTTCACTGGAACTGATTTCCATGCAGCAAGTGCTAATTGATAATTTCTTTCACTAAAGAGAAAGAAGAGATTTCATTTGTATGGATGCCATGACGACGCAAAAGCAGTTAGAAAAGAACTGCGTCATTCGTGTGTGTGTGTGTGTTCAATATTTACGCTTAATATTTCATTTGCACGTAATTGATTTAATGATATTAACGTAACAACAAATTACTAATATCAACCACGCCTGAAAAGTTGGGAGTACACAAAGATTACTACTAGTACATTAGATTATTTTCAAACACTAACTAGCATAGTAGAAAAGTTTGTTTGTCAACAGAGTGTGTGTGTGTGTGGGGGGGGGGGCTGTTCACAAACAAAATTTTCTATGGCAGAAGAGTCTCTACAATATGAACTGTAGTCAGAAATTGTTTACAGTAATGGAACTTATATACCCCTAAATAGCAACAAAATACATTATATATAGAGAAATATAAAAGGCATACAGAATTATAACAATTCAGCCAAAGATGGCTAGCCCTAACGGATTGACTTAAGACCCTTGCGGCGATATAAAAGAATCAGCTTAATGGAAAGATTAGTGAGACTTATGGCTGGGAACAATGAATACAACACAATAGAATAACACCGCAAAAATAATAGTTTGGTGTTGGATGATTCCGTAGTATCCTACGTTCCCATGTTCAGTTTCCAATCATGCCTGCATTATTTCAGTTAACGCCCGTTGTGCCCACGGTGATGAATGAAAGGGGTCACCGATCGGCTTGGAAGGGCTACCGTCCGTCAGGAGCATGCTAAACCATGGCTCCTTGTGCAGGAAAGGCATACCATGTGCAAGTTGAAGAACACACCGGATGACTTGAAAGTTAGTTAGTCGTGGGTAACTAACAAGCAACCGTGGGTAGCTTGTTAGTTACCCACGGTTGGGTCCCATTCTCCAATCTTCTCTGAGCTCTCGGGGTCCTTTTGACCTAGTCATTTAGCTCACTGCATGCAAAACAGTGCCGCTCAGAAGTAACAATCGAACCTAGGCCACCTGAGAGGCATTACGTTTTCGGCGATTTAACGTGTTGATTATTACTGGTTTCCCGAACACCACTGGGTCAAAAGCCACCATTTGGTCTATGTGTCTTTTGTATAGCTTATCAAGTAAGAGTATGATTTAGTGTTTATTAGGCACCAATGTTCTGTGAACATTAGTGCCCAATAAAGAATGCGTGGGAAGCAATGTTTTCAATTGCTGCCCAGGTTCTACGAACAAATGTCAATTGTTCGTAGAAGTCTGGGCAGACAACAGCAGAAGCAGTGGAAAATTGGCAGTTATCATTTGTGGGGCAATTACAGAGCACAACGATCGTTTCAGCAAACATAATTCGTCGTAAGGAAAATAATTGCAGCTATTAAACTACATAACTGACAAGTTGGGGAAGAAAAATAAAAGAACCGGAAAGAAAAAACAAACGCTAACAATGGATTAATTTTTTGATTCCTTTAATGAGGAATTCATTGCGAGCAAACGGTACATTACGTAAGAAATCATCCCTTTTTAAGTCAGTGGAAGTCAAACACGTGGCAATATCTTTAATACTTGATCATCTGGTAAAAAACAAAGTCCTTAAGCGTATGATGAAAAAGTGAAAACACGAACTAACGGAAATAATATTTTGATCACACTGTGATGATGTGGAAAGAGAAAGCAGTTATTGCGAGGCAACCAGAAACTGCGCTTTGAATAGCAAAGTAAAAAAGAAAAGGAACTTTTGAGTGACGAAAACGATTCCTATTTAATGGGAATGATGACCTTATGAAATGGAAATAATGGGAAAAAGAAAGCGACGATGAAGAAGGCGCTTTAAGAGAACAGAGAATCTTGAATAAGGAGCTAAAAAAATCCCGCTAAACAGAAAATTCTGTTTCTAGTTAACAGATGCCTTTTTTTGCGGCAGATCATAAAGAATGCAAATGGAGGCTTAGATGACATCAAACGAAATCAGTAGCTTAATAACAGCAAAAATGTCCTTCCAAACATATATTAAGGGTGATGTCCGACCTTACCTTCTCATGGTGCAGACCGTTAGTACCTTTCAAAAGAGATACTCTCTTTTGAAAGTATGTAAGTAAATAAACGGAAGGGCTGCCAGATTAGTGTGGCCTACTGATCTGGACAACTATGGCTACTTTTCTTCGTTTTTCTACCCTGCTGAGGAGTGGTCAACCACACAAGGTCCTGGTGCTGACCATATAAATCCACTGGACTGAATTATGGCTCTGAGCTTGATTATAGATCCTGATTTTGCTGCACTGGTGGGCTTCTGTGGAGGGAAAAATCTTCTTCTGTGTTTTCTGTTTGATTGTGGGTTGACAGCCCCAAGTGAATAGATTCACAGGATATGTTTATCAGCTGGTGGATAATCCTGAGCAGAGGTCATCGCAGGCACCTGAACTCTATGCTTCTACTGGCATCGTCAAATTCTACATTGGAGGAAGTCTTCCAGTGTAGATGGCTTCAGCCTTTAGTGGTGGGGGAACGGGTCTTTGCCCCATGTCTGCGATTAGGGGGCTGTTTGATATTGTCGGCATTCCCTCTCTCAATAAACATAGTTTCTTTAAACATCCTACTAACCATTTTCTCTCCATAGGTAGTTGGAATGTGAGGACTCTGCACCAGAGCTCATTCTCTTCATGTCCTCACACAAGAATTCCACTGTTATAATTTAGATATTCTCGGCTTGCAAGAGACCACATGGATAGATAAAGGTCAGATTCTTAAAAATAATGTTAAATTTCTCTTTTCAGGGAGGGACGACAAAAAGCATCACCAAGGCGTGGTGAGGAAGATCATTTCATCATCGTCATCATCATCATCAGGTGGCAAGTGAGCTCACTCACTTCCCACCCGATGAAGCGCCGATAGGAACGGCGCAAAACGCGCGTCGTCGATCTAAATCTTTTTTAAGCACGCTATGCTATCAAAAAGTATGAATAATTATGTCATTCGCCAATGCGGGTCATCAGCATTGGCAGCAGTCATCATTATCTTAATCTCCACTGAGACGTCACTTGCCGGCACGAACGTCGAATTTTAAATTTCTCACCAAAAGCATTCCAAGAAGCTCCTGTTACTTCCCATCCTCCACGGCATGGTACGTAAATCTCTCTTTAATAATTATTGATACTTGATAGCATAGTCCATGTGTTGAAGTGCTTAAAAACATTTAACAGTGTCATAGAGAATTAAATTACTTTACTTTAATTATCGCACTTGTACCTCTACTGTAATTTTTGTTTTAGTAACGAACTTTATTATTTTGTTAACCGTTACAATTGAAATATCTACTCTCTATTACTGAAAATATTTGGACACTTCCATGTTATTTATTTATTTCCACATTTACAACCGACAGAGAATATCCCCATACCTTTATATAACAAAAATCGGGAGAGTTTGTTTCTCTCTTTGTCTGTTGATCAAGAAATTCTCCCTACACACTAAAAGCCTCGCTTATCAAATTCCATATAGAGATTTCTCTTATCGTAATCTAAGGGCAAGTCCGGATGTAAGAAAAAATAGTTGCAAGGAGGGAAGTTAAGCGAATATAATAATATATTAATATATAAAAATAAAAAATATTAATTAAATACCCCTCAAGCAGCTGCTTTCCACAGAGGTCTGACAGGAGCCTGTCAGTTTATATGTCATTGTAAAAGCTCTGAGAGGATGGCAGGACCTCAGCAGAAAAACAACACACACATCCTGCCTTACCCGGGGCTCGAACCCAGGTTCCTTAGATTAGTAGCCAAGCGTGCTAACCACTCGGCAATGGGACGGCTATAATAATAAATAATATATAATATATTAATATATATATTGAATAATATATTAATATAATATATTATAATAATATATAACACATTTTATAATTATATTATAAATAAATAATAACATATATAACATTAATAATACATATTTTTATATATATATTACTAATGTTTATTATATATTATAATAATTATATATTACATAATATATATAATATTTAATAAGAGTTGAGCGAAAATAATCTAATAGTTTGGTGGGGGGGGGAGTTAAGCGACGCAATCGAGCCCCCGAAAAGGAAAAAGGAGGGGGGGGCAAGAGAGACAATTTCCCCCTTCGTTTAGTGATTTAAAAAAATTCATTAAAGATGAGTGAAATGTGCACAAGATGAATCATTTTCGGTCTCCATTACCTTTGCTAACATTCTCAAGAGAGAAGTGGGGGGGGGATGGCTCCTTGCCCCGGCGTAGATCCGTCCTTATCAATGCAATGCAGACATTGGAATCTTTCACTCTTTTTTCTCTTCCGCACAAAAATGAAAGGGTAAGGAGTTCTAAATAGTGACTGCTAGGAGGATGACCACCGAATTCAGCTCACAGCTCATGCATCGTAATAAAGGCAAACCATGGGAAAACATCTTCCCTCTCAAAAGTGAAGAAAATACAGAAACGATTGCTCAATGTAATTTGTTATAATGGAAATACATTTCATCATTAAGGAGTCTAATTTCAATGCAAAATAAATTTATATTTCAAATATTACCAAATAAATATAAAACTGTTACCATCTTTTGTAAGTATACCATTTCAGGTGTATTTCCACTGAGACACTTATTTGTTTATAGAACATTAAATGACTTCTTTAAAAACAATAATGCAGTGCTGCATTATACAAATTATTCCATGCGAGATAATGGGAAAAGGTTTCTGTTGCCACTTGCAAAAAAAGAAATTAAGCACAAACATTTTGATTATTTGGCCCCTAAAATTTTTAATTCTTTACCGTTTATAATTCGGAATGAAACTAATTTTATGCATTTCAGATCAGAATTATCTAATGAGCATTACTAATGCTGACAGCCTGTTTTCCCGTCCCGTGACCGAGTGGTTAGCGCGCTTGGCTACTGATCTACGGGACCTGGGTTCGAGCCCCGGGTAAGGCATGGATGTATGTGTCGTTTTTCTGCTGAGGTCCTGCCATCCTCACAGACCTTCTACTATGGCATATAAACTGACAGGCTCCTGTCAGACCTCTGTGGCAAGCAGCTGCTTGAGGGGGTATTTATTTTTATTATTGTTTTTGTATATTTTTTTCTTTATGTCAAGTTGAGTGTGAATGTTGCCAAAATTATGTATTTAAATAATTTGTAAGTTAATCCACATGAGCTTAGATGCTCTTGGGTTAATTAAGTGTATTACAAATATATGCTGTTTGTAACCTTATTATTATGATAAAACTGATGATGATGGGGAGAGTGCCATAGGCTGCTTCAAATTATGTCCCCCCCCCAAAAAAAAGGGGGGGGGGAGAAAGAAGCGTTTTACGAGGTCGATTGTAAGTAGTTGTATTTAATCTGAAAGCCTGAGACATCGAGTGTCTCATCTATTAAACATTTTAAAGACATAAAACTAATTGAGTTAAAAGACCAACAGCGTAGGGTCTTTAACAAAAGAAAAATGGGGAAATTATGGAATTAAAGAACAGTGAAAAAACAAAAGGTTTGCCCTTGCTCATCCTCCTCCTCCTCGAGCAGTCATGGGTTACGGAGGTCCAACAAGACCGTGCAATTTAGTTCTCAGTGAATCTAATTATCTACATGCAATGCAAAATTATTTTATTACATCATCTGCTAATGCATTTATAGATAAAGTATTTTAAGTAATTAACAATACTTTAATAACGCATACCCAAATATATTTGTCAGATTACATATGTAAATTCTACGCAACATCAGATTTACGTATGCAAGAATTGAAAGAAAGATAATATTTTAACTTCAAAAGCAAGGAGCTAATCATGTTAAGGGATTTTATGCGAATGGGAAACTATTAAATTTCTTTAACTTTGAAAATAAGCTTTCAATGGAAAAATATCACTAAAGACAAACTGAAGATATCAAATCTCGGTTTTCAACTCTATTCGTTTAATTTTTAAAGAATTATGGAAACCGAAACATTTCAGAACAGCGTTCAGAAGATTAGAATGAAAATTATTAACCTTATAATAAGAACGTCATGAGCGTCTTTCTCAACATAAACCTGAATATATCCCAACACTTTCGTTAACGTAGTGTGCTTTCCTTTTATAATATTACCTTAATGGATTTTTGCATTTGTGTTTTGTGGGACCAATCTCTGATGATGCATAAAATTCTGCTCTCTCAACCACGCCCCGTCAAAAAAAAGTTTTGAAAATCCGCGATGCCACCGCTTTGCATCAAAACAATCGCTTATAAAGAGCGTTGCAGTGCAGACGATTTTCATCTTTGTTGCTTCTCTTCCGACCTTTCGTGACCTTGATCGACGGATCCAAGACCACGTCATCATCCCGCAGCAGCATGAGGCTCGTGTCCACGCTTTGATTGCTGCCCCAACTTGTTTACAAAAACCAACCTCTTCTTCCTCCCATCGATTTTTGCGCCCTCGCAGAGCAAAAGCAGTCTTCGTGTTTTTCGTCCGGATCCAGCCGAGTGACCGTCGGTGGCAAACTCCCGCTCCCTTCCTAAATGCCTCCGGGGCACGCGGCGATAAGGTCTCTGCTGACACCAGAAACGATTTCGTGGTGGTAAACAAGTGACGTCACTGTACGCATGCGCACACGCGCCGCCGATCCTCTCGAGTTGGCAGAGCGCACACGCTCCCGATACTGGGTCAGCATTGTGCGGAGAAATTGCATCCCTAGATGGGAGGAGTAGGCGAGACATTCGCATCGGATCCAAAGATGAACTTAAGAGACATCTGGCGATAACTGTAAAGATATCAACCCTTAAGGTATGATGGCCACACAGAAAGCGATTTAGCGTTATGAACATTTCCACACTTTGTGGCGTCTTAAAACAAATGGGCAGCAATCTGGAGCGTGTGCAGTTGTCGCATACGCTCCAGTTTTAGTTTCATTTTAAGAGTGCTAGGAAATTGGAAACGTTCGTAATGCTGAATCGCTCGAAGGTATCCTTCCACTGTGTGCGCTACGACTGCCGAAGTACAGTAGTTCAAAAAAAATATCCCTATTCAAAAAAATAACACTATGGTTCTTTATAGAATTCAGAAAAAATATCTGGCAACAATTTTTTTAGAAATTACTGATCTGGCAACCTTCGTGTCACGTGACACGAAGGTGTTCAGATATCAACAACATAATATTCGGATTTTTTTTTGAGCTACTGTACGTACCCATTTCCTATGCTATGCGTTATCTCTATGAGAGAATCTAAAGTTAGATATAGAGTGAACATTCTGTGCCTGATTGCTGGCAGCGATTTCTCCTCCAATGTCACAGGTACTCATCCAATCTCTTGGCTACTGATCAGAGGACCTGGGTTCAAGCCCCGGGTAAGGCAAGGTTGTTTGTGTTTTCTTTCTGCTGAGGTCTCGCCATCCTCACAGATAGCATATTGAACCGACAGGCTCCTGTCAGACCTTTGTGGTAAGCATCTGTCTGTGGAGTAATTTATTTTTTCATTTTTACTTTCATTACCTTTATTTGGCACAGGAGTAAAGCCACGCCACAAAAAAACCCACTCTTATCCTATTGGCAATTTCTTTCCCTGTCCCTCTTTATCCACATAAAAAGTTTCCTAACGTAGCCCTTTTATTTATCCCACCGAAATTAGCTTCCTGAGCTTTGCTAATGAGAAAAAAAATATTGCTGACCTATTTATCAATAATAAATTCCCAGATTACCGGGAGCGGGGCTGGCTCGGTCGGTAGCGCGCCAGGCTCGTAATCTGTAGTTCCCAGGTTCGAGTCCCAGCTGGGTCAGCGTTGAGATTTATCTCCGCAAAATTCCCCGCCCTGCCCACGGTCAGTAGGGGACACCGATGGGCTTGGAAAGGCCGCCGTCCGTCGAATGGGACGTTAAGCCGTGGCTCCGTGTGCGGGAGAGCCATACCCTGTGCACGTTAAAGAACACGCTGGATGGCCTTGACGGGAAGCTACCATCTGTCTCCTAACAGCTGTTCCAGTGGGTCCCCTCCCCCAACCTTCTCTGAACCTTCGGGGTCCATGTGACCTGGCCATTTAGCCCATGGTGTGCAAAAAAGTGCCGCTCAGAGGTAAAACAACCCAACCCAGATTAAATAAAAATAAATACCCCCTCAAGCAGCTGCTTGCCACAGAGGTCTGACAGAAGCCTGTCAGTTTATATGCCAAAGTAGAAGATCTGTGAGGGTGGCAGGACCTCAGCAGAAAACAACACGAACATCCATGCCTTACCCGGGGCTCGAACCCAGGTCCCTTATATCACTAGCCAAGCGCGCTAACCACTCGGCCACGGGACGGCTCACCTATTGATATATAATTCAAGAAATATTGCGGGGAAAAAATGATTCTCCGATGAACGGGTTTTGAATACACGCTTCCCAGTTACACCTGACATGTAACTGGGAGGCGTGGGTTCGAATCCCACTCGGGGCAACCAAATTTCTTTCCGCTAATTATTTCAAATGTTTCTTGTCTTTTCAAATTTCAAATGTTGTTTGTCATGAGAAAATACATTTTCCTGTGACACTTTATTACTCGATGCCTAAGATTAGGAGCGTGGTGCGCTACCAACAGTTTTAACCCCATCGACCAGTGTCAGGTAGTTCAGCGGTAAAACAGTCGACATATTATGAGTTATGGGACTTGTATTTCGTTCCTCACTACCACGGGCTCCTTTTTTACCTTAAAGAAAAAGCAATGCCGATACTTATGTAAGTGAAGATTATGAGATGTCAGTTTCAAGGCGAAAACCATTTCGATGCTCACTGATCTTTGAAATAATTATTTCACGAAGAGCCATTAGAAGAGAGAAGTGATCGCTATAAAATCAGCCGGTGTTATGTTTACACTTCATTACTTAAATATTTAGAATTCTCAAAATTAGAGCATGAAATGTTATTATTTATCTTTTTGCAGATGCTTTGCCGTAATTGGTTCAAACAATCCATGAAAAAGAATAAAATTATTATTCAAAAACCTTTAAAGGAACACTGAAAGAACACACACACACACACTTATAAAAACTGCATTTATAGAGCATGCGATTTATTACCGTTACATGTTGTCATTGAAAGGAGATGATATTCATTAGGAATGGAAAAGCCGAGGTTATATATCGGAGTTTTTTTCATTCATTGCTAAATACAACATCAGCTATATCCAAAAATCCTGATTTCGATTGAGACGATTTGGTCTCTTTAGTGCTGTTTTTCTATAATTACCTATTTCGGAAGCCATAAAGCTAGAAATAAAGCAGTAAACAAAGTTCTGTTCTGCATCCATTACTGCAGAAGGAATTAATGAAAAAGAATGAACGAAAGTTTAGTTAATGCATCGAAGTAACAATTGGAAACTTTGTAAAAGCAAAAGGCATCAAAAATTTAATGTTTACCAGAAATCTCATTTTTGCGTGCTGCATCAATCATAATAGCCTTGAAGAGTTGCCTAGCAACCGACCAACGCCTCCTTCATTTTTGTATTATATTGTAATTAAGATAAAAGCATTTAGTGTAGGCGTCATTTCCATTGCTGACCGACTGTCGTAGGAATTTATTTTACATTACACCATGCGCTGACAGTGGCGCCACCAAAAGAAAATGGAACGGTAACCAAAAATAATTTCGTGGAATAAGACGTGATGAAAACTCCAGCGGAAGTTACAATTTTGGTGACGTTAAATGAAGGATGGTTTGTTTGACTTGTGAGCGGCCCTTTGTGCATGCGATGGGCTAATTGGTGAAGTCAAAAGGGTCAGAGCTATGTGGGAGAAAAGGATCACCTGGACACAGTTAGGAGACAGATCTCTCGTCAAGGCCGTCTAACATATTCTTCAAAGTGCACAGGTGAGGGCTCTCACGCCCATGAGGCCACGGATTACAGTCACATCAGACGAACAGTGATCTTTCCATACCCATCGGTGACTTCTTTGTCTCCCCGAGGCTAGTTGAGGGAAAAAATCTTAACGAATGCGCAGCGGGGACTCGAACCTGTGAACTTCACAGTGAGTCTGGCGCGCTACAGACTAGTCCAGTGTTTCCCAACCTGTGGTACGTGACTGCGGTGCCAATAATATAAAAATTTTCATCTTTAATCTAATTCTGAACCACCGCTGCCCGCAGTCACGGACCACAGGTTGGGAAAAAAAAAATAAAAAAATACCCCCTCAAGCAGCTGCTTGCCACAGAGGTCTGACAGGAGCCTGTCAGTTTATATGCCAGAGTAGAAGGTCTGAGAGGATGGCAGGACCTCAGCAGAAAAACGACACATACATCCATGCCTTACCCGGGGTTCGAACCCAGGTCCCTTAGATCAGTAGCCAAGCGCGCTAACCATCTGTAGCGCGCCAGACTCACTGTGAAGTTCACAGGTTCGAGTCCCCGCTGCGCCTTCGTTAAGATTTTACTGACATAGAGAAGATCAAGTTGGGATCGAAAGGTGAACTGCTGCGTGTGTGAGAGTGGGGAGACCAATCGTAACACATCTATCACGTGATAATGTTTGTTAACATCTAGTCCGTCTTGAAAATGAGTAGACTTTAGTTATTATGGGTGGTTTTAGTAGGAACTCTTTTTTACATGTTATTTTTAACCCTTCCATTGAAAATGAGCAAACAACTGTTGGATATTTTAAAAAGAAAACGTGTTGATGACAATGAAAGATGTGAAACCGGGCCGAGTGTTGTTTCCGTAACTCAAATGTGATTTGGGAATGTGGTCCTCTGGTGTAAAAAGGTTGGGAACCACTGGACTAGTCAACACTACCAGCTCTCTCGCGGGTTAAGTCTAGATTAGAGCAAGGAAGAAAAACAACGCTAAAACAAATTAACTAATCTGTTTGATTTCCAGCATGAAACATGCTCTTCCTAAATGCACACAAAATAAACATTAGAGGGATACTTTTGTATCCCTCTAATAATAATTCTCGTATCAGCTAATCTGTTTAATAAGTAGCAAAAGACACCAAAAATCTTAAAAAAAATTGCACAAAAAATCTTTAATAGAGTCAATTATTATCAATAATCTCCGAATGTGTTTTAGCAATTAAATTTCGTTGTTAATATTTTGTAGCCTGTTAATAAATATTACAGCATTCGTAACTCTGAATACTGAACAAATATTGTTAATAATCGAGATGTAGATAACATTTGATTGTTATTGAGTTCTGAATGGGATTTTCTATCGAGATAGGGGCAGGGGTGGCTCAGTCGGTAGCGCGCCAGGCTCGTAATCTATAGTTCCCAGGTTCGAGTCCCAACTGGGTCAGCGTTTAGATTTATCTCCGCAAAATTCCCCGCCCTGCCCACTGTCAGTAGGGGACACCGATGGGCTTGGAAAGGCCGCCGTCCGTCGGATGGGACGTTAAGCCGTGGCCCCGTGTGCGGGAGAGCCATACCCTGTGCACGTTAAAGAACACGCTGGATGGCCTTGACGGGAGGCTACCATCTGTCTCCCAACAGCTGTTCCAGTGGGTTTCCTCACCCAACCTTCTCTGAGCCTGCGGGGTCCATGTGACCTGGCCATTTAGCCCATGGTGTGCAAAAAAGTGCCGCTCAGAGGTAAAACAACCCAACTCTATCGAGATAATATGGAACACTTTCCTTTTTTCAGTCCACTACTTTCGTCTATTTTTCGATAGCAACTGAAATGGAAATTCCATTGTCTTTTGGCGAAAATTGGATATTATTATGGAATAAGCAACATAAAATTGGAAACTTAAAGGAATATGTTCATTATGAAAAATACATAATCACATTTTGTGCTCTCTTGTCTTTTAAGAATTTGAGAAAATCCATCATAAGATTCGAATTTAACCTTTCAATACTTCGAAATGAAAACTACCGTGGTCATGAAACTTTCTTGCTGAAGCCATTGTGGCGTTTTCTACTCACTTGTAGAAAGAAAGAAGTTCGTTTGTGTCCTGGTCACGGGTTACTACACAACCGACGAATGACATCATTTCCTGCTGCTCTGCCACAGCGAAGCAAAAACAATTGGATTCGACCAAGACACTTCTCTACCTTCCGTACTCACAAAGGGAAAACCCCCTTTAGGGTAAATTTGACAACCAGGTTATATTCAACTTGAACTTTCCCAGTGCAATGTGTGGGAGATGCGCATCCATTACCTTATTAAGGCTGCACAGAAAGCGGTTTCAGCTGTTTAGTGTTATAAACATTTACTGGCGTCTTAAAACAGAAACAACTATAACAACGGAGGTGGCCTCACAGCAGATACTTTGCAAAAGTTCCTAACGCTGAAATCGACTGTGAGAAGACCTCGCTAAAACAGATGGCCTTGCTGATAACACAGAGATTTCGTCGCGCATGCGTCAGCGGAAGGAATTCGACACCCTTTTGATCTGCCATACATCATTAGCGCAAATCCCCCCCTAACCCACCTCCCCCAGATACACACCACCAATCGCCATCACACTCCTTCCTCCTGCGCAAACGTATTTTGGAAAACCTTGTGTGTGCCGATGAATTATTAACCGACTCCGAGCAGATCGCCTCATCAAATGGACGGGGTTATTTTTAGCTTTGCGGAAAACTAAGAAAGGATAAAATGGTAGATCGAGTAATCCTTAAAAATCTCAGATTCTATAGAGGCTATTTCCATAAGGTTTTAGAGACGCCAGATAGCGCCATTTGCGTTTTCTACTCAAGTATTTACTATTCTTCTGAAAAAATATATGTAAATTAAACATTTTTTGTACTAAAAATCTGTAATATTTGTATTCATGGTTGTCTTAGAATAGGTAGATTAATATATGTAGCAACTGAAGACAAATAGATATTCACTTACTTGTGAGTAAATATCCTAATATTTCGACCCCTGACTGGGGTCGTCACCCGAGGATATTTACTCATAGGTAAGCGAATCTATTTGTTTTAAGTTGCTATGGCCGATTGGTTAGCGCGCTTGGCTACTGATTCTAAGGAATCTGGGTTCGAGCCCCGGGTAAGGCATGGCTGTTTGTGTCGTTTTTCTGCTGAGGTCCTGCCATCCTTTCAGACCTTCTACTATGGCATATAAACTGACAGGTTCCTGTCAGACCTCTGTGGCAAGCAGCTGCTTGAGGGGGTATTATTATATTATTACATATATTAATATAAAAATCTGTCTTTCTATATATGCCCTAAAAGGTTAAAGTATGCATGATGATTTATTGTTATTAATTTTAAAGAAAGGTTGAAACCATTTTCTTTCTTTTTTTTCAGTTAGTAAGAGAAACTATTTTCTGGACCCTATCTTCCTTTGAAGTTAATATAAATTATCATCATTCATCATCATCTGCATTATGCTTCATTTTTTAGGGCACAGTTATGTAGAAAATAAGTATTTTTAGCTCGTTTTCAAAGCAAAAAAATCTAGTGTTTTCATTTTGCTATTTATACCTCCGCGTGTTTTGTTTGTTCATTTTTAGAAGCTCAACTTTTTGTTTTTCGAAATAAATGAAAAATATTTTTGGGTTGGATAGATATTCACAAAATATTACGATTCGCATTTTCCGAATCTCCCAATAGCTTTTTAATAGCGCCCTCTAATAGTAAAAAAAACAACTGGAAAATGCGAAAACTTAAGGGAATATTGCAAAACGATCTATTAATGCTAAACTTTTGAAATTGTGCTGGCAGAGTGTGATGGTCAAGGATTTGCATTGGCAGAGTGTGATGGTCAAGGATTTGCATTGGCAGAGTGTGATGGTCAAGGATTTGCATTGCCAGAGTGTGATGGTCAAGGATTTGCATTGGCAGAGTGTGATGGTCAGGGATTTGCATTGGCAGAGTGTGATGGTCAAGGATTTGCATTGGCAGAGTGTGATGGTCAAGGATTTGCATTGGCAGAGTGTGATGGTCAAGGATTTGCATTGGCAGAGTGTGATGGTCAAGGATTTGCATTGGCAGAGTGTGATGGTCAAGGATTTGCATTGGCAGAGTGTGATGATCAAGGATTTGCATTGGCAGAGTGTGATGGTCAAGGATTTGCATTGGCAGTGTGATGATCAAGGATTTGCATTGGCAGAGTGTGATGGTCAAGGATTTGCATTGGCATGGTGTGATGGTCAAGAATTTGCATTGGCAGAGTGTGATGATCAAGGATTTGCATTGGCAGAGTGTGATGGTCAAGGATTTGCATTGGCAGAGTGTGATGGTCAAGGATTTGCATTGGCAGAGTGTGATGGTCAAGGATTTGCATTGGCAGAACCCCCCGCCCCCCTTACCTCTCGCAGGGGGTGAGGAAATGCAACTTTTCCTCTTAAGAGGTAAATGAAATTTCCTTTTGTGTTTTACAGGTACTAAATACAAAATCATTATTTGCATTTCCCAAAATATCGATTAATTCGAAGTTCCGCTTTTTCGAAAACGAGCATAAGACGATACGTTTTTCTTCTAGTTTAGATTTAATTTTATATTTTAGTTTAGCGGCAACTTCGCAGCAGAACCCCCCCCCCCCCTTCTGCTTCTGAGGAGGGAAATTATTGTATTTCCTATATTACATTACAATATACTATGTTTCATACATATAACTCTACAAGCCATAGACGTTCTTTGCATATTACTGATTACAACTGACCCCCCCCCCCGTTACATTTACCTCCCTCTTTTGAGTGGGGAGAGGAGAAATGCTGACATAAATTCAGATAGTCTTACATTTCCCAGGCCACAAAATTTGACATATATTTTGTTACGTTCGAAAATTATAAGGGAACAATTGTTTACAATTTTTCCCCTTTCTTACAGAGATTGTTTTAACTTTGAAGGGCACTTTTTTTTCACACAGTTGGCTAAATGGCCAGATTACAAGGATCTCAAAGGCTCAGAGAAGGTTGGAGGAGGGAACCCACTGGAACAGCTCTTGGGTGAAGCCTTCCCTTAAGGTCATCCAGCGTTTTCTTTAACATGCACAGAGTATGGCTCTTTCGCACACGGAATACGGCTTAACGTCCCATTCGACGGACAGCGTACTTTCCAAGCCCATCGGTGTCCCTTATTAACCGTCGGCAGGGCGGGTAGTTTTCGGAGAAAAAACTCAACACTGAACTAGATGGGACTCGAACCTGGGAACTAAAGATTACGAGCATGGCGCGCCACTTTTTACAGAGGAAGAAAAAAACAAGTGGTTGACTTTTTTTTCCCAGCTATGATACTCTCCGTCCCAACCTTTCATTTCGTACCTCATTCGTTATGATCGGTCACAAGATCAGTAAGATAACGTGGAACATCTGTTTTGGCAAATTCACAAATCCACTCATTCAGAAACCGAATCGCAAGTGTCGAGGGAAAAGCAATAGGAACAGAGGTGAAAAGTATTTGGGTCTTATCACGCGCTTAATACTATTAAGAAAGCAGAGGCGTTACGTGAGTGCTTGGCACCGAAGGGAAAAAAAAATCACTCTTTTACCTAAATTCTCTAACCTGCTAGACTTTTACTCTTTTTATCTTCTAATCGGTCCAGAAACTATCTTCTATTCGGTCCAGCTGGGTCAGCGTTGTGACTGATCTCCGCAAAACTCTCCGTCCTCCTTCGGTCACTAGGAGAACACCGATAGGCTTCGACAGGCTGTCGTCGTCGTCCGTAGGATGAGACGTTAAGCCTTGGCTTTGTGTGTTGGAGAGCCACACCCTGTGCACGTTAGAAACAACCCTGAATGGCCTTGACGGGAGGCTACCATCTGTCTCCCAACAGCTGTTCCAGTGGGTCCCCTTCCCCAACTTTCTCTGAGCCGTCGGGGGCCTTGTGACCTGCCCATTTAGCCCATTGTGCGCAAAAGAAGTGCCGCTCAGAGGTAAAACAACCCAACTCTAAATAATTCTACGGCGATAATGATTAATTACATTGAATATGGAAATCATTTTTTTTAAGGGGATGGGTAGTGAAAAAAATAAGTCTCTTTTTTATGTATATATATATTAGGGTTTGGACTTGATAATATAGTTCAGAGGTTTCGTCACTGCTAAAAGATTGGGAAACAGATATGGAGTCAGATTTAGTGTAGCAACTTCTTAAAAAAACCCTTTATCGAAAAATTTAACTGAAGAAATAAAAAATCTCAATCAAATCTATCTAAATCCTAATTTTGGATTCGTGGGAATTCGATTTGTTTCGAGCTTGAATATTTATCAATAATTTAGTCCATCTCGCAAAACGTAATCCAGGGGCGAAAATTGAAACAATCATTACACAAACTGATAAATACGCCTCGATTTTAGTAAAATTCCATTCTACCAGTTCACGAAGAGCAAGGCATCTGGAAAAATAAAAAAGTACAGTCGTCTGGCCGCTCTTCTGTTGCCAGTTTCCAGATAAATTTCCCCTGACCTTAGAAAAGTGTGTCTCTGTGTGTCAGGAGTGGTGGTCGCTTGACTGCATGATGGCTGGTGGTGACGACTGCGGGGGTCGCAGGGAAGGTGACGTTTGCGGTCTACGTGAGGGGACTGGAGGTGGGAGTTAAGAAGCTCTCTCGCCAGACACCTGCTCTGATGAATGCACCTGCAGCCAGCATTACGCGACTGGCCATCGAAGCACCTGTGGATTACTATCAGTCGAATTGGGGCTTACATAAATTCTTCGATCTGACCTTTCTGTAGACAGAACAGCTCCATTGGGAAATCTCGGTCTCTGGGCGAAGAGCGTCAACAAACTCATTTCTGTTAAGAGCCAAATTGACATTTTAGGTCCATTAGACGGAAAAAGGTTATGGTTTTGAGCCGTGAGAGCTACGACAAGATATCTGATAGCTAGATGCTACCGAAAGAAGGTAATCTAAAGCATTGCAGTCATTTAGTAGTGGGTTCGGAGAAAATTCTAAGATAAAATTGTAATCTTTGGCGTGCTTGAAGAGCATTTGATGTTATGACACCGAAAAGCATTTCGAGCTTTTTCCTGAACACAGATACGGTGTGCGGAAAGTCTTGAATTCAATGTTTTAATTTAGTTAAATGCTTAAGTTAAAGAGCGGTAGAAAACGGAATATTTAAATTTGTTATTGAAATTTTACGAAAAATGCATGTACAGTCGCTCAAAAAAGTATCCGAACACTATGGTTACGTAACACGAAGGTTGCCAGATATTTTTTATGAATTCTGTAATCAACCATAGTGTTAGGATATTTTTTTGAGCGACTGTATAATTAAAAAAAGAATTCTTAAACATCACTTGTTTTAGTAATCGATTAGATATGAGAGTTAATATTACGCTTTAATGATTGTTTGAGATTTTTCTTTTTTCGTGATTGGCATCAGTGCTTGTTCAATATTCGATTTTTCCATTAATTCTTCTGCTGGTGTGTGGGCTGTTGACTCAGTCGATTGCGCGTCACTCACAACACATTATGTTCCCAAGTCCAAATCGGCACTGTGATTGCGCTGAGATTTTCTCCACTAACCGCTATTATGCCCTCGGAGAGAAAGGGAACATCTATAGGCAGGGCCAGAACTAGCTATTTCGCCGCCCCTTTCTCCAAGTCTAATCCCAGATATTAATGATTAATTTAGATAAATTTAATGTCTTTTTAAAAAGCAATTGCAAATTATATGTTGGAAAATAGGTTATAGTTACTCGAGTCAACTTTACTCGTTAGTTTCAAATTTTCCGCCGATAAAATAATGCCGCCCGGTCCGCCACCCCTGTCTATAGGCGTGGAAAGATCGTCTGATAGGATGCCAGACTCTGGCCATATATGCAGGGTGAATCTGAAAAAGTGGGAAAAACTTTACGGGGTGGTAGAACGCAGCTATGCGAGCAATATTCGTCATAGAAAGTATTGGCGGAACGCAAACGGCGAGCCGCTAGGTGGCGTTGGAAATGGTATAAAAGGGTCGGTCCCACGGCATTCGGAAATGGTATAAAAGGGTCCACCCAACGGCATTTCTACCGTGGATTGCCGAGAGGATGGCTGGTTATACTAACCACGAAATGGCGGATATGCACTTTGTGTACGGTGCAGCGGATGGGAATGCAAGTGAGGCACAGAGACGTTACCGTGACAGGTTTCCGATGAGATGCACTCCAGATCGGAAAACCTTTGAGCGTTTGCCTCGGCGGCTGTGTGAAATGGGATCCTTCGCCGCGGCCAAGCAAGACGCAGGGCGTGAAAGGAGTGTCAGGACGCCGCAACTTGCAGAGGACATTCTGCGTAGGGTGGAAGAGCGACCGGGATGTAGCACACGAGTGGTTTCCCGTGCAGTACACGTGTCCCAAATGTCAGTTTGCCATGTGCTACAGGAGGAAGGAATGCACCCCTATCGTACGCAGAAGGTACAAGCGTTGTCACCGGCGAACTATCAGCCACGTGTCGATTTCACACGTTGGTACCTCCAGCAGAATGCAGCGCAGCCAGATTTTGGTGCACATGTTCTGTTTACGGATGAGTGCACTTTCACCCGTGAAGGCGTTTTGAATACCCACAATTCACACACGTGGACATCTACGAACCCGCATGCCACACGTCCTCATTCGTTCCAGCAGCGGTTCTCCGTAAATGTTTGGGCAGGGATCCTCCATGACCATTTAGTTGGCCCATACCTCCTGCCACACCGTCTCGACGGCAAATCGTATAACACATTCCTACGAGAGGTGTTGCCGGAGCTGCTGCGTCCGATTCCAACCCCCAGCAGGTCGAGAATGTGGTTCCAGCAAGACGGTGCGCCTGCACACTTCAGCTTAGATGTGCAGAACACTTTACATGCAACATTCCCTGGGCGATGGATTGGTCGAGGTGGTCCCATAGTTGGCCACCAAGATCGCCAGATCTCTTGTGTTTGGACTTTTTCCTGTGGGGCCATATGAAAAGCCTAATCTACAAGTGCCCCATTGAAACCGATATGGATCTAGTCGCCAGGATCGCCGTTGTTGCCGGCGATATTCGGGAAATGCCTGGTGTCTTCGCAAATGTGCGTCGGTCCCTATCCCGCAGGTGTGAAGCCTGCATTACAGCTGGCGGCAGCTCTTTTGAGCAATTTCTTTGAGCATGTACCTCAATTACATTCCTGCTAATAAAATGTTTTCTGAAGTATCTCCTCTCCTTCTTGTGTTCATTCTTTAAATGTGACAGTGGAAAACTACCTTTTAACTTCTCACCGCTTGCGTTCCGACCATACATTCTATGACGAATATTGCTTGTATAGCTGCGTTCTACCACCCCGTAAAGTTTTGACTACTTTTTCAGATTCACCCTGTATATGCAAGTAAGGGGAAAAGAAGAGTTCTAACTCAGTGGCGGAGCTATGTTAATCTATGAGCTCTGCCACCCATGTGTTTCAAGCTGGTGGCGGAGCACATTGGTCAGAATTCTCGTTGTTTTTTAGACTGAAGTCAGACAATGGTGCATAAAATACCTCCCTCCAGTAATGTATTAATCTGAAATTATATTATTCAGTTAAATTGCAGATAATAATGAGCATAAAACAGATGTTTCTCCCAGTGAGCGAGGTGATTCTTCAGGCATGTTACAACGCGATGCAAGCTGCGGAAATGAGTCAGCAGCACGAGCGCCACCGGAAAAAGTCACGTGAGAAGTGACGCTAACGCTTGTTTACCTCCCCACTTGCTAAAGATAAGACTCAGAAATTCAGACGACACACATATTTCATTTTAAAATTTTTATTGATTTCAAAGCATTGGGTGATAACAATGACAATGCGTGGGTTTACACGTGTAATGATTTCCATTGGTTTACAATTTTATACATTTCACATTGATTATAGATATACTTTACAGCCTGCTTACAAAAAAAATGCAGGTTAACAGAGGAAATGGTTTACATACAGCTGTCTACATATAATAATGACATGCAATATTTTTATATATATAGGGGTTATATGCATACATTCGGATAAAATTATCATATTTTTATACATAAATAGCTCAAACATGTTAAAAATCACAGTGAAATATTCGTTTTTTCTGTTATATTTTTATCGTTTTGTAATGATCGTATGAAAGGGTGTCATAACCATTTTCTAAAATATATCTTTTTATCATCAAATGGTGACAGACCAAGTTTTACACCTTTCACTGTATAAAGATGATGGTTGCTACTTTGAATCCTTGTCAAATCTACTCGACAAGGTGATTTGTTTATCAAGCAGTCTCTGTAATCCTTGTGACGAAGGGTTCTTTTTACGATGTATTTGGGACTCCTTTCCCCGTCTTCTTCTCCTCATGTAAACTCAGAAGAGAATGCATTTTAGAACGAAGGCCTGCAAATTGTTTGATAGGTACTCCTGAAAGTTCATCTTTCATTTTACCTAGTACCTTTTTATTATATGTACTATGCAAAACATGGTCTATGTGATAGTCGGATGTATCAAAATGATCTATATCATATTTCATATCAGCATACACGTCCTCGGTTTGAAGCTCGTAGCACAGTGAATCTGTATCAGTGAACAATAATTTAGTTTTTTCTCCATATTTTGGACTAATATAGTCATAATGAAAGCTATACATCAATAGTTTACTAATATCTAGAATACTGAAACCAGCATAAATAGGCCTGTTGAGTTTCAATTTAGTTTGCTTTGATTGCACACATGCGAAGTCGTTGTCAAAAACACGAAAAGCGTGAAAAGCAGGTGATGCTACGAGTTTACATACTCTCTTCGGACTCTGAGTCAATTCAATTTTCACTCGATTTCTCAAATTTTCCATCGTTTTTCCAAACACAGCATTATTCATCAGTTTGAAGAAGTCCTTCTCAAAGTCGTTTCTAGCTTTCTTCCGCTGATCTGTATTAAATTCTATATATGGTTTTAGCCAGCAAGACTGATTAAATTCTAAAACGCGATGTATTTTCTTCAGCTGCATACCGAAGGCTAAATATTGTTTCATTTTACGGTAATGAAGGACATATTTTTTCTTAGAATTTAGATTTGGGTCTAATTTCACGACTGATTGGCTTGTATTTATTCCAAGGTTTTGGGCAACCTCTTGACAATATGGTGATAGCATGCTGCTGGTAATCTGAAGTTTCTCAGGGGCTAGTGGGTAATCATTATGCTTGTCGTGTAGAGAAACTGGATAATCTAAATCAACTTCCAATATGTATCCTTTATTCGCATCGTCAGCAATTGTCGTAATATTTAGATCTGCTATTTCTTCTTTATTAAGCCATCGAAAATCGCTTTGAGGGAGACATTGTGACATTGCCCATCCATAAAGATTGTTGGCATCATAGTACATAATGTATTTAGAGGGTAACTGAGGATCATAGGTGTCCAAATACTTGTTGTTTGCAGTACTAAAACGATTGCATATCACAGAAATTCCTCCTCGTATGGGGGCGGGGGTGGCTCATTCGGTAGCGCGCCAAGCTCGTAATCTGTAGTTCCGAGGTTCGAGTCCCAACTGGGTCAGCGTTGAGATTTATCTCCGCAAAATTCCCCGCCCTGCCCACGGTCAGTAGGGGACACCGATGGGCTTGGAAAGGCCGCCGTCCGTCGGATGGGAGGTTAAGCCGTGGCTCTGTGTGCGGGAGAGCCATACCCTGTGCACGTTAAAGAACACGCTGGATGGCCTTGACGGGAGGCTACCATCTGTCTCCCAATAGCTGTTCCAGTGGGTCCCCTCCCCCAACCTTCTCTGAGCCTTCGGGGTCCATGTGACCTGGCCATTTAGCCCATGGTGTGCAAAAAAGTGCCGCTCAGAGGTAAAACAACCCAACCTCCTCGTATGCTTTTTTTCAGGAAATGGCCTAGATTTTTTTATGTTGAATGCATTCCATACTCTTATTGCATGGATGTAGTCTTCTTCCCCTAGCGCTTCTTCTGTGAGTTGGTTGTAAAATGCTTCGCGTGGTGGTAATACTGTTTCTTCAAACTTTTCACTGTTGTCGATATAATCATAGGGGTAAACTCCTTTTCTCAAAACCATGTGTATCCATTCAGTTTCAACAACAAGATATGCAAATCCGCAGGGTTCATGATTTGTCGTGATAGTGGTGTGAGATTTTGCAGGGTTATGCACACAACTGT
Source organism: Ryuthela nishihirai (assembly GCA_038380435.1). Lineage (NCBI taxonomy): Eukaryota > Metazoa > Arthropoda > Arachnida > Araneae > Heptathelidae > Ryuthela > Ryuthela nishihirai. The sequence continues at coordinate 6,271,860 of JAWZYU010000007.1, forward strand.
CCACTTTCACTAGGAATGATTCAAAGTCTGCGTAAATCACGTATGGAACGGGCTGTTGAAACTTGAAATTTGTGAATTCATCCATTTCTCCTCTTCAGTTGGAAATTCTACTCTCTGGGGTCCATGATCTTGACAACAGGGAATATGATCCTTCAAGAATGAGTCATTTGTGAAACGGTGAAGGCAGTAATCACAGTAGAAAGCCTGGCATTTATGTTTGGTGAGAGGCCTGAGAAGTCTACTCATATTTTTAATGGAGCAATAATGCTGCTTTTCATCATCTGATAACAGTAGGAGATTTACGTGCGCTTTAAATCTGAATGGTGTGATGTAGAGCGGGAACACTTCTTTCTCGTATCCAAAAACATTGACAGAAATGTTGTTCATTTTTTCGAATTTAGATATTTGATTTATTGTTACAGGGAAAATTAGGCCAGATGTGTTTAATTTTTCTTCTAAATGTATATAGTTGTTAAGGCGTTCAGTGTTTTCTATAGCAGGATACAATGAGGCTAAAACAGACAGACAAAACATTTTTGGTTGGAATTACATACATTGACAATAGTGTGTTTTAATAGTAATTCTCTTGGAGTAAGGATATAACTAGACCCTGCAAGAGGGATATATTTTCCAATGTTCATTTCAGCGTGGAGTACAGCATCCAGTGTCCATCCACTATGTGCTCCTTCAAATTCTTCAAATGAAGTCTTGATCTTCTTACATGCTGAATCCAGTTCATTGTTTAGGGATGATGTAGGAAGACTTGCGACACAGTTACTTCCGAAAAACGGGGTGTAGTGTTCGAATGTAGAAGGGGAGACTTTTCGCCTGAAGCGCACTTGTACAGCAAGGTACCATTTAATGCTACCTTTCGAGGCTAATTCTTCTTTCAGATAAGTTAGGAGTGACTCCCGCGAGGACTCGAGGAAAAAGGTGAGGTCAACAGATGTTTCTTCCGTTGCCATCAGTTTATGTGTTGACAGGGTCCTTTTTACTTCTTCTGTAAACTGGCTGGGGTCTTCAGGGTCTGGTTTTTGTTTCTTTTGGGGAATCCTTTCATCTTCAGAACGTTTTCGCTTATTATTGTGTGGCTTTCTTTGATGTCGTAAAAGACTGTCTTTTCTCACAAACTCCATTGCACATTCTTCGCATTTGTAGGGTTTCCTGGAGGTGTGGGTTAACTCATGACGTCGGACGTCATCTCTCCTTGAGAATGTCGATTCGCATTGAGAGCACTTAAAGAGGTTATTTCCATCATGATTTCTCTTATGGCGAATGAGATTTGTCTTGAATGTGAAGTGAAAGCCTTCTCACATATATCACATGGATACATTATGTAGCAGCGAGTTGTAAAATAGCCGATTTTATACCACACTCGGACGTCGAAAAATATCGCTATTGACTTCTAACAGTTGAAAAACATCACGGAGACGCAGCTGCAGAGAACCGTCACTGTCAACGCCTGACAACTGAATGAGGAATCTGACTGATGGATGTCGTATTTATACTAGAAGAAGGACTATCCTGCAGAAACTGGAATAAAACTGTCCCGCAGTATATGAAAAGAAAAAATGAAATGGGGTAAAAATATTTTAAAATGATAGAACTTCTAATAGGTGAGTCAGGATTCAAAATGGCAGAGTCTGGACTTAAAAATTTCGGTTAAGGGTACAAACCAAGGGACTTATTCGGGAATTTGCGGTCAAAATGGTTGGATTTTTTTAATAAAGAGGGACGGCACTAATTAATTAAATATGAGTTATGAATTATTAATAAGGGGGATTGTGGGGGCGTGGTCGATGACGTCGGAAAACCGCCATGGATGTTGGTGGAAATTACGATTGAGTTGTTATCCAATACCATCTGTTTTATGCTCATTATTATCTGCAATTTGACTGAATAATATAATTTCAGATTAATACATTACTGGAGGGAGGTATTTTATTTACCATTGTCCGACTTCAGTCTTAAAAAACAACGAGAATTCTGACCAATGTACTCCGCCACCAGCTTGAAACACATGGTTGGCAGAGCCCATAGGATTAACATTGCTCCGACACTGAGTTAGAACCCTCCTTTTGCCCCTACTTATGCAGTAGGGTCATACCCTGGTGCATACCAGAGAACACGACGGATGGCTAGAAGGAAGACTTCCCTCTGTTTCCTAGCAGTTGTTATTATCCAGTGGAGCCCTTAGCCAACTCTGAGACCTTGAGGTCGTTCTCATGCACAGAGGAAGAGAGGAACACAAGTTATGAGCCTAACACACTACAGACATTCGCCAAAGGTCTCCTTCATAGGCGTCCTTTTCCTCTTCTTACAAGATTCGATTGGAAATAATATTTAGAAAACATTCGTGGGTCAGTATTTATAACAAGTCTTAGATTTAGGTAAATAGATTTTACTTTCGTGATGTACTGCACGTGGTTACTCAGTCTGCATGTCAGATAAAGAATAAGTCTTTTGCTCAGGATTACTTGAACAAATGCAAGAAGCCCAAAAGATTTTTGCTCTCCTTTTTCTTAACTAGAAGATTTATTATACATTGCTCGATCCTCAATTTTTTTTATTGTAAAATAAACAAATTTATAATTAGAACTCTGCAAAACATACAGTTGATTTCGACATTTTTTATTTCCAATTTCTTATAAAAGTTTTTTTAATTTTTAGTAATGTTTTTAAATGGGAATTCCGTCATGGGATTTCGTTTCCTTCATTCCCATAAACAGAAAGTAACAGAACTGAAAAAAGCTATCATTAGTTTTGGATTCGTTTTCAAACCTTAAACATTGATTCCGTTGTACCAAAATACATCATTATTCCAAATTACCCCGTTTTTCTTAGTTCCTGTAAAGTTTCTTGAGAAGCAATCCTATTCCCAATTTCTCAATTTCCAGGTTCATCTTATATTTCTGGCTCATTTTCGTTCAGTTGGGTTCTTTTACTTCTGGAGGTGGGGACTTTAGTGCACACAGTGACCAGAAAGACAAGGTCACAAAGACCCCAAGGGTTCAGAGAAATATTGTGTTGGGTTTGGTTGTTTTACCTCTGACCGGCACTTTTTTGCACACCATGGGCTAAATGGCCAGGTGACATGGACCCCGAAGGCTCAGAGAAGATTTGGGGAGGGGACCCACTGGAACAGCTGTTGGGAGACAGATGGTAGCTTCCCGTCAAAGCCATCCAGCGTGTTTTTTAACGTGCACAGGGTATGGCTCTCCCGTACAGGGGGGCCACGGCTTAACGTCCCATCCGACGGAAGCGGCCTTTCCAAGGCCATCGGTGTCCCCTACTGACCGTGGGCAGGGCGGGGAATTTTCCGGAGATAAATCTCAACGCTGACCCAGCTGGGACTCGAACCTGGAAACTACAGATTACGAGCCTGGTGCGCTACCGACTGAGCCACCCCCGCCCCCAGAAATATTGGGATCCACTGGACAGCTGTTAAAAGTCAGATGGGAGAATCCCGTCAAGGTCACCCAGAGTGTTCTTTAATAAGCCCAAGTTAATGCTCTCTTGCAAACGGAGCCATGACTTATCGCCCCATCTGATGGGAAGCGGCCATTTCAAGCTCACCTTAATTTGATCTCTTTAATATTATCTCCGTTACGTCAAATTTGAGAACAGGATTTGATTTAGAGATTCTCCATCTTTTGTTTAGTTATAAGTACACCCCATGTTCCTGGCATAACCAAATCATTACTTTGCTGTTATGATTACCTGAAATCTCTTATCTGAATAGTAAGAGGTCCCGGCTCTTGTATTCGGTAGGTGTTCTTAATATCGAATAGACACACCAAACAAACAAATTCACTAAATTATGGATTGATATGAAGTGAGAAAATTGCTCTAAAAACAACAAATTTGTTTACCGTAACCTTCATGAAGTAGGTTTCATACGAATAGAGAAAAATCAAAAATATCGCAGTGTGGATCGGAAAAAGAAACGTAGACTACTTTCTCGCCCAATTTCGTCATCCTTCATTTGTAAAGAATTGTGTTCGGTGAAACACTCATCCACTTCAAGAACTGAAATACCACAGCATAAACTATTTTTAGCATTTATACGCACAAAAATCTTTTTATCTCTTTGAACGAATCAGCAAAGCTTGTGAGGCTTCTATTGCGTTGCGTAACCTAGCAGCCAGACTTCAATTACTGTTTTCATCAGCTGGTAGTTATGGACTAGAGAATTTTTGTTTTCTTAGAAGTTGAAGCCGCTCGCCATCTTGTTGTTTACGTCTTTCGCCAGTAAACATGAGGCCACCACGCCCGCTGCGGCTTGGCGCACTTCGCCCTGTGTGGACGGCTCAGCGACATCGAAAATCAATAAGCAAGCGACTTCAGGAACTCCTCAGTCCCCTTTGACCCCTATGAGGGAGGCCGCATGAGCCGACTGCTCCCAGACAACAGCATCTGCTATTTGCTAGGGTCGCTTCATAAAGACAGGCAATGACATCCCTAAACCATTCATTCTGCGGAGCATTTTCGGGAGATTCTGCAGAGTGGGGTTTAGAACTGGATTATTTTTATTTCTGAGCGGAGCTTTTTTGCGCATATTGAGCTGAATGGCAAAGTCACAAGAATAGAAGGGTTCGGAGATGTATAGGGGAAGGACATTCGCTGGCAGTCGTTAGGAGACAGATGGAAGCCTCCCATCAAGAACAATCAGCGACTTCTTTGACGTGCATGGAGTTCTCCTGATGGGCAAACTGTTTAACATCCCATCGGAAGGATGGCGACATTTCCAAGCCCGTCAATGTCCCTCTTTCTCACCGTGGGTGGGAATTGTAGAGATAAATCATACTGTAGGCAGAGTTGAGACTCGAACCTGGGAACATAAGATTGCATATATGGCGCTGTCGATGGAGTCAGCCGGTCTTATTTTGGCATCTTTTGTTTGTATCCTGATTTAGACTGTTAACCGCAATATCCTTTTTAACTAAAATATTCAAGATTTTTTAAGCATATTATATTATTGGTGAGTGGTTACTTTATTAGATATACCTGTCCTTTTCATGAAACAGGCTACTCCTTCAGTGATACCATCATGTATTCATACCATACTGTTTCAAGAAGATAGGCAAGTACCTAGAGATAGTGTGTGTGTGTGCGATTCAGGGCGAGAACGCGCAAGACGAAAGATTTAGGCGACTTTGAAGGTGGGTGGTAGTTGGCGCCGCAGAATGAGCGCCTCGAAAACACAAATCCAGCTGGAATTTTCACGCGTGGGGGTGTCTCGGGTGTGTCTACAATGGCCATCAACCAAAAAACATACAGCCAACGGCAATACTGTAGTCGGAAAAAGAGCGTTGATGAAAGAGGCAGACATTACTTGTGCAGAATCACAGATGGGTCGATCAAATAAGAGAGACCAATACAAGACTGGTGGCGAAAGAGGCATATCAGAATGCACAACTCGTAGTACCCTGTCATGGACGCGGTATGGCAGTCAATAATCTATCCTGTTAGCGAAAAACAAACTGCGGTTGCAGTGGACTACGGAATGAAATATTGGACACTGCAGGAGTGGGAAAACGTCGGCTGCTCTGACGAATCCTGGTTCTTGCTGTTTCACGCTTCTTGCTGTTATGATGGATAGAGCGAAAACAGCAACAGGCCATGGATCCATCTGCCATGAATCAACATTTTAGGATGATGGTGATGGTATAATGGTGTGTGGAGTGATTTTGTGGCACACATTGGTCCCTTAATACCAGTGGAACAACGTTTGGATGCCACAGGATATCTGAACATCGTTGCCGATCAGGTGCATCCCTTCAAGGCAGCAGTACATCCATCTGCGAATGGGTTCTTTCAGAAGGATAATGCTCCATGTAATAAAGAGTAGGATCACGGTAATTGACTTCAGAAGAGGAAGCTATGCAATGAATTCGGTAATCCTAGTTCTTAATGTTTAGATAAAATTCTTCACGAGGGAGGATTGGGGGTGCCAAACATTATATTAGTCTCACTTAAAGCGAAGCTGCAGAGAAAATTTACTGCTCCTACCTTTTATAGTTTAGTTCTGTATTTTTGTATAAAATGAGTTCAAGAGATCAATCAAATCTAGATAAAATTTTTCTCCTTGATCTCAGGAACTCTTATGCTAAATTTTTTACGAAGCCCTAAGTGGTCTCCAAATTATCAGCGAACAACAGAAACTTCCAAAAATATATACAAGATCATGCTTTATGATTTTATGTTTTGTCTTTAATAGCCTAATCAAAAACAATAGAGCAAGTTGTGTCTCCAATGTTCTCTTCCAACTTTTCGGCGTATACAATCCATCTCTCATACAGGTCGATTAATTCAGCACATAAAAATTATGTAATAAGTCACTCTTAGGTTAAAAAAATTAAAGATTTTTAAAACCTTTCTTTTTAAGTTTCAAATACATTATTCGTTATACATATATTGTTATAAATTTAAAGCAGGAGGCTAAATTCACGAAATCAGTAACAAGCAAATTTTACATACAAATAGGATTGGATTGGATTGTTTTACCTCTGAGCGGCACTTTTTTGCACACCATGGGCTAAATGGCCAGGTCACAAGGACCCCGAAGGCTCAGAGAAGGTTGGGGGAAGGGACCCACTGGAACAGCTGTTGGGAGACAGATGGTAGCCTCCCGTCAAGGCCATCCAGCGTGTTCTTTAACGTGCACAGGGTATGGCTCTCCCGCACACGGGGCCACGGCTTAACGTCCCATCCGACGGACGGCGGCCTTTTCAAGCCCATCGGTGTCCCCTACTGACCGTGGGCAAGGCGGGGAAATTTTGCGGAGATAAATCTCAACGCTGACCCAGCTGGACTCGAACCTGGGAATACAGATTACGAGCCTGGCGCGCTACCGACTGAGCGTGGTGTGATGTCTAGTGTTTCCATACAAATAAGAAACACTAGACATTAGCACTAAGGCTGTTCAGACAACCTAGAAATAACTACACAAATATTCACTTCGTTTACTAAAATTTAAATACATAACGCTTAGCTTTCAATTTATATCCTTAATTTACAACTTTCGCGCACTCTCGCTACACAGTCCCTTAGAGATCTCAGTTTCAGAAACATCTCATATTTTGTAGAAGCTCCTACAATGCATTCGCGGTTTTAGAATCACAGCTCTAGAAATACAGGTTTTGATATTTATTGCCTGGAATGGCCAGGTCTTCGCAATATGTTTTCAACTGTGACGTAAAAGAAATGGCCTAATATTAATGCATTTTATTACTAAACAACTCTTGGTGGTAGAAGTATCACTCGTAAATAAAGCATTCGTGAAGTGATTCAGTGAGACAATACTTTCCCAAAACTTTTAGATTAGGCATTTTAGGATGCTTTGTATGCTCTGAGTTGACTTTGTCGATGTATCTGTTCTGTATGGGATACAACTAGATGAGATTTTGTTAGCCGATTTGTTTCTGCTCTTTTAAGTTCGATATCCCTCGGGGAATAAAAAGGTATTGATCATAAATCAATGCAATCACGTTAAAAAAAAATCCCTTGAAAGCAGCGAGTGTTATCCATTTAACTTTTGTACTGCTGGTTGAGCAGCAATCAGCCGCGCAAAAAACGGCATCGAAGCAGCTGCCATGGCACCGAGCTAGAGTCATCAATGAATACAAGAAGATAAATTTTTTTCTCGGGACAGAACTTTCTTTTTTGTCTGATGCTCTGAAACCTGTATATACTTATGTGTCGATTGTCAATTGGGCAGAGATCTATCAGAGACAATGCAGTAAAAATTTGGTCTGAATTTCTTGATGATGTTAAAAATGCAAAATCTTTAAAATTATTTAAAATCAAATGTAGAACGTTTCTTCTTACAAAGCAATGAAACCTTCTTCTATGTATCAGTGTAATATGTCTCATAACCATTTGACCTTTTATACTATTGAATTATTGTACTATTTGAATTATTGTATACTTTACTGTTGTCATAATTGAACTAAAGGAAATAGGGAGCATTAACTAAAAATAAGCGTCAGCTTACTATGCTCTCCTTTTTTGTATCGCCTTTCCTATTAAACACTAATATTTAATATGATTGTTATTTACCTTTTCTGATGCAATTGATATTTCTCAGCTATTTCACTTCTCAATTTTTCTCATGTATATATTAATTGTTATTAGATAATTATGCTATGTAAATGTATATTGTATTGACTGGCGGAATAAAATAAAGATTATTATTATTATTATAAACGTTGTGATGACCTATCCTCCGCCCCTACCCCTTTTCAATTTTATAACGCATTCAAGATCGTTTTGGTCCAAAGCTCATATCTCATAGCAGAAGAAAGAAAAACAAAATTGAGATGAGAAAACCAAGAAGGATACGACAGACGTTCAAAGCAGAAGGAATCTTGCTGAACAATCACAGAACTAGATTATTTTCCTCCTAATTTTCATCTGTTTTTCCCAGGTTTGAGTCCCGTCCGTGCATGAGTTGAGATTTTCTCCGCTAAACCCTGTTCTGACTTTAGTGAGAAAAGGGGCACCGATGGTCTTGAAAATTCCGCCATCCGTGGGATGGATGTTAAGCCGTGCTGTCTGTGTGTATGAGAGAAGCATACACCTGTTCTTACTATTGAAATTTTCCATATTGGAACCACAGTTCTACTCTACCCACCCACTTTCTTTTCTCCACCGCATCACACCATCAAATAATATCCGATAACATCCGAGGCCCAATAACAACTCTCCACTGCCTCATCCTTCAGATGTCCTGTTGTTTGCTCGGTTAGCTGTTGAATTTCGACTTTCAATTGGGTTCGGCGGTAAACACGGCGACGCCGTCTTATATTGCAGACCGCTTTACTTTCGCTTAATATCGTGCTTTCCTTTGCGCGGAGATGATGCAACAGCCTTGTTTGTCTTTACGGTGACTCGGAAACGACAATAATTACCTCTCCACCTGCTCATCTCGGGGTCACGCGAAGCGACAGATGTCGCAGCCGGCTATTTACGCGACGACAAGCAGACGAGTAGGAACGGAAATCGAGGGTAAAACAAATGGATCTGCTAATAAATAAAAAAAAGATCGCTATTAACTATAAGTTTTCGTATTTTCCAACTCTTCTTACTTTACTTCTTTTCAGAAATTTAGGAGTCCAGGGTAAGGCTTGAGGGAATCGCAAAAACTTAAGAGAAAAAACTTAAAAAATTGAAACTTCTTCGTTTCTGGAAAAACATTCAATAGGTTCAATTTAAAGAAATACAAATGTTCTCAGAATCAGATAGGTGAGCTGACATTTTGCAGAAACTGGAGGTCACAAGTACACCAACGAATCAGAAAAGGGATCCTGTAAGGCGACAAACGAGACTGCTTAAATCCATCAAGCGCACTCTTGAACGTGTACAAAGGATGGCTTCACGGTTTAAGTCCCATCTGACCTTTCCAAGTCAGTTAGTGAGTGTTCGTGTTTCCCACCCGGAGCAGAGTCAAGATTAGCAGAAAAAAACCTCAATGCAGGCACAATTGGGATCCGAACCTGGATATATCAGATTACGACAGGCAGCTAGCTATCAACTAGGCAAATCTTCCACCCATCATGAGCGAGAACTTAGGCTTAGAACTGGCCCGGACAACTCGGACTGTGTGAAGAGCCACGAGTAAAAAAAACTATTCTTAAAGAGCCGCAGGAAAAGAATCTCTACTTAGAAACGAAAACACATTTCTAATGAACTAGAGAAAAACAACAACACATTTCTAAGGAATCAAAAGAATATTTTGATTAAAAAACAAAAATAGCTTTTTTTTAACGAATATGAAGAATTGGCAAAATCATTTAGTTTTGCACCTAAAATTGTTTGGTCCAAAAATTGGAAGAAATGAGCCAGATTTACTACATTGATATTCTTTTTTATGTGGAGCATAAGGGACTTGGGTTCGAGCCCCGGATTAGGCATGGATGTGTGTGTCGTTTTTCGGCTGAGGTCCTGCCATCCTCTCAGATCTCCTACTGTGGCATATAAACTGACAGGCTCCTGTCAGATCTCTGTGGCAAGCAGCTGCTTGAGGGGATATTTATTTTTTTTTTATTTATGCGCGACTCATAAGCTACGGGTTGGACGAGCCTGGCTTCGAACATAACAAAGATTGCTATGTACAATTAATTCCAGGCTGCAGCTTCAGATGGTTTAATGTTAACGCGTTTGTGAGATTCCGTAGGAGCTGGTCTCCTCTTATACTGATTGTCGGGAATGCTTCGACTGCAGTTATAATGAAGGGGGGGGGGGGGGGTTCTTGTGCTGGTAGCAAAGGATTCCCTGACTTGTTGCCATCAACTAATAATCAGCAGAGATGGCTTCAAAAACAATACATTTATTATGCATCCAGCAGTTGAGAAATTGACGTTACATAGAGGCAGCCAGTGGGAAATTGCACTTTTACGGATTGGATCGATCAGGATTGAAAATCCAGTCGTCCTTGAGTTCAGTAGAAAAACCGTCCGTCAGCTGAGTTCGCAATTGCGTCCAGCCGCTCCCAAGTTCAATGTCGCTTTCCTCTCTCAAACTTCCTCTTTCCCTTTGACCAAAGCAATACACCTGCCGCCATGTTCCCGAACTCCGACTCTCCAGTAACGAATAGACTAATATAGGGGTTCTCAACGTGGAATAAGAGGTAAAAATGTTTTGGGGTACGCCGTGAGAGCTCAAAAGTCGCTATATATATATATGTTTTATTTTATTCCCATTGCTATACTATAACTATAGTTTTATTTATCTATACAAAGGGTACGCCAGCTACATACACATTTCCAGGGGGTATATAAAACATAAAAGGTTGAGAACCACTGGACTAGTGTACAATGACAAGCAGCTGCCCACTGGCCACCATTGCCTCCCCCCCACAAGTAACAAGAGAAAACCTCTTAGTGCCACACACACAAATAAAACAATATATTTTTGAAATATCACTGTCGCCCTCCCTATTTAGGACTTGAAGGTTGAGCATGAGGCTATGTAGAGACCAGACAGACAGGAGCGGCAAATTTTCAAACAAACTAACGACCATATAGCTACATTAAAGTTGACCGCATAAACTACGACCTATTTTTCAACAGATGGCTTTCGAATGCTTTTAAAATGACACTAAATTTAACTAATCACTAATAACTTATTTTTTAATAAATGAATCCTTATTTTCTCATCATTATGATTTATAGTTGTTCCAGAAAACTACATAACGTCTGCAAGAACTATAATACAATAATTACAATATTTATTTAGATTAAATAATTTCAAAAGAAAAACATTAAAAAAACGCAAAAATCAAACCAAAGAAATAGAAGAATTATTTGGTTACAGAGCTCATGAAAGCAGAAGAAAATACTTGTATATGATATTAAACTTTTGTCACACATAACTACATTCAGAAAAGAAATATTTAACGATCGACAAACTATATTAGTTAAAACTAATTCGAGAACAAAGAGTATAAGAAAGCGATTTAAAAAAGCACTATTGCGTATTGTCTTTCATAAAAAACAATTTTAATTTTCTTTTCAACGTCGAAAATTTGCAGATGTTTAGCATATCTCTAGGTGTCCAATTATAGACAAAAGGGATTTTAGAGTCATGTACAGTCGCTCAAAAAAGTATCCGAACACTATGGTTGATTACAGAATTCAGAAAAAATATCTGGCAACGATTTTTTTAGAAATTAGTGATCGTGCAACTTCGTGTCACGTGACTTCGTGTCACGTGACACGAAGTCACGTGACAACGTGTCAACTTCGTGTCACGTGACTTCGTGTCACGTGACACGAAGTTGCACGATCACTAATTTCTAAAAAAATCGTTGCCAGATATTTTTTCTGAATTCTGTAATCAACCATAGTGTTCGGATACTTTTTTGAGCGATTGTACACATTTTCCATTACTATTTGACCTCCGTAGTCCATGGCTGCTTGAGGATGTTGATGGTGATTTTATATCTGATAATTTAAAAAAAATATCTTCTTTTAATCTAGTTTCTCTCTCATGGTTTATTTTAATCTTAGAAGTATCACCAAAGAACGGTTTCAAAATAATATTAAATTTATATAAATTTGAATAAGACAGGATAGTTAAATATCTCCTGTTTAGTCAATAAACGAGCATTTTCATTGTTACCTATTATAATTTTTGCTATTGCTAATTGCATTTTTTCAATTTTATTTATATTTGCAATATTTATAACTCCGTATGTAGTGATTCCATAGTTTAATATAGTCACAAATTACTTTGCAAAATAATAAACATATTGTTCTGTCGATTGTATATTTTAGAATACGTAATTTCATTATAGCCAACCTTGACCTATCAAAAATATATTGCTTATGATCATTTTTAGATCCATTTATTTTGTCTTGTTTTCATTTAAATATATTTTATTATGGTTAAGCCAACGTAGAGTATTATTAGAATCCTTCTGTATTTCATTGCATATCACTTTAGTCTTTCTATTGTTATTAATTATTACTTCATCTGCATATAAGTAAACTGACTTATTAAAGTTAATGTTACATAAATCATTAACGTATACAATAAATAAGAGTGGGCCTAGTATTGATTCTTGTGGAACCCCGAAATTGTTTATACATTTGGAACTGTATGTGTTTATTTTTGTAATTATTATATGTATTACTTAAATAATTTTTAAACCATCTTAACGTAAAACATCTCATTCTATAATTTTCAAGTTTTTGTAACAAGAGATTGTGATCTAGGGTATCAAGCGCTTTCTGTAAGTCTAAAAACATTTCTATTACTTTATGACCTCTATTTAATGAAGAGTTCAAATTATTTGTAAGTTTTGTTAGTAATTTTATAGTATCTTTGCCTTTTAGAAATCCAAATTGATTATCGTTTAAAATGTTATGTGTTTTAAGAATGAATATATCATTTATATATTTTCCACATGGTGGGTAATATAGCAATCGGTCTATAATTTGAATAACGAATTTTTTTTTTAACCTCCCTTGAATAGTGGCCTTAATACAGTTGTTTTTAGATCAGAAGGTCTTTCCCAGGTTTCTAAACTCTGATTTATGATTTTTGTAATTATATCAGACATAATTTGAATATTACTTTTTATATGTTGGATATGAACATTGTCATAACCCGATGATTTATTAATATTTAGTGTATTAATTATCTTTCCGTATGAATCGGTGGAATAAAAAACGAATGCGCATTTCTGCATGTGTTAAAGTCAATGTACTCGTTGTCAAGCTGATAATTATTTTCCTCAATTTGACTGATTAATTATTATTGAAACTATTTGTTAGTTACTCCAGAGATATATCTTTAGGCATATTTCCAATAATTGTATCGATTGATTTAACTTTTGTATTTTCTCAATTAGTTGTTGAAATTTCTTTGTTTTTTTTATGATCATATCAACATAATTGTTTTATGAAACTATTTTCAGTTTTCTAGTATCATATTTCCCAATTTGAAAATCCCCAATATTTGCTGCAATTAAATAGTGATCTGCAATTTTACTTCGTAATATTAAAGAACGTGACCTGAAAATTTTGCCTAATTTAACATTAATGTGATCAATACATATTTTAGTTAATTGTTCGCTTAGAATTTCCTCTTGTACTACAAATCCCATTTCGATAATAACGTTAAATATTTTTCTGTTCCGTGTCTTTTCTGGTTTAGTATATCTGTGTTAAAGTCACCTATAGGAATTTGGTTGTATAATTTTTTGTGTGTTCTGAAGCCTATTTCGAAAGTTTAAAAAAATATTATTCAAATCAGAGCTGGGAGTCTGCTGGGATAAAGACAAAATGTTATGTATTTTCTTGTTGTTAGTAATTTTAATTATTTGTTGTTTCTGCTGGTATAATTTCATCGTTTAGTCTTTCTATTTCGATTATATCTGTATAAAGTATAACAAAACCTGTTGATTTCTTTTTTAAAGTGTTTGATAAATTGTTTCAAAATGTTGTAAATTAAACTTCTTTCAATAACAGAAATGTTATTTCTGTCAGAATAATCACATTTAGAAACTGAAAGTATTATTAGTAATAATTTTAAAAATCTACAAATATTTCTTTTGACTTCTATTATTAATAAGTGCAATCCTAAACTATTATTTTTTATATAATTGGAGAAAGGGACGGCAGGGTCCACATTCACTCCTGGCGGCAAAAAATAGCTAACGCATGCCTTGCACACAGATAGATAGAATATTTATTACATTTGTTCGTACTGCTGATTAAAATAATTAGTATATCGATTTGACAGAGAGATTTTTGATACCAGACCCTGAGAGCGCGGATTCGTCACTGCCAGCTACCGGGGTTCAAATCTTGGATAGTGGCATCAGTCAGCGATATTCCACCTTACAACTCCAACTGCGTAATAAATAATTTAAATTACTTTTATACAATAACGCAGATTTGTAACTGTATTACATGTCCCACGTATATTGAGGCGAAGATTTTAAGTGTGTGGTCTATGGGAACGTTCACTCACATTTTTCGAGATTTATTATTTTGCTTTCTTCGAGAACAGTGAAATCTCCTTCCATGTTAACGTGGCAAAAGGGAAAGAGGCACGTGGGGACACAGCTACGAGAACAGCAATGCATGAAAACGGAATGAAAGTCACCGTCACCCGTCCATTTGTTTACGAAACCCTGAAGCATCTGGGTCGCCAAAAGGTGGAGAAAATTCATAGCCTTGGATTGTAACGGGGAGGACTTGGATGAGAAAAGCAACATGATTCATGACGGGGAGGACTTGGATGAGAAAAGCAACATTTGGATGAGAAAAGCATATGAGAGATCTCTTAGCACCACGATTCCTTTCGGCAACGATTCTATCCATCTGCCAATTTTCAAACTATGATCCTGAGTCACAACAAAATGATTTAGCTTTTAAATTCACAACAAAATGATTTAGCTCAGAATAACGTAATACATATAAATCGTTTTAAAAGACTGAAACCAGATCGCTCTATACAAGTTTCACGTGATAAAATCTCACTGCAGAGAACCATTTTGGTTGAAGAAGAAAAAGCATCATCATCTACAATAAAAAAAAAACGCGCACACACAACCCCAATTTTTTCCCCTGTCCCGTGTAAAGAGTCTACCCCCCCCCCCCCCCGCCTCCTGCACTCCTTATTGGATGAAGTGCATCGCGGTGACGTCATACCAAAGTCCCCAGGGGAGAGAGAGAGCCACCCTCTCAGGTCCCCTGCAATACTGATGAATGAGGCAGGTGGGGGGAACAAGTAGGTTACCCGACCCCACGGTGACCAAACAAAGAGCGAGGGAGGAACTCGAGGGAAAAAAAAAACAGGAGTGACTAAATCCACTGCTAGCCATGGATAGGTTATTACGGAAGAAGTAAATGGAATAGGAAGCTGATGATATGGAAGCGTCAGTGAGGAACCGATGACCTAGATAAATCCCACTTAGACCATGGCACAGGCGATAAATCATGACAACTTTTTATTCGCGTTCCCATCGTTATGAATGATTAAGAATTATCCGTTTTGTGTCGAGAGTCGGCGCTGAAAAGAGCAAGCAGCAAGAGAGCTGAAAAAAAAATGGCGGAAACGAGTAACAGGAAGTTAGCTGGTAACGGATGTAACGATACTTCAGACTCCCAGTTATAAGGGGAGAAGATAGGGGGAGTTAGTGGAGGGAAATGACCTTTATAGGTAAAGAATAGTAAAGTCATTGAACTACTATATAAAGTGATAATAATCCTGAAACTGTGTGCATTATTAACGATATTTTAATGCTAAGAGGGCTTTGGAAACACACTCGCTTCTTTGTGGAAGAGACAATTTTTCATGAAGGGGTAGGTAGGGATTGCGATAAAGATTATATTATCTCTCCAAGGGGATTAGTCTTACATACCATTTAAATTTTTTCTGCTGTAATGTGGCAAGGATCGTCTTTAACGAAAATAAAATTAATATTTGGGAAACAACTGTAGATAATGCATTTGTACTTTTGCAAAGCAAAATGTATGTAAATATTTGTCATATTCAATCCTTCATTGTGTCTTTAGAAGACTTGTGTCTTTGGAAAGGAGGTGCTTAATCTTTCCTCGTGTAAATTATCGATACCCTCGATATTAACTTTACCAACGTATAATATAAAAATAATCAAATTTTATTCTTCATATATGAATGCTTATATGTGAATATAACATTTAAGGAAATTCACTCATGGGTATTTAAATTAAATTAAAAAAAATAATTATTTTGCCTTTTACTGTTACTGATAGTACAAAATAAGGAATAGACGGGAGCACTTCTTCAGGAGCACGACAAACATTCTGGATAAGGCAAATGTTGTCTCTTTTTTATACCCTAAAAAATATCAGATGGTAAGGGTATAAGAATAGGATGGAGGATGGTCAAATACAGAAATGAGAATCCACTGTAAGGTGATGGGGAAGGTAGAAGAGGAAATGGAAAGAAACTTTTGAGAGGAAGATTGGTCGGGTAGATAGAAGTGGAGACAGATGTTATTTAAAATCAAGCAACCTTAAAGTAAAAGGAAGCTAAGGAGAGTAAAAAAAAAATGAAGTAAATTTGTTGTTGAAATATGCAGGTGCTGAACAGAAAAATGGAACAATTCCATGCTATCTGAATATAAAATCGTATTCAGAGCTCAATAACTTCTCCAATTGTTAATGGAAAATAGGTCTTAAAATAAATCAAAGATCTCAATCAAATCTTTTTAAATCTCGATTTTTAACAATATTTGTTCAGTATTCGAAAGAGTTATGAATGCTGTAATATTTAATAGGCTAGAAATGTTTAACCCCAAAATTTAATTATAACATGAAAACAGATTAAGAGGTCAAAGATCATAGTCGACTTTCGTAGAATACAGGGCGCATAGCACTCGGTATTGATCTCTTAACCAGTTTTAATTCAATTCTGGAGTCAGTTTTTTGTAGCCTGTTAAATATATTCCAGCGTTCATAACTCTTTGAATGCTGAACAAATATTGTTTAAAAATCGAGATTTAGATAGATTTGATTGAGATAACACGGAACTGTTTCCATTTTCCTATTCAGCACCTGCAGATTGCGCATTTCTGGAAAAGACGAATAGGTTTACATACTTTTATTCAGTGTGTTTGATCAATTTAATCTGTCCCTTATAGAGGTTTAAACACAATTTTTACTTAACCGAAACACAAAATTAAGCTAATAATTCTTCCAATTTATTATCCTTATGTTAGTTTTTTTTTCATTTCAGAGTTGTCCAATCTTTTTAAAAGGTAGAGGGAGTTACCAAATGCTTGACGAGGGTGGTGTCGATTGTTTGTGTCAAGTTCTTTAATTTGGAACGGATTTTTTTTTTTGCATAGAATGGGCTAAATGAGCAGGTCATAAGAATCCGAAGTTGCTTAAAACTTGGCAGAGGAAAGGAATCTATTGGACAGCAGATAATGGACAGATGAAAAACATATCGTCGATATCACCCAACACATTCTTAACGTGAACTAAAGAACTCTCGATTCAGTTAGCAGCGGAGATTCGAACCTGGGAACATCTGATTACGATCTGGCTAGTTCAAATTTCCCCTTCTACTCCCAGGGACGTCAATGAAAAACTTGAAAAGATATTTCCTCTGCTTGGAAAACTGCTTTTAACAACTGAATGTAGAATTATTTTGAAAAACCGGAATGTTCTCGAGTTTCACATAACAAGTGACAAATGTTGCAAAACCGGAAAAATGACTCATAAACAAGCCTATTTTAAGCCTTTAGGAATGAATTCACGACATTAAATTCAGATTTGATCTCAATTCATTTAATCAATTTAAGATGTTTGCCAGCATTTGAATCAGTGGCGGATCCATATTTTTTAAAGGAGGAGCGATATATGTGGGGGGAGGGGCGCATTTGGGACGATTGTGTGTAATTGACACATTTGTCTTAGAGGTGAATTTCATTGTTTTTAATTTGCTGTGGTGCTAGGGATGTGTGGATCAGTGCTCCTCTTGAAGTCCACCCCCCCCCCCCACTTGAATCCGCCACTTATTTTCATTCCCAATGAAGACTCAAATGTCCACTTTTGATATCGATCATTCATACGTGAGTGATGATGCCAGATTCGACCTCACATCTCGATCACATTAAAATGTCTCACCGAGGCAGCACCTGCATCTATCACCGCTAATATGTGCAGACAGATGAATCCGTTAACGAAGAGCACAGACTCGCCGTTAGATTCCTCATCTGTCAAGACAGCTTTGCGAAGTTCACTGAAGATGCAACTCACCAACAACAGTTCTCACTTTAAATGATCCATCTCTGCTGCGATTTAGAGTCCCTTAACCTCCGTGGAGCCATCCCAGCCACCGCGATCGGATAATCCCTAATTACTGACTGACCCTTGGCCTCACGGTATCGACCAGACATTGAGAGTCGGATCACGTGCCCAGAAAACGGAGAGAAAGGGGAAAAAATTGTTTCGATGTGTGCAGTCGTGTGCACAGTCACGTGTCGATGACGTCACCTAATATTGGCCGGAAACAAGTGATCATTTTCACTACTAGCCCTTTTCTTGTGTACGTCGGTAAAGATCGGTCGAGTCTGTCCTCAGCACTCACTACATGGGATTAACTACGAGAAACTCTTATATCTCGCGAATTATACAGTTAGACACCGATCACTTAACTTTACCATCATACTTGCCACCAGATACCAGGACTTACTGTTCATAGAGTTGTGTTTGCTTACTAGAGAGCAATCATTACAGCTCATGCCATCACATGGTCCACATATTCATTACTAACTATACACTATCGTACATCTGTTCGCACTTCGTCAAGATACACTGGTACCAACTATTCACACTATTGCGAAAATATACCAGATGCCTACTTTCACTCTATTTTACATGGTCACCAGAAACTGATTCCTATTGCTCGTATTATAGCGCTTGATTAGTAGATGATATCGATGATTACTGTTCACATCATCGCGCTTGATTCTCAGATAACTACTGATTCCCCCACCCTACTTGGTCAACAGATACTATATACTGATCACACCATCGATAACGATGAATTTGTTCACACTATTGTGTTTTGTAACCGTACATAAATGCCTACTGTTCACTTCATCGTATTGGCTACCAAAACGTTGCAATGTGGTAGCTCTTCAAGCTCGATTAATTCTGAAGCTCACCAGCCAATCTTTCGTTTGATATTTTTTATTTTTCAGGAGTTAACTCTCGTTGGAAAAGAATCACCAACAGTGGGAACATTCCTTCCATAGGATGGGATGTTACGCTGTGGTCGTGTCCTACATAGGATGTGTGGTCGTGTTTTCTATAGGATGGGATGTTACACATAAGACAGAAATCACACCCACGTGTTAGAAACACGACACAGTGCAATAATGAATCGTGCAAATCCATGTTTGGGGTACAGATTAAATCAGGAAAATAACGTTTTTCATCGTCTATTGCTAAAAATACAACTACACATATACTTTTCGCATATACAAAAGTATTTTAAATATTTTTGAAGGGGGTAATTTTCTTTTATTTTATCCAGTTTTACTTGATGAGCTGAAGATAGGATAAATATTAAATTGCAAAATTTGAAAAATACATATCTTCCTCTATGGCCTTAAAGAGTAAAAAAATAAACCAAAAATATATCGATGGTGCAATCAGTCACTGAATTCCTATTCACGTCAAAAGAAGATAGGGCGCCAGAAATCTTATTGAAGTGAATTCTTTGAAGTGAATACGAACTCAGTGACTGATTGGACCATTGATATGCTTTAGGTTAATTTTCTACTTTTTAGAGCCATTATAGAAAGATGGGTATTTTTTAGATTTTGCAATCTAACAATTACCCCCCCCCCCCTATAAAAGGAAAAATACGAAAAAGATTGTTCCGCTGTATTTTCCGAATTAGAGTGCCGAAAGAACAAGTTATGCGTCAAATTAAACCTTGTGACGCTGGGAATGACTGCTCCACTAAAAATATTCCACCCCCCTGTTTCTCTCCTCCCATAAAAAGAGGGAAATATGAAAACGATTGTTCCGCTATATTTGGAGAACGCGAGGGCCGAAAGTAATAAGCTATGCGTCAAATGAAAGTGTGTCCCGGCTACTGATCAAAGGGACTTGGGTCGAGCTCCGGGTAAGGCATGGATGTTTGTGTATTTTTCTGCTGAGGTTTCGCCTTCCTCACAGATCTTTTACTATTGCACATTAAACTGACAAGCTGCTGTCAGACCTCTCTGCAAGCAGCTATTTGAGGGGAAATTTTTTTTAAGTCGTTCAGGGAGAAATTCTAGCAAGGTACTTGTATCGTTGAGGACGAAAAGTGATGAGTTCGGATTACAGGATGATTTCGTTGTTGAAAGTTAGAATTGTACCAAAATAATATTTTTTGGGTATCGCGGCTAACGAAAAAATTCGCCGTTTAAGATCTCTGTGATGCGAAGCTCTCCCTCGTGTCAGTCCAACTGAAGTCCTTAAAATTCTCTCTCTACATAGACATGAGAGGGTTTAAATCTGACACTGGGCAAGGTTGAAAACCGAGCCCGAGTATAGGCTGCCTCTTCGTCAGCAAGGGTTTTGATTGGAAATGCTCTCTTTTGTGTCGGGGAGCGTCGTCTTCGCTCCACAGTGCAGCGAAGGATGGCGGCCAGAGTCCGACGGGACGTGACTCCGCAGACAAACGCAGGAACTGCGCGTCTTTCACGGCACGTGCGACGCGTGTCATCCCACTTCGTCTCCAGCATCCGAAAACCGCTAGCTGTCTTCTTCTTCCTTGAACGGAAGGGCCACGTCTGCTCAGTCAACATTCAACCGAAGCCCAATCTCCGTCTCTGCACCTCCTCCCTCCTCTCTTTCTCTCCCCCCCCCCACTTCGCAATCCCCAGATGATTGTAAAACCTGATGCTTCTCCGCCACCTACCTCGGTCGGAAAAGGGATGTGCTGGAATGTTCAGAAATGCTTACAAAGGGCGCATCTTCCAAGCACCAAGAGTTCTAAGTGTAAAAGAGTTGTGCATACGTGCACATTAAAAAGCTGTTTGAGTGTCATTTGTTCATTGGGTCAACTTTTCCAGCTCTCTCCTGCACCTTGGTAACTTTGGGAATTTTTAAGAAAAGGCGTTTAAAACTACTAAGGTCAAATTATGTAACGCAACTGCCCTGGTAGGGCACGAGTTTTTTTTTCAGCCAAAAGATGACCTAAATGCAGTCAGTGGCGAATCCGAGGGGAGAGATTAATGCACGCGCTTATATAGGTCACTCATAAGCATCCCTGCCTTTCCTTCATTGGGGCGGGGGTGGCTCAGTCGGTAGCGCGCCAGGCTCGTAATCTGCAGTTCCCAGGTTCGAGTCCCAGTTGGGTCAGCGTTGAGATTTATCTCCGCAAAATTCCCCGCCCTGCCCACGGTCAGTAGGGGACACCGATGAGCTTGGAAAGGTCGCCGTCCGTCGGCTGGGACGTTAAGCCGTGGTCCCGTGTGTGAGATAGTCATACCCTGTGCACGTTAAAGAACATGCTGGATGGCCTTGACGGGAGGCTACCATCTGTCTCCCAACAGCTATTCCAGTGGGTCCCCTCCCCCTACCTTCTCTGAGCTTTCGGGGTCCATGTGACCTGGCCATTTAGCCCATGGTGTGCAAAAAAGTGCCGCTCAGAGGTAAAACAACCCAACCTTTCCTTCAACTGTCGAAATCTTATTTCTTCACCTATTCCGCCGAAATGCTGAACAGCAGTTTCACAAAATTCTTTACACATAACACACGTTTACAAAAATACTACACAAAATTAGAGCAGAAAAATGTAATATTATTCCAATATTCCACTCTCTATGCTGCTCACCTCGCGATATACTTACTACCTCCGGTACTGTAAGTTTAATAAAGACCATGTGCTAATAAAACGTGCACCATCCTTATCTAATTTCTGGTTGTCCCATACATGTACAATAGTGTCCAAAAATTAAAGTACGACCCCTTGTTATGTGAATGGAAAGCTAATTTTGAAGCCATATAACTTTTAAAATGAGTTGTTAAAATAAGTTGTTTATGGGAACATGTCAAGAAAATACGGCGAAGATCTCAAACAAATTCAATTGAATTTATGGAATAATAATTAAAAATATATCAATCAATTAAAATAGCAACATAAGTCAAAACTTGTGTGATGGAGTCATAATGGTTGCTATCTAATATAATATGTAAATGTAGCATTTTTAGGCACCAAAAGTTATCTACATTAATCTGCTGCAATCCATTTATACAGGGGCGGGGTGGCTCAGTCGGTAGCGCGCCAGGCTCGTAATCTGAAGTTCCCAGGTTCGAGTCCCACCTTGGTCAGCGTCGAGATTTATCTCCGCAAATAACTCCCGTCCTGCCCGCGGTTAGTAGGGGATACCGATGGGCTTGGCCGTCCGTCGAATGGAACGTTAAGTCGTGTCCTTGTGTGTGGGTAGAGCCATACCCTGTGCACGTTAAAGAACACGCTGGATGGCCCTTGGCGGCAGGCTTTTCCATCTGTCTCCCAACAGCTGTTCCAGTGGGTCTCCTCCCCCAACCTTCTATGAGCCTTCGGGGTCTCGGTAGTAAATACAGCACTTTTTAATTCATCTCCTCCCGTCAATATTTTTTATAAATCAATGAATTATTGAATTAAGCATGAAACATTTTAATAAAATATACAATATATAAATTAAAATTTTTATAAAATATTAATATTTCTATAATGTTCTCTAAAAAGTAAAGAATGAAGACCACCGTCGAAATCGCTTAATAGGAATTCATTAAGTGATTTCATCATTGGTAGGTTTTACTTTTATATTTTACTTTTTAGAGAAGATAACATTTCTAAAATATTTTAACATCTATATTGTATTCTTAGTGGCAACTTCGCAGTGAAGTTCGTCACTTAGGTAGGTATAGCTTTGCCTCGGAGGAGAAAAATTGTTGCATTTCCTGTGACACTCGGAAGTTTTCATCTCACATTCGACTTATAAAGATCAACTCCAGTGAAATTTACGCTTTCGTTTTTGGCAAAAAGGAGAGTGGAGTGTTGGGTTGTTTTACCTCTGAGCGGCACTTTTTTTGCACACCATGGGCTAAATGGCCAGGTCACAAGGATCCCTAAGGCTTAGAGAAGGTTGGGGGAGGGGACCCACTGGTCAGCTGTTGGGAGACAGAGTGTAGTCTCCCGTCAAGGCTATCCAGCTTGTTCTTAACGAGCACAGAGTATGACTCTCCCACACGTGGCTACGACTTAACGTCCCATCCGACGGACGGCGGCCTTTCCAAGCCCATCGGTGTCCCCTACTGACCGTGGGCAGAACTGAGAGTTTTGTAGAAATAGAGGGTAAATTATGAATTAGCCTATGACAGCTTCCATATGATAAACTTTCATTTGACACCTAACTTGCTATGCCCGACCTTCCAATTCAGAAGCTATAGTGAAATAATGAGTTTCACATTTCCCTTTATTTAAGGGGGAAAGAAAACACGGAGAGAAAATAACAGGTCAATCCAGACAGAGGAAAACTATAGGAAGACAGATAATAAAAATGAAGGATATACTCTTGAATCAAATGGTATTATTAAACAACAAAATTATGAGATATTAATAACCTGGAAATTTTAAGCACAACGCTGAATATATTTTTTGAGGTAAGCTCGCGGCCCAGCTATTGGAAACTACTAGTCTAAAAAACACAATGACGATAAGATAGTGTTATTACAAAACAAGCGTCACATAAAATGTATAATGAAAGTAACGAATCCTGCTCTTATGAAAAGCAGTTACCAGAGATCAAAACAAAGCTAAGTGCAATTTCGTTATATCGATTAAAACTTTCCTTAAGCACGATCCATTTCTCAATTGTTCAGGGCTAAAAATGGTAAATAAATATTTTAAAGGAACAAAAATATACAGTCTAAACGAAAATTATACTTTTTTTTCCCTAAAATGATTAAAAAAGGTATAATTGGCTATTTATTCACAGGAAAAAATAATTTTTTCCCTGCTACTTCCATGTCTTGTTTTCCCTTTTCCCCCACAAAGCAATAAAATCTTAAAAGTATAAATTTCCATTCAAGCAGCTGCTTGCCCCATAGGTGCGAGAGGAGTCTGTCAGTAAAATACATCAGAAAAGAGATCTATAAGAAAGGCAAGGGTAGCACATGAAAGATAACATCCATGTAACGGAAAAACACTTTTCAGATTTCCCCATTTTTAGGGGGAATAAAGCACGGGGGGAGCATTTTTTCATAGCACATGACACTCCCGCGTCATAAACTTTCATTTGACGCATCAATCGTTAAGTTTCTCTATCGCCTTCGAAAGATATGGTGGAACAACTGTTTTGACAAATCCAAACTGTCAAAGCGACAAACCGACAAATGCCATCATCCGGATCTCGAATCAGTCTCTGATTAGCAGACAAGCTCGCTAACCACTGGGCCACGGGACGGTTGCGCACGTTGGAAATTTCTCTGCCATGTGCCCTTGCTGTATGAGTTGCAGAATAAATTTTCATTCAATGTTATACAATGAAAATAACAAAAAGTCCTGTTTTCATCTTAAAATATTCAAACCTGTTTTCGTAACATAATAAACGTAAATGTTCAATGCATGCAGATCTCTCTCTTTTTATTTATTTTCGGTATTACAGAGGAAAATCCATTAATAAACACTTCGCTGATGTTAAACTGAATCGATGGTTCGTCTAGACATTCCGAATCATTGTCTTATATATACTCAAAAGACGGTAAAACATTTATTTAATTCAATCTCAGCGATTTTCTTTTACTGAATCGCGCAAATTAAGTTGTTGACGCGAACTGCTGACCACTTGCTTGGCAAACACCGGTGATTCGTCTGTCTGTGGTGGCGGCGGTGATTGAGTTACACGTGCGATCAGATCTCTACACAGTGTTGAGCGTTGAAGATCGCATTCGAAGTCAAGTCTAAGTAAACCTTCCCAAGGGATTGCATAACTAACGGAGAAGTTGTCTCCGGCTGAAATTTCAGAGGGGGAGGAGGGGGGGGGGAAGAAAGCACACTGCGGAAGATAATTACTTCACACGTGAGCTCGAGATCTTTTTTATTACTTTTTTTCGCAAGCTTGGCAATTAGTTCAAACTTAGTTCAAATTTAATAAAATCCGACCTATGGATGGTGAACAGAAAACGGAGCGCCAACAGCAAAAAAAAAAAACGAAAATATTATTAATGTATTCATTAAACGTCTCTGCCGTCAGTTCCAGCTAATAGGTGGTCGGCGTTCGTTTACCAAAACTGTACTCGTATATTGTACACGAGATTATGGAGTAATTTTGGTGAGATGAGAAAAACCAACACGACCCAATGATAGATTACAGCTGTTGACTGTGGTTTATTTTCAACACGCTGCAATGAGCTCCAAGTATCGTTTTTCTTCAGCACGTGGCACGTGTACTGAGACCCGGATCATAAATCCCACGTAGATGCTGACTGTAGCTGTCGCTTGATTTTAGTTCTAAGGAGGGTTGAGTAGGTCGATAGCGAGTCAGGCTTGTAATAGGATGTTCCCAGATTCGAGCCCCAAACGTTCCTATACTACTGAGATTTTCTCAGTTAATCTCTATTCCTCCCTTGGTGCGAAAGGACAATTCCTATGGGCTTTGGAAATGCCGTCCGTTGGTTGAGACGTTAAGACGTATCCAATGAATGAAACACGCTGAATGACCTTGGCGAAAGGCCTCATTCTTTTCTTAACAGATGCCCAATGAATCCCTTATTCTAACCTTTTCTGAGATCTACTCACCGGATAATTTAGTCTATTGTGGGCAAAAAAAAAAAGGCCGTTCAGAAGTAAAATAACCCAACACGGTTATTCTGAGGAATAAGTTTTTTTTTTATTCCTCAGGAATAAGAGGATAATTCTGAGGATAATTCAGGATAATTCAGGATAATTCTGAGGAATAAGTTATTCTGAGGAATAAGTTTTTTTTTTATTAATAAGAACAATTGTTATTTGAGGGTTGTTTTACCTCTGAGCGGCACTTTTTTGCACACCATGGGCTAAATGGCCAGGTCACATGGACCCCGAAGGCTCAGAGAATGTTGGGGGAGGGAACCCACTGGAACAGCTGTTGGGAGACAGATGGTAGCCTCCGGTCAAGGCCATCCAGCGTGTTCTTTAACGTGCACAGGGTATGGCTCCCCGCACACGGGCCACGGCTTAACGTTCCATCCGACGGACGACGGTCTTTCCAAGCCCATCGGTGTCCCCTACTGACCGTGGGCAGGGCGGGAAATTTTGCGGAGATAAATCTCAATGCTGACCCAGCTGGGATTCGAACCTAGGAACTGCAGATTGCGATACTGGCGCGCTACCGACTGAGTCACCTCCGCCCCAATGTTATTTGAGGTGCATCCTTTTTATTACCTATCTTCCGATTGCTTTTCGCTTTGACGGTTTGTGGATTTGTCAAAACAGTTGTTCCACCATATCTTTCGAACGCGATGGAGAAACTTAACGATTCATGCGTCAAATGAAAGTTTATGACGCGGGAGTGTCATATGCTATGAAAAAATGACAGTCTTTCTACCACCCTAAAAATGTGCTTTCTTCCACCCTAAAAATGGGGAAATCTAAAAATATTCTTCCGCTATATATCCAGAACGCCAGTGCCGAAAGTAACAAGCTATATGTCAAATGAAAGCTCGTGACGGTGAATGTCATAAACTATGAAAGAGTAAGCCCCCCCCCCTGCTTTCTTCCCCTTTAAAAAAGGGGGTAATGTGAAAACGATTGTTCCCAACGCGAGTGCGGAAAGTAACAAGCTGTGTGTCAAATGAAAGCTTGTGACGAGGGGGTGTCAAAAGCTGTAAAAAATGACCTTTAGATTTATTTTCTACTTTTTAGGGCCATATAGTAAGGTAGGTATTTTTTTAAATTTTTTAAATTTATTTATACTTTTATACAAAACAGTATATTTTTTAAAAAATCATTTAGTATACAAGGGGGTTAATAGGTCATTTGGATTTAAAAGTTAAAAAATTTAATCAATAAAAGTTAATCTAACTCTTAATAACGGTGTTAAATTAAATTTTGCCTTATGATTTCAACATTTTATTAAGAGTTTAATAATTAATATTAATAAGCACTATTTAGTTCCTGATTATTATTTTTCAGGGATTCTATCTCATTAATGATCACCTTTGGCGTTTAAATGATGTTACTGAAGAAGTTCATCATTTAAACGCCAAAGAAGGCTACGAATTATTTCTTATACTTTTTATATAAGAAATATACTATTATATAAGAAATAATCTACGAATTATTTCTTATACTTTTTAGTTCCAAATACACTGCGATTTTTAAATAGTTGATTGCCTTCAAAAATATTAATAAAAATTATCCCTCAAGCACTTGCTTGCCACAGAGGTCTGATGGAAGCCTGTTAATTTAATACGCCATAGAGATATGTGAAGGAAGGAGAGACCTCAGCAGAAATAAAAAAAAACAACCTTACCTGGGGCTCGATAGCAGAGTCCTTTGCTCAGTAGCGAAGCGCGTTAATCACTCGGCCAAGGGAAGCCTAAAGAAGAGGTTAAGACTCCATAACTATCGAAATATTCGTGTAAAACATTTCAGTCTGAAACAATGGCGGATGAACTCTTTTGAAAAAACTCTAAAGAAACAATAAGATGACTGTCATCTTTCTTGTCCAGAGGGAAACAAACCATTCGGGCACAAGAATGACAGAGAAGTGCCCGTTATAAATAAAAAATAAATACCCCCTCAAGCAGCTGCTTGCCACAGAGGTCTGACAGGAGCCTGTCAATTTATACGCCACAGTAGGAGATCTGAGAGGATGGCAGGACCTCAGCAGAAAAACGACACACACATCCATGCCTAATCCGGGGCTCGAACCCAGGTCCCTTAGATCAGTAGCCAAGCGTACTAACCACGAAAGGCAAAGCATTGGATCCACACTATTATCACGCGACGATTTTTATGACATCTGAGAAAGGTCAGGTGACCGAAAATTCATGTTATGTAATTGAAGAGGAAGATTATTTTTTTATTTCAGATATCATTAGACAAGTTTCATGTTTATCCAATATAACTCTGCACTATACCATAAAACAACGAAATAAAGAAATAGAAAACTACGCGTATACATAAGGAACAGTAAAAAGAAAAGTCAATTTTTACATTACAGTATCGAAACCAATGGTCAGTTCCATAATAAATTTATGTTTCAAAACACGTACTGTAAATATTCGAATAGCAGCAGGGCTAAAAATTAAAAATTGCTGAGATCCGCACAATTATTGCGCGGAGGGTTTCAGTTTATTTAATAGCATGTGATTACATAAAAAAGTATACAAAGCTGTTCCATTACTGGGGCAAAAAACTGTTGAATCAAATATATAAAGAAGAAAGTTTGCTCGTGTGTCTGTCTGCTTACGCACTCTTCCCCCAGAAGAGCAAGAGGTACCAGTACCAACCTTTTTGCACCAAACTTCCCTTCACCCAGTGGAAGAATATAGGAATGTCCGAACCCCTGAGATAAACCAAAATTGGGGTGGGCGGATTTGAATTTCTCAAAATCTCCATAGACTAAACATTAATGGTTGAAAGTTATTCAAAGTAACTGTTGCCACCAATAAATTTGGAACAAGGAATACATCAAACTAATTTCTTTCTGATTTCGTGTGATAAACTCATTGTTCAGTTTGTTGGGTTAAGAGCACGAATCTCCGTGGATATTAAAGTCGTTCTAATTAAGCACGAGCGGAACATGAGATACTTTGTTGAAATGAAAGCTTCCAAAACTAAGAATTCGTATCGGATTAATTTTTTTGTCAAATGAAAGCTTGCGACGAGGGAAGTGCCATCTATTGTATATTCTAAAGAATTTCAGACACGAGTAATCTGCTAGTAATATATAAATGCCAACAATTTGTGCAGAAATTAAGATCTGACAAAACTAGACAGAACTTACCACAGATGCTCTAGAAGCCTCGCGGGTGACTTTCATCAAAAAATTATTTAAAACTATTTTCGATGAATCAATTTTAAAACCTTCCTGGAAATCAGGAAAGGTGGGGGGGGGGGGGGTACTTTTTCTATCAGAATACACAAGTAAAAAATAGTTAGAATAAACAGAGAAAAATTGTATAGCAAAGACACAACACAAACGTTTTAGCTAATTATATAAGAAATAATATCCACTTAATAGGACTGAATTCCTCGGGACATTTGAAGGTTAGTTTGGGAAGCGAAATAAATTGATGTTCTGCGAGACAGTTCCGCAGATTCCGGGACATCTCGCATCCCTATCTGAGCTCTGGCCACTATTGACAAATTCTGCTCTATTACCCGGCTACAATTGAAGCAAAGACTACTATTTAGGCCACGGTGTTTGATATGTCATATATGGTATCTGTCATCGAGGTTAACGTACTTGACTGCTAAACCAGCGAGAAAGTCCTTGTGCAGGTATTCACATATTCTATGAGGCTGAGTTCGATAACGCTTTTACGTTATCTAAATCTCTGAGTAAAAATAGTTGTTCCTTTTTTCAAAAAAAAAAATGATTAATTAATAATAGTAAGAGAACTTTTGTGGAAACTCTATAGTAAGCAATTTGTGAGACACGTTTATTGAAATATCTTAAAAATCATCAAAAATCTTCTAGGCAAAAAATCCTTCCAACCGAAACTTAGCAAAGAGCCTTTATAAAAAAAAAACTTAGATTCTTAAAGAGCGGTAGAAAGCTTCTCTATTAAAAAATAAAAATATACATTTTTAATGAGATAATCAATTGGAAAAATCGTTTGGTTATGCACCTAAAAATGTTTGCTCAAAAATTGGGAAGTAATAAGTAAGATTCAGTATTTAGTTTATTTGCTCAATGAGATGCGAATTGGACGGATCTCTTATATGCTAATGCGATTTTTAAAAAAATTATATTTGAAATGCATTAAATTTCAATATATCCTCAAACTTACATATACCTCATTAACTACTTTCAGTACTAAAGAAATCAATTGCCTTTTCATAATATTTTAAAGCGCAGAGGATATTCCAAACGAAATATATTTTCCTCTAAAACAGGGGAAAGCCAACGGCTGTACCAAGCTGAAAACATCGGTTCTTGTCCGATCACCGAAGTTAAGCAGCTTTGGGAGCGGTCTAGTACCCGGGAGGGTGACCACCTGGGAACACCGCGTGAAGCCTTAACTGGCACAGTGGTTAGGCAGCTAGCGACTGTTCCAGCAAGGCAAACTTTGTGTGTTGTATTAGCTCTAACCATGGAGGTAGGAAGATAAGGAGAGGCCCTAACGCGCTTTCCCTGTCCAAGGAAAATGATGCTTAGGCAGCAGGGCGGTAGCCATATTGTTGCATTCAAAACAAACCGTCTGCCGCTGCAATCAAGCCTACTTTTCACGTGTTATACTCAGTTTTACTGTGCGTTATATACGGGAAGATTATTTTTTTACGACTAAGAGAAAGCCCATTTAAGCTATTTGGAATTTATATTGTTTTTTTCAGTGCAATGAATATTTCAATACAGAATTACTGTATAGCACAACTATTTATGTATTTCGTTGAATACGACAATAACAAACAATTACCCGATTTTGAAAGTTTATTTATACTGCACTGAAAACAGTAGAACACATTTTATGGATAAAACACTAAACATTATATGCGATAGCAGCATTTAAACTGCAAAAATATCACATTTGTAAGATTCAGAAAATAGATGTTTTACGTTAAAAAAATTCTCATTCCACAAAAATAAAAAAAATTTGCTTAACAAAACTAAATAAAGCCAATAGTATAAGTAAAAAAAAAGAACTAAAAAAAATATATATTTTTGTACAAAAAAAAACGCCCCAGATGGTGGCTCGAATCCACCAGCTCTATGTTTGTACCCTCAGCTTCACATCTCTCCCCCATCTCATGCTCATTCTCCTCCCTCAACCAGAGTTAAAAATCAATACAAAATACACAATTATTACAATCTCTCAAAAAAAAAATCTCATAAGGAATTAAATACATCCTTCCTCAGCCACAAAGGAAAATTTCAAAATAATATCTGAAAAAACTATATGAAAAAAAAAGCAACTAGAAATTATACTAAGCAAAAATAATAAAAAGTTAAAAAAATATAAAAAAAGGAAAAAAATATATATCCACAGGGTGAAGGGAATATAATATCCATTTAAAAAAAGGCAACGTTCCAGACAATGGCTTGAACCCGACATCTCAGTGCCTGACTCCTCAGTCTCTCATACCTATCTTCATGTACACCTAACCTACCCCTCAACCAAAGTAAAAATAAAATAACTACAAGCAATAAACTCGCTCTATATGAAATCCATACAGAATTAAATAAATTCAGTATTCACCTTAAAAGGGACAATTAGAACCCTATCAGAAGAATTAACGAAAGGGAGAAAAGCATTACACTCTCCTCTCCTCTTTTAACTAAAATTATTTAAACAATTTGAAAAATTTTCATCCTAACTAATGATCGCTGTCACTCACCTATGACAATTTACAACAGATACATTAAATTAATCTAAAAAGAAATTCAAAAATATAAGACTCCAATCCAAGAAAAAAAAGGGGCATTTAAACAAAACCCTTCAATGCTATCCAAATTTAAAAAAAAAAGTAAGATATTTCTCACCTAATGAAAATACTTTATTGTAATTTACTTTTCCCTTCTTACACTGAACTTATTAAATCATGAAGAGAGAGGAATTTAAACACTGAAACATTTAAACAAAATAATATCTAATACTTCCACCTAAAATAAAAAAAAGAAACTCCTTGATATTTTAATCATCTCTATTTAAAAGTATGTAAATTCAATATCCATTAAATAGAATACACACTAATATTCAATTACAGCCAACAAA
The DNA here is from genome assembly GCA_038380435.1 of Ryuthela nishihirai. Classification (NCBI taxonomy): domain Eukaryota; kingdom Metazoa; phylum Arthropoda; class Arachnida; order Araneae; family Heptathelidae; genus Ryuthela; species Ryuthela nishihirai. The sequence goes on from JAWZYU010000007.1 coordinate 6,303,779, forward strand.
ATTTTTTAACTGAGAAAGCCTGCAGAAGGAATTCTCAAATAAGTATAACGTAAAATCAATCAACCAATCAATCAATATAAGAAGTATATCTTACATTTATCACTGAGCACAATCCGAAGAAAATAAAAAAAAAATCTGGTGAAGAATCGAGGTTTGCAACTCGAAATAAAACCGATTTCAGAGCGGCGTAATTTCAACACGAAGTTGCTTGTATCATTATATAATTATTTAAACTTTTATAAAAATGACAAACTTACCGATGAAAGGTAATTCCTGGTATACTTTTGAAGGGCGATTCGTGCAGCCGTAAGCTGAACAGGCTGCCGTAATACAAATGTCGGAAAAAATTAAATTTTTATAGCGCAACACTTCGTTACTCACCTATACTACTGATCAATGTTTTGAATAGAACAACATGGCTGCCGCGCAGTCGCCGAAGCATCATTTTCAAGTGCTTAGGGCTCTTCCTCTTATCTTCCTACCTCCATGGCTCTAACTAAGGCAGTGGTCAGCAGTGACTTCGGTCGTAGTAGGGCATGTCCTTGTATGAGAAGGCCTGTAAAAGCTAGGAGTAGCTTCTAGGATTCTTCTCTGTCCTATATGTCGAAATTCAAAAATAAAAAAAAAATAAAAAGTTGGCAAAAAAATCTGTTGAGGATCCGCCATCCTCACAGATCCCTCTACCTATGGCGTATTAAACTGACAGGCTCCTGTCAGACCTCTGTGGCAAGCAGCTGCTTGAAGAGGTATTTTTTTTTAACAGGGGTTCTTTAAATTTTTGTATTTACATGTGCCGTTTTTCTGCTGTGGTCCTGCCATCCTCTCAGACCTTTACTCTGGCCTAGGTACTTTACTCTGGTAGCTGGTCTGTAAATGGTAGCTAGGCGTAAACTGGAAGGAGAGCTGTGTACCAATCCCTAGTGATGATGCACAGAACCGGCCAGGTCTAGCACCTAATGTCCGACCCCGCCTTCTCGTGGTGCAGGCCGTTAGTAACTTTCAAAAGAGATATTCTCTTTTGGAAGGGAACGGAAGGGGAGGGCTGCCAGTTCAGTATGGCCTGCTGATCTGGTAATCTATGGCCACTTTTTTCTTTTTTCTTTTTTTTCTTTTTTTCAACCCTGCTGAGGAGTGGTCAACTTCACAGGGTCCTGGTGCTGACCATTTATACCTACTAGACTGGACTTGTTTATGGATTTGAGCTTGATTATTGATCCTGGACTTGCTGCACTGGTGGGCCTCTGTTGAGGGAGAGTCTGCCGCTGTGTTTTCTGTTTGCTTCTGGGTTGCCAGCTCTAAGTCAACAGAGGCATGGGATACCTTCCTTATATCAGCTGGTGGATAATCTTAATCAGAGGCCATCGCAGGTACCTGAACCTTACTTAGCTAGTTGGGCATCGTCAAGCCTAAACTGGAGTAATGCGTCTCAGGCAGGCCATGTGGCTCTTGAAAAAGTCCACTTGAAAAGGTGGTGCCTGAAGTTCCTACCAGCATCGGTGACTTCAGCCTTTAGCGGAGGAAGAACGGGTCTTTGCCCCATGCCTGCGATCAGGGGGCTGTCTGATATTGTTGGCCCTACCAATCTCAATAAACCTAATTTCTTTAAAAATCCTACTAAACATTTTCTCTCTGCAGGAACGTGGAACGTGAGGACATTACATAGAGATTATTCTCTTGATGTCCTCATGCAGGAATTCCAGCGCTATAACCTAGATATTCTAGGCTTGCAAGAGACCAGATGGACAGGTAAAGGTGAGATACTTAAAAATAACTTTAAATTTCTCTTTTCAGGGAGGGACGACAATAAGCATCACCAAGGCGTGGGTATGCTTCTCAGCAGACACGCTAGCGATGCTCTTCTAGGATATGAGTGCATTAATGAAAGGTTTCTTACAGCAAAATTTCAGACAAGCGTTAAAGACTTGAATGTTATCTGCTGTTATGCCCCCACTGAGGATGCCGATGAGGATGAGAAGGATAGGTTTTACGGACAACTTCAGGATATTTTGAATTCTGTCAAGAAAGGAGATATTACCCTTGTTCTTGGTGACTTCAATGCCAAAGTTGGTACTGACTCTGATCTTTGGGGAGGGGTGATAGGCCCTTTTGGTATTGGTAGCTGCAATGGCAATGGGCAACGTCTCCTACAGGTAAGTAAACTCAATGGTTTCAGAATAACTAACACATATTACAAACACCGCGACATACATAAATACTCATGGGTTTCACCTGATGGGCTGCATAGGAATATGATTGATTATAAACAGCAAATGGGCTAGTTCTGTTAGAAATACCAGGGCATATAGGGGAGCTGAAATTGGATCTGACCATTACCTTGTTAAAAGTGTCTTGCAACTTAAACCTAAAAAGTGTTGTGCTAGGGTTAAAAAATTTACCTTTAGTACTGAAGCTCTGAAAGACCCAGTTATAGCTAAAGCTTACCATGATAGGTTACTTAGTCATTATGACAGTCATGGTTTGCTTAATACTGAAGTTGAGGAAGAATGGGGTCATTTTAAACAGGCTTTTTTTGGAAACTAACAGTACTCTTTTAGGAAAAAAGGAGCAGAGGAGACAGAATTATTTAAGTGATAAGGCAATTGAGCTTATTTCAGAAAGAAGGAACTACAGGAATGTCCTTAATCAGTACCCTACTAGTCCTAATAGAAAAGATTACAGAGAGCTTAATAAACGTGTAAAGGATCAGTTAGCTGCTGATAAAAATCTTTGGCTTGATAGCTTGGCTGACAAAGCTGAGGAAGCAGTTAGGCAGCACAACAGCAGAGAGCTGTACCAGATAGTTAATGTTTTATGTGGTAGAAAACGGACTGGCATACAGGGATTGAAGGATAAACAAGGTAAGGTTATAGAAGGTGAGGATTCTGTCATTGCTAGGTGGGCTGAGCATTTCAGTGATGTTCTAAACAATGTGGTTAGTTCTACTCCTCTTGTTTGCAATGATGATAGATGCATTGGTGGCTTTAATGTTGGCCCTATAACAAAGGCTGTAGTTATTTTGGCTGTTTCTAAACTTAAACTACTTAAATCCCCAGGGGTAGATGAAATTACTACGGAAATGCTTAGAGCTGGGAATGTTTCGGTTACCACTTGGATGACTGAAATTTTGAATAACTTTTATGATAAAGGCATGGTTCCTAAAGATTTTACCAGAGCTGTTATTATCCCTATCTTCAAAAACGGTGATCGCAGTTCTTGTGATAACTATAGGGGTATCAGCCTTCTCTCTGTTCCAGGTAAAGTTCTTTACATGATTGTGCTTAATAGAATTAAGAATCTGGTTGACAGGCAATTGCGTGATGAGCAATGTGGATTCAGAAGTGGTAGGGGATGTGTGGATCAGATATTTTCACTTAGGCAGATTCTTGAGAAATGTTTAGAGTTTCAGAAACCTTTGGTTGCTAGCTTTGTTGATTTCAAAAAGGCTTTCGACTCTGTTGATCGTCATAATTTGTGGTTGATCGTGAGATCATATGGTATACCAGACAAGTTAGTTAACATAATGAAAACTCTATAATAACACTGACTCATGTGTGAGAGTTGGTAAGGCTTGTAGCAATTGGTTTAGCATTATTTCTGGTGTTCGACAAGGGTGCATTTTTTCTCCTTTTCTCTTTAGTTTGGTTATTGATTATGTTATGCGAAATTCACTTCAAGGGAAAGATTTTGGCCTTAAATGGGCTGGAGATACGAAAATTTCTGATTTAGATTATGCTGATGATTTAGCCCTTTTGGTAAATGATGTTGATGAGATGAACTCTTTCATTCGAGCTGTTGATGAAACTGGTAGTAGAGTAGGTTTGGTTATAAACAGAGAGAAAACTAAAGTGATGAAAATTGGTCAGGCAGGTTGTGATTCAGTTAATCTGAATGGTTGCAGTCTTGAGCAGGTGTCACAGTTTAATTACCTTGGGAGCTATGTAACTGATACTGGTGATGTGCGGCATGAGATTAACAGACGAATAGGTATTGCTGCCGGGACTTTTAAGAATCTATGGAGATTGTGGAGAAATAGGCATATACACCTAAAGACTAAAATTAGACTGTATAATAATTTGGTTCTTTCTAGGGTTAGTTATGGTAGTGAAACTTGGACGCTGTGTAAACAAGATAACAGGAAACTAGATGCTTTTGATTCTAGATGCTTACGCAGTATCTTGGGTATTAGGTGGTTTAACTTTGTAACTAATGATGAGGTTAGGCAAAGGAGTCTGCAACCTCCTTTAAGCAGCATATTGTGCAGAGAGAGACTCCGCTGGTTTGGCCATGTTGCCCGTATGGATAATTATAGATTGGCGAATAGGGTTATGAACAGTGTGCCTAGAGGCCTCAGAAGGAGGGGGAGACCTAGGATGCGGTGGGCAGACAATGTCAAACAGGACCTTGTTAGAATTGGTGTGCAGTGGCCAGATGCAGCAGATGCAGCTCAGGACAGATATGCTTGGAGAATTAAACTGCGTGGTCTGGTTGGACCTCCGTAGCCCATGGCTGCTTGAGGATGATGATGATGATGATGATAAAATGACATGCTCCTGTCAGACCTCTGTGGCAAGCAGCTGCTTGAGGGGGTATTATTTTATTTATATAAATTAGAAATTCTTTTCAGTTTGGATAGGTATTGATGCAATATTACGGTTCGAATTTTACAAATCCCCCAATGACTTTAAAATCGCCCTCTAACGGTGGAAACGACGTTTTTGAACGAATGCTGAAAACGATGTATTTACGCTAGGAATTTGAAATTCCAGTGGTGATTGTGAGGGTGGTCATATGATTTGCATTAAAAACAATGATTTGTCCCCTTTACCCCCAGGGGAGAGAAAAATGCAACTTCTAAATAAAAGATTTTCTCCCGTTGGTAGGTATAATAAAATGGTTCACATTTTTTAAATTCTAGGTTTTAATTTCTATCGTGGTTGCTCTCCCGTATAGAGGGTCACGGTTTAAAGTCCCATCCGATGGACGGCAGCCTTTTCCAAGCCCATCGATGTCCCCTACTGACCGAAGGCAGGGCGGGATTTAGTCGAGATAAATCTCAACGCTGACCCAGGTGGGACTCGAACCTGGAAAACTGCAGATTACGAGCCTGGTGCGCTTACCGACTGACACCCCCCGTCTCTCTTTGAAAACGATCATCTCATATTCGCCGGAAGCGCTAGCTGTTCTTCCATTTTTCATAATTCTCTTCCACACTGCACACCATGTTGTACTTAGGACGGTGTTGTACGAAGGACGGTATTTTCTCTATAGAAATTACATATTAATCTCTATAGAACTTTTTTAATAATGCAAGGGATTAAAAAGGTTTAGAAGGTATCTCGTTTGAATAGCAGAATATAAATGAATACATCGTAACCTTTTACCATATAATTTGCATTTGAATCATTAAATTTCTTAAGTACACCTCCTCTCACTTTTGCACGGTCCTCGCTTTATACGCTTCCTTTTTTAACTTGCTTTATGTTTCAGAAAACTATCTCGCTTTGCAAGATCATTAATTTAACTTGACCACGGTTTTCGTGCAGTTCCCAGAGTACAAAAAGAATACAAATTCTGCTTAACTGAAAATGGGCATGTCTTATAAATCTGTGAGCAACAGAGCCCGCAACAGAAATCAATATTTCTGTTTCCATAATCAGAATCACTAACAAAGAACCTTCAACGTTAATGACACATTTTAATTTATTTTTCATTAATGCAGTTTAGCACGTATATACAAATGTGTACTATGTAACTTATGACTGTTGTGAATAGTCCTCCTATTTATTCCTCTCTTTGATTTATCCTATTTATAGGATTTATCCTATTATATTATATATACTATTATTTTCATAGGATTCATCCTATTTTATCCTATTTATTCCTATCTTTGATTGCGATTAAAAATAAGTGTCGGCTTTAAGCGTTTCTTTAACGATTCACCTGCTTCGTTACTGATTACATATTAATCTCTATAGAACTTTTTTTTTTCATGAAATGTATAAGTAAAAATAATGGGTTGGAAACGCAACCGTCTACTTCAACGTTCATGGGAAATGTTTATGATTTTTTTTTTACCCTTGGGGAATGCTTCCGTCCAGTGTGCACTCTCTCCTTTATCTAGCTCCGGGCATTTTGGTTCCTTTGTGATCTTCGCATTCAGCCCACTGTGTGCAAACGATGCGCTCAGAAGAAAATCAGCCCAACACTCTCTCCGATATAAATCAAGAAATTTTTCCGTCCGTCCTGAGGCTTTGAAATGCAAAAAGAAATTAGAAATTCCTAGAAGCATTTTAAATTGTTAAATATTGTTCAATGATAAATGTTTTATGAAGAAGAAACATTAATAAAACCCTCTTTGTTACTTTTTATTAACTATCGATTGTTTTCCGTAATAAATATAAAATTCAAGTGTTTCCTCATTACTCTTCGCAGAGGGACTCACAACATGGCACGACGGCTTTCATAGCCAGTAATGAAATTAACTTTAAGCCAGAACCTTCAAACAAAAATCAAACCGCTTTTTTTAAATGGCCATTTTACCATGATAAAATCCACACATTTATTAAATATACTTTTATTATTAATATATTATCAAAAGTATAAAAATTATACTTTTGATTATTAATCACTATCGAAAGAGGAAAGAAAATCCAATATTCTGATCGCTACGAGGAACAGAACTTTACTTTTGGGAAGATGGTCACTTAGCTCGTTTTTTTATTAATTAATTTTATTAATTTTATAAATTAATTAATGGGCCTTTACAGTGGAAAACGAAGTTTGCTAATGCTCCCCCCCCCCCCCCCAGGATTATCTTAAAGGAAAGATTTCTCGACGTCTGATTATTAGTTTATAGTAGTTAAGTGGAAACTATGAAAACTGTGTTCCGTTTTTCGCTATGCAAAATCAAATTCCTGCGAAAGTTTATGTACTTCAAAAAGGTGATGGCATTATGCACATAGCATTTGTGAAATAAACATGGCTGCCGAATAGGATTTTTTTGGCCGTTAAAATTAGGGGTAAGGTCAATATATTTGCTTATATAATATAAAATACACTCTATTCCGAAATATATTTAGACACTTATGTCTTGTAAGAGAGGTATCGAAGCTTCCTAACATGCAGAACATAGTTTTATCGAAAAATATCACAGGAGATAAGTTCAAGATCTAATTTGCGATTTTCGAAAATATCTGTTCAGCATTTAAGAGAGGTGGAGGAATAGCACTTTGAACATAAATTTCGCTTTTTCGAATTTTTACGTTATTAAATATTTCAAACTCTGGTGGGAAAAATGATGCATAACATATGTAACTTGGTAATGAAAAACTAGTTTTTAAATTTTTTTTTAATTAAATCTGATATTTCAAAGTTTAGAATGCAATGAATTTAAACAATAATAAAATATCCACCTTTAGTTTTATGGAAATAGTTACCATTTTTCAGTTTCTTTAATATGCCATCAGTTTTGAGCTGTCAGTTGAGAATGTCAGCACGAAGCTCAATTACCGCAGATGAATACAGAATGTAACAGATAATGGTGATGTGCGGCATGAGATTAACAGACGAATAGGGATTGCTGCCGGGACTTTTAAGAATCTATGGAGAGTGTGGAGAAATAGGCGTATACACCTGAAGACTAAAATTAGACTGTATAATAGTTTGTTTCTTTCTAGGGTTAGTTATAGTAGTGAAACTTGGACAGTTTGTAAACAAGATAACAGGAAACTAGATGCTTTTGATACTAGATGCTTACCTAGTATCTTGGGTATTAGGTGGTTTAACTTTGTAACTAATGATGAGGTTAGGCAAAGGAGTTTGTAACCTCCTTTAAGCAGCATATTGTGCAGAGAGAGACTCCGTTGGTTTGGTCATGTTGGCCGTATGGATAATTATAGATTAGCGAATAGGGTTATGAACAGTGTGCCTAGAGGCTTCAGAAAGAGGATGAGACCTAGGATGCGGTGGGCAGACAATGTCAAACAGGACCTTGTTAGATTTGGTGTGCAGTGGCGAGATGCAGCAGATGTAGCTCAGGACAGATATGCTTGGAGAACTAAATTCCACGGTCTGGTTGGACCTCCATAGCCCACGGATGCTTGAGGATGATGATTAAATGCGAGAACTAGCTCGGTCTCTACCGCGTCAGGCTGGTAACGATGTTCCTGGGGTCGAGTCCTTATTTTGTCTGCGTTGAAATTTCCTTTGCTCCATCAGTTTGTCCTTTGTGAAAACGGGACGCCGATGGCTCTGAAAAGGTCGCCGTATGTCGGATACGACGCTAAGTCGTGGCTCTGTGTATAGCAGAGTTACAACCCGTGTACGTTGAAGAACACTTAGGACGACTTTAGCAGGAGGCTTCCATCTGTCTGCAAACAGCTATCCAGTGGACCTTTATGACCTTGACAATTACCTCGTTGTGGGCCAAAAAAGAATGTCGTTCAAAGGTAAAACCTCGAGCCTAATAAAACAATTCAGTGTTTTTAAATTTTATTTCGTATCAGCCCTTTAGATTCGCTTGACATTAAAAAAAAATTTACTTTTATTTATAAATCCTTATCAAGCACAATAATTGCCCTAATTTACTGCTTTACTCCACCTACACATGTAAACAACTTCAGTATGTTTCATAATGTTTTCAGTTGCATAAAGTTAAAGCACCTCTTAAAACCCAAGCTACCTCCTGTGGTTTGAAAATTTCATGTTTCGACATATCGCCCACCCATATCCTAAGGTTATCGGATTGTAGAAGCTTAAGTATATATCCAAGAAAATATTGTTGTTCTTTATTGATATATTCATTTATAGATTTATTATTTCATGTAGATATTTAAACCCCTATTTTTAAACATTTTGACTGCTTTATCTTCCACAGCCAATGGCTTCGGAATTTACTTGATTGTTTATTATTTAATATAAAATATTTATATCACCAGATGGTCAGGTTGATTACTCCTAAAGGTTTGTGTAATCAATTTTGCCAATATTCGTCATTTATATAAGTTTCTTAAAAAGCATTACTGTTGTCAAATATTCTAGTTCCCATAACTCTTTATATATCGAAAGAATATTGTTGGAAATGCAAATTTAGATAGACTTTAATTTCTTAATTTATCTTCAGTAATATTGTATGCGCCGTTCCGTGGCCGAGTGGTTAGCGCGCTTGGCTACTGGTCTACGGGACCTGGGTTCGAGCCCCGGGTAAGGCATGGATGTTCGTGTTGGTTTCTGCTGAGGCCCTGCCATCCTCTCAGATCTTCTACTGTGGCATATAAACTGACAGGCTCCTATCAGACCTCTGTGGCAAGCAGCTTCTTGAGGGGGTATTTATTTATTAATATTTTATCATAAAAATTTGAAAACCTAAAAAAAGCTTCGAAATAAGCTTCCCACTGACATAATATGAAAATTCTCTATTTTTTATTTTGTTGAAGCGGTGTATTGGGAAAAATTAAAACCAAAAACCCATCTGAGTGCCTTTATGCAAAGTTCGAAATTCCACTATCGAAAAATTCCCAAGGAACTATAAAACATTTTTATTCGGCAGGTAAATCAGTTGAATTTTCACAGGTTATGTCTTTCACTTCAGATAAGCATTCCTGGTCTGTTGGTTAAGTGTTTTGCAGTGTATGTAGCATTTCTATGTAGCAAATGAACTCTTTCATTCACCTCGTTTTTCGAAGAAGAAGAGATGTCAGTTTTATATCTATGCAATTTATTTATCTTGAATGAAAGAAAGCAAACAGCATTATTTAGCGTATCGGGACGGAGGTTCACTCCCACGTTGATGGGCCGCCAGCTGAGGCGTCTCATCCAATGATGCAGCTGCACCAGGGCACTGAGCTTAGGTGGACCCAAAAAATACGATCAAAAAAGTTGACCTTTTTTTTTAATTTACAAACGCTGAGGAAAATATATTTTTTACCTGTCAGTTTTCAGAATAGGAGAAATATTTACAAAAGGATAAGGAGTGCTTTTGCATTTTCTTTGGGTTGGGTTGTTTTACCTCTGAGTGGCACTTTTTTGCACACCATGGGCTAAATGGCCAGGTCATATGCACCCCGAAGGCTCAGAGAAGGTTGGGGGAGGGGACCCACTGGAACAGCTTTAGGGAGACAGATGGTAGCCTCCCGTCAAGGCCCTCCAGCGTGTTCTCTAACGTGCACAGGGTATTTCAATCCCGCACACGGGGCCACGGCTTAACGTCCCATCCGACGGACGGCTGCCTTTCCATGCCCATCGGTGTCCCCTACTGACCGTGGGCAGGGCGGGGAATTTTGCGGAGATAAATCTCAACGCTGACCCAGCTGGGACTCGAACCTGGGAACTACAGATTACGAGCCTGGCCCGCTACCGACTGAGCCACCCCCGCCCCGCATTTTCTCTGTACAAAAGAAATAGCAAAGGTCGATTAAGCAGCGCAGGTGGTGTCTAGAAAACAGAATTTAAGAAAATGATACAAATTAATATTTTCTCACAGTTTTCTCCTAGAAATATTACCAAAATTTTAACAATCAATAAATTCTATCTCTAAATTTAAGCAATCTCCAAATGTTGATCTTTCAAAATCCTCCCAATTTCTGTTCATTGTTTTATAAAAGCTTGTGGGATTCGAGGAACAACTGAAATAAATTTAATGAAAGTGCACAAAGGATGGCATCAATGTGGGGGGTAGACTTTTCATGTGCCTAATATCAAATGTATGGAAGGTGAACTATATGAGTACCAGAGGCTTAAGAATGAACAAAATGGCTTCAAACTCGAGGTATTCAAAGTTACTTTCGACAACGCCATTGTAGAACTGAAAAGGCGTTTTAAGAGTTTAAATGAGATCGTTGATATAACTTTAGAAGTAGTAACTGATGGGGGCAGAGCATCCCAACAAGGAATATAAATTTGACATTGGGTGCTCAGCTTCTATGATGTACGACTAGCTTTAAATCAGGAATAGCAAAAATTTCTACCATAACGAAAGTGACTGATTATTAATTATACAAAACAACGCTCATATTTTAGCATTTCCAGGTGTGTATTCTGCTCTCTTGCTCTTAGGCTCGTAATCTGTAGTTCCCAGGTTCGAGTCTCAGCTGGGTCAGCGTTGAGATTTATCTCCGCAAAATTCCCCGCCCTGCCCACGGTCAGTAGGGGACACCGATGGGCTTGGAAAGGCCGCCGTCCGTCGGATGGGACGTTAAGCCGTGGCCCGGTGTGCGGGAGAGCCATACCCTGTGCACGTTAAAGAACACGCTGGATGGCCTTGACGGGAGCTACCATCTGTCTCCCAACAGCTGTTCCAGTGGGTCCCCTCCCCCAACCTTCTCTGAGCCTTCGGGGTCCATGTGACCTGGCTATTTAGCCCATGGTGTGCAAAAGAGTGCCGCTCAGAGGTAAAACAACCCATCCCAACAACCCTTGCTCTTTTTAACGCTACTAGTAACTGTAGCAACATCGGAACCAGCAGCGGATTTAGAGGTCCAGGGCCCTAAGCGGAACATCATTTAGGAGCTTATGATGTGCAGTTGAAATGACCTTTACAATTATGAAAGCAATTCACAGAAATATTTGGGGCCTTTCGGTAGCCGGAGACAAATTAAAAATTAGAAAAAAATTAGAAATTGAAGTTTGTTTCATTAAAATTATTTTTATTTGTAAGTATTTATGTAAATTTTCAAAACGTTTTGCTTAAAAATTTCTATAGGACTACATGCTGCTTTCTGTAAAATGTTGGGAGGCTGAATATAGAGATTCTGTGTAATTGCATATGGATACTGACTTATGTGAGGACCAAAGATTTATAAATGTAGAAAACTGCTTTGGATAGGAGGTACTTAGTATTTCCTTCTGCAGATCGATCGTGGAATTCAAGAGTGACTTTTTCAAAGCGTGAATGCGATTGCTGACGTGTTGTAAATTGTATATTTTTCATGAATGTACTATTCTGAAATAATTAGTTTAAAAAATAATTGGTTGTCTTGAATGGGATCGAGCCCACGCCTCCCAGGTGCCGTAACCGCTGGACCACCAGATGCTAACCATTTCTTCAACTGTATGATATATAAGCATTCCTGCAATTTTTTGTTGTCGCATTGTTGAAGAAATGGTTAGCTTCTGGTGGTCTAGCGGTTAGAACACCTGGCATGCTCCTAGCAACCTGGTTGTCCTGAGTGGTCATTGGTTGTCCTGAGTGGCCATTGTTGAAGAAATGGTTAGCTTCTGGTGGTCTAGCGGTTCGAACACCTGGCATGCTCCTAGCAACCTGGTTGTCCTGAGTGGGTTCGAATCTCACTCAGGACAACCATTTTTTTTTCAATTAATTATTTCATTTGCTTCTTGTCTGCAGGACTTTTTCCTGTGATACTTTATTACTGATACACTATTCTGATTTGCGCAAAATGATCTGGAATATTTTTTATCAGAAACTAGCAGATGTTCATTCACAGTAATATTCATTTAATTAGTAAACATTTCTAATGAAATATACTTTTCGTTATGTGCCAAAATGTTATTCTCTATTATCATTATATATCTTTGAGAGTATTAAAATTATATCTGTACTTATTTACCGTACGAGAGCGAATACAATTTGAACACAGACTTGAGTTATCAATCGTTAATTAGACTAAATATAATGGTTAATTAGGATAAAAAGGGCTAAATTCTAGGAAAAACGTCCAATTATTCGTCTACAGATTCAAATGAGAATCTTTGGAAATCTATCAAAGATTAAATCGGCAATGTACGTTTTCCTAATTAGCTTCTAAAAAGTGACCCTGGGGGCCCCCAAAGAGAAACAGTGCACCAGGGCCCAAGCTGATTATGATACGCCTCTGTGCGCCAGGCTGATAATCTGCTCTTCCCAGTTCATGCCCTACATTTGCCTGCATTGAGTTTTTTTTTCTGCTAGTCCATCTCTGCCCTCGCTGAGAAAGTAAAGGCCTGTTCTTCGGATGCAATGCTAACCCGTGGCGCTGTGCTCAGGAGAGCTATATCCTATACACGCTAAAGAACAGACTTGAAAGCTTCCATCTGTTTCGCTGTAGCTGTCCAGTGGATCCCCTTCCCAGCTCTGAGCCTCTCAGGATCTGGCGACCTGGCCATTTAGGTCATTATGTGCGAAATGGAGTCGCAGAGAGGGTAAACAACCTGACAACTTATTCAGAACATCCGTGAAATGCTCAGTCCACCTTACCTTGATATAATCCGTACACTGTACTATTCTGAAAAAATTGGTCGTCTTGAATGGGTTTTTTTTTTGTTTTTAAAAAATTCTAATAAACTATAGAGGCTATATTTACAATATAATACTTAAATAGACTATCTATATAATATATATTCTATTAAAAATGCGCAAAAGATTTTATTACAACTTTCTATTCTTCTCTCTAGTTGTTTTCTCTCGTTTGTCAGTCAGGCTCTCGAGCCAAAGATTCTTATCAGCTTTTAATTTCCCCTTCGTAATTAACCTTTCCGTTATACCCCTTTGAAGACCAGTAGATTGTTGATCGAGTCTAACACGCTCTTCTCTTAGAAATAAGCTGCATTACCAATCTCAAACATTTCTGTCTGCTCCTTTTGACTAGAAAACGTTTTGTTAGTTTCAAAACTGACTGCTTAAAATGGTCCCATTCTTCCTCAACCACCATTAAAAGCAATAGCATTTGACTAAGCAACCTGCCATGATAAGCTTTCTATTTCCATGACTTTCTAAGCCACATAATTAAAAAGTAATTGTTTAATGCATTTTTTGGGGCTTATGTCTAAGAGACTGTTAACAAGATATTGATCAGAACATTTAAATTTCTTCTATATAAAGTAACAGGGCGGACGGAGTAATCAGGCAATCGGGCCCTGACCGACAACAGATCTAGCTTTATTTGTTATTAATTAATATATATAATTAATCCTATTCCTATGTAAATTCATAGCTTAATAAATCAGGTAGTTTATCGTTTAGGTATTCGGAAATGTATCATGTATTGTTATAGTGCAATATCCTCCAGCATATACTGGGACATTTCTGTCATGTGAATGGAAAATCGCATCCAAATCTAATTCTTTGAAAATTAACTTTTTATGCGAAAAAAATGGACAGGTGCTGATAAAAATCGCAGTTCTTTAATTAATTTGACTTTCTACATTTAGTTTGGAAAATGACAAAATTATTTTTCTTCGGAAATGAGCATTCTGTATTCATCTGCGGTAATCATATCCAAGATAATTAAACTGTGACACCTGCTCCAGACTGCAACCATTCAGATTAACTGAATCACAGCCTGCCTGACCAATTTTCATCACTTTAGTTTTCTCTCTGTTTATAACCAAACCTACTCTACTACCAGTCTCATCAACAGCTCGAATGAAAGAGTTCATCTCATCAACACCATTTGCAAAAGAGCTAAATCATCAGCATAATCTAAATTAGAAATTTTCATATCTCCAGTCCATTTAAGGCCAAAATCTTTCCCTTGAAGTGAATTTCGCATAACATAATCAATAACCAAGCTAAAGAGAAAAGGGAAAGAGAAAGGAAAATGCACCCTTGTCAAACACCAGAATAATGATTCACCACTCGCATTTAACAGCAAGAATAAATACTCCTACTTACTGTGTAATAAGTATTTGCAGTAACGAAAGGTCTATCAAACCAAAGAAAAAGCCAAAGCTTTTTTTCTTTTTCAGAAAAAAAAGGTGATTCACGGGAATTTTCTTGCACCGGTCATTTTCGAGGATTTTTATGAACCAATGGGAATTTCCAGACCATGGAATGCTGGACTGAAGGATGCGCAAATGTTTGGGAGGGTGGTTACATTATAATATTATTTAATTATACATTATAGATATATCGTCCAGACAGCAGTTTTGTCGAGCACAATCTGCAGACTGGTCTGCAAGGCAACAAAACGCCTACAAGGGCGTCAATGAATTAAGGAATTCTTTTTTTACATACATATCGATCAAACGAAACTGCTGGACACCGATTGGTGCGCGATGCACTAGCGTAAGTTTTATCTCTGAGATGTAGTTTTGTACACAATGGGCTAAATGGTCTCCATGGATAACAATCAGCAGATATATAGACGCCTTTCGTCAAGGCCATCCAACGCGTACTTTAATATGCACAGCGTATGACTGTCCTGCATTCGGCGTCATGGCAAACGTCCCATCCGACGGACGGCAGATTTTCGGAACCTATCGGTGTCCTCTTTCTCACATGGAGCAGATCGAGTATTAAGGCAGAAAAATGTACCTCAGAACTATAAACCTCAGACTAGAACCTCAGAAGATTAGGTCGCTACCGACTGAAAATTCTCTCTAGCGTAAGGAAATAATGACTTAGGAATTTGCGTCTCGACGTATATAAAAAGCGTTTCAGGTTCGCGTGCCCTATAGCTTGAAACGTACCTAATAAATTACATATTTTACCCTTGATCAAGTATACTAATAAAATAAACGCGGCCATAATTGTCTTATTTCTGTCTGAAATCAATAAAACAGTAAATCATTTGTATTTCCGGTCTCTCAATAGATCAGCAACGTGATATGTAAATGAGATGCCAACCTCCGACTTTCCTCTTCCTCTCAAGTGACTGAAGTAGGATATCATGCAACTCCATTGCCACCGCCATTAAGCCAACCGACCAAGGAATAGCCAATGACGCCCAAAATAATTAGCTCGGCTGCTATAAGTAGCAACACACACTAGGAGCGCGCGAAACAGAAATAGCCGTGGCAGAAATTCTTGGAGTCGCACATCGTAGACCTGAATGTGTTTACATACAAATTTCCGAAGCAAAATTCTTATTGGAAGGAGTTCAATGAACAAAACCCCCTGAGGTTGGCGTTGGTAGACAAGATTTTTAGTGTTGGGAGTGGAGGGGGGGTGGAGAAGAGGCAAATGAAGAAACCAAACGAAGACGTTGGAGTCTCGTATGGAATCCTATTTCAGTCGAGGAAACTTTAGTTACATCCAAGAGATATTCCAAAGTCTGTATCAGCCACTTTGATCTATTTTTAAAATGCAACTGCCTCTGGTGATAGTGAAAATGATCAAAGAAGTCAACCCAAATTGTTAACAAGATCTAATCAAATCTAATTTTTTAGCATTTTTTTCAGACATATAACGATGCGAAACTCATTCAGGGGAATCTCCCTGTTGCGAAGGGCCGTGGGTGGCTCAGTCGGTAGCGCGTCAGGCTCGTAATCTGCAGTTCCCAGGTTCGAGTTCCAGCTGGGTCAGCGTTGAGATTTATCTCCGCAAAACTCTCCGCCCTGCCCACGGTCAGTAGGGGACACCGATGGGCTTGGAAAGACCACCGTCCGTCGGATGGGACCCTAAGCCGTGGCCCCATGTGCGGGAGAGCCATACCCTGTGCACGTTAAAGAACACGCTGGATGGCCTTGTCGGGAGGCTACCATCTGTCTCCCAACAGCTGTTCCAGTGGGTCCCTTCCCCCAACCTTCTGTGAGCCTTCGGGGTCCTTGTGACCTGGCCATTTAGCCCATGGTGTGCAAAAAAAGTGCCGCTCAGAGGTAGAACAAACCAACCCTGTTGTAAGTCAGTAAAAGAAGGAGCAACCACAGTGGTTATGTATATTTATTTCATTTTTAACAATTGCTATTTTATTTTTTTTAATCATTTCAGATTAATCTTATTCGCATTTTCTAACAACCGCTTTGACGATCAATAACATTTTTAACTGGTTCGATCGAACCGGTGAGAATCAGCTGCTGGACATCACCGAAAATAACCCACTACACTTTTCGTTTTTACAATAATCTGATGAGACATGTAAGATACCACATGTGTATTTTGCAATTTATATAGCTTTAGGTGGATAAAACCAATATTAATTCCAGTTCATTACTTTGCAACTGTACTTATTATAAAACTGTACTTATAATAAAGTTACTTTGCAACTAACTTTATTATATAATAATAACAGTACTCTGTTATTATTATATATCAAGCTCTAACGCGGCAGCTTTGCATGGACCAGATGCTAAAAGGGCCAAGGTCTCTTTTACAAAGTGGTCCAGACACTGAAAAAGAATAAGGATGTTAGACGCGGCAGCTTTGCAAACGACCAGCAGTTGTGTTGGGAAAGAGCTCAAATGACCGCCACCAGAATGGTTAAGAGTTAACTCATTGTGAAATTGATCGTAAAAAAATATCGCTTATAAGTAACGATTTTTATTTTAGAACATATTATCCTTACTTTGATGGACTTTACGAGTCAAGAGAAAAAATTCTCAAATCTGACGAAATCGGCTGGACATAGAAACCTGACAACGGAAAACAAATATAGAGTGCACCACTCATACCCCCAGAGAATCGTCCTATATTTATGTAAAGATATCAGATCGCTGCTTAGGGGAAAAAGCGTTTTAGAGAAACTATTTTTTAATAACGACAAAAGCAACAAAACGCATCGTCGCTTTCGTAGTTCACGCGCATGAGAAACTGGAGCACTGAGATTTTTTAATGACTGCTTTTAAACGTTTTTTCAATCCATCGAGTATTTGGAAGGCATCATTTTGCAATACAGGGCAGATATACTTGCGCGGTCTAAGTACACAGCTATATTTTGCACTTTTAACAAATCATTATCCTCATACAGCTCTGAGCCGAAATGGCGTATCAAGTGACCTGCCTTTCAAGCTTATTACGATCGATTTCGAAAGATATTGCGAGAACCTGTGAGCTGCAATGCTCTTATTCATCTGAAACAGAAATATGCTTTTACTCCTCTTACAGTGTTTTTACTCTGAAGCAGAAACCGAAAACAAAGACGTCTTTAATGATCTTCCCATTACTTTCACTTCTTGGGTTATTTTACCTCTGAAAGGCATTTCTTGCACACGATGGGCTAAATGGCCAGGTCAAAAGGAACGGGATTCAGTTTTTAGGAGAAAGGTTTCTTATTAAGGAAATCCAGTGTGATCTTTAAAGCATAAAAGATATAGAGCCTACCTGAATACGGGACCATGGATTAAGGTCACATCTGATGGACGTTTCCAGGCTCGTCGAAGGCAGAGAGGGGATTAGCGTAAAAATTTTCAACGCGGGCGGAATCGGACTAGAACCTGGTGCGCTACCGAATGAGCTACTGTAGCAGCCATTATTCTGGCCAGAGCGTGGAAGTGAGAGCATAAGGGGGAACAACACTACGAAAACGTTGTCATAGTGTTCTCAGCTGTGATGAAGATCAATGAGCCATCAAGAGATGGGTTTCGGTAGAGTGACTTTCTTTGCTACACATCTGTTAAAATAAGAACTGTTTCAACTTCTAGTTGGTTGGTTTGGTTGTTTTACCTCTGAGCGGCACTTTTTTACACACCATGGGCTAAATGGCCAGGTCACATGGACCCCGAAGGCTCAGAGAAGGTTGGGGGAGGGGACCCACTGGAACAGCTGTTGGGAGACAGATGGTAGCCTCCCGTCAAGGCCATCCAGCGTGTTCTTTAACGTGCACAGGGTATGGCTCTCCCGCACACGGGGCCACGGCTTAACGTCCCATCCGACGGACGGCGGCCTTTCCAAGCCCATCGGTGTCCCCTACTGACCGTGGGCAGGGCGGGGAATTTTGCGCAGATAAATCTCAACGCTGATCCAGCTGGGACTCGAACCTGGGAACTACAGATTACGAGCCTGACGCGCTACCGACTGAGCCACCCACGCCCCATTCAACTTCTAGAGTTGTATTGCAATTTAGATATCTATCCAAATGCGTGTTCCACATTACAAATAATTAAACGAAATCTGTTTTGCAATAATCACACATTTGAAGCCCTAGTCCAACATCTAAGTTATAAAAATATTAATTCATAATATTTAAATATGGCATATTAATTTTAGCATAATTTCTAGATCATTAAAAACAAGAGCGATTCTTTCATTTTGTCATCTGTCCGTTTCTAAACATTCAACGATTTTGTACTCAGAGATAAATTTTAAAAATATATACATATTTGAGTTGCATAGGTGCAAACGAAATATTGCTATCTGCAATTTCCAAATCATCCATTAGTTCAAATCTCCTCCTTATTCGCCAGATGCTGAGATTTGTTATTCTAGTTTTTATAAAAGTATCTTTTTTATCTTTTTCATCTGGTTCTTTTTTTTTTCAAAAGTTCCTTTTGATTTAGATAGGTACTAATAATAAAATGCTACGATTCGGATATTGCGAGTCTTCGGTTTGAATTTCTACCGTTAGAGGGCCTAGTTGAAAAACGAAGACGTTTTAAACTGCCGTAATATTGTAAGCGATCCATTCACGCTAGAATTTTTGAATTTGAGTGGTAGAATGGTGGTGAAGTGGATTACAGTGATAGCAGCGATTTGCTCCCTCACTCTCGGGAGGGGAAAACGCAGCAATCTTGTTTTTAAAAAGATAAATTCCTTTTCGACTGGAATGGATAATGAAAATTATTGCTTTTCGCATTTTCCGAATCTTCCATTAATTTGAATTTACATTCATAGAAGGTATAAATGCCAGAAAATAAACTTTATTCTCTTTGAAAATCAGTTTTTCTTTATTCGCCAGAGACGAATAGTCTTTCAGTATTAAATTATCACAGGAAAAAGTCCTGTAGACGAAAAACACTTGAAATAATTAGTTGGAATAAAAAATTGGTTGTCCTTACTGGGATTCAAACCCAGGTCTCCCAGAATCATGCTAAGTGTCATAACCGCTAGACCATCAAAAGCTAACCATTTTCCATGCCACTTTGTTGGAAAAATGGTTAGCTCTTGATGGTCCAGCGGTACGCGCTGCATGCTTCTGGGTTCGATTTTCAGCTAGGACAGATAAATTTCATTTCAACGATTAATCTTTCCTGTTTTGCATTCATGCTACGCAAATGACAGAGGAATCAAAGAAGCTACCGCGTCTCGACTCAATAAGTCAACGGTTATTGTTCAACTTGAAATACAAGGATAAGTCAGAAAGTTAAGTTCCGTATTTAATTTCTGTGGAAGGCAGGAAATTACATCGAAGATAATTTACAGGAAATGTCCCCACATAAGTATATTATTTTTTCGTGTAATCACCGCACTTGTTAAAACATTTATCGCAACATCAATCAGCTTATCGAAGTCTTTCCAATAGTACGACGCATCCTGCTTTTTAAGGAAATTTGTGACTTCAATTTTTTGCGACATAGAGGACAGAGAAGAATCTTAGAAGCTACTCCTAGGTTTTTTACAGGTCTTCTCATACAAGGACATGCTCTACTAAGACCGAAGTCACTGATGACCACTGCCTCAATTAGAACTAACACACACACAAATGTTTCCTTGCTGGAACAGTCTCTAGCTTCCTAACCATTTGCAACTTATACAAGCTCATCATTCCTAACCACTATGCAAGCTCTGAAAGCATCATCTGATGGAAAGCGTCGTCCTAGGAAAAGCTTCTTCAGTTTCCCAAACAAGTGAAAATGCGGCGTCGTCAGGTCCTGACTCTGTGGCAGAAGGTGAACAGTAGCAAAGATCCTCATTCACTGCAGTCACACAACCATTTTCTAACTGAAGGCATCATTTCCTCGGATGCTGAATCGATGGAATATCCTGGCCAAAACACAGCCACTAGCTGTCCATGGATTTTCCCCCGTTGGGCTTCTCTGCTTACAGAATCAGAATTCCTGTTCCTCATCTCCACCTTGGTATACATATGTAATAACAACATCACAATGTTAACTCCGAATCTGCGGCTAAGAGCACCGGTGTATAACAGTGATGACTTTTACCATTTAATGATATTATTGGTACTAACGTGAGGTGGTGGCCGCATGCACTGCCCAAGATGTTTCTTAGTTTGGCGGTGAACAAATCTACAAACAATCTATATATCCGCAACATATTTTGTGATTTACAATGCAAAGGCAGCATACATTCACTGAATGGCAACTTTATTAGGTTCGCCTTTCCTTTCCGTGAAATAAACAGACTGCTCCTTCAGTGACAGCATCGTGTGTTCATACCATGCTATGTAACACAGATAGGTTGGCACCTAGGGATTCTATGTGTGTGCAGCTCAGCGTGAAAATGGGCACAACCAAAGGATTACAGCAACTTTGAACGTGGCATGGTAGTCAGCGTTAGACGCGACGGTAGGAGGATCTCAGAAGCAGCAACCCTTCTGGGGTTTTCATGCATGGCAATGTCTCGAGTGTATCGGGAATGGTTCAACACCCAAAAAATATCCAGCCAACGGCAGTCTTGTGGTCGGAAACAGTTCGTTGATGAAAGAGGCCGAAGGAGGCTTACATGATTTGTGCAGAGTCACAGACTGGCTGCAGTCAGTCAATTAAAGCCGAGTACAGAAGTGGTAGCGAAATAGGCATATCAGAATGCCATGGATGGGTTATCTATATAATCTAATCTGGTTCCACTCCCGTCAGCGAAATAGGCATATCAGAATGCCATGGATGGGTTATCTATATAATCTAATCTGGTTCCACTCCCGTCAGCGAAATAGGCATATCAGAATGCCATGGATGGGTTATCTATATAATCTAATCTGGTTCCACTCCCGTCAGCGAAATAGGCATATCAGAATGCCATGGATGGGTTATCTATATAATCTAATCTGGTTCCACTCCCGTCAGCGAAATAGGCATATCAGAATGCCATGGATGGGTTATCTATATAATCTAATCTGGTTCCACTCCCGTCAGCGAAATAGGCATATCAGAATGCCATGGATGGGTTATCTATATAATCTAATCTGGTTCCACTCCCGTCAGCGAAATAGGCATATCAGAATGCCATGGATGGGTTATCTATATAATCTAATCTGGTTCCACTCCCGTCAGCGAAATAGGCATATCAGAATGCCATGGATGGGTTATCTATATAATCTAATCTGGTTCCACTCCCGTCAGCGAAATAGGCATATCAGAATGCCATGGATGGGTTATCTATATAATCTAATCTGGTTCCACTCCCGTCAGCGAAATAGGCATATCAGAATGCCATGGATGGGTTATCTATATAATCTAATCTGGTTCCACTCCCGTCAGCGAAATAGGCATATCAGAATGCCATGGATGGGTTATCTATATAATCTAATCTGGTTCCACTCCCGTCAGCGAAATAGGCATATCAGAATGCCATGGATGGGTTATCTATATAATCTAATCTGGTTCCACTCCCGTCAGCGAAATAGGCATATCAGAATGCCATGGATGGGTTATCTATATAATCTAATCTAGTTCCACTCCCGTCAGCGAAATAGGCATATCAGAATGCCATGGATGGGTTATCTATATAATCTAATCTGGTTCCACTCCCGTCAGCGAAATAGGCATATCAGAATGCCATGGATGGGTTATCTATATAATCTAATCTGGTTCCACTCCCGTCAGCGAAATAGGCATATCAGAATGCCATGGATGGGTTATCTATATAATCTAATCTGGTTCCACTCCCGTCAGCGAAACACAAGAAACTGTGATCACAATGGGCAACAGAACAACACAGACACTGAGCAATGGAGGATCGGAAAATTATTGCCTAGTCTGAAGACTTCCCAGTTTCTGTTGTTTCGCACGATGGGAGGACCGGGATATGGAAAAAAAATCACACGAGTCCTTGGATCTATCGTGCCAGGAATCAACATTATAGGCTGGTGGTATAATGGTGTGGGGATTTTTTCATGGATTTATATACGATACGGATTGATATACACATTATAAAATAACACACATTATAAAGAGGATAATACACATTATAAAGCAGCAGTAGTATAGCGTCAAGGAAACATGATAAATCACTTAAGAGACTGAAACACTTAAATTCAACACAAGAAGTGATAAAACACTTAAGAGGCTGAAACGTTCTTCACACATAGTGCTTCTTAGATATTTTTTCATGAATTTTAGTTTTGAGAATGATTGTTCAGCAGGAGCAACTGTTACGGGTATGGTTAGGCAAAGTATCACAACTTGAAGGCACACGTCTAGGAGAGTGGCCAAAAGTTCAACGTTTTCAATAATCAACAGATTTGAGAGTTCTTTTACTGAGGTCAATTTTACAATATTACTTTTAACACCATAAATATTTCTAACCGATTTCTAAAAAAATCTACAAATAACCTAAAATATTTTTTTAACTGCACAATAAGTAACTGATTCAAAAATGTTAATTCATTTAAATTAAATATTCAAATAAAAAATATAAACAAGAAATGTACAAAGATACACATTTTATATCCTTGGGTGTTAAAGCACTGGAAGGTTCTTTCGGGGCCCTCCCCCGATTTGGGCCTCCAGGGCGATAGTTAAGCCATTGACCCTAAATCTGGTTCAACATGTAAGGTTAAATGACTTAAGTTGCGAGTGAAATGAAGCGTTGAATGTAATGTTAAAGACTTCACTTCTAGCACCAAGCGTCGATACTTGACTTTCCAGTACAGTTTCGCTTGATCAATGCAAATTTTGCAAATATGAAACCTTTTAAACGTTTGATAAGATTATCAAGAAATGTTATATGATGTAAACGAAACGCTTTTCCATTACAATTTCGTCTCGCATACACTTGCTTATAACATTTGCACTGGCCACACTTTCATGTTAGATAAATCGAAATCCATATTGAAAAGAAACTTCTTTACGAAATATTGTCACTGAAGATAGATGAATATAACATTCAGATCTTGTTTACCAATAATATTCGTTTAATATTTAAAGAACTAGTGAAACTGAAACATTTAACAGCAGGAGGTGCTATTGAGGTCGTACTTTACATTTTTCTTCACGTTTGCCAAAAACTGAAATCATTACATCAACTTTTAAAATTACAGTTTAGTAGACGTACTTGTTATATACATATGAAAAAATGGAAAATTTGGCGTTATGATAAAGTTATCGATATCATTATGTTGATTCACATCCCTGTCGACATATTTATCTGATAAAACATTTTTCTTTTAATGGAAATTATTTTAATGTTTTTCTATTAACATTTTTCTGATAAAATACCGAAGATTTGTATGACACAAATTTCTTAATGACTAATTGTTAGAAAAAGTTTTTAGGAGTCGGGAAAACCAGAACTAAGCATTTGGGGAGATAAAATTTCATCGTGGATGTGTATCCTGGTAGGTAGGGAGTCCTGAAATGTAAAAGGATGTTGACCCCTGAAACAATTCGGCACTTTTCTTTATGTCAACGAAAAATCAAACTTCAACTTCCATATCTTCTGCAACAAGTTCATCACGTCAAGACATTGCTTTGGAAAATTCAAATTAGAATTTTAGAAAGAAGTGAGAGTCCTGTGGATTTTTTTCTCCAGAACTGATGAAAACTATAACATATAAAAAACGCAGTTTTGTATAACTGTTATTTTGATGTTCAAATACAATTTGGTGAGAAAATGAGAGATATCGATATTTCATATATAGCATAAGTATTCTTCTCGAGCTGAATGAAGAGATAACATGAACCCATTAATGAAAATAAATTTGAATTCGCATCCAACAGAATAAGCTCATTAGGAAACAAAAACGACGGAAGTTTGCTCTAGGCTGCGAGCGACGAGAGCACACACGGCCCACTCAATAACTTCCTCCGCGTGATGTGTGGTCGGAGGAGGATCTGGCGCTGTTAGCATTTGCACAAAGGCAAGACTCGAGGGATGCAGGCAGAAGAAGAAAGTGCTACTTACTCTTCTCCTCGTTCATCGTGCTGGCCTCGCGCAGATTGGTCTCGATGTCCTGGGAGGATCTGGAGGTGTCGGTCAACATCCCGAGCAGTAACAGCAGCAGCGGCACGCCTCTGGCGGCCGCCATGTTCTCGGGGCAGCACGTGGCACGCGCACCCACGTCTAGCCGGCCGGACTAGACACGCTGGACGGCCGCTGTCTGGGGCTGGGCAGAGGAAAACCGAAGGACCCTGCGGCGAAACAAAACAACAATACAATGCAGTGGTTGAACTGGTGGCAACCACTCTGCGCTAAACAAAGATGAGAGATCAGATCCAAACATTCACTTACATTCTTATTACAGTACTAGGATGTTTTATTATGCATCAAATAGGCAAAGCAAAACATTGTGTTTGTTTTAATATAACTGCTTTATTTATTTTCAAATATCTAGATTATCCAAGGTTTCTCTTGCAGGTGAGTTCAAACTTTTTCAATGTAGGGGCCATTTCTCAATACTGAAAGCAACAGACTGCCCACTTTTCGGTAATAGAGGCAACTCGTGAGCTAGAACATTAACGCGCTTATGTTTAATAAATTGCATAAACAATCTGAAATAAGGGCACAACTTCGTTTGTCGCTTGTATCTCAAGAGTGTTAAATGAAATCAGAAGTTTTCCTATTGTTTCCCCCTTAATAATAAACAAACTGGTTTAAGTTGAAGGCCTGTTCTCCATCACTCCAAATTAGTAATATAAATTTTGTTCATCAGGCATGACGGACAAAACTGCTCTGGAAAATGGATGCGGGCTTGGGTTGGGTTGGGTTGTTTTACCTCTGAGCGGCACTTTTTTGCACACCATGGGCTAAATGGCCAGGTCACATGGACCCCGAAGGCTAAGAGAAGGTTGGGGGAGGGGACCCACTGGAACAGCTGTTGGGAGACAGATGGTAGCCTCCCGTCAAGGCCATCCAGCGTGTTCTTTAACGTGCACAGGGTATGGCTCTCCCGTACACGGGGCCACGGCTTAACGTCCCATCCGACGGACAGCGGCCTTTCCAAGCCCATCGGTGTCCCCTACTGACCGTGGGCAGGGCGGTGAACTTTGCGGAGATAAATCTCAACGCTGACCCAGCTGGGACTCGAACCTGGGAACTACAGATTACGAGCCTGACGCGCTACCGACTGAGCCACTCCCGCCCCATGGATGCGGGCCCGTGGGTCGTAGGTTGCATGCAGTCTCTGTTCTAGACTATTATCTCTCTGTTGCTATGCGATCATAATTAATTCGTAAACTAAAGTGAAAAGGTGAAAATATGCAATCTTATTGAACTCCAGCATCAATGCTAAAACAATCATTGCTAGATTTACAAACTCCCAGCTAACTCAGTGTTATTCAAGAGAGTATCATTATGTAAACTAACTTTATCGTTATACGGTAGGATCTTAAAATCAACTAGAAATTGCGACGATCAACATAGTCAAATATCTTTTTGAAATCTACAAGGCTAGTAATCACTAGTTCGTGAAATTCTAAACATTTCTCAAGATCTGAAGTCTACAACATTGTGAACAAATTTGGTCTACGTATCCCCTACTGAACTCAAACTGTTCGTCCCAAAGTTGTACGACACCGATAATACTTCTAGTTAAAGCCTTAGGAACAAAATGTTTATCATGGAAAATATTCGACTGATCTGTTAGCAATGTGGAAATAGGAACATTTTCAGTTCTTCCACTAAACTACTTAAAACAGCTTTAGAACATTTAGCACCGTTTTATTAGAAACGATTTATTTTTATTTGCTCGTTTATATTTCATTTTGATCAAAAAGAAAAATACATCAATTGCCTCTAATCAAGTGACTTCATTAAACCAATGAAGCCAGACAGCGCCCACTTCTCATGGGAATCTGAGAGGACCTAACCAACAGAACAGAGCAGAGAGAGATTCAGAAGAAAGGCAGCAACAGAAGAATGACAGGGATTCGATGCCAAACGTGTTACTTGCTCTGACATTGTAAAGGTTATTACAGAGACCTGAAGTGTTTTGGTTTGATTTATTCGTCTTTTGATTTAACTGTTCTCATTGCAAAGTCATATTATTTAAAACTAATTTATTTGAAACTGAACCTAAAAATGTATTGCTTTTAAGGATGTCCACCTGTCGAAGTCCAAAAAAACAACAACAACGTACTATTTGTACACTTGAAACGTTATCTGAGAGGTCGCGTGGTATCCCACTCGCAGCAAAAAAACAACTATTTTCAGCCAAGTTCTCAAGAGGCCCTTGGTTACAGGGCATTTCCTGTGATTCTCTAGCACTGAATTTGCATTGATAAAGTTGCTGTTTCTGCGCATTTGAGTAGGCGTGGACGGGCAGGGGGCGCCAGGCGCTCTTTCGTCGCAGGAGCAATAAAGTACTTTTCCTTAAACAACAATAATAATTCTTATTCACATTATATAATTGTTCCGTTGAATGTTACATGTAATATAAGTATGGGTTGGGTTCTTTTACCTCTCAGTGGCACTTTTTCCACATAAATGTTCAGGTCACAAAGACTCCCAAGGTGTGTCAGAGAAGGTGGGGGAAGGGACTCCTGGACACCTGTTAGGAGACAGATGGTAGCCTCTCATCAAGACCATCCAGCGTGTTCTTTAACGTATCCATCTCTAGGTATGGCTCTACTGCACACGGAACCACAACTTTACGTACCATCCGACGGACGGTGGTCTTTCCAAGCCCACCGGTGCCCTCTACTACTGACAGGGGTCAGGGCAGGGAGAATGCAAGTAGAAGAGTAGTTTGTGAGAGACCAAAATGAGAGAAGAATTGCTAGAGTCATTGTTAATGATGTCACCTGAAGGGGATATTTAATATCTTTCATGAAGGAAATTACCGATGAGATTGGCAGACGTTCCATGGAAATGGAGAAAAACCAATTTCAAGAGGAAGTACGAATTATCCAGTAGAATGAGCGTTGAAATGTTCAAAATATCAAAACGAGTTTTTATCGCAGCCTGGGCCTTCTTGGTGTAGCTGCACCCCTGGCAAGAGTGTCAGTCCGCCCTTGTGTTGTACTCTAACAAAAATTAGCTGAACATAAGCGTAGATAGCTAGGCATTTCCCTCCCAATCAGTAGATGGCGCCTCGAGCGACTGCAATTAGGAAAGTTTATATTCGGTGTTAACTCAAGTTGACTCTCCTTGGGATTGTCAGAGTACCTGGCACGTGATCAAGAGGTCAATTGCAGTAAAACTCCATTCTTTCAGCTAACCTTTCAAGCGTTCCTTGCTTGCATGACATTTTCTGTTATTCAATCGTACTTTTAAAATCTTTAGAAAAACTGAGCATAAGAATTTCTAAATATTTTTTTTTTCCATTTTGATATCGTCAAGAAGGTACATGAAATAAAGACGGAGTTTCGCGCCCTTGGCTACTGATCTAAAGGACCTGGATTCGAGCCCCGCGTAAGGCATGGATGTTGTGTTGTTTTTCTGCTGAGGCATTCTGCTGAGGTTGTTTCAGAATTTACTTTTCAAGAATCTTTCATTAAATGGAGAACTGATCGAGATATCTATATATAATGGGTAACCAAATTTTTGTTCAAGTTAGTCCATAATACATTTCCTATTACCAAAAGGAAGAGTTAGTTGAGTCGCTAGGGTACCAAATTCGTAAATCTAAATGTTCCCAGATTCAGGTTCCAATTTTTCTTGCTGAAGATTTTCTCTGCCGTCGAGGGAAAGAAGACACCAATTGGCCATCCATTGGACAGAAGTTTAAGCCGTGGTCACATGTGCAGGAAAACCCTACTTTTTGCGTTGTAAAGAACCCGCTAGATGGCCTTGAGGGAATAGAATTTATTCATAAATGAAGTTAAGTCTATACGAAGCGATAACAATGGAATGTATTTTTTTTTCAGTGGATTTCCCTTCCCCAACTTTCTCTGAATCTTTAGGGTCACTGTGACCTGGTAATTTAGTCCACTGTGCAAATAAATGCCGCTAAAAAGTAAAATAACCCAAAATCTTATTACTCTACAAGAGTCATTATTAGAACCGCAACTATTAATTAAATGAACTTAATATTTTCTATTTCGTTATTACACGTGATTATGTTGCTGCTACATATGACTTTTTTCCTTTTTCTGTCAGATCGATTTAAGAATGCATTGGAATAGGAATCTGAAATCCTCCGATGCACCACAGAATAGTAGATTACTGCAATGTTGGATTTAGCGAATCGTCTGTTGTGATGGCAGCGCAACTCGATCCAGCATGACTGTCATAAGGCCTGGAATATTATGCCTTTTTTATTGGCTTTAACCTCCGTTTTTAGCACCGAACATTTGCCATTAGGGCAAAGAAGCAGAATGATCTTCTGGATTCGTGCCAACACACTCGACAAACAAAAGAGCGAAAAATGATGATAACTAGGGCCATTTGGAGAGAAAGTAATGGTGATCCGCAAATGGGTACTGAGTGGAATTAGAATGAATGTCCTTTGGGTATCAATAAGCATGTGAACACCCAATTGTTCACTTATCCAGATATTAACATTAAGAAAGAATTATTCGGAAATATTTTGAATGAAGAATGATAAAACTATTATAAGACTCATCTTTTAATTTAACTAGAATTTTAATTTAACTAACCAGAAAAGATTTTTGCGTATAACTACCCTAGTATAAAAATCCGGTTTAAATTCCTACTGTGTATCGGACATTCAGGATCAGAACGTAAAATATATTATTTTGCACTTTAAATTTAACTACATTTTTGAGAAACTAAATTTTTTCGGTAAACAACGTGTGCAGATACGTTATAAATATTATAAACAAGCTATATAGTTGTGTACATAATCATTGCTTTGTTCAAAACAAGTTTACTTTTATCCTTCTCTGTAAAATATGATCCACTATTATTGCTTTTTTAGAGACATAACTTTATTTACGAATCAATTTCATTCCCTCCGTGGGGCGGGGGTGGGGGTGGCTCAGTCTGTAGCGCGCCAGGCTCGTAATCTGTAGTTCCCAGGTTCGAGTCTCAGCTGGGTCAGCGTTGAGATTTATCTCCGCAAAATTCCCCACCCTGCCCACGGTCAGTAGGGGACACCGATGGGATTGGAAAGGCCGCCGTCCGTCGGATGGGACGCTAAGCCGTGGCCCCGCGTGCGGGAGAGCCATACCCTGTTAAAGAACACGCTTGACGGAAAGCTACCATCTGTCTCCCAACAGCCGTTCCAGTGGGTCCCCTCCCCCAACCTTCTCTGAGCCTTCGGGGTCCATGTGACCTGGGCATTTCGCCCATGGTGTGCAAAAAAGTGAAGCTCAGAGGTAAAACAACCCAACAACCCAACTCATTCCCTCCGCCGCAGTCTTTGTCTGTGACAGCATTTTCTGTTGCAGCTCCGCGATTATCGAAAATGTCGAGAGCCATTTTGTGCCCCAAGGACCACGGGAGTGCTGCCCTTGAGTTTAAGAGTCGCATTGCAAAAATACTTTCTGATTTATTCACGTAATTAGTATACATTTGAGTTCCAGGGAGTGCTATTGCCTTACAGACCACTCATCTGCCATTAGTAAAACAAGGTTGAAAGAAAAACTCTTGTGTTTGGTACGATCACATTTTCTGTAATGGCAAACTATAATCCAAGCTCTGCAACTTCTTCAATAAGCTTTCTATAAATAAAATAACTGAAGATAAAAAGAAAATTGTAATAAAATCTAAATCCCGATTTTCAATAAAATTCGTTTGTGATTTTAAAGAATTGTGGAAATTTGAATATTAAACAATGCTAGGCATAATAATTCACCTTAGATTTTAAAACTTCATTCATATTATTTCAAACCATTGAGCAAAAAAAGATGTTTGTGAATATAATTCTTCCAATAGAGTAGTATTTGCAAATACTACTCTATTGGAAGAATAGAGTAGCAGTTAAAAATTCCACAGTTAAAAATTCCAATTTCCATAACTCCTTAAATGCCGAACGAATATTGTTGAAAACCGAGATTTATAGACAATTGATTGCGATTTTTCATCTTGCGTGATATTTCATAAAAAGATTATTTTCGAAGATAAAAACCTTCGAAATTTGTTTCTCATCGATATAACATGAGATGGCAACAATGGGAAATCGTCGCACGTGCAAAAATGGTAACATATACAGGATATTTGCTATTATTAGCAAAATGTTTTCTATTTATTGACATTATAATAAATCTAGATAGAACAAACCTTCAAAACAAAGACTTTTTGCAAAAATATCTCATTAACAATATAACAATCGAATATCATTAAATTTTGTTTTCAAAATGTACAATCTCAGTCATATTATAAGCTGGAACATCTAATGCAGTCATCTAAAGGTTTAAAACATACATAATGACCATTTTATTGAGCAACTTCATAGAAGTTTTCTAAAAGTTTATGAAACCAATTTTACGTTTTGCAATTTTTGAAGCTAATTTTTAGAGAGTCACGTGACACGAAGGTTGCCAGATCACTAATTTCTAAAAAAATCGTTGCCAGATATTTTTTCTGAATTCTGTAATCAACCATAGTGTTCGGATACTTTTTTGAGCGACTGTACCTAAAGGTCACAGAAAAAATGCGAGACCTTGGATGAGGAGGGCAGGCAATGTTAAAGAGGACATTGGTGAAATGCATCAGCTGTACCTCAAAAGTGTCTTGCAACTGAAATAACAAATGTTTCGCTAAGGTTAAGAAAATTACCTTTAAAACTGAAGCTATGAAAAATCCAGATATAGCCAAAGCTTATCATGACAAGTTAGTTGGTCATTATGACAATCGTGGCCTACTTACTACTGAAGTTAGAAAATAATTTTTTTTACAGTTTAAACAGGGTTTCCTCGATAATAAAAGTACTCTCTTGGGTAAAATGAGCAGAGGAGACAAATTTATTTGAGTAATAAGGCACCAGAGCTTATTTCTGAAAGAAAGAATTGCAGGGATATACTGAATAAACACCCTACTAGTTTTAAAAAATAGCTTCATGAAAAACTGAATAAACGTGTAATCTTTGGCTTGATAAATTGGCTGACAGAGCAGAGGAAGCAGTTAGACCACAAAACAACAGAGAGCTGCACCAGATAGTTAAAGTTTTGTGTGGGAAGAAAGACTGGCACACAGGGATTGAGGAATAAACATATGAAAGTTATTGAAGGTGAGGATTCTGTGATGGCTAGTTGGGCCGAGTATTTCAGAGAAGTTTTAAACAATGTGATTATTTCTACTCCCATTGTTTGTAATGAGGATTGATGCATTACTTGCTTTAATGTTGGCTCTATAACACAGTCTGAAGTTATTTTGGCTACCTATAAATTAAAATTACATAAGTTACAAATTGTTGATGAAATTACTACTGAAATGCCTAGAGCTGGGTATTTTGAATAGTTTTTAAGCTGGTATTGTTCCTAAGAATTTCACTACGGCTATTATTATTATTTCTATTTTTACAAAAGGTAATTGCAGTTTTGTGATAATTATTGGGGAGTGAGTATACTTTCTGCTCCATTTATTTATTCATATGTATCACTCATCACTAGGGCGTTTACTAAAAACACTTCTGCCCCATAGTTTTAAGGCAGTAATATTACAAATAGAAGTGTAATAGTACTAAAGTATATATTATATGCTTTAGGTTGCAGTTTCGATGAAAACGTGATTGGCTGAGAGAGCTAAAAAATATCTATTAGTTGTAGTGGGAAATTGAAATCATAACTGTATCCGAGGATAAAGAGTCGTTTTCATCAAAAAAATTCAAGTGTCAATTTATAACAAAAAGGAATAGTAGTTAATGTTGCTAGGATTTCACACAGTTTGCAGCATGAACTCCGTTATTTTACATTTTTTTTAACTGCTTAAAAAGTTTCCGTCTTTCATTTGCTATCTTGTGCAATTCAATAAAATATTAAGAATGGTCTCCTTTAGAAATCGTGCAAAGTGCTTTTGGCGATTTTTTGATTTTGAAAAGATAGTTATTTATATAAGCTGTTCCTGCGCGGAGCCTGGAAATTTTGATTATATTTTGCCTTGAGAAACCATATTGGTTAAAAATAAGTAATAGTTTTATCCAATGAATATCTGAAGTTATTATTTATAGAGCCATGTAGCTTAAAATATTTATTCAGCTGATGTTTCTCCTATTCCTTATTCAATCTTTTTGTGCAAATATGAAAAGAAAGTAACTCAGTTACAGCTTCTGGATTAATTGCATTCCTTGCCATTTGATCCACATTTTCGTTATCTGTCACCCCCCAGTGACTTGGTAACCATTGTAAAATAATATTATTACCATTTTTGACAGAATTTGAATATGCCTTGTATATGTCTAATACGATTTTAAAATGTGCATTGCAATAAATATATTTTTGCACAGAAAACAAAACTGTCTTACAATCTGTAAGCAGAACTACCTTTTGACTTTTTTAATTATCTTCTCTCATAAGACAGCTTCATATATTGCAAACAGTTCAGTCTGTTGGGTTGGGTTGTTTTACCTCTGAGCGGCACTTTTTTGCACACCATGGGCTAAATGGCCAGGTCACATGGACCCCGAAGGCTCAGAGAAGGTTGGGGGAGGGGACCCACTGGAACAGCTGTTGGGAGACAGATGGTAGCCTCCCGTCAAGGCCATCCAGCGTGTTCTTTAACGTGCACAGGGTATGGCTCTCCCGCACACGGGGCCACGGCTTAACGTCTCATCCGACGGACGGCGGCCTTTCCAAACCCATCGGTGTCCCCTACTGACCGTGGGCAGGGCGGAGTTCAGTCTGTAAAATGGTTGTCTGGGGTGAAAATTAACTGTTTAGATACACTTTTTGCAGGAATGGTGAAGGTAGCTGAGGCTATATCGTCGTTGGGGAAGTATGCCGTCATTAAAAAAAAAAGCCATA
Organism: Ryuthela nishihirai; assembly: GCA_038380435.1. Classification (NCBI taxonomy): domain Eukaryota; kingdom Metazoa; phylum Arthropoda; class Arachnida; order Araneae; family Heptathelidae; genus Ryuthela; species Ryuthela nishihirai. The sequence goes on from JAWZYU010000007.1 coordinate 6,337,346, forward strand.
TTCTGATTAAATAAAAGACCCACTTAATAATTTTAGTACTTTTTTTTTATCTGTTTCCCTTTTCAATATGATATTAGGTATAAACGATCTCATGCTTGGCTGGCCCAGATGGGTTCTTTGGTAAAGGTGTCACCTTTATTTTTAATATCCAGTATTTTACAAAAAAAATTACCTTCTCTGATAATCAAGAGGATAGAATTTATAATTTTTTTATAATTTTTTTAATTAAAAAATGTTTTTCGTGCTTCAGATGTAATCTATAATATTTTACCAGTAAATATTTACCCTTAGTCGAAAATGTGAAAGTGATGTCTGCTGTAAGAGATAAATTTGATCTTCAATAGACCAAAATCCAATCTGATGTATTGAATTTGGGCTATTAAATTTATAGTTTGGCTCCCTGACAGTAGACCCAAACCAAATTCTAACTTTGGCTTCACTAAATTTTTATGAAGATGCAAAAGATTTGTTGAGGGGGGGGGGGGCATCCCCATCTATTTAGATTATTCTAAATATAGTTTTGGTTTTTAATCAATTGGCAAAATTATCTGATTTTGGCTACTAAACACTTGGAAAATTGAAATATTTGTTTCGTGTTGTGCATATTTTTTCCAGATATTATACTGAAGTTTAGTCTTGAATCTAGCATAACAACACCTAAGTACAGTAGACCCCCGATATAACGCGCATGTCGGGCGGGAAACAACACCCGCGTTATAAGGTGAACCGCGTTATACCGAGCGTAGCGGTGGCGACACAATAAATTTCACACTGTAAGCTTTTCTTTTACTCATCATGCATACAATAATTAAACACTATTCAAAATACATGCAGGAACTCAATACATACACAATTACTCAATACGCAGTAACAATAAAATGAGCAGTAACACTAACGCCGCACAGACCTGTATAAACATGTTTGAACTTATCGCGAACATCGCCCGCGCTATAACCGAGTGCGCGGTATAGCGAGCAGCGCTATAACGAAGGTCCACTGTATTTATGATGGGTAGCATGGTATGTTCAACTGTTATGCTAAGTTTAATAATTTTTGATTTGTAACTGCAAATGGCACACAAAAGATTTTTAATCACCTATTTTCAAATGCCTTTTTGAAACAATATATTTTATTTCTTTACTACCTTTTTGTAAATTTTTCTCAACTTTTTCAAAAATGTTTTTTCCTGATTATAATGTCAAGTCATTAGCATAAAGAGAAAAATAGTCGTTTTCTTTATATACTCAGGTAATCAAGAGATGATGACAAGATTCCACCTTGTGCAATTACACTATGCATCTTAATATTTTAGAGTATATATTATCAAGCTTAACTTGACACCACTCGATAGAACTTAAAAAATGAAAAAAAAAATATCCTGAAATGCCAATTGTTTTTAATTTATGCAACAATCCTGCAATCCAGGCTTAATCGAATGCAGCTGTTAAATCAACAATTTTTTCTCATGGCACCCATTTTGTGACATACACTTAAATCTGTAGAGATGTAGGATACAGTCAGTAATTGACCTTCCGCTTCTAAATCCATGCGCGTGTTGCGAAAATATTTTTATTTCATCCAAGAACCATAGTAACCTTTTAAGAACTTAATTTTTCAAAAGCTTTAAGAACACTGGAGGTAAGTAATACCGGTCTATAGGATTTAACATCATCTGCTAGTTTCTTAGGATTTAGCAAAAAAATTATATTCACTATTGACCATGATGGGGGATATTGCATCCTTAACCATAAGCTATTTAAGATTTCTAAAAATTTGCATTTCCATTTAGTGTAGGATTTAGTTTGCATTTCCATTAGTAGGGATCTTAAGAATTTCTGTATGTTATCTGCGCACATACAGATTTTATACTAGCATTATTTACAGCAAATTGCAATTCATAGTATGAAAAAATTCTTGTGCAAGTGAAATTTTTTGCATTAATGAGCTTAATAGAATTAAGAATTAGGTTGATGGACAACTGTGTGATGAATAAACAGTGGGCATTCAGAAGTTGTAGAGGAAGTATAGAAAAAATATTTTCTCTTAGGCAGATTTTTGAGAACTTTATAGTTTTATGAACCTGTGGTCTTACTAGCTAGCTTCATAGATTTCAAAAAGGCTTTTGACTCTATTGAACGTCATAATTTGGATTGATTGCGAGATCGTATGCCATACGCGACTAGTTAGAATTATGATGGTTCAAGTCAACATAATTAAGTCAATTGTTTTAAGTGGTCTAAAGATTTGAAAATCTCTGATTTAAATTATGAGGATGATTTGACCTTGTTGGATAATGATGTTGATCAGATGAATTATTTCATTAGGAGAGTTAATAGAGTAGGTTTGGTGATAAACAGAGAGAAAACTAAAGTGATAAAGACTGATCAGGCGGGATGGGCTTCAGTCGTTTTGAATGGTTGCAGTCTTGAGCAACTGTCTCAGTTTAATTACTCGGGAGCTAAGTTACAGATACTGGTGATGTGCTGCATGATATAAAGAGAAAATAGGAATTGCTGCTGGGACTTTTAAGAACCTATGGAGAGTGTGGAAAAGTAGGTATATACACCAAAAGACTAAGGGTGTATAATAGTTTGGTTCTGCCTAGGGTTTGTTATGATAGTGAAACTTGGGTTCTTGGTAAGCAAGATAACAGGTTATTTGATTCCTTTAATTCTAGATGCTTACGCAATATCTTGGGATCAGATGTTTCGGCTTTGTAAGTAATGATTGGTTTGGCCATGTTGCACGTATGCAAAGCTGCAGATTGGCGAATAGGGTCTTGAAAACAGTGCATCTAAAGGCCTCAGAAAAAGAGGGAGACCTAGGATGCGGTGGGCAGACAATGTCAAACAGGACTTCGTTAGGATTGATCTACAGTGGCCAAATCCAACATCTGTAGCTCAGGACACGCTTATTTGGAGGAATAAATTCCACAGTCTTGTTGGATTACCGTAGCCCATGGCTGCTTGAAGATTTTGTGCATGTGTACATGTACCTACTATTTATTTAATATTTAAAAGAGTTGTTGAAGTTGAAATATTTAAAGGCAGTCCCACTGTTAAAATTCGTCCTAAACACGTTTCTTCAAAATTAAAGAACCATGAATGAATCTTTACAGAAAATTCTTAAAATTACGTTTATTTTAATGAAGGATTTGTTATAACAGTTGTTTGTGTCTTAATTAACTTTTTAGATAAATTCACAAAATGCTTCTGATCAACATGGCCAATTTCTTCCACACAGCAACAATGCTTCTGTTAATTGTTTCAGTTTCTCTAAGTTTCACAATATTAAACCAATGTCATAGAAAATCAAGATTTGGATATATTTAATTGAAAACTTTATTTTAGTATCGTCTTACCCCTAAAACGTTTTAATAAAGTTAAAGCAAGTTGGGATGCGAATTCCATTTAAATAATATGGACGTGTCTCAATATTCGAAGAGCAGGGGTTCATTCAGCTGGCAGTGCGCTAGGCTGCTATTCAGATGTTTCCAGGTTTGAGTCCCAACTGCCCCAGCATTGAATTTATCTCCGCTGCCTCCATCTTGTCCTCTCTGAGAAAAGCGACACTGGGCGGGCTTGGAAGGGCGTCGTCTGTCCGGAGGAACGTTAAGAAGCGGTCCTGTGTGAAGGAGAGCCATCATACCCTATGCACGTTAACGAACAAGCTTATATGCGTACTAAGAGTTGTCCAGTAAATACCTTTCTCCAACCGAACACTGAGCAATTGGGGTCCTTGTGCCCTGGACATTTAGCGCACTGTGTGTGCACAAAAGTTCCGATCAGAGGTTAAAAGCCCAACTGAATACTCATTGGAGGAAGTGTATAATACCCACTCTCCTGTACTGAATGGATGTGACGGACAAACTTGAACATGGGAATAAATACATTAAAAAAATCTATCTGATCCAATGAAAGAGCGGAGAACAAAGCCTAAACAGATGGCAAAGAGTAAAGCAAGTGAAGTAATAGATGCGATGGCTACCGATAAAAACAGACCGACCAATGGTATCGTTACATTCAGATGGTGACGAAAACTGATGATTGCACACATACTTTGAGATGATCCAGCATTAAGGCTAGCAGGTGACTCAGACATAAACATGACTCTGAAAGCTATGTAGTGATGATGCGAGCAGACAGATAAACAGAGAAATAACGAACTACCTAGACAGCTGACAAAGAGAGCACAAGAAGCAGAATGCTGATGTGCGTGGAGGAGAGAGGGGCACGGAGCCATCGCTTCACACAGTCATGCATGCGCACTCGCGGGTTGGCCACCCGCTTTCGACGTCCGTGATTTAGAGGAGCACCCGAGACAAGGCTCCACGGGCAAGGGAAGCAAGTAAACAGAGCACTTCATCATCCTTATAACGGAATTATATAGAACGGTCGGTGTGTACGTGCGCGGTGTGCCGACAGCACGGCACAATCTTCCATCGTGGACGATGGAAAACTGCTTTGTCGGGATGTTACGGAAGCTCTTAAAATACGAGTCGAAGAGGGAGAAGGGTTGAATTTCACCACAGATAATTACAGTTCATGCAGACACTCTTTTCCTCTTTCGTGATTAATGAATGCGTGATTAGAGAGATCTGTTCTCAGCTCGCAGAAGGAGCGATGACTCTACGACTCTCAATTGAGAAATGAAAGCTACAGAAATTCTGTTGTTGAAAGCCTCACGTTGTTAGGCGCGTGACCACATCACAGTGGACACTTAACGAAATATTAAAAAAGTACGAGAGCATGACGGAGTTGTCCAAAGAAGCTGCGCTAAAATTTGTGTTTGGTTATTTTGAGTTTGAATCGAGGACGATGAGAAGCATCCTTCCTTCAGTTCTTCTTCTTGATGCAAGACCTACGGACTCTTGCTTATCCTCGTTCTCGATGATGTGGGCCTCTCATAATCTTCACTAACTTCAACGCTTAATCATCAGTACTGATGATGACAAGTAAAAAAAAAACACCTATGAACAACCACAGATTTCTGAATTCACTCCCATCACCTCCATGACTCACATGAAGCGAACAGAGCGAAAAATGAAATTAATATCGGGGATTGCAGGAAGTATCGAATAATCGGTTCTAAAACACACAGATCGAAATATAATCTCGTGGATGATGTATCAGAGAGCAAATTTTGCGGTATACATTAGAAATGAAACATAAAAATCCTTATTAGAGAATAAGGAATTTCAGGGTAGAATCCAGCTATTTTGGGTTAACTTTTTTTACGCAAGGGGTTTTTTGGTTGTGTTTTTTTAACACGAGCGGCAATTTTTTGCACGAAGTGGGCTAAATGGCCAGCTCATAAGGACCCTAAGGACTCTGAGAAGTCCAATGGACAGTTGTTAGGAAGCAAACGTAAGTCTTCCGTCAAGGGCATCCAGCATGTTCTTTAACGTGCACTGGATAAGACTATTACGAACACGGTAACCACGGCTTAAAGTCCTATCCGATGAACGGCAATTTTTCCTCTTACTCATCGACAGCATGATGGAGCATAGTTGGGACTCGGACCTGGGAAGTGCTGATTATAAGCTTGGAGCGCTACCAACCTCAATATACCCAGCCCCTGAACGTAACATGAAACATCGCTGGTGTTTCATGTTAAGTCTGTCTTTCAGAGAAAAATGGAGCATTCCTTTTGGGCTGCATACGAACTAAAATATTACTATTCACATATTATATAAATTTAAATTTCCACCGCTAGAGTGCGCTATAATTGGAAAAATGGCAAAATTGTTGACGCATATGCTTTATAATAAATGATGCGCTTTATTTATTTATTAGTAAATATATTGGAGATAAAAATAATATCAAAGAATTCACTTTCGGAAGAATGATTCCCAGTACATCTGATATTCTGAACAATAGAGTAAGACACGAATTTCGTTTTCTGTTATAAAACATTTTTCCTTAGGTATGAGCTTTTCTTTCAATATCTTGTCATTTAGCATAGTATGACCAGTTTTGAGTCTGTTAATTGTTTCTTACTGTCTTGAGGGTCAGTTGCTCTATTGCAAATATTGACAAAAAAAAATGCAAGATCAAAATGCAACTACAATGATTTAAATTTCAAATACATTACTCTTAAGGGGAAATGCATGATAACTTTCGGGACAAAACGCAATAATTCTCTCTTAAATACGATAATTTTTTGCGAATCAGTGCCTTGCGAAGATGGAGACACCGATGAGCGCGGGATGGAGACACCGATGAGCGTGGGATGCCGACGTCGCTCGGATGGGATGTTGACACCAAAGCCGTGTTCAGGGGAGCCTCATGCAGGAGACTCTACTGCATCCCCTGTACACCTTAAATAACACTTTGGATGCTGCTGGCGGGAAGTTTCCTTCTGTTCCCTAAAAGCTCTTCAGTTGGTCCCCTTCCCTTTGTCGAGCTCTAAGATCTTTGTGACCAAAAGCGCCGCTCAGAAGTAAAACAACTCAATAACCCAAGTCGGTCGAAATTAGCCGATTAAGGAAGCTTCCCGTCAGCACCATCAAAAGTTTTATCCATATGTAAGGTGCTAGTTTCACAGTAAAGAAAGCATGAGTGGGGCGGGGGTGGCTCAGTCAAGGCGCGCCAGGCTGGTAATCTGTAGTTCCCAGGTTCGAGTCCCAGCTGGGTCTGAGTTCAGATTTATCTCCGCAAAATTCCCCGCCCTGCCCACGGTCAGTAGGGGACACCCATGGGCTTGGAAAGGCCGCCGTCCGTCGGATGGGACGTTAAGCCGTGGCCCGTGTGCGGGAGAGCCATACCCTGTGCACGTTAAAGAACACGCTGGATGGCCTTGACGGAAAGCTACCATCTGTCTCCCAACAGCTGTTCCAGTGGGTCCCCTCCCCCAACCTTCTCTGAGCCTTCGTGGTCCATGTGACCTGGCCATTTAGCCCATGGGGTGCAAAAAAGTGCCGCTCAGAGGTAAAACAACCCAACAACGCATGAGCATGTCGACACGAAGAGCATTTCAACCATTCAATACATGTAGTCCAGAAAGTGCTGCTCTAGCTCCTCTTTCAAGCCTAAAGGATCCATTTAATTTCGACTTAATTATGGTAAAGGAGCATATTTACTGGACTGCCAATGACGCGGCGCTGACGGTAGTATTTTCCCAAACCCACGATAATTCACGGGACATCATGCTCGGTCCCGAGGGTCGTTACGGGTATCTTCATCCTTTTCATACCTTCTCCTCTGTAGGAGGGCTTTGAAAAGATAATCTTTTTCTGCGTAATGCGTTGACTTTCATCTAACATTTCACTCTCGAGGAATAAACCACACGTGAGTTCTCTCTCTCGGGGGACGAGAAAGGGAGAAATTAACATCCCTCTTCGCGTGCTGCATAGTTAATATCAGCTGAGTTGAGATTGCCATCTCGTAATTTATCCTAAAGCACTCTGTAAAGCTGACCATTAGGTAGTCTATGTTAATTACGAAAGTCCTCGCTCTGCCCTCTGTGAGAAAGGGACTTAGAAAGGTCAAAGACTGTCAATCGACTTAGAAAGGTCACTGCCCATCGGATAGGATGTTAAGCTTTCGACCCCGTGTGCAGGGGAGCCACCATACCCTGTGAGTGCAGAATGGCGGATCAAGGAGGGTGGCACCTTGGCGCAGGCCCCCCTGTGATAATTTACTAAATTAGTTCATTCATAATGCACAAACAGTGCGCATGACTGTGAGGTTTTTACTACGTGCTCCTGGTATAAAACTTCCTTGGATCCGCCACAGCCTGTGCACGACAGAAAACACTCCGGATGGCCTTCGGGAAGGCTTTTATCAGCTTCCTAATCGATATTCAGTCTATTTGATTCCCTCTCAGCTCTTGTGATCTTGCCATTTAGTTCGTTGTGTTGGGTTGTTTTACCTCTGAGCGGCACTTTTTTGCACATCATGGGCTAAATGGCCAGGTCACATGGACCCCGAAGGCTCAGAGAAAGTTGGGGGAGGGGACCCACTGGAACAGCTGTTGGGAGACAGATGGTAGTCTTACGTCAAGGCCATCCAGCGTGTTCTTTAACGTGCACAGGGTATGGCTCTCCCGCACACGGGGCCACGGCTTAACGTCCCATCCGACGGACGGCGGCTTTTCCAAGCCCATCGGTGTCCCCTACTGACCGTGGGCAGGGTGGGGAATTTTGCGGAGATAAATCTCAACGCTGACTCAGCTGGGACTCGAATCTGGGAACTACATATTACGAGCCTGGCGCGCTACCGACTGAGCCACCCCCGCCCCAGTTCGTTGTGTGATTTGCATGTGAATATAAAACGAAAAAGGTAAACATTTATTGAGAATGAAAGATAAATGCGTAGTAAACTGACATTTCTTGGGAGATCAGAAACCTAGGATTAGGGAATGATTTCATCATTTTAAAAGAACAAGTGAAATATTCGACAGGGTTCTGCTCGTTATTACGAATAATTAGATGCTAATGTCTACAGTTATTGGGGGGTGGCTCAGTCGGTAGCGCGCTAGGCTCGTAATCTGTAGTTCCCAGGTTCGAGTCCCAGCTGGGTCAGCGTTGAGATTTATCTCCGGAAAACTCCCCGTCCTGCCCACTGTCCGTAGGGGACATCGATGGGCTTGGAAATGTCGGCGTCCATCGGATGGGACATTGAGCCGGGGGTTCCGTGTGCGGGAGAGCCATACCCCCTTCTCTGAGGCTTCGGGGTCCTTGTTACCTGGCCATTTAGCCCATGGTGTGCAAAAAAAGTGTCGCTTAGAGGTAAAACAACCCAACCCTACAGTCATTTAGCATTTTGTCTTGGTAGTACAAGGGAAGGGAGTAGATGCACAATTTTGATGTTCACAACCTTTTTCACTGCTTAATATGTGTAAAAAATAATTTTTTTAAGTCCCAAAACATCCGTGTTAAAGCGACAGTCGAAGTATACACAGTCGTATCAGAATAATATGACCACCTACCATGCATATACTATGGTGGGTGGCAAAAGCTGCAAAAATGACCTGTCGTTAAGTCGGCCGTATTTAAGATTACTTTCAAGACCTCAAATCATGCAATCTGGAAGATTTTTAATTCCAGGCCTTTGGTCACTTCTATTTAATTTTGATTAAGCTAAAATAATTCTTTCGGTGTTTATTTTTCTCTTCGTTGCTGTTTTTTGTGATACTTTGTATTTCCCAAGATCATTACAATCGTTTTCCCTTTTCCTTGCGGATAACTTGCTCTTCCCCATATATTTTCCTCGCTCTCCCTCTCCCAACGAAGACGACAGGTCTGCTTACTCCAAACGTGATGGATGAGTCTGCATATTTTTCGACATCCTGCTTAGCCCGATGGCTAGCCCAATTCTTGGTGCTCAACGCAGACCATCAGTGACAGAACGCTTCTACTGCTTTCAAGAAAAAGCAGTTTTTTTTTAATTTCGTCCATCTTTATTAACAGCTATCACCACAATTAACAAATCTGAACAAATGAAGAAGAGAAGTTGGTATTTCAAAGCAAGGCGAGTAATTTTAAGGCAACTGAATTTCCTTGTTTACTAGATCTCTATATTCATAAAACTTCTTAGTTTCAATCAGTCATCATTATATTCTTTTCTCATCAACATTTTTACAATGTTTCTTAATTATCGAAATTTTACCACCCACAAGAATATCCTATTTTGATTAGTGTTGTTCTCATCACAGTGTAGGTACATAAATTTGCATTCAGTAGGGTTGGGTTGTTTTACTTCTGAGCGGCACTTTTTTGCACACCATGGGCTAAATGGCCAGGTCACAGGGTTTGGTTTGGTTTGTTTTACCTCTGAGCGGCACTTTTTTGCACACCATGGGCTAAATGGCCAGGTCACATGGACCCCGAAGGCTCAGAGAAGGTTGGGGGAGGGGACCCACTGGAACAGCTGTTGGGAGACAGATGGTAGCCTCCCGTCAAGGCCATCCAGCGTGTTCTTTAACGTGCACAGGGTATGTCTCTCCCGTACACGGGGCCACGGCTTAACGTCCCATCCGACGGACGGCGGCCTTTCCAAGCCCATCGGCAGGTCACAGGGACCCGAAGGCTCAGAGAAGGTTGGGGGGAGGGGACCCACTGGAACAGCTGTTGGGAGACAGATAGTAGCCTCCTGTCAAGGCCGTCCAGCGTGTTCTTTAACGTGCACAGAGTATGGCTCTCCTGCACACTAGACCACGGCTTAACGTCCCATCCGACGGACGGCGGCCTTTCCAAGCCCATCAGTGTCCGCTACTGACCGTGGGCAGGCGGGGGAATTTTGCGGAGATAAATCTCAACGCTGACCCAGCTGGGACTCTTTGCATTCAGAATAAATAAACTTCTAATAAAGCTTACGATACATAAAAACAATCATTTACCGTTGTTTCATTTACCTTCATCCCAAAAGGCTATTTATTTCCATCACCGATTTATAATCTGCTCCATCAGTATGCTTCAGATGCGAGGAATAATTAACTCTGTAAACCTTGTGCAGCTTTCCAATACTAAACTACGACTCCAAGTTATTTGAATGGAAAACCAAACTCGAAGATCTTGACTTCTAAATTAAGCTTTTAAAGGAAAAATCTGACTGTAGGTAAACATCACAATCTTGATTTTTAATAATACTCGATCGGTATTTAAAATAGTAATTTTAAAAGCATTTTGGCTTAGGAATCTTGTTAATTCTTTCAAATACTTAAATAAAAATTAAATTGCAACTGCTTTAGTATTAAACACTTCTTATGCGTAACGTATTATATGGATTGTATATCGATAGCATCATTATTCAAGAACTTTGTGCGACATTAAAGAAAATTTCGCATTTGATACACTTTTCAAATGACGTGGAAAATGTGTAGAAACTTTTAGAGATGCCAGCGCAAAAACAAATCCTAAAAAGGCGACTGAAAACTACTTTATTTAAAGAGTTATGGATTTGGGATGTTTCACTTCTGAGAAGCATTATTTTGCGCTTAATGGGATAAATAGCCGGAAAGAGACTCACTGGACAACTGTAAGGTAACAAGATGGAAGCCTACTGTTAAGACCATCCAGTGTGTTCTTTAATGTGCACAGGGTATGGCTCTCCCGCACACGGGCCACGGCTTAACGTCACATAGTACGGAAGGCAGCCTTTCCAAGACATTCGGTGTTTCCTATCTCATCGATGCTGAGTAGGGGTTAGAGATAAATCTCACGCAGGCACGCACGGTGGGAGGATCGGACCTAGAAACATCAGGTTGCGAGGGTCACAAGAACTCGAAGCAGGAACAGATGACAGCCTCCCGTCAAAACTATACAGCGTGTTCTTTGGCCTACACACTCTGATGTGCATAGGGCCACGGTTTAACGTACCATCCGACTAACGGCGACCTTTTCTAGCCTAGTGATTCCCTCTTACCGAGGACAGAAAGGGAGTTTGCGGAGAAAATTTCAACGCTAGCTCCGAGAAGACTCAAACCTGAAAACATCAGATTACGAGCCTGGAGCGCTGCCGTCTGTATCAATCATTTCTTATTTGGACTGATGCTTTGATGAGAGAGTTTGCGAATTTTTCTTTTTTAGCTGAAAATAATATAGTACATAGCTAAGGTTTCCGTGTTAATATAGTACGTGCTAATTTTTCCGTTTTTGACCAGTTGTGCATAATGCTTTGGGGTTGGGTTGGGTTGTTTTACCTCTGAGCGGCACTTTTTTTTGCACACCATGGGCTAAATGGCCAGGTCACATGGACCCCGAAGGCTCAGAGAAGGTTGGGGGAGGGGACCCACTGGAACAGCTGTTGGGAGACAGATGGTAGCCTCCCGTCAAGGTCCTCCAGCGTGTTCTTTAACGTGCACAGGGTATGGCTCTCCCGTACAGGGGGCCACGGCTTAACGTCCCATCCGACGGACGGCGGCCTTTCCAAGTCCATCGGTGTCCCTTACTGACCGTGGGCAGGGCGGGGAATTTTTCGGAGATAAATCTGAACGCTGACCCAGCTGGGACTCGAACCTGGGAACTACAGATTACGAGCCTGGCGCGCTACAATGCTTTGGGAACAACCTTCTAGCACTGAGCCTTGAATGTTGTAAAGTTGAAGCCTTCCACAAGGAAATCCACCGTCAGACAGGTTCCTCATCCTGATATTCACCTCATATCGAGGTTTTGGTATTGCAACAATGTTCGAGTTCTCAAGAACAGGATCAGCAATAGCAAAGACAAAAATAAATATAAAATAAAACTGTTCAAAGCGAAGGTCTCTGATTTACTGGCCTTTTCGGTATTTTGCTCTTCTTCCTTAAGAACACCCGAATGGCTGCATGGATCTTTCACATTTCAAATATACCAGCCGATTTATCAGGCGTTGCTCGAGTCCCAATTAAACTCTCTAAAATGTCTAGTTGATGACATGAATCGGAAGTTTTCATTTGACATACGATCAACGTCTGTGAAGTTTGGACAAAGTTTTGGACAAGGCAGAAAGAAGGAAACATAATTTTAGGTAGACATGATACTTCCCACTTCAGAAACTTTCATTTCAGGTTGGATTGTTTTACCTCTGAGCGGCACTTTTTTGCACACAATGGGCTAAATGTCCAGGCCACAAGGACCCGAAGGCTCAGAGAAGGTTGGGAAACGGGACCCACTGGAATAGCTGTTGGGAGACAGATGGTAGCCTCCCGTCACGGCCATCTAGCGTGTTCTTTAACATGCATAGGATATGGCTCTCTCGCACACGGGGCCACGGCTTAACGTTACATCCGACAGACGGCGACCTTTTAGAGCCCATCGGTATCCCCTACTGACCGTGGGCAGAGTGGGGTGTTTTGCGGAGATAAATCTCAACGCTGACCCAGCTGGGGCGAGAACCTGGAAAGTGCAGAATACGAGCCTGGCGCGCTACCTACTGAGTCACCCCCGCAAAACTTTTCATTTCAGGTATAATTCGCTAAGTTCTCGTCAATCGTTTAAGCATTTCGCCTTTTCTTGGGGGGGGGGGGGGGGTGAAGGCTTTACTACTTACTATGAGCAGAGGAAACGATATACCAAATTCGGTGGTATTAATTCTTACAGTTTAGGGAGTTCTTCCCTCCTCCAGCCCCTTTTCTTTTTGGATGGGAAAAGACCTTTTTAGGGGGTGGGACAAGATTAAAGGGTTAATGCATTTACGTTGATGTAAGTTCTATATAGAGAATTAGTTCTTGCTATTTAGTAGGAGTTCTCCCATTTTTGGGGGGGGAGGACCATTAAACATAAACAAAAGCCTTTTCCTTGAATCTCAGAAACCATCACACAACATTTTGTTAAAATATTTCAAAGATTCTCCGAATGCATAGCGAACAGTCAAGAGATACAGACTTTCCAAAATAAAAATAAGATTTTAGTTGTGTCTCCGCAAATAATAAACGCTAAAATCACCAAATTCGGCATACGGCTTCCTCTCATTGCAACGGTAAGCAACGTAAAGATTTCCCCCCACCCTACCCCAAAAAAGGAGAAATACTCCTAACAGTTTGCATGTAGGAACATCAAATTCAGTATACCGTTTCTTCATATCATTCCTATATAAAGCATCATAAAGGTTTGCTCCCTCAAACCTTTCTCTGCATACCACTGTTGAACATAATGAGTTATATCTCAAAATCAAAACTTTTCACGTGAGCTGTCTCAAGTTACAGTACGTCCCTTCTCTCCTAAAAGGAACTAGGGGGAAGGGAATATCACTGGAGTTGGTCATAATCAGTTGTACGTCAAATGAAAGCCTGTGAAGATTTATCTCACGTATAAATAGTTTAGAGAATTTAGCCTAATTTAATTAAGATACTGGGCAATGGCAATAAAACTGTTGTTTTTTAATCAGTTATCTACCTCTTGCCGTCCCGTGGCCGAGTGGTTAGCGCGCTTAGCTGCAAATATAAGGAACCTGGGTTCGAGCCCCGGGTAAGGCATGGATGTATGTGTCGTTTATCTGCTGAGGTCCTTCCATCCTCTCAGACCTTCTACTGTGGTATAGCACTGACAGGCTCCTGTCAAGATCCTGTCAGTCCTCTGTGGCAAGCAGCTGCTTGAGGGGGTATTTATTTTATTATACTTTATGTCTTACCCTGTGCAACAAACGCAGTATAAATAAAATTTACCCCCCCCCCCCCGATTCTGTAGATTCTTATAGGAGTGATGATTGAGAATTTTGACGATGGAGGAAGAATGATGATAAGCTTCAGTCAATAGCCATATCATCATCAAAAGGCATTATATAAACATTTCGATAGAAGTCTGATAAGGAGGTCGCTATGGAAACCAAAATATTTCCCTTTCTGTTGTTCCCATTTTGGGCCGCTAGAATTTATATTTTTTTAATGCTTGCAGAACTGTTTTAAACCAGTGTTAAGGCGAAACTGAAGGCATTCCAAAGCGAGATAGATTCAAAATCATAAATCGTATTAAACCGAATACACATCGAGAGAGGAGTGTGCAAAGTAAGGGATAAGTAAAATAGCAATTCAAGTGCCTTAAAATAAAAATATTTAAATTAATCAATCGAATTATGCGACGTATATAGATCCTTGATCCACTTCTACTATCTTTAAGGAATCAAATGCATTAATTGGAAGAAAAAGACAACTCATTAAATGACTATTCATTTCGATTAAGCTACTATAAAAATTCCAATTAGTGGCGAAATTCAAAATTTCACAGTCCCCAAAGAAATTTTGTTTTCGGAAATTCGGCTACAAACTAAACCTCAGTAGTGTTGTTTTGGTATCTGGGACTATCACAACATGCGTATCTGTTCATTACGCTTCTGATTCATTTAGTCACTGCAATATCTCAGCATACACCGAAGAGCCAAAATATTGTGACCACCTGCTTAATATGATATTAGTCCAGGTGCCGCCAAACCAGCTCTTACCCGGCGAAGCATGGACGCTATAGGATTTCTAAAGGTGTCTTGTGGTATCTGGTACCAACACATTACCACCAGATCCTTTTACTCTTGTAAGTTACGTGGTTGAGCCGCCGCAGATCGGATATGCTGTTCCAACACAAACCACAGATGCTCGATTGTATTGATGTCTGGGGAATTTGGGGGCCAGAGCAATACCTGGAAGTCTTCATGTTCCGCAAACCATTATCGAAAAATCAGGGCAGTGTGGCATGGCACATTATCCTGTTGAAAGAAGGCACTACTAGAGGGGAATACCATTGCCATGAAAGAATGTACCTGGTCTGCAATGATGTTTAGGTAGGTGGTAGATGTCATAGTTTCTTGCACATGAATGACTGAACCCAGTGTTTTCCAGCAGAACATTGCCCAAAGCATTACACTTCCTCCACCGGCTTCTTTTAGTCCCACGGGTGGGTCCTGGTGACTACACTTTCCCAGATAAACTATGCACACATACTCGGCCGTCCATATTGTGCAATAGGAAACGAGATTTATCGGACCAGACGACCTTCTTCCAATCATTCAAGGTCCAGTTTTGATGCTCACGTGCCCATTGTAGAGGCTTTCGAGGGTGATCCAAGGCTAGCATAGTCATTCAGAGCGGCCTGAAGTAACCATATTTCTGAAAATGGGGCTGTGAGTCTACACATCCCCATTTTCAGCAGGGTTCGATTTACTGTGTGTTGTGACACGTTACTTCCGTCACCAGCATTCAAATTATGGGCGAGTTGCGTCACAATATCCCTTCTGTTGGCTCGTCCTCCCCCCCCCCTCCCCCAATATGGGGCCACCTTGACGTGGACTTCGGGCCCAGCAACCCGGTCGAAGGCTGTGCTGGCCGGATTGGGTCCCCGGTTGGACATAGCCAAGACCAACCGAGGTCGAGGATGCCGCCGACCGGTTCCCTTGCCGGTTGGATGGTGAAGGTGACTGAGACCTCACCTATCAGGTGCTCTGGGTGAGCAGTTCGAGGGCTCTTCTGTAAAGATTTGCGCCCCAGTAGATCGAGCCCTCACAAAAGTCTCCACCCCGGGTGCCGAGCGAACTTGGATCTATATATCGTTGTTCATGGCTAACCGGGGAACAGATTAAAGTTAGGTTTCTTCCGGTGGTTAGCTTTCCTTCTATAGGACTGCTGCCATGTGAGGTCGGGGTTGAGGTGCGTCTATATGGCGCATTCTTGCCCCCGGCTCTAGATAGTCATGGCTTTTCATAACCAGGTAGTGTCGTGAGACGGAACCGAGAATTGCAGTGGTTGCATAAGATCGCAACAAAAGAGAACGAATGTTGGCTCGTTCCATATAGGATAGCCTTTGCTCACCTCTAGCATCAATGAGCGGTGGTCGGCCCACACCTTGCCGGCGGTTCGTGATTCTTTCCTCCTCGGACCACTTTTTCAAGGTACTAACCACAGTTGACCGTGTACACCCCACAAGCCTTGCCTCTCTAAAATCCTCTGACCCAGTCGTCTGGCCATTACAATTTGGCCTTTGTCAAACTCACTTAAGTTCGCTGCCTTTCTCATCTGAAGAATAAGAATAATACTGATTAACAGAGCTCAGTATCAGGTGTTACTTATACTGTTTCATGACCTTCACACATGCCGTCGTTTACCTGCAGTTGCTTCGATTTGCATAACGACGCTCTGGTCATAATGTTTTGGCTCTTCGGTGTATATTCTGTTATAAAGAAAATAGCATTTCAAATGAACCGTTATTTCTCTTTCTTCCAATAAGGTGGCTTCCCATTTCGTTATACTTAGATGGAATTCATCTTCCTAACACAAAGAGATCCAAAGCGAAAATTTCGTCCTCTACAATAAACGAATCATGAAGGAAATCCCTTCACGAAGGCGCACTTCTTGACCAGTGATGCTGAGAAGAACATGTTGTGAAGCAGTGGTTACCTACTGCTTCTCCACAACACCTCTGAATAACGTCTCCCTCGGAAAAGGTAAACATTCGGAAAGATTAACTTCTAAATCATTTCTCGCAGGATTATTTCCCATTATAACACTTTGTTTTATGAAGGCATTCACAAAGCTATCATTTAAAATCCCAAAAAGCCATCTCTGAGCTGTTAAGAGACAGAAATTTTATAGATCACACTTTTTTACCCTCATCTTTCAATCACTTATACCTTGTCATTTGTGACTTTAGGTACGGCAACACCAAAAGGGGTTTCAGCGATTTAGCATTATGAATTTTTCGAAACTTCTTAGTGTCCTGAAATAATATGTGTAGTCATTACACACGCTAATAAATCAATTTCGTTGTCCCAACATATCTTCAGAACCAGGGCCTGTTATAATATCTCAGAGGAAATAGTTTTATGTGTTTGAAATACTGAGAAGAATTACTGTGGTATCTTTATAAATGGAAATTATTGAATTCACAATGGAATTAAAGCTTTTCTAAAAACTTGCTAATTGGTTTACTTCAGAAATATAGTAGGGAAACCGAACGAGCCTCATTTCCAATTACAGGGGTTTGAAAACGATTTTAATTAACAAAACTCTAATTTACTGATTTTTTTCTGAATTATGCTGCCAGTGATTCCTTTCAGATTAGGTAGGTAGCAGAGAATTACAATATCCTTCGCAAGGAGTACATCAATGAAAAACATTGAATACAACAACTCTAAATCTCATTCTTTAGGAACCCGAACTTAACTCACAAATGAATTTCTTCCATAACTTTACAGACATTGTACGATCAGGGAAATGTTTCATGGCAATGCCGACACATCCGATCTAGTCTGCGTCACTTCCGCTCATGCCACGGAGCGTAATTATGTCATCGAAATTTCTCTTCTGCATAAATCTTCAAAGATCATAAATTTCTTGGAGGCTGATTAATTTTATCCTTAAATTTCTCCTCTTTAGCGAAAGAGATAAAGAGACGCTGGAATTCTAAAATATCAGCATCGAATTAAACCGATAAAAAAAATTGTCTTTTGCAATTGCGTCGATTAAAGACATTTGATTTTTAGTCTTTAAAAAAACGTTCACTGATTAACAAGTCGATCAAAAATTAACGTTAAATTAGCGACTGAAAACAAAAATTTAAAGAACTGTAAGCAACAAAATGATAATATTAATTTGAATGGTAAGGGCAGTAGCATAATGGGGTGTGATCGCCGTTCTCTCATTAGTCTCATTTCAGGTAAACGCGTTCCTTCACGCAGAACCTTCAATAACAGCTTCTGCTGTTCGAAGTTCCTAACTTCACCCAGTTTCGATTTTTTTTCCCCCATAAATTATCACTGCTTTAAATATTACAAATTTAAATTTTGGTTGTAAAATTCATATGTTAAAATGAAGACACGGTCAATGTTTATAATATATATGATTTTCAAGTGCAGACAGTAGACTATTATGCTTACTTTCAAAAAAGTAGTTCAGTATTTTTTTATACAGACATACCTGTCCATTGCTGGCTAAACCTACGGTAAAATTAACTATTTTTTATGAATTTAGATTACGGCACACACATCGTCTGAATCCGATATTTTTGAGATTATGACATACTGGTTAGATAGAAGACAATAGTAGAAAGAGAAGGGGTGATATTTGTTTTCTGCAATTAAGTGCTCTCTCTGCAAAATCTGCTTTTTGCTTTTCAGTGTTTCTTATCGTTCTTAATTAGAACGCTGCACCACTGGGTAATTATTCTAAACTTATTTAATCCAATTTAATATTCGTAGTAGAAAACGTTTTCTTTAAGCTAAGCCCAGCATTACTTTTAACAGTGAGATATTGCTAAGGTTATTTTGAAAGCGGCAAATTTTACTCATTAATAAGCGACATTGAGGCTTAGCAATAAAAGCTTTCAACTTTAATAGTTTTGAAAATCAGTTATTACCTTAAGAAAGAAGTTTTCATCGTGTCGGTAGGAATCTTAAACCAATATTTACAAAAAACTCCGTTCTCAGCATTTCTTAAATCTTTTTTTTTTCTTTTATCCTTTTTTTTTTCAATTTCTTAAGTTATTTTTTTCATTTCTTAAGTCTTTTTCTTTTATTTTTTTATTTCTTATGTATTTTTTTTCACGCATTTTTTCACTTATTAAGTACCTTTTTCTTTCATGTTTTTTCATTACTTAGGCCTATTTATTTTCTTTTATGATATTTTTCGTTTCTTTAGTTTTTTTTCCTTTTATGTGTTTCATTTCTTAAGTCTTTTTTTTTTCAGTCATCGGTAGCGGCATCTGGCCGCCAATGGTGCATTGATGCAAAACGGAAAAATATTGGGACAAAAGTCGAAAATTAACTTTTCGCGAATCACACAAATTATGTACCATATTGAAGTAAATATCAAGATTACATTTATGGAGAAGAAAACGATGACTGTTAAGCCGATTCTGGGCAGGTTTTTTTTCGTTCTCCACCCCAGCAAACTATTGAGTTAACAACTGAGTCATCGTCGTTTCGCCAGAGCGAAGATCATTCATTTCTCAAGTTATAACATGAAAACATTATCATATATAAATGTAATATTGAATAATAAATGCTATGTTATGCATTTTACATTATAAATATGTAATGTTATGTATTTTCAATTCTATTCTGTATTATTTTCTTCTAATATTGATTATTATTACGCCTTAAAAAGTTAATTGTGAGATGTAGAATCTAGATTTTTGTTTATGAGTTTAAATTGGGATCAATGTAGTGTCAGAACTGATCTGGATATTTCAGTCATTTCTTGTGGGAAACAATCGCTGCCAACTGAACTTAATACCAATTTGCGTCGTAATTTTCAAGAAAATATTCTCGATGTAAAATGAGGTTTTATTATTTCTAGTTTTTTAAATTTTCCGTCAGCTTTGGAGATAATTCTTAGGATCGTTAAATATTCCAGTTCCATACAGCAGAAATTTCACGGGGTGAGGGGATATTTTAAAGAGCGTCGTTGCTATTTTTTTTCGCCTCAGAATACGCTTAATCATGTCTATACTCTGTTTCACATAAAAAAATGAAGCTGCCAGTCTCCGTCAAAGAATTTCTTGTCCAATCGTGGCTTATTGCACTTAACCACGAAAGCCAATGAAAAGCAAGATGCTAAGCCTGAAAATGTATCAGTCCTCAAACGTGTCTTGTCTGTGGACGCCATAACATTTCACATAAAAAGGTTACTGACCTGGAAATTTGGCAGAAGATTAAGAATAACAAAAGGTTGTGCAAGCAAAATATTAACTTAATAGGTTTAATAATAAAGATTGGATGAAACGTAATTCTCTTCCGTTTCTCTATTCGTAGCATCTTCATTCATATTTTCTAATCACGAAAGCCACCAACCGTTTCCAGATCCTTCTTACAAAACAAATTCAAAGACGTATTCCCAAAGACCTTCTTATATTAAGCGTCCCATTGTAGGTACGAACCTGATTATTTTCACCCATTATGAAGTCAGACATGGGACATTTGGGGCCATTCGATCACGTTCCCGGGAATTGCAGGGGATCAAAATCTGTCGAAACAGAAATAAAAGTTCCCATAATTTACGTACAAACGAAGCAACGGGCTATGAGAACGTGCGCTGACGTCAACAGCACCCCCGAGCAACACCACGCAATTCCTCTCGTCTCTAATACACCGGTGTAAAAGAAATTATGCTTCGTTACGTAATATTCCGGAATAAAAAGCAACATTTTCAATTGCTCATTCCATAAACTATACATAATATTAGCGTAAATTAAAGCAAAAAGTGTGGAACTATTTGCTGTAGCAGAGTTGTAGTATTTTTTCATTGGTTGTTGCCTCCTTCGATCTTTAGATTTTGCCGCTGCATTACTTTATCTGAAACAGAGTATAGTGTCGTTTTATTAAATGTATTTGTTACAAAAAAAACAACAGCGATTTCAGCCAACTTTTTTATTTGCTAGACTAATTTTTAAATAATACAAAAAAAAGGAAGAAAATCCAATAGCCAATGTAAAAATTGTGGAAGGAATAAGGCAAAAAACGTTTTAACAAACAAATTATATTCCTCTTTAAACACAGTGAACACTCTCCTGGGATTACGCAATGAGGGATTTAAACAGAAATGTTTTCCTTCGCCAAAACAGGATAACTTGTATGCTTCAAATAATAATTTTTTTGTTATGTAAATACAGCTTTGTCAACAAAAATTTTATTTTGCAAGTCCTCATAAAACAAGTACTTCTTTCAGTTTTCTTATAACTTAAAGAAATAACATTTCCAGGAGATGGGAAGGGGGGAAGTATCTCTCCCCCATCCTGACGACCATGCTTCATCTCCCGTTTTATTTCAATAACATTTTCCCATAAAACACTTATTTTAAAAAATGAGGAAGTTCGAATTTATTTTCGCATTTATACAAAACAAACGGATCGTTTTCCTGTGAGACAACGCTCATTTCCGATGCATCTATGCAGTTTGTGAAAAGAAGAAAGGGTTGCGATAAAGTTTCATATATTGACGTTTGAATAAAAAAAAAAACCAAATACTTACGGATTACAGTTTCAATGATAACAGATTCTTTAAAAGTAGAAAAAAACTAAAAGCAGGTATTTACAGATGAGCAATGCAGTCAAATCCGATCTATTCAAGTAGTCAGACTGTGAACGTCTGTAGAAGACGAAGATACTGTTATTCTCGACCCCCAAAATTCCTGTGGGGAGGGTAGCACATGGTGAGAACTCAGAATATTTACACCTGTCTCCCAATTTCAACTTCCCGAAAATTCTCGGAAAACTAACAGCGGAGTCTGGCAGTGAAGCCTAATTGACGAATTTCAAAAGGCATTCTGGACGTCTGCAACAGAGCCTCCAGACATTGACCCAGACGTTCTTCATACCCAACTTAATAGCGGGATTCGTTTTTTGAGAGACACCCCTCTTTTCCACCCCTCACTTCTGTTATGCACCACCAATGAGAACGTCTCCTGCCTCGAGCGATCACTTTATTTCATTCACCTTGAACGCTTCCAACGAAGGCAGTAACATTGTTTCGATTTCTTCTCAATCCAAGAAGCGAGCAAAGGATGATTTCTGCAATCGAGTAAAGGGACCAGATATTAGATTTTTACTTTGTGTGGAAATTTCATTGTCATGCTTCTCTGCATGAAATGGCTATTTATATCTGCAGTGATCTATATATGTGTGATGTGATCTATATATGATTATAATTGAAATGTAAATATTCAGCAATCTCTCAACATGGAATAACGATCTAGATTAGAAAAGAAGTTAAAAACAAAACAAATTAAATTATCTAATGTTAAACAATTACAAATGAACTAAATTCTATTTTCCTTATAATTATATGGAAAAAAATTGGATTGTGTTATTTTATCTCTAAGCGGCACATTTGTGCAGGCAATGGGTTAAATGCCCATATCACAAGAACTCCAAGGATAATAGATGGATAATAATGGGATCCACTGTACAGCTTCTAGGAAACAGATACAAGAGTCGCGTCAAGACCATCCAAAGTACATTTTAACGTAAATAGGTAATGGCTGTGCAACACATAGGGCGTCCTTTAATGTTCCATTCAGTGGATGAGGCCATCAAAACTACAGTGTTCCATTTCTCCCTGAGGGCGAGAGTGGAGTTTAGCGGAGAGAATCTCAATGCAGGCAAAGCAAGGTCTCGAACCTAGGATCATCAAGTTATGAGCCTGGCTTCCACCTTTCTTCCTGACTCGACGCGGGATCTCTCAGTTAAGCTCCAGTTGCTCTAGTATCAGCAAGTGTGAATTGCTTCCGCCTTAGCTCAATCGGTAGAGCAACTGGCGCCTAATCAGCAGATCGCGGGCTGGAGTCCTGGATGCGGACTGGTAGATATTTCCACACTTGCCTAATTGCTAAAACAAATTGCGTTTTCCGCACCCCTACGGAGACGAAGGAACCTCTTGACCAATATACCCTACTACCGTTTAAAGTTTGCCATTTTCCCACTTTCGGGCCCTCTAGCGGGTGGAAATCAAATAATTGGAAGATTCCGACAGTGTGAATCTAAAATTTCCTCTGTACTGATCCACTCCAAAAAAGAATTTGAAAAAAAAAACTTTACATTTAAGCTTACTGATCGTGTAAAGGGATCAATATATAAATTAGAAGCTATTTTTAGTCCACTATAAATAATGGTAGCCGTCCCATGGCCGAGTGGTTAGCGCGCTTGCTACTGATCTAAGGGACCCGGGTTCGAGTCCCGGGTAAGGCATGGATGTTCGTGTTGTTTTCCTGCTGAGGTCCTGCCATACTCTCAGACCTTCTACTGTGGCATATAAACTGACAGGCTCCTGTCAGACCTCTGTGGCAAGCAGCTGCTTAAGGTTTTTTTTTTATTTTATAAATAATGGTAGCAAAACTACCAATAATACTGAGAAACTCCTTAATCTCTTCAGACCTGAACTTTCATATTTTTTATACAAGCAAAAATGCTTCCATTTAAATATGAGCTTTATTTGTGACCAAAGGAACAAGAATATACAAAAAAAAAATTAACAGCAGTTCACTGAAATTCAGCCTATATGTGCATTATAATGTACAAACCGTCCCAAGAGCTGCAAATTTCTGAAATCTCTGAAAGCAGTGAAAAAGGAAGTAAAAGAAAATAATCTATAATTCATATGCATTTTGTCATGATAAACTCATGAAAAGAATGAGACCTACGAAATGTAAGAAAACAGTTCTGTCAGCCACAGATGGCACCAAATTCCAATCCATTCTTGTACATTAAAGATTAAGGATTGGTCTACACTTTACAAACACTGCAAGATCAAAAGCACTTGTTTTTATGTGTAAAAAAAATCCTTAAAGGAAATGTACTACTTTATAATAATGTACATAGGGTCTGAAAAGGGTAAAATGTTCAGCACACTTGACTATGGCAGAATTTTCCCCTCATTTCAATAACTTCGCCATATCTAGCGTTCAAGTTCCTCACATACAATAATGAAATAGATTATTTAGAAGAGTTTTTTT
This sequence comes from Ryuthela nishihirai, assembly GCA_038380435.1. Taxonomy (NCBI): domain Eukaryota; kingdom Metazoa; phylum Arthropoda; class Arachnida; order Araneae; family Heptathelidae; genus Ryuthela; species Ryuthela nishihirai. Next base: position 6,361,193 of record JAWZYU010000007.1, read on the forward strand.
ATGATTATACTATTTAGAAGCTGGAATACTACTATCAAAAGTGAACTGGTCACAACAAATAATGAGTTAATGACATGCAACTAAGAGGAACAACTGTTTTTCCATTTCTGATACATTTCAGAAATGGGCGGAAGGAAGTTGGACAAAGAAACAGAATGAAAAACAAAAGTCGAGTCTGATTCATTCGTCCGTTTCCATTATTTCCCCTTTAAAATTTCTTTCTTCAGTCATGCGTAAGGTTTGAACAGAAAAACTGAACTGGTGAATATGTACAGTGCTCAAAAAAGTATCCGAGCGCTATGATTGATTACAGAATTCAGAAAAAATATCTGGCAACGATTTTTTTAGAAAGTAGTGATCTGGCAACCTTCGTGTCACGTGACACGAAACACTGATGTTTATCCTAGTTACAACCTAGTTGACAAAATTGTTTGTCCAGCAGTACTTTAGTTGGTGATGTTGTGAACGGTGGCCATAGTTTTAAGTTAAATAAGGATAAAGTCACAGTTCTCAGACATCTCGTACAATATTGACGAGTGCAATAAAATGCTGTTCTCAAAAACGGGATTACTCAAATTACAGTTCTTAAGAATTATTTTAATACTATCTAAACATATAAAAATGCGAAATAAAAGTGTTTTGATGGCATCTTTCTAATATTATCATCCACTCAATTCCCAACGGTGAGGGACTACTAAAATTTTACTGTACTTCATACTGTCAATTAAAAATGTTGCTATGCTTATGAAGTGAATTTAATTCATTAAAATAATCAAAGGCAGACAAAAATCGACACTTTTTATTCTGTTTCGCACAAACGGTGGTTATCCAAGGTGATAGAATATGATAAAATAATAAAGTAAATACCCCCTCAAGCAGCTGCCACAGAGGTCTGACAGGAGCTTGTCAGTTCAATACGCCATAGTAGAAGGTCTGTAAGGATGGCAGGACTTAGCAGAAAAACAACACACACCTCCATGCCTTACCCGGGGCTCGAACCCAGGTCCCTAGATCACTAGCCATGCGCGCTAACCACTCGGCCATGGGATAATCAAATATTTTATCTTTCCATTTGAACTCATCGAACGCTCTGTGACCCTTCATTCTATAACATTAAAATATCACAATTAAATATCAAAAATTGACTTCTTATTCAAGAACGTAAGAGCATTTCTGAAAATTCAGTTATCAGTCTGATAGATTACTATCTAAACCAGAGTTCAGCTTTTACTATAAAAGCTATTCTAAATGTAAAGTTAAAAGTGAAGGAGAAAAAAAAAAATTCTGATTTTGTCGTATTACAAATTAACTCGCATTATGCGTAAAAGAAATAATTCTGTCGAGATTTTCATTTGTATTAAAAGTGAATTGACAAGGAAGTTAAAGATAATTTAATTCAGTCAAAGAGATAAACAATTTTTTTGTGATATCTTTGACATCGATCGAAGGTCCATCCATGTAAACATTTTTAATTAACAAATTCCTTTTAACAAACTGTGTGTTTTTTTAACTTAACTTTAAATTGTTAGTTTCTTTTTACTTCAAACAGCGGCAGTCCAGAAAAAATTCCATAGAAATCCATGTCCGGATTACAATTCGCAGACTATCGGAGATTCTTATCTTAAGTAAAACTAGCTTTTTTGTCCTAATTATAAATTTAATACATCAGTGGCAATTGAAATTTATATTTTTCTTTTACCGCTTTAGTCTTATTTACACTCAGCAGCCACTTTATTACGTACAGTCGCTCCAAAAAATATTCGAACACTATGGTTGATTACAAAATGAAAAAAAAAATAAATAAATAAATAAAATCTGGCAACGATTTTTTTTATAAATTAGTGATCTGGCAACCTTTGTGTAAGTACACGAAGGTTGCCAGATCACTAATTTCTAAAAAAAATCGTTGCCAAATTTTTTTTCGAATTCTGTAATCAACCATAGTGTTCGGATATTTTTTAGAGAGACTGTATAGTTGCATGTCAATAGTAACGGAATAACTTATTATCATTTTTTTATTAAATAATATGACTCATGATAATTGAAAGATCTTAATCAAATATGTTTAAATCTCGATTTCCAAAGATATGCGCTCGGTTTTCACCAATCTTCCTACTGCTTTTCGTCCGTCATTTGTGTTTTTGTCAAAACATTTGTTCCACCACATCTTTTGAACGTGACGGACAAACTTAATTATGTATGTGTCAAATGAAAGCTTATGAAGCTGGAGATGTCATGGCTATAAAAAAAATTCACCCATGTGCTTTCTTCTTCCTTAAAAAGGAAAAATATGAAAACTATTGTTCAGCAATATCTCAGCAATGCGAGAGCCGAAAGGTAACGGGAGCTATGGGTCAGAAATGGAAGCTTGGGGAGTGTCACAGGTTATAAAAATTTCTCTCCCATGACCTTCTCCCCTCCCCCTCCCCGCCCTCACTTATTTTGCGAAAAATTGTTCTCCTATATCTCTGTAAAGCGAGAGTCGAATGTAGCAGTTGTATGTTAAATGAAAGTTTGTTATGTCGGAAATGTTGTGGGAATAAAATATATACCACCTCCCCTTGCTTTCACCCCCTAACAGAGAGAAAATTGGAAAGTCATCCTTTACTATATCCTCTGAACGCGAAAGCCTACTGTAATTACAAGTGCCAAATGGTAGCTCATTTGACAACCATCGGAGACTACTTCGAAGTATGCCCACCACCATTCTTCCCCCCCAAAAAAGAGCGGATTTTCTCGGGGGGTGGCTTAACTAGTTATATCTCAAAATTTAATTATATCTCCAATATCATGGGCTACCTTAAACACGATTCCAAAAAAGAGAGAGAAAAAATGTGTATATGACATATATGAACCATATATCAAATGAAAGTTTCTGAGGGTAGGTGTTTTTTAGTGGAAAAAAGAAGCTTAATCATTCTACTTTTTTCTTTGCCACTAAAAATACCTGTCTTCCTATATGTGCTTAAAAAGTAGGGAAGGTTAAGCGTATAAATGGTGCAGTCACTGAATTCGTACTCAGTTCAAAGGAAGATAGGACACCGATTTACCTAATCAACAAGATTACCAACGACCTACCTTCCTTCAAAGTGAATACGAATGCAGTGACAGTCGATACCTTTTAAGTTTATTTTATACTTTTTAAGGCACATAAGACAAGATAGGTGTTTTTTTTTTATTTGTTTTCTCCAATAGTTAATGTATCCTTGATCTAAGGGACCTGGATTTGAGCCCTGTGTCAGGCATAGATGTTTGTGTTGACTGCTGAGGATTCGTCATCCTCACAGACCTTCTAATATGGCGTATAAACTGATAGGCTCCTGTCAGACCTCTGTGGCAAGCAGCTGCTTGAGGGGGTTATTTATTTATTATTATTATTAATGTTTCCTTGCATTAAAGTAGGTTTCGTTTTCCTCTGCTTTAAAAAGGTGTAAAGAAAATAATTAACTATAAATTAAAAACACAAACAAAAAAACAGCAAACGTAGAAACCTTTCGTCCACACTCGGTCGCGACCCCTTTCAATCCCTCTTCATCCGCAAGCGAAAGAAAAGCTTAGCAAAGAGAGAAAGAAAATTCCACTCTGCGCAGAAACATCGGTGCGCACTGCAGCGTGAAAGAACGAAAACAAAGAAAATGAGGCATATCTAGAATGGCGCGGGGGCCCCTCGAGGGAACGAGCTGGAAACTAACAAATTAGGATTACAATGAAAAGATCTCGTGGAGCTGGGAAGGGAAGAAGAGTCCATCATTTGTCTGTGCGCAGCAAACGATCATACTCTGCAGCTAATGTTGTTGTTGCTGTGAGGGAAGGCCATTTCCCAAGAAAGGAGGAGCTCTGTCTAGTGGGCCATGGGTTCGTGCAGACTGATGGCGAAATAACAGAGCGAAATCGATGCACCCACAAACACATCAAAACAAAGGAATTTTAAGAGCGCATTGTTAGCACGTGGGAAAATACCATCGTATAACCAATTTAAAAATTGTTCACGACAAATAAGTGTTTTTTAATGTAAAATTCTTAATCGGTTAAAAATTTGACATTAACGAAAGATTGAACATTGAAGCATTAGCACCTCTTAAAATTCTAATATTAAAAAAAATATATCTATCTTTCTAGATGGTCCTAAAAAGCAGAAAATAAACCTAAAGCATATCGATGGTGCAATCAATCAATGAGTTCGTATTCACTTCAAAGGGAGATCGGGTGCCGACAATCTTGTTGAGTAGGTAAATCGGCGCCCTACTTCCTTTGAAGTGAATACGAACTCAGTGACTGATTGCACCATCGATATGCTTTAGGTTCATTTTCTATTTTTAGGGCGCATATAGGGCGATAGGTATTTTTTAATTTTTTTAATTTACACATATATATTTTTTCTTTGTCACCAAAAACACCTACCTTTAGAAACTTTTACTTAATGTATGACTCATAAACATCGACTATATTTTTCCTCCCCATTTGTTGGCAGTCGTGTTCAAGGTAGCCCATGACATTGGAGACGTCACAAGCTTTAATTTAAGATACAACACGTTAGGTCGGCCCACCCTAAATTTCCGTCCCCTTTTGTGGGGAGGGAGAATGGTGGGGACCATAATTTTCGAAGTAATCTACGACGGTTCTTATATGAATTTGGAAGATAAAAGAGAAGAATGACTTTCACATTTCCTCTTTTTTAACGGGGAAGAAATCAAGGGGGGGACTATATTTTTATTGCCATACTACGTTTCCCACGTCACAAGCTTTCATTTGCTATACAATATTATGTTCTTCCCTCGTGTTCCGAAGATATAGCGGAACTGTTTTATATTTTCCCTCTTTAGGGGAGAAGAAAGCATGGGGGGTCATTTTTTTTATAGCCTGACACTTCCCGCATCACACGCTTTCATTTGACACATAAATCATTAAGTTTGTCCGTAGTATTAAAAAAGATATGATGGAACAACTGTTTTGACAAATCCACAAACCGACATAGAATGAGCGAAAAATAATAGGAAGATAGGTAAAAATATTCGATATATTTATAATGACGTAATATTTATAAACTATTGGCATAAAAGTCAAGGTATTTGCATGACTAATATATACCGGAATAGCGTTTGATTACCAATGCTGCTTTTTGAAACTGAATCTCCCTTGTAGAGAATGAAGTAGTAATAAAGGCATGTAACTGGCATATTTCAGTGCCTCCTTTATACGTCTCTAAATAAATCTAACCAGCAAACAAAGCGCTAGCCATTCTTATGAGTGAATCTCCTCCCTTCGGTAAGTCACGTTATGTCACTAATAAGATTGCAGTGTCAAAGAGGTTAGATGTAGACTATTCTGAAATATTTTTACACCTTTTCGAATACCAAAATGTATAAATAGTAGACACAATGTAGGAATTAAATGACAAAAACATAAATTTGTCTAATTTGCACTAAACTCACAGGTACGGGGTGCGCCAGGCTCGTAATCTTCAGTCGATAGTGCGCCAGGCTCGTAATCTTCAGTCGATAGGCTCGTAATCGTGCGCCAGGCTCGTAATCTTCAGTTCCAAGGTTCGAGTCCCAGCTGGGTCAGCGTTGAGATTTATCCCCGCAAAACTCTCCGTCCTGCCCACGGTCAGTAGGGGACACCGATAGGCTAGAAAAGGCCACCGTCCGTCGGATGGGACGTTAAGCCGTGGCTCCTTGTGCGAGAGAGCCATCCCTATGCACGTTAAAGAACACGCTGGATAGCCTTGACGGGAGGCTACCATCTCTCTCCCAACAGCTCTTCCAGCTGGTCCTCAACTTCTCTGAGTCTTCGAGATCCTTGTGACTAGGCTATTCAGTCCATGGTGTGCAAAAAAAGTGCTGCTCAGAGATAAAACAACCCAACTAAAAAAAGCAGATGCATATGACAATCAGAAAATAGGTTTACAACTTCGGAAATTTATAACTGTTTTAGTTGTCACACTAAAGGAACTCAAATGGCAGTACAGTGGAGAGAAATACATCAAGTGTACAGATGTTCAATATAGGAGCCAGAAATGATGTTGCAGATATCCCAAAGAAATTCAATTCCTCCCATCCTATAAAAGTCATATAAGGAGTCACTTGAACTAGAGTATTCCTGCATTTCACAGTTCGTTGTTAAATTATGATAATGAGGATAATATACTGCCTCTTTCACTACACTTGCTTAGGGGATTTACTTTCCTAAAAAAAAAGGGCACATTGGCTTTCTCTGCACTTTGTAATCCACTATTCCTGGTTTACTAGAAAAAAAAAAAATAAATTTCATCTATATAATTTGCTTTAGTTCTTTACATTTAGTCTTATTCGCATAAAAAGTTTATTCTTCAAGATACTGAGTTTTTGATTTGGTTTTCCATTGGGCCTAGCACTGAAATTCTGTAATGACTTCACAGGGCTCTGCATTCTGATAGACACTGCTTGTTCATGGAGGCAGGTGTCTCCATGAAGCACCTGCTTCTGTGTTCGCCACAGTGCTTGATCGGATTTTGTTGTTCTTACAAAAGCAAAGTCTTTTGATGAACCAGCTAGGTAACCTTGACGGAAGCCTCCCATCTCCGCATTTAAGGTTGAGTCTAAAAATTCAACTTAGAGGAAAGTTATAAAAGACTGCTGAAACGACTTCAAAGCTTGGGTATATCGGGCAGAAAAAAAGGGAAAATCAAAACAGTTTTACAATAATTTTCAATGTATATTATAAAATTTATAATTATATTGCGAACTCACGATCACTACTCTCTGAATTCGAGAGAGAGGGTTCACCAGTTTCTACTCTGCCCTAGGTGAGAAAGGTAACACCGTTAGAAGAGTCGCATTCCATCGGATGGAACGCTAATCTGTGATGCCATGTGTTGTAGGGCCATACTCTGAGAGCAAAAGAACACGCTGAATGACCTTGGCGACTGACTCTCACCTGTTTCTTAACAGCTATTTAAGTGGATTCTTTTCCCTTACCGAATCCTAAGCCCTTGGGATCTTTGCGACCTGATCCACTCATAAAATAAAGAGGCAAAACATCCCCGTGCTTTGGAGTTTTTCTGATCTCGTTTACTGGCAGCTCAAAGGTAAAACAATAGCTTGTTCGTCTTCTGCGAGTTCAGTTTCTAAGAAGAAAACGTGATTTGTCCACATTTACATGAACATTTCTGTCCTGTAGGAAGACTGCCCTTAAGAAAATGAGCATTTCTGTCGTGTAAGAAGACTGCCCTCAAGAGAATGATCATTTCTGCCCTGTAGGAAGATTGCCCTCAAGAAAATGATCATTTCTGTCCTGTAGGAAGACTGCCCTCAAGTGAGTGACCATTTCTGTCTTGTAGGAAGACTGCCCTTAAGAGAATGACCATTTCTATCGTGTAAGAAGACTGCCCTCAAGTGAGTGACCATTTCTGTCTTGTAGGAAGACTGCCCTTAAGAGAATGACCATTTCTATCGTGTAAGAAGACTGCCCTCAAGAGAATGATAATTTCTCTCCTGTAGAAGACTGCCCTCAAGTGAATGGCCATTTCTATCCTGTACCAAGACTGCCCTTAAAAAGAATGACCATTTCTGCCCCGTAGGAAGACTGCCATCAAGTGAATGATCATTTCTGTCTTGTAGGAAGACTGCCCTTAAGAGAATGACCATTTCTGTTGTGTAAGAAGACTGCCTTCAAGAGAATGATCGTTCTTGTCTTTTAGAAAGACTGTTCTTAAGTGAATGACCATTTCTGTCCTGTAAGAAGACTGCTACTAAAAGAATGACCATTTCTATCCTGCAGGAAGACTGCCCTTAAAAGAATGACCATTTCTGTCCTGCAGAAAGACTGCCCTTAAAAGAATGACAATTTCTGTCCTGCAGGAAGACTGCCCTGGAGAGAATCACCATTTCTGTCCTGCAAGAAGACTGCCCTTAAGAGAATGAGCCATCCCTGTGCACGCCCCCCCCCCCCCCCCCCCCACAGAGAATGAGCATTTCTGTCGTGTAAGAAGACTGCCCTCAAGAGAATGACCATTTCTGTCATGTAGTAAGACTGTCCTTAAGAGAATCACCATTTCTGTCCTGCAAGAAGACTGCCCTCAAGAGAATGACCATTTCTGTCCTGTAGAAAGACTGTCCTCAAGAGAATGATCATTTCTGTCGTGTAGGAAGACTGCCCTCAAAAGAAATAAGTTTGAAAAGAAAATTTATTAACACTGACAATTAGTAACTGTGCGAAGAAAACTGGCAGCTTTCACTCGAATCGTGTGATATGCAATTGGAAGACAGAGAACGGTAAAAACAACACCAGCGGGACCAGCGAACGACGGACGAGTCAATGACTGCGTTGCCCATGACCTTCAACGGGCAAACCGAAATTACGGTTTGGGAAACTTTCTCTCCGCTCGGCGTTTTGGAATCGAGTCAAACGACATCCGTTTCTTCTGCAGCGAAGAGGAACGAATCACAAGGAAAGGAAATGGAAGAATTAAAGACAAGAGGAAAGGTTATCACGATCGGGGAATAATTATCTTTCATAATCTAGAGAAATCTCAGCGCATGAGTGAAGAATTTAAGTTTTTTTTTTTTAATTTCTTTTCACTCGAAATTTAAGTGGGAAAAGAAAGTCAACACAGAACTTTCACATGTCACCATGAAAAGTATTGCTTCCCTTCCTAGTAGATCAACTGATGCTTTGTGACAGATGCAGCATGGGAACATTTTAAAGTATTTTGATTTCCTATAAAGAACACATAAAAATAAACGCAGCAGACTTGAAGAGAATCATGCAATTTTCCTTTCAACTGAACATCTTATTCAAGGTCGTCAAAAAACATTACCTTCAAAATCTAAATATTTTTTCCATTTGCTATTTCACCTATTTCAGTAGCACAATATAGCTTTCGAATTAAATATATTTTATTAAAATTCACTGTTTTAAAAGTATTTAAAATTCTCTTTGTTGAGTTCTAAAGTTTAATAACTTATAAAAATGTGCATTTATTTCCAGACTTGTCTATTTTAACTGTTTTTAACACATAATATATACATGTATGTCAAATGCTAAATCATTGCAAATTACATATGAAAATCATTTGAAATGAAAGCAAGTCTTAAAAATAAAGCAGTCAAACTGAATCATGATGCTGGTATTTAACTATTAAACATTTCTACTAGCATAGATTTACATAGATTATCTACTAGCATTGATTATTCATGTAAACGTTTGGAATAGATACAACGGAAGTCGGTCACAAGTGCTTGAAAGGTCCATGAAAAATCAGACCCTACTTGGTTAGGCCAAATAGGCTCTACAGTTATCTTATTAATATCAAGAGTTCAGAATAAGAGGAAGGCATTCTTCGTCATTATGGGATCGCATCCCATTAAGATCAAGAGATCTTTCCCTCTACACTAAAGACGGATCGTACCACGTGTACTTCTTAATGAAGATGTTCAAAGGTGCTGAGGTTGATGAGAAATTGTCAACAGCTTGGCTAAGAGGTCTTCCTTCCGACTGCAATGTTTCATTTATAAAGCTATTGATTAGCTGAGAAAGAGCTTTAAGATTTAAAAGCAATCAACCAAATGATAGTTGCACAGTTGTGACACACATCCAGCTTCTATGTTCATCAACAAATTAATATTCTCAGATAGCGTCTGAGGATGAAAGGCATTCCTTTCTCACTTTCACCTCCTCCTTCCCTGATTTCTTTTAAAGCCAGCCGATGTTTGCTACCTGTTCGGAAATTTCAATTTCTGAGAGTTAACCAGAGTCTTGATGGCGTCATAGAGTCTGCTGCGTTACAGCATCAGTGATTAAAGCGATCTGCTTGAAGAATTAAGGGGGGATGAAAGGGGTCACCGAAACTTCGCAGAAACTTTCAATTAGGAATACGTCGATTATGTGTGTGTTGCTGTTAATGTGGAAGAGTGAGTAAACATCGTTTCATCGTTCTTAGAAACTGTGTATTGTTTCCGTGTTATATTTTTCAGGCTGGTGAGCCGTCCCCAGTTAAGGCATGGACATTTGTGTTGTTTTCCTACTGAGCTCCTGCCGTTCTCACAGACCTTCTGCTGTGGCATATAAACCGAAAGGCTCCTGTCAGACCTCTGTGGCATATAAACCGAAAGGCTCCTGTCAGACCTCTGTGGCAAGCAACTGCCTGACGGGGGGGGGGGGGGGGTTAAAGTTGGCATTCCCTTAAATATATAGGCTTAAGAAGCAAAGGAATTGAGGAGAGCATAAATTCTCAAAAATTGTCAACCACATAACATCACCAGTTAGCCATAAGAGTAATGGGGAGAGGAGGTGGTTAGAAGGAAAGAGGGAATGCCCTACAGCCAGGGACACATCACCCAAGTACAGTCGCTCAAAAAAGTATCCGAACACTCTGGTTGATTACAGAATTGAGAAAAAATATCTGGCAACGATATTTTTAGAAATCAGTGATCTGGCAAATTTCGTGTACGTACACTAATTTTTAAAAATTCGTTGCCAGACATTTTTTTCTGAATTCTGTAATCAACCATAAATAAAAATAAATACCCCCTCAAGCAGCTGCCTGCCACAGAGGTCTGACAGGAGCCTGTCAGTTTATATGCCACAGTAGAAGGTCTGTGAGGATGGCAGGATCTCAGCAGAAAAACGACACATACATCCATGCCTTACCCGGGGTTCGAACCCAGGTCTCTTAGATCAGTAGCCAAGCACGCTAACCACTCGGCCACGGCAACCATAGTATTCGGATAATTTTTTCAGCGACTGTACGTAGATGCATTCATGTGTCCACTTAGTATTAGACTGTAGCATAGTCTTTAATCTTTTGCAACATTTATTAGATTTACAAGACTTAATGGTAAGCATTAATTTATTCATAAATATTATTACAATTTTATTCTATATTTTTATTAATATCCTTGTCCACCCATTAAGTATATCACTGAGCCATTATCCAGACCCCTTTATCAAACAGTCGAAACCATTTTTCACGGCTCATTTTGAAACGTGCTAAATAGACTTATTATAGAGTATTGGTTTTCGTTAATGGGAGGCTCTATGTGCATTACATTAAGCTGTTTTACCTCTGAGCGGCACTTTTTTTTGCACGCAACGGGCTAAAATGGCCAGGTCACAAGGACCCCAAAGGCTCAGAGAATGTTGGGGGATTGGGTTGAATTATTTTAACTCTGAGCGACACTTTTTTGCACACAATGGGCTAAATGGCCAGGTCACAAGGACCCCGAAGGCTCAGAGAAGGTTGGAGGAGGGAACCCACTGGAACAGCTGTTGGGTGACAGCCTTCCCTTAAGGCCATCCAGCGTGTTCTTTAACATGCACAGAGTATGGCTCTTTCGCACACGGAATACGGCTTAACGTCCCATTCGACGGACAGCGTACTTTCCAAGCCCATCGGTGTCCCTTATTAACCGTCGGCAGGGCGGGTAGTTTTCGGAGAAAAAACTCAACACTGAACTAGATGGGACTCGAACCTGGGAACTAAAGATTACGAGCATGGCGCGCCACTTTTTACAGAGGAAGAAAAAAACGAGTGGTTGACTTTTTTTTCCCAGCTATGATACTCTCCGTCCCAACCTTTCATTTCGTACCTCATTCGTTATGATCGGTCACAAGATCAGTAAGATAACGTGGAACATCTGTTTTGGCAAATTCACAAATCCACTCATTCAGAAACCGAATCGCAAATGTCGAGGGAAAAGCAATAGGAACAGAGGTGAAAAGCAAATTACCTGTACATTATTTGCAACATTTCTTACATGTTTATTTATGATCAAAAATAAAACAAAGACTGCAATAGAAGTATCCATCGACAAAATAAAAAAACCTAACTAGAAGAAGACATATTGCCACCGGCACATACGGGAATCTCGTTTTCGAAGAGAATGAAGTTTTTCGTTCGCCTCCTTTCCCACTCCTTAAGAGTTTCAATTCGGGCTAATAGATAATGGGGAAAATGCAAATACGGTAAACTCCCTGTTATCCGGCATTTGCGGGGGTTGCCTTGTTAGATGAATATGTCCAGTTGCATGAGAAATGTTTTATAGAAACCAAATACAGTAGGTGGTACAATCCGTAGCTGAAATAAAGGTGCAGTTAAAAACAATGATAATTAAAATGAAGTAAAATGTCCTCAATATAAATATACGCATTTTCACCCTCAATCAGTATCGAAACCCATCCCTGAGAAAATGCACCCTGCTCCGTTATTTTCATCTGAATAAAATTCCTTCGCCTTTTCTGCTAGCAGTTGTTCAGAGATGCATGCGCCTTCCTCCATCCTCTTTAACGAGAACCATTCACACAATGCATTATCCCAAGTCTCCAAGCTTAGGTTCTTCTATGCTTTTATGACTCTGGGATTTCAGAAAGAACGCTTTTAAGTTTTCCTTTTTGCTTTTTAATGCCATTGATCGTTGACGAACCAACATTGAATTCCTGCATAAGCTCATTGCCATTTTCACTCCTTTGGAGTCTTTTTTCTTCATATTTAAAATGTTCTGCTTCAAAGTCAAAACAACACGTTTTCGCTTTAGTCCTTGCCAAGTATTCTTTTGACAGCATTAGAAACTAGGAGGTAAAAGACTTCACATAAATAGAATAACACGATCACAAATTCAACTACCTGCGCATTTAATGGCCTTAATGGAACTAATGTGAATTTAATAATGCCTGAAAGACAAAGCCAGTGGCATCCAGGAGAAACTACCACGTGCATTGAAATTTGCCTCAGAATTCCGGATGATTGAATACCGGATAACCGGGAATTTACTGTAGTAGTATTTTATTTGTAATTAAAAATAAATAAATACTCCCTATAACATAAAAATAAAGTATTCGTCATTTATTTCTTAAGTTTAAAAATTTGCTCTGAGAAAAGCAGGCGGATAATTGCTGCTCGTGGAATATCTCTTAACACTCTACCACCGAAATTTAAATTTCTACCACACACAGACCACTTGTAACATTTGTTAAAAGTTTCACCGTTTCCATATTTACTGATCTCTAACGAGTATAAATTAAAACTACTAAGTATTTAAAAAATGTGAATTATAATATTTTGGTCGTACCAATCCAACTAAAAACAGTTTTCCAGTTATCTCCTATAACAAAACAATTGAGTTTTCCACCCTCCCTGGGCATAAGGAGTCAACTCATTGCCATTGCCAGTGGAAACTTCATGGTTTCACATTCCAACACTAAAGTTTAAAATTTCTAGCATAACTACATCATTCGCTATATTCGTTCGAAATTTTCAAATTTTTCCACCATTAGCATATGCAATTACAGCTTTTGAGATATTCGGAAAGTGCATATCGTAATATTTCATCGATACAAAATAAAAAAAAATAAATACCCCCCCAAGCAGCTGCTTGCCACAGAGGTCTGACAGGAGCCTGTCAGTTTACATGTAAAGTAGAAGGTCTGAGAGGATGGCAGGCCCTCAGCAGAAAAACGACACAAACTTAACCTTACTCGGGGCTCGAACCCAGGTCCATATACCAATCCAACACAAAAAGAATTTTTAATTTATCTCCAAAAAGAAAAAGGTTCAATGTCTACGAACAGATGACAAAGTAAAATTATTATCTCGTTTTATTGCAAACGAGATAAAAGGAGGATTAGTGAAGTAACTAAGATTTAAAAAAAGTGCGATCCTGTCATCCACAAATGCCAACTCGTCGCTGCGATTTTTTCCCCTTTTCCATCTGTGGCATAATTTCTCTCCCTAGCCGTCCTGTGGCTCATGTTTTCACTCGAGCCACGAGCTGCTGCAGCCAATCCCGACGTCGCTCGGAGCCTTTCCCGCTATGGAATGAAGGAAGTGGCCATCGCCCAAACCGGAACCGTGTCGGCCACCACAATACACGCAATGGGGTGGCTGCAGGAGACGAGATTTAGAGTGGGGGAGGGGAGCTCGATGCTGCTACTGCTGCTCTTCCGACTGATCGACGTACATTATTAGAGTGCGTATGCGCGTTTCAATGTTGCCTTGTCTATCGATTGTGGGGCACAATGGCTGATTCCTGCGCTGCAATAACAACGCAGGGGACATAATGGACTGACGGAGATTCGCCGTCAAGCGATGCAATTTCCAATTATTTCGTGCGCCATTACACACCAGGTTGCTGCACATTACACATAAGCCCTGCGAGTGACGGGTCTTTTCTCTCTCTTGTATGGACCAGCGAGTTTCAGATTTGATCCCATGGTGCGTAAGTCCACTGCGCAAGACAGCAATCGCGGTACAAAGTCAACTTGCTTGGGCTTTGGGAGAAAAAAATCAGATTTCAACTCACCAGACAAATGATCTTAGAAGCATTCAAAGCTTGATAAGATTTCCTAACGCTGCTCACATCGGCGATTTGCTCTTCTAATCTCCCCGCTCCTTCGGTGAGAAAGGAGATATTACTCTGTCCATACCCCCGTGCACGTTAAAGAACATGCTGGCTAGCCTTGACGTCAGCTTTTCATTTTGTCTCCTAACAGCACTCCAACGGATCCCATTTCTCAATCCTTTGGAGTCTTTGTAACCTGTCATTTAAACCACTGTATGCAAAAGTGCTGCTCGGAGGTAAAACGATACAAACCATTGCACAGCAGATTATAGAATATTTCAGTAATATCAGTTGTGAAGGATTTATAATAAAGCATACATTTTTGAAATAAGAAATTGAAAATTTTTAAAGAAACTCTGATTTAAAGGTTTCGGTCTAACCAGGACATGGCAAGATATTAAAAGGGGCATATTGGCCTTCTAGAATGTTTAATTTTTGTAATCCGAAATAAAATCTTTAAAATTGTTTCATTTCTTTTTTCTAATATTTACTTACTTGTTGGTCTGTAAATGGTAGCTAGGTAGTCACTGGTCTGTAAATGGTAGCTAGGTAGTCACTAGGTAGTCACTGTAATGGATGGAGCTATGCACCAATCCCCTGTGATGATGCATAGAACCGGCCAGGCCTAGCACCTAATGTCCGACCCCGCCTTCTCATGGTGCAGACCGTTAGTACCTTTCGAAAGAGATACTCTCTTGTGGAAGTGAACGGAAGGGGAGGGCTGCCAGATTAGTGTGGCCTACTGATCTGGACAACTACGGCTACTTTTCATTTTTTTTCTACCCTGCTGAGGAGTGGTCAACCACACAGGGTCCTGGTGCTGACAAATAAACCTACAGGACTGGACTGAAATAAGCCTCTGAGCTTGATTATGGATCCTGAATTTACTGCACTAGTGAGCTTCTGTGGAGGGAAAATCTTCCGCTATTTTCTGTTTGTTTGTGGGTTGACAGCCCCAAGTGAATAGATTCACAGGATATGTTTATCAGCAGGTGAATAATCCTGAGCAGAGGTCATCGCAGGCACCTGAACTCTTTGCTTCTACTGGCATCGTCAAATTCTACATTGGAGGACATCTTTCAGTGTAGATGGCTTTCGCAGACACGGGTCTTTGCTCCGTGTCTCCGATTAGGGGGCTGTTTGATATTGTCGGCATTGCCTTTCTCAATAAACATACTTTCTTTAAACATCCCACTAACCTTTTTCTCTCCATAGGTAGTTGAAATGTGAGGACTCTGCACAGGGCTTATTCCCTTGATATCATCACACAAGAATTCCACCGTTATAATTAGATAAAGGTCAGATTCTTAAAAATAACCTTAATTTTCTCTTTTCAGAGAGGGAAGATAATAAACATCACCAAGGCGTGGGTGTGCTTCTCAGCAGATACCCTAGTGATGTTCTTCTAGGATATGAGTGCAATAATGAAAGGTTTCTTACAGCAAAATTTCAGACAAGCATTATCAATGTTATCTGCTGTTATGCCCCCACTGAGAATGCCGATGAGGATGAGAAGGATAGGTTTTACGGACAACTTCAGGATATTTTGAATTCTGTCAAGAAATGAGATATTACCCTTGTTCTAGGTGACTTCAATGCCAAATTTGGTACTGACTCTGACCTTTGGACAACAGTAGAGAGCTGTACCACAAAGTTAATGTTTTGTGTGGTAGAAGACGGACAGGTATACAGGGATTGAAGGATAAACCAGGTAAAGTTATAGAAAGTGAGGATTCTGTCCTGGCTAGGTGGGTTGAGCATTTCAATGATGTTCTAAACAATGTGGTTAGTTCTACTCCCATTGTTTGCAATGATGATAGATGCATTACTGGCTTTAATGTGGGCCGTATAACATAATCTGAAGTTATTTTGGCTGTTTCTAAACTGAAACTACATAAATCCCCAGGGGTAGATGAAATTACTACGGAAATGCTTAGAGCTGGGAATGTTCCGGTTACCACTTGGATGACTGAAATTTTGAATAACTTTTATGATAAAGGTATGGTTCCTAAGGATTTTACCAGAGCTATTATTATTCCCATTTTTAAAAAAGGTGATCGCAGTTCTTGTGATAACTATGAGGGTATCAGTCTATTCTCTGTTCCAGGTAAAGTTCTTTCCATGATTGTGCTTAATAGAATTAAGAATCTGGTTGACAGTCAATTGCGTGATGAGCAATGTGGATTCAGAAGTGGTAGGGGATGTGTGGATCAGATATTTTCACTTAGGCAGATTCTTGAGAAATGCTTAGAGTTTCAGAAATCTTTGGTTGCTAGCTTTGTTGATTTCAAAAAGGCTTTCGACTCTGTTGATCGTCATAATTTGTGGTTGATTGTGAGATCATATGGTATACCTGACAAGTTAGTTAACATAAGGAAAGCTCTCTAAAATAACACTGAGTCGTGTGTGAGAGTTGGTAAGGCTTGTAGCAATTGGTTTAGCATTACTTCTGGTGTTCGACAAGGGTGCATTTTGTCTCCTTTTCTCTTTAGCTTGGTTATTGATTATGTTATGCGAAATTCACTTCAAGGGAAAGATTTTGGACTTAAAATAGTCTGGAGATACGAAAATTTGTTATTTATATTATGCTGATGATTTAGCCCTTTTGGCAAATGATGTTGCTGAGATGAACTCTTTCATTCGAGCTGTTGATGAAACTGGTAGTAGAGTAGGTTTGGTTATAAACAGAGAGAAAACTAAAGTGATGAAAATTGGTCAGGCAGGCTGTGATTCGGTTAATCTGAATGGTTGCAGTCTTGAGCAAGTGTCACAGTTTAATTATCTTGCGAGCTATGTAACTGATACTGGTGATGTGCTGCGTGAGATTAACAGACGAATAGGGATTGCTGCCGGGACTTTTAAGAATCTATGGTGAGTGTGGAGAAATAGGCGTATACACCTAAAGACTAATTAGACTGTATAATAGTTTGGTTCTTTCTATGGTTAACTATGGTAGTGAAACTTGGCGTTGTGTAAACTCTATAACAGGAAACTAGATGCTTTTGATTCTAGATACTTACGCAGTATCTTGGGCATTAGGTGGTTTAACTTTGTAACTAATGAGGTTAGGCAAAGGAGTCTGCAACCTCCTTTAAGCAGCATATTGTGCAGAGAGAGACTCCTTTGGTTTGGCCATGTTGCCTATATAGATAATTATAGATTAGCAAATAGGGGTTGAACAGTGTGCCCAAAGGCCTCAGAAAGAGTGGGAGACCTAGGATGCGATGGGCTGACAATGTCAAACAGGACCTTATTAGAATTGGTGTGCAGTGGTCAGATGCGGCAGATATAGTTCAGGACAGATATGCTTGGAGAACTAAATTCCGCGTCTGGTTGGAGCTCCGTAGCCCACAGCTGCTTGAAGATAGTGATGATGACTTACTTTCTGTGAAGTGATAAGGGAACGCTATTGCTTTTAATATTTTTCGCCCAGTGAAGTTTTGCGGAAACTGGAAAAATAGCGAGTTCATTAAAGGCAGCGCTATTTATTTTCACTTCCGCATCGTCCGCAATGCTTTAGGGATTAGTTCAAGATAAAATACTACTGATCACGGGGGATGGGGGCTCAGCCGGTAGAGCGCCAGGCGCGCAATCTGCAGTTCCCATGTTCGAATCCCGCCTATGCCAGAGTTGAGATTTATTTCCGCAAAACCTCCACCCTGCCCTCGGTCAGTAGGGGCACCGTTTTGGCTTGGAAAGACCGACATATGCATGATGCAGGGACTTACCAGGGGAGACCTCCCGAACCCTTATACGTCCTCTCCCCCCTGCGCGACGAAAATCCTGTCGTCTTACACGAAATTTTAAACTTGCCTACCTGCTTTGAAATCGAAAACAGTTGTCTTTGTATAATTTTATTTTATCCCCACATTGTATGTCCGACACTAAATATACATTTAAAAAACAACTATAAAATTTTATTCCATATAGATGAATATCATTTTAATTTCCTGTCCGGTGGAATATTTTAGTAATTGCGAAATACTACTCAAGTCTTATTCTCAGAACTGCCTCCGAAACTGAATTCATTTTTTCCCCTAAAAATTCAGTTTCTTTACGAAACTAAATTCTTTTGTCACCATTTTTTTACCTCCCCCTCCTCCAGAAAATATTTTCTAGCTATGTGCCTTGTCCACTGTGTTAAAAGGCTAAGCGTAAAAATATTGTTCACATATATTTGTGTTTAAAAATTTCAGATTGATCTTATATAAGATTAACACAGTAATAAAATTCCCATTCCGCTTCTTATTGGAAACTTAAGAAAACAAACAATTAGCTCTCACCCCCCCCCCCCCCCAAAAAAAAAAAAATTTGATGCCACGTGCATTTCATAAGAGTTCCTTTATTTACTTATTCGAAAATTTCAGTACTCAAAGTTCTAAACGATTTTTGCATTACCATGAAATTCTCAAAAATAAAGATAAAATCCATTTGTTCATTTCAATCTTAAAACCTTGATATTATTCCATCACAGACGTTTAATTTTTCTCCCTGAGATTAGAATTAAACCCACATTTGGTACCTCCAAAGTAATCTTTAATTGAACTTCTTAAAATAAAAATTCTATTTGCAACCTGTCTTAAGAAAACGCGGTTTATATTTGCACAGCTATGGTATCAAAACCCTAATGAAATTTTTATAACACTATAGAACTGTGGTGATGAAACAGCATTTAAGAATTCGCACCGGACGTGCCATAACTGTAAATACAGACGAACAGGTTAATGGAAGTCTGCCGTATTTTCTTTTCTCTTGTCAAATGATGCGTTTGTCCGTTAGCTGCATCATGCTACAAGAAACGAACTTCACCCCCCCTCCCCTGCGCATGTTGAGGCACAATTGTTGCGCTGAAGTTCCTTCTCCCTTCTCACATTAACTCCTTCCCTTAAAAACAATCACTGAAACGATGCCGACATGAGAAGATACTTCGTCCATTCCCTTTATCCGTTGATTATAACTTAATCGGATTAAAGAACCAAGATTGCAATTTCTATTTTTTTACGTTTTTCTTTCCCCCCCCCCTCCTCAATGACTCCTTAGTTGTTTGCGAGGCCTCTATATAAAAAGTGAATCGGTGTTCGAAAAGAAAAAGTTTTTGCTGCATTTTTTTAACACAGATATTAGTATAAAAAACAAAATTACGATGCACTTCGGGCCAGAAAGAAAAAAGAAAATGAAAAGTAAACAAAGATAATAAAATTGGATTTGGGTTGTTTGGGTTGTTTTACCTCTGAGCGGCACTTTTTTGCACACCATGGGCTAAATGGCCAGGTCACATGGACCCCGAAGGCTCAGAGAAGGTTGGGGGAGGGGACCCACTGGGGCAGCTGTTGGGAGACAGATGGTAGCCTCCCGTCAAGGCCATCCAGCGTGTTCTTTAACGTGCACAGGGTATGGCTCTCCCGCACACGGGGCCACGGCTTAACGTCCCATCCGACGGACGGCGGCCTTTCCAAGCTCATCGGTGTCCCCTACTGACCGTGGGCAGGGCGGGGAATTTTGCGGAGATAAATCTCAACGCTGACCCAGCTGGGACTCGAACCTGGGAACTACAGATTACGAGCCTGGCGCGCTACCGACTGAGCCACCCCCGCCCCAATAAAATTGGATGAAAAAAATATAATTTGTGGCTATAAGTATCAGAAAGCAAAGCAAAAAACAAACATCCGGTAATGACCATTTGCACAGAAGTAACAGATTAACGGTAAAAGTTCTTCGTAACTTCCTTGGTGTCAACACTCTTAATCAGAATCTGACAGCAGAACCACCGAGGAGAAAAAATACTAGGATTTGACTTAAATAATGGGACGTTTTACCTCTGAGCGACACTTTTTTGCCCACACTGGGCTAAATGTCCAGGTCACAATGACCCCAATGGCTCAGAGAAGTTTTGGGAAGGGGACCCCCTGGAACAGCTGTTGGGAGACGACTCTGGATGGCCTAGACGGGATGGTAGCCTCCCGTCAAGACCATCCAGAGTGTTCTATTACATGAACGTGTATGGCTCTCCCGCACTAGGGGCCACAGATTAACGTCCCATCAGAAAATCTTTGGAAAGTCAACGGCGGTCTTTCCAAGTCCATCGGTGTCCCCTACTGACAATGGGCAGGGAGGGAAGTTTTGTGGAGATAAATCTCAATGCTGGTCGCGCTGCGAAATCCACTCCACAACAGAGGGCTTCCTAAATAATGGAATAATGCAAGAAGAGCATTGCTATCAATACTAATGATTATAATACCATTAAATCTGGATATTAACGATTATAATAAAGATACGTTTATTCATGGTAAAGTAAAATCCCAACAGCATGACAAATTCTAAACTCTTCTTATCATGGCGAAGCTTTCTTGTAGAAACTCTCTTACGCAGTGCAAATCGATGAAATTAGCTCTCACCAGCATACCAGTTCACCTAAGTCCATTTGAAACCTAAATGTGCCAGAAGGAAATCTGCAAATAAGAGCAAACGAAAGGCTTACACAACGATTTTTCAAAAATTTCAAATCAGCAGTGGTAGTCATGACTTTCAAAACAGACCACAAAGGAAACAGGATGCCAGAAATATATTAAAATGTAAATAAATAGTATAGAATTTAGAGTGGAGACTGCTAGTCTCTTGTAGGTGTAGAACAGGCGTGTCCAACCTTTTGACTTCCCTGGGCCACATCGAGTGAAGATGAATTGTTTTAGGCCGCACATAAAATGTATTATATAAGTTAATGTATATGAATAATAAAAATCATGTATTTTCTTATGTTTTTTTATTATAAAATTAAAAAAGGGTAACATAAAGCTAGTGGGATATCAAAAACTCGCTGAAAATCACATGATCATGTTGAAAGCTTATGTCGTAAACTTTACGATTTTGTGGGTCGCATTACTAGCTGTCCCAGGGCCACATGCGGCCCGCGGGTTGGACACGCCTGGTCTAGAACTTTCAGATTGTTTTAAACTGAGCTGAACCCATTTCGCTTATAAAGGGCTAAAAAAGCCGGGTCACGTGAACTCAATGCTAGATGGACAAATAGCTTTTAAGAGCAGATATAACATATAATTAAATCCGTTCAGTAATGAATAAAGTATGTATTACTGTCTGCACATGAAGCCATTGGCTTAACTTCCTATCCGATTGACGAACAGTTCTCCATCACTGGCTTCTTTCTGAAAGTCTCCAGAATCATTTCTTCCAGCTTCAGTTTGCGTCGTAATGTGTTAATTATCATTTCGGTTTCATTTCCTCATAAAGATGCCAAAGTTCTGGTGCCTCAATGTACGAGTGGCAATTTTCAGTGCTCTGAAATAAAAAGAGCTGCCACCTTCAGCGTATTTTCAATAAAGTGAATATCCTACGGAAACAAAGCGCCTCCTGTATTCCAAAACAAGACGTCTTCGGAAGTGGTAAAGAACGTTAATAGAATTTTCGCATTTTTATATCTTCCAAGGCAACAGAGCCCTTTCGAGTTAACTTAATTTCCCATCTCAACGTCGTTTTAATTTGCAAAGTTTACGCTCTAAATTCCATTGTAATCTAATAACGCATTTCGGAGAGAGTTGCCAGAGGGAGAAGATGAGTGTGTCTGCTCTTCTTGCTCTTGGCTCTCTCGTCACGGGGGGATGACTTTCTCTGCCTTTAATAAAGAGCGTTAAGTTCATTTTCCACACCTGAGCAGTTGAGAATATCTGTTTGGCAATAAGAGAAGAAAAAGGGGGAAACAGTCTGTTTATTTTTTTTCATGCCTCTTTGTTTTCGCAATTTCGAGACTAAGTAGAAGTTGAACATCGCCCATAAAAGTAATTTAGAGGTGTAATTTGGATTCATATTAATAAACGATGGTAAGACGTAACAAGATTCATTACGTTCTCTCTTTTCGCTGTTAAGGTTTATTTTCTTCTGCGTAAGACAAGGTATCAGCACGTGTGTCAAATTCTATACGACCAGAAAAAACTGCAGAGTTGTTTTTGTTTATGACGGACATTCCTCGACAAATGATTTCTTCTTATATCAAATGGGTTTATTGGTCAGCTCAAAATCCACAAGAATCAGAAGAGGGAAGTTTAACCCTTTCACAGGCGTGGGTGTTTTGAAAAGTCTTGCAGTACGACCTCGATTTCGCAGGGTTGTTTCATCTTTGAGCGGCACTTTTTTGCACACAATGGGCTGAATGGCAAAGTTACAAGGACCTCAAAGGCTCAGAGAAGGTTGGGGAGGGGAACTCACTGGACAGCTGTTAGGAAACAGATCAAATCTACCGTCAACGCCATCCAGTATGATCCTTCACGCGTACACGCAGCTCTCCTGCACATGGGTCCATCACTTTACGGCCCATCCGATGGGCAGTAGGCGCCATTTCCAAGCTCATCGGCGTTCCTTTTCTAACGGAGGCGGAATGGGGTTAAGCGAAAAAATTCCCAACGCAGGTGCAGTTGGAACTCGAACCTGGGGACATCAGATTACAAGCCACATGCACTACTTACTGTGCAGCTTTTGGACTCTTTCGGCAGGTTCAAAATTTAAAATTTTATTTATTTTCTATATTTTTTTAGTACAAAATCAAGTCCCACGAAGCTAAAAAAGATTGTCTGCAGGAATCCAAACAGTATACAATAAACAGTCATAATATTGAGAAAATACCTTCAGACTGTATACAATTAATTGTACCACAGAGTATACAGTTGTTAAATATTTTCCAGAAGCCATGCCTTGAAATTTTTTTAACATCTGTAACTTTTTTTAAATTAAACATTTCTTCTGGGATACTGTTGAACACAGAGGGAACTTCATAATTTCTACAATACTTTCTTTTTTTTCGTAATTGTTTTTCATAAGTGGTAATTTATATTTACCTTTAGATTTATATCTAGCATTTTTATTATGATTAATCTTATCATCTGTAGCCGATGATTGCAGATTTATCTAGAGACATGTTGTACATAAAGTTTTTTAATTGATTTTGTAGTGATTACTTTTTATGGTAAATTTTTACTGAAGAAGATATAACGATCTATAACAAATCTATATAAATTTAGAATTTAATAATTTGCTCAGTATACAAAGAGTTATGGAATCTGACATATTTAGTAGCAACGCGTCTTTATGAAATTCGCAACTATTGAAAGAATTATTTACGCAAATTTCTAAAATGCGTATTTATTTATTTCGTTAATTATTTAAGTTTTAATTTCTCAGATAATCTGTTAACTGGCAGTGCTATTGTTAAATATTTAAAATTCCATAACTATGATAATACTGAGCGAATATTGTTTGAAGAAACTCACGTGAGAAACCAACTCACAACGAAAGACATCAACTCGGAAATTCCGAAAGGCCCAGAAGAATCAGAGAACTCAAATGAACAAGTCCTTTCTTTTATAAACCTCCTTCTGCACCGAAATCTTCAGCTATTCAATTAACATGACTTTATTCAAATTTCCCATCTTCATTCTTCATTCAAGCTTCCAACCATTTGTTTTTACACTTCGTGGATCGCTAAATTGAAATAAATCACGCTCAGTTTAGGTTACGTATCAAGAGGTGTAGTATCAAGTCTCCCAGTGGAATGTAAATAAGAAATAATAAATATCCCCTCAAGCAGCTACTTGCCACAGAGGAACGTTTAATAAATAATATGAGGACCACTCATCGAAAAAATATAGCGCAGATTTACCATAATCAGAGTATCCTAGAAGTAGACTTTTTGTAAATAACTAGACCTTTTGTGGCATTTGCAGTGCTATTGCTTTACGAAACAAAAAATGTAAAAATCATGGTAGTTTGATTCTTAATTATTGGTTGGGTTGTTTTACCTCTGAGCGGCACTTTTTTGCACACAATGGACTAAATGGCCAGGTCACATGGACCCCGAAGGCTCAGAGAAGGTTGGGGGAGGGGACCCACTGGAATAGCTGTTGGGAGACAGATGTAGCCTCCCGTCAAGGCCATCTAGCGTGTTCTTTAACGTGCACAGGGTATGGCTCTCCCGCACACGGGACCACGGCTTAACGTCCCATCCGACGTGCGGCGGCCTTTCCAAGCCCATCGGTCCGTGGGCAGGGCGGGGAATTTTGCGGAGATAAATCTCAACGCTGACCCAGCTGGGACTCGAACCTGGGAACTACAGATTACGAGCCTGGCGCGCTACTGACTGAGCCACCCCCGCCCCTCTTAATTATTGACTGGTTGTTTATGTGACTCTCGCACAATTATTTCTACCACTTTTTGTTCTAAAAAATGCATTTAAGCTCTCACCCTAAATCTGTACAACGATAAATGACTTAAGAAGTATTTAAACTTCTTAGGAGAAAATGTCAAAAAAAGAGACTGATGTGGACATAAGTTGTCATCAGCCGTGAATACAAAAATGGAGCATTGGGCAAAAAAACATCCTCTGATTATGGTAAATCTGCGCTATATTTTTTCGATGAGTGGTCCTCATATTATTTATTAAACGTTCCTCTGTGGCAAGCAGCTGCTTGAGGGGATATTTATTATTTATTATTTACATTCCACTGGGAGACTTGATACTACACCTCTATCCTAGAAGTCGACTGGTAAAGCAATAAAGAGTTAGCAATAAGCTAACTCTTTATTGTGTTAATAACTTACACAAGGTGTTTGTTATGCAAGGCCATTTTGAAACACCTTATGTTAATAACTTACACAAGGTGTTTCAAAATGGACGCAACCTTCTATTGTATTTTTATATTTAAACTTGATAACAGACAGAAATTTCAAAAGATGCAAATTAGACATAATTCTACCTTTACAACAGATGTTGAAATTGATTTCCTACAACCTGGATGCAGGTTCGTACCCGTTTCATGACATTTGCAGCCACCTTTCGTAATGTTTGTTTTCTTATGTTTGAAATCTCTCTTTCGATATTAGTCTTCAAGTGTATGAGGATTGTTTTGAAACACTACACATTTCAGATATCCCCAAAGGAAAAAATCTGGAGGAGTAATATCTGGGGATCTTGGGGGCACAATTTTTTTAAATCAAATGATCACCAAAAAATTCCTGCAACATGGTCATTGTGTCATTTGCAGTATGGGCGGTCGCGCCATCTTGTTGAAATCAACACTCTCGTTTATTCACATCCAATTGTGCAATAAACTGTTGGATGAGGTCATGATAAACTTCACCAGTTACAGTTGAGTCAAAAAATAAAGGCCCTATCACACGACGATGGGAAATTGCATGAAAAACACCAATTTTCGTGCGTGTAATGGTCATTCGTGAAAAGTGTGAGGATTTTCACTGCTCCATATTCGACTGTTTACATACCCATCCAAGTGAACCAAGCCTTGTCACTGAAATAAACATGGTCCAACACCTCAATTAAATTAAATTTTTTTCATCAACAAAAGAACGAAACCAACGACAGTATCGTAAACGTTTTTCATGGTCTGGTTCTTTCAGTTCATGAACGACACCAATGCGATAGGCATGAAATTTTAACTTCTTTTTAGCCTTTAAAACAGTAACTGGTGACAGTCAAACTTGTGAAGATAACTTTCTAAGAGCTGGGTGAGAGAGTTAAACATTGAGACACATCATCAAGAACTTCGGCAGTTAACAGTGATGGCCGGCCTGGACTCTTTCCATCCTGTACATACCCAGTGTCACGGAATTTATCAATCAAACGAGATATTGTCGACTTTTTGGGAACTGCAAACTGAGGAAACTTACTCAAACTCCTCTCTCACACGTCTGTAAGATTTGTACGCACAATAAGTCTCAACAATAAATACACGTTCGTTTTTGCAAAACGACATAGTTGACACAACAGAAAGGAATGAATGCCTGAGTGAGACTAGTGCGCGACAAGGTCATTTCAACTGCTAAAGGCTGTTAAACTTGAGTACAGTAATGCCAACTGACTAACATTATGGCATAAAATGTACATGTGCGTAAGTTCTACTCTCTTATATTTAGGGTTGCATCCTTTTTGAAATACCCTGTATAAATAGTTGCAAAAAAAATTCAAGCGAAATTCCTGAAGAAAACCATTTAGCAAGCTAAGAGACGTGTTAAGTACGAGTGTTGACAAACTAAATGAATGTCATATTCTTCTGATATGAGGAGATATGATTAGCCTTCGTACTTTTCTCAAGAACAAAAAGTGAAGATGACATAGAACATTTCTTTTAGTCAATAATGTTTCCATAAATGTTTATGAACCGTTTATCCTTTCAACATGTTCGAATAATTTCGCACATTAGTCCATCACTCCAACATCGATTCCAATAAATTAAAATATTTCTGCTTCTTTCCAAGCGCTCTAAATCACTCGCAGCAAACGAAAATAACCTCGTCTGCAAATAATGCCGAATCCTTCGAAAGGTTGCTTCAGTCGGTAGAGTTTCTAATCTGTAGTTCCTGGGTTCGAGTTTTATCTCGACTAACTGATAGGTTAAGTGGAGGTTTCCAAGGATAGAAAGTTTTATCTCGACGAAAATCCCCACACTGCCTTGTGTTAAAGAACACGCTGGATGGCCTTGACGGGGGGGGGGGGGCTTCCTTTGTCTCCTAATAGTTGTTCAGTGGATCGCCTTCCCCCAACTCTTTCTGATTCCTTGGAGTCCTTGTGACCTGGCCATTGTATGCAAAAAAAGTCGTTCGGTATTGTTCACGCTTTGTTTATAATCTTTTTTTAAAGTTATATCAATTATAATTGAGAGGTTTGAAAACTGACTTGGGCATCTTAATATTAGGAGCCTCTGATATTGGTAAAACGATCCAACCTTCGAGCGTGCAATGATCAAGCACCTTTTGAATGAATCGAAAGGCATCCTACGAACATGATGATGCTTTCTATCCTTGGAAACCTCCACTTAACCTATCAGTTCGTTACAGTTTTTTAGGATACGGCCACAAAGAAAGCGGTTTCAGCAATTCAGATATTAACGTTTCCAACATTTCTTGCCCTTTAAAACAAAAGTGTTGCCAACAACGGAGATAGTCTCAGAGTGAAGTGGAGCGTGCGCAGTTAGTACACGCTCCCGATCTCTGGTAACTCCATCTGCGTTGTTGGTAAAAGCAAGAAAATTCGAAAATGTTACTAATGTTAAACGATATGCCATACAGAAGAAAATGCTCTCTGTGTATTGAAGTTTTCCCTTCGTCTCTGGTATGCTCTGATGTAGAGATGTGCTGGAGACCTTGTTTCCCCTCAGTATTACCTTCTAAGCCGACATGCGACCTCCGTCGCAAGTGAGCCGCGCTACCTGCCATCAACACGACCCACCAAAGCAGCGGCTCTTTTCCTTTGGCTGGTCGTTGACCCATACGTGGGTCTCCCGCGGGTGCCGAACTCGGCGTGTTTTTTAATTCCTTTTTTCTTTTGGGAGGCTCTGCTGTTTACAGACATCGTCTGATTTAGGAGCCAAGTCACCGATAGAGGAGGGTCAAAAAACGGAACACGTGCTCATTCGGAAGTCCCCTTCCCTCCCCCTTGCTGGCATGTTACTAAAATTGTCCTCGCTTCGGATCAAATTGAAGCTTTCGCATTTGAAACTGCGGCATAGAAAGTGTCAGAGTGCGCTTTAAATGCTCCTACTTTGCCCCCAGAATAATTTTTCCATGCTCTGTATTATACAAATTATTAAAATGAATAGATGTCTTACAGTTTGAGTGTTTCGCAACCTTTAATGGACGGGGAAATAACTTAAAGCATTGATATTAATTACTTTGCTCCGAATACTGAAGAAAATATTCTGTTCTGGAAAAGTTTGGTATAGAAGGAGTACAACTGCTTATCACGCATTATTGTGAAAACAATTCAGGAAACCGAAATACACTTTACTTGAACGAAACAAGCATTTATTTCTGACAAAAATAGATACGTGCATAAAGATTATGTACACAACTTAAAACTTGATATTACTGAATAACGCGAATTTTGGGTGTGCATGTTTGAACAAAGTTAATCTATTCTTGGAGTAAGTTCAAAGACTTCCGATCGATGCGATACAGCCGCCAGCGTGGCCAACTCGTGGAAAAGTTTCCATTTTATCAATTATTATGATTACCAATGATTAAATTTAGTTTCATTTCCCCAAAACCTTGCGGAATATGGGCTAGGAAACATGTTTTAGTGGGCTTTTTGAGTTGTTTAACCTCTGAGAGGAACTTTTTTGCACACCATGGGATAATTGGCCAGGTCACATAGACCCCGAATGCTCAGAGAAGGTTGGGGGAGGGGACCCACTGGAACAGCTGTTGGGAGACAGATGGTAGCTTCCCGTCAAGGCCATCCAGCGTGTTCTTTAACGTGCACAGGGTATGGCTCTCCCACACACGGGGCCATGGCTTAATGGCCCATCCGACAGACTGCGGCCTTTCCAAGCCCATCAGTGTCTCCTACTGACCGTGGGCAGGGCGGGGAATTGTTTTAGTGGGCACTTTTTTTTTTTCAAATATACAGTGGCTTCACTGGCAAGACATGAGATACTGAAGGCTCATTTTAGAAATAAGGGAGCAGCAACTCCCTTCTACGCAGGGAAGCTTCCAATCAAAACCATCCCACTCATTAAGGTTCACAGGTATAACAATCCTGCACAAAGATTGTGGCTTAAGTCCCATTAGAGAACGTTTCTCAACTGTTACCGCAGACAGTGTATAGACAAAAATATAACGTGAAGCGATTGCAGTAGTGTGTGCTTAAAGGCCTCAGAAAGAGGGGGAGACCTAGGATGCGGTGGGCAGACAATGTCAAACAGGACTTTGTTAGAATTGGTGTACAGTGGCCAGATATAGCTCAGGACCGATATGTTTGGAGAACTAAATGGCACAATCTGGTTGGATCTCCATAGCCCATGGCTGCTTGAGGATGATGATGTAATTCAAAAATGGATACAATAGAGTAATCTATAATTTATCCAGTTATTTTAAAATGGGAGCTTTTTAAAATATTTCAAACCTTGAATCATCGATCTACATTTTATAATTTACTTAACTTTCTAAATGAAATATATTTCCACTATTACCTTCTTTGACAGATGTTCCAATACATCGAAGCTATCTAATCAACAGCTGATAATTACCTCAAATATTAAATCAATAAAACACACTTTTCATTTACTTGAAATGAAAGTATGGTCTATTCAAAGTTGCTGACTTTATACGGATTTACTGTTTGTTCTTTTAAAAACGAAGAAATACTAACTATATTCATTAGTTACTTCATTATACTGAAACGTGTGCCAATGTCACTCAAACATTAATAATTGCAATCAAAAGCATATAAAATATATGATTGTTCGTATTTCAAATCTGCTTCCCGCAGTATTTTGCAACTGATATCTAAGTAAAGAAACAGCAGTTGAAAACTTCAACAAAAGATGATCTTATTTTAAAGAAAGCAAAGATAGAACCTTATTCAATTTTATAAAAAGAATTTATTGAAAAACAATCTTGTTTCCCAGCAACCAAAAATATCTTCGAATTATAGCAACTTATTGAAGTTACTGGAAATATTCAATATTACTAAAAACGAAACAACTTTTCCAACTGAATGTGTCATAGTGAAAAAATGGGACTTTGGTTATATCTTGCACCGAGTCAAATTTTTACCTTACACTCTATCACTAAAAGCATTTAACGGACAATGTAAAACAATAATTGTGTTATTCTCGTACTGCGGAATTGGAATCCTTCTTTGGAAGCACACGGTCATCAGATTCCAATCCTAGCAGTTGTCCCTAAGGATGGAGAGATTTAGGATTCCTTCATTCGTGCAACTCTTCATTCCGAAGTCCTTCAATGTTTCCATATATCTGGCAATTGTGTCTCACTGGTCGCATTCCATGACATACCAGATCAATCCCATTGCCTTTAAATCGTAACTATTGACTTAGCGCTTCCAATACTCCACGTTATTGCCTCACAACGGATCTCATATAGGTACAAAATTTATTGCGACAAGTTTATTTTCATTCTGGAAAACATTGATGTTCAATTTCATCAAAAGTATGATCGCAGCATTGTCGTGCAAGTTGGTAAAGATGAAACAGATGTAATTTGGGTTTTTTCTTTAAGAAACATATCTGAACTATTGAAAACATAAAAATATTTTGTAAAAAAAAACACTAAAAGTATCTAATTCGTTTTTAATTATTTTTTCTAACAATTTTTTTAAGCATTTTGTGGGTGAACATGTATATGGAAATACGATGATAAATCATTGTTAGATACATTATATTTACAAAATGAATGTTGAAAGCATAAAAATAACTTTCACATCATACACATTTATACAGGGTGTCTCAAAAATATAGGTACAAACTTTTAGGGGAGGTAGATAACATCTAAAGGAATGAGAATTGCATAGGAACCCATAACCGGAAACGTCACCGTAAGTCAATAGGCGGCGCTGTTCATCAGTGCGCTAGAGGGGAAATTTCGGATTTCCTCATTCGAGCGGTAGTCGGCTGACGAAGAGCATGCAAAGGTATTCGAACAGGGAGCTGGCAGACATGCACTTAGTGTACGGAATAGCTGAGGGCAACGGATGAGCCGCTCAACGAATGTATCAAGAACGCTTCCCACACAGACATGTACCGGGCCACTGTTAGTTTGCGCGTGCTCATCAAAATTTGTGCGATTATGGGTCATTAAGAGGAAGCAGAAGTGAGGGTAGGCCATGATCGACGCGTACTCCCGCCATGGAAGAAAGTGTGTTAGATGCCGTGGAGATTAATCCTAGTACCAGCACACGTGCCGTTGTCTCTGCCTTAGGAGTGTCTCGTTGTAGTGTACAGCGTGTTTTGCACGGCGAGTCCTTACACCCCTTTCATCTCCAAAGGGTTCAGTTACTTCCCCCCGCAGATCATCCTGCACGTTTGCGTTTTGTGCAGTGGTATCTCCAAGAAAGTGCCCAAGATGTGAATTTCCCAGCTTATGTTTTGTTTACTGATGAGGCCAGTTTCACTCGGGATGGCGTATTCAATCAGCACAATGCGCATTTGTGGGCTCACGAGAACCCCCACGGTGTGCGCACCCATGCGGCACAACATCGTTTCGCAGTAAATGTGTGGGCAGGTTTGGTCGGCGACTGCTTAGTCGGGCCATACCTTTTACCATCCCGCATGACCTCCGCGAAGTATCTGATCTTTCTGGAACAGGTTCTACCAGGCTTACTTGCCCACGTTCCAGCAAATGTGAGACGCAACATCTGGTTTCAACATGATGAGGCACCTCCCCATTATGGAAGGTGTGTTCGTGCGCATTTGAACATGCCTTTTGGGCAACGATGGATTGGGCGTGCTGGACCAGTTGCCTGGCCCCCACGCTCACCTGATTTAACGAGCGTTGATTTCTTTCTGTGGGGGGCCCTCAAAGCTACCGTGTATGAATCGCCTGTGGAATCTGACATGGATCTCGTGGCAAGGCTCGTCTGCGCTGCTGCTACTATCAAAGAAACTCAAGGTGTGTTCGACCGTGTCCAGCAATCAATGGTCCGTCGGTGTCACGCATGCATCGCGTCTCATGGTGGAAACTTCGAGCATCTGCTGTAACATTATGAAATGTATCATCTAGTACGCCATTTGTAATAATTATGTCCAATAAATGTTTTCCCATTAATCACTGTCTTGTGTCCTTTCAGATCTTGTACCTCTGCTACCACTTTCCCATGACGTTTCCGGTTATGGGTTCCTATGCAATTCTCATTCCTTTAGATGTTATCTACCTCCCCTAAAAGTTTGTACCTATATTTTTGAGACACCCTGTATATTTGCGTCTATTACTATCGAGACTGTTATGGGCGGGGGTGGCTCAGCCGGTAGCGCGCCAGGCTCGTAATCTGCAGTTCCCAGGTTCGAGTCCCAACTGGGTCAGCGTTGAGATTTATCTCCGCAAAATTCCCCGCCCTGCCCACGGTCAGTAGGGGACACCGATGGGCTTGGAAAGGCCGCCGTCCGTCGGATGGGACGTTAAGCCGTGGCCCCGTGTGCGGGAGAGCCATACCCTGTGCACGTTAAAGAACACGCTGGAGGGCCTTGACGGGAGGCTACCATCTGTCTCCCAACAGCTGTTCCAGTGGGTCCCCTCCCCCAACCTTCTCTGAGCCTTCGGGGTCCTTGTGACCTGGCCATTTAGCCCATGGTGTGCAAAAAAGTGCCGCTCAGATAAAACAACCCAACCCAACATCGAGACTGACTGACAGCAAAGCATCTATAAAAATTTTAAGGGTTTGGGGTAAGCGACTGAAATGAGCCAGAAAGGAGTGGAACGACGTTAATAAATAAAAATAAATACCCCCTCAAGCAGCTGCTTGCCACAGAGGTCTGACAGGAGCCTGTCAGTTTATATGCTACAGTAGGAGATCTGAGAGGATGGCAGGACCTCAGCAGAAAAACGACACACACATCCATGCCTTACCCGGGGCTCGAACTCAGGTCCCTTAGAACCGGTATATAAATCCATGTTCAATTTTAGTGATCTTTTCAAAAAAAAATATTTTTGCAACATATGTGGAATACACGTGTTTACTATTTTCTGTGCCTCAGTTTCCGGTTATTAATATTCTCAATGGGAGATAATGGGAGATGGGAAAGTCTCGTCAGTCCTCCCCCCGAGAATCGACTTTGCCAACTAATTTATTAAGATAACAATACAATAATATAAAGTCGAAGATACGAAAATTATAATCCCTATTAAATTTTTCACCAGCATCGATTAATAAAAATAAAAGATGCCGACATCCAATTACTAAAGATATAACTCACAATAACTAATTAATCATGATGTTTAGGGAGATTATTAATTGATATAACTATTTACATCAAAATAAATGACTAATCGAGGTAAATAGGAGTTTCGTTTTTGATCAAATTAAAAATTTTAATTTTAGAACCAAAATTCCCTAATATGCGAATATTTTAATTTGTGGAATATTTTAAAAGCTGAAACATCTCTACTGAAAAACAAACAGATCTGCTTCATTATGATAACTGTAGACGTAATGTGGTGGGTTGTTCAATCTCTGAGCTGTAATTTTGGGCCAGCAATGGGCTAAATGGACTAGGTCACAAGGACCCCAAGGGCTCAGAAAAGGTTTGGGAAGGAGATTCACTGGACAGCTTTTAAGGGACAGATGGAAGCCTCCAGTCAAGGATATCCATTGTGTTATTTAAATGTAAGCAGGGCATGGCTCTCCTATACACGACACAGAGAGTCAAAGCTTAAGGTCACATCCGATGGACGGTTGCCTTTCCTACTGAAGGTGGAGAGGAGAAAATCTCGAAGCAGGCGCAGTGGGAATCGTTCCTGAGAACATCAGATTTCGAGTCTGGTGCACTCCTGACTGAACCAAACCTCGTCTCAATTGCAATGTGTATAAGAGAGTATAATTTTAAATTATTCTATGAAGGAATGGAACTCGCATTTGGGATAGCCTTAAGAGATGTTTAGTTTCGGGAATTATGCTCGTGTCAAATAAATCACCAATCCGCCTCCTGGATTCGAACATGAGATCTCCTGGTTATGCGCCCTACCAGTTGAGCTAAGACGATCCCGCACATTTGGCAATATATACATTATAATGCCAAAGAGTTAGGATAATTCCGCGTTATTTGAATGGAAACTTCAAGAAAAAAACCTTAATTTTGAAACGAGCTTTTTACCGAAAACTGTCACTTAAGTTATATTGCAAAGGCAACTAAAATCTCTCTAATCGATTCTCAACAATATTCGTTTAATATTTTGGGAATTATTCACGTTCGAACATTTTAACAGCAGACGCTACAAGTAATAGGAATTTATCTCAACCGCTAATTGAAATGTGCATAACTCTTGCTTAAAATAAAGGTAATTTTAAGAGTTTGATGTAAATGATTCTTTCAGTTTTCTTCAACTTTTCAAGACCATATTTTAAAATTAGAGTAAACAACATTTTCTGCTGTTAAGTGTTACAGTTTAGGGAACTCTTTGCAGCTGAGTTGTTTTGTTCTGAGCGACACTTTTTTTTGCACACAATGGGCTAAATGGCTAATTCCCAAAGAGCCCAAGGGCCCGTGAAGGTCATCCATCGAATTCTTTTAATATGTGCAGACTACTGCTTA
This sequence comes from Ryuthela nishihirai, assembly GCA_038380435.1. NCBI lineage: Eukaryota > Metazoa > Arthropoda > Arachnida > Araneae > Heptathelidae > Ryuthela > Ryuthela nishihirai. The sequence continues at coordinate 6,395,571 of JAWZYU010000007.1, forward strand.
ATGTGCCATTCGAATGATGGTGGTCTTTTGAAACTCATCGGTATCCCCCTTTCTCGATGAGATCAGAATAGGCGGAGAAAATTTTTAACTCGGCCATAATTGATACTCGAGCCAGTGAATTTTTAACTCGGCCATAATTGATTACGAGAGTAGAGACTGCACCAAAGCCAACTTGTGACAACTCTTTAACTGTTAGGTAAATATTATTGAGAATCGCGATTTAGAAAAAGTTTAATGACTCTACAATTCATTTCGAGTTACAATTTTACGTAAAGAGTTTATTTTCAAAGGGAACTTTGGTTTCCCATTCGTAATAATGCTGAGAATAAACAAAGATCTGGTGTACTAATTTAAACTGTGACTGGAAGATGAAACAATAATCCCAATTAACATTTTCGTATGAATTTTAAAACTTGGCTTCTATTGAACCGATTGTTTCGAAACTTATCAAACGACGGATAAGTGGAGAATGCAAGCAGCTGCTTGAGGGGATATTTATTTTTTATTTTTATATTTATTAATTAGAATAGCATTTTAAGCAATACAAACGAACCTCGATAATTCACACTTGCGAACAATCTATAGGCCAGCGTTTCTTAAGGGGTGCTCCGCGGAGTCCTAGGACTCCGCGCCTTTAAGAGGGGATTTTATCCTAGGACTTCGCGCCTTTAAGAGGGGATTTTATCCTAGGACTTCGCGCCTTTACTCCGCGGAGTCCTAGGACTCCCCGAAACTCTTTCAGGGACTCCGCGAGCACATATTGAGAAAAGCCGACTTTATTGAATACTTCCTTGTTTCAATTTCGATAGAACTAGCGTCATAATTGCAATATTCGCTTATTACAGGTGTCGCTACTTTTCATGGAATTGTTATTTGTAACATTGTATATTTAATATCTCTGTATTTAAACTAAGCATCATTTGTTTATTTTTTTAAACGAGCAGTTGCATTATGCCAGGGTGCAATTATCTGAAAAAACTCTTAAAATGCTCTTCTCTTTTCCAACTATATACTCTATGTGTGAGGCCTGACTTTCTTTATAAGCTTCAACCAAAACAAAATATTGTAATAGATTGAATGCAGAAGCAGAAATGAGAATCCAGCTCTCTTCAATTAAGCCAGCCATTAAAAAGCTTCTCAAAATTGTAAAATGTCACTCTTCTCACTAAAAATAAAACATTTTTGCTTTCGAAAAAAATGTTATGTTTAGCAAGTAATGGTTTTATTTTTATTATTTATTTATCAAGTTATTTATGATTCAAATTAAATGAATTAATAAATATATATTTACAAAATTTCTCAAAGTTTGAATTCTAATGCGGTAAACATCGATAGATAAAACCCCCAATCAACAATTACAATGTTTCAAGAACTGTATTTTTGTTTTCTATGTATGCAATAATTACGAATAAAGTAATATATCAATGCACAATGGCAGCGACTTGAGACAGTGGCTCCACATAATTTTTCATCATTAAACAGTGCTCCGAGGCCAGAAAGGTTTGAAAACCGCTGCTATAGTTTTAAAGAATTGTGATTCCTTATTCAATTAACGAACATAGTTCTCGCACTTACGAACGCCACCTGAATCTTTTCGAACACGCAATATTGGCTATTTCATGTCCTGCCCAATGCTGGCAACTACTTTGTAGTCAAATTTAGCAATTTTTGAAAGCCACCCAGCTACTTATATTTCCTAATAGCTATTAGCTACATTTTGGCTTTCCTTGAGCAATATTTATCTGTGTTTTTTCCCCAATCTTGAGAATTGCAAGTTGAATTAATCATCAGTTGCAGCACATCTAACCGACTAACGATATTGTTATCTTACAGCACCTATGTAACCTACGAGCTACGGAAAGATGCAGGACTTCAATGTTAGCAATAAAAATATTTCAAACCTTACGGTGCATGCTCAGATTTTGGAAGTTGATTCAAAATCCATTTTATGTACTCTACACGACTATTGTGTAACCATTTTATAATTTTCTGTTAAAGAAATATAAAAACTTATTTTAAAAGTGTTCACTAACTTACTCACTTCATAAGAAGAAAGTTGACGTTTGGTGTTGATGAAGAAACACATTAACGGATTCAATATTATTTCTTTATGGTGGAAATTGAATTCAACTTACGAATACATTTCATGGTACGCATTACGTTTGGAAGTTGGGATTCGCTGCTACAAAACAGGTACAAAACAAACTTTAACCTAAAAACTGAAAAATTTTCTTCATTTACTGTAAACTGAATCGAGTTTCCCATTATAGTGAAAAACCTCAAGAGCGCTCTCAGCACTCCAGAAAAGTGAGAGCCCAAACGATTCATTGCCTACAAATCAATACAAAGCGCATTAAAATCGAATCAGGAGAAGCAGACAGATATTAACAATTTAATGTCTGGAGGGAGTTTAATATGCCATGCTGTTACACTCAGTTACTGCTCGAAGTGGCAGTGATCATTGCTTTTAGGTCATTCCATGAAATTTCGCCAGATTGCGGTCATTTAATTTCTTTTTTCAAAATTGGAAGCAACTTTTTCGATCGGAATACACCCAAATAAAACCGAAATTTTGAAAGTAGAAAAAACTACAACTTGGCTTTGAATTTATTTTATTCCTACGATATTATAGGGTAAAAAAGGAGAAAAGGCGTTACACAAGAATCCGTTACCACGGATAATTGTCATCTAAGAAATAGGCATATGTAATGGTAGCTCGGGGACTAAGAACTATAAAAAACTGGCCACGCGGTTCGGATTGGGTGACGGCTTATTTTACCTCTGAGCGGCACTTTTTTCACACATAAGCTTTAAATGATTTATTACATTTTGTAAATTAAAAAAAAGTTTGAAATTTTTTGCCCCTCTCTTGAAATGTTTATTAATCTAATGTGGGCCTGATTCGCTAACCAGTTTACCATGCCTGCCTTAGACTAATTTGTTTCACCTCAAATGATAAGGAGTCTTGTAAGCTTTAAAACAGTGTTTGATTCTGATTATACCTGATAAGCCACATGGGGTGGGGGTGGGGGTGGCTCAGTCGGTAGCGCGCCAGGCTCGTAATCTGTAGTTCTCAGGTTCGAGTCCCAGCTGGATCAGCGTTGAGATTTATCTCCGCAAAATTCCCCGCCCTGCCCACGGTCAGTAGGGGACACCGATGGGGTTGGAAAGGCCGCCGTCCGTCGGATGGGACGTTAAGCCGTGGCCCCGTGTGCGGGAGAGCCATACCCTGTGCACGTTAAAGAACACGCTGGATGGCCTTGACGGGAGGCTACCATCTGTCTCCCAACAGCTGTTCCAGTGGGTCCCCTCCCCCAACCTTCTCTGAGCCTTCGGGGTCCATGTGACCTGGCCATTTAGCCCATGGTGTGCAAAAAAGTGCCGCTCAGAGGTAAAACAACCCAACAACAACCCTGATAAGCCACACAGTTACGGCTAATATCACACTACATGAAAAATTAATCTTTTATTTTTGTTCATCCAGAAAGCCGCCTCATGGGCCAATGCTATATGGGCCAATGCTATATGGGCCAATGTTGATAGGGAAAAAAATAAAGATACAAACCTCCTTTTTCGTAAGGCCAGTATGGATATTGTGAGGAAAATATAAAAATTGAGCCCCGGCCAAAACTGGTGAAATTTCCTAGCATGAACTTGAAGCGACGATTGGTATCACTTTCAGACATTAAATTGTTACTATCTGTCTGCTTCTGTTGATTCGATTTTAATAAACTTGGTATTGATTTGTAGGCAATGAATCGTTTGGGCTCTTTCTTTTCTATAGTGGTTAGAGCGTTCTTGGGGTTTAATCAGAGCATAGTAAATGAATATTTTGAGTTTTCAGGCAAAAGTTTTTTCCATTGTTGAAACGTTAATTCTAATTATTCTCCACTTTCTATCGTTTGATAAATTGCGAAACAATTGAAGCAGAGTTATATAATAATATATATAATCTCTCTTCCCCAAGCTCTACACTCTGAAGTTGTTCACCAAGTCACTACGCAACCTCGGCACTATTAGGCATCCAACGACATACACCTTATTGCCCAATACTTGACACCATTTCCCTGTTGTTGGAATGGAAAGCCACATTCAAAGCACCCTAATTTCGAAAATATGCTTTATCACGGAATATAAATTGTGGCTCTCACTTAAATCTCTCTAAATATCGATGTTTAATACATATTTGAAATTCAATGTGTTGAATGCTTAAAGAATTATTGATGTTGAAACATTTAGCTACAAATGTAATAATATCCTGGTTTTCATAAAGTAAGGAACACTAATAAAATTTCTGATAAACAAAAAACTATATGAATGATTTTAATGAAATTTGATGGAAACATGAATTACAATGCTAGTTTCAGAATGGCATAATATATTTTACACTAGAAACATTTTTCGTCAAAAAATAACACTTATAGGAACTTGTCCAAAAATGAGGTGTCAGAATGCAATGGTCAAAGTTTTTTAATAAGGAGTGTGGTCACCCCTTACAGTAATGCAGACACGACAGCGATGTTCCGTGCTGTTTATGATGATGTGAATCAGCTCAGTAGGGAGTAACGACCATTGTTCCTTTAAAGTAGTAATAAGCTCCCCTTTGTTGCAGGTGGCGGGTTGAGTTGCTCCCTAGAGCATCCCACACATGCTCAATCGGATTTGGTCGCGAGATTGAGCAGGCCACTCCACGCGCATAATGGTCTCCTCTTGAAGGTATTGTTCCACTAGTCGAGCTCTGTGTGAACGAGCGTTATCGTCTTGTAAGATGAATGTTTCACCTATTGCACCAGCGTAAGGACGTACATAAGGGTCCAGGATGTCATCTCTATACCTTTGAGCATTGAGGATCCCACTCGTCAATAAATAGAGGTCTGTGCGTCCACTTAAGGAAATGCCATCCCAAACACACACGCTACCTCCGCCCCTAACTGTCTCTTTAACAGATGATACTGGGATGATAGTGGGTACCTCGTTCATCCCATATTAATCAATGTCCGGAATCACTCTGCAAGCAATATCTGGACTCATCTGTGAAGAGTACGGACCTCCATTGCTCTTCTGTCCAATTAATATGCGTGTGCCTAATTCAACCGCTCCTGTGACGTGACGTGAAATGTCCTGTGACGTGACGTGAGGGGTATGCAAATTACTGTCCTTCGGTACGCAATTACAACCTTCGTGTCACGTGATACGAAGGTTGCCAGATCAGTAATTTCTAAAAAAAAATGTTGCCAGATATTTTTTCTGAATTCTGTAATCAATCATAGTGTTCGGATATTTTTTTGAGTGAATGTACCTGTCAACGCACGTTGTCGCATCCAGTGGTAACAAAGCTGCGGAGGAATGTGATGTGGTCTGACAATCATCTACACTTTGTTTACGACAAATGGACGAGTGTACGTGTAGGGCAATCGAAGGAAGCTCACAATTCTGATTGCTTGTTTCCTACTGTTAATGGTGTGGGAACCTCGTTCGTGAAAAAAATCAAACTTTCAAACTATGCCATGCATCATGGCATAGTTTGAGAGCATTCATTCCGTTACAAGGCAAGATTAATGACAATCAGTATTTGACAATGATGAGTGATCATCTTCATCCAATGGTCCAGCGTTTCTTTCATGAAGAGAGAGAGAGCTTCTTTCAGGATGACAATTCTCCCATCCACAGAGCACATGCGGTCGGTCACCCAGTGGTTTGGGGAGCATGAGACTGAACATTTTCACATATCATAGCCACCACAATCACCAGATACCAACCTGCTAGAAAATCTATGGAAACTTCTGGAATGACGTCTCGGCAGCGTTTTCCAGCTCCATCATCGAACAAGCAGAAATTGATCACATATCTTGTGGACGAATGTGTCGTATCTCTCGTGCCGACTTTCAGACACTGGAACACTCTACATCACGATGTATGAAGGCTGTACTGGACTCACGTGGCGGTCCAACCCCGAATTAGGGATTTTGCGTTGCTGCTTCCGTTTTTTTGTCCGTTACCTGTATGTATGTACCTACATCTGTACCTATGTAGGTGGCTACTGTAAACTTTAGCTTCCCATTACATTACATAAAGTACTTGACTAATAATTGCTAAATGGAATTATTCTCTTTATTCATTTTGTAAATTCAAATTTTCAGAGTTAAAATAAAAAATTAAATCTTTACCCGTTTCAAAGAGACTTCGGTTAGAGGTTCGGCTGGGTTATTTTACCACTGAGTGGCACTATTTTTGCACACAATAAGCTAAATTGGCCAGGTCACAAGGACCCTGAGAGCTCAGAGAAGGTTGGGGGAGGGGACCCACTAGAAAGCTGTTAGGTACAGATGGTAGCCTTCCGTTAAGGCCATCCATCATGTTCTTTAACATGAACAGTGTATGGCTCTCTTGCACACGGGGCCATGGCGTAATGTTCCATCAAAAGGGCGGTAGTCTTTCCAAGGCCGTAGACCGAGGGTAGGGGTTTAGCGCAGATAGATGTCAAAACTGGCACATGTGGGAACTGCAGAACTGAGTCCGCCACACCCCACGTATCCCTTGGCAAAAGGTATTTCTGTAAACGTTACCATTGTAAGGTATAAAGTTAAAGGTAAAACAGACTGATCACAAAATTTACAAAAAGTGTACATAGATAAATCACTTGTTTCGTAAATATTATTTTAATTCGATATATTGAATATGTCGTATTACTTTGTCTAATACATGGCTTCTGATTATTGGCATAACTCTGTTTTGTAAATAAAGTATATGTCCTTCAATATTTTATTTCCTGATAGCTTTGAGGAGTGGAATTAAATTTATGATTCGACAATTAGACATAATTATAAGGATCTCATGCCACACAGATACAAAGAATGCAGTGAGTGTAAACAAAGCCAATAAGTTCACCACTCTTGCCACTGCATTCGTCTGCCAGTATTAGTCGTCTATTGGCGGTGATGACATTTCTGGTGACGTCAAAAAGAGAAGGATGACTTGTGCGGATCTCAGCTTCCTCCATTTACATCCCCGCTTCTCAATTCCTTTCCACCGATGCCAAATGAACGTCGATTTTTTTGGCAGCGTTCAGTGTACAGCGGAGCGGTAAAGAATCTGGCTCCGTGGCCGAAGTGAATCACCGACAGCAACTTTAACCAACACCACCTACGTGTACAAAACCTACTGAAGAAATGGGAGACGATTTTTTATACCGTGCTGTTTGTTCTTTGCCGCCTTGGCATGTTCGTCAATGCTGTTGCGAATTTTTGGTTTTGGAAAGAGACTGGAATTCAAACTCTCTAAAAGTTATACACCATGACTTTTCACTTCGCCATGAATCGACTACTCTGATACTGTTTCTAATTATGTACAATAAACTCTGGATATGCACAATATCAGACATCTTCAAACTTTTCTATCGGAGGGCAACAGTGGCGATTGTCTAAAAGAAAGCGGGCCAAGCGGTCGTTTTACAAGATCGTTTTTCGATCTTGAAAAACGAGACTTAAATACTATGACTTAATAAAACGAGACTTAAATAATATGACTTAATAAAACGAGACTTAAATAATATGGCTTGTTATATCAACAGTAAATAACGCTTTCGTGAAAGGTCTACATGCGACATTAAAATTACCCGGAATAATCGAATAAAAATATTAATTGGATAATTTCAAAACAATTGCTTGCTCAGATAAAAATTGAAACAAGGAAATATTATTTAAAAATAATAAATGGGTAGAAAACATTTCGAAATAGAGCAAGATTCCATGCAATTTCAGATTAAAATGAGAAGTGTGTATAGCTGCTTTTTACGCTGCAATCTAACAGTATGCAGGGTCATTCAAAAAAAAATACACACTTCCAAAAAATAATTTTATTAAAACTATTGATGTTAAATCAGTGTTCTATTTTATGTGTGGATGGAACGGAAATCTGTAAAAGTTTTGATTTCAATCTTTTGCCAAGTGGCGCGCAATAATTCTGAGAAGAATATCGTAGAACTGTGTTCAAGATGGCGAGCAATAATTCTGAGAAGAATATCTTAGAAGTGGAACTGTGTTCAAAATGGCGGCGTGCACAGGTAACTTTCTGTCTGCTGGAATTCGCCAAGACAATGCCAATGTTAACTTAGCAATGATATTTTCGGACACCTTATATGGAAAGAATCGCCGAACAGGAAATCTATCTGCTATGGTAAACAATTCCAAGATAGGATGCAAAAGGAAGAGCACGGGCCCTCCTCAGGTTTCAGAGAATTCGGATAACTATCCATCGCAGAGCAAGTCGTCAGCTACAGATACGTGTACTGCGGAAGCGCCTACACATCAAACCTTACAAGTTGCAGTTACTGAAGGCCAATGATAAAGTCATTCATTACGACTTCAGTGATGAAATTTAGGAGAAACTGGAGGATGATGGGTTTGCAGAAAGGTTAATTTTCAGTGATCAAGTAAATTTTCACATAATGGGAAAGTTAACTGCCACAGTGTCCTTGTGTGGGGTTCTGAAAATCCCCACGTTGCTTGTGAAACCGAAGGCGATTCACCTAAATTGTGCCATGCTCCTACGAGCGCAGGAAGAGCTGGATTATCGACTTGATGTGAGCCGCGTCACACATGGGAGTTCACATCGAGTGCTTGGAAGGTGTGAAAAAAAGGTTTCAGAGTTTTCCTTAGTTTATATATAACATGTTAAGATGTTTTCAATAGTACTTGTAAAATAAAAATTTAACTATGCATATGCTTTTTGAATAACTCTATTTGTCAGAAGATTAATTTGAATTTTCTAGTTACTCGTTTGCTTCGAAAGCCGGATTACTAATCTTCGTGAGCCACATTTGGCTCGAGGCCGTAGTTTGAAGACCCTGCACTATATTATAATAGCATTGGAACATCCTTTATTTCATGTTTTTAAAGTATTCAGTGCGTAGTAAAATAATATATTGATTCGTAAAAACTGTTGAAGGTGAACGTTAAAAGAGCAGTAGTCTTTAAAGAGAGGCAGAAATATATTCATGCATTTTGACGGGCCCCCAAGAATAAATTTGCACCATTTACTATCGCAGATATATATTCGAGAATTTTTCCGGGCGCAGAAATATACTATCATTTTCAGAGCCGTCAGGTGATTTGGATAAGTTGCGTTATTTTACCTCTGAGTGGTACTTTTTTTCACACAATGGGCTAAATGGTCAGGTCACAAGGACCCCGAGGGCTCAGAGAAGGTTGATGGGAGAGAACCCACTGGAACAGCTGTTGAGAAGCAGGTGGTAGCCTCCCGTCAAAGCATCCAGCGTATTCTTTAACGTGCACAGGGTATGACTCTCCCGCACACGAGGCCACGGCTTAACTAACGTCCCATCTAACGGACGGCGGCCTTTCCAAGTCCATCGGTGTTGGGATACCATCCACTCCTGCCGCCGATTTGGGTTAAGGCCATCCAGCGTGTTCTTTAACGTGCACAGGGTATGGCTCCCCCGCACACGACATCACGGTTTAACATCCCATCTGACGGAAGGCGGCCTTTCCAAGTCCATCGGTGTTGGGATACCAACCACTCTCACCATCGATTTGGGTTGAGAACTACTGATTTAGTATACCTCTATACCATAGAAATTCATGCTGAATATGCAAAAAAAAAACTGCATCAGTGGAAGATTTTATTTAGTATAACATTATACAGTATATTAAGAAGGCCATCCCGTGACCGAGTGGTTAGCGTGCTTGGCTACTGATCAAAGGGACCTGGGTAAGATCTGAATGTTTGTGTTGTTTGCCTACTGAGTTCCTGCCATCCGCACAAACTTTCTACTATGGTATAGTAGAAATATATATAAAATGACAGGCTCCTGTCAGACTTCTGTGGCAAGCAGCTGCTTGACAGGTATTCTATTTTATATTAAGAAGAAGTTTTGATCTTTCCTGAAATTACAAATGCGTCAAGGTACTCTGTTACAGAAAATTTGACGTTCTTCATTCAGTGATTTAAATCTATGAAGCAATAAATGAGCATTCTTAAGAATTTGAGAGTCAATTTTACAAACAACGAGCTAAATGAGCAGGTGACAAGGACTCGAAAGGTTCAGAGGATGTTAGAGAAATGATTCTATTGGTGAGATGTTGAGAAAATGGAAGCCTTTCTTCAATGCTACTTTTTAGCATGTAGAGGCTCTCCGGCACACTGGGCCATGGGTTAACGACCAATTCGAAAGACGATGGCCTATTTCTCACCGAAGGTACAGTAGTATAGGTAAGAAGTTACACAGGTGATGTAGGCGATGTAGTAGGTGTGAGCGCAGCTATCTCGAGGCAGATAGAGTAGGGAATCGAACCTGGGAACATCAGGTTATGATCTTGTCCACTATTGACGGAACCAATACTCATCCAACTTTTTGATTCCGATCTTTGGAGGTTGATGAAAACAAAAGATTATCAAAAGTGACCAACTGATCTGGATGAGGCGAAATTTGTGTCTATGATATTGATTTATCCATCTGTATATCTGTGTTGGAAAATGCACGATAAAATTCTAAGATTGATTAGATCTAATGACAGAAGGATTGTATAAATTTATTAAATGAATCAAACAGAAGTTGAGAGTCTTCCGAAGTTTTCCTGCTTTTAAATTTTGTTCTTTTCGCAAAAGCAAAAATTATTATTCAACTTTATTATTGTACAGTACATTTCCTTTGGGATACTCTGTATGAATGATCAGGATGAACAGTCAAGTGCCCAAGCGTGGAAAATCAGCATTGAAAACTGAAAACAGAGAGATTTAATATTCTATTATTCATGGTACAGAGAGCTCACGATTCACTTTCAGTCGAATGGATAATTTCCACAAAAATAACAATGTAACCCTCCTTATGCTCAGAATGCCTTTCTCTCATTCCGAATGAGAGACTTGAATGCAAATTATTTTCTTAGAGCATTCCTTGTTCTTTAAGCTTGAGAAACTGTCTACAAAATGTTACTAATAGGCATCGGAAAACATGACTTTTCAGATAAATGTCAATAAAAAGTGGTTCTCATAGTTTCCGTCATGGGTCCATGGCAACTCTCTTTTGGAGGAGGGAAGTGGATAGAGCATTCTATTTGCCTATTTCTACTGGAGGCAAGTAGACAAGTGAATAAATATACTTTGAATGTTATTGATAGTTTCCATTCGGGTTGGATGCATCTTCTACTTACACAGGCAAAGGTTTTTCTACCAAAATAATCGCCTACATCACCTGTGTAACTTCTTACTAAATGCCGAGTTCCAATCCTTAATCCCTTTGGTTGGAAATCTATCTTTTTAACTATTCTGGAACTCATTTTGTTTCATTCTCCCTAATGTCATGGACTTCTCTCTTTTCATCCTCCATAAAATCGTTCACTCATCTCTTTCCATCTTCTCAAACATCCAGCCTAATTTCTTCCCATCCTCTTAGCTAACCGGTGTTCACTTATTCTCTACTTCCAGACAACCAGTGCAATCATTTTCTAACATCCCAGACAACCGGAACTCATTTCTTTCCATTTTTCCCGACAACTAGCGGTCATCTCTTTTTATCTTCCTTATAGCTAGTGTTCATCTCTTCCCATCCTTTCAAGCATCCCGCTCTCATCCTCCCAATTATTCCGAACATATCTCTTCTCAAATATTGGTGCTTATTTATTTCTATTCTCTGAGGTAACCGACGGCAATCTCTTTTATCTCCCCATCCTTTCAAGCAACCAACGCTCACCCCGAGCACATCTCTTTCCATCTTTCCTCACATTGATGCTTATTTCTTTCCATTCTCTGAGGTAACCAAGGGTTATCTCTTTTATCTTCCCATCCTTCCAAACATCTAGTTCTCATTTCTTTCTATTCTTCCAAACATCTAGTTCTCATTTCTTTCTGTTCTCCCAAACATACGGTTGTTTAACTATTTCTATCTTCTCAAACATCTGTTTCCCATATTTTTCCGGCCTTCCAAACATCAGTCGCTCGTCTCTTTCCAGATCCTCAAAAACATTCGAGCTCATCTCCCTCTATGTTTCAAAAAATACAGCACTCATGTCTTCTCGTTGCACAGTTTTGATTTTGTTCGTTTTTCCACCGATTATTGAGGCCTCTGTTGAGGTCCTGCCATCCTCTCAGATCTCCTACTGTGGCATATAAACTGACAGGCTCCTGTTAGACCTCTGTGGCAAGCAGCTGCTTGAGGGGGTATTTATTTTATTATTATTTATTTTGTTCACCGTAATTGAAATAAAATCTGTTTGTTCTCTGGACATGATGATGCCATGACCACCTCAGAGCAATCATTTTCTTTCCCACAAACTTCCCATTAGGAAATGGCTTTAAATCTCTACCAGCTATTTATTTTGCAGTCGCAAAAGCGCTCTCAGAGCATTTTTTTACGTTTCTGTCATTTTTGTCGACATTGTTTGCCGATGAAAAAAAGTTTGTTTGGACAGGTTCACTAAACTTTATATAAAAATAATTTTGCATCCATGATTAACAAAGTGTTTTGACAAATAATGCCGCATAATGCTAATTTCCTCGTTGCTATAACACAATGTGAACAAATTATAAACAAGTCTTTCTTCTTTAATAGTTACAAAGAATTTTATATTCTTTCAGAGTAGACAAATTAAAAACTAGCATTTATAAAATGCCGTGAAAAAAAAAACTATAAAAAGAAGCAGTTTAGATGAATAATTCTATTTAGAATAATAAAATGTTAAGTAGATCGCAAAACGTTTAGGAAATCTAATTTACACTCTATTATTCTAACTGCAATCAATAAAATCCCTTTTTTTTTCACCTTTTTGCTGCATTTAGATATTTTTTTAATCTGTTTTTATCGTTTACTTTTCAGTTACAATTATTTTCCTGATGTTTATTTATTCAAACACAGAAATTAATGCTTCATTCCAATATATCAGGTTTGATTTTGTGCTCAAACACAATACTGAGAGAAAATAATTATTTATGACTGCAAGAAAATTATTAAATCGACTGCAAGAAATTTATTTAAACTAGAAGAATACGTATCGCCTCTGGCGAATATCGGATGCTCGTTTTCAACTTTTATTTGATTTTTAACACAAACAGTGAAAATTCGAACCAATGTATGATTCGGAAAATGCAACTAGTAATATTTCATTAGCACCTATAAAATACAAAAGGAATTTTTCTCGTTCAGCTCTTAAAACAAAAAAAGTTTTTTTTTCCAACTCCTCTTGGGGTAAGGGGGCAAATCATTGCTACCAATCTAAACCTTTTCACCACGATATGCTATTGAAAAAATTTTAACTTTACACCATAAATAGATGGACTATAAAAGCGCTGGTATTGTCCATCTTTGTTGCACCATTTGCAGGCACTATTAAAGCTATTGGGAGAATCGGAACGTGCGATTTGTAATATTTCCTCATCACCTTCACAACCTAAGAATTTTTATTTCCAGAAAGGAGAAGTGGAATATTGACAGACAGACGATTAAGTGAAAATATTAGCTCACCTTTTTTTGGAAAATGAGCTAAATATTAAAAAGAAATTATTCCTCGGAGAGCGAACTTGCTACAAAAATCTGACCTTAGCTTGACCTACATGATGTAGAGAAAATGCGTGAGGAAGGCGACACCTCCGCAAAAAGACAACTGACATCAGAAAAAAACCCTCCATACTTCATCTGCGATTCAAACTTGGTCCGTTTGCTCAGTATCCAAGTATGATACCCATTCGAACAATTAAATATAAGTTAATCCTCAACCAGTTGGTTACCATAGGGATTTGGCAGGAGACTGCCGGTATAATATGCCAAGAGAAATCTGTAAGAAAAGAGAGTTGGGTTGGGTTGTTTTACCTCTGAGCGGTACTTTTTTTGCACACCCATGGGCTAAATGGCCAGGTCATAGGGACCCCGAAGGCTCAGAGAAGGTTGGAGGAGGGGACCCACTGGAACAGCTGTTGGGAGACAGATAGTAGCCTCCCGTCAAGGCCATCCAGCGTGTTCTTTAACGTACACAGGGTATGGCTCTCCCGCACACGGGGCCACGGCTTAACATCCCATCCGACGGACGGCGGCCTTTTCAAGCCCATCGGTGTCCCCTACTGACCGTGGGCAGGGCGGGGAATTTTGCGGAGATAAATCTCGACGCTGACCCAGCTGGGACTCGAACCTGGGAACTACAGATTACGAGCCTGGCGCGCTACCGACTGAGCCACCCCCGCCCAAGAAAAGAGAGACTTCAGCAGAAAGACAACATCATGAGACAAAAAATAAAAGGCCTAACCCGGAATTCGCTTCATACCAAACTCGCTAACTAGTCGGCTATTGTGACGGTAGAAAATTCCTTAGCAACCCCAAATACGGTGAAAACCTATTGATTGGGGATCATTAATTTCAGGGAACTGATAAGTGATGTGAATCATCGTAAAAAAATTACCACATACCTTATAATAAACTATTGTATGTAGTATCAAGTTAATATGATACAACACTGTATGCTGACATCCTGCAACAAAACATTCACGGTTTCTTCTTCCGATCAATGCTTCCGATTTATCTGTCTGACAGATGTCAAGCTGTCACTTAGAATCCTTCCCCAGGAGATAAAATCCAGAATGTATTGAGGCCATGTCAACATGTGAAGGATGACAGACGTTTTCCCTTGCCTCTCATCGCTTCAACGACTGCACCGAAAATCCAAATACAAATGAAAAAACGAAAAACCCGAAATAAGACATCCATGAAAATTTACCCGCTATTACGCCCGGATTTCGAAATACACAAAGTAACGCTCTCCTGTCGATGGATTTGCGGGTTGGGTTGTTTCACCTCTGAGCGGCACTTTTTTGCACACCATGGGCTAAATGGCCAGGTCACATGTACCCCGAAGGCTCAGAGAAGGTTGGGGGGGGGACCCACTGGAACAGCTGTTGGGAGACAGATGGTAGCCTCCCGTCAAGGCCATCCAGCGTGTTCTTTAACGTGCACAGGGTATGGCTTAACGTTCCATCCGACGGACGGCGGCCTTTCCAAGCCCATCGGTGTCCCCTACTGACAGTGGGCAGGGCGGGGAATTTTGCGGAGATAAATCTCAACGCTGACCCAGCTGGGACTCGAACCTGGGAACTACAGATTACGAGCCTGGAGCGCTACCGACTAAGCCACCCCCGCCCCAATGGATTTGCGTTCCTTCGGTCAAGTGACATACTGTTTGGGTTGTCTTAACCTCTGAGTGGCCTTATTTTTTAACACAATGCGCTAAGTGGTCAGGTTACAGGCGCTTGAAGAGCTCGGAGACGTTTGGGGAAGGGAATCCACTGGACAGCTGTTAGGAGATTGATCGAAACCTTTCGTCTAGGGAGTTTTTAATGTCCACAAGGTGTGGGTGGTTCTTTTGCACAATGAATCACAACCTAATGTTCCATCGGATGGACACGAGCCTTCCAAGCCCATTGGTGTCCTCTTTACCACGAAGAGCAGTGTGCAAGTTAGCGGAGAAAATTTCAAAACAGAAACAGTTAAAATTTGAACCTCGAAACACGAGATTATGAGCCTGGCGCGCTACAGCCTGAGCCAACCACGCCTCACTGAGAGTGTTGCAGAGGGAGTATTTGCCGATTTAGTTTTTTTTAAGTCAAAATAGTTTTTTGTATATGTGTATTCAATAAGAAATAATTAACATAGCAGCTATACAGATTTTCCTATTTGTTTACAAAACAAAAATTTCGCATGATATTCTGGTCTCGCATAACACAATACACATCTCACAAATAAGTATTCCAGAGCTTACAGATTCCAAAATATATCACAGATTCCAAAAATGTTTAGATTTGATCGACAAAGCTAATATCTATAAGAAATATCGATGAGCACAATGCATCATACCTTAAATATTACGACAATGTCTAAGTCAACATCTCATGTTTATACTGAACAACTGGAAATGTTTCGCTATAAAACTGAGCACAGAAATTGATACAAATTAACAAAAAGCAAAATAAAGATGTTAGAACAAAATATTATCCTGTATAAACAGAAGTATACATATATGAAGAGACAGAATTTTTCAAAAACATTTTAATCTTTATTTTAATCTTATGAAAAGTGCATCTCTTGATAACTGGTTAAATATCTTCCGTTCTAGCATGACATCGAGGTAAAAATCGTATACAAAAAAAGAACAGTACAAGATCCTCCTAGTACGAGTCTCCTATATATATCGAACGACGCTGAAACCCTCACGTTAGCACCTTCAGAATTCAAGATGATTTGTACTGAAACTCCACGTGACAAGGAAAAGAACGATGAAAGAAGCAAGGACAGCGAGCAAGGGGAGCGAAATAATGTTTGGAGGAATGTCACGAGACGAAGATATTTCAGTAAAAGCAGTAATTCTGAGAGTGAAGGAAAGGGTTCTTAATCCTGGAAGTTTTTAATTGTGCCACAGATGTTTTGAAATGTTTCATTTATATCTGAATCTGATTCAAATGTTGCACTGCTGTCAAAGTTCTTTTCCATCATTCTTTCTAATATTAGCAAATTAAATTAAAAAAATATATGACATTCATCTGTTTTGTTCGATGCCTTTATTTTGTCAGATGATTTTTATGCAATCAAGTAGCCTGTGGAAATGAAACATCCTTGTATCGATGGAGAAAAAGGCGCACAGAGTTGGGTTGTTTTACCTCTGAGCGGCACTTTTTTGCACACCATGGGCTAAATGGCCAGGTGACATGGACCCCGAAGGCTCAGAGAAGGTTGGGGGAGGGGACCCACTGGAACAGCTGTTGGGAGACAGATGGTAGCCTCCCGTCAAGGCCATCCAGCGTGTTCTTTAACGTGCACAGGATATGGCTCTCCCGCACACGGGGCCACGGCTTAACGTCCCATCCGACGGACGGCGACCTTTCCAAGCCCATCGGTGTCCCCTACTGCCCGTGGACAGGGCGGGGAATTTTGCGGAGATAAGTCTCAACGCTGACCCAGCTGGGACTCGAACCTAGGAACTACAGATTACGAGCCTGGCGCGCTACCGACTGAGCCACCCCCGCCCCCAGGTGCACAGAGACTGAAAACAACAGTCGATCAGGTGATATCATCATCCTTAACAATTGAATTCTTGGCTATCGTAGAACAGTAGTCACTGTAGAATCAACTTAAGACAAAGAAAATCAGTCATTTCTTTATGAGCCTCTTGTGTGGTCTCTGTCTCTCTTCGGATATTTCGATCCCTCCTTGGGATGGTTACCAGAGAATTGTTATGTTGTTTTTCCCTCAGCATCATCGGAAAACGATCTCAGGGTGAGATCAAATATTAGGGGTAATTCTTCATAAGTATGCAATTAGCTGTGTCAAATTTACAGTTTATTTTATAATGAAACATAACTAAATCATTATCCTCTTCATTTGCATATGGCAGCACTTAAGTTCAGTGTTTTCACATAATCATACATCGAATTCAAAGAAGATGACATCAGCATAAGTCAAATACAGATTGCTCTTAAAGTTAAAATATCTCCTCCGATAGCCATGAGCTTCGGATGCTTGATGAAAGGTTCTTGTAAATCACAGAGAAGACTTACTCAGGAACTGAGAACTTAGCAGATAGCGAAAAAACAACAACCATGCTTTACCCGGGATTAGAACGTGCATCACGTCATCCCTCGACCGCATAATGGATTATTTCGCCATTTACTTGGATGCCACTCACGATAGCGCGAAGACGACTTGTCTTAGCGAGAATTGAAATCAGCCCACTAAGTTCGCAGATGGGAGCACAACCACTAAAGTACACCTTTTTCTTCCACAATGTTCATTTCAGATAGATCAGCTTGAAGGCTTAATCACTCATTTCTCTCTCCTGAGCTGTACCTAAAGCAAACTTTCAGTTGTTCCCATTCCAATTGCCACCATTTCATCCATGCCTCAACTCCAACTGCGACGACTTATCGAGCAATAAGAGGACCGCGTTCGATTCGCAGTCCTCCAAAAAGGTCGAATACAAACAAGACGAGTGACGTGCATACATGCTCGCACCCAAGAATGCACTGAAAAACGACCGAAGAGGATGAGGAGGGGGGAGAAGAGAATCTGCATATGCTGGAGGAATCCCTACAAGTCAGCAGGGTGGGTTGAAAGGGAGGAGGGAAAGCTGCTGGAAAAGGCTGAAAGTTGCCCGTCTAGTTTGGAGGCGAATAACTGGATCGCGTGCCTGGCTGCTGCCCCACATAGTACACTCGCCAGTCGCGAGAAAGGACGATGGCGAAGATTGATTAACCTGTCCGTCGGTAGGGAGGCCCCCAGACTGTCGGGACAGTGGGAACGTGTCGCACAGTAAATAAATCGGCTATTTACAGCGAGAAGCATCGGAACGTCGTTACGTCCACAGGGAGCGGAATTAAAACTGGACAGAGCAGCGCGAGCTGCGTCCTTGGGCATTTGCGGAGCTTCAGTTGAGAGGTGTTAGTGCCATTTAAGATGACGCTGTTTTTGTTTTCATTACGTTTGGAACGAGCACATAAAAAAATCATCATCATCATTCTCAATCACCCATTAAAAAATAATAATAAATAGAATAAATAAAATATAAATAGACTCGGATTTAGAAAAAAAACTAGGGGAGGGTTGGGGGGGATGATTAAACTGAAACTGCTGGGAGGTTACAATAAAAGATGGCATACAGACATTTTAAAATCCCCCACGGTCGGAAAACATTTTCTTCCTATGAGCCTGATGCTCACATATCTCGCTATACACGAATGCGCCGCAACTGAACCGGAGCAAACTGGCAACGACCGCATTATGGATGGGCAAAATTTACTTGATGTAAAAGCAAAATTTATAATGTTCAGTTCTCTCGTAATCATAAACTAAATAGGAACAAATTTTCCTTTAATTGTGTTGTGCGTATCGAGAATCCTAAAACTGAATTACTGTTTCAATATATTAGATCAGTGGTTCTCAACCTTTTATGCTTCACGTATCCCCTGGAAATGTGTATGTAACTGGCGTACCCCTTATATAGATAGATAAAAGTATAGTTATAGTATAACAATGGGAATAAAATAATATATATATATAACATATCTAGATACTTGGGGCGGGAGTGGCTCAGACCGTAGGTAGCGCGCCAGGCTCGTAATCTGTAGTTCCCAGGTTCGAGTCCCAGCTGGGTCAGCGTCGAGATTTATCTCCGCAAAATTCCCTGCCCTGCCCACGGTCAGTAGGGGACACCGATGGGCTTGGAAAGGCCGCCGTCCGTCGGATGGGAGGTTAAGCCGTGGCCCCGTGTGCGGGAGAGCCACACCCTGTGCACGTTAAAGAACACGCTGGATGGCCTTACTGGGAGGCTACTATCTGTCTCCCAACAGCTGTTCCAGTGAGTCCCCTCCCCCAACCTTCTCTGAGCCTTCGGGGTCCTTGTGACCTGGCCATTTAGCCCATGGTGTGTAAAAAAGTGCCGCTCAGAGGTAAAACAACCCAATCTAGATATTTTTGAGCTCTCACGGCGTACCCTAAAAATAATTTCACCGCGTACCCCACACGTTGAGAACCCCTATATTAGCTGATCCCTTATCTGGATTTTAGAACCTCACAAGCTTAGATTTTATATTCATTTAATCTTTTTTTTATCTGGTTTTAAAAAATACACAAGATAATGTGTTTACTTTGTCGTCTGTCTGTCTCTAGATATCGAACTTTTTTATTTATAGAGAGAAATTACAAGTTTTTTGTGGGATGGATAGGTATTGATGAAATATTGTGATTCACGCTTCTCTAAGTACCAAAAAGCTATAATAAGCCCTCTAACGGTTTTCAAACTAACCTCTAATGGTTTTTTTTTAAATAGCAAAATTTTAAACAAATATTGCAAATGATGTATTTATGCTAGATATTTTAAATTTTGGTGGTGGAATGTGAAGGTCATGAAGTTTCCATTGCCAACAATAAATCGACCCCGGATAAGGCATGGATGTTCGTGTTGTAAAAGTAAAATATAAACTGATAGGCTCCTGTCAGACCTCTGTGGCAAGCAGCTGCTTGAGGAGGTATTTATTTTTTTTATTATCCCCAGAGGGGGGGGGTGCATCTTTTTTTTAAACAGATGTTTGCTTTTAGAAATAAATAGGATAGAGATTAGAAGTCCGATTAGAAATAATATTAGAAGAAATAATTTAGAAATAATTTAGATAGTCCGATTAGAAATAATAGATAGGTATTGATAAAATGATATTACTGATTTGCACTTTTCGAATCTCCGAAAAGCTATAATTGCACCCTCTAATGGTGGAAAAAGTGGAAAATTTTTATGTAATATTGCAAACGATGTATTTATGTTAGAAATTTTGGTGGTGGAATGTGACGGTCATCAATCATTCGAATCGCAGCAATGAGTTGCAATGAGACAACAAAGTTTTGCTCTTTTCCAACTTTAGCAACTTGAAGCGTGGATAGTCATACTAATGGAGTCCGTCGGATGGGACGTTAAGCCGTGGCCCCGTGTGCGGGAGAGCAATACCCTGTGCACGTTAAAGAACACGCTGGATGGCCTTGACGGGAGGCTACCATCTGTCTCCCAACAGCTGTTCCAGTGGGTCCCCTCCCCCAACCTTCTCTGAGCCTTCGGGGTCCATGTGACCTGGCCATTTAGCCCATGGTGTGCAAAAAAGTGCCGCTCAGAGGTAAAACAACCCAACCCAACCCATACTAATGGAAGATTAAGGAAATGCGAATAGTATTACTTCATTAGTACCTTATCTAATTCAAAAACAATTTTTCATTATCCCTTAAAACAAAAACTTGAATGTCTACAAATGCAAAAAATAGGAAAACAACAACAAAATTAACAAATAAAACAATGAGGAGCCAATGAAAATGTAGCATTACCTCTCAATCAATCTGCCGCTTGCCACAGTGGTACGTCAGTCTAATACGCCATCATCAATATTTGCGACAAAAACAAAACCTCAGAAGAGAGACAACACCAGAAAAGAAACAGCTGTACCTGAGGCTCAAATCCAGGTCCTTTTGATCAGTAACCAAGTGCGCTAACCATTGGTTGCTTGAAGCGAATTTAAAGTCACAGTTTGCCCTAATAATATAACTTTTGATTCTATCTGAAAGAGCTGTCTAGTTATAAGGTTTGAAATCTAATACATTTGACATAACTGAATCTAAAAGTACGGAGTTTTGTAATACTAATGTTATTTCTGCGAATAAATAAGCGGACGCCAGTGATAATAAGCTTCTTCGAAAATACTACTGAAAGTCATCGATATCGTAGAGCAACATTTTTAAAAGCGTGTACCAGATCTAACAATATTTCTATGGTTATGGGCCGAATCTCCTCTGCATCCTCATCTGAATAGAGGGATGGAGCTCAGTTCCCGTTTTATTTAATCCTCTTATTTGGTGGCTGCACAACTGTCGAACATCATTCACGCTCCACGTGCGCGGACCGAGGCGATTTCAACGCATTAATCGATAAGGCTTACTTTCAGAAATGCTCGATTCCAAATATTCACACATGTCCCAATTCAGTAGCTGTGGCTCGAATTCGTGTTTACGAAAACAAGTTTTGCTTTTGCGATAAAGCTCCATCACTTGAGATGGAGGAAGAGATTTATTTATCAAATTTGCATATGCTGTGTACAGAGAACTTGGGAAGGAGGTTTTTCAAGCGATTGAAAGAGTCTTGAACGAAAATAAGGAACACTATTCCTAAAGAAACCATTTCTTTGCTATAAGAAATTCACAGATATTTTCATCTACATGATATAAAGAATGAAAATTTATACTGTCTTTTGATTCCCTTCCATGTTATGTGTAAAGAAAGCGAAGAATCGAGTCTCCTCAGTCCCTTTGCAGGATCAATTCTGTAATGAGATGAAAGAAGTTTCCCTTAGATCTTAACTTGAAAATAGGAAATAAAATTCCATCCTGCTCACGAATACTCAGAACCCAACTGTGGAAAAAAAAATTGCAAACAGCTAATTCTTGACTTTACAAAATAACAGCAAGCTCTTTTTTAGCAGTGACTGCTGAAAAAGAAAACGGCCACATCCGTTTCTGCAATCGTATTATCAGGATTGTTCCTTCACTTTGTGAATTAATAACTACTGCTAAGAGCACAGAAACGTTAAAGGATAAAATTCTAAAATAAACTTTTCTTGGGAACGTGGAAGAAGATTGGTGCAATAAATCTTGATTTTTCAACAATCATCAAGGAGTTTTCTAAGACAATTTGACATCGTCGTTAAGGATTAAGATAAATTCAGTAATATGGCTCATAGCAAAACTTTAGGTCTAAAATAATCCAAATAATAACTCCAAAAAAGAAAACTTGAAAGTTTTCCGTATAAAAAATAGTAATAACAGATGAAATAGTGACCACTATGAGTCGTGCTATTTCAGTAGAAATTATACGTTACTAAAGAAGGTGGAAATTTTCATTTTTCAATAATATTTCGGTCGTTTTGATTTAGAGAGCGGTCGCTGCAGACGACACTCCTCACCAACTGAGATCGCATTCCTTGTGAAAGAAGACTAATGGTCTGTGCTTTATAGCCACCACAGATAACAGTGGACGGCGGCAGCAGCTCTGCTGACCTTAACCCTTTTTGCTCAGCCATTCTCATTGCACAAAAAGAGCAAGCCAGACTTTCTAGAGCAGCGGACATAAGGCGATGGATCTCGATTATGAGACTTCGACGTCGGCTATCGTTCTTAGAAGAGAAAAATATTGGCAACGAGGTCACAGTCGGTATCCACAGCCCCCATCACTTAAGAGCGATATTCAGATCAAAAAGCACACTCAGCTACTTCTCTTTCATCTATATGAAAAGAATTTGTCAGCTGCAAAAACTCGTTATTTGGGATGGCAAATATAACAGAATAGATAAAACTTTTTTCTTAACAGTGGTGTTAACATCATGTTTTTACGATAATTACGATGACAAATATGACATGGGTTGGGTTGTTTTACCTCTGAGCGGCACTTTTTTGCACACAATGGGCTAAATGGCCAGGTCACATGGACCCCGTAGGCTCAGAGAAGGTTGGGGGAGGGGACCCACTGGAACAGCTGTTGGGAGACAGATGGTAGCCTCCCGTCAAGGCCATCCAGCGTGTTCTTTAACGTGCACAGGGTATGGCTCTCCCACACACGGGGCCACGGCTTAACGTCCCATCCGACGGACGGCGGCCTTTCCAAGCTCATCGGTGTCCCCTACTGACCGTGGGCAGGGCGGGGAATTTTGCGGAGATAAATCTCAACGCTGACCCAGCTGGGATTCGAACCTGGGAACTACAGATTACGAGCCTGGCGCGCTACCGACTGAGCCACTCCCGCCCCCAAATATGACATGGGCTAGCAGCTGAAATGTAACAGCAAGAATAATAAAATGATTATGAGAAGCAATTACTTAAATCCTGAACTCACTGTTTAGCAAGTGAAATATAACCTAAAGTTTCTCCGAATGAAAAAACTATTAATATGTTACAAAATGGGAAAAAATAAACCTAGTCCAATACCAGCAGATTTACCCATCCCGCCGAACGAATGTAGATGATTATTGATATTTTCAGGTGGTCGGGAACTGCCATTCAATTTAACGAGTTTTTGTTTCAAGTAGACTCAGTTTTGCATCGCTTTACAGGCTCTTTTGTGAACACAATGGCCAGGGTCACAAAGACCTCAAGGATTCAGAGCAGGGCAGGGGAAGAGGCCCATCGGACATTTATTGGCGATAAAAAGAAGCCTTCAAGGCCTCCAGAGTTAACGTGGCTTACACACTTGCTTAACTTGTCGTTTCTAATACTTTTTATCTCGTTAATTATTATTAAATAGTATTAAACTTCTAGTGTCTAGATCAGTGTTGTCAATCATCTTTCAGTTGAGGAACACGTATAAAATAACCGCATCTTGGTCAACCCTTTCACACTCTAGCCCTGTTTCTTCTGCCTAATAAACTAGGCCCTTAATTTAATCCCTTCTAATATAAATTGCAATTAGAAAAAAACATCAAGAGAATAGAGCGTTGTCAACTGTTAATTTCTCACAACTGATTCGGGATTTGCTTGCTTGAAGTAGAGAAGCGACCTTCGTGTACAATTCCCATTTCTTTGCTATTGCATTTTGACTTTCACTCGACAGAGAACTGTTATAAATTTAACGGATGGAAAATGAGCGCGAGTTGAAAAATAATATTTAGCAACAATAATTCTAAAATAACGTAATTTATTATAGAAGTATGAATAAACTAAATTCAACCAACACAAATCTTCATCAGCATGAGAATAAACCATCAGAAGAATATAGCACCTCTTTACTATTCCTACAAATAGTGGTTTCTCGATAATTCTTACAATCTCTACTCAAAGCATAAAATAAGGCTTTTTATAATATTTAATAAGTGGCGTCCTGCCATCCTCTCAGACCTTCTACTATGGCATATAAACTGACAGGCTCCTGTCAGAGCTCTGTGGCAAGCGGCTGCTTGAGGGGGTATAATCATATTTGCGAATAAACCTGTAATCTACCAAGAATAACCTTACCGATTCCTTAAACAAACTAAATATAACTGTAACCAAATGGCTTCCTTCCAGGATTCTATTCATCAGGTACTCTAAATGGTAACTCATATGGTGGTAATTGTACGTAATGATGAGGTTAGGCGAAGGAATCGGCAACCTCCTTTGAGTAGCATATTCTGCAGAGACTCCATTGATTTGGCCATATTGCCTGTATGGATAATTATCGATTGGCGATGAGGGTTATGAACAGCATACCTAAACGCCTCATGAGAGGGGGAGACCAAGGATGCGATGGGCAGACAATGTCAAACTGATCTTGCTAGAACTGGCCTGCAGTGGTCAAGTGCAGCAGCTATAGCTTAGGACAGATATGTTTGAAGAATAAAACTGCCGTCTGGTTGGGCATCCGAAGCCCATGGCTGCATGGAGATTTTGTATATATGTATATAAGCTCTCAATCCGAATTTTTAACATTATTACATTCACATATAATATGGAAGATTTCCATCAAAGAAGTTACAGAGTGTATGTATACAAGACGTAACCACTAAGGTATAAAATAATTAACATTAAAATCTCAGTTAATACACAAGGCTTTGAACAGTTTCTCGAAACACCACTTAAAAATAAACTGAGTTCTCAGTTCAAAGTTCTACGTTCCAAGGCCACATTAAAAGATGAATATTCAACATCTCTATAATCTGGCTTTTCACTCATGCTTAAAATTCCTTTTTTAAAAATAAAAATTGAATCTGTTCATTGGACCATCATCAGATTGTCAGGCAGACTGAAGCAAATTAATGCAACTCGCTTCCTTTTCTATTTTTCTCGCTTCAACAGACCATTCCTCTCTGCCAAAAGGGAGCAACTACGTCACATTTTGGTGTCACGGCGAGGTCAACAAACAGCCTTCTTCTGTGAACTTTGGAGTGATAGGTCCCCCCCACACAACAGCAACACAAACGCTCACCTCGATGTACCGCAACTTCACCAACAACACACAAAACTGCACCACATTGTACATAATAAACACGACGAGTGTGCTCCAAGTTTATTTATAGGCAGGTAGAGAAGTTGTGAACGGCGTGTGAGCCGATGCCAGCGAACGTCTTGGCTCTCTGCCAGGTCCATGGCTCGCATGCACCTGCTACGAGCCAGTTCGTCGCTTCGCAATGCGTCCACCGAGTCAAGTCTTGGCGCGGTTTGTCCGTCTGCCTCGGACAAGAGGCTGCTCCAGCTTTTCCTCTCGAAGGGAGGATCGGATTTCCAGGAAGGAAACAAAATTTCAATGCACAACAATGCGATAGGGGTTGTCGTTCGCAACAACCGACGCGATTATTTGTTGACTTGGTTTTTGTCAACAGATTAGTACACCTACAACACTAATGGAATGGATCCTCCAGATTTTCTAAAGATATATCCTAATGTATTTATTTTCATTCAAATAATATAGCCGCATCATTAAAAAATTTCTATGAAATTCATAGATTTTATTTTAAAAACTGCAATTATTAATAACTACTGTGACATATAAAGTGACAGGCTCCTGTCAGACCTCTGTGGAAAGCAGCTGCTTGAGGGGGTATTTATTTTATATTTTTATAGTATACAGGGCAATCGCAAAATAGCTTTAAAACTTCCAACATTTACGATTACTTAATTTTTCCCACGAAAGAAAAACAAATGACATAACACTGATCTTAGCACATCTTTTCAACGACAAAGAGGTTGTTGCTCATCGTCTAAATCTGCTTTTTTTAATATCAAATACCTCATGTGGCTGTCAGAATTTTGGTAGTTAAATCTCTGAAATATGGAGGAATCCTTTGGTAAGCACTTTTTGTTTTCAACGGGTTTGGTTCGTTTATATTTATAGAGGTAAAGAAATGGGCGAATTGTTTTTTTGTTACGTGAAATGACAGCACTGTTACGGAGGAACTTTAGATAGTTTTAGTGACCTTGACCTGAATCAACCCCTACCGTGCCCTGCGTCCGGCTGTCGACTGACCACATCTCCCTCGCTGACATCCTGCTGCAGAGAACCAGAGCTACAAGCGATACAGTGTAGCTTTCGCATTGCGAGGAACTTTGGCACAGAGTTTCACTGAAAAAATTTAAAGGACTGATTTTGTGAGCTGTTACCTGTGTATTGCCACCTGCATATATGTTCAATATGTATGGTGTCTGGGTATCTGCATATCAATAGCACTAGACATCTATGAGGGGTTAATGTGAATAAAATCGGCGACAATATTTCCCTATAGCAGGGGTTCTCAACGTGGGGTACACGGTAAATTTTTTTGCGGTACGGCGAGAGAGCTCAAAAGTTGCTAGATCTAGTAACAAAGTGGCTAAGTTGGCATTATTATTCTATAACTATAGTTTTATCTATCAATATAAGGGGTACGCCAGTTACATACACATTTCTAGAGAATACGTGAAGCATAGAAGGTTGAGAACCACTTCCCTGTAGTATCTTGATTACTAATTCTTTACAATATGTCCTCAGCCAGCTCTCCATCTTCTCTAAGAAACCAAAGTACATCTAGAAAAAATTCCCAAAATAAATGCACCAAAAGTCTTAAAGAGGCAAAGGAAGCTTGGGCGAAAAATTCAAAAGAAAATGTAAACATCGAAATTTTTTCAAAAATTATGGAAAAATTAAACACTATGGATAAAAAAAAATTAACTCTGTGATTTGCAGAATGGATATCATGGAGAACAATATTTCGAAAATAAGAACCAAAAACGAATCCATTCTTGAAATGCAAATTGAGATCGAAAATTGCAAGGAATCAATAAATATGATGAAGAACAATATGAAAAGTTTGATCGAAGATACTCTTGACAAACTAGACGCTTTTGAAAATACACTGAAGTGTCATTGAATTAGGGATAGGAGACATTATTCAAATTCAGTACCGCAAGTCCCACATCTGCGGCGCATGCGTGGCTGAAACTCTGGTCATAATAGCTGTCAGCTTTGGCTTCCCCAAGCATTCGTCGTGAGAAGCGTAAGGGGAAAGGCGTGGGATTTAGATGAATTTGAGAGAGGGCAGATCGTAGGTGCCCGACGGATGGGACACTCAATCTCTGAAATTGTCAACGAACTTGGATTTTCTCGTACGACAGTTTCAATATTCGACAGTTTCAAGCGATATGTTCACTTAATTTTAAGTTTGCGGTACAGAGCATCATTAACTTCATTCTTCAGAGAAGTAAAAATTATAAATATTTTTCAGATACGAGATCTGATTATTTATAAGTTTGTATTTTTATGCGAACAAAAATTATTACCATCAATATTGGATCGTTATTTCAAGAAAAGAAATTCATTTACTGACAATTACATCCAAGGAAAATCTATCTGTACCAAAATTCAAGAAGGCTTATTTGTCAAACCTCTATTAGGTACTTATAGTGCTGTCTCATTATCGAATACATTACCAAATGAATTGAAATTAATATCTAATAAAGAGTACTATATTAGAAATATTAAATGGTACCTTCTTAATATGTAAAATATGTAATTATATTAACATCAGTTTTAAATTTGCTCAATCCAAATCACTTGTATGTAATGTTATGTGTATATGGCCTTCTTATAGATATATTGATTCTCTTAACTGATGTTTCTATTTCTCAAATTTGTTGCATTGTAATTCCTTACGCCCTTAATAACCAGTCAATTTAAGGTTCGATTCCTTATAATTAATTATATATGAAACTGTAACTTGCTTTTTGTGAATATCAAATTAAATTAAATCAAGAAAAATATATTCAGTTTAAAGGCAATTAATATGGGAATGGAAGATGTCACCACAACAAAATCGCATTTCCTCGCACGCTCAAATGGAGCATATCAGGTGTTAGTTGGGCAACAGTATTCCTGTCTTTCAGTTCATTCATGGACTGTGGTAATGTCTGGTGATAAATGACATCTTTTAGGAAACCCCACAGAAAGGAATCGAGTGGGGATTAAATCAAGTGATGAGGATGCCACTTAAAGAAACTGCTATGACCGATTCAGATGCATTGGGAATTGTCGATTTAGACAATCTCTGAATTGTGGCAGATAATGGGGAGGAACGTCATTAAGTTTAAAAACAATTAATATGGGAATGGATGATATCATCCCAACAAAATCCAATTTCCACCCACACTCGTATCTTGTTTATTCTCTTACGGCAGTATCTGACACGACAAACGACTTGCACAAGGCAAGCCAAAGGTAGTAAGGGGCCGAAAAAGATCCAGCCTTTCCTAGAAAAATATTGTTAACCAAAAAAACAATCGTTTGAAAACTCAAACATGGGAATGAGAAATTCTTCACTGACGAGCAGATACGACAGTGGCGCCAAGCGTAAGTTAAATCATGACCAGAACGCCCTCCCCCCCCAAACACCACCTGGGCCTCATCACAACGATCACTTTCGTCTGTAGAATGGAAAGCGTTAATAATAAGAAATCATATTTACAGATGTCAGAGAGTTTATCATTAAGACATCCGGCGTCTCTGCAATCGCAACAATACGAACGAGTCGATTTGTATTCACTCAAATGATCTTTCGAATACGTTTCGAATGGCTGTTGATCCAATGCAATCTGAGTACGTGCTTCTCGAAAATGAGATACCTCCCCACTACATGGCAATGAAAAACATCGTCCGAACAACAGGATACGTTTGTAATTCCAGCTGCGTACGCTTCACGAAACCGCTCGCGTGAAGCAGTTTTGAAAACAAAATTCAGTTGCACGTAGAGCAAAGTCAACACGAAGATGACTCTTACTCCCTTTCTCTAATTCACTTCACCAAACGTTAGACTTATCTTTGGCTCTTGCCTTTCGCTAATCTAACTCCTGCGAAATGTCGGCGTAACGAAGTCATACAAGCAAACAGATTCCTTACAACGAAATTTCCTTACACTGAAATGCAATAAAAATTATCAGAACGATCCTTACACAATATTATTATAACGAATGAAACTAACTATGAATTAGTGTTCAGATGTTAAAAACCAAATTCAGCATATATCAAAAAGAATACGTCACAAAGTTAAAGCATTTCCTTTTTCCAATTTTGTTATAAATTTTAACATAAAGACAGAGAATAAATTGGTAGGGGGCAGACAATACTGTCGTTTTACTAAATATTTTGTTATTACGTAGGTCGGGACCGCCATTTTACTGCGTTGCTTTTACCTCTGAGCGGCGCTATTTGCATTCAATGGGTTGAGAAGAGGGATATATTAGACAGCTGTCAGGATACAAATGGAAGCCTCCAATCAAGGCCATTCAGCATGTTCTTTAAAGAACATAGGGGGCATGGGTTTAGGTAACTGCAATCGATGGTGGCATTTCCAAGTCTATCGTATCTGCTCTTTCAGCGAGGAAGATAAATTTCAATGTTGCAACAACTGTACTCGAGCCTAGGAACAGCAGGTACGAGCATGGCGAGTTACCGACTGAGCCAACCCCTGCCTTATTGGCCATAAGAAAGAGAGCATAAACTGGATACAAATTGCAACTGTACAGAATAAGCAATTCTAACCAAATAGACAATAAATAAAATAAATACCCCCTCAAGCAGCTGCTTACCACAGAGGTCTGACAGGAGCCTGTCAGTTTATATGCCACAGTAGGAGATCTGAGAGGATGGCAGGACCTCAGCAGAAAAACGACACACACATCCATGCCTAAATCCGGGGCTCGAACCAGGTCCCTTAGATCAGTAGCCAAGCGTGCTAACCACTCGGCCACGGGACAGCAAATAGACAATAAAAGAATTTTATTTTATTTTGCAAAAACTGAAATTTTAATGCTCTTTTAGAAAGAAAAACTTTTTTAATTTAGACAATTCTAGCACTTTTTTTCATAAAAGTTTTATGGCCAATTTTTCTTCCAATATTTTTGTTCAGGGTTTTATTAGTCATAAAACTTTTATACTAAAATGTTTGTTTGTTTATATTATTAAAAATTTATTTTTCGAACTGTTTTTTAAAAAAAAATCCATTTCAGTTTTATACTGTTGCATTACTTTTAGTGTATTGAAGCCAACTGTTACTACTTTACTCTCCAGGCAGTGGGGTGGCTCAGTCGGTAGCGCGCCAGGCTCGTAATCTGTAGTTCCCAGGTTCGAGTCCCAGCTGGGTCAGCGTTGAGATTTATCTCCGCAAAATTCCCCGCCCTGCCCACTGTCAGTAGGGGACACCGATGGGCTTGGAAAGGCCGCCGTCCGTCGGATGGGACGTTAAGCCGTGGCCCCGTGTGCGGGAGAGCCATACCCTGTGCACGTTAAAGAACACGCTGGATGGCCTTGACGGGAGGCTACCATCTGTCTCCCAACAGCTGTTCCAGTGGGTCACCTCCCCCAACCTTCTCTGAGCCTTCGGGGACCATGTGACCTGGCCATTTAGCCCATGGTGTGCAAAAAAGTGCCGCTCAGAGGTAAAACGACCCAACCCAACTCCAGGCAGCCCAGTTACCAGAGGTCTAACAGGAGCTTGTTAAAGTCCCCACAGAATTACTCCACAGCTTGTCAGTATAATATGCCCCATCTGTGAGGAAAGCGAGACTTCCAGAAGAAAGGCAACAAATATTAGAAAGAAAAACATCTATACCATGAGTACAACATTTTATAACTAAACATCAAATTTCCCATTATGCTTTACAACATTGATTTAACTTTTTACCATTTTCCAAATTGAAAGCCTTTTATAACAGTGGAAAGTCAAAGCAATGGGAGTTTGGAAATGTGAATCGTCCAATAGAAAAAGACTTTTCGTTTATTTCCTTAATCAAAAATGCTGAACGTCTAAGGATGAACAGATGACAAAAGATAATAATAGCTCATTTAATGATCTCCACTCGAATGTGGGACTGAACCCGACATTTCATTTATGAAGAACAGAGATGGAAATTACTGCTAAGTTGCTGAAAAGAAGTTGTAAATCTTATTTTATTATAACGTGCAAATTGTAATTGGATTTTTTCATAAGCAAATTATTTAAGTTCATTAGTTACATTGTTCGATACAATCAATTAAGTTGACAAATGAGAGCGAAATGAATTATATGAGTATTAAATAATACAAAAAGAGAGCGTGTCTGCAAGAGCCATTTAGTTACAAGTGTTCTGCCACACAAGGGTCCTGCCATTCTGTTGGCTCAATCGGTAGTTTGCCAAAGCTTGTAACAATTTCCCAGGTTAGAGTCCCCACTGCTTCGGTGTTGAGATTCTCACTAACCGATAGGCTTGGAAAGGCAGCCGTTCATCCGATGGCACGTTAAGTCGTGGTTCCACGTGCATGAGAGTTTATTTATAAATAAAATAAATAAATACCCCCTCAAGCAGCTGCTTGCCACAGAGGTCTGACAGGCTGTCAGTTTATATGCCATAGTAGAAGATCTGAGAGGATGGCAGGCCCTCAGCAGAAAACAACACGAACATCCATGCCTTACCCAGGGCTCGAACCCAGGTCCCGTAGATCAGTAGCCAAGCGCTCTAACCACTCGGCCACGGGACGGCTATTTTGTAGGCATTAAAAAGCACACTGGGTGGCCTTGACGGGAAATTTCGTGTCTCCTAACAAAACAATTATTCAGTGGTTGTTTCCTTTCTCTACTCAGCTCTGGTATGCTTACGATTAAGCCTACTCTTCGCAAAATGTGCCATCAGAAGTAAAAACAACTTAGCTAACGATATCTATGAAGATATATCTATTTATTTATTCAGAAATATTTGAAGCCTTGAGAGAGTTTCGAAATAGTAAAAGAGTCGAAAGAAATGCATTTCTATGACGTATGATTAAGCTATTGCGAAACTGCTTTATCTGCAGTTTTTAACCTTGAAATTTTTCAGTTAGAAAAATCATTAAACCAATGTTACAGAGTTTGGCGTCTTCCCCCCCCCCCCATAAAGACGCCATTGCTTTCGAACTATAATATATTTTAATGGGATAAATTAACTCAAAGAAAAGTCATTAAATAATTAACCAGTTTAAATTAAGTTCGTTTGTTTTTACTTAAAGTAACATTAATTGCCGAGTAGCAAAAAACAAAAAAAAATTCTTAAGAAATACAAAATAATTTGTTTATTGCTTCAGAATAAATCTGCATATTACACCGAGTTGAAATGAAAACGGAAAAATCTTAAAATCACGGAGAATACTTAATTGATAATTAAGAGATTAAAGTTTCCTTTAATCAAGTCGAGCGTGATTAGTGATCACTTCAACAGCCATCTCCCCCCCCCCCTCTCCGCAATACGCAATTCCTGCTCGATGCCATTCAGCGAAGTCGGGAGGAAGGGACAGAAATTAGAGAGACGGTGGGATGCCTCTCCTATGCATTTCTGCTAAACGCTTTTCCTAGAGAACAGCCGTAGTAGGTTCGCAGTGATGGTAAGTGGAAAGGAAAGGCCCCAACAGAGGGACATAAATGATTAAGTAATTAAAAAAATAAGATGGATAAGAAGTTCCTCAATTAAGTTTTATCGCTCCTTAAATACAAATTATGTTACTGCCGCACAAACATAACTCAAAATAAAACTCGAGCCAACTAAACTTCTCCAAATAAGAAATTAATGAGTTGAACACCAGCATTTTTCGTCACAAATTGTGTTTAATGTAATTTTAAAGAAAAAAAGAGTAGAGTAGGGGTTAAAAAATATATATTTCTTTACAATTCCAATAATTCTTGTTGAAGCGGGCTCAGTAGGGGCTCAGTAAGTCACGAAGGGTGGCTCAGTAGATACCGCGCCAGGTGTGTATCTGCAGTTCTCAGGTTCGAGTCCCAGCTAGGCCAGCGTTGAGATTTATCTCCGCAAAACTCCTCATCCTGTCCTCGGTCAGTAGGGGACACCGATAACCTTGAAAAGGCCGCCATCCGTGGAATGTGTAACGCCGTGGCTCCGTGTGCTGGAGAGCCATACCCTGTGCCCTTTAAGGAATACGCTGGATGCCCTTGACGGGAGGATACCAACCGTCTCATAAAAGCTGTCCAGTGGGTCTCCTTCCTCCAGCTTCGGTGCTCCTTGTGACCCGGTCATTTAGCCCATTCTGTGCAAAAAAAAAAAGGTGCAGCTCAGAAAACAACCCATCAAGATAAATTTTCGTCAATTACAAGAATGTTCATATCCCACAGGCATTTACCTCCGTTTTCTTATTATTAAGAATTTGCGACACTTTCTTAAACCGTATTAGAGGTCCAGCCAGTGGCGTACCCAGAAACTTCCAATGGGGAGGGGGGGGGGGGAGTATGATACGTTTGAGTCTCTATCTTTCGGGACTGCCTTAGAAAATCTATGATAATGAAGTCCTCAAGGAGGAGAGAGACAGCTGAAATCTGCCACTGGGTAGAACAATGAAAATGAAGTAAACCTTTCGTTAAGCCATCGGTCAAACTTAACGTAAGGCTGAACTTAACGTAAGGTCCTCGAATGCGAAATTTTTTTCAGGAACGTAACACATATTTTATTGGAAATGTATATTTTTATACAGTATAGTTTGGACCTTTAGTTTCGTACTAGAGATGAGTCCCTGTTCGGTCTTTGTCGGACTCTCATTTAAATTTCTTGCAATTGTGAAAAAAAAATAAAAAAAGAATCTCGTTTTCAAAGAGAAGGAGGTTTTCTGTTTACCGACTTTTGTGCTCTTTAAAAGTTGTTAAGAGTACAAATTTTTTTATTACACTTTTACAATTATTTACTATAGAATTAATAAATGAATTTTAATTTTTTAAATGAATGAGTTATTTAAGAAATGAAATGAGGGAAATACAAATAGTAGTACTTTATCATCCTTATATTATTAATTCCAATCATTTTACGATAAAAAATATAAAATGTTAATGCTATTTAGAATGAATAATAGTAGAGTTAATAGTAGAAACTGAAAATTTTCTTTTTCAAAAATATAGTTTTGTAAAAATAGTAATAAATTCATGATCTGTCTAAAAAATATACACAGACGACTTTGGGCTCAGAATAATTAATTCTTGCATTTGTGAAAAGAAATAAGCAAAAATATTTCCGATTATAACTAACTTTCAATCAGTCTTTAGTGCTTAAAAATAAGCCCAATGTGGGTTTCAATTTTTTTTATGTATTTTCTAGCTCTACTAAATGAATGGCTCTTTCTCTTTATAACGATGCCACCAACGAAATTTCAGTTTCTACTATTATCTCCACTATTTTTCATTCTAAACAGCATTAACATTTTATATTTTTTTATCTTAAAATTATTAGAATTAACAATATAAGGATAAAATAAATAATTATAGAGATGGAGGTAAAATTATTAATAGTGTGCATCATACTTGATGCATGTTTCAATAAATTTCCTAAAGACCTCTGAAATGGAGAGGAGAAATATACTACAATGGAAATCCAATCTCTAGCCCCCCCCTCCCAATTAAGTTTTTTTTTTTTAATCCGGGCCTATATAACATTGTTTGGGGCTGTATTCGCTACAACAGGGTAGCGCATATTGGCTTAGTGATAGCGCGCAGATCTTGATCTCATGTTGCCAAGTTCGAGTCCCCACTGTGCCTGTGTTGGGATAATCTTCTCCACCCAACCCATCTGCCTCTCTGAGATTCACCTAATGGTCTAGAAAAAGTTGTTTTCCGTCGGATGGGACTTTATGGCTTGTGCCATTGCCATGTGCAGAAGAGCCACACCCTGTTCACGTTAAAGAACACGCTGGATGGCCTTCAGACGATGGAGGTTTCCATTTCTCAGATCCCTGCGAGTCCTTATCATCTGGCCACTTAATCCACTGTGTTCAAAGAGTAAAAAAAATAATCCATTGTATTCAAAGAGTAATAAAAAAGTGTCGCTCAGAGGTAAAACGATTCAATTGTGTAATACGCAATTTGATGAAAAAACGTTACAGCCATTTTTGCAGAAATCGCTATTTTACAAAACACGCTATGATAAGCACCACTGATTCAGTTGAACATTAATCCTTTTGTTGCTTCTGAAAATGTATTTGGAGTACTACATATGCAGTAATCGCTCCTTTTCTTTTAATATTTCAGCTGATTTCACATTAAGAGAAAAATTTAAATAAGTGGAAATTACGAATGCATAGGGCTTTTAAAAGAGATTAGTCTGCTATCAGTGCTTTGAAATCTTTTTAAATTTTTCAAAAATATAGTTTTGTGAAAGATTCTTTCTCTAACTCAGCAAAAAAATATGGAGATAAGCTTAATGTGGGCGATCTTTTCTTACCGTTAAAAATTGCTTCCAGATATGAACCCGCCGATTGCGCATAGGAAGACAATCATTTATTTCCAAGCATAAAATTTCGCTTTTTGATAAATATTCATATAAATAAGGAATTAAAAAAGCAAACTTTTTTATTAATTTGTAAACTCTAAATTATTTATATGAATTTAAAATCGCAATAGCATAACCTATCGGGCCGGGATTGGCTCAGTTGGTAGCGCGCCAGGCTCTTATCTGTAGTTCTGAGGGTCGAGTCCTACTTGGCCACCGTAGTTTACGTGTAGCTTAGTTATCAGGGTAGTAATATCTACTTGGCCAGCGTAGTTATCTCCGCTAAACCGACACCCTGACTCCGGTCAAAAAGTGGACACCGATGGGCATGGAAAGGTCGCTGTCCGTCCGATGGGTCGTTAAGCCATGGTCCTGGTGAAATTTTCGTAGTTAGAGTAGGTGTGTCTTAAGTTAAATAATCTTGTAACAGCACACAACGGAAGTAATATTCCGATTTCCACTTCAAATATCACTATTCAAGAATCACATCTTCCTTAGTAAATTTTATTTATACTTCGTTAAGAAAGTGATTTGATGTGGAAAATATTTATAAAATATTTATATTAAAAACTGGTACCTTTGGGAGCATATTTTGTGTAATCGCCTGTATATACATACATACAATGTTCTCATGCATCGAACTAGATTGCGTAATTTTGTTTTCCCAAGCAGATATGTCCCGAGCTGTAGCTTTTGTATTTTAGCCACTATAGGCCGATTCTAGCAAAGCCCTGTCTGACATTATCAGCCCACCGCATCCTCGGTATCCCCCTTTTTCCGATAAATTTAGCACACTCTTCATAATTCTATTCGTAAATCTATAGTTAAGCTTTCGGGCAACAGGGCTGGCTTAGGCAAGATCGGGTGGTGAGACCGCACAGGGCGCCAAATTCATCGATTTATTGTAACCCTAAGTTGGTCACAGGGTTCTGATAGGCCTGTAGCTGGCCCTGACGGGCAACATGGACAGACCAACGCCCTCTCTCTTTGCACAATATGCTGCTCAAAGGAGGTTGTGACTCCTTTTCACCATTAGTAGCTAAACCAAACTACCTAAGGCCCAAAATACTGCACATGCATCTAGAATGAAATCATTTCCTGTCATCTTGCTTACAAAGGGTCCAAGTTTCACTACCATAACTAACTACTAACTTTTGAATGGACCAAACTATTTTACAGCCTAATTTTAGTCTTTAGGTGTATACGTCTATTTTTCCGCCCTCCACAGATTTTTAAAAGTCCCAGCAGCAATCCCTATTCTTCTCTTTATCTCATGCTGCACATCTTCAGTATCTATTAAACAGCTCCGGAGATAATTAAAAGGGGACACTTGCTCAAGCAACCGAGGCACCATCTGCATGACCAATTTTCATCACATCAGTTTTCGCTCTATTTATCACCAAACCTACTCTATTACCAGTCTCAACAGCAGCTCTAATGAAAGAATTCATCTCATCAACATCATTAGCCAACAGGGCCAAATCATCCTCATGATCTAAATCAGAAAGTTTTAAATATCTAGACCATTTTAGGCCAATCTTTCCCTTGCAGAGATTTCTGAATAAAATAATCAATAAGAAAAGAGAAAAGGAGACAAAATGCACCCTCGGCTAACTTCACTTACAATGGTAAACCAATAGCTACGAGCCTTACCAACTTTCACACAAAACGCAGTTCTATTATATAGAGAACTGCGGTTAACATGCTACTGATCAGAGGGATCTGGATTCAAGTCCCGGGTAAGGCATTGATGTTTGTGTTGTCTTTCTGCTGAGGTCCCTCCTACCTCACAGACCTTCTACTAATGGCGTATAAACTGACAGGTTCCTGTCAGACCTGTGTGGCAAGCAGATGCTTCAGAGGGGGGGGGGGTATTTATTTATATATTTATGTCATTGTTCACAGCCGAGAAAAAGTCGCTGTTTTCGGCTAGTTTCAGTTTAATTTGTAGTCTGGGCTCAAATTTTAGCTCGACACAATCAAGAATTTGCAAATTTTACCCCGGGCTACTATTCAAACTTACAGGTAATACTTAAATTAAAACTGCTGAGTTCTAGCTGAATACACTGAATACAATGCTTAAGTGTATATACTTCTTTAAAGTTTGAGTATCTGCTTAATCTCTGTAAGAACAACTGTTGTACTGAAATATATATGAAAAATAACAGTTTGGGAACACATCAGTCTATTTCAGCAAGTAGTCGATGGGAAAATCCCCCTCGTTTTGCACAGCCGTTTCCGCCCTGCAAAGAAAGGGATGGAGGCAATTGTCTTTCGTGAATTAAATAAATTTTCCAAGTTTGCTTAATACCTACGTATATTATATTATAACTAACCTTATACCTACGTATATTATAATAATAACATTCACTTTAACTAACCATGGCATACGAAACTTACGATGGATAATTTATACTCAATATTTTATATATAAATGAAATTAAAAAGAGTAAATCTTTGGTATCAAAAGAATAAAGGAATGTTATGGCGAAATAAAAGAACCCTAAATTCTTAGGTAATGTTACTTCGAAAACATTTTGTTATCTAACTCTGGCTGGTTAATAGAGATCGTACTGTAGGAACCTTTTTAACGAGATCCCTTTCATGACCTGCACGATTTTTCAGTTTTAGCCCTAGTGCCCACCTCACTAAAAAACCACCTCGTTTCTGTAGATCGTACTGTAGGAATCTTTTTCAAAGAGATCGCTTTCATGACTTGCACGATTTTTAGTTTTATTCCTAGTGACCCTTATATTTTCAAAATTTGAATTAATCACGAAACTTTAGTCCGACAAGTCCACCCTTACAAAGCAGTGTAATGGCAGCAGTTAGTAAAACCAATGGCTGAATAAGACATGTACCAAACAGCATAAGACACCAAATTCGAATTATTTAATTACACTGGTTCCCATAAATTAAGGAAGGAAAATTATGATAAGCAAAAAACTATATGAATGATTTTAACGAAATTTGATGGAAACATGAATTACAATGCTAGTTTCAGAATGGCATAAATTATTTTACACTAGAAATATTTTTCGTCAAAAAATAACACTTACAGGACTTGTCCAAAAATGAGGTGTCAGAATGCAATGGGCAAAGTTTTTTTAATAAGGAGTGTGGTCACCCCTTACAGTAATGCAGGCACGACAGCGATGTTCCGTGCTGTTTATGATGTTGTGAATCAGCTCAGTAGGGAGTAACGACCATTGTTTAAAGCAGTAATAAGCTCCACCTTTGTTGCAGGTGGAGGGTTGAGGACAGCAACACGTCTCCCTAGAGCATCCCACACATGCTCAATCGGATTTGGGTCGGGATATCGAGCTGGCCACTCCATGCGCATAATGGTCTCCCTCTCGAAGAAATTGTTCCACTAGTCGAGCTCTGTGTGGACGAGCGTTATAGTCTTGTAAGATGAATGTTTCACCTATTGCACCAGCGTAAGGACGTACATAAGTGTCCAGGATGTCATCTCTATGCCTTTGAGCATTAAGCTCCCATTCGTCAACACATAGAGGACTGTGCGTCCACTTAAGGAAATGCCATCCCAAACACACACGCTACCTCCGCCCCTAACTGTCTCTTTAACAGATGTTACTGGGATGATAGTGGGTACCTCGTTCTCCCCATATTAAACAATGTCCGGAATCACTCTGCAAGCAATATCTGGACTCATCTGTGAAGAGCACGGACCTCCATTGCTCTTCTGTCCAGTTAACTTCCTTTTTCAACCGCTCTCTCCTGTGACGTGATGTGAGGGGTATGCAAATTGCTGGTCTTCTAGTGTACAAACATCCCCCATGAAGCCTTCTACGCACAGTAGAAGCTGATATAACCCTCCCAGTGGCTGCTGCAAGAGAGGATCGTAGCTGAGAGGAAGTAGACGTCCTGCTCCTTCGTGCTGTTAATCGCAGATATCGGTCTTGTACAGCGGTCGTAACTCTAGCCCTTCCTCGGCTAAACCTCCGAAATGAGGAATCCCTGCTAAGAAATTGATTCCACAGTCTATGGACCACAGAATGACTCACATTCAACCATCGTGCCGGTGGACTGCTTCGAGCCGGCCAATAGTCTCCACCGCAGTTCATTTGGCAAATGATGTCTCGAGGTCATTCCTACAAAATGGCTATTTCGAATTTGTTTACTCACATTTCCACACAAAATAACGATCCACTCCAAAACACCGGTTTTTATGCCGCTATCCGATTATGCAAATTGATGCAACCCAGACTAATTTGCATACGGTATGCTCACTCGGCATTCTGGTTACAACAAGTTGGTTATCAACAAGTTTCGTGAGGATCGCATAATTTTTTGGCGAATTTTCGCGATTTTTCTCATTTTTCCTTAATTTATGGAAACCAGTGTAGTTGGTGTTTGAATTATTGACGAGTTGCTGTTTGTCACTTTGTGTATTGTCCGCAATTTCGATTTTAAGAGTGCGGAGGAGATCTATTTCATACTCGTAGTGTGAGTTATATGTCCCTAAATGTCTTACCTTTAGCTGGGAGAAGTACGATGACCTATCGCTCGTAATATATACGCCATTATTTTTTGTGACAATCGTTTTGAGTTAAGATGCTGGCCTTTTCAATCTTACCTTGACTGCTACAAAGACTGCATTAGTAATCACATGTTTTTACAAATATAGCTTGCATTATGGTAAAGTTAAACAGACTTGTACTGTAATGTAAATTATTTTGTGCTGTTGAACTAGGCGTTACAGAAGAGTTGGTTTGGGTGGCACTTTTGGACACAAAATAAAGTAAAATCTTTCAGGTAGCAATTGCGTCAAAGGTGGAGAGCTGGGTTGGGAATGGGAACCCTGGGACAGCTGGCAAAGGAAAGAAGCTTTTGCTAAGGACATCCAGCATGTTCATCAAAGCGCCCAAGATTTGCACATGACACCACAGCTTGAAGTCCCATATAATGAAGGGCCGCCTTTCGAAGTGCATCTCCTTTTTCATCGAAAGCAATTGAATAACGATACCATTGGTGCAGGGTGTGCGATGCACCGGGGCCCCATAAGGCCCATTCGGGTTGGGTTGGGTTGTTTTACCTCTGAGCGGCACTTTTTTGCACACCATGGGCTAAATGGCCAGGTCACATGGACCCCGAAGGCTCAGAGAAGGTTGGGGGAGGGGACCCACTGGAACAGCTGTTGGGAGACAGATGGTAACCTCCCGTCAAGGCCATCCAGCATGTTCTTTAACGTGCACAGGGTATGTCTCTCCCGCACACGGGCCACGGCTTAACGTCCCATCCGACGGACGGCGGCCTTTCCAAGCTCATCGGTGTCCCCTACTGACCGTGCGCAGGGCGGGGAATTTTTGCGGAGATAAATCTCAACGCTGACCCAGCTGGGATTCGAACCTGGGAACTACAGATTACGAGCCTGGCACGCTACCGACTGAGCCACCCCCGCCCCGGCCCATTCGGGACTGGAGATCCTGATTTCATATTATACGATGGGGATCACAAATATTTTCCACCAGGGACCATGGCGGTGTAGTTTCGCCACTGGTTAGTGGAGTAAATCTCAACGTAGCCAAAGTTAGGACTCAATCTCGGAAGTTCAGATTAGAAATTTGACTCAGCCAACTCTCGCTCCATGTTACAGAAAAAAAAAAAAATTATAAAGCTGCTATAAAAGAAATACTTATTGAATGCATAATTAACAATGTTTTAATTTGCGCATTTCATTGCTCCAAAAAACTATCTGAGAGATATTGCGGAAAAAAATTCATCTCCAAGCACAAAATGCTGAAAGTCCAGTAGAATACTTCGCATTGCTTGCTTAAGATAGCGATATACTCACTCTGTCTGAACTCACTCTATATTCCTGGGATTCGTTTCGTCATGTCGCCACAATAAACAACGAATAATTTAAAATAACTGCAATTTGGTAGGCAACCACAAATGCTCCGTAAGGCGAGGTACGGTGCCGTAGTGCGAGCAGAACAGATGGGAATCTGAATGAATGTCTGCAGACAGTCTCAGCTGTCAAGGAATATGCGCTTAGCACTTACTAATGTGGAAGCTTTAAATTGTTATGCGGCTTGACAGGAGAGAAAGACGGTGGACATAAAAGCTGCATATGCAGCTGATTGCAGTTGCAACACAGGTGATTTTAGCAATGGTCCTTATATGGTTTGCAGAGATGAGTTGGGATCGGGCTTTGAATAATTAAATTTTCAAATATTTCTTGCAATTGTGAAAAATCAAGTACAAATACAAAATATTGACTCAAATTTCGCAGACACCCTGCTGATCGCTTTTCCGAGAACATGCGGTAACGAGATTATGAGCGATATCTTGGTTTTTACATATGAGTCATTCACTCTCTCTGATCTTTTGTTTTTTGATAGCTTCATGACTATAAGATTAAATATTTTAAAAAATTTAACATAAACTTGACACAAAAGTTGCATATTCCACATCGCCGTTGTTAGAAAAATAACGAGCGATGAAAATGGCGAACGTTGCCATTCAGTACCAGCATGTAGAATAATTGAATTTTTTGAAATATTTTGTGATAAATATTCAAAGGTAGAATTATGAATTCTCGTTTCATATGAATCTGACGGTCACTTTATAAAAAAGGCCCCAAAAATATAAGCCCACATAGGGAGTGAATCAGTCAAATGTGGAATAAATCACTCATAATCTCGATACCGGATGTTTTCGGAAAATCGCCAAAATATTTCTAATTATAATTTCAATCTTTTAATCATCCTTTAGTAATTAAAAAATAAACATTAAGCAGCTTTTGATTATTTTTACGTATTCTCTATCTTTAATAATGAATGTCTCTTTGCGTCAATAATAATGTTACTAACGAACTTTCAGTTTTCACTAGTATTTCAAATACTTTCCCTCCCAAATAGCTTTAACGCTTTAATTTTGTCATAAAATGATTGCAATTACCAATATAAGAATAAAATAAATAATTAGCGACAAGTGT
Organism: Ryuthela nishihirai; assembly: GCA_038380435.1. Taxonomy (NCBI): domain Eukaryota; kingdom Metazoa; phylum Arthropoda; class Arachnida; order Araneae; family Heptathelidae; genus Ryuthela; species Ryuthela nishihirai. The sequence goes on from JAWZYU010000007.1 coordinate 6,438,317, forward strand.
TTCTGTACGTATGATTAGTCAGATATATTTTTCTTCCAAATTAGTCATGGCCTCAAAAAGTGTCGAAATGGTTCGGGATCTGGCAATCACGGGCTCGAACTCATCTCTAATGGTTGGACTTGTCGTTTCAACTTTAGAGCGAAGGCAAATCAATTTAAAATAATATTAGTAACATACACAGTCATATCAGAATAATATGACCACCTACCATACATATACTATGGTAGGTGGTCATATTATTCTGATACGACTGTGTATATTATTTATGTCTTATGTGCACAATAAAAGAACAGCTTAACTAGAGAGTTATGTAAACAGAAAAACTGAATACTCAGTTACCGAGTTCGCTAAAACTGAATAACTTGAATCATAACTCTGTGACAAAGTTTTATGATTTAAGTAAATCATCTTTTGTGTGACCTTAAGAATATGCCTATCTAATGGTACAGGCATGAGAAAGAAGAATTCCTCTTGGAGAAACTTTATTTTCAAGAAGACCTTAGTTCACAATTTTACATTAACAAAAATGTTAACACAATTCATGAATTCACCCACCTTCCTTTGAAAAAGCCTGGCAACGCCACTGCAGAAAAACTAATATAGTAAACTCTTTCTTATCTGGTAATTGGCTCAACCGGCCTCCGCTTTAACCGGTCCTTCCAAGAAGCGGAAGCAAGTCGCCGCGTGTTTTGTTCATAATACAGTTCATATTTGCTTCAATTCCTCTTTGTGAATATTACAGTGTATCGTGTACTATGCGTATACAGGAGTGTGTGTTGTGATCTATTAATTATTGTGTGGTACAAAATGAGTGGTTTGTAAATGGTAGCTAGGTAGTCGCTGGAAGGAGAGCTATGCACCAATCCCCTGTGATGATGCACAGAACCGGCCAGGCCTAGCACCTAATGTCCGACCCCGCCTTCTCGTGGTGCAGACCGTTAGTACCTTTCAAAAGAGATACTCTCTTGTGGAAGTAAACGGAAGGGGAGGGCTGCCAGATTAGTGTGGCCTACTGATCTCGACAATTACGGCTGCTTTTTTTTTTTCTGCCCTGCTGAGGAGTGGTCAACCACACAGGGTCCTGGTGCTGACAAACCTACAGGACTGGACTGAAATAAGGCTCTGAGCTTGATTATGGATCCTGAATTTACTGCACTAGTGGGCTTCTGTGGAGGGAAAATCTTCCGCTATTTTCTGTTTGTTTGTGGGTTGACAGCCCCAAGTGAATAGATTCACAGGATATGTTTATCAGCTGGTGGATAATCCTGAGCAGAGGTCATCGCAGGCACCTGAACTCTTTGCTTCTACTGGCATCGTCAAATTCTACATTGTAGGAAGTCTTCCAGTGTAGATGGCTTCAGCCTTTAGTGGTGGGGGAACGGGTCTTTTGCCCCATGTCTGTGATTAGGGGGCTGTTTGATATTGTCGGCATTCCCTCTCTCAATAAACATAGTTTCTTTAAACATCCTACTAACCATTTTCTCTCCATAGGTAGTTGGAATGTGAGGACTCTGCACAGAGCTTTTTCTCTTGATAACCTCACACAAGAATTCCACCATTATAATTTAGATATTCTAGGCTTGCAAAGAGACCAGATGGACAGATAATGGTCAGATTCTTAAAAATAATCTTAAATTTCTCTTTTCAGGGAGGGACGACAATAAGCATCACCAAGGCGTGGGTCTGCTTCTCAGCAGACACGCTAGTGATGCTCTTCTAGGATATGAGTGCATTAATGAAAGGTTTCTTACAGCAAAATTTCAGACAAGCGTTTAAAGACTTCAATGTTATCTGCTGTTAAACCCCCATTGAGGATGCCGATGAGGATGAGAAGGATAGGTTTTACGGACAACTTCAGGATATTTTGAATTCTGTCAAGAAAGGAGACATTTCCCTCGTTCTTGGCGACTTCAATGCCAAAGTTGGTACTGACTCTGACCTTTGGGGAGGGGTGACAGGCCCTTTTGGTATTGGTAGCTGCAATGGCAATGGGCAACGTTTACTACAGGTAAGTAAACTCGATGGTTTCAGAATAATTAACACTTATTACAAACACTGCGACACACATAAGTACACATGGGTTTCACCTGATGGGCTGCATAAGAATATGATTGATTATATATTAATTAATTAACAGCAAATGGGCTAGTTCTGTTAGGAATACCAGGTCATATAGGGGAGCTGAAATTGGATCACCATTACCTTGTTAAAAGTGTCTAGCAACTTAAACTTAAAAAGTGTTGTGCTAGGGTTAAAAAATATGCTTTTAATACTGAAGCTCTGAAAGACCCAGTTATAGCCAAAGCTTACCATGATACGGTACTTAATCATTATGACAGTCATGGTATGCTTACTACTGAAGTTCAGGAAGAATGGGATCATTTTAAACAGGCGTTTTTTGGACACTAACAGTACTCTTTTAGGAAAAAAGGAGCAGAAGAGACAGAATTATCTGAGTGATAAGGCACTTGAGCTTATTTCGGAAAGAAAGAACTGCAGGAATGTCCTTAATCAATACCCTACTAGTCCTAATAGAAAGCATTACAGAGAACTTAATAAACGTGTAAAAGATCAGTTAGCTGCTGTTAAGAATCTTTGGCTTGATGGTTTGGCTGACAAACCCGAGGAAGCAGTTAGACAGCACAACAGCAGAGAGCTGTACCAGATAGTTAATGTTTTGTGTGGTAGAAAACGGACAGGTATACAGGGATTAAAGGATAAACAAGGTAAGGTTATAGAAGGTGAGGATTCTGTCATGGCTAGGTGGGCTGAGCATTTCAGTGATATTCTAAACAATGCGGTTAGTTCTATTCCCATTGTTTGCAATGATGATAGATGCATTGGTGGCTTTAATGTTGGCCCTATAACACAATCTGAAGTTATTTTGGCTGTTTCTAAACTTAAACTACATAAATCCCCAGGGGTAGATGAAATTACTACCGAAATGCTTAGAGCTGGGAATGTTTCTGTTACCATTTGGATGACAGAAATTCTGAATATCTTTTATGATAAATACATGGTTCCTAAAGATTTTACCAGAGCTATTGTTATCCCTATTTTCAAAAAAGGTGATCGCAGTTCTTGTGATAACTATAGGGGTATCAGCCTACTCTCTGTTCCAGGTAAAGTTCTTTCCATGATTGTGTTTAACAGAATTAAGAATCTGGTTGACAGTCAATTGCGTGATGAGCAATGTGGATTCAGAAGTGGTAGGGGATGTGTGGATCAGATATTTTCACTTAGGCAGATTCTTGAGAAATGTTTAGAGTTTCAGAAACCTTTGGTTGCTAGCTTTGTTGATTTCAAAAAGGCTTTCGACTCTGTTGATCGTTATAATTTGTGGTTCATTGTGAGATCGTATGGCATATCATACAAGTTAGTTAACATAATGAAAGCTCTCTATAACAACACTGACTCATGTGTGAGAGTTGGTAAGGCTTGTAGCATGGTTTAGCATTACTTCTGGTGTTCGACAAGGGTGCATTTTGTCTCCTTTTCTCTTTAGTTTGGTTATTGATTATGTTATGCGAAATTCACTTCAAGGGAAAGATTTTGGCGTTAAATAGACTGGAAATACGAAAATTTCTGATTTAGATTATGCTGATGATTTAGCCCTTTTGGCAAATGAAGTTGATGAGATGAACTCTTTCATTCGAGCTGTTGATGAGACTGGTAGTAGAGTAGGTTTGGTTATAAACAGAGAGAAAACTAAAGTGATGAAAATTGGTCAGGCAGGCTGTGATTCAGTTAATCTGAATGGTTGCAGTCTTGAGCAGGTGTCACAGTTTAATTATCTTGGGAGCTATGTAACAGATAATGGTGATGTGCGGCATGAGATTAACAGACGAATAGGAATTGCTGCCGGGACTTTTAAGAATCTATGGAGAGTGTGGAGAAATAGGCATATACACCTAAAGACTAAAATTAGACTGTATAATAGTTTGGTTCTTTCTAGGGTTAGTTATGGTAGTGAAACTTGGACACTGTGTAAACAAGATAACAGGAAACTCGATGCTTTTGATTCCAGATGCTTACGCAGTATCTTGGGCATTAGGTGGTTCAACTTTGTAACTAATGATGAGGTTAGGCAAAGGAGTTTGCAACCTCCTTTAAGCAGCATATTGTGCAGAGACTCCGTTGGTTTGGCCATGTTGCCCGTATGAATAATTATAGATTGGCGAATAGGGTTATGAACAGTGTGCCTAAAGGCCTCAGAAAGAGGGGGAGACCTAGGATGCGGTGGGCAGACAATATCAAACAGGACCTTGTTAGAATTGGTGTGCAGTGGCCAGATGCAGTAGATGTAGCTCAGGATAGACTTGCTTGGAGAACTAAATTGCACGGTCTGGTTGGACCTCCGTAGCCCATGGCTGCTTGAGGATGATGATGACAAAATGAGTGGGTGCAAACGTAAGCGTAATGTCGTTACGATGGAGATAAAATTAAAAGCGTTAGAACGTATTGACAAAGGTGATCCAGTAAAGCATATTTGTGATGAACTAGGTGTTGGTAAAAGCACGGTAAATGACTGGAGAAGGAATAGAAAATCTTTACAAGATTTTTGCACTTAAGTCGAGTCTGAAAAAACGCTTTCTTCTCGGTGCACTCTTAAAAAGCCGAAAAATGAAATTGTCGATGATGCACTTTGGTTATGTTCATGCAAGAGCGTCGAAAAGGAACGCCAATCAGTGGACCAATCTTGAAAGAAAAAGCATTAATCCTTCAGTCTGAAATCGATAATGGAGGAGATTTTTCAACAAACGAGGGATGGCTTTCTCGCTGGAAAAAACGACATGGTGTTCGTTACCTTGGTATTTGAAAAATTGTTAGCTGATCCTTTAGCAACAAAGGAATTTTCAGAAAAACTTTTAGTGCTTATTGAAGAAGAAGGTCTATACGCAGAACAAATCTACAATGTAGATGAGACTGGGTTAAATTTTAAACTTCTTCCAACGAATACGTTTGTGACAGCGCAAGAAACCTCAGCATCAGGATTTAAAACAAAGAAAGAATAATAGTGGCTGTGCGTATAAATGCTGCAGGTACGTACAAACTTCCTCTTTTTGTAATTAGAAAATCAGCAAAACCCCGAGCATTCAAGCACTTAAATTTAGCTGCTCTGCCAGTTTACTACAATGCTCAAAAGTCTGCTTGGATAGACTCGTATTTGTTTAAAGAGTGGTTCTTTACAGAATTTGTTCCAAAAGTAAAAAAACCACTTGACAAGTCTTAAAATTCTCCTACTTATTCTCAACAATGCCCCCAAAACAGCCAGCGAACTCATTTCTGACAAACATAAAAGACTTGTTTTTGCCACCTAATGTAACATCTTTAGTACAACCGATGGATCAAGGCATGCTTGTAAGTTTAAAAAGGCGATACAGGAGAAAGCTTCTTTCAGAAATTCTACAGCGAACCGAAAATGATGTAATAGGACTTTCAAATGCTTTGAAAACAATAAATATCAAGAATGTGATCTACATGTTGGCAAGAGCTTTTGAAGAAATGCATCGTACAACGTTTGTGACGTCATGGAGAAAACTTTGGCCCGAAATTGAAAATTGTGTACCAATTTGGATAATTTTAAGTACCAAAGACGACAACACGAAAGTATCGAATGAGCCTGCACCTGCCGAAGATATGGCGCTTCTTAATGACTTTAAACTGCTGCCTGGATGTGGCACACTTGAAGAAGATGACACTGAATTAGTTAAAAGGTGATGAACAGTTGGAAAATGAAACACTGAATAATGATGAAATTATCGATGCAGTCTGCCAAGAAGGGAACGAAGAAGAGGAAGAAGGAAAAGTTAGCCATATTGAAGGAAAAGAAGCTTTTGATGTTACATAAGATAATTGAACAACAACAGGTCTCATCTGCGATTGATGTGAAGTTTATTAAAAAATGGCAAGACTGCAAGTAAAAAAGGTGTTAAGTTAAAAGAAACAAAAGAAAATCACGGACTTTTTCAAGTGAGTGTGAGTAAATTGTTAATATTGATTGTACAACAAATTATTAATTAAAATACAGTAAGTATTTTTGTCATTTGCCGTTTCTATTTATTTTCTGACACAATTTTCGGATTAACCGGCCTTTCGTTCATCCAGACAGGGGTCCGGGGGGTCTAAAATAAAAATAAATACCCCCTCAAGCAGCTGCTTGCCACAGAGGTCTGACAGGCGAGTCTACTGTAATTTAAATATGTAAGGATGGAAACATTGCTTAATAAGTACATTTAACAAACTAGACTTAGTGGCCACTTTAATAGAAAATAGTTCCATATTAAATCAATAAGAAGTTCGATTCAGAGATAAGTAAGTTCCTAAACGAGATTTTAATTGAAAAAGGCGACACGATAAATTAAAGAATTAAATCAAAACTAGATTTTCAACAATATTTGCTCTTTAAATGCATTATAGAAGCAGTAATATTTAAGAACTTAGCTCGTTCTACAAAACTCATCGAAAAAATGGGTTCCATTGTGTGCAAAAAGGTGCTGCTCTGAGACAACAGAACCCATATCGATAATAGTATTTCATTTCTTCATTGTTTTTCAAAAAAAATTATTTTCCTTTTGAGATAAAATTGAAAAAAAAAAGAAGATACATGGAGGTCACTTTCGCTGCTTACGTTTAAAAGGGTATAAGATGCAACAGATAAACATTAAATGACCATGAAAGCATTCGGTAAAGGAAATGAAAAATACTTCAAAACTGTCAGAATCAAAATATTATCTATCCACTAAAAAGAACTGAATTCACTCTGTATCAGAATTTCAGGCAATAGAAAAAAGCTCTATATAAAAATGCAAAGTTAAAATTTTCGAGACCTCTGATACAATTATTGAACGAATTCTAAAGAAAATCGAAAAAGATTAAAACAGTTGCAATGGCTGATAATCTCAGAAGAGACTTCAAAGATTTCCATCTGTTTCTATAAAGTTGATTTATGACTGAAAATTCCAAAGTTTCCGTTCTTAAAGATGGCAAGTGCACCTGTTACAACATATCGGAAGTGGTCATTTTGGCTAAGGGTAATAATTGGCTTCGTTCGCAGTGGAATTAACTCGAATTTCCCAGAATCATCATCATCCTCCTCAAGCAGCCAAGAGCTACGGAGGTCCAATCAGACCGTGTAATTTAGTCCTCCAAGCATATCTGTCCTCAGCTACATTTGACAAATGCTCACCAATTCTATTAAGGTCCTGTTTGATATTGTCTGCCCACCGCATCCTAGGTCTCCCCTTCTTTCTGAGGCCCTTAGGCACACTATTCATAACCTATTCGTCAATCTATAATTATCCATACGGGCAATATGGCCAAATCAACGGAGTCTTTCTCTGCACAATATGCTGCTTAAAGGAGGTTGCAAACTCCTTTGCCTAACCTCATCATTAGTTACAAAGTTGAACCACCTAATGCTCAAGATACTGCGTAAGCATCTGGAATCAAAAGCATCTAGTTTCCTGTTATCTTGTTTACAAAGTGTCCAGGTTTCACTACCATAATTAACCCCAGAAAGAACCAAACTATTATACATCTAATTTTAGTCTTTAAGTGTATACGCCTATTTCTCCACACCCTCCATAGATTCTTAAAAGTCCCAACAGCAATCCCTATTCGTCTGTTAATCTCATGCCGCACATCACCAGCATCTGTTGCATAGCTCCCAAGATAATTAAACTGTGACACCTGCTCAAGACTGCAACATTCAGATTAACTGAATCACAGCCTGCCTGACCAATTTTCATCACTTTAGTTTTCTTTCTGTTTATAACCAAACCTACACTACTACCAGTCTCATCAATAGCTCTAATGAAAGAGTTCACCTCATCATCATTTGACATGAGGGCAAACATCAGCATAATCTATATCAGAAATTTTCGTATCTCCAGCCCATTTAATGCCAAAATCTTTCACTTGCAGTGAATTTCGCATAACATAATCAATAGCCAAACTAAAGAGAAAAGGAGACAAAATGCACCCTTGTCGAACATCAGAAGTAATGCTAAACCAATTGCTACAAGCCTTACCAACTCACACACGACTCAGTGTTATTATAGAGATAAATACTCATTAAATATTGAACGAATATTGTTGAAAATCGAAATATTGGTTTATATGATTGAGATCTTTATTTGCAATCACATTTTTCAAAACAAAAAAACTTATCTTAGAAGTTAGAGAGTTTTAACGTTAGCTTCCCATTGACTTAACATAGAGATTTTCCTTAATTTATGGAAACCTGTGTCCTATGGCTAATAAACGGACAGCCTCCTGTCAGATCTCTGTAGCAAGCAGCTGCTCTAGGGGGGATTTATTTTTATTATTTAGACGAATATTGCAAACGATCAATTTGGTCAAGAAATCTGATATTTTATTGGTGGAGTATGATAATCAAGGGGTTTACATTGGCAGCAGTAATTTGTCTCTTCAACCCCAGAGTGGGTGGGAAAACACAGGAAAAATTATTTTTGAGTTGAATGGGTACTAAAGAAATATGATGTTTTAAAGTTTTTACATCTCCCAAATGGCCTTAATTCACCATCGCTAGAGGGCGCTAAATGTAGAAAATATAAAATTGGAAAACTATTGCAAACGATGTATTAATGCTAAAAATTCTGGTGTGGATGAAGAACGGAAAAATTGACATTCATTTGCATTTTAATTAAATTACAATTAGTTGAAATTCGACTGGTTGTTCTTCATTTTTTATATATTTAATACTTAATTTTTAAATTTTCAATAATATTGCAGTAGAGTAAAAAGAAGTAAATAATTTTATTTTATACACATCGAAAGATTTGCGCCTTAAACCAAGGAGATAAGAAAATTCAACTTTTTCATTTTAAGGAATAAATGAGATGCGAATTTTGTGTTTCATGGGGCTAAGAAATATATACCTTGCATTTTCCAATCACCCATTAACACGAATTCCCACTGTTACAGGAAAAACTGTCACAAAGTTCGGAAAACGAAAAATTTCATTTTCTTTGAAAATGAGCATGCCATATTCGCCAGAGGAGATATGCTATTCTAGTTTACATTGAAATGAGATATCAGATATATCACCAAAAGCAATGGGACACTTCCATGTCATGAGTGACTGAAAATAGGTTTTTAAAGGAAAAATGGTACTGGAGGAAAATTGAAGATCTCAACAAACTTTTCCAAGTCTCGATTTTCAACGATATTCGTTCAATATTTAGTTACTGATGTTTGACAACAAAGTATGCTCTTTAATTTCAATCTCCCAAGAATCGTTACACAAACATCTAAAATAAGAGCTTTTATTTCAATAATCTGTTATACCAGTTATTATTTGCGTATTAGTTAACTTTTGAGGTAAATTCTTATGACTAAGCGAAGCTGCTGCTGAATGTTTCGACTTTTATAACTCTACGTACTAGATGAATATCGTTGAAAAATCTGGATTTTAATAAATTTGAGATCTTTTCGGTGTACATTCGGTAAAAAGTCTATTTTCAATGTTAAAGAACTTTGAACAGGAGCGTATACAGTAACTTCACAACTCCAGTTTGTCTTAAGGTCACATGGTTTTCAAATACCAATCTTTGGGAATGTTCATTATGCTGAACCGCTCCGCCCACTTCTGTGTAGTCGTATTATTCGTTCTACAATAACTCTCGAACGGCTGCACAAATCACAGAGGTTTTAAGAGGCAAAAATAGTTTATACAAAGGTACGTCTCACCTCCGAAGATTAACTATATCCGATTTTTCGGAATCTCGTACGAAAATCGGCGAGACACAACAACCGATCAATAACAGACAAAATTAGATAGGGGAGAGTTCTGTCAAGTTTGTTTCGTACAGAGTCTTCCATTCTGGTTTTTCTAAGCACTATGAGTAAATATGTAGGTAAAGGGATATCATTACGAGGGACTCAAAACATTACAATATTCATACACTATATTAGTAAAAGTACTGGGACATACCACGCGAATGAAAAATCACATTCAAAACATCCATAACTTTCAAATTACGTTTCTTTACAGAAAAATGTCACTGGAGTTAATTGAAGATCTATATTAAATTTTTTCAAATTTCGATTTTCATCAGTAGTCTTTTCATATTTAAAGAGTTATCGAAGCGGAAACATTTACAGCAATGTCGTTACTCAGAAGTATTTATCTGAATGATTAATTAGAGCACAAATAATAACCGTTACAACAATAGTTCATAAAATGTCATTTTAGAACTTTGTGAATGATACGTTCAGTTGTCTTCAGCTGTAGTTAAAAAACTCTACGATTAAGTGTTCCAGCTTTAATAACTCTTTAAAACGGAGGTCAGCAAACACTGTCCGGGAGAGTGGAGGGGGGGGGGGGGGGGGGAGCAAGGCGTCCGCAAGAAATGCATTAGTCGCAAGCTGGTCGAAATATTATATTCTTGTGAATCCTTTTTTCAAATTCAGTGCCCTTCCAGACTCCCCGATTCCAATTTCGACAACTGCCTAAGAACAGAAAGCTCAAGTTGCGTGCCAAATTATAATAATCTGGCTGAAGATTTGCAGTGTCGTGTCACAATGGCAATATTTAAATTTAATTTTCGTGTATAATATATTTAATATGTCCGTTAATAAATCTTGTTCCTATTTGTGTGTGATGTAATATATATACACACACACATATCTTTTTTTTAAATATTAGTCCATATCTACTCTTATTGCTTAATGCGCCCTTCATGCTGGTAATTATTTTATTTGTGCCCTCTAAGTTAAAAAGGTTGACATCTGATTTAAATATTAAACAAATACAGTTAAAAAATCGAGATTTGCATAAATTTTATTGTAATCTTCAGCAAAAAGTTCACTTTCAAATTTATTGAATTTTAAATATGGCTTCCACTCACAAGACATGGAATACTTTTGAAAATCTCGTTATTTAAACAAAAAATAAACAGAAAGGTTTATTGGTCATCCAAGCACCATCCTTCAATCGAGGGTTGGCCAATCCGAACTTACCGAGGAGACATTAAAAAAAGACTATATTATTCAAGAGCCGTAAGAAAAATTCTCTACTTAAAAATAAAAACATACATTTCTAATAAGTAATGAATTGAAAAAAAAAATTTTTTTTAAGGAATCGAGAAAATATCTTGATTAAGAAACGAAAATATGCATTTTAATAAGTATCATGAATTAGAAAAATTGTTTGTTAAGCCCCTAAAAATATTTGGTAAAAAAAAATGGATGGAATGATCCATATTCAATTTATTGAATTTGTTTTATAAGTCGCAGGTTCGTTTACAAAGAGTCGGGACTGGCCAGGTGTGCTCTAATCGAACTCACAAGACAAAGTCAATCGTTTACAAATCCAAACATAGAAGAAATGCGTTATCTTTCTTATCTTTAAGAAAAAGAAAGTCGTGCACTTTAAAGCGTGTAGATTAAAGGAAATGCGAAAGTGTTGATAAGTTTTTCCTCTGCTCAGTTCGAAACTCACGTGACCGCTGCTTTCCTTTGTAGATAACGTGATATTCGAAACATTCTAATATGAAAAAAGAAATCTTCTTGTATCAATACTCCCCTCGTTCTGTCAAGAAGAACGTCATGTACAGAAGATAAGAGAAAAAAAAAGCAGTCCGCTACTCCTACTGAAGAAAATTCACATTGATGCAGCGGAATATAATTTACCAAAACCTTTGTACAGAGATCTCTACATTTCTATAGAATTTAGGTAAGGGATTAAATATCGGGGAATTCCTGCCCTCCACTGGAACAACTAACATGAAAATTTATTAAGCTGCTTTTTTTTAGCTCGTTTTCGAAAGTTATTTATTGTTTTCACTTTTCATTTGTCTGTAAACTCTTTATTTTAATAAATAAATGAAAAAAAGCTCTTTGGGTTGGAATAGGCGCTAATAAGATATTAAGATTTCTCATTTTTAGAACATTCCAAAACTCCAATTTTCATTGTTAGGGAGCTCTAAAGTCGGAAAAAACAGAAGTTTAAACGAATATTATAATGTATTCATGCCAGAAATTTCAAATTTGAGTTAATGTGTCGTCAAGGGGATTACATTTACAGCAGTTATTTGCCACCATTCTCAGAGGGAGTGTGAAATCATATTTTTTTGTTTTAACTGAAAATTCTTTTCGGGCTTGAGAGGCACGAATGAAACATTACTGTTCGCATTTGCTAAATCGTCATTAGTTTTAATTTCCGTATTAGGGAACGCTCAACTCAGAAAATGACCAAGTTCATTCATTCTCTTTGAAAACGACTGATCCATATTCGACGGAGGGGTTCAGTTCACACAAGGTCAGTTTCGGTTTGGTGCCACAGGGAATGCTGTTCGAGTTGCTTTTCGGATACCATATAAAAAGGACGCCTAGAAGAAGTCTCTGATTGTGTCTCAGTCAGAGCTTGTCAAGTATGCCACCAGCTGGAACAGCTGTTTCCCAAGGACAAAACAAAACTTTCCTTTTCTTTAAGAAAGATACTGAAATTCTTCTATGTTTGGATTTGTAAACGATTAATTTTATCTTGTATGTTAGATTAGAGCAGGTCAATCCCGACTCATTGCAAAAGAATTTGCTTGTATAGTATCAGTACAGTAGTATCAATTGCTCTGATATTTTCTTGAATTTAAACTGAATATTATCAATCTTTTAATAACTTAAAATTAGATATAGAGATTACCGAATAAACAGCATATTCCATAGACAAAAGCCTAAGTGTGCATTTCCTAACAAGCAGGATTTTCTGCGATTGCCAGGTCTACCAGAATGTTTCTTCCTTTCCACACCTCGAATCCCGAAGAAAAAGTTTGAAATTCTGTAGAAAAATGCATCGGAAAAGAGAATTTGTTCCTTAGCATAGAGAGTTAACACTTAATGGCCACTTTATTTGCTCAGTTCCCATGTTCTGTCGTTTTAATATCAAATTAGATAGTCCTAGAGCTGTTAAAGATGTTTTTTTTATGCAAAAATGTGGCTGAAGGTAAATTAACCACCTCAATCAAATCTACATTTCGACTTCAACAAAATTCGTTCAATATTAAAGTTATGAAAGTTTGAACATTTAACACTTATGCCATTCATAAGAAACATGCAAAATTATCGAATATTGAAAGAATTATTTACACAAACTTCTAAACTATAAACTTATTTTATTAAATTTTTTGAAATAGTACTTATTATTTAAATTTTAATTTTTCCAGGTTAAGACCGACTTTGCTGTTGTTAAATATTGAAATTTCCATAATTCTTCAAATACTCAATGAATATTGTTAAAATCGAAATTTAGATCAATTTGATTCGGATCTTCATTTTATCTTTAGTAACATTTTTCGATATAAAGTTCATTTAAGAATTTACGGAGCCTCGAATTTAATCTCCATTGATATATGGAAATGGTCGTAATAAAGGGGCCACTGAGTGTACGTTATCACCAAATAATGATCGATTGTTTATATCTATTGAGAGCACCGTTTCCCAAAGTGAGACTGGTCCTTCGGGGAAAAAACTGCCCTTAGAAAATATAGAAATAATCGCGTGATCCTATTATTATCGTGCAGCATTCATGAAAGCGACCAAGATTGGGATTCGTTCCCATCGCATATTTCATGTTTTCCCTTCTGAGGTTTTAAAAGCTATAAATAAAAAAATGAATACCCCCTCAAGCAGCTGCTTGCCACAGAGGTCTGACAGGAGTCTGTCAGTTTATATGCCAGAGTAGAAGGTCTGTGAGGATGGCAGGACCTCAGCAGAAAAACGACATACACATCCATGTCTTACCCGGGGCTCGAACCCAGGTCCCGTAGATCAGTAGCCAAGCGCGCTAACCACTCGGCCACGGGACGGCTAAAAGCTATAGAGTGCACACATAATAAATGTCTTATTGTTACAAGACTAAAGTAAGGAGTCAAATGCTTTTTCATTGGGTTTTTTTTTTTGTATACGTTTATAACCAGTCCCCAGCTATATAAAGTGTAGGAAAAATTTAGACTTCTGGAAACAAATACTAGATTGTCATACTGCAAGTTGTAGTTCCAACAGTCTGATTCTAAAAAAAAATTCCTTTAGTTTATTTCTCACTGAAGTAATTAAAAGTCCTGTTAATTTTCTTAAACTGGGTAATACTCCTTATTGTCGGTAACTCAGAATTCCAGTAATTAATTGAAGTTTGTTCATAATAGAGTAATTAGAAAGGTGTTAAACGTTTTCTTTACGAAACAGCAGAAAAAAATCTATAATTGAAATTAACATTACAAATCATGGTAGGACTAGTGGAAGAGAGAGAGTTTAGCAATAAATTCCTGGGAAGAATGTGAAAGATACAAATCAAAGCTCTCTCGTCTGTTTGAAACGAACACACATGACACAATACTTAGTTCATTATCTACCAGGTTAATTTCTTATCTTTGATCTTAATTCCCGATTTACTGGGACGGGGGTGGCTCACTCGGTAGCGCGCCAGGCTCGTAATCTGTAGTTCCCAGGTTCGAGTCCCAGCTGAGTCATCGTTGAGATTTATCTCCGCAAAATTCCCCGCCCTGCCCACGGGCAGTAGGGGACACCGATGGGCTTGGAAAGGCCGCCGTCCGTCGGATGGGACGTTAAGCCGTGGCCTCGTGTGTGGGAGAGCCATATCCTGTGCACGTTAAAGAACACGCTGGATGGCCTTGACGGGAGGCTACCATCTGTCTCCCAACAGCTGTTCCAGTGGGTCCCCTCCCCCAACCTTCTCTGAGCCTTCCGGGTCCATGTGACCTGGCCATTTAGCCCATGGTGTGCAAAAAAAGTGCCGCTCAGAGGTAAAACAACCCAACCCGATTTACTCTTTGGATAATTTTATGTCGGCCTTAATCTTTGAGCAATTTATTATTTCACATAACATAAGAAAAGTTTATAAACAGCAGTTAATTTTTTTTCCTTTTATCAAAACCTAAAATCAAAAGTATTAACATAATACTGGAGGGTGTGCTGTAACTGCAGACGCTTGTTTTCTCTGGAGCAACCTCCGTTCTTAAAGGTTTTTGAGCTGCCAGAAACTTTGGAAATGTGTTAAAACCCTAAATCCATTTTCTGTGTAACAGTACGCTAATTCATGCCTAGTCTGTCGTCTGATGATAGACACTTTCCTGGTTTTGCCGAGGTAGACAAGGAGTCAGAAATCCCCGAGGGTCGTCAGTCACGTTCTGCTTCCACTCAAAATAGATATCTCTTCTAGAATAGTATTACCCTTGTGAACTGTAAATTACAAAGCTCTTATTGTTGCAAATTCTTAACCGTATCTGATGTCTGTGTAACACTTTTAACTGTCAAAGTACTCGTGTAGAAATAATTTAAAAAACAGAAATATTTTTGACATCTAGCATCTGTTGGAGAAGCAGCTGCAGCTCCATCTGACACTCAACGGTTTTCACAATTTCAGTTCCTGGCGACAACTACTGACAATTTTTCAGATATCTGACAAAAAGAAAGTACGAATTGGCTGCCAAACCGATAATATCGGGAGAAGATGCTCACTTTAAACATATAAACAAAAAGAATGGAAGTTGCACACACTGTATTACAAAACTACATATCCTGCTACATTATGCAAGTTTTATTTCGAAGAAAGTTTTCAGTGTTTTAAAACGGAAGGCAGATGACTTCAGCCACACTCGACTCTTCGAAATCGATATCTGGACGAGAACCAATTTCCAGCGTTCTCCGACTCCTGGTTTTGTGTCAACGTCCTTACTCTCCACGAGCAATCCGAGGTTATTCTTTTGGCTTTTAATATAATTTGTAACGAGCCACGTGTCACCTATCTTCTTGATGGCAGACAAGACAACGAGGAACTTTGAAGATGCAAAATATGGTTACAAAACACTGAAATTACTCGTCATATCCTTATTTTAGAGATGATAATGAATGCGGAATGATTACTAATAAGTATTGCAGATTTCCATAGGGAACTAATCATAAAATTTCTCACAAAATAATTCCGATAGATAAGAATTCTGAAAACAATGATTCCTAGAAATATCTAGGAATCATTGTTTGAAATATCTAGGAATCCGGGGATTCTCGGTAGCGCGTCGATTCCCAGGTTCGAGTCCCTTTTGGACCAGGGTTGGGCTTTATCTCCGCAAAACACCCACCCTGCCCTCGGTCAGCAGTGAACACCGATGGGTTTGGAACGTCCGCCGTCAGTTGGATGTGAAGTTAAGCCGTGGTCCCCTGTAAGGAAGAGCCAATACCCTGTGCACGTTAAGGAACACGCTAGATGGCGACGGAAGGATATTTCTGACCCCTAACGCTGTCCAGTGGATCCCCTCCTCCAACCTTCTCTGAGCCCTCGGGGCCCTTGTGACCTGGCCATTTAGCCTGCTACGTTCAAAAAAGTACCGCTCAGAGGAAAAACAACTTATTTATTTCTGATCACCTCTGGCAGTAGGGTGGGGGGTGGGGGGAATCAGAATTGCTTGAACCAATCCTGTCGAAATATCGTCAACTACAAAATCCCACTTTAAAGTTTATAATGTTTTACATTATTTAGCAACAGCGTTTTCTAAATAAAACCGATGTTCTGATCCGTTCCGGTGCACTTCAGCTATCATCCTACCTCTTCTCCCCCATGCACACGTAGTTTTTTACTAGATCTGGTCTTTAGTTAATTGGCTCAACAAAATCTTCGTTTCATTTATGCTTCCGCAACTAAAATTTGATAACAAATGTTTTTTAAGTAGAGCCACTCTCGATTATCCGTTGGATGATTATCCTGTTCACGGATTAATCGTGTTTTTTCTAACCTTGAAATCCCAGATGGAAAAAACACAAAAGAAAATGAAAGAGTGTTTTAAAAGATTTTAGTAAATCCTACTCCTTATTATATTATGCATAATTTTTGAACATGTAATTACAAGGATAACAAATCACCTTTGGCAAATAAGTAATGCTCGTTTTCAGCGAAAATTAAGTTTTCTTTTTTCCGACTTTATTGCCTTCTAAAGGTGAAAATTCGAACTAACGAATACTTGCAAAAATCGAAAGTAATATTTTATTATTACCTATCAAACTGAAGAATGAACTTCTAATATTTCTCTTTAAAAAATATGCAAGTTTCCGTTCCCTGGTGGCAAAAGAATAAAAATCGCTGATGTCTCAATGTCAATTCCTTCACCACCTTACTTTATCACTCAAATTTCTACTATAAATCGATCGTTTACAATAAGTCGTTTGAAGTTTTGCCATTTTCCTCAATTTAGAAACGTCTATGCATAGCTGCAGTTTGACAATAGGCACACTGTTCAAAATTCTGTTTGCTATTCTGCAGCTGCAAGAAAAGTGGGGTTGGGTTGTTTTACCTCTGAGCGGCACTTTTTTGCACACCATGGGCTAAATGGCCAGGTCACATGGACCCCGAAGGCTCAGAGAAGGTTGGGGGAGGGGACCCACTGGAACAGCTGTTGGGAGACAGATGGTAGTCTCCCGTCAAGGCCATCCAGCGTGTTCTTTAACGTGCACAGGGTATGGCTCTCCCACACACGGGGCCACGGCTTAACGTCCCATCCGACGGACGGCGGCCTTTCCAAGCCCATCGGTGTCCCCTACTGACCGTGGGCAGGACAAGAAAAGTGGGGACCTAGGATGCGGTGGGCAGACAATGTCAAGCTGGACCTTGCTAGAATTTACCTACAGTTGGCAAATGCAGCAGCTGTAGCTCAGGACAGACATTCCTGGAGAGGAAAATTACACAGTCTGATAGGATCTCCGTAGCCCGTGGCTGCATGAGAATTTTGTATATATGGTTTTTCACTGCTGGAAAAATTAATCGAAAAATTGATTTATGTTGAATAATATCAGGTGTATCGGAAATTAAGGCTTTTTGGTAAAGAAACATAATCTCGTTTTTTTTTTTGTTTTCGTTTGTTTTTGGAAGCATATCATTATGTCGTTTAAAAAAAGGGAGAATATAGTTTACACTTTGTCGTCTGTCTGTAGATATCAAACTTTTTTCTTTATAGAGATAAAATTTATTTTTGTGTTATATAGGTATCGATAAAATATTACGATTCGCACTTTCTGAATTTCCCAAAGCAATAATTGTGCCCTCTAAGTTGGAAATATTCGAAAATTCCGAAATTTCAAACGATGTACATAGTTATGGTGGAAATAATTCGAAATTTTGGTGATGGAATGTGAAGTTTCCATTGGCAACAATGAGTTGACCTCTAACACCCGGGGGGGGGGGAGATAAATGCAACTTTTTCGTTATGACATAATTGTTTGTTTTTAGAGATAAATTTAAAAAAAATTCTTTTTAGGTTGGGTAGGTATTGATGAAATGTTTAAAATTCAAACTTTCCGAATCTCCCAAAAGATATAATTGCACTCTCTCTAATTGTGGAAAAATTCGAAAATTCCAAAATTTCGAACGAATATTGCGAATGATTGTAGTTAGGCTAGAAATTTTAAACTTTAGTGTTGGAATGTGAAACCATGAAGTTTCCACTGGCAATGAGTTGACTCCTTATGCCCAGGGAGGGTGGAAAACTCAATTGTTTTGTTATAGGAGATAACTGGAAAACTGTTTTTAGTTGGATTGGTACGACCAAAATATTATAATTCACATTTTTTAAATACTTAGTAGTTTTAATTTATACTCGTTAGAGATCAGTAAATATGGAAACGGTGAAACTTTTAACAAATGTTACAAGTGGTCTGTGTGTGGTAGAAATTTAAATTTCGGTGGTAGAGTGTTAAGAGATATTCCACGAGCAAGCAATTATCCGCCTGCTTTTCTCAGAGAGGTATGAAAAGAGCAAATTTTTAAACTTAAGAAATAAATGACGAATTCTTTATTTTTATGTTTTATAATTACAAATAAAATACTACTATTTTCTCCATCATCCATTAGCTCAAATTAAAACTTTTAAGGAGTGAAAAAGTAGGTAAACGGAAAAAGTTCATTCTGTTTGAAAACGAGATTCCCGTACCTGCCAGAGGTGATATGCGTTCTTCTTGTTTATTTTTAATATGAAAGAGCATTTGCATATGCATTTTCAATACTTAGTTCCCCCCTTTTTTCCTTTTCGTTTCCGGGTATCTTTAGTTGTATTGTGGTATGATGTATGCATGATTCCGCATTTGCAACTGCACTCATTAATGAACGGCACAAGATGAATATTTTTACCTTAGAATAATGACTGTTTTTTTGCTCCCTCCCCCAGAAACATTTTTACTTATAAAAAGAACTATGTAAATGCTTGTAAGGTAGTTACAGCATGAAACCACTGGTAAAAATTTATAAAACAGATTTATAAATATTAAATGAAATGTCTAGATCTACTCATGTTTTAAACTTTCTCCCTCTTTCTCTACATAAGATGCAGTTTGTGAGTTCTCCAAGAAACTATGTGTTCACTTATTTTATATTATCAGATTTCAAAATAACATTCAACTATGTTACTAGAAGCTACAATTTACTACTTTTCACAACAGAGAGAATATTTTTACTCAGTGATGAACATCTAACAGCCCAGTCCTTGGGTAGATGGCCAACAAAGTTTTTTTATGTAGCCAGCAGGCCTCAGACAGAAGTGATAATTGTTTTTTCCAACCGTCATCCTGTCAAAATTTGATAATTGATCAAGTAGTTAATTATTTAAAAAGGAATTCAGTGTTGTACTAATGGAGTATCTCCTATTCTTGTAAAGTATGGAACCAGATATTCCAAAAGGAGAAAAAAGGGGAGATGAAGTAAAATATTTTGTTAAAGTTGAACAAATGATTTCGCATTTTTTTTTAATTCATCTTTCCCTCCCGCATGTTTACACTAGCGGAGATTGTTACAAAAACTTTAGCAGTCATTAGTGTACATTTTATGCTATAAAAATTAGCTTGTGATTCTTGATGAAGTTGTATTTTCCACTAGTAAGCAAATTTTGACTAGAATGATCATGTTATTTCAAATATAGAATATATTAAGAATTCAGTCTATAAGTCACTGTACTAAGACATATAAGTGCTAATAACTTTGTCAATAACATAATAATTTTAATTTTTCATCAGGAATTTCAGTTTTCAGTTGTTTTTGTTTCCAAAAAAAAAAAGGAAAAAACTCAACAGCATATACACTATTTTTTTTTTTCATTGTATAATCAGATAAATTAGTTCTTGAGTATATTAAATTTAAGTCATTATACTTAAAGGTTTCCTTTTATTGAATTGCTGTTTAATCTGTTGCTTGTCAGAATTAAAAAACTACTTAATTATGAAGAAAAATGATATATTGGATTCAAAATGAAGGGAACATAGCTGCAAATATTTTCATGAGTTTACACAACAACATGCAAATTTAATGCCATTTCATTAATTAAAATTATGATATAATTATATTGCATGATGAAAATAGAGAAATGAAAATTATATTATTTATATTATATTCATATCTCTTAAATAGAGATATGACTAAAATAAGATTATATAAAAGTTTGGTCCTCTCTAAGTTTACTATGGTAGCAAAATTTGAATTCTTTGGAAGCACGATAACAAGAATCTTGATGCTTTTGATTCCAGTTGCTTATGCAGCATCTTGGGTATTAGGTGGTGTGATTATACAAATAATCACACCACCTAAATGAGGTTAGGTGAAGGAATCAACTACCTTAGAGAGTGCATGGGTTTGGCCATATTGTCAGCAAGTGGAACTATAGATTACAGATCTTCAATGATGTGAATGGAAAATGTCAAAATGGACAAGTTTTCAATGGCCTGCAATGGCCAATGTTCCTCAGAATAATTGTATCTAGAGAAATAAATGGCAATATTTGGTTGAGCCTCTGTAGCCTATCACTCCTTCATTAGTATGTATGTATGCATATAAAGTTATATATTATGATTCCACTTTTGAGAGCAGATTTGGAGAGTTTTATTTTCACCTTTGTGGCAATATATTTTTCACATTATCTTGTTTTTTCTCCTCCCCTAACCTCATAAAGGAACAACTTGAAATTGACAATCTGTTAAGAATTAAGAAAAACAAATAAACTTATATCTGAATTAGTAATGTAAATCAAGTTTTGAATATTTCAAAATAATATTAAAGTAATTTAATGACTTAATTTCTGCAACATAA
Source organism: Ryuthela nishihirai (assembly GCA_038380435.1). NCBI lineage: Eukaryota > Metazoa > Arthropoda > Arachnida > Araneae > Heptathelidae > Ryuthela > Ryuthela nishihirai. The sequence goes on from JAWZYU010000007.1 coordinate 6,459,414, forward strand.
CTTAAAATATAATATAAAAATGGCATCTATGATTAAAAAAAATTCTGACCATTGAAGCAAGTGAAGACTGGAGGTTATGCTAATAATAAATAAAAGCTAAAAATCTCCTGCAGCAGCTGCTTGCCACAGAGGTCTGACAGGAGCCTATCAGCTTATACACCATAGTAAAAGGTCTATGAGGATGGCAAGAACTCAGCAGAAAGACAGCACAAAACAACCATGCCTTATCTGGGGCTCAAACCCAGGTCCCTTTGATCAGTTGCCAAGTGCACTAACTACTCAGCCATGGGATGGCTAAGAGGTTATGTCAGAAAATAAACATAATAGGATGCCTTTCAATATTTTTTTTTCTTTAAATTACATGCATATTTCACAATGGAATTAAACAACTGGTTTTTTGCAACCTTAATTTACCATAAAAGATTTCATACTTCTTGTTTTTTATTTGTACTCTGTCCTAATAAATATAAAAATAAATATCCCCTCAAGCAGCTGCTTGCCACAGGAAATATTTTCAATGAATTTTGCCACCATTTAACAGAATATATGTTACATAAAATGAATTATTTAAATAAATTTATTTTAAATGTTTGAAAAAAAAAGTTACTGATCAACACATTATTTGTAATAAATTGGTTATGTTCTGCAAAATTTGCTCAATATTGGAATTTGGACTTCAAACAAAGTTTTAACTCTTTGTTGTCATTATTTATTTATATAGATCTATTTTATGCATGGGGCCAATGCAGAACAATATACAGAAAGTACAGTGAAACATATATCAGTTGAATAAATACTCATTAACACTGATGAAAATGGTAACGTGCTTCGAAGTAATTTTAGTACTTGACTTGCTGTTAACAAAATGGGCTTTCTGATGTGAAATAGGGGCGGGGGTGGCTCAGTCAGTAGCGCGCCAGGCTCGTAATCTGTAGTTCCCAGGTTCAAGTCCCAGCTGGGTCAGCATTGAGATTTATCTCCGCAAAATTCTCCGCCCTGCCCACGGTCAGTAGGGGACACCGATGGGCTTGGAAAGGCCGCTGTCCGTCGGATGGGACATTAAGCCGTGGCCCCGTGTGCGGGAAAGCCATACCCTGTGCACGTTAAAGAACGCGCTGGATGGCCTTGACGGGAGGCTACCATCTGTCTTCCAACAGCTGTTCCAGTGGGTCCCCTCCCCCAACCTTCTCTGAGCCTTTGGGGTCCATGTGACCTGGCCATTTAGCCCATGGTGTGCAAAAAAATGCTGCTTAGAGGTAAAACAACCCAACCCAACCTGATGTGAAATAGTTAAAAGTCTGAGGCACAATTCCAACATGTTAAATAAACTATAATGCTGGAAAATTTTCAATGGTAAAATACATTCACTTTTGTGTCTATCATCAGGTGTGGAACATAGGGCATTAAAATCCTGATCATGCTTGTTTCAGATAACTGTGAGCTTATCTCTGCAATTTTATGTGAAGATTTTCCCAGCTTTATACTAACTAACGGAATTGTGCTTCAGATTTTTACTACCTCACATCAATGCACAGCAAGTGCATCATTTGTTAATTAATTCATCGAAGCAAGTAGGAAAAATATCGTTAATAAAACTGAACATGGCTTACTAATTTTTACCATTAAAGAGATAATTCATTGCCATTAGTTACCTAATGAAATAATTTTCTTCGTGGAATAATAATTCTTCTAAGCAGAAAAATCTGCATTATTTCTAGAGCAGGTTTTTTTTTTGTTTTCAATTTCTGTATTTATAAATTAAAACAAAAATTTACTGGATATCATTTTTTTAATGTCAAACTAAATATCAGATATAACAATTTAGCTTGAGTACAAAGTAAAATTTTTGCTACTAAATGAAATAATCCTGCAGACCATTATTAGGTTTTCAAATCGGTTGAATTTCACCCGATTTTTGTAGACTTAAAAAATTTATATATTCAATGCTTACAAAACTTGTGGGAAAAGCTAAACAATATGAATGTCTATATTTTAAGAGATGTAAACCATATGCAAATTTTTTCGTATATAGTACAACGTTCCCCAAAATATACTGTGAATATGAAAAGAGCTCAACTCTTACTCACCCCTCTTTAAAAACAGAAAAAAAAATGTCCTAAAGGTTGTAAAGAATTTTTAAACATTCCATCATTAGAGATTTCTGTTTATGATTGGCTATCGGTGACAAAGGATAATGAAAAAAATCGCTTTTAAATAAACTAATTCAATATCCATACAATTATGATAAGGGATTTAAACCTTCGATAAATGGGGAATAAAGTTAACGATAAAGGATATTTACTGGTAAAGGTATTTATCAAAGAAAATGTCTTTTTACAAAAGTACCGCTCTCAAGTGTGCTGTCATGCGCCGTGCATGTCTAAAGGCATGCGTTTTCGCTACATAGAAGCATATGTCAGGGTCCTTAAGCACACAACTATACAGAATGAAACTTTCAAAAGAAAGTACTGAAACTTGCATCGTAAACAACTTACCTTTCCTCCTTTGAATGGTGAAGAAGTCCATTAGAAAAGCAGCACTTTCCAGAAGAAGAATCAATCCAAATCATCACCTTATTTGGAAACAAGAATCAAGTAACACCAACGCCGCGCAAATTATCAATGGTACACAACGTTGAAGATACTAACACATTACTACACTAAAAACACAAGACCAGCCCCACGAGGTGCAAGTCCTCGTTGTCAACAACGACAAGTGATCGAGATTCTCGCCAATTCAGTCAAAATATGTAATCCATGTACAAAGAGCGATACATGAACTCACGAATATCAATTGTCTTTGACCTGCAACGTTGCTGATCCCACACAAAAACAGTTAACTTCTGATAAACAACTCGCCAAACGTATGACTTCTAAATCAATCATTTACGCACATATCGCCGAGTGTAAATAAGAGACGACGCTGATTGGCTGCAGCCAACACGACGATTCCACTGACGAGCGCCAATCCTTGGCAGGGGTGGTCAGAAGCCATGCAAGGGATGGAAATGTTTTGCTTACATTACCCGAGGAAAAAGGACGTACGTGGGTTAGTATCCCACTCAGGGCAAAACGAATTTTTTTTCAACTAATTATTCTAAGCATTTCAAGCATTGTAAAAAAAAAAGCTTTTCATATGTCTAACTTATTGAAAACTGCAGAAAATGTAGAACCCATACTTTTCAACTCTAATGACTAAAATATTTTCTTCTTTTTTGGTATTTTAGAAAGATTTGATAAAAGTTTTAATTCCTATAACCTGTTAATTTATTCTAAAGGGCATAATACTTAGCTCTTATACGTATTAAATCCATATTTATTGCACAAAATAATTTGAATCGAATTATAAGTAACTCTCAACTGTCACATGTATTCTGTTGCACCATTGAAACCAATCTGTGCGAGGGTCCAGTGGACTCCAGTTTGACCATTGAACAGGATATAAGGGGGGGGGGGGGGGTGCAAGGAAGCCATACCCCACCCTCCTTCAAAATACTAGTAACCTGAACGGAGACGAAAATATTAAACATATATGCACCCAATTCTGTTTTTACAGATAGATACGTTTCCGAAAAAATCGTTCAAAAAAAAAAAACCGTGTAAAAAATAATACAGTGCATATAAAAAAAATAGAAGATTGGTTCCAGACGTGAAAATCCAGTACAAATAATAAGTTGTTTTCAAACAAATCATGTCAAAATCTTTAATTAAATCTACATTTGATTTTTACACATTTGAACACTTTTTATTTTAAAAAATAAATACCCCCTCAAGCAGCTGCTTGCCACAGAGGTCTGACAGGAGCCCATCAGTTTATATGCCATAGTAGAAAATCTGAGAGGATGGCAGGACCTCAAGCAGAAAACAACACGAACACCTATGCCTTACCCGGGGCTCGAACTCAGAGTCCCTTAGATCAGCAGCGAAGCGCGCTAACCATTCGGCCACGGGACGGCTTTTATTTTATACATTCATAAAAATAATTATATGTACATATATAAAGTGAAATATCCTTCATAAAGAAAATAATATGTCACTAATTCAAGAATGCAAAAGTTAAAAAAAAATATGACTTACATGTGCTTATTAACTGGATTATAGTCGTTGTCACTTACTGACAATAGAAGCATTCGTTTGAGAAAGACGGGAATTAAATTACTTTCATCGCTTGAAACATTTTGGCCGTCGTGTTCATACTCCAATTGTGAAATGCTCTCTGTGGCATGGGGAACCAAATTATATCACTTATTCCAGTGATTCTGAAGTTTGATTAATTTTGACAATGAACTCTGTAATCAATCGTTGAGATCCTGCTTTTAATAGATTTTTGCATAATTCTTGATAACATGCCATGCATGAGTTCAGTTCATGTTTAAACTGCTCGGCTCATTCGACAATGGGATCATGTGTAAGAAAACGACTTTCCAATTCACTAGCCATTTGAAGCCCTTCTTTAATTAAACCTGCAGTAAGTGGAACCTCTTCACCACCATCACTTTTTTTTTCTTTTTCATTAGGAGTCTCGAGGACAACTTCTATTATTTCATCTTCGCTAAGAGCTTTGTCAACCAGCAATTCATCAATATCTGCAAATGATAAATCATCGAATCCTTCTACACCAACTGCATTTGCTAAAGTGTTGATATTAGGATATTCAGTTATTTGGGGATACAGGATCTTTGCTTTTTACACATTCTGGCCAAATAGCTTTCCAGCATGCATTTAAAGTTGATGATTTTAATTCTGATAAAGTCAATCCAGCATGTCTGATATAATCTAAAACAGAAAATTTCTTCCACACATCAATAACTGTTAGTGTTCTATCCCTACCTAGTTTATCCAAAATGTATTGGAATGTATGTTCGTCTTACGTAGTAAGTAATGTGTGTTAGTCTTACGTAGTAACCCTAATCTAGCGGTCGTATTAAGGATGTCGTATTAGGCGGCAGAAAACAAAATTTCACATTTGAGTGTTCCAAAACAGGATGGCCAGGCGCATTGTCTATAACAATAAAACTTTAAATTCGAGATTTTTTTCCTTCAAATATCGTTCAACTTCTGGAACAAAGCATTTATGGAACCATTCATTACAAATTTTTTTTGTAGCCCAGGATTTTTGGTTTCCTATCCAATACACTGGCAATTTATTCAAATTTCATTGACCGTGGTCTTAGGGATCGATTGATGAGCAGCAGTTTTAACATACTATCTCCTGAAGTTGCTGCAAAATAGAAAGGTCACACGATCCTTAGTTGCTTTAAAGCCACTAACAGTTTTTTTGTGATTTTGCTACGTAGGTTCTACTCGGCATTTTTTTTCAAAAAAGACCAGTTTCGTCTGCATTCCAAACTTGATCAGCAGTGTATCCACCATCTTCAATGATTTGGGCCAATTTTGAACAAAATTCTTTAGCAGCCGGCTCATCTGCTAATGCCACTTCACCTTTTATCTTTATATTATGAAACGCGTGTCTTTGAAGAAATCCTGCAAGCCAACCTGTACTTGCAAAAAATTCATAATTTTTGTTTAACTGAGCTGATGTGGTTGGTTCCATTTTTTGTACCTGCTTATATATTCGTAATGCCATCTGTTTGATGGTGTTTTCGTCTAGAGGTATTCTTTTCTGCGAGTTATCTTCTACCCACATTAGTAGTGCCATTTCCATCTTCACTTTTACAATATCTCTTGTGTACGTGACGACTTAGCGCTCAATTTTGTTCCAGAAGGCACAGATTTTCTAATAGCATCTTCATTTTTCTTGATGGTTCTCACGGTAGCTTCGTTCAAACCAAAATATTTACTTATGGATGTTGAACCTTCTCCAGTTGCAAGATCATCTAAAATTTGGATCATAGTATCCAAAGAGATAGCTTTCCTTTTCTGCTTTTGTATACTTGAATTATCCGACTTCGTGGTAAGGCTTACGAAAAATATTTGAATTGTAGTTAATAAATCAAATGATGAAAAGTTGTAAATTACATATCAGCAAAATTTAATAAATTTATATTACGCACGCAAAACTTAAAAAAATAAAAGAAATTTTTTTTTCGATTTTTTTCTATTAAACGTCTGAACACTTCTAACTCTAAACACGAAATGAGAGACCAAGACTAATGTATGTATTGAAGATAAAAATTGAGGAGAATTCCTGGAACTCAATGTTGCCACTTTATTCCGAATGAAGTAGGTTTTGTGCAATTTTTCTACAAAACAGAGAATAAAATAGAGAAAGCTTGTTGTATAGTTATGTTAATATAGTTTTTATTTTGGGGATTTTAGTGCACAAAATGTGTATCTACAGTACATTTCCAAAGTTAAAACTACTTCGAAAAATGTGACCATAAAAGTGGCATCTTTTTTATAAATGTAAATTCTAGGAATTTTTTTCTTGAATAGAATATTATTTCAGACAATTACATTTCAAATGGAGATTTTTTAAAAAGACGCCGTTTGAACCGTGTGAGATCAAAATAAATCGTGTAAAAAGAGAATTGGAATTTTTTTCTAAACCGTGTTAAATCAAAATCACGTAAAAAAAAAAATCCGTATAAAAACAGAATTTGATGTCAGGAACTCAGGGAAAACTTTAGTACGGGAACAGCATTCCAGAAAAATCTTCGCCGCTCACACATATGTACCTTTTCATGCGTATAACCATGTCCCACCCCTCTTTATTATCCAAATATCCGGGCATTCCATTGAGGTTAAGAAAGAGAAATATTCACTGAACATTTCGTTGAGTTAAAACTAAAACAATAAAATGACAAAGAACTTCCGAAAGTTATTTCTTGAGGTCTTGTTTTAAGACAGGAAATTTAATTAGCTGATAAATCACTAAAATTAAGAAATAAGTAGTACGAAATAGATTCCAATTCCTAACTAAACATAAAATCAGTTTCAGTGAGTTTTTCCATTTCAGTTTTCGATCAATAAGAAACAAAAACTTCCTCAAGGCAGCTTGCCACAGAGATCTGACAGGAGTCTGTCAGTTTATACGCCATAGTATTGGGTCTTTGAGGATGGCAGGACCTCAGGCAGAAAAACAATACTAACATCCATACCTGGGGATGGAACCCAGTCCCTTCGATCAGTAACCAAGCGCGCAAACCACTCGGTCACGGGACGGCTCTCAGTCAATCGTATTAATCAATATTTTTCTTTTCAACTGGAGTGATCAGATTTTTCCGCTGCAAGGCAAACACACCCGTGCTAGAATTCCGGATAAAGGATGAATATTCCTGTGGTTCGAATTCTCAGTAATGCCCTTTATAAAGTATTACGCTGAGAGAGGGTAATTAATCCTATTGTGGTCTCATATTCACAGCGATTCTTTTATATAATATCACACTGAGAGAGGAGCATTAATTCTACTGAGGTCTCATATTCACAGAGATTCTATAATCTATTTCACTGAGAGAAGTGCATTAAATCTACTGAGTTTTTGAATTCTTAGTAATGCTCTTTACAAAGTATTACATTGAGAGGGGAGCTTTAGTTCTACTGAGATCTCAAATTCTCAGTAATTCTCTCTATAAAGTATTACAATGAAAGAGAGGAATTCATTCTGCTGTGGCCACGTATTCTCTGTAATTCTCTTTAAAAAGCGACGTGCATTATTTCTATTAAGGTCTCATATTTTCAGATATTCTCACCATAAACTATGAATACTAGAGAGAGGTGCATTAATTCTATTAAGGTCTCGTTATTTCAGTTATTCTCCAAATAAATTATTAATTCTAGAGGGAGATGCATTAATTAAATTAAGGTCTCGTTTTTTCAGATATTCTCACCATAAATTATTAATTCTAGGGGAGTTGCATAAATTCTATTAAGGTCTCGATTTTTCAAATGTTCTCACCAAAAAATATTACTTCTAGAGAGAGGTGCATTAATTCTATTAAGATCTCGTTTTTCAGTTATTCTCCCCATAAACTATTAATCCTAGAAGGAGGTGCATTAATTCTGTTAAGATCTCGTTTTTTCAGCTATTCTCCTCATAAATTATTAATCTTAGAGGGAGGTGCATTAATTCAATTAAGGTCTCATATTTTCAAATATTCTCACCATAAAGTATCATTTCTAGAGGTAGGCACATCAATTTTTAAGGTCTCCTTTTCTTCAGTTATTCTCCCCATAAATTATTAATTCTAGAGTGAGGTGAATTAATCATATTAAGGTCATGTTTTTTCAGATATTCTCATCATAAAGGATGAATTTCAGAGAGAGGTGCATTAATTCTATTAAGGTCTCGTTTTTTCAGTTATTCTCCCCATAAACTATTAATCCTACAGAGAGGTGCATTAATTCTATTAAGGTCTCATATTTTCCGATATTTTCACCATAAAGTATTAAATTTAGAGGGACCTGCATTAACTCAATTAAGGTCTCCTTTTTCCAGTTATTCTCCCCATAAATTATTACTTATAGAGGGAGGTGCATTAATTCTATTAAGATATCGTTTTTTCAGTAATTCTTCACATAAACTATTTATTGCAGAGGGAGGTGCATTAATTCTATTAAGGTCTCATATTTTCAGATATTTTCACCATAAAGTATGAGTTCTAGAAAAAGGTGCATTAATTCTATTGAGGTCTCGTTTTTTCAGTTATTCTCCCCATAAATTATTAATTATAGAGGGAGGTGCATTAATTGTATCAAAGTCTCATTTTTTCAGTTATTCTTCCCATAAACTATTAATCCTAGAGGGAGATGCATTAATTCTATTAAGGTCTCATATTTTCAGATATTCTCACGATGAAGAATTAATTCTAGATGGAGGTGCACCAATTCTATTAAGTTCTCGTTTTCTAAGTTATTCATCCCATAAACTATTAATTCTGAGAGGTGTATTAATTCTATTAAGGTCTCGTTTTTCATTTATTATTCCCATAAACTATGAATCGTACAGAGAGGTGCATTAATTCTATTAACGTCTCGTTTTTTCAGATATTCACACCACAAATTATTAATTCTAGAGAGAGAGTTCCATTTGTTCTATTGGGATCTCGTATTTTCAGATATTCACACCATAAAGTATTAATTATAGAGGGGGTGTGCATTATTTCTATCAAGGTCTCATATTTTCAGATATTTTCACTAGAAAGTATGAATTTTACAGAGAGGTGCTTTAATTCTATTAATGTCTCGTTTCTTCAAATATTCTTCCAATAAATTATTAATTATAGAGGGAGGTGCATCAATTCTATTTGGGTGTCGTACTTTCAGAAATTCTCCCCAGAAAGCATTAACTGAAGAGGGAGGTGCATTAATTCTATTAAGGGCTCGTTTGTTCAGATGTTCTAACCATAATGTATGAAGTCTAGAGAGAGGTGAACTAATTTTATTAAGGTCTCGTTTTTTCAGTTATTCTCTCCATAAATTATTAATTATAGAGGGAGGTGCATTAATTCTATTGGGGTCTCGTACTTTCAGAAATTCTCCCCAGAAGATATTAATTTAAGAGGGAGCTGCATTAATTCTATTAAGGTCTCCATTTTTCGGTTATTCTCACCTTAAATTATTAATTCTAGAGAGAGGTGCATTAGTTCTATTGGGTTCTCCTATTTTCAGATATTCACACCATAAAGTATTAATTGTAGAGGGAGGTGCATTATTTATATTAAGGTCTCATAGTTTCAGATATTCTCTCCGTAAATTATTCATTATAGAGACATGTGCATTATTTCTATTAAAGGCTCGTTTTTTCAGATATTCTTACCTTAAATTGTTAATTCTATTGAAAGGTGCATTACTTCTATTGGGGTCTCGTATTTTCAGATATTCTCTCCATAAATTATTAATTCTAAATAGACGTGCATTAATTCCACTGGGGTCTCGTACTTTCAGTTATTCTCCCCTTAAACTATTAATCCTAGAGAGAGGTGCATTAACTCTATTAAGGTATCGTTTCTTCATATATTCTCACCATAAATTATTAATTCTAGTGGAAGGTGCAGTAATTCTATTAAGGTATCATATTTTCAGACATGCTCCCGATAAACTATTAATCCTAGAGGGAGGTGCATTATTTCTATTAAGGTCTCATTTTCTCAGTAATTCTCCCCAAAAATCATTAATTCTAGAGGGAGGTGGATTAATTCTATTAAGGTCTCGTTTTTCAATTATTCTCCCCATAAAGTATTAATTCTAGAGAGAGGTATATTTATTCTTTTAAGGTCTCGTATATTCAGATATTCTCCCCATAATTTATCAATTTCAGAGAGAGGTGCATTAATTCTATTAAGGTTTCGTATTTTCAAATATTCTCACCATAAATTATTAATTCTAGAGAGAGGTGCATTGATGCTATTGAGATCTCGTATTTTCATATATTCTCACCATAAAGTATTAATTCTAGAGGGAGGTGTGTGAATTCTATTGAGGTCTCGTATTTTCAGATATTCTCACTATAAAGTGTTAATTCTTGAGAGAGGTGTATTAATTCTATTAAGGTCTCCTATTTTCAGATATTCTCACCATAAAATATTATTTTTATAGAGAGGTGCATTAAGGCCTCGTATTTTCAGATATTCTCACCTTAAAGTATTAATTCTAGAGGGAAGTGCATTGATTCTATTGAGGTCACGAAATCTGAGTAATTTTTTTAAATATTAGGTTGCCAAAGGTCCCTTAATTCTACTGGGTTCTCGTATTTTCAGAGACTCTATAAAGTATTACGCTAAAAGAAGCCATAGTACCCAGATCCCGAATTCTCAGAGATTTACTCTATAAAGTATTACACGTAGAGAGGCCTATTGAAATCTCGTATTCTCATATATATTCCCTGTATTAACTAGTACACTAAGAGAAGTGCATTAATTCTACCTAGGTCTGGTATTCACAGTATATCGCTTTATAAATTATTACATATAGAGAGGTGCATTAATTCTCTTGTGATCTCCTATTCTCAGAAATTCTCTATAAAGTAGTACACTGAATGAGATGCGTAAGTTTCTGTATTGTCTTTCTTCTAGTCCTCGTTTACTTCACAAATTTCCTCTATGCAGGGCCGGATTTGCAACTCATGCCCTCTTAAGCACAAGAAGTGGGAGAGCACACCTTAAGTATGGTTCGGTATATTTAAATTTTCTATGAAAAAGGATAATTTTTTTATGTTTATAACCATGAAAGAAGGAAATAATGTAACTGTAAGATGCGTAGAAATTTTAATCATAATACGGATTTGCTATAAAATACTGCATAAATTAATGCAATAAATAAATATTGCATACATAATTTATAATATTCAGAATGCAGTAACATTAAAAATCATAGTATTCATTTTAACCTTGAAACATTTTACTTTTTTTTCTGCTTTGGAAATTATGAAATTACACTAAATTATCAAAAATACTGGAATACTTCCCTGTTATGTGAGTGGAAAGCTGTCTTCAAAGCTCTCTAACTTTCAAATGCGTCTTTTGTACCCAAATGCCACATAAAATTAATGTAAAACATAAAGGAAATTCTTCAAATCTTGTTTTTTTTAGCAATATTCGCGTAATGTTTAAAGAGTTCGTTGAAACATTTGACAGCAGTGTTGCCAGTCGTAAGAATTTACCTCAAAGATTTTAACATCGTTTACTGAAATAAAGATAACAAACGAGCTTAATACCATCGTCTGCCGTCATATTTCAAATTTAAGTACCAAATGAAAATGATTAAAAACAGAAATTTGGATATTTTTTATCGCCATCTATAATTTATCTCCTGTGGCACTTTTCGGTGAATCGCTTATTTGCAATGCTTTGGAGCTATAAATGTGATTTCCATTCCCATACCGTGGAAGTGTCTAATATGTGCATTTGATAATCTGCTATGTATCCATCCTCATAATCGATATCCCTTAAAAGTTATTTTCGTTTGGCAGAAGAGAATTATCTCCACCACTCTTGAATCATGGATATCTGGGAATAGTTTTTATTACTTCTAATATCTGAAAAGGAAGTAATTTTATTGACATTTAAATAAAATGTAATATTTGAACTCTGGCGTTTAGCTCTGAGCTATTGGGGTCCTTATGACCTGGCCATTTAGTCCACCGTGTACGCAAAATTGCAGATCATAGGCAAAACAATCCAATTTAAGTATTACACCCGCAGTATTCACAAACCAAGTGCATGGTCGATTTTTGCCACAGTACAACTCGAAGCTCCAACCTCTGGTCTGGAAAGCAACTTTTCAAATCGTTAAGCCACTCTCAGTGCATTGAAGAACCTCTCACCTCTGCCTTCCTCTAGCTCTCTTTAAGATTTTCATCTTAGAGCAAGTGCTGGTAGGGCAGTTAACACTTCAGCTGAACTGTTTCCCCGATTCTCCTTCGAAGAAGATCTCACAGCTCAGTAACCAATGCAAATGTCTCGTCTAATCAGAAAGGGCAGAAAACGTTTCTGCGAAGAATTCAGTTTCCTTCGGTCATTGATTCCGTAATCTGTCTGCATTATAAACATTTTTCTCATCTTGGGCAATTTCTCCATTTTACAAACATTTATGCCAAATGCCTCATTTATCGTCAGAGCTTTTCATCCTTATTTTCAGACGATGATAAGCCAGGTGGCTGACCTCACCGTTCTCTGCCCGTCTCCGTCACAAATCTGCATGAATCAACCCTTTCTTAAACATCACCTGACCTCACTTGACCCGATGGCAGCGAATCAACCACATTCGCTCACATTTTTTGCAACCATTGCCGTGGATTTCAATCGACAGTCTTCCTTTCCAAAATTGCGTCATGATCTATTACGACAGATTTTGAAAGATTCGTCTCTTAAAAATCTTTTTCGCTTTCTAGCATTACCAGTTTCGTGGTTTAGAAAAAGTAAAATGTAGTCATCGCCAGAATTTCCTTTCATCTATCATCGATGATTTCCATCAAAAGCGGGGAAAAATTATTTCCTTTCCCTCTTTTCAGGCCTAGACTCCTGAAGATGAAGATGAACAAGAAAGAAAAAGAAATTCTCTTCAGTGAATCGGAGGGTGTGAGCAAAATATCTGTTGTTTGACCTCTGAGCGGCACTTTTTTGCACACCATGGGCTAAATGGCCGGGTCACATGGACCCCGAAGGCTCAGAGAAGGTTGGGGGAGGGGGACCCACCGGAAGAGCTGTTGGGAGACAGATGGTAACCTTCCGTTAAGGTCATCCAGCGTGTTCTTTAACGTGCACAGGGTATGGCTCTCCCGCACACGGGGCCATGGCTTAACGTCCCATCCGACGAACAGGTGCCTTTTCCATCTTAACGTCCCATCCGACGGACGGCGGTCTTTCCAAGCCCATCGGTGTCCCCTACTGACCATGGGAAGGGCGGGGAGTTATGCGGAGATAAATCTCAACGCTGATCCAGTGGGACTCGAACCTGGGAATTACAGATTATGAGCCTGGCGCGCTACCAAATGAGCCACCCCCGCCCCCAAAATATCTATTAAGAGAAGCCTTGTGAGTTTGATTTGTTTTATCTTTGCGTAGATCTCTTTTGAATCTATTGGGCTGAATGTTCAAGTAACAAGGTCTCTGAACTGGCTGTGTAGGGGAAAGAGAACCACTAGACTCACAGCTCCACGTGCTATGCGACGGAAGGTAGCCTCTCCAAGCCCATTGGTGTCCCATTACTCAAGGAGGGCAGAGCAGGGCTAGCAAAGAAAATTTCAATACAGACACAATGAAGACTCGAACGTGACATCTGTTTATCGGCCTGGAGTGCTACTGACTGAGCCATTCCGCTCCCACGGAGGAAGTGATGAAATGTCAAGTGCCCTTACCCACGGAACTATCCCTTAATATTCAGTTAACAGCAGATTGTAAGGATAATGCCACAATGAGGAAAGAGTGCTCCTGGCGCCATCTGTCGTTCTAGAATGAAAACAATCAATGGAATGTTCGACAGTATCAGGTGGTGGCAGGTTCAGAATCCACACCCACAAAACTTTTCGCTTGTCCTAAATTAACAGGACACTCGTCTGACTTGCTATTATTCAAATGTGACACATTTTAAAAACTCTTACTTTTAAAAAGATGTTGAACTAAAGAAATAAATAACTAAAAACATGTGTGACAAATGTGATAAAAATTGCGTAATTCTGACTAAATTTCCCAAATTTATCTATAGGTTGGGAACATTTATTTAAATTAACAAATTACTAATCAGACCATTTTAATAGTAATTGGATAAAGATTTTAATGCAAAGCGTTTTGGCACCTAGGATAGAAAAAATGTGAAATCATTATTTTATGTTAATAAATAGTCAATACGTGATCTAGTGATTAGCGTATCTGACTACTAAACCATCGGGTTTTGAGTTGGGTTGTTTTACCTCTAAGAGGCTCTTTTTTGCACACCATGGGCTAAATGGCCAGGTCACAAGGACCCCGAAGGCTCAGAGAAGGTTGGGGAAGGGGACCCACTGGAACAGCTGTTGGGAGGCAGATGTTAGCCTTCCTGTCAAGGCCATCCAGTGTGTTCTTTAACGTGCGCACTCCCCGCAGTCCATGGCTCTCCCGCACACGGGGCCACGGCTTAACGTCCCATCCGACGGACGGCGGTCTTTCCAAGCCCATCGGTGTCCCTACTGACCGTGAGCAGGGAGGGGAATTTTGCGGAGATAAAAACCATCGGGCATGTCCCTGTATTTGTACGTAGTATGAAAGACCACGATAAGCCCAATAGAGCTTATAGGTTATCTCCGTCCTTTGTGTAGGGGAGCACCTTCCTCCCCTTTGCTTTAGAAAGTGAAAAATTTAATGTTAAGCGATGCTTCTAACCATAGCCACTTTCAAAAGGATGATAATAATAAATTGTTGCTTAGAAAAGAGGAGCCAATGATATGAGTACATTATATTACAAAATGTCACCCGACACTTCCGTGTTTAAGGAATCCACATCCAGATTCAAAACTTAATTTTGAAAATAATTTTTTTACGGAAAAAGGTCACTGGAGAAAATTTTCAAGATCCTTTTTGTTTCACCTTTAGAGAATCTCTCTGAATCTCTAATTTCAACAATATTCGTTTTATGTTTCAGGTTATTGAAGCTGGAGCATTTAACATCAGACGCTGATCTTTTCAGACGAACAATTTTTTTTCAAAATGGACGAAAAAAATGAGGAAAAATTACTGAAATTTTGAAAACTGCGTTCATTTTATTATGCGATTTGATTTGGCAATAATTATTGCATTTTATCTTTTGAGCAGAAGAATCGTAAAAGAATCGTAAATTCTTACGATTAACAACAACTACTATTAAGAATTTCCGTAACTCTTTAATTGTTGAACGAATATTGTTGTAAATCGAGTTCAGAGAGATGTCAATGAGATCATCGGTTTATCCCCAGTGACATTTTTTCCATAGGAAGCTTATTTTCAAAGTTAAGAAGTTTTCAATGTGGCATTCACTTTACGTAATGAGTTTGGACATATTCATAATGTGACCTGTCAGGAAACTTTTGCTAACATATTGTATATATGAAAAAGTTATTCACGAAGTTTCTTTCTATTTCTAGCATTTTTTTCTTACAATAGAGATTTGGGATGGGTTGTTTTACCTCTGAGCGGCACTTTTTTGCACACCATGGGCTAAATAGCCAGGTCACATGGACCCCGTAGTCTCAGAGAAGGTTGGGGAAGGGGACCCACTGGAACAGCTGTTGGGAGACAGATGGTAGTCTCCCGTCAAGGCCATCCAGCGTGTTCTTTAACGTGCACAGGGTATGGCTCTCCCACACACGGGCCACGGCTTAACGTCCCATCCGACGGACGGCGGCCTTTCCAAGCCCATCGGTGTCCCCTACTGACCGTGGGCAGGGCAGGGAATTTTGCGGAGATAAATCTCAACGCTGACCCAGCTGGGACTCGAACCTGGGAACTACAGATTACGAGCCTGGCGCGCTACCGACTGAGCCACCCCCTGCCCCCCTACAATAGAGAGCGATAAGCCTCACACTCTCACTATCCTCAGTGAAAAAAGGGACACCGATGGATAATAATAAATAGACCGCCTTTTCCGATGGACGGCTGCCTTTCCTCCGTCCAAGAAAGGCCGCAATCCATCGGAAGGGACGTTAAGCCTTGGCTCCGTGTGAAGGATTTGGGTTGTTGGGTTGTTTTACCTCTGAGCGGCACTTTTTTGCACACCATGGGCTAAATGGCCAGGTCACATGGACCCCGAAGGCTCAGAGAAGGTTGGGGGAGGGGACCCACTGGAACAGCTGTTGGGAGACAGATGGTAGCCTCCGGTCAAGGCCATCCAGTGTGCTCTTTAACGAGCACAGGGTATGGTTTTCCTGCACACGGGGCCACGGCTTAACGTTCCATCCGACGGACGGCGGCCTTTCCAAGCCCATCGGTGTCCCCTACTGACCGTGGGCAGGGCGGGGAATTTTGCGGAGATAAATCTCAACGCTGACCCAGCTGGGACTCGAACCTGGGAACTACAGATTACGAGCCTGGCGCGCTACCGACTGAGCCACCCCCGTCCCCCGTGTGTAGGAAAGCCATACCATGTGCGTATTGAAGAAGAAGCTGGATGGCCTTAAGAGGAGGCTGGCTTCCGTCTGACTCGTAGCATCGATCCAGTGGATATCCTTATCGTGCTCTCTGATTCCTTGCAGTCCTTCTGACCTGCCCATTGAGTCATTGTATGCAAAATAAATACAGCCGCTCAGAAATAAAACCACCAAGCTCTCCTCTCTGAAAATCACCTAAGACATAACAAAAGCCTTCTCAAAGTAGAAAGGTTTTGGGATAAATGGAGAAGAATAGTTCTGCAACATGGTGATATGGTCAGGATATTTTCGGTTTGGAGAGAAGAAAATGTAGGGGCTAAATTTTAAATGTAGCATTTCAGTAGTTTCCAAACGCTTTAAAATCGGAAATTTCAATTTTTATAGGGCTTGACGTTACAGAAGTAGGAGGACCCTTCACCCAAATACGTAAATTATACATATACCTTTCTGAATTGCACATGTATCCATCTCTCCTCAGTTGCCCAGCTTTTAAAATATCTAGATACCATTCGCATGAATAAGACAACGCTGTTATTGGATACTAAAGAAGCCCTTTTGGCATTTCTGCCTTTGGTTATTGCATTGTCTTCCTCATCAGGAGCACTCTGTATGATCTCAATTCCACCTCCGACATTCACACTCTTATCTGCTCAGACAATCAGTGGCTCCACATCTGAACATTCTCTCTCTCGTGTGCCCATCAAGAAAGGGAGGGAGGGACGGCACGTGACTCAACTGCAAGTGGCGGTACCAGCTGTTGGATTATTGCATTTCTACTAATTGCATTGCCGCTAAAGAAGGCCAAACAGCAGCGTGGCCACCTAATCCAGATCGTCGGGGCAAGGCAACTGCAGTCTCGATCCGCCTTGCTTATCTCACCAATCTTGGAAGATTGACTTTGGATGGCAATAGCCAAATGGGTCGCTGCGAAACTCATCGATTCCGTTTCTCCTTTATGACATGCCTCAGATGTTGATGGTACTCCTTCGTTTGTATTCATTCTGAAAATTTCTATGCGAAAATCTTGGTTGTATTAATTGCAAGCAAGAGTGGGTTTTTAGGAGGTAAATGGGATTGAAGAAGAGGAGAGTTGACAAGCTATAAAAAGAGAGAGTTTCACTCTGAGCTGCAGCTTAGGAACTGACAGGGAAGTGCTCAAAATGTTCGCAAAAGTTTCCTTAAATCAGGTTGGGTTGGGTTGTTTTACCTCTGAGCGGCACTTTTTTGCACACCATGGGCTAAATGGCCAGGTCATATGGACCCCGAAGGCTCAGAGAAGGTTGGGGGAGGGGACCCACTGGAACAACTGTTGGGAGACAGATGGTAGCCTCCCGTCAAGGCCATCCAGCGTGTTCTTTAACGTGCACAGGGTATGGCTCTCCCGCACACGGGGCCACGGCTTAACGTCCCATCCGACGGACGGCGGTCTTTCCAAGCCCATCGGTGTCCCCTACTGACCGTGGGCAGGGCTGGGAATTTTGCGGAGATAAATCTCAACGCTGACCCAGCTGGGACTCGAACCTGGGAACTACAGATTACGAGCCTGGCGCGCTACCGACTGAGCCACCCCCGCCCCCCTCCTCCCCCTTAAATCAGAGAAGAGAATAATGAGATGCAGGTGAAATGTTCACAGGAATTTCCCTACAAACGGAAAAGTGGATACTGAGACCAACAAAAATCTAAATCAAAGAAGTGAATAATGAGAAAAAAGCCAAAATATTAACAGACGTTTCTAGATTCGGGCTTATGTTGGCGAAGTTCTTGGCAGATTTCCAATTGGATACGTCAATAAAATTGCATACTACTTCATTTGCTTTCGAAATGTGTTGTTGACTTCCAGCAATTTCCCAAATATTTGACTGCTCGATCCCAAATGTCATCTAAGATGCAAGCAAAATTTTCACAAAGGTTTATCTAAAACAGATAAGAGATGGTGAGACCATGTCCATGCGAAAGCAGAAGAGGATGGGACAGTCGCCCAGGGCGCTAGAACAGGATTAATCAAATCATAAACACTGTAATTTTTTGTTTTTCATTTACGAGACTTCAGAATAATAATTCGAGTTGTATATAATATTCGTAACTTGAAACTTTGAAAAATTGTATTCAAATATCCAATCATAATTATCTTGATCAGTATGTTTGTATCTTGCCCTTTTTTCAGTTTAAATGATTACTTTTTTAATAATTATTTATGACTTAATTTTTTTATTAATATATTTTATGATAAAATTTATTTGGTCAGCAATGAATACGATTTTGTTAAAATGAACCAAATTTAGACTTGCGTTTGTATAATATTTTTTCCATTCATTAAATTCGACGGGTGTAAGGGCCACCCAAAGGGCAAGTAACGGCATTGGGTGAGACCCAAAAAGGTTCGCAGCAGTTGTGCTAAAACAGAGAAGAGGATAGAAATATTCAGGCAAAATGTCCACAATGGATAGAGACACGGATAGCGACACAGAATCAAAATGTTCTCAGAAGTTTCTGCTAAAATAAACGGATGGTGAGACTTACACAAAATGCTCGCAGAAGTTTTCTTGAAACAGGACGACGGCAAGAGAGCCGCAAGCAAATGCAGTATGATCAAAGAAGTGGATAATGACAAGAGATGTGGATAACAAGAAGCAGGTAAATTGTTCACAGAAGTTTCCATCAGTGAACTATTTATCAAAATTTTATCAATTTGAGGTGCTATACAGAGCATAAAGCTTATTTTTATGTACCCCAAGATCTCTGAGAGTATTAGTGGTCAGATAATGATCCTTGAGCCACATATTTCGCAATTTTGTGTAGATTTTACGTTGTTTTCAGCTTTTCAAAATAGATCACTGCATTCGAGTCCAGAAGAGTTTCTTTTATTTCGGAATATTCGTGTCTTCAACAATTTCTTCCAAGTAATATCGTGACAAAGCATGTTGATATAGCTCTTGGCAGATTTCCAATGGGATACGGCAATAAAATTATACACCACTTCATTTACTTGTGAAAAGTGTTATCATTTCCTGCAATTTCCCAAAATAGTTTATTGCGCGATCCCACATCTCATAAATGTTTTTCCCTAAGTGTCACTTCCGGGATCGAGATTTATTTCTGCTAACAAGTCGTCCTAGTAGCCGAGTTGTTAGCGCGCTTTGCGATTGATCAAAGGACCTGAATTCGAGCTCCAGATGAGGTAAGGATGTTTCTTTCTTGTGCCGTCCTTCTACTGAGGTATCACCTGCAAATGATAGCTAGGTATTAACAAGAAGGAGAGGTATGCATCAATCCCCTGTGATGATGCAGAGAACAGGCCAGGCCTTGCATCTGATGTCCAAACTCTCCTTCTCGTGGTGCAGGCCATTAGTACCTTTAAAAAGGGATACTCTCTTGTGCAAGGGAATGGAAGAGGAGGTCGGCCAGATTAGTGTGACCTACTGATCTGAACTACTATGGCTACTTTTCTTTCTTTTTCTACCCTGTTGAGGAGTGGTCAATTGCACAGGGTCCTGGTGCTGACCATATACACCAACCTGAACTGAATAATGGCTCTGAGCTTGATTATGGATGCCTTTGATTCTAGAATGACGAAACGATGCCTTTGATTCTAGAATGACGAAACGATGCCTTTGATTCTAGATGCTTATGCAGTATCTTCGGAATTAAATGGTTTGACTTTGTAAGTTGGGTTAGCAGTGCTTCTGATGTTCGACAAGGGTGCATTTTGTCTCCTTTTCTCATTAGGTTGGTTATTGATTATGTTATGTTTACAAAGGAAAGAATTTGGCCTTAAATGGTCTAGAGATATGAATATTTCAGATTTATATTATGCTGATGATTTGCCCTTTTGTCAAATGATGTTGATGAGATGAACTCTTTCATTAGAACTATTGATGAGATTGGTATTAGAGTAGGTTTGGTTATAAACAGAAAGAAAACCAAAGTGATGAAAATTGGTCAGGCAAGCTGTGATTCAGTTAGTCTGAATAGTTGCAGTCTTGATTAGGTGTCACAATTTAATTATCTTGGGAACTATGTAACAGATACTGGTGATGTGCCACATGAGATTAATAGACGAATAGGGATTGTTGCCGGGACTTTTAAGATTCTATATAGAGTGTGGAGAAATTAGCGTATAAACCTAAATATTAAAATTAGATTTTATAACAGTTTAGTTCTTTCTAGGGTTAGGTATGGTAGTGAATCTTGGACTGTTTGTAAACAAGATAACAGGAAACTAGGTGCTTTTGATTCTAGATGCTTACGCAGTACATTGGGCATTAGGTGGTTCAACTTTTTAAGTTATGAAGAGGTTAGGCAAAGGAGTCGGCAACCTCCTCTGAGCAGTATACTGTGCAGAGAGAGACTCCGTTGGTTTGGCCATGTTGCCCATATGGATAATTATAGAGTAGAGTAGGGGTTCTCAACGTGGGGTACGCGGTAAAATATTTTGGGGTATGCCACGAGAGCTCAAAAGTCGCTAGATGTATGTTATATAATGTGTGTGTTTTATTTCATTCCAGTTGTTATACTTTAACTATAGTTTTATCTATCTATGCAAGGGGTACGCCAGTTATATACACATTTCCAGGGGGTACGTGAAGCATAAAAGGTTGAGAATCACTGGATTAGAGAATAGAGTTATAAACAGTGTGCCTAAAGGACTGAGAAAGAGGGGGAGACCTAGGATGCTGTGGGCTGACAATGTCAAATAGGACCTTGTTAGAATTGGTGTGCAGTGGCCAGATGCAACAGATGTAGCTCAGGACAGACATGTTTGGAGAACTAAATTGCACGGTCTGGTTGGACCTCCGTAGCCCATGGCTGCTTAACGATGATGATGATGATGATGATAAGAAACTTTTCCCTGGAGTTGTGCAATGAAACAGCTTTGCTTTTTTTCTCCATTTCACTTGAATTCCGAAATTGTTACTCTGTTGTATTAAATACACTGCTGGAAATTGAAAAAAAAAAAAAAACATCTAGAAGGAATTCCTTTAGGAACGTCATATTATAATATGTTAATAGTTAAGGGTAGCAGAAACCGTTATCCAAGATTGAAAGTCATTGGATGAAATAATGACGTTACTGAGGACGACAACCTGCAAATGTACGCAGCGCGTATTTAAAGACTAGGGCGCGAAGAAAGAAGTTATTCGTCTTGTGTCGTGTTGTTCAGTGCTCTTTAAAGAAGCTACCATGTCTGGATGATGCAGGCACGCAATGTTTGTTCAGTTAGCGGAATTTGAGCGAGATCGTATAGTGAGTCAGGAAGCAGGTTGGTCTTTTCATCAAATTGCACACCGCGTTGGACAAGAGGCATCGACAGTGGTACGATGGTGGCATCGATTGTCAGAAGAGTATTCGCACTCTCGCAGACATGGTTCAGGGCAATACAGAGTTATAGACGCATGAGAGAATCGGCGATCAGGAGGGCGCCGATCGTAGAGCAGATGGCTACGGAGTCCAAGG
Organism: Ryuthela nishihirai; assembly: GCA_038380435.1. Taxonomy (NCBI): domain Eukaryota; kingdom Metazoa; phylum Arthropoda; class Arachnida; order Araneae; family Heptathelidae; genus Ryuthela; species Ryuthela nishihirai. Next base: position 6,481,362 of record JAWZYU010000007.1, read on the forward strand.
GTGTCTACAAGAACAATACGCAATCGTCTTTTGGAAGCAGGACTACGGGCATGGTTACTATCGAACACATTTGTAGTGGTGTCAAGAACGAGTTCATTGGAGGGAAGAATGGTAGTCCGTGGTCTTCAGTGATGAAAGCCGAATCTGTTTAGAAGTGTCTCATGGTCGTTTACGCATCCGAAGGCGACAAGGTAAGCGGCTTCTTCCATCATGCATCTGCCAGTGACACAAAGGGCCCACGACGGGCATCATGGTGTGGGGAGAAATTAGATACTCTCATACGTGTCTGGTGTTTGTACAGGGTACACTGAATAGCAATACGTACATCAGCGACATCGTACAGCTTGTCATTCTGCATATTTGAGTGTAATCCTAAATGCGATATTCTAGCAGGATAACGCCCACCCGCATTCAACCTGAGCAACTCAACATGTTTCTCAGGCAGTACACCAACTCCCTTGACCAGCACGCCCTCTGGACTTGTCTCCAATCGGACATGTCTGGGACTGGATCGGACAAAGACTCTTGTGCGGACCGCTGCAGACAACGACCATCGCTGAATTATGCGTCCAAGTTGAAAGCGCATGGAAATGCTGGCTATCCCCCAGCGTGATATCCAACATTTTTACGACCGATTGCATGCCAGATTGGAACTTGTATTGCTGCTTCAACACCTTATTGAAACATGCCTTCTGTAAAGCGTAATACTCGTTAAAAGGTACAATAAACATTGAATCACTTCACACGAGCGATCAGGTAAATATATATATATAATGAGAAGACCCACTGGTTCCACCTAAAGCAACTACCGTAAGGGGAAATGCCATATTCACCACTAACTATGGTCAGGGACCAGACAGTAGCATATAGATACAGCTCATCCCCGATTACCTAAAGGCGAACAGTACTATAGGAGTAAAGTTCATCCATCGGTCAAAACCTAAATTTAATCTATGTTCCGGACCGCCACAAACAAGAATATAGAATCCAAGTTGCCTCGGCTCCCGTGACTGAAACTCTTAGTCCGGCCCTTCCATCGGAGCCCTGTCCAACATGGCGAGAGTCTAGTCATCAGGGCCCTCAACTTCTTCCATCTCAGCCTGTCCGACCGTTGCCCAATCCGGTCAGCATAGCTTTCGACTTCATTTAGGCCCTCAAGTCCCCCCCCCCACCTCGACAAGGTGGTCCCGCATCGGGGGGGGGGGGACATGTGTGATCACTGTCCTTTCTCAACAAGTTGTTTCTAGTAAAAATATCTCATAGATTACGCTTCAATTGTTAATGGTGTTCTTTTTTCAAATTACGCCAGTGTATATCTATGTAGATTCCACTGTTTTTTGTTCCAATCTTAATCTTGCTTGCAAATAAAGATTTTTCCCGCAGCTTTACTTAGTTTTTTAACAACAGTTTGCAACTGCTACGCTAATTGTTTAATGCGTTGTATAAATTTAATGCGTATAAAAATAATACTCTGACTTTTACGCAGTGATAACAAGTTCTTATTCTCTTGATCAGTGCACTATAAGCTGAGGTATTTAAATTATCAGTTGCCTGCGATAAGTGAGAACATTATCGTAGTTTTCAGGGTCATCAATTTATGTTTCGAACACACTTTGCATTTTTCCCCCGAGACAATAATCGTTTGTCGGAGTAGAAGCGGTCGTCGTAACCAAGACTGATTTTTCGTTCGGCAGATTTTTATCTTGAATAGATTTATCATTTAAATTAACGTTTAACATTCCTAAGAGTTCCTTCGTAGGTCACGATCCTAACAGATACCTGGAAAATGCTTCATGCATGTCTGAGCACGTTGCACATCAAATTTCTGTTGGCCGACATTGCATCATACATTTCTTACTAATGTTTCTTCTGATGGGAATAAATATGAAACATTGCTTTCTCTTATTCTTCGAAATATAACTCATTGACTTTGCTACTGCACAGTTGGGCATGATCGAAAAGAATTACTTGAAAGACTTCATAGACAGACACGAAAGAATGGACAATTATGTAAATTATTTTAGCATGGCTGAATCTCCCAACCGATGACAGCAACCTTTCTCACCGAGGGCGGTAGATGGTGGTAAATCTCAAAGCAGGCACAGTTCAGATTCAAACCTAGAAACAGCAGATTACGCGTCTGATGCGCTACCGACTGAGTAACCTCCTCCTCCCTGACCACCGGAGTGTCATGGTTAAGAAGCTTATTTTCTATTGGCAGCAATAATATTACACCTTATACCCACACGGGATTGTAAAATGCAACTCTTTTGTTTTAAGAAATGAGTGAAAAAATTTTTATATGTTTAATAATTACTTATGATACATTACTCTTTTTTTCCAATTTTCAATTAGTTAGAATTTCTACTGTTAGGGTGCTAAAGCGGAAAATAATAAACTCTATTCTCTTTGAAAACGATCACCCTATATTCTCCAGAGGTGATGTGTTGTTCTTCTGGATCTGTTATGTTAAATGATATATATTGGGCTCGTATGAAAGTGTGGATAGCCATGGTGATAAAACTCACATATATTGTCATGGAGACTAAGTCTCATTATGCAGCAAGAGATTTTTTTCTAGAATGGTATTGGGGGTGAGGTGGTGTGGGGAGGAGAGAGGGGGGTTGATTCTCCGCACTTCGAGTTTTTCTATTTGAAACAGTATTACTAGAAATGCTGAATCTAGGAAAAAGGAATCAGAGGGCCATGATCCACTCTTTCAGAATATTAATACCCGGAAAAGTAGTCGAAAAACATTAATGATATATGTATATTAATATCATCATCATCATCCTCGAGCAGCCCTGGGCTACGGAGGTCCAACCAGACCGTGCAATTTAGTTCTCCAAGCATATCTGTCCTGAGCTGCGTCTACTGCATCTGGCCACTGCACACCAATTCTAACAAGGTCCTGCTTGACATTGTCTGCCCACTGCATCCTAGGTCTCACCCTCTTTCTGAGGCCTTTAGGCACACTGTTCATAACCCTATAAACCGATCTATAGTCATTCATAGGGGCAACATGGTCAAACCAACGGAGTCTCTCTCTGCACAATATGCTGCTTAAAGGAGTTCGTTCTGATCCCATCCGATCACTTGGTCTTCCTCTAAAATATTTATCAATATAAATATATATCTAGGTCGGGTGCCAGTATTGCAAAAAAAAATGTATTGTTGTGGAAAATACTCCAATTTTAAATTTCAAATGTGATTCCTCTTCTACAAAGCTCCGAGTCAAAGACCGTATAAGCCATCAAGAAGGGATACTTCAGAGAATTAATGTAAGATCCTGCTCCTTGAAGTTTGCTTCTTTGCGCTACTGTTTCAACCCTCAAGTGTGTTGGGTTGTTTTACCTCTGAGCGGCACTTTTTTGCACACTCTGGGCTAAATGGCCAGGTCACATGGACCCCGAAGCTCAGAGAAGGTTGGGGAAGGGGACCCACTGGAACAGCTGTTGGGAGACAGATGGTAGCCTCCCGTCAAGGCCATCCAGCGTGTTCTTTAACGTACACAGGGTATGTCTCTCCCGCACACGGAGCCACGGCTTAACGTCCCATCCGACGAACGGCGGCCTTTCCAAACCCATCGGTGTCCCCTACTGACCGTGGGCAGGGCGGGGAATTTTGAGGAGATAAATCTCAACCTGACCCAGCTGGGACTCGAACCTGAGAACTACAGATTACGAGCCTGGCGCGCTACCGACTGAGCCACCCCCGCCCCACCCTCAAGTGTAAATGGCTAATAGAGGGTGCTTTCATATTTAAGAGCATCTTTTCCATCCTTTACCTGAAAAAGAATTTAGTAATCTTCTGATACACGATAAAGCTTAATTACAAAATATTTCCATTCATTATTGTGCAAAGTAATTGATTTTAAATATTTTTGTCACAGTCAATGATATTAATAGCGGCAATTTTAAGATAATGCAAATATTACGTTGTAAAGCATATAATTGAGCTTGCTACTTATTGCCTTACAACAGTATTTTATTATCTTTGACAACCACAGGCATTAAACTAAAAAACTTAAAAATTTTAGCATATTTCATCATTTAGTTTCAACCTATAATTACTTTAATGTTATATGCGAGTAAGCCGTCCCGTGGCCGAGTGGTTAGCACGCTTGGCTACTGATCTGAGGGACCTGGGTTCGAGCCCCGGAATTAGGCATGGATGTGTGTGTCGTTTTTCTGCTGTGAGGTCCTGCCATCCTCTCAGATCTCCTACTGTGGCATATAAACTGACAGGCTCCTGTCAGACCTCTGTGGCAAGCAGCTGCTTGAGGGGGTATTTATTTATTTTTTTTTTTTTATATGCGAGTAGCCGTCCCGTGGCCGAGTGGTTAGCGTGATTGGCTACTGATCTAAGGGACCTGGGTTCGAGCCCCGGGTAAGGCATGGATGTATGTGTCGTTTTTCTGCTGAGGTCCTGCCATCCTCACAGACCTTCTACTCTGGCATATAAACTGGCAGGCTCCTGTCAGACCTCTGTGGCAAGCAGCTGCTTGAGGGGGTATTTATTTATTATATGCGAGTCTCCTGATAGTCAGCTTTTCTGCATTACAGTTGAACCTTCAAGTGAAATTTGTCGGAACAGGACGTCCTTTGTGGTTTTGTTAGCTGTCCCTTCTTATCTCTTAAAAGAAGTGGGGCGGGGGTGGCTCAGTTGGTAGCGCGCCAGGCTCGTAATCTGTAATTCCCAGGTTCGAGTCCCAGCTGGGTCAGAGTTGATATTTATCTCCGCAAAAAACCCCGCCCTGCCCACGGTCAGTAGGGGACACCGATGGGCTTGGAAAGGCCGCCGTCCGTCGGATGGAACGTTAAGCCGTGGCCCCGTGTGCGGGAGAGACATACCCTGTGCACGTTAAAGAACACGCTGAATGGCCTTGACGGGAGGCTACCATCTGTCTCCCAACAGCTGTTCCAGTGGGTCCCCTCCCCCAACCTTCCCTGAGCCTTCGGGGTCCATGTGACCTGGCCATTTAGCCCATGGTGTGCAAAAAAGTGCCGCTCAGAGGTAAAACAACCCAACCCTTAAAAGAAGTAAAAGTATGAGTCATTACTGTGTAATGTACATATATCAGTGTAACAAATGTATTCTACCTAACTGTAACAAATGTATTCTACCTAATCTAAAAATGAGTCCTCTCTTCTGTCGCCTCTCCGAAGATTCGCCAGCAACAAACCAGAAGAAAAGACCTTATCCAGGAGATCGCTCAATATTTCTCAATTCTCAGACTTTCGACAAAATGTTGAGCGAACACCTTTCCGTTTGAAAGAAATTTCCGTCGAACAAAATTCCCTCGAATAAATTTGTGCGGATTTTCTCTCTTCTGCAGATCTTCTCTCTCCCTTTGCTTAGAAGTGAAGGAAAAAAGACTTTGACAGATGAACCTGTGCAAGGAGCTTTTTCTTCGGGTTGCTGACCTCTCAGGTGTCAGTGATGACTTCAGTTGATAAGAGTTCCGACTGCGTGGGTATAACCTTCATGACTGCTGCCGATGCTTATAGAGCAGGGAGCATGAAGAAGTGAAGATAATGGGCTCACTCGCGAGACAACAACGGACGAAACGAAGAATCGAAGAAAGAACAGTCGTTGATGTGGAACGGGCAACAAATAAGATATTTGCCTTCTCTTCTGCACTCGGCATTCTCTGGTGTCGACTCGCTAACGATTCCTTGCGACGGGACAACCCGGTCAGCAGATCGCACTCTACCGCTTATGTAAACAGGAAATTGTTAAGTTGCCGCGGTAATTCACACACATTAGGCCTACACGTTTCCTGTGTGTGTGCCATAAGTTGCTCTCCCAACAATCCATCTTCATTACTGCGTAAAGCCAGCAGGGCAGGTACAATGTAGAAGGGTCTGGCGAGCGCTGCGGAGACACAAAATATGCGCGCTAATACTTGCGTGAAAGGTTTTGATTAACAGAAAGCACGGCTTCGTATCGTTATTGCGTTTGAAAGCGATAAATGCGCCCATTCGCAGGATTAGCTTTTGCTATCCACGAGGTGTGAAAACAGACGCGAAACTGGATGTTTTTGCCCCTGGTGTACACTTCACGAACCTACAGATTCAAAACTATTTGGTCTCAGCCTCATTTGGAGACCTTCTGCACCAAGCCAACGACTACAAAGGTCACTTCTGTCTACATCAGTTCTCTGCGCGAGATGCTCGTTTCGGGGGGGGGGGGGGGTAGAGAATCCCCTCTTCTCCCTCGCTGTCGATTGCAGCCTTAAAGAATTACAATTACACAGAAAATAGTGATATGAAAGATTATGGATAATAAACGCATTATTACAATTAAACTCTGATGTGGATACATTAGTACAATTATTGATTTTCCAGTTATTACTTAATTTTTTCGTGATTGTTAAATTGCAATGCCATTTTCTTCATATCGTGTATGATGACTTATCATGCATTTCTGTAGTTTCTGGGGTCATTCTTAAATTGTGAAACAAAGGAGTAACTGTTGAAGACAGAACAAAATGACAGAAGGACCATTTAACGATCACTTTACAAGGCGACATCGCCCCTCCCCCCCCTCTCTACAAGCATCTGCCGATACTGGATTCAAAGTTTAAGGTCGTCTGTTAGGTGCACAGCAGCACACCTCTGTACGCCGTCACTTTTTCAAATTTTCTCTCTAACCATATTATAATTCAGAGTTTAATTATTAGGATTTTAATGAAAAATAAACAATTAAATTATTAAATCCCATAAAATGAATGAAATAAATTTATATTTTATATAATTTATAATATTCAAATTTCAATATACAATAACATATATGAATGAAATCCTTCCTTTTAAGCAAAAATATTTTTCTACTTCTTCTTTTTGCTCTGAGATAGAGCAAATTATATTCTCTCAATCCACATCTTTTGAGATCTTTTTTTCGGTGAGTGAGCATTTAACCGCTCTTGAAACATCGAGAGACGAAAGTGGTTTTTCACTCTTCTAAGAGTTGAAAAGAATGTAATTTTTTTCACTTGAATAAATCTGATAGAATTTCCAGATAACTGTCTAATATAATGGGAAATCCGACCCTGCTCCGTGAGGCCCTTTTGTGCGCACAGGGGCTAAATAACCGGATCACAAAGACGCTAAGGGTTGAGAGCTAGGAAGATCTGGGCAGATGTAAAGAGGCAGGCTATATATGTAGTAGAGAGATATTGTAGGGAGACTACCAATAGTACGAGTCATTCCGGTTCTCAAGGTAACTTTGGTTTTATATATCGATCTGTTTCTTAAAAATCGGTTTTAACCAAAAAGTACAGTAATTTTTAAAAGCCAAAATGAAAGGTACTTATTTTAACTCTTAACAAGCATAGTTTATCGTTAATTTTTTGGTAAAAAAATGCCAGAAGAGCAGCATCATATGCATGCATATGAAAAAGAAAATGACAACTTTGACAATTGACATATTTTATTTCAGCCAAAATAATACATCATTCAGACAATTTAGAATTGAAAAAAAGATTAATAAAAAGGCTATTCTTAGAAAATAAAAATTAAACTTTTTGTAAAAAATTATAAAGAATAAAATTAAATTACATAAGATTAAAATTTATCTCTATTATGAAAAAAACATTAAAATAAAATTTTTCAATAATAAAAAAAATATTTACCTAGGAAAAAAAAATAGACTCTTCTTGTAAGAAAAGATATAAAATTAAATTTAGATTTTATCGCTATGTTGAAAATGACATCCGAATAAACAAAAGGCATCAAGGGTATTATCTGTCTTTCTTGAATGAAGCTTAGATAAAAGAAAAGCCCGCAGCTGAAAAGCCTCTTTCTGATTCAACCCTCGTTGGTTTTAACGGTAAGTAACGCATTATGTAAAAGCTCTAAATTTTTACTCTTTTTTTAATGTGGCTTCAAAGTATTTAAATTCTTCGTTGACATTAAAATCTCTGGAATCATTTCTAATTGATTCATTTCGCTCAAATACTCGTGCATTCAGTCGTCATATTCGTCAGTTTTAGCAATGCCAGCTGCACCTTGCACTTCTGACTCTGCGTTATCACCTACCTCGATGGTTTCACATTCATTAGGGAGAAGACTAAGAAACGCATGTCCTGCGATTCTCTGTACTGTTTGCCTGGATTATAAAGGGAATAAATCAGATGATTCATTTTTAAAATCCTCTGGATTGGTTAGATATCTCAACAATGAAATTACTTCCTTTTGTCGTTTCGATGAATAACGTTTGAGTAACGTTTGATGTGGCATTCTTTTTCTTAAATATTGGTGGGTAAGCCTGAAGAAGGAGCTCCCATAGACGTAATGTAAATAAATAAATAAATAAATACGGCATTCTTTGAGATTGGCAGCAATAGGATTTTCCATATTCTCTAGTTTCTTAAGACAAATTTTCATAAGCATGTCACCTTTAAGTAAAGTTACTTCCTCAGAGCATAGAATCTTCAAAACATATTCAAGTGGACGAAGAGTTTCAGCGAGGTTATCTAACAAGTTCAATTCCTCCTCAAAAAAAAATGTCTGTTGAAGCTAGTATGCATAGAGCCTCAGAAATGCAGTTCCTTAGCTTTAGAAAGAGTTCAATCATAGAAAGGATACTCTTCCACCGTGTCTTGCAGTCTAAGATAAGCTTCTTTTCTTAAGACAAATTTTCATAAGCATGTCACCTTTAAGCAAAGTTACTTCTTCAGAGCATAGAATCTTCAAAACAAATTCAAGTGGACGAAGAGTTTCAGCGAGGTTATCTAACAAATTCCATTCCTCCTCAAAAAAAATGTCTGTTGAAGCTAGTATGCATAGAGCCTCAGAAATGCAGTTCCTTAGCTTTAGAAAGAGTTCAATCATAGAAAGGATACTCTTCCACCGTGTCTTGCAGTCTAAGGTAAGCTTCTTTTCTTAAGACAAATTTTCATAAGCATGTCACCTTTAAGTAAAGTTACTTCCTCAGAGCATAGAATCTTCAAAACATATTCAAGTGGACGAAGAGTTTCAGCGAGGTTATCTAACAAATTCCATTCCTCCTCAAAAAAAATGTCTGTTGAAGCTAGTATGCATAGAGCCTCAGAAATGCAGGTCCTTAGCTTTAGAAAGAGTTCAATCATAGAAAGGATACTCTTCCACCGTGTCTTGCAGTCTAAGGTAAGCTTCTTTTCTTAAGACAAATTTTCATAAGCATGTCACCTTTAAGTAAAGTTACTTCCTCAGAGCATAGAATCTTCAAAACATATTCAAGTGGACGAAGAGTTTCAGCGAGGTTATCTAACAAATTCAATTCCTCCTAAAAAAAAAATGTCTGTTGAAGCTAGTATGAATAGAGCCTCAGAAATGCAGTTCCTTAGCTTTAGAAAGAGTTCAATCATAGAAAGGATACTCTTCCACCGTGTCTTGCAGCCTAAGATAAGCTTCTTTTCTTAAGACAAATTTTCATAAGCATGTCACCTTTAAGCAAAGTTACTTCTTCAGAGCATAGAATCTTCAAAACAAATTCAAGTGGACGAAGAGTTTCAGCGAGGTTATCTAACAAATTCAATTCCTCCTCAAAAAAAAATGTCTGTTGAAGCTAGTATGCATAGAGCCTCAGAAATGCAGTTCCTTAGCTTTAGAAAGAGTTCAATCATAGAAAGGATACTCTTCCACCGTGTCTTGCAGTCTAAGGTAAGCTTCTTTTCTTAAGACAAATTTTCATAAGCATGTCACCTTTAAGTAAAGTTACTTCCTCAGAGCATAGAATCTTCAAAACATATTCAAGTGGACGAAGAGTTTCAGCGAGGTTATCTAACAAATTCAATTCCTCCTAAAAAAAAAATGTCTGTTGAAGCTAGTATGAATAGAGCATCAGAAATGCAGTTCCTTAGCTTTAGAAAGAGTTCAATCATAGAAAGGATACTCTTCCACCGTGTCTTGCAGTCTAAGATAAGCTTCTTTTCTTAAGACAAATTTTCATAAACATGTCACCTTTAAGCAAAGTTACTTCTTCAGAGCATAGAATCTTCAAAACAAATTCAAGTGGACGAAGAGTTTCAGCGAGGTTATCTAACAAATTCAATTCCTCCTCAAAAAAAAATGTCTGTTGAAGCTAGTATGCATAGAGCCTCAGAAATGCAGTTCCTTAGCTTTAGAAAGAGTTCAATCATAGAAAGGATACTCTTCCACCGTGTCTTGCAGTCTAAGGTAAGCTTCTTTTCTTAAGAAAAATTTTCATAAGCATGTCACCTTTAAGTAAAGTTACTTCCTCTCAGAGCATAGAATCTTCAAAACATATTCAAGTGGACGAAGAGTTTCAGCGAGGTTATCTAACAAATTCAATTCCTCCTCAAAAAAAAATGTCTGTTGAAGCTAGTATGCATAGAGCCTCAGAAATGCAGTTCCTTAGCTTTAGAAAGAGTTCAATCATAGAAAGGATACTCTTCCACCGTGTCTTGCAGTCTAAGATAAGCTTCTTTTCTTAAGACAAATTTTCATAAGCATGTCACCTTTAAGCAAAGTTACTTCTTCAGAGCATAGAATCTTCAAAACATATTCAAGTGGACGAAGAGTTTCAGCGAGGTTATCTAACAAATTCCATTCCTCCTCAAAAAAAAATGTCTGTTGAAGCTAGTATGCATAGAGCCTCAGAAATGCAGTTCCTTAGCTTTAGAAAGAGTTCAATCATAGAAAGGATACTCTTCCACCGTGTCTTGCAGTCTAAGGTAAGCTTCTTTTCTTAAGACAAATTTTCATAAGCATGTCACCTTTAAGTAAAGTTACTTCCTCTCAGAGCATAGAATCTTCAAAACATATTCAAGTGGACGAAGAGTTTCAGCGAGGTTATCTAACAAATTCCATTCCTCCTCAAAAAAAAATGTCTGTTGAAGCGAGTATGCATAGAGCCTCAGAAATGCAGTTCCTTAGCTTTAGAAAGAGTTCAATCATAGAAAGGATACTCTTCCACCGTGTCTTGCAGTCTAAGGTAAGCTTCTTTTCTTAAGACAAATTTTCATAAGAATGTCACCTTTAAGCAAAGTTACTTCCTCAGAGCATAGAATCTTCAAAACATATTCAAATGGACGAAGAGTTTCAGCGAGGTTATCTAACAAATTCAATTCCTCCTCAAAAAAAAAATGTCTGTTGAAGCTAGTATGCATAGAGCCTCAGAAATGCAGTTCCTTAGCTTTAGAAAGAGTTCAATCATAGAAAGGATACTCTTCCACCGTGTCTTGCAGTCTAAGGTAAGCTTCTTTTCTTAAGACAAATTTTCATAAGCATGTCACCTTTAAGTAAAGTTACTTCCTCTCAGAGCATAGAATCTTCAAAACATATTCAAGTGGACGAAGAGTTTCAGCGAGGTTATCTAACAAATTCCATTCCTCCTCAAAAAAAATGTCTGTTGAAGCTAGTATGCATAGAGCCTCAGAAATTCAGTTCCTTAGCTTTAGAAAGAGTTCAATCATAGAAAGGATACTCTTCCACCGTGTCTTGCAGTCTAAGGTAAGCTTCTTTTCTTAAGACAAATTTTCATAAGCATGTCACCTTTAAGTAAAGTTACTTCCTCTCAGAGCATAGAATCTTCAAAACATATTCAAGTGGACGAAGAGTTTCAGCGAGGTTATCTAACAAATTCAATTCCTCCTCAAAAAAAAATGTCTGTTGAAGCTAGTATGCATAGAGCCTCAGAAATGCAGTTCCTTAGCTTTAGAAAGAGTTCAATCATAGAAAGGATACTCTTCCACCGTGTCTTGCAGTCTAAGATAAGCTTCTTTTCTTAAGACAAATTTTCATAAGCATGTCACCTTTAAGCAAAGTTACTTCTTCAGAGCATAGAATCTTCAAAACAAATTCAAGTGGACGAAGAGTTTCAGCGAGGTTATCTAACAAATTCCATTCCTCCTCAAAAAAATGTCTGTTGAAGCTAGTATGCATAGAGCCTCAGAAATGCAGTTCCTTAGCTTTAGAAAGAGTTCAATCATAGAAAGGATACTCTTCCACCGTGTCTTGCAGTCTAAGGTAAGCTTCTTTTCTTAAGACAAATTTTCATAAGCATGTCACCTTTAAGTAAAGTTACTTCCTCAGAGCATAGAATCTTCAAAACATATTCAAGTGGACGAAGAGTTTCAGCGAGGTTATATAACAAATTCAATTCCTCCTCAAAAAAAAAATGTCTGTTGAAGCTAGTATGCATAGAGCCTCAGAAATGCAGTTCCTTAGCTTTAGAAAGAGTTCAATCATAGAATGGATACTCTTCCACCGTGTCTTGCAGTCTAAGGTAAGCTTCTTTTCTTAAGACAAATTTTCATAAGCATGTCACCTTTAAGTAAAGTTACTTCCTCTCAGAGCATAGAATCTTCAAAACATATTCAAGTGGACGAAGAGTTTCAGCGAGGTTATCTAACAAATTCCATTCGTCCTCAAAAAAAAATGTCTGTTGAAGCTAGTATGCATAGAGCCTCAGAAATGCAGTTCCTTAGCTTTAGAAAGAGTTCAATCATAGAAAGGATACTCTTCCACCGTGTCTTGCAGTCTAAGGTAAGCTTCTTTTCTTAAGACAAATTTTCATAAGCATGTCACCTTTAAGTAAAGTTACTTCCTCTCAGAGCATAGAATCTTCAAAACATATTCAAGTGGACGAAGAGTTTCAGCGAGGTTATCTAACAAATTCAATTCCTCCTCAAAAAAAATGTCTGTTGAAGCTAGTATGCATAGAGCCTCAGAAATGCAGTTCCTTAGCTTTAGAAAGAGTTCAATCATAGAAAGGATACTCTTCCACCGTGTCTTGCAGTCTAAGATAAGCTTCTTTTCTTAAGACAAATTTTCATAAGCATGTCACCTTTAAGCAAAGTTACTTCTTCAGAGCATAGAATCTTCAAAACAAATTCAAGTGGACGAAGAGTTTCAGCGAGGTTATCTAACAAATTCCATTCCTCCTCAAAAAAAATGTCTGTTGAAGCTAGTATGCATAGAGCCTCAGAAATGCAGTTCCTTAGCTTTAGAAAGAGTTCAATCATAGAAAGGATACTCTTCCACCGTGTCTTGCAGTCTAAGGTAAGCTTCTTTTCTTAAGACAAATTTTCATAAGCATGTCACCTTTAAGTAAAGTTACTTCCTCAGAGCATAGAATCTTCAAAACATATTCAAGTGGACGAAGAGTTTCAGCGAGGTTATATAACAAATTCAATTCCTCCTAAAAAAAAAATGTCTGTTGAAGCTAGTATGCATAGAGCCTCAGAAATGCAGTTCCTTAGCTTTAGAAAGAGTTCAATCATAGAAAGGATACTCTTCCACCGTGTCTTGCAGTCTAAGGTAAGCTTCTTTTCTTAAGACAAATTTTCATAAGCATGTCACCTTTAAGTAAAGTTACTTCCTCTCAGAGCATAGAATCTTCAAAACATATTCAAGTGGACGAAGAGTTTCAGCGAGGTTATCTAACAAATTCCATTCCTCCTCAAAAAAAAAATGTCTGTTGAAGCTAGTATGCATAGAGCCTCAGAAATGCAGTTCCTTAGCTTTAGAAAGAGTTCAATCATAGAAAGGATACTCTTCCACCGTGTCTTGCAGTCTAAGGTAAGCTTCTTTTCTTAAGACAAATTTTCATAAGCATGTCACCTTTAAGTAAAGTTACTTCCTCTCAGAGCATAGAATCTTCAAAACATATTCAAGTGGACGAAGAGTTTCAGCGAGGTTATCTAACAAATTCAATTCCTCCTCAAAAAAAATGTCTGTTGAAGCTAGTATGCATAGAGCCTCAGAAATGCAGTTCCTTAGCTTTAGAAAGAGTTCAATCATAGAAAGGATACTCTTCCACCGTGTCTTGCAGTCTAAGATAAGCTTCTTTTCTTAAGACAAATTTTCATAAGCATGTCACCTTTAAGCAAAGTTACTTCTTCAGAGCATAGAATCTTCAAAACAAATTCAAGTGGACGAAGAGTTTCAGCGAGGTTATCTAACAAATTCCATTCCTCCTCAAAAAAAAATGTCTGTTGAAGCTAGTATGCATAGAGCCTCAGAAATGCAGTTCCTTAGCTTTAGAAAGAGTTCAATCATAGAAAGGATACTCTTCCACCGTGTCTTGCAGTCTAAGGTAAGCTTCTTTTCTTAAGACAAATTTTCATAAGCATGTCACCTTTAAGTAAAGTTACTTCCTCTCAGAGCATAGAATCTTCAAAACAAATTCAAGTGGACGAAGAGTTTCAGCGAGGTTATCTAACAAATTCCATTCCTCCTCAAAAAAAATGTCTGTTGAAGCTAGTATGCATAGAGCCTCAGAAATGCAGTTCCTTAGCTTTAGAAAGAGTTCAATCATAGAAAGGATACTCTTCCACCGTGTCTTGCAGTCTAAGATAAGCTTCTTTTCTTAAGACAAATTTTCATAAGCATGTCACCTTTAAGTAAAGTTTCTTCTTCAGAGCATAGAATCTTCAAAACAAATTCAAGTGGACGAAGAGTTTCAGCGAGGTTATCTAACAAATTCCATTCCTCCTCAAAAAAAATGTCTGTTGAAGCTAGTATGCATAGAGCCTCAGAAATGCATTCCTTAGCTTTAGAAAGAGTTCAATCATAGAAAGGATACTCTTCCACCGTGTCTTGCAGTCTAAGGTAAGCTTCTTTTCTTAAGACAAATTTTCATAAGCATGTCACCTTTAAGTAAAGTTACTTCCTCTCAGAGCATAGAATCTTCAAAACATATTCAAGTGGACGAAGAGTTTCAGCGAGGTTATCTAACAAATTCCATTCCTCCTCAAAAAAAATGTCTGTTGAAGCTAGTATGCATAGAGCCTCAGAAATGCAGTTCCTTAGCTTTAGAAAGAGTTCAATCATAGAAAGGATACTCTTCCACCGTGTCTTGCAGTCTAAGATAAGCTTCTTTTCTTCTCCATTGAATTCCTCCTTTACGAAATCTTGAAGCCTGTCATTATTCAAGGATTTTTGCGAAACATTCGACAGATTTTTCTCAGCTTCTTAATTACTTTCAAATTATCTGCACTAAGTCGCGGTGCCTCATTTCATTTTGTGTCAATATTTATCTCAAACATGGGATCCAAATATAGGCCTTGATTCACATCATACTTATCTTCATTTAAGTCTTGATCATCATCTTTAATACCCTAGTAGTCCTAATAGAAAGCATTACAGTGAGCTTAATATACGTGTAAAGGATTAGTTGGCTGCTGATAATAATCTTTGGCTGACAAAGCCTAGGAAGCAGTTAGACAGTACAACTGCAGAGAGCTGTACCAGATAGTTAATGTTTTGTGTGGTAGAAAACGGGCAGGTATACAGGGATTGAAAGATAAGCAAGGTAAGGTAAGGATTCTGTTATGGCTAGGTGGGCTGAGCATTTCAGTGATATTCTAATCAATGCAGTTAGTTCTATTCCCATTGTTTGCCATGATGATAGATGTATTGGTAGCTTTAATGTTGGCCCTATAACACAATCTGAAGTTATTTTGGCTATTTCTAAACTTAAACTTTATAAATCCCCAGGGGTAGATGAAATTACTAAAGAAATGCTTAGAGTTGGGAAGGTCTCTATTTCCGCTTGGATGAGCGGTAATAGAGACATTCCCAGCTCTAAGCATCTTTCCCAGCTCTGAAAAGGAAATTTTGAATATCTTTTATGATAAAGATTTGGTTCAAGAGGATTTTACAACATTTCTATTTTCAAAAAGGTGATCGCAGTTCTTCTGATAACCACAGGGATATCAGTCTACTCACTGTTCCAGGTAAAGTTCATTTCATGATTGTGCTTAATAGAATTAAGAATCTGGTTGACATCAATTGTGTGATGAGCAATATGGATTCAGAAGTGGTAGGGGATGTGTGGATCAGATATTTTCACTTAGGCAGATTCTTGAGAAATGTTTAGAGTTTCAGAAACTTTTGGTTGCTAGCTTTGTTGATTTCAAAAAGGCTTTCGACTCTGTTGATCGTCATAATTTGTGGTTGATTGTGAGATCATATGGTATACCAGACAAGTTAGTTAACATAATGAAAGCTCTCTATAATAACACTGAATCGTGTGTGAGAGTTGGTAAGGCTTGTAGCAATTGGTTTAGCATTACTTCTGGTGTTCGACAAGGGTGCATTTTGTCTCCTTTTCTCTTTAGCTTGGTTATTAATTATGTTATGCGAAATTCACTTCAAGAGAAAGATTTTGGCCTTAAATGGACTGCAGATACGAAAATTTCTGATTTAGATTATGCTGATGATTTAGCCCTTTTGGCAAATGATGTTGATGAGATGAACTCTTTCATTCGAGCTGTTGATGAGACTGGTAGTAGAGTAGGTTTGGTTATAAACAGAGAGAAAACTAAAGTGATGAAAATTGGTCAGGCAGGCTGTGATTCAGTTAATCTGAATGGTTGCAGTCTTGAGCAGGTGTCACAGTTTAATTTTCTTGGGAGATATGTAAGAGATAGCCGTCCCGTGGCCGAGTGGTTAGTGCGCTTGGTTACTGATCTAAGAGAACTGGGTTCGAGTCCCGGGTAAGGCATGGATGTTCGTGTTGTTTTCTGCTGAGGTCGTGCCATCCTCTCAGATTTTCTACTTTGGCATATAAACTGACAGGCTCCTGTCAGACCTCTGTGGCAAGCAGCTGCTTGAGAGGGCATTTATTATGTAAGAGATACTGGTGATGTGTGGCATGAGATTAACAAACGAATAGGGATTGTTGCCGGGGACTTTTAAGAATCTATGGAGAGTGTGGAGAAATAGGCGTATACACCTAAAGACTAAAATTAGACTGTATAATAGTTTGGTTCTTTCTAGGGTTAGTTATGGTACTGAAACTTGGACACTTTGTAAACAAGATAACAGGAAATTAGATGCTTTCTATTCTAGATACTTACGCAGTATCTTGGGCATTAGGTGGTTCAACTTTGTAACTAATGATGAGGTTAGGCAAAGAAGTCGGCAACCTCCTTTAAGCAGCATATTGTGCAGAGAGAGACTCCGTTGGTTCGTCCATGTTGCCCTTATGGATAATTATAGACTGGTGAATAGGGTTATGAACAGTGTGCCTAAAGGCCTGAGAAAGAGGGGGAGACCTAGGATGCGGTAGACAGACTATGTCAAACAGGACCTTGTTAGAATTGGTGTGCAGTGGCCAGATGCAGCAGATGTAGCTCAGGACAGACTTGCTTGGAGAACTAAATTGCACGATCTGGTTGGACCTCTATAGCCCATGGCTGCTTGAGGATGATGATGATTTAAAACATGAAACTATTACCATTGCAATTTATTTCATAAAATGATGACTTGTTCACGTAGGCCTTCATTCTCTCGCTCTCTCTCTATATATATATGCGGTGTATAAAATTTGTAAGAAAAAATATTTCGTGTATGCGTCCGCTCATTATTTGAATGGCCTTGAAATGTGCTCATTTTTCATTTTTTTCTTTCTCCTTCTCTCTTTCTATAAATAACATTTATAAATATTTTAACATTACTGTAGTCAAATAAAAAATCAATAAAAAAAACGATTTTTTGTTTTCGATTTTCGATTTTTGGAGGAAGTTTTAATAACCGGGTTTCAACACTAGCTGCCACTCTTTACACACAGTGTTAGAGCAGCAAAATCCGTCTGCTTTGCTCTTCAACCAGGCCCATACTTAGGCAACGAAGGGTGGGTCAGACCTGGATCATCATTAGAAGATCCTTCAGACCCCCCCCCCCCTACTTCCGGTAAAGCCCCTAAACCTCTCCGTCAAGCTCTTTGGTCTGTATTTTGCTACATTACAAGGATTCATTTATATTAGGAATGCCGGCACAAAAATTTACGAAATATGTTTTGCCAGGTTCACAATTCTAGTTCTAATTTTTATAAAATACGCTTTAGTTACACACCCTGCCTATACATGCCCCCCCCCCACCTCGGGAGCTTTCTCAGTTGGATTCGAGCCTACCTTTAATTGCTGAAAATTCGAATCTAATCATTGATTTCACTGGGAGATCAACTTTTAATCGTCCCAACAAATATATGTAGGAAGGCGAGATTTGTGTCCCACTCTTTTCCACTCAAAGAGAATGCTCCTTTTTCTTCCTTCCAAAGCATTCGTGACTGCTCTCACTACGCTCAAGTCCCACAGCATCCTGCTGGTTGCCATCGCTTCGGCCCACAGCTGAGCATTAACTGAGGGAGGGTGCTCACCAGCTATCAGCTACCTTAAAATAACTTCGCCGCTCCCTCTAACAGACGCCTAAAACTTTGAATCCAGTATCGGCAGATGCTTGTAGAGGGAGGAGAGGGGGGGGGGGATGTCACCTTGTAAAGTGATCGTTAAATGGTCCTTCTGTCATTTTGTTCTGTCTTCAACAGTTACTCCTTTGTTTTACAATTTAAGAATGACCCCAGAAACTACAGAAGTGCATGATAAGTCATCATACACGATATGAAGAAAATAGAGAGGAGCGTGAAATGCAAATTCGGTTTTGGCTCAGAAGTAAAATTGCCAAGAGGTCTGATAGGGGCCTGTCCTTTTACGCCCGCAGTAGCAGATCTGTGAGGATGGTGAGACCTCAGCAGAAAAACAACACAAACATCCATACCTTACCCGGGCTCGAACCCAGGTCTCTTTGATCAGTAACCAAGCGCGCTGACCACTCGGTCACGAGACGACCCAATTATGGAGCATAAGAATCGATCGTAACTTACATTTGTAGAGAAAACTATCCATACTGTCGGATTAGCTTTAGTGACAGATGATCATCTTACATTTGCAATTGTCAACAACGTAAAACGTTAACACAGTAGCCTTAAAATATTTAGCTCACTGACAACCTATGGCGGCCCGTGCCTAATGATTTTGGTAGGGAGCATAGATATCTCATTCATTCCATGCGTAAGCAATCGAAATAATCTGCATTCTTCACCTGCATCTGCAGAAGGAAAACCGTTGCACTTATCTCAACAAAACTTTCACTCGTCTTCAACGTACTCCCCACTATAATCTATGCAGGTTTGCAGATGTCTACGCCAATTCTGCAACGCTTGGTGATATTCCTATTATACTCAGCAATAATACACTCAGCAACTCGGAATGAACGCATTTTGCAAGATCTTGTACCTTGCAAAATTTTGCAAGATCTTGTACCTTGATCTTGTTACCTCCAATTATAATGAATTTTTCAGGTAATGTGTCCACGGCCACCAATTCTTGAGAATTTTAAAAAATTGTGAACATCTTCTTCCTCGAAGGAAAGTCATGTCGGAGCATTTGGGATGTGGTTTATCTTCTGCAACTCAAACATAGTTGTCGATCTTTCTGGGATTTGTATAGTAATAAAATGGCAATGTCTGTTAATCGTTTGGGGCCACTAGGTTCAAACATTGGCAGCATCTCCTTGTCCGAGTCGACTTTAGCCCTTTTTTGCTGCTCAGTCAATTTGTGGGGTACCCATTTGACACAGGTACTATTTCGGAACTGTCAACATTGATAAACACTGCCAAGGGATACACTGACATCTAAACTTATTACCTGAACGGTGATGTGTGGGTTTTCCTTAATGAGTTAACGAACAGCAGCGATGATTCTTTCGTTCACAGCCTCCTTCAGTGTTCCTGCGCAGTGGAGGTCTTCAAAGGCCTGCTGTCCTTCTCTGAATTTGTGCACCCATCCTGTAAGAGTGTCATATGAAGAGGCATGATCCCCATATACTTGTGATAAATCGGCATGAAATTTTTCGTGTCGTCCCCAAGCTGCATCCTTGTGAAAATGTAAACGCTTCCCCACCCCTCGTCTTTAGTAGGCTCCATAGCAACAACGCACAGATTTCGCAGACCGAACTTTATGCGCTTCCAGCGAAGAGAAAATTGATGATACGGCCTTTGTTAACTGATACACGTAATGACAACCACGTACGGCCCACGTAATGACAAGTTTGGACAAACTTTAAACAAGTCGTAGCTCGTTAACTTCGGAGGTACGAGTGCATTTCTACAGAAAAGTGTCAAGAACTTTTTGGATGCCTTCCGCACCCCTCAAGTAGTTGCTTACTAGTGTTCACACTTTCTGCAGGGGCGGGGGTGGCTCAGTCGGTAGTGCGCCAGGCTCGTAACCTGTAGTTCCCAGGTTCGAGTCCCAGCTGGATCAGCGTTGAGATTTATCTCCGCAAAATTCCCCGCCCTGCCCACAGTCAGTAGGGGACACCGATGGGCTTGGAAAGGCCGCTGTCCGTCGGATGGGACGTTAAGCCGTGGCCCCGTGTGCATGAGAGCCATACCCTGTGCGCGTTAAAGAACACGCTGGATGGCCTTGACGGGAGGCTATCATCTGTCTCCCAACAGCTGTTCCAGTGGGTCCCCTCCCCCAACCTTCTCTGAGCCTTCGGGGTCCTTGTGGCCTGGCCATTTAGCCCATGGTGTGCAAAAAAGTGCCGCTCAGAGGTAAAACAACCCAACCCACTTTTCTGCAATTCTAACATTGGGTTGTTTCAACTGGGACAAGATATTCTTCAGATTCATCAGAAAAGAAGCACTTCGGACAATTGCTGCAGGTGCCAGAGTATCTGGTGTGATTCTGAATACTTTTTTTTTGTATACTGGCTGAAAGGCACCCGGCTTATAATCTGATATTATTATAACATATATTGGATATTAAATACTGAGAATATTGATATATTGTTCTAATCAAGCAACCTTGAGTTAATTCAACCATGTGATCGAATTGATTTAGATCTTCAAACTGTTTTGCTGAGCTGTAATTTACGTTTGTTCACATATCTTAACTGTTTGTATATATGAATTGAGCAATGTTAAATAATATCCACATGCGAGTCATAGTTACTCTTGTGGATAAGAAAATTGGACTCGATAAATGTATCTGTATGCAGACATTACTACTGTATATTTAGTGTTGAAAACTACGTCTATGTTAGTATTATAATGTAATTAACATAGTTGTACTTTTGTGTACAGTGAAATGGTGCTGCATCTGATTGCCGTTCTTATTAAAACAATGTAAAGTTTATTCTCATGTTCCAATTTTCTTAAAAAATAAGAAAATAAATAAAAAACAATTTTGTTTTCATGGCAGTAAAAGTTAGTTTTGTAAGTCCCCCACCACACTTTCGCTTCGGTTGTTGCTGAAGTCAGCACTCTCCCGATAACCCCGTGGCTTCGTTTCCATAGAAACTATCGCTGCTCAGGTCTCACTTTTAATCTGCATATTCTCATTGCTCTGAAGGTCAGTTTCGTTAGAACTCACCCCCCTCCCTCTCCGACCCTTTAACGCAGATTAAAAATGAAGAATTGCAAGGCTTTTTCGACGTCGACAAGCAATATCCTAGCCCGTGTCTTCATTTCCACCCAAATTATCGAGATTTTTATTTCCATTTCGGCAGATTTTGCTGCGTTACGGCTCGCATGGTCTAAATTTTCTACTTCCCTCCATATAGCCGTGCGGTGGGTTAAATAATCAACTTCCTACTTTTCCCATGGCTTCGTTTCTACGCAAATTGTCACTGCCCGAGTCTCACTTTTAATCTGCGAAATTTGAATTTCACTGCACTAAAAGTTAGTTTTGTGAGTTCTGTCATCCCTTCCCTAACACTTTAGCACAAGTACAACACAAAGCATTGCCAGACGTTATTGATGTCAGCAATTCATTATTGAAGTTTTATTATTTGAAGGGGAGATGGAAGAGATCTTGATCAGATGCAGGTAGCTCTAGAGTACCTGACGTTACGTCATCAGGAGGTGGTAATTTCCGATCCCACTCGGATCAAGGCAATTTTACATCTGCACTCCTGACACTTGCACAGCGTAACAATGGTCCAATACTTAGTTTATGAAGTTCTGCCGCTAAAAAGATCGCTCGAAAGAATTGGACATAATAAGAGAGGATAGTTGTGCACACCCTATAGAGAGGTGATGTTTGGAACATACTCATAAGAGTGGATACTATTGTCCATCCTATGAAGTATTATTATTTGATATCTTCTTATAAGAAAAATTAATGTGGCCACCTTTATAAAGAGTGATATCTGATGCATCCTTAAAGAGAGGATACTTGTGCACATTCGCATGAAAAAATATCCGCATCTTCTGATCATTTGCTTCACTTCTAGTCTTTAATTTGAACTATAAAGAATGTTTCATTTTCCGAGCCCTTTATAATGAGTAGTTCTTAGTATAACAGAAATAATCCAGAGATTACGTCACTATCTCTTCAGTTTCTGTTGCGACCTTCACTAAGCTTTAGGTCAATTCACTTTTTATGGTTTCTATTCTGAAATCTTTTGTATTTCGTCATTAATGATCTAAGGATCAGATATCGTTGCTGAGGCTGCAAAAGACGGCGAATTTCTTTTCAACCACTTAACTTCAATTCCTTCTTCTAATAATTAGTTTTGTTTTCAGCTCGTTCTCAAAAAGAATAAACGAGTTATTGTTAACATTTACAAAACGCATCTTCGCCTTCAGAAATAAGTCGTTTTGCAGATGTTCTAGACTTTTTTTACTTGTTGATCAATGGCAGTGTCGAGACGACCTAAACTTCGAAACCAAAATGTCGGATACTGATCTTTTAGGTCGCAAACATGACGTAAAGGATCGCACTTTGGATGAATACAGGCAAAACAACCAAGTTTTCTAAATTTCGCGCAGATATAGAATCAACATCATTAGCTGCAGCATGGGCAAAGGGAGAAGATGTTTTTGTCCAGTGATTGCAAAACTTAATCCATTTGCTCGTGCCCATAAAGCGACCATTAGTTGCACTGTGGTCTTGTGATCTGATAACAGACTTGCGAAATAATTCTCAGAAAAATTTAGCTCATATTATTTTTCCACGTTCATCGCTTGTAATTTGAGACATCTTTTTCGCCATCTGAACAAAAACAGCAAAACAAACTCCACGTAAAAAACGAATGTCAGTTTGGAGGGATTCTAGTTGAAAACACATTTTGTTAAAAAGCAAAATATTTCTTCAATCAAAATGCAAAAAAATATTTAAATGCGAATGGCTAGCTTTCAAACATTTAGAATGAGTTCATCTGATAGGCTCCTGTCAGACCTCTTTGGCAAGCAGCTGCTTGAGGGGGTATTTATTTTTTTTTTATTTTTTCATCTAAAATAGTAGAATGACTGTGCTTCGACGAATTTTATCCTTCGAGCGAAAACTTCTGTTAATCTAGTACCTTCATCTATTGCAGTAATCTTGAAACGTTTTCGGCTGTGTTCCTTTATAGGAGAGAATTCTACAGACTCCTATGAAGAGTTGGGGCATATTAATCAGAGAATCTGCCCACCTGCTGACATACGTAGGTGCAGGGGCGTAGGCAGGTACGGGCCCAAGAATCTGTTAATCTAATAACCTCCCCTCCCCAAGAATCTTTAATGCAAATATATAATTTTATTTCACGTAGATAAGTACAATTATTTAAAAGTAATCACATAAACTCTTCAGGACTGCGTTTCGGGACTCCAGGACTGTGTTACAAAAGTATTGCCAGATTAAAGGTTTTGGATATAAAGCAGTATTTTTTTTGTTCCTGGGGAAATAATCTAAAGGACTTTTTTTTATGGAGTGTTTTGTGAAGTTTTTGCAGTAACGTAAAATAAGACTAATTTTAACGAACAACTGAACCAATCGTGATTTTAAAATAGTATCTAATTGCAACTGCCTTTTGATTCTAATAGATCAAAACCGAAACAAAATCAAATAATTGGATACCATTTCGTTTCGGTGGTATTTACGGGTCGAACGTACGGCTCAAACTGTTTGAGATTAAGAAGTCTCCTCAGGTATATATAAAAGAATAGACAAAAAACCTCTCCCCCCTTACATTCTTTTTGGGCCCATCTGATAGTAATCGAAGTGAAATATTTTTTGGAGACTACGAAGTGAATTTGCAAAGATGAGGGGAAGAAAAATAGGAAGTGACTAGGTGGCTCTTGTAGGTCTTTAGGTAGTAGTAGTAGTCTTCTCAAGTACTCCATTCTACCAAGTGGGTTTTGCAGTGATGCATCTCTAGAAGAACAGGAGTGTCAAAGTCTGAGGCCATCTGTTTCGTTGATGTTCTTAGTTATTTTTGTTCATAGGTCTTAAAAACTTGATTTCGATACTTATGCTAACCAACAAAGGCATATCTCATTACGGGCCCATCGGGCCAGGACTACTCAAGAAACCTTTAGTTCAAATACATAAATAATTTTAATGTAGACGGATAGATAAATGATGAAGACAGACGGATGTTTCAAATGTATAATAGACGGATAGGTACCGAAATGCCACAGAACAGTAACAGGACTTGTTTCAAATTGTTTCGCAGCGAAGGGGTTTTTGCCTATTAATTTGGAATTTGTCACCCTCGTATAATTTAAGATGACATATCATTTAAGGGGCGTTTTGCGCAGTTCTTGCAGCAAAGAAAGATAAAATAAAGTGTGGTGCCAAAATTAGCGAACAACTAAAGACCAGTCGTGATTCCAAAACACTACGTCATTTCAGCTCTCTTTGGGTTAAATCAGTTCAAAAGTAAACCATTTTGCGTCTGTGATTCTCGGGAATAGGACGTACGGTTAGAATTGCTCAATGCTACGAAGATCTCATCAGAAACATAAGAAAGAGTGAGAAAACAATCTTTTTTCCTAACACTCCTTCCGAGCCCGTCTGGTAGTAAGGAGCTTTCAAGAGAAGCGGTCAAAAGGGTTATTTTGTCTGACCTCAGACTCGAAAGAAAACCTTAAATTTAGACACTTGTGAATTTTATTTTTTAGATTAAATTTAGGTTGTTTTTACCTCTGAGTGGGACATTTTTTGCACACAATGAGCTAAATGGCCAGGTGACAAGGGGACAAGGGCTCATAGAAAATTAGGGAAGGTACCCACTGTACAGCTGTTAGGAGACAGATAGAAATCTCTCTTCAAAGCCATCAAGCATGTTCTTCAACGTGTACTGAGTATGGCTCCCCTGCTTACAGGACCACGATTTTACATCCCATCCGACAGACGACGGCTTTTACAGGACCACGATTTTACGCCTCATCCGACGGACGGCGGCTTTTCAGAGCCATCGGTGATCCCTTTCAAAGCGAGAGCAGCGTGGAGGTTTAGGGAGATAAATCTCGACTCTGGCTCAGATGGACTCGAATCTGGGAACTAGAGATTATGAGCCTGGCCAACTACCGATTGAGCCAACCCACACCCCTATGATATTAGATTCAACAGTAAAAGATATAATTTTTAACTGAGGAGCATCAGATAAGGCATAGATATTTCTTCTCTGGCGTTGTCTTCCTGCTGACTCTCGCGTTCCTCACGACCTTCTCTTTCGCGTATTAAAATAACAATCTACTAATTATCTAAGAGGTAAACTTTTATATATAATAAAAAATAATATAAATATCACCTCAAGCAGCTGCTTGCCACAGAGGTCTCACAGGAATCTGTCAGTTTATACGCCATGGTAGAAGGCCTGAGAGGATGGCAGGACTTCAGCAGAAAAATGATACATACACCCATGCCTTACCCGAAGCTCGAACCTTAGATCAGTAGCCAAGCGCGCTAACCACTCGGATTTTGTGAAATTAAAATACAAACCTTAAGTAAGTGTTAACAACAATCAGTTTTGATATTGGCTAGGGTACTTAAGTGTCCCGGACATCTCTGGATCCGTGAGATGATTTAACTGAAGTTAACGATTCTGCAAACAGAGTGAATTTTTTTTTGGGACCACGAGCAGAATTTGGAAAGATTTGCGAGTAAAAAAATTAGTAGGAAAGTAAAAGGGAAGTTACCATTAGGCCCTTGTAAGTTTTGAAGTAGTAGAGGTTTTCTCTAGCAGGTGTACTTTGCAGTGGTACATCTTTACATGCATAGGAGTATAGAAGGCTGAGCTACATCCGTCTTCTTTCTAAAATTCCTTTAGTGGGTGATTTTAGTTTACATATTTTTGGTTCATAGTTTTTAAAAAAATAATCGCTGGCTTAGTAACAACGTGTTTGGTGCGGATGAAAGGGACTTGGCTTCACCACAATTTGGATATCCCCTGATATGGAATGGATATGTTGTGCTTGAGTTCACTGGATGTAGGAATTGATATGTTGGACTTGGATTCGAGCCTTCATATAAAGAATGGATATGTTGTCTTTCTGCTGAGGTCTTGGTTTCTTAATAGATTTTCTCTGTGACATATTATACTGAAGATTTGATTAAATTCAGAAAGATTTAGCTTCATTTTGTGTCATATTGTTTACACGTTTTTATTTCTGGATAGGAATGTGACATAAACCAGGAGAGGAGTTTTGCTTTGCTTAAAATTAGATGCATTTAGTTTTTAATCTAGTACTAGGAAAACGAGGCACACACATGACAACGCTGACTAATGTCACACTGGTACACAATAAAAACCGTCTTGTTCAGAGGTTTTTAAAAGAGTTAAGTAATTTTCTTTTGTATTCTTTCACAACTTTTATAAATCTTTTTGCATATCTATTGTGCGGGGTCACTCCAGACTTCCTGGAACAGGGCAATTGCTCTGGCTTCGGAAATCTTAAAGGATATTTTTACAACATATTTTCTCCAAAAGATGAAAAATACTCTTTGCTAAAAATATTCTCAATGGGAAAAAGACTTACTTTGAATGATTTCTGAAGGCATCAAAATGCCTACCTGATGAGCAAATATTATCAGCGATGGATGAGAGCAATTGCTAATAATATTGTTATTGAGTAGGATGCAAATGTGCAGGATGAGTAGGATGACAAATTTCGTGCTCTTGATCCAACCAACTGAACAATGAGTTTATCACGCGAAATCGGAAAGAAATTAGTTTGATGTATTACTTCTTTCAAATTTATTGGTGGCAATAGTTATTTTGAATAACTTTCAATAGTTAATGCTAAGTCTATGGGGGTTTTGAGCGGACAGACAAACAACACCGCTAAGGAAGTGTGTAAAAACTTTTGCACAACACTTCTTAAGTTCAAGTTGAAAACACTTTTAACAAGGTAATGATCAGATCCAATTTCAGCTCCCCTATATGGCCTGATATTCTTAACAGAGCTTGCCCATTTGCTGTTAATTAATATACAAGGTATTTCAAAAAGGACGCAACCCTAAATATAACAGAGTAGAACTTACGCGCATGTACATTTTATGCCATAATATTAGTCAGTTGGCATTACTGTACTCAAGGTTAACAAACTTTAGCAGTTGGAATGACCTTGTCGCGCACTAGTCTCACTCAGGCATTCATTCCTTTCTGTTGTGTCAGCTATGTCGTTTTGCAAAAACGAACGTGTATTTATTGTTGATACTTATTGTGCGTACAAATCTTACAAACGTGTGAGAGTGG
The DNA here is from genome assembly GCA_038380435.1 of Ryuthela nishihirai. Lineage (NCBI taxonomy): Eukaryota > Metazoa > Arthropoda > Arachnida > Araneae > Heptathelidae > Ryuthela > Ryuthela nishihirai. The sequence goes on from JAWZYU010000007.1 coordinate 6,508,625, forward strand.
AGTTTGAGTTGAAGTTTCCTCAGTTTGCAGTTCCCAACAAGTCGATAATATCTCGTTTGATTGATAAATTTCGTGACACTGGGTATGTACAGGATCGAAAGAGCCCAGGCCGGCCATCACCGTTAACTGCCATAGTTCTTGATGATGTGTCTCAATGTTTAACTCTCTCACCCAGAAAATCTCTTAGAAAGTTATCTTCACAGGTTGGACTGTCACCAGCTACTGTTTTCAGGACTACAAAGAAGTTAAAGTTTCATGCCTACTGCATAGGTGTCGTTCATGAACTGAAAGAACCAGACCATGAAAAACGTTTACGGTACTGTCGTTGGTTTTGTTCTTTTGTTGATGAAAATGGAATTGAGATATTGGACCGTGTTTATTTCAGTGACGAGGCTTGGTTTCACTTGGATGGGTAGGTGAACAGACAAAACAGTCGAATATGGAGCAATGTAAATCCTCACACTTTTCACGAACTACCATTACACGCACGGAAAATTGGTGTTTTTCATGCAATTTCCCATCGTCATGTGATAGGGCCTTTATTTTTTGACTCAACTGTAACTGGTGAAGTTTATCATGACCTCATCCAACAGTTTATTGCACTATTGAATGCGAATGAACGAGAGTGTTGGTTTCAACAAGATGGCGCGACCGCCCATATTGCAAATGACACAATGCTCATGTTGCAGGACTCTTTTGGTGATCATTTGATTTCAAAAAATTTGTGGCCCCCAAGATCCCCAGATCTTACTCCTCCAGAAATTTTTCTTTGGGAATATCTCAAATGTGTAGTGTTTCAAAACAATTCTCATACACTTGAAAACTTGAAGGCTAACCTTGAAAGAGAGATTCTAAACATAAGAAAGCAAACATTAGGAAAGGTGACTGCAAATGTCATGAAATGGGTACGAACCTGCATCCAGGTTGCAGAAAATCACTTTCAACATCTGTTGTAAAGGTAGAGATTTATGTCTACTTTGCATCGTTTGAAATTTGTGTCTTTTGTGAAGTTTAAATAGAAAAATACAACAGAGGTTTGCGTCCTTTTTGAACACCTTGTATAACCAATAATATTCTTATGCAGTCAATCTGGTAAAATCCATATGTAGTTTTTTATGCCACAGTGTTTGAAATAAATGTTAGTTATTCTAAAATCATTAAGTGTACTTCCCTGTAGGAGACGTTGCACATTGCCATTGCAGTACCAATACAAAAAGGACCTATCACCCCTCCCCAAATATCAGAGTCAATACGAATTTTAGCATTGAAGTTGCCTAGAACAAGGGTAATATCTCCTTTCTTGATAGAATTCAAAATATCCTGAAGTTGTCCGTATTTCTCATCCTCATCGGCATCCTCAGTGGGAGCATAACAGCAGATAACATTCAAGTTTTTAATGCTTGTCTGGAATTTTGCTGTAAGAAACCTTTCATTAATGCACTCATATCCTAGAAGAGCATCACTAGCGTGTCTGCTGAGAAGCAGACCCACGCCTTGGTGATGCTTATTGTCGTCCCTCCCTGAAAAGAGAAATTTAAGATTATTTTTAAGAATCTGACCTTTATCTGTCCATCTGGTCTCTTGCAAGCCGAGAATATCTAAATTATAACAGTGGAATTCTTGTGTGAGGACATCAAGAGAAAAAGCTCTGTGCAGAGTCCTCACATTCCAACTACCTATGGAGAGAAAAGGGTTAGTGGGATGTTTAAAGAAACTATGTTTATTGAGGGAGAGAATGCCGACAATATCAAACAGCCCCCTAATCGCAGACATGAAGACCCGTTCCCCCACCACTAAAGGCTACCACTAAACACTGGAAGACATCCTCCAATGTAGAATTTGACGATGCCAATAGAAGCAAAGAGTTCAGGTACCTGCGATGACCTCTGCTCAGGATTATCCACCAGCTGATAAACATATCCTGTGAATCTATTCATTTGGGGCTGTCAACCCACAAACAAACAGAAAACACAGCGGAAGATTTTCCCTCCACAGAAGCCCACCAGTGCAGCAAAATCAGGATCCATAATCAAGCTCAGAGCCATTATTCCATTCCGATTGGTGTATATGGTGAGCACCAGGATCAGTGGTGAAAGTAGATTTCACTTCTTTCCGGTACGCTTCAAAGTATAGCTATGTGTGGAAAATCACACGCAGACGAACACTCCGGTGAAGCCATAGTACAGTGGTAACAATGACTGTGTGGCGGCGAAAGTACAGTGTTCCTGTATTTTGTCTTTCATTCTATGTTTTCCGCAAATAGCGAATGAGTTATGCAATTTTAATGTGAAAAAAATATTAATATACCTAAATTCTTCCTAATTGCGTTCTATTCTTGTATTTCAGCCTTATTTAAAAAATATAATATTTAGATGTTTTTAAAATTATTTTAGAACTTAATGCAATTTTTTAGAAGGAAAAATAAACTTTTCATTGATATTGTAATTATGATCACTCAACTTGCATAATCTAAAACCAAATGCCAAATATAGCATTTTTTTAGAATAACATTTATTGAAGATTTAGAGTAACCTTTAAAAATTCATAAAGTTTAGTCAATGATTATAAGAAGTACGGAAATTTCGCTTTTGTGATATCCCGACTTACTCTATGTGCAAAACTTCAGGGTTCGCGAATCAAAAATGCGGTAAGAAAAGCGTGACTTTTGCCAAAAAAAGATGCGAGACGATTTTGCTAAGTACTGTTTTCAGTGCCAAGCGAAATCATCTAGCTTTCCACTCTGGTCACGAGTACCATAGGTTGCCCATACCTGCAGTGTAAAAAATAAATTCTTTAGGCCATACTGGCATTTTGCACGATGGATAAAGTTGTTGGCACGCTTAATTTTGCACGCTCTTGTTTTCACCTTAATGAAAAATGTTTCGCGATTCAGCAACCCTAAAACCACAGAATTAAAATGTTTCGTTGGCCAAGAGTTGGTCGTGCGTTCATGCTTTTACCCTTTGGATACCATTTCAGCCCGATATGCAAAAGACCATTGCATCCCAAAGCCTCCTTCCTTTCCTCCTTAAGAGGAAGCTCTAATTGATCAGCCGCAACGCCAGTCTTCTAATGGACCTGGAAGAATTCTTTCTGTTCCCCCCTAGCCTTATTCCTCTCCGACAAAGCTTCCAAGAAAGGGAACATCAACGTAAAATAACTTTGCTTGCCCATAATGCAAAGCAGCTGGGCTTTGTCGTTCAATTCTACAGCCATTGTTCGTCAAGCAAAAACCAAAATCATTCTTTAGCATTATTTTTAATATAAAATTATTGTTTGGTGCAATTAAAAAGTTGATAATAATCTTTATCAGAAGTTGACAATCAATTTTTTTTTTGTCATTTGATTATTAGGATTCTGACATTTCGGGATCCGAAACGGCTTGACGTATCTAATATACGTATCCCAATACTATAACTTGCGACACCGAAGGTTAAATTCCAAGGGATGTATAAAGTGAAAAAACATTAGAGAATTGAATTCTTAATTGATTAATTTTTTTACACCCCTCAAATAGCTGTTTTCTCACAGGTCTCATAAGAGCATGTCAATTTAAGATGTCAGAAGACCAGTTATGAAGACAAGATCTCAGCAGAAAGACAATGCGAGAAAGAAAATTCATAACTATAGGGTCCTGAACCCAGGTCCCATATTTGGATGCTTGTGTTGTTTTTCTAATGAGGTCCCCCTTCCCATACTCACAAATATTGTGATCCAGGTTCGAATCCTGTACTGGCATGGTTGTTTGTTCTGTGCTATTCTTGTACAAGAAGGCCTGTATAATCTAGAAGTAGCTTCAACTGCCCTTCTCTGTTCTCAATTTCCACTTATCAAGAAAAAAGAAAGTTATGAAATACTTCCCCTACAGTGTTAGGGATGCTACCTTTCTGGTTTTCCTCCGGAGACTCCACGTTTTGAAATCTATCTCAAGACTCCGGTTTTTGAAAGCAAATTTCTGTTTTCTGCAATTACGGTTTTGAAATGATGAAAGAGTTGCCGCCATTTGTACTACCACGGCCTACGTAGGTTATGAAATGGGCAAAACCGTAGATTGTACACACGATTACCAGGTTCAATCAAGCTCAACTCGCTAAAATGACTAGAGAAACCAGCTCAAAAAATTAGCACTTCCCTTAAAAACCAATGCTAAACACATTTTTTTAAATCTATTATGAAAGCCAAAACGAAAAAAAGGCCCAATTCTTTTTTTTTTTTCCTTATGAGTATGAGTCCGAAACGAAAAAAGGCTCTATATTTTAATTAAAAAAAAACGCACAAGTCTGGAGTGAAAGCAGAATTATGCACGAAAACTGATTATAATGTGAATTGTGCAAAATGTTTAGAATATATTCAGAAGCCGGAACGAAAAGTTTCTAAAAAGATTGTAAAGATAATTGAATGTATGAATCTAAATTTAAAAAATAATATATATTTTTTATTAATTAATAAAATTTCGAAACAACAATAATGATTGCGTTGATTATTTTAAATAATATCGTTATTATTAGTTTTTTTTTTGGGGGGGGGGGCGAGCGGAGTTTACTTAAAGCCAACTTTATGATCTCTGGATATTAAATCTCAAAAGGTGGCAGATCTATTTATAGTGCTAATCGAAAATTATATTTAAGAAAAATAATGACCAACTTTTATGGGACCCTCTCCAAAACTTCAAACTCATTAGTTAATTTTTGGGAAGTATGTGCCCCATTGCCCCCATTAAATTGCCTTCCGTTATGCTCAGAAAGGTTAGGATTTTCAATTCAGCAATATATAAATTATTTACAAAAATATATTTATACCAGAAGTCGCTGCTTGCCACAGAGGTCTAACAGCAACCTGTCAATTTATATGCCATAGTAGAAGGTTTCTGAGGATGGCGGGACCTCAGCAGAAAAACAAAGCAAACATCCATGCCTTACCCGGGGCTCGAACCCAGGTCCCTTAGATTAAAAAGACGAAAATTAGAAAACCAGAAATATTATCTTGCAAAGGATTGCATTTCAACGCCTAGATCATATCCGTTTTTTGATTTGTCATCACTTTTTCCCATTTTTGACTTCTGGTAGGGATTAAGACCGAACCCAGACAGCTACGGCAGATGCGCATTGTCCGTGGATTCTTAACGACTCCCCGAAGGGCGGCTTTGGTTGGAATCACCTTTGTCGGTCTAGTTCTGTTCTCTTTTCCCAGTCTGCTTTTATTAAATGCTCAAAGAGAGAAAGCACTACTTCAGATATTTGGATTAGCATTCCCCCTTGGCCACTCCCTGTCGGAGAAATGGAACCTCAAGCGCCTCAAGTATGCAGTTTTCAAGCAACAGGTATTTAAAGGGTTAAACTATAGTAGTATAATTAAAAATCGAGGAATTTTTCTTAAAAGGAACGATTCGCTCTTTAAAAAATTAAATGATCGGTTGAAACTGCATTAATGTGTAAAGAAAATCATTAACGGAGCCACTACTGAAAAATGTTTTACCGGTACGTCGTACCGGCTGGTCATACTGATCTGGCAGTCCTCCCCTGCCGTTCCCTCCCACAGGAGAATATCTGTTTTGAAAGGTACTAACGGTCTGCCCCACGAGAAGGCGCTGTCTGACTTTAGGTGCTAGGCCTGGCCGGTTCTGTGCATTATCACAGGGGATTGGTACACAGCTCTCTTTCCAGTGACTACGTAGCTATGATTTACAGACCAAAAAAATTCGTGAGCCAGCCTAAATATATATATGTTACCGCTAAAGCTCGAAAACCGTTAATGTGCACATTACCTAGCTAATCTGCAGATTAACTGATTTGCTCCGTTAAAGTGCGGAAACAAGAGTTTTCCGCATTTTACCTAGGTAATGTGCACATTAACGGCTTCCGTATCGTTAAAGTTCAAAAGTAAAAAAAAAGACTATTTCTAGTGTCCGAGAGTAGAGTTGAAACCAGGTCATCCCTCTGTCAACATGAATCAGTCGTCCGAATTATAAAAAACGCCCCCAAAATGAGCAGGCCAAGTGAGAACGAATCACTTTACTGATTCGTTCTCAATTGGCCTCCGCTCATCCGGGGCGTCTTTTATAATGCGGACGACTTAATCACGTGACACGAAGATTCATATTCAAGAGATTCACCACTTTACGGATTCGTTTTTACTTGGCCTTCGCACATTAGGGCAATTCCAAATGCCATTTTAGTAATCCCTGTTGTAACAAATGATTTTATTGTGTCTATATAAATAACATTTTGTATGCTGTATAATTCAGTCAGATTGTTTATTTTACACTTTAATTGTCTATCATTAGTTATTTCATAGAATACCTAGTTATTTCATAGAATAACTAGTTAAAGTGTGGAATTATTAATTTATTACACGCTTTAACTGATTTGATCAGTTATTTCATGAAATAACTAGGTATTCTATGAAATAACTGAATTATACACTTTAACGGTAGGGGTGGGGGTGGGGGTGGCTCAGTCGGTAGCGTGCCAGGCTCGTAATCTGTAGTTCCCAGGTTCGAGTTGGGGCGGGGGTGGCTCAGTCGGTAGCGCGCCAGGCTCGTAATCTGTAGTTCTCAGGTTCGAGTCCCAGCTGGGTCAGCGTTGAGATTTATCTCCGCAAAATTCCCCGCCCTGCCCACGGTCAGTAGGGGTCACCGATGGGCTTGGAAAGGCCGCCGTCCGTCGGATGGGACGTTAAGCCGTGGCCCCGTGTGCGGGAGAGTCATACCCTGTGCACGTTAAAGAACACGCTGGATGGCCTTGACGGGAGACTACTATCTGTCTCCCAACAGCTGTTCCAGTGGGTCCCCTCCCCCAACCTTCTCTGAGCCTTCGGGGTCCATGTGACCTGGCCATTTAGCCCATAGTGTGCAAAAAAGTGCCGCTCAGAGGTAAAACAACCCAACCCAACCCAGGTTCGAGTCCCAGCTGGGTCAGCGTTGAGATTTATCTCCTCAAAATTCCCCGCCCACGATCAGTAGGGGACACCGATGGGCTTAGATAAGGCTGCCGTCCGTCGGATGGGACGTTAAGCCGTGGCCCCGTGTGCGGGAGAGCCATACCCTGTGCACGTTAAGGAACACGCTGGATGGCCTTGACGGGAGGCTACCATCTGTCTCCCAACAGCTGTTCCAGTGGGTCCCCTCCCCCAACCTTCTCTGAGCCTTAGGGGTCCATGTGACCTGGCCATTTAGCCCATGGTGTGCAAAAAAGTGCCGCTCAGAGGTAAAACAACCCAACCCACTTCAACGGTAACATATCAACTAATTTGTTGATTGTTTGATTGTATAAACTTGATTCTTTAGATATCGAAAAATAAATAAATAACATTATGTTAATTTAAGCGTACAGAAAAGTTGCTGTTGTTCCAGCAATCTAGGTAATTTGCAGATTACCTAGGTAATATGAGAAATGAAACAATTTTCCGCACTTTAACGGATCACCCTAGTTAATCTGCAGATTAGGTAGGTAATGTGCACATTAACTGATTTCTGCACTTTAGCGGTAACATATATATTTTCCACATCCTTGGAAATCGTAAGTTTCACTCTCACTCACGTTGGCTTTTTATAAATTTTTCTGCAGGCTCCCACTTTCCAGTATTTTATTATTAAAATTGCCTTTCTAGGAGAATTGTAAAAATATAAATATTTCTTTTTTTCTAAACAGGAGTGAAAGAAAATTTGTTGGCACTGCTGCTTGTAACATTTTATAGTTTCCCTATTTAAACCATTGAATTTGGAATGAAATTAATTTTATTAACCATTGATTCAAAACGCTTTCAATTAAATCCTTTGGGGATCAGCAAAACAAGTTAATATTTCTAAAGCCTTAACAATTCGTGGATTTAGTTTACGACGTTAAACGACAAACGTAAAGCCAACCAAAAACGTTCCGTTTAAGAGCTTCAGAAAAAGGAGTCTATCCTGCAAGAATAAAGCCGTGAGTAGGCGTGATAATTCTAAAATGGAATCATTCGTTTTTTCCCAAGCGACCATTTTCGCAAACTTATTTTTATAGCTTCTGAAATCCCTGAGTGACCTACTTTCAAGGATAACCTCTGCTCATGTCAAACATTATGGGACATTGAAGTCCATTATCAAATTATTGAAGCAAAAACTAAAACTGGGCTTTGTATTGCAGGGCTTCGAACAATACTCTGAGTTGTTCAAGTAAACAATTGTATTTTATACTCTTATGGCTTGAACTTTCGCGAAATGATTAAATTTCTTTTCAGAGAACAATGAATAGACACGTGGCGATGACAGTCTCGCTTGGCAATGTTGCGTAGGCGGTTTCCTTCCAAACTTTCGTAAACATGTTTTCGCCATGATCCGAATCTTGTCGCAAACATGTGCTGCCATCTTTTGACAGAAAATATTTTCATTACATCTGTTTTAATTTTTTATTGTATTTTGGGAAGTAATAAGTGCACATATATTGTTGCTTAAGTGGCGATTATAAGGAGGGGGGGGGGGCATGGCCCCCTGCAAGAGATCTGTGAATAATTTTTTCCATTCGATGGGCAGCCATTTTTGCATTCCTGAAAGCGAATAGCTGCGTGGGATTTAGTCGCCATTTTCTTGAGCTTATTTTTATTAGGATCTTGATTATTAAACAATTCAGTCTTAAAGAGTGTCATATTTGGACTGCAAAATCCTTTATACGTCTTTAAATGGTCCCCTACAGACTTCAGACTTATGACCGCCCTGTTTGCTTCTACACAATGATTTTTTTCATATTTCTTTTCTGGGAAAAATATTTTCCACTTAATAATATAAATTCAGTAAACTATAAAAAATTGAAATCAATTTACTGAATGAAGCATATATTTTCCACTAGAGGCATCGAGGTGGGGGGAGGGGGAAATCAAGAATTGAAGCTGGGTCACTGTCCCAGGGCCAGAAGTCTCCCAACAGCCCTAACGCCTTAAGCAGATTTTGTTTTTCATTAAATATGGGTTTTTTTATGATAATAAAAATTTGTTATATGCTAATATCAATTTTACTTGTTTTTATTTTTATTATATGTTATCTAAACATCATATTTTAAAATCCAGTAGCATGTTATCGGTTATTCATAAAAACATACAGGAAAAAAAAAAAGTGCTTTAAGGCCTGAATTGCCTTTGGTCTGGGGATACGGATGGTCTGAGTGACCGCTGTTTCCATCGTCCAGTGAATGACCAGAGCTCCCACCCGTTGAGCTCCGATTGCGATGAATACAATGAAGAGTTGTATTAAAAATACTAAAAATTTAAATGACTGAAAATTTCAAAAAAAAAATGTGCGGCAAACAAAGTCGTTTCCAAGGAGTGTTTGTTTGCTCCACATTTTTTTTCCCCTAATCACAATTCCACAAGAAAGAATTTTAACTCTTTCGTTTCCAAGGAGTAAGAGTTAAAACTCTTTCTTGTGGAATTGTGATTAGGGATTTGAAATGTTCCGGATCGTAAGCTTATTAAATGACAAATGAAATGATAAAATTCTGCGACTCTATAAAAACAATATATCGGATACGCCCTTGTTGAAGCCAGCTATGAATTTCAGTTTCGATGGGACAAAGAAATTTCCTCAGTTTGCAAATTTCATCTTTAGACGATTTCATTCCACTGTTTATTATATGTGTCTACGTGTAACGTACGTCACTTTTACAGCGAACTTTTTACAGAGCCACAAGTCAATTTTACAGAGACCATGCTCTCCTTTTCCGTTCGATATTTGGTACCCTTTTTTTTTTCATAGAAGAATTGTTCTCTTTCACCCGAATTTTTGAACCATTATAACGAAAATTTTTACTTCTAATATATTTGACGATACAACATATGTAATATTTTTCAAAAGGTTAAGAAATATCTAAACATTTTTAATTTACTGAACCAATATTAATAAAACTGAACCCATGAAGACAATGGTATCTAAATTGCGAAAGTTAAATGACGCAGAGGTTCAAAAAAGTTAAAATAGTTCAAATATTCGATTCATCAGAAATTTATATAAATCAAGTGTCCGATGAATCATTGAAATAGAAAATAGTTGCTTATTTGGTTTTAACCTTTAAGAAGCCTAAAAACCATTTTAAATGTTCATAGTATAGATCAGTTATCAGCAACGTATGAACCGCGGGTCAGATGGGGACCTACTGCAACGATTTTGTTATTATATTAAACGAAAAAAAAAATACCTTTCTAATGACACTTTTTTTTTCGTAAAGTTTTAGACATAATGTTATTATAAAAGTTTTAAAACCTACTGATGAAAAACAAAATTTTTGAAGGACCTAAGAAAAATGAAACTAATCACCTTAGTAAAATTTCTTCCTTTTTAAACGACACTTCCACCAATATGTTCTTGCATTATGGAAATAATATTTGCTCTTTCTTTTCTCTCTGAATTCTCTTTACCAATGAACAAATTTAAGTAGCATTAGTTCTTTAAAAGAAAAGTTTCTTGACAAGTTATTGAATCTTTTTACAGAAAAGAAGCTTTTCTAAAAAAAAAATAGAACAAGCTCTCTTTTTCCTGCCTTCCGTCTATGGCCGCTCTATTTCGGAGCATACGCCATGTTGCTTTATTTTTAATGTTTGTCTTCTACTCTGTGAAGATTTTTGCAGTGGATGAACAAAGAGCTGCGGAAACTGAAACTGTTTCGCAGTGACGCTGAGGGGAGGGAAATCATTTAAAATGCCTTTTCAGGCCCTTTCACCAAGAACGAGAATGACCGGGTAGATGACTCAAAACATTAATTGAGGATTTGACTTTAAATGAAGAGTTGGTTGTGGACGAACTGTAGTCGTGTCATTTCTTAGGTTTCGTGCGATTAGAACAAGAGCCATGGAGATATTTGCTGGTTCACAAGAAACCAGCTCTCTTCAAGACCTGGGGCGGGGGTGGCTCAGTCGGTAGCGCGCCAGGCTCGTAATATGTAGTTCCCAAGTTCGAGTCCCAGCTGGGTCAGCGTTGAGATTTATCTCCGCAAAAATCCCCGCCCTGCCCACGTCAATAGGGGACACCGATGGGCTTGGAAAGGCCGCCGTTCGTCGGATGGGACGTTAAGCCGTGGCCGCGTGTGTGGGAGAGCCAAATCTTGTGCACGTTAAAGAATACGCTGGATGGCCTTGACGGGAGGCTACCATCTGTCTCCCAACAGCTGTTCCAGTGGGTCCCCTCCCCCAACCTTCTCTGGGCCTTCGGGGTCCTTGTGGCCTGGCCATTTAGCCCATGGTGTGCAAAAAAGTGCCGCTCAGAGGTAAAACAATCCAATCCAATCTCTTCAAGGCCAACAAATCCAATAAAGCAATAACACCTCTCTTTCATAACTCGTCTCAACGACGAGAGCAAATATATTTTGCTTCAACGTTCGAACGTTTAAGCAAAACAGGAGAACATCCTCTGTGCCCATCTTCCTTTGAGGTACCCAATAGGAAAAGCCAGTGGAGGTGACAGGACATTGCCTTTCGTCCATGACAGGTAAGTTCGAACGTTTAAGAAAATTCGAATTTGTTTGTGTGTGTGTCTATATATATCCACAGTGACGGTAATATTTGAAAATTCACACGTATCTGAAAATGGCATTTGGCGCCTAACTGACAAGGCGCCTCTGACCGGAACCATTTTGGCCATAGCCTAGATACGGCTCTGCCTCGTAGTATCCCGCTTAGTTAGTCTTTGGTACAGTGATGAGCAAATGGCAGCAAGAGCCAAACCCGAGATTTGTTATCCGCCGCTGAAGGCAAAAGTAGAGTCTCACATTATTAAATAAGAACGAATACGAATTTATTTAAGAAATTGACATTCTCCCATTCCCTACTAGCTATTTTTGCTTACGCAAAGTTAATTGCTCTTCATTACAATTGATTGAAAGCACATTCCTTCTGTCACGTGACATCTGGTGGGAAGTTTTAGGAAGCTTTCCTAGCATAAGCAGCATTGTCGGTACATGTGGTCCATTGCATGAGCTGCCAAATTTTGTTGATCATTCAAAAAATTTTTTATTGTTAATGTGAAATATTTTTGATCATTCACTTTTTATTTATATTATTTTAATAAGCTATATTTAATATTGTTTTCATCATTTATAATTTTTTTTTGTTTTATATGTCGATATTTTTTTATTTTCACTATTTATTTCTTATATAAGATGCTTATGCAAACAATTTTATTTCGTGGTGTCTCATATTTTTGTATTAAAAATTAAATAATTTAACTGTTAAAGAAGGTATCAATCAAGGAAATAACTTAATCTTCATCGTATTATAAGAATGCATTCATAATTTTTACTTGATGAATTACTTAATATAATTAATTTAATAATATTTTTAATATTCAGTTAATCAGTTATTTATTACAAATTATCATGATTCAAACCCTATTTCTTAACAAATTTTTATGCATTTTTTGAAAGCATCATCATCCTCATGCAGCCATAGGCTATGGAGGTCCAACCAGACCGTACAATTTAGTTCTCCAAGCATATCTATCCGGAGTTCCATCTGCTTGCATCTCGCCACTGCACACCAATTCTAACAAGGTCCTGTTTGACATTGTCTGCCCACCGCATCCTAGGTCTCGCCCCACTTTCTGAGGCTTTTAGACATATTATTCATAACCCTATTCGCCTATTCTATGGCCAAACCAACGGAGTCTCTCTCTGCACAACATGCTGCTTAAAGGAGGTTGCAAACTCCTTTGCCTAACCTCATCATTAGTTACAAAGTTGAACCACCTAATGCCCGAGATACTGCGTAAGCATCTGGAATCAAAAGCATCTAGTTTCCTCTTATCTTGTTTACAAAGCATCCAAGTTTCACTACCATAACTAACCCTAGAAAGAACCAACTATTATACAGTCTAATTTTAGTCTTTAGGTGTATACGCCTATTTCTCCACAATCTCCATAGATTCTTAGAACTTCCGACAGCAATTCCTATTCCTCTGTTAATCTCATGCGACATATCACCAGTATCTGTTACATAGCTCCCAAGATAATTAAACTGTGACACTTGCTCAAGACTGCAACCATTCAGATTAGCTGAATCACAGCCTAGCAGACCAATTTTGATCACTTTAGTTTTCTCTCTGTTTATAACCAAACCTACTCTACTACCAGTCTCATCAACAGCTCGAATGAAAGAGTTCATCTTATCAACATCATTTGCCAAAAGGGCTAAATCATCAGCATAATCTAAATCAGAAATTTTCGTATCTCCAGACCATTTAAGGCCAAAATATTTCCCTTGAGCGGATTTCACATAAAATAATCAATAGCCAACTTAATGAGAAAAGGAGACAAAATGCACTCTTGGAGCAATGCTAAACCAATTGCTACAAGCCTTACCAACTCTAACACACGACTCAGTGTTATTATAGAGAGCTTTCATTATGTTCACTAACTTGTCTGGTATACCACATGATCTCACAATCAACCACAAATTATGACGATCAAAAGAGCCAAAAGTCTTTTTGAAATCAACAAAGTTAGCAACCAAAGGTTTCTGAAACTCTAAACATTTCTGAAGAATCTGCCTAAGTGAAAATATCTGATCCACACATCCCCTACCACTTCTGAATCCACATTGCTCATCATGCAATTGCCTGTCAACCAAATCCTTAATTCTGTTAACCACAATCATGCAAATAACTTTACCTGGAACAGAGAGTAGACTGATACCCCTATAGTTATCACAAGAACTGCGATCAACTTTTTTTTAAAAATATGGATATTAATAAATAATCAAATAAATACCTCCTCAAGCAGCTGCTAACCACAGAGGTCTGACCCTGTCAGTTTATATGCCATAGTAGAAGGTCTGCGAAGATGGCGAGACATCAGCAAGAAAACGACACGAACATCTCGTGCCTTATCTGGGGCTCTAACTCAGGTACCTTAGATTAGTATCCAAGCGCGCTAACAACTTGGCAATGGGACGGGTTGGGCAGGGTTGTTTTACCTCTGAGCGGCACGTTTTTTTTTGCACACCATGGGCTAAATGGCCAGGTCACATGGACCCCCAAAGGCTCAGGGAGGGTTGGGGGAGGGGACTCACTGGAACAGAATTTGGGAAACAGATGATAGACTCCCGTCAAGGCCATCCAGCATGTTCTTTAACGTGCTCAAGGTATGGCTCTCCCGCACACGGGGCCACGTCTTAACGTCACATCCGACGGACGGCGATCTTTCCAAGCCCATCGGTATCCACTACTGACCGTGGGCAGGGGAGGGGGGAATTTTGCGGATATAAATCTCAACGCTGACCCAGCTGGGACTCGAACTTGGGAACTACAGATTACGAGCCTGGTGCGCTACCAACTGAGCCACCACCGCCCATAGAACGGCTTTGGATAATAAAAATAATAAAATATATAAAAAAAACTCCCCTCAAGCAGCTGCTGGGCGGGGGTGGCTCAGTCGGTAGCGCGCCACGTAATCTGTAGTTCCCAGGTTCGAGTCCCAGTTGGGTCAGCGTTGAGATTTATCTCCCAAAACTCCCTGCCCTGCCCACGGTCACTAGGGGACACCGATGGGCTTGAAAAGGCCGCCGTTCGTCGGATGGGACGTTAAGCCGTGGCCGCGTGTGTGGGAGAGCAAAATCCTGTGCACGTTAAAGAACACGCTGGATGGCCTTGACGGGAGGCTACCATCTGTCTCCCAACAGCTGTTCCAGTGGGTCCCCTCCCCCAACCTTCTCTGAGCCTTCGGGGTCCATGTGACCTGGCCATTTAGCCCATGGTGTGTAAAAAAGTGCCGCTCAGAGATAAAACAACCCAACCTTCTTTCTGAAATAAGCTCAAGTGCCTGCTCACTCAAATAATTCTGCTTCCTCTGCTTCTTTTCCCCTAAAAGAGTACTGTTAGTTTTCAAAAATGCCTGTTTAAAATGATCCCATTCTTCCTCAACTTCAGCAGTAAGCAAATCATGACTGTCATAATGACTAAGTAACCTCTCACGGTAAGCTTTAGCTATAACTGAGTCTTTCAGAGCTTCAGTATTAAAGGTAAATTTTTTAACCCTAGCACAACACTTTTTAAGTTTAAGTTGCAAGACGCTGTTAACAAGGTAATGGTCAGATCCAATTTCAGCTCCCCTATATGCCCTGGTATTCCTAACAGAACTAGCCCATTTGCTGTTAATTAATATATACTCAATCATATTCCTATGCAGCCCATCAGGTGAAACCCATGTGTATTTATGTATGTCACAGTGTTTGTAATATATGTTAGTTATTCTGTAACCATTGAGTTTACTTACCTGCAGGAGACGTTGCCCATTGCAGCTACCAATACCAAAAGTGCCTATCACTCCTCCCCAAAGGTCAGAGCCAGTACCAACTTTGGCATTGAAGTCACCTAGAACAAGGGTAATATCTCCTTTCTTGACAGAATTAAAAAATATCCTGAAGTTGCCCATAAAACCTATCCTTCTCATCCTCATCGGCATCCTCAGTGGGGGCATAACAGCAGATAACATTCAAGTCTTTAATGCTTGTCTAAAATTTTGCTGTAAGAAACCTTTCATTAAAGCACTGATATCCTAGAAGAGCATCACTAGCGTGTATGATGAGAAGCAGACCCACGCCTTGGTGATGCTTATTGTCGTCCCTCCCTGAAAAGAGAAATTTAAGATTATTTTTAAGAATCTGACCATTATCTGTCCATCTGGTCTCTTGCAAGCCGAGAATATCTAAATTATAACAGTGGAATTCTTGTGTGAGGACATCAAGAGAAAAAGCTCTGTGCAGAGTCCTCACATTCCAACTACCTATGGAGAGAAAAGGGTTAGTGGAATGTTTAAAGAAACTATGTTTATTGAGAGAGGGAATGCCGACAATATCAAACAGCCCCCTAATTGCAGATATGGGGAAAAGACCTGTTCCCCCACCACTAAAGGCTACCATTAAACACTGGAAGACTTCCTCCAATGTAGAATTTGACGATGCCAATAGAAGCAAAGAGTTCAGGTGCCTGCGATGACCTCTGCTCAGGATTATCCACCAGCTGATAAACATATCCTGTGAATCTATTCACTTGGGGCTGTCAACCCACAAACAAACAGAAAACACAGCGGAAGATTTTCCCTCCACAGAAGTCCATCAGTGCATTAAATTCAGGATTCATAATCAAGCTCAGAGCCATAATTCCGTTCAAGTTTGTATATATGGTCAGCACCAGGACTCTGTGTGGTTGACCACTCCTCAATAAGGTAGAAAAAAAAGAAGTCATAGTTGTCCAGATCAGTAGGCCACACTAATCTGGCAGCCCTCTGCTTCCGTTCACTTCCACAAGAGAGTATCTCTTTTGAAAGCTACTAAGTGGTTAGCGCGCTTGGCTACTGATGTAATGGACCCGGGTTCGAGTCCCGGGTAAGGCATGGATGTTCGTGTTGTTTTTCTGCTGAGGTCCTGCCATCCTCTCAGACCTTCTACTATGGCATATAAACTGACAGGCTCCTGTCAGACCTCTGTGGCAAACAGCTGTTTGAGGGGGTATTTATTATTTATTTTATTTTTAACGGTCTGCACGACGAGAAGGCGGGGTCGGACATTAGGTGCTAGGCCTGGCTGGTTCTATGCATTATCACAGGGGATTGGTGCATAGCTCTCCTTCCAGTGACTACCTAGCTACTATTTCCAGCTCGTTATCAAAAATGGTGACATTTCAGCTGCACACCTGTGGTATGTCTTGCAGCGGCCCTGTGTCTTAGTATATATACTGTATGGTTAGCACCAGAACCCTGTGTGGTTGACCATTCTTCAGTATTGTGGAAAATAAATAACCACACAGTAGTCCCGATCAGTATGTCACACTGATCTGGCAGACTCTCTCCTGTATAACATTGACAGCTTAACATTTATCTTCAAGGTATGGAGGACAGAACCATCACCGCTGAAAAGTTGCTACCCTATTACACATTTGAGTTTTAATGGTTAATACCCCCTCCCACATACACACACACAGCACTCGCAGTTCACCCTACAACCTCCCATAAGCCATCGGATCACTGAAAGTATCGTCATTATATTTATTTATATTTGTCCTAGTTATTAAGAAAGCGTCCCCCATCAAAGAAACCAGTTTCTGGAAACTGAAGTCTACCATTTAGAGAAATCGGCTTGCCATTCAAGATTAAAGAGGATCCGCTATCGACAACTGAGAGTGTCTGCTATGGACACCTTAGGGCAGTGTCTCGCAAACTGTGTGCCGCGAGAGATTTTCTAATTGACACTAGATATTCCAAAGATTTCATTTTGACTTGACTTGTGTTATCGACGTGCTTTAATAAAAATCTTTCAGATTTTATCAACTGGGATCTTGTAAGTATTTATCACGCTTTTTCCAAATTTTGGTATTAATTTTTGATTATTTCAAGCCATAGAATGGACAAATATTTGAAACAAACACCGAGTTATGAATTAAAGAAAGAGAGCAAATCTTCAAGTAAAACCAGGCTGATGACTTCAACAAAGCACAAATATAATGACGATTATATAGAGTTTGCTTTTATTCTTTTTTAAGTGTGCCGGGAAAAAAAATTAGATTCAGTGTGCCGCAGAGTAAAAAAGTTTGCGAGACACTGCCTTAGGGAAATGATCAGTGTTCTTCAATCAACATCATGTTGCTTCATGCCATAAAACAATTTACTAGTCACTTATCCACGTATGTTTAAATGATTTGCGAGGTATTACGGTAACATATCTGGGATTTTAAATCTGTGAAATCTTATTGCTCTGTTCACATATTTCCCACCTACTGAGGGACTGCCGCATTTGTTCTTCTGCAGTGTTTAACGCTTGTCCTCCGGTTATCTTTGTCTCCTCCTGTCAAGGAAGTTCACATCTAGGAGTTTGCATGCATCCCCCTGATACTACATTTGGTTGGGCAAGAACCATGTGCTGCACGTATGACCTGCCAAGGGTATGCCGGACTACAGAACTCAGACCCGGTGCGCCGCAGAGTGTCATGAATAGGAGGATCTCTAATGATCTCTCTGCAGCCGTTTGTGCAGAAGGGGAGAGCGAAGAGAGGGAAACTCTCCCTTGACCGCCGAACGGGTCGGAAGGAGGGTGGGACATTGACCCTGGTAGCCACCATATTAAAGGACTTTTTAGTAAAGTCTAGTGTCGGCATTCAAGGAGTAAAAAAAAATAAAATAAGTAATGAATACCCCCTCAAGCAGCTGCTTGCCACAGAGGTCTGACAGGAGCCTGCCAGTTTATATGCCATAGTAGAAGGTCTGAGAGGATGGCAGGACCTCAGCAGAAAAACGACACATACATCCGTGCCTTACCCGGGGGAGTGCTCGACTGTATTGTATCGGTGGGCAGTGAACTAAGTCTGTGCCTAGGTAAAGTATTTATATATGTTTATATAAGGTGAAGTGTGTGATATTAAATGTTAAATCGAACCAAGAGATACCAAGTGCCTAGTTTTCTTAATGAACACATTAGCTGTAGTGCGAGTCAAGCTTAGTAGAGACATTAAGCCAACAGATCTTTCATGTAAATAAGAAAGATCCCCCCCCCCCTCGGAGCAGCTCCTTTATGGACATCAGGTCTCCATATCCCCGAAATTTAATTACTAAGAGAGCGACTTCTGGATGCCATTCAGAGGCAAACTCTGCGCTGTATGATGTGTTGCTAAAAGAAAACTTAAAATGTGTCATGTTTCATGAAGATGAAAATAAAAAGGACAATAGATATTAATGAACACAACTTCTTGCAAGAAGTTTATATAAGTTAGAAAATGATAGATTTCAACACAAAAAGGCAATTGGCAAGTTATAAAGTTTTTACACAAAAATGCAATTGGCAAGTTATAAAGTTTTTACACAAAAATGCAATTGGTAAGTTATAAATTTTTACACAAAAATGCAATTGGTAAGTTATAAAGTTTTTACACAAAAATGCAATTGGTAAGTTATAAATTTTTACACAAAAATGCAATTGGCAAGTTATAAAGTTTTTACACAAAAATGCAATTGGTAAGTTATAAAGTTTTACACAAAAATGCAATTGGTAAGTTATAAAGTTTTTACACAAAAATGCAATTGGTAAGTTATAAATTTTTACACAAAAATGCAATTGGCAAGTTATAAAGTTTTTACACAAAAATGCAATTGGTAAGTTATAAAGTTTTACACAAAAATGCAATTGGTAAGTTATAAAGTTTTTACACAAAAATGCAATTGGTAAGTTATAAAGTTTTTACACAAAAATGCAATTGGTAAGTTATAAAGTTTTTACACAAAAATGCAATTGGTAAGTTATAAAGTTTTTACACAAAAATGCAATTGGTAAGTTATAAAGTTTTTACACAAAAATGCAATTGGTAAGTTATAAATTTTTACACAAAAATGCAATTGGCAAGTTATAAAGTTTTTACACAAAAATGCAATTGGTAAGTTATAAAGTTTTACACAAAAATGCAATTGGTAAGTTATAAAGTTTTACACAAAAATGCAATTGGTAAGTTATAAAGTTTTTACACAAAAATGCAATTGGTAAGTTATAAAGTTTTTACACAAAAATGCAATTGGTAAGTTATAAAGTTTTTACACAAAAATGCAATTGGCAAGTTATAAAGTTTTTACACAAAAATGCAATTGGCAAGTTATAAAGTTTTTACACAAAAATGCAATTGGTAAGTTATAAAGTTTTTACACAAAAATGCAATTGGTAAGTTATAAAGTTTTTACACAAAAATGCAATTGGGAAGTTATAAAGTTTTTACACAAAAATGCAATTGGCAAGTTATAAAGTTTTTAAACAAAAAATGTTTGTTTTTCATTCGATCATTCCGGCGGCCCACGTGCGTTATCGCATTGAACGGGCGCTTTGTGCGGCCCTGGATAGTTGGCAACCTGATCTGAAAAAAAATCATACCTTAATGTAAAAATTATCGTGTTTCATAGTTCACTATCGTAGCGTGTCGATACGGATTTTGTTTTGTAAGGTGAGGCGATCGTGCAAAATATAATTTGCGTTTTCTAAATTATAAAATGAATAGGGACAAAAATACACTTTTGTCTCCGTAGATATCGGGGAATATGGAACATTCTCTTTTTGCATTCTTCAATAAAACGTTTTACGGCTCTAGAGTTATTTCATTTTTAAAAATATACCCTGTATTTGAAATATTAATGTAAAGATTACTTTTTAATAAAGTTTCGTGTTAAAATGGGATTGAAGTAGGATTTTAATTATTTTTCCTACCCAAAGACAAACGTGTGAAATGATGAAAAATACGGTTTCCTTTTATTGTCATTTTCTTTACGTTAGATGGCAGCACGAGCTAAGTACAGCTCATGGAGTGGTACAGCTAGAGGCCCTGTGTAGGTAGAGGTTGGCAATCTCAAAATTGGACGCCATGTTTTGTCTCTCGGATTGTTTAACATGAATATCTGAATGGTATTGCACGGTACTTATGGATTCCTGGAAATAGTAGGGTAATATTTGATACACATTTCAGTGTTCATGATTGGAAGTACTTTATAAAACGGCTAAAAAAGTAAAAGTAAATTTTAGGGTTTTCGTCATTATCATTATCATCAAGCAGCCATGGGCTACGGAGGTCCAACCAGACCGTGCAATTTAATTCTCCAAGCAAGTCTATCCTGAGCTACATATACTGCATCTGGCCACTGCACACCAATTCTAACAAGCTCCTGTTTGACATTGTCTGCAGACCGCATCCTAGGTCTCCCCTTCTTTCTGAGGCCTTTAGGCACACTGTTCATAACCCTATTCGCCAATCTATAATTATTCATACAGGCAACATGGCCAAACCAACGGAGTCTCTCTCTCCACAATATGCTGCTTAAAGGAGGTTGCAACTCCTTTGCCTAACCTCATCATTAGTTACAAAGTTGAACCACCTAATGCCTGAGATACTGCGTAAGCATCTGGAATCAAAAGCATCTAGTTTCCTGTTATCTTGTTTACACAGCGTCCAAGTTTCACTATTATAACTAACCTTAGAAAGAACCAAACTTTATACAGTCTAATTTTAGTCTTTAGGTGTATACGCCTATTTCTCCACAATCTCCATAGATTCTTAAAAGTCCCGGCAGCAATACCTATTCGTTTGTTAATCTCATGCCACACATCACCAGTATCTGTTACGTAGCTCCAAAGGTAATTAAACTGTGACACCTGCTCAAGACTGCAACCATTCAGATTAACTGAATCACAGCCTGCCTGACCAATTTTCATCACTTTAGTTTTCTCTCTGTTTATAACCAAACCTACTCTACTACCAGTCTCATCAACTGCTCGAATGAAAGAGTTCATCTCATCAACATCATTTGCCAAAAGGGCTAAATCATCAGCATAATCTAAATAAGAAATTTTCGTATCTCCAGTTTTTTATTCCTTGTAAATCACATTTAACTTCAAATTTTAATGCATAAATTTTTATTCCTTGTAAATCGCATATAGAAAAAAATTTAAAACCTCTTCGCACATTTTATTCTCCTCCTTCAACTGCGTTTTATTGAAGACCATCGCAAAAGCAAAAATATTTTGAAAAATTATTTTTTTCCCAAAATTTACACTCCCTGCTCTCACTGAAACAAATTTTTTAAACCCTTGTAAATCGCATTTTGAAATAAATGTTAGAGAATATAGTGAATATGGAAGTCAGTAAGTAAATAAGTAAATAAGAAAGTGAATGAATAAGGCAGTAAGTGAGTTAGTGAATGAGTAAGACAGTGTTTTACAGAGTAAGTGAATTGAAGAGTGATGTTAAATGTGGTTTACAAGAAGTAAAAAAATTAATTACTAATGTGGTTTACAAGAAATAAGAATAGGATTTATTCGTGGATTAGTTTATAAAAAACAGTGATCGGGTTTTAAACACTAGATGGCACTGCAGTTGATTTAGCCGGACTTAGAATATTTCGGAAGTTTCCCCTATGAGTAATGGGTTGCTTGTTTTGCCTCTGAGCGGCACTTTTTTGCACACCATGGGCTAAATGGCCAGGTCACATGGACCCCGAAGGCTCAGACAACGTTGGGGACCTACTGGAACAGCTGTGTGGGAGACAGATGGTAGCCTCCCGTCAAGGCCATCCAGCGTGTTCTTTAATTTAACGTGCACAGGGTATGGCTCTCCCACACACGGGGCCACGACTTAACGTCCCATCCGACGGACGGCGGACTTTCCAGGCCCATCGGTGTCCCCTATTGACCGTGGTCAGGGCGGGGAGTTTTGCGGAGAAAAATCTCAACGCTCACCCAGCTGGGAACTACAGATTACGAGCCTGGCGCGCTACCGACTGAGCCAGCCCCGCCCCAGCTGCTTGAGGGAATGTTTTTAATTTCTAGTTGTAGTATTTAAAATTTGTGTATCTGCTCTGTATTAAGCTCGGATTTTATCAAGTGAATTTCATAAATAATTGAAAGGTGAATCTTTGTAAATTCTTGTCATTATTATAGGTTAATAATTTTTTATTTATAAAATTAAAGTTATCTATCTTTTATTCATAATCGTATTTAATATCAGAAAATGCCGTGATGGGATTCAGAAATTTTAGCAACCGGTTCTCTCTCTACTTACCGCCATTTCATAATGAAAAATAGAAACCAAAAATATTTTATTGAAATTGAGATTTGGGCAATGATCATCCGTCAAATAGCGAGAGCAATAATTGACCCCGGAACGTGCATAGCAGACTATCCGAAGGAATTAAGGAGCAGTTGGGCGAATTGGGGAAATTCTAGATAAGTTCGCTAGAACAAGAACCGGCTGAATCCCACCACTGGGAAAATGTATTTTGTTTAAACTAGAGAGTGTTGCATTGCATAAGTATTATGTTATATAGATGCTTAGATTTTAAATTCAACTTAACGGGGAGGGGGGGGGGGTCTAATCAGTGGTAATGAGTTTTATGTGAAATAAAAGCTTGCGACTAAATACCAGTTACTATATACTTTAGATAGTTTCAGACCTGCCTTAAAAGAGGGAGAGAAACTTTTGTGGAGGGGAGGGAGGAGAAGGTCGAATCTGTCGTAATGAGTTTTATATGAAATAAAAGCTTGTGACTAGGGGAATACCAGGTACTATATACTTTAGATAGTTTTAGACCTGCCTTAAAAGAGGGAGAGAAACTTTTGTGGAGAGGAGGGAGGAGAAGGTCGAGTCTGTCGTAATGAGTTTTATGTGAAATAAAAGCTTGCGACTAGGGGAATACCAGTTACTATATATTTTAGGTAGTTTTAGACCTGTCTTAAAAGAGGGAGAGAAACTTTTGTGGAGGGGAGGGAGGAGAAGGTCGAATCTGTCGTAATGAGTTTTATATGAAATAAAAGCTTGCGACTAGGGGAATACCAGTTACTATATACTTTAGATAGTTTCAGACCTGCCTTAAAAGAGGGAGAGAAACTTTTGTGGAGGGGAGGGAGGAGAAGGTCGAATCTGTCGTAATGAGTTTTATATGAAATAAAAGCTTGCGACTAGGGAAATACCAGGTACTATATACTTTAGATAGTTTCAGACCTGCCTTAAAAGAAGGAGAGAAACTTTTGTGGAGGGGAGGGAGGAGAAGGTCGAATCTGTCGTAATGAGTTTTATATGAAATAAAAGCTTGCGACTAGGGGAATACCAGGTACTATATACTTTAGATAGTTTTAGACCTGCCTTAAAAGAGGGAGAGAAAGTTTTGTGGAGGGGAAGGAAGAGAAGGTCGAGTCTGTCGTAATGAGTTTTATGTGAAATAAAAGCTTGCGACTAGGGGAATACCAGTTACTATATATTTTAGGTAGTTTTAGACCTGCCTTAAAAGAGGGAGAGAAACTTTTGTGGAGGGGAGGGAGGAGAAGGTCGAATCTGTCGTAATGAGTTTTATGTGAAATAAAAGCTTGCGACTAGGGGAATACCAGTTATTATATACTTTAGATAGTTTTAGACCTGACTTAAAAGAGGGAGAGAAACTTTTGTGGAGGGGAGGGAGGAGAAGGTCGAGTCTGTCGTAATGAGTTTTATGTGAAATAAAAGCTTGCGACTAGGGGAATACCAGTTACTATATACTTTAGATAGTTTTAGACCTGCCTTAAAAGAGGGAGAGAAACTTTTGTGGAGGGGAGGGAGGAGAAGGTCGAATCTGTCGTAATGAGTTTTATATGAAATAAAAGCTTGCGACTAGGGGAATACCAGTTACTATATACTTTAGATAGTTTCAGACCTGCCTTAAAAGAGGGAGAGAAACTTTTGTGGAGGGGAGGGAGGAGAAGGTCGAATCTGTCGTAATGAGTTTTATATGAAATAAAAGCTTGCGACTAGGGAAATACCAGGTACTATATACTTTAGATAGTTTTAGACCTGCCTTAAAAGAGGGAGAGAAAGTTTTGTGGAGGGGAGGGAGGAGAAGGTCGAATCTGTCGTAATGAGTTTTATATGAAATAAAAGCTTGCGACTAGGGGAATACCATTTACCATATACTTTAGATAGTTTCAGACCTGCCTTAAAAGAAGGAGAGAAACTTTTGTGGAGGGGAGGGAGGAGAAGGTCGAATCTGTCGTAATGAGTTTTATATGAAATAAAAGCTTGCGACTAGGGGAATACCAGGTACTATATACTTTAGATAGTTTTAGACCTGCCTTAAAAGAGGGAGAGAAAGTTTTGTGGAGGGGAAGGAAGAGAAGGTCGAGTCTGTCGTAATGAGTTTTATGTGAAATAAAAGCTTGCGACTAGGGGAATACCAGTTACTATATATTTTAGGTAGTTTTAGACCTGCCTTAAAAGAGGGAGAGAAACTTTTGTGGAGGGGAGGGAGGAGAAGGTCGAATCTGTCGTAATGAGTTTTATGTGAAATAAAAGCTTGCGACTAGGGGAATACCAGTTATTATATACTTTAGATAGTTTTAGACCTGACTTAAAAGAGGGAGAGAAACTTTTGTGGAGGGGAGGGAGGAGAAGGTCGAGTCTGTCGTAATGAGTTTTATGTGAAATAAAAGCTTGCGACTAGGGGAATACCAGTTACTATATACTTTAGATAGTTTTAGACCTGCCTTAAAAGAGGGAGAGAAACTTTTGTGGAGGGGAGGGAGGAGAAGGTCGAATCTGTCGTAATGAATTTTATATGAAATAAAAGCTTGCGACTAGGGGAATACCAGTTATTATATACTTTAGATAGTTTTAGACCTGACTTAAAAGAGGGAGAGAAACTTTTGTGGAGGGGAGGGAGGAGAAGGTCGAAATGAGTTTTATGTGAAATAAAAGCTTGCGACTAGGAGAATACCAGTACTATATACTTTAGATAGTTTTAGACCTGCCTTAAAAGGAGAGAAACTTTTGTGGAGGAAAGGGAAGAGAAGGTCGAAATGAGTTTTATATGAAATAAAAGCTTGCGACTAGGGGAATACCAATTACTATATACTTTAGATAGTTTTAGACCTGCCTTAAACGAGGGAGAGAAAGTTTTTTGAGGGGAGGGAGGAGAAGGTCGAATCTGTCGTAATGAGTTTTATGTGAAATTAAAGCTTGCGACTAGGGGAATACCAGTTACTATATACTTTAGATAGTTTTAAACCTGCCTTAAAAGAGGGAGAGAAGCTTTTGTGGAAGGGAGGGAGGAGAAGGTCGAGTCTGTCGTAATGAGCTTTATGCAAAAAAAAAAAACTTGCGGCTTGGAGAGTGCAATCTACTCTACACTTTAGAAAGTTTCAGACTAGAGCAACGCCGGGTAAATCTGCTACTGTTGAATAATTTCGGGTTGGCTGCAAGTTTGATCGAAGGTTTAAGTGGTTGTTTCCTTTCAAATTTTATGAAGTTTTGCGCTTAATGTGGAATGACGAATGGTAAGTCTATTTAACAACGTTTCTTCTTGTCTGTTCAGTTTAAAACTCCCTTGTGGACGGGATAGGATATCAAAAAATTTTCAGTGAAGTCTATCTGCATTCAGGTCAGTTGTCTAGTACTGCGTCCAATCCTCTGAAGTTCTATTAACTTCCA
Source organism: Ryuthela nishihirai (assembly GCA_038380435.1). NCBI lineage: Eukaryota > Metazoa > Arthropoda > Arachnida > Araneae > Heptathelidae > Ryuthela > Ryuthela nishihirai. Next base: position 6,534,549 of record JAWZYU010000007.1, read on the forward strand.
AGCTGAAATCTATAATAAAAAGTGTTATTTATATTTGGTGGCAAGGTCAAAGCTGATATGGTGGCTAAAATCAACTCTCACATTATCAGGTATACCAGAATGACTGGGTATCCACTAGAGACGGAGTCTATGAGAGTAGACAACAGAAAGTTGTATCACATATCCAAAGAATGTTAGAGATGATGGAAGTGTGCGACCGTTGGTCTGAAAGCAGAGACGGAAGAGCTGGCTTGCTATTTGACAACATCAGCATGTTTTTAATTGTGGACCGAGGAATCAAATTATAATGATTCAGAAATAGCTAAAAGTTCCACTGCCATGATTATGGTTGACGTTTTCAAGGAGTAGCAAGTTGTAACATCAAAAGAAGGAATAATAAAAACACAAGATGTTTTGTTAGTAGAACGACTCTTAGAACTATCTGTGTATATTTGCAGATAGCTTTGATAACAATCTGTTATGTAATTCAAAGCAAGGGACTTCATTTTCTGTGGGGGAAGGAGATTTCTGAGAGATTTCTTTTATTAGTCTTATACCTAAATGGATAGTAGCCTCAGCAAGTGAAGCAATGGTGGGTGACCCAGGAAACAGCCTCAGGCAAATTCTGACAGCTTTGTTTTGGAGATGAATGTCACTGTACTCCAAGAAGGACGGATCGGAAATCTGTAAATTGAGATAAGGCGAAAAGAAGTGACTCCCCGTGATGTTCCAGAGAGAAATCTGAGACTGCTAATTCGAGCTTTGCCCTTGGAATACATGTGATTTATTTGAGTTTGCAGATGAAAGATTGGTCTAAATAAACACCAAGAAATTTATTTTCAGAGACTGACAGTTTGAGGTTAAGTGGTCTTCCCTTAGATCTGTTTTTAACTAATAACAGGAGATTTTGTTTTCTGTGGGGAAATATTTAGCCCGAAGAAACTCAACTATTTTGTTAATGGCAATTTGTAAGACTCTTCTAGATTTCAAGGATTATTGCAGATGGCGATATTGTATGTATGAACTGAACAATGTATATTATTTTAAGATAATATGGCGGATCATGATTTAGCGTTCGAGCTCTGAGATTTCTTGGTTTATTTTTATCTTTTATTATTATGCTTAGTTATTTTGTTCTCTGGAAAATACTTAATCATACAATTCATGATGAGGTTGATCCCAGGACTGCTGTTTGATTTCAGCTTCCTAGTAGCGTTGTTTAATACCCTTAAGTTATTTTATTTTTAGTCTTTTTACGAGTTCATGCCATTGGCGGCTATTCAAGATGAAAGAGATTATGGGCTAATCCCATCCCTGTGCTCTGTACGTTAGCTCGGTGGTCTGTTAAACCGATGATCGCCTGCTGTGAACACTTTTGGGCAACGATCAGTGTTTCATTTCTCCACTCATCCAGCCCTTCTCCGCATGTTTAAATGATTCCCTAGGAATAATTCTGAAACATCTGGGATTTTAAATCTGGGAAAGCTGACCGCTCTGTTTCCACATTTTTAACCTATTGAGGCTGCCATTCTTCTGCAGGGTTTGTCTCGTTCCCTCCGTTTATCTTTGCCGTTACCCTTTATGGTCATTACATCCCCGAACTTTAATTACTAAGAGGGTGACATTTTCTGAATGTTACTCGGAGGCAGATTCTGCGCTGCATTATTTGTTGTTGAAATAAAACTTAAAATGTGTGTATACTTTATGAAGATGAAAATAAAAGAAACAAATATTAATGAATACAACACTTACAAGAAGTTTTTATAAGCCGGAAAATTATACATTTTAATACGAACTGCAATTTTTACGTTGTGAAGTTTTTACACAAAAGTGTATTAGTGGTCCGGGTTTGACCATGAAAAGTCCCCAAGGTCACCAGTTATGCCCATCGGAAGTGTCGTCATCGCAAAGTCCCGCGAAAATGGCGAAATTCGAAGGACGTCATAGAAAGCCCCAGAAAATGATGCAATCACCTCGTTTTCCCTCCCCCTTTCCTAGAATTCTAAGCAAGTTCTTAGAAAAATGGCGCAATGAGGGATCACATGAGGTCATAGAATGTGATGCAACCCCCTTGGCCAGACTTGAAAACCCCCAAAATTCCACCTCCCCTCCCAGCAGGGGTGACACAATCCTCAAAAATTTGCCAATTCCAACTAAACTTTCGGTGGCAACATCACATGCAGGGCAGCCCCCTTTACTCCAAACCCACAATGTCGAAAAGCCCTCTATGAAGGGGATTACAAACCTATGAAGGGTGACGTTATAGACCAGGGGTGGGGAACCCTTGTCACACGTGCCAAACGTGGCACGCAACCCAGGGCTCACCTTAAAAAATAATTAAATAAAAGAATATCCAGCATCTTCGCTCAGTTGTGTATTTTAACTTAATAGAATACAATTTTATTAAGTAGAGCGATACCAGATAAAAATGCAATAAAGAAACAAACATTATCAACTGTTTTAGTCATAATAAGTAATAATAAAATGAAACCAACATCCTATTTCCAAGCCATCTATCTCCGCGATATACTGACGTACAAGTTTGGTCCCGTTCAGTTGCTGCATCATTCGCCAGGCAGCCGGACGTGGCGTGACTCCTTTACCATCATTTTATATATTTTTTTCGTGTTTCGTAAATAATTTATCAGGTTTCTAAGTGAGCATATATGTGAATTTGGATTTAATTAAATCGTAGGTCATTAAAATATGGATTGGAAGTATTTATTATCAATTAATATGTTTAATTTATTAAATATAAATGCAAATTTCCTTTACATTAAGCATAAACATAGCTTTAACAATAACTTATGTGAAATGTATTATCAATATTCAGGATTATTAAGTATTATCTGCACGTGATTAGATAGAATGCGTATAGGTTCCCAAAATTTTGGCTGGCACGTGAGAAAATTTTGCATCAAAGATTTGGCGATTTTGGCACGCACACTTAAAAAGGTTTCCCACCCCTGTTATAGACTATGATACATTCATATTGTGCAGACTTGCAAACCCCCAAATAAATTTCACCCCCTACCACCTGGGATGTCGCAATCCTAAAACATTTACTACGTCCAACTAAACTTTGAGTGGCAACGTTCAGGGCATCCCCTCATACCCACCAGTAGTTATGCATTAGAAATGCTGGGTTGGCCTCCAACTTAGAAATTTTATGGGGGCAATAAAACTTATATTGGGCTCTTTACGAAATAAACCCCGTGTTCGGAAGGGGTCATCTACTCTCTGTTCCAAGCAAAGTTCTTTTCATGATTGTACTTAATAGAATTAAGAATCTGGTTTACATGCAATTGCGTGATGAGCAAATGTGGATTCAGAAGTGGTAGGGGATGTGTAGATAAGATTTTTTCACTTAGACAGATTCTTGAGAAATGCTTAGAGTTTCAGAACTTTGGTTACTAGATTTGTTGATTTCAAAAGGGCTTTTTTCTCTGTTGATCGTCATAATTTGTGGTTGATTGTGAGATCATATGGTATACCAGACAAGTTAGTTAACATAATGAAAGCTCTCTACAATAACACTGAGTCGTGTGTGAGAGTTGGTAAGGCTTGTAGCAATTGGTTTAGCATTACTTCTGGTGTTCGACAAGGGTGCATTTTGTCTCCTTTTCTCTTTAGTTTGGTTATTGATTATGTTATGCGAAATTCACTGCAAGGGAAAGATTTTGGCCTTAAATGGTCTGGAGATCTGAAAATTTCTGATTTAGATTATGCTGATGATTTAGCCCTTTTGGCAAATGATGTTGATGAGATGAACTCTTTCATTCGAGCTGTTGATGAGACTGGTAGTAGAGTAGGTTTGGTTATAAACAGAGAGAAAACTAAAGTGATGAAAATTGGTCAGGCAGGCTGTGATTCAGTTAATCGGAATGGTTGCAGTCTTGAGAAGGTGTCACAGTTTAATTATCTTGGGATCTATGTAGCAGATAATGGTGATGTGTTGCATGAGATTAACAGAGGAATAGGGATTGTCGCTGGGACTTTTAAGAATATATGAAGAGTTTCGAGAAATTGGCCAGGTCACATGGACCCCGAAGGCTCAGAGAAGGTTGGGGGAGGGGACCCACTGGAACAGCTGTTGGGAGACAGATGGTAGCCTCCCATCAAGGCCATCCAGCGTGTTCTTTAACGTGCACAGGGTATGGCTCTCTCCCACGCACGGGGCCACGGCTTAACGTCCCATCCGACTGACGGCGGCCTTTCCAAGCCCATCGGTGTCCCCTAATGACCATGGGCAGGGCGGAGAATTTTGCGGAGATAAATCTCAATGCTGACCCAGCTGGGACTCGAACCTCGGAACTACAGATTACGAACCTGGCGCGCTACCGACTGAGCCACCCCCTCCCCAAGCGAATACGAACTGAGTGACCGATTGCACCATTGATATGCTTTAAGTTTATTTTCTACTTTTTAGGGCCCTACAGGAAGAAATGTATTTTTTTAAAATTTTAATTTATATTTTTTCAAGAAATTTTTAAAATCCTTAAACCGGAAAGTTATGCTACATTGTAAATCAAGTGTCTTGCCCTCACTTTTACATTGTTTTGGCTCGATTGCATTTCTTTCCCTCCCACCCTCGGTTTTTTTTATAGATCCATGCATATGTGCATGTAGATATACTCATTACACTTCAAGATCGTTTTATACTCAGCCATAAATCTGTTTCTTGAATGGGATAAGTAGTAGATAGGTTACTAGCGTGGCAAACGACATTTGACCCTTGAGTATTAAAAGTCCTCCTTTCGATAGTGCCATGCCCCTTCTCTCTTTTTTTGAGTTGCGGAAAGTCTTCTTGTCGTTAGTGTCACGCCCCCCTCTCAGAAAGGTAAGGGGCTTTCACGGCAAACGACCTTTGACCCTTGATCCACGGAAAGTCCTTGTCGATAGTGTCACAGAACCCCTCTCAGAAAGGTCAGGGCCTTTTGCAGTAAACGACCTTTGACCCTTGAGCCGAGGAAAGTCCTCTTGTTGTCGGTGCCAACATTCCTACCCAGAAAGGCCATGGCCTTTCACGGCAAATGACCTTGACCCTTGAGTTGTGGAAAGTCTTCTTATTGATAGTGCCATGCCCCCTCTCAGAAAGATCGCCTTTAATACCACGCCCTCCGTCAGACAAATTTGTTGATAGTGCCACCCCTACTGTCAGAAGGCCAGAGCTTTTCACCTCAAATAATCTCTGACCCTTCAGCCACAGAAAGTCATCTTATCAATAGTACCACGCCCCCTGTCAGAATCGCCCGACATCTTAGCCCCAAATATGGGAAGTAAATAAACTGAGATGTTCGGTAATTATTTACCATCGAATTTTCAAAGTGCCATCTGGTGTTTTTCCCAGCAGAACATTGCCCAAAACATTACACTTCCTCCACTTTCTTGTTTTCATCTCACAGTGCATCCTGGTGCCAACTCTTCCACGGGTAAACGATGCAGACGTATTCAGCCACCCACATGGTACAACAGGAAAGGAGATTCATCGGACCAGATGACCTTCTTCCAACATTCATGGTCCAGTTTTGATGCTCGCATGCCCATTGTATGTGCTTTCGACAGTGAACTGTGGTTAACATGGGCACTCAGAGTGGCCTGCAGCTACGCAGCCCCATTTTCAGCATGGTTCGATGTACTGTGTGTTATGACACATTACTCCCTTCTTCATTATATTGAAATAGTAATAGAATGCTGGTGACTGGAGTATGACACATTACTCCCGTCACCAGCATTCAAATTACGGGCGAGTTGCGCCACAATATCCCATCTGTTGACTCGTACCATACGGGATAGCCTTCGCTCACCTCTAGCATCGATGAGCCGCGGCTGGGGCCATCGTGAATCTCACTCTTTTCCTTTATATTCGATTCATTTTCGCAAATATCGTTCGAAAACGTTTACAATTGACACTTCATGAATTAAAATAAATAAGTTTATTTTTGTCAATGAAATTTTGCCAAATCAAATTTTAAAGTCATGCTGCTGACTGTGTACAATTAAACGGTATATTTATTTCAATTACTTTTATTTAATAACATAATATTTTAAAGTTTTTTACTTCTGATAGTTGTAGAATTAAAGTACGAATGTAAATTACATTTCGATAATTTTGTTTAAAATCAGATGAATAAAAAAACTTTTGCAATGCAGTTTCACATCTTATAACGAAAATACAAAATATTTCTACCTGATGTTTATATAAAGCGAAGGCTTATGATACAAAATTTCGAACACAACAGAAATGATACAAATATTACATAACATTTACAACTCCCTTAGCATGACCGAGGGGTTAGAACGCTTGGCTACTGATCTAAGGGACCTGGGTTCGAGCCTATGGTAAGACATGGATGTATGTGTTGCTTTTCTGCTGAGGTCCTGCCATCCTCTCAGACCATCTACTATGGCATATAAACTGACAGGCTCCTGTCAGACCTCTGTGGCAAGCAACTGCTTGAAGGGGTTATAAATTTATTTTATTTTTTTTATTTTAGCATTAATGCTTTTTAAACACTTTGCACTTCAGAAAAGAGAATTATGAAATACTTTTAAACAATAATTTCTCACTAATAGGGGAATTAAATAATAAATGTTTGAATAAAAAGAAACCTTTGATTGTTATTTGCTCAAACATCTCTGTAAATAAACAGGACAAAATATTCTAATAAGCCACGAGTTTCTTTTAAGCAATATTTTGAACTACTGTTTCAAGACATGCTACATCAGCTATCAGATCAATATTTGATTGCAAATGACTTGTGAATGTCACTCACACAACTAAGCAACTAAACACAATAAAAAAAAGTTTATTCTGTTTCGATTGCTGACTCAGTAGAGACACTTCAGGAGACGCATTCACAGATCGACAAAGACACATTAATGTTTGCTTAAAAATCACTGCTGAAAGATATTTACTCACACAACTAAGCAAATGAACAGAATAAAAAATATTGTAATCTTGTATGAGATTGTACTAAGTAATTTGAATTACTCACTTGGCATTAATAGATATTATTATATTCCAATGATTTTACTCAAAGTCAGATGAATAATTAAACTTTTGCCATGCAGTTTCACATCTTATAATGAAAATAAAAAATATGCATTTCTATCCTCAGGCAAATTGTGATGATATATATATTCTAATATAAATAATAAATAAATACCCCCTCAAGCAGCTGCTTGCCACAGAGGTCTGACAGGAGCCTGTCAGTTTATATGCCATAGTAGAAGGTCTGAGAGGATGGCAGGACCTCAGCAGAAAAACGATACATACATCCAGCCTTACCCGGGGCTCGAACCCAGGTCTCGTAGATCAAGTAGCTAAGTGCGCTAACCACTCGGCCACGGGACGGCATATAAAATAAATACCCCCTCAAGCAGCTGCTTGCCACAGAGGTCTGACAAGAGCGTGTCAGTTTATCATCACAAAAATATTTCTTTTGAAATGAAATCTGAATATCTTTCGTTTAAACATACCGGGAAGCGAAGAGAAAAAAAGCTATTATTGTAACATCTCTGATGCTGACACTGTTGGACATAAGTCAATATAATACTTTCAATATTCAAAAGATAATTCTAAGATTTCGTCATTTTTACTTGAGCACACTATCAAATATAAGAAAGTTATGGGTGTTTACAAGTAAACACCCATAACTTTCTTGTTTTTCTTATATAGTTTTTATGATTCCTCACTTTGCTATAATTATTTAGCAAAATGTTTGAATGTATACTTTTCTGTAATAACGTATTAGCAAAATGCCACATACACAAACAGCCTGGGGCGGGGGTGGCTCAGTCGGTAGCGCGCCTGGCTCGTAATCTGTAGTTCCCAACTGGGTCAGCGTTGAGATTTTTCTCCGCAAAACTCCCCGCCCTGTCCACGGTCAGTAGGGGACACCGATGGGCTTGGAAAGGCCGCAGTCCGTCGGATGGGACGTTAAGCCGTGGCCCCGTGTGCGGGAGAGCCATACCCTGTACACGTTAAAGAACACACTGGATGGCCTTGACGGGAGGCTACCATCTGTCTGCCAACAGCTGTTCCAGTGGGTCCCCTCCCCCAACCTTTTCTGAGCATTCGGGGTCCTTGTGACCTGGCCATTTAGCCCTTAGTGTGCAAAAAAGTGCCGCTCAGAGGTAACACAACCCAACACAAACAGCCTCATTATTTAACACAGATTCTACTATAGCAATTGATCGTCTGCAGCCGAAAAGCGTAAGCCCATGGTACTGACGTCACGTCACGTGATATGAAGCTTGGAGAAGGTCTGTAGTTGAGACAGTCTTCCGTGGTCGGCCCACACCTTGCCGGAGGTCCGTGATATTTCCCTCCTCGGACTACTTTTTGAAGGTAGTAATCACGGCTGACCTTGAGAACCCCACAAGCCTTGATGTCTCCGAAATGCTCTGATTCAGTCGTCTGGCCATTACAATTTGGCTTTGTCGACTCACTTAGGTCTGCTGCCTTTCCCATCTGCAAAAGAAGAATAACACTGATTAACAGAGCTCAGTATCAGGTGTTATTTATACCGTTTCATGACCTTCACACGCGCTGTCGTTTACCTGCAGTTGCTTCGATTTGCATAAAGATAAGATAGTCATAATGTTTTGGCTCTTCGGTGTGTAATACTAGTTAAACTCAAGGCAAAAGTTTGGCGCGAAATGTATTGAAATCATATAATCATCCGTCCATCGATAAGTTGATTCCCAATTATCCACCACTCCAGTCACAATTAGATCTCGCCAAACGTATCTCCATTAATAAGTTCATTCGTGGTTCATTCAGAGCTTTCCTCCGTACTGCTAACAACTCCATTTGCATATTATTGCTATCGCAAGGAAGGCGACGGCAGCGTCCCCATTAATTTGTGTTCGAGTTATCTCTCCCGACCCACGGCAGCTAGGAACTCGATCTGTTACTCCAAGAGTGTTAGAACTAATAGGGACCACCAAAATTTGTGACCAATCGCTCATGTAGCCACGGAACCACGGGCAAACTGTCAATATCTGCCTCCTATGACATCAGACGTGTCCGCCAGCCCGGAATTACGCCTCTTATATAATATGATGATGGTATTATCCTCTTCATATTATATCAGTAGTAGATGGGTTACTTGCGTGGCAAACGACCTATAAACCTCAAGCTGCTGAAAATCCTCCTGTCGATAGTGCTGTGCCCCCTCTTAGAAAGGTCAGGGCTTTTTGCATCAAACGACCTTTGACCCTTCAGCCCCAGAAAGTCATCTTGTCGATAGTGCCACACAATCTGTCACCCAGTTTTAGTGCCACGTCCCTCTGTCCCCCAGTTTTGTTGATAGTGCCACTACCCCTGTCAGAAAGGACCCATAGTTTTATTGCCACGCACCCTATCAAAATCGCCCGACAACTTCTCCCCAAGTATGGGAAGTAAACAACCTAAGGTGTTTGGCAATTCTTTACCGTCAAAATTTCAAAGCGCTATCTGGTGTTCAAAACAGGTATATTTTTTCCTTTGAAAGAATCCTTATATGTTTGAGAAACCGAGAGGTTGATTCACACGTTTATGAGTCAGTGCGTTTATCCATGACAATAAAGGTGATATTGGAGATTGGACCCTTAAAGATGCAGATAGAGAGCTAAGGTCCTTATATGTTTGAGAAACGGAGAGATAAGGATGATTCACGCGTTTATGAGTCAGCTCGTTTAGCAACTATGTTATGGGTGATATTGGACTTTGGTACTTAAAGATGGTATACACCTCTAGAAGTTTTTTTCCTCTCTGAAAATATTAATAAAACGACTCAATATTAAACAGCTTTTTTCTTCGATATGATGGACTAAAAAAAGTCATGGAAAATAAAAATGGGAAATCCAGTTGTTTCTCAAAAGGCGATTCATCGTCCCTTTTGTGAATCAAGGATTTTATCCCTTTTCACGGATATTACGTTTTAACACTCCTTCCTGCCTTTAACGAAACAATCGGATTATACCGTTTCATGACTAGTAACCGTGTACTGCTGTAAAGCAGTCCATCGTAGAGTTCCTAGCGTATCCCTTATTATATTCTACGAATCAGGTTTAATTATACAAATCCTTAAATATCACTCATTATTCTGTTTCTTCCTCATCTCGTGTAATGACCAAAGTCTTTTTTTTTTTCTAAGTTCGTAAACCCACCCTCTGTAATGCCATTGCCTCTATATACATACATACAAAATCTTCATGCAGCTATGGGCTACGGAGGTCTAACCAGACTGTGTAATTTTCCTCTCCAGACGTGTCTCTTCTGAGCTATAGTTGCTGCATTTGGCCACTCTAGGACAATTCTATCAATGTCCTGTTTAACATTGTCTGCCCATCGCATCCTAGGTCACCGCCTTTTTCTGATACACTTAGGTACACTGTTCATATCCTCTTCGCCAATCTGCAACTATGCATACGGGCAACATTGCCAAAACAACGCAATCTTTCTCTGCACAATATGCTGCTCAAAGGAGGTTGATGACTCCTTCTTCTAACCTCATCATTACTTACAAATCAAACCACCTAATACCAAAGATATTGCGTAAGCATCTAGAATTAAAGACATCAAATTTCTTGTTATTCTGCTTACAAAGGGTCCAAGATTCGCTGAAAAACCTAACCTTAGAAAGAACCAGACTATTATACAGCCGAATTTTAGTCTCTAGGCGTATATGCATGTATTTTTCAAACTCCCCATAGATTCTTAAAGGTCTCAGCAACAATTCCTCTTCTATTCATCTCATGCCATACATCACCAGTATCAGTTGCGTAGCTCCCAAGATAAATAAACTGAGACACTTGCTCAAGAGTGCAGCCATTGAAATCAAATGAATCACCATCTGCTTCACCAATTTACATCACTTTAGTTTTATCTTTGTTTTTCACCAAGCCTGTTCTATTATCAGTCTACTCAACAGCAAGTAGTAACCACGGTTTCTGAAAGTCTAAACATTTCTCAAGAATCTGCCTAAATGAAAATATTTGATATATACATCTCCTACTACTTCGGAATCCACATTGCTCATCATGCAGTTGTTCATCAACCAAATTCTTAATTCTATTAAGTAAATTATGCAAAAACTTTACCTGGAACAGAAAGTAAACTATTCCCCTATAATTATCGCAAGAACTGTAATCCCCTTCTTTTAAAAATAGGATTAATAATAGCTGTAGTAAAATCTTAGAAACAATACCTTTCTCATAAAATTATTCAAAATTTCAGTCAGCCAAGTGAAAACAAGTGGTGATTTCATCCACCCTTCGGGATTTCTGCGGTTTTAATTTAGAGATAGCTAAAATAACTTCAGAATGTGATATAGGACCATCATTAAATCCATTAATGCCTCTTTCCTCATTACAAACAATGGGAGTAGAAATAATCACATTGTTTAGAACATCACTGCATGCTCAGCCCACCTAGCCATCACTCATAGAATTTTCACCTTCAACCACCTTGCCATATTTATCCTTCAATCCCTGTGTACCTGTCTGTTTCTTCCCTCGCAAAACAGTAACAATCTGGTACAACCCCCTGCTGTTGTGCTGTCTAACTGCTTCCTCTGCTTTGTCAGCCAAACTATCAAGCCAAGGGGCGGGGGTGGCTCAGTCGGTAGCGCGCCCGGCTCGTAATCTGTAGTTCCCAGGTTCGAGTCCCAGCTGGGTCAGCGTTGAGATTTATCTCCGCAAAATTCCCCGCCCTGCCCACGGTCAGTAGGGGACACCGATGGGCTTGGAAAGGCTCCGTCCGTCGGATGGGACGTTAAGCCGTGGCCCCGTGTGCATGAGAGCCATATCCTGTGCGCGTTAAACAATACGCTGGATGGCCTTGACGGGAGGCTACCATCTGTCTCCCACACAGCTGTTCCAGTAGGTCCCCAACGTTCTCTGAGCTTTTGGGGTCCATGTGACCTGGCCATTTAGCCCATGGTGTGCAAAAAAGTGCTGCTCAGAGGTAAAACAACCAACAACTATCAAGCCAAAGATTCTTATCAGAAGATCCAAAGATCCTTCTGTTAGAACTAGTAGGGTGTTGATTCATATTAATCCTGCACTTCCTGCTTTCAGAAATAAGTCCCTCATAAAATAAAAAACAATATACAGGTGTAAAGTTAAGAAATATATCATGGGTCTGTCATACCAAGTACGACCATTCATGTTACAGAACAAAGCATGACAAAGGTTTAAAAGTACTGCATGACATTGGCATCTGCAAAATATGAATATTATTTCAATAATAGTAATTGGGGCAAAAAAAACATTTATTTTTAACTTACACCAAACACTAGTTTGGAAAAAAATTACAAAAGTATTTCCACAAGAAATGTACCGAAATATATCTAAAAAATGCATATAGTGCTGTTGCTTTATAAAAATCAAATAAAGTTGGCAATAATTTTAATATATCCTACATTCATAAATTATATTCATTGATGGAAGGCAAGCAACCACTTAAACTCTTGGACAAAATTGTTTCCTTTAATTTCCACCAGATGGCGCTGGGTGTGGGTGGCCATGTAAAGGGTGAGCACCAAACGGGTCAACTTCACAGGGTCCTGGTGTTGACCACTTATACCTACTAGACTGGACTTGTTTATGGATTTGAGCTTGATTATGATCCTGGACTTGCTGCACTAGTGGGTTTCTGTTGAGGGAGAATCTGCCGCAGTGTTTTCTGTTTGCTTCTGGGTTGCCAGCCCTAAGTGAACAGAGGCATGGGATACCTTATATCAGCCGGTGAACAATCCTAATAAGAGGCCATCGCAGGTACCTGAACCTTACTTAGCTAGTTGGTCATCATCAAACCTAAACTGGAGTAATGTGTCTCAGGCAGGCCATGTGGCTCTTGGAAAAGTCCACTTGAAAAGGTGGTGCCTGAAGTTCCTACCAGCATCGGTGACTTCAGCCTTTAGAGGAGGAGGAACAGGTCTTTGCCCCATGCCTGCGATCAGGGGGCTGTTTGATATTGTTGGCCCTACCTATCTGAATAAACCAAGTTTCTTTAAAAATCCTACTAATCATTTTCTCTCTGCAGGAACGTGGAACGTGAGGACATTATATAGAGATTATTCTCTTGATGTCCTCATGCAGGAATTCCAGCGCTATAACCTTGATATTCTAGGCTTGCAAGAGACCAGATGGACAGGTAAAGGTGAGCTACTTAAAAACAACTTTAAATTTCTCTTTACAGGGAAGGAGGATGGAAAGCATCACCAAGGCGTGGGTCTGCTGCCCAGCAGACATGCTAGTGATGCTCTTCTAGGATATGAGTGCATTGATGAAAGGTTTCTTACGACAATATTTCAAACAAGAATTAAAGACTTGAATGTTATCTGCTGTTATGCCCCCACTGAGGATGAGAAGGATAGGTTTTATGGACAACTTCAGGATATTTTGAATTCTGTCAAGAAAGGAGATATTACCCTTGTTCTAGGTGACTTCAATGCCAAAGTTGGTACTGACTCTGAACTTTGGGGAGGAGTAATAGGCCCTTTGGTGTTGGTAGCTGCAATAGGCAACGTCTCCTACAGGTAAGTAAACTCAATGGATTCAGAATAACTAACACATATTACAAACACTGCGACATACATAAGTACACATGGGTTTCACCTGATGGGCTGCATAAGAATATGATTGATTATATATTAATTAACAGCAAATGGCCTAGTTCTGTTAGGAATACCAGGGCATATAGGGGAGATGAAATTGGATCTTACCATTACCTTGTCAAAAGTGTCTTGCAACTTAAAAAGTGTTGTGCTAAAGTTAAAAAATTTATCTTTAATACTGAAGCTCTGAAAGACCCAGTTATAGCTAAAGCTTACCATGATAGGTTACTTAGTCATTATGACAGTCATGGTTTGCTTACTACTGAAGTTGAGGAAGAATGGGGCCGTTTCAAACAGGCTTTTTTGGAAACTAACAGTACTCTTTTAGGAAAAAAAAGGAACAGAGGAGACAGAATTATTTGAGTGATAAGGCACTTGAGCTTATTTAACCCTTTCACGACTAAGGAAAACATTTTTCCCAGTTTAAAATTGGTGATTATCGTATTTATATATAACCTTATCTGCATTTTTTATACAGATTGTCAAAATAGAAGGTATGCCGACCGCAATTACGTAAACGGGAACGTTTAGAAAACAAAAACAGAACTGTCAGGACGCGTAATATATGCACTATGTGCAATGTCCATCTTTGCCTCACTACCAAAAGAAATTGCTTCGCAGAATATCATAATTAACACATCATTTTGTATAGTAATTTTATTTCATAATTTTGTGTTATTTTAGTTAACATTTTGTTCTAATAAACCAATAAATAACAGACATTGCATAATAAGCCTAACTATAATTTGTGTTACCTTTACCGTGGCCGAGTGGTTAGCGCGCTTGGCTACTGATCTACGGGACCTGGGTTCGAGCCCCGGGTAAGGCATGGATGTTCGTGTTGTTTTCTGCTGAGGTCCTGCCATCCTCACAGACCTTCTACTATGGCATATAAACTGACAGGCTCCTGTCAGACCTCTGTGGCAAGCAGCTGCTTGAGGGGGTATTTATTTTTATTTTATAGTCCATTGGGAAAAATATTTCCCATAAAATTCCAAAAAAACTACACATTATGTATTTTTCTTATGATTTTTATTTATTTTACGTCTAAACAAACTAAATTAAACAGTTACATACTAATATTTACTCTTAGAAACCTTATGGTCCTGAAAGGGTTAAGAAAGAAGGAACTGCAGGAATGTCCTTAATCAATACCCTACTAGTCCTAATAGAAAGGATTACAGAGAGCTTAATAAACGTGTAAAGGATCAGTTAGCTACTGAGAAGAATCTTTGGCTTGATGGCTTGGCTGACAAAGCCGAGGAAGCAGTTAGGCAGCACAACAGCAGAGAGCTGTACCAGATAGTTAATGTTTTATGTGGTAGAAAACGGACAGGCATACATGGATTGCAGGATAAACAAGGTAAGGTTATAGAAGGGGAGGATTCTGTCATGGCTAGGTGGGCTGAGCATTTCAGTGATGTTCTAAACAATGTGGTTAGTTCTACTCCCATTGTTTGTAACGATGATAGATGCATTGATGGATTTAATGTTGGCCCTATAACACAATCTGAAGTTATTTTGACTATTTCTAAATTTAAACTTCATAAATCCCCAGGAATAGATGAAATTACTACGGAAATGCTTAGAGCTGGAAATGTTTCGGTTACCACTTGGATGACTGAAATTTTGAATATCTTTTATGATAAGGGCATGGTTCCTAAGTATTTTACCAGAGCTATTATTATCCCTATTTTCAAAAAAGTGATATCAGTTCTTGTGATAACTATAGGGGTATCAGCCTACTCTCCGTTCCAGGTAAAGTTCTTTCCATGATTCTGCTTAATAGAATTAAGAATCTGGTTGACAGGCAATTGCGTGATGAGCAATGTGGATTCAGAAGTGGTAGGGGATGTGTAGATCAGATATTTTCACTTAGGCAGATTCTTGAGATGTGTTTAGAGTTTCAGAAACATTTGGTTGCTAGCTTTGTTGATTTCAAAAAGGCTTTCGACTCTGTTGATCGTCAAAATTTGTGGTTGATTGTGAGATTATATGGTATATCAGACAAGTTAGTTAACATAATGAAAGCTCTCTATAATAACACTGAGTCATGTGTGAGAGTTGGTAAGTCTTGTAGCAATTGGTTTAGCATTACTTCTGGTGTTCGACAAGGGTGCATTTTGTCTCCTTTTCTCTTTAGATTGGTTATTGATTATGTTATGCGAAATTCACTGCAAGGGAAAGATTTTGGACTTAAATTGTCTGGAGATCTGAAAATTTCTGATTTAGATTATGCTGATGATTTAGCCCTTTTGGCAAATGATGTTGATGGGATGAACTCTTTCATTCGAGCTGTTGATGAAACTGGTAGTAGAGTAGGTTTGGTATAAACAGAGAGAAAACTAAAGTGATGAAAATTGGTCAGGCAGGTTGTGATTCAGTTCATCTGAATGGTTGCATTCTTGAGAAGGTGTCACGGTTTAATTATCTTGGGAGCTATGTAGCAGATAATGGTGATGTGTGGCATGAGATTAACAGACGAATAGGGATTGCTGTGGGACTTTTAAGAATCTATGGAGAGTGCGGAAAAATAGGCGTATACACCTAAAGACTAAAATTAGACTGTATAATAGTTTGGTTCTTTCTAGGGTTAGTTATGGTAGTGAAACTTGGACGCTGTGTAAACAAGATAGCAGGAAACTAGATGCTTTCGATTCCAGATGCTTACGCAGAATCTTGGGCATTAGGTGGTTCCACTTTGTAACTAATGATAAGATTAGGCAAAGGAGTTTGCAACCTCCTCTAAGCAGCATATTGTGGAGAGAGAGACTCCGTTGGTTTGGCCATGTTGCCCATATGAATAATTTACATACGGACAGATATGCTTGGAGAATTAAACTGCACGGTCTGGTTGGACCTCCATAGGCCATGGCTGCTTGAGGATGATTATGATCATAATGATTGTGACCTCTCCAATGTCGTGGGATACCTCAATCTTTAATTTGAGATACTACTCATTAAAGTCGAACCCCGCGAAAATCTGCTCCTCCGCTTTTATCAGTCGAAATAGTGAGCGCAAAATTGGAAATACTGTAATTTATGAGAGCCATTATACGCGCTTTCATTTGACACCTAACTCGAAACTCTAGGCGGTTGTTTACGATAGATATAGTAGAATGACTTTCAAATTTTCACATTTTTAGGGGGGAGGCGAAAAAAGCATGGGTGTGAATTGTTCATATCCTACGACACTTCCCGCGTCACAAGCTTTCATTTGATACATAGCTCGTTACTTTCGGCACTCGCGTTCACGAGATATAGGGGAATAAACATTTTCATATTTATCCACTTTTTTAGAGGGGAAGAAAGCATGGGGGTTCAACTTTTTAGAGCCTAGGACATTCCCCGTCAAGAGCTTTCATTTGACACATAGCTGGTTACTCTTCACATTCGCATTCAGAAGATATAGGGGAACAATCATTTTCATATTTATGCACTTTTTTAGAGGGGAAGAAAGCATGGTGGTTCAACTTTTTAAACTTTATAGAGCCTACGACACTCCCCATCACAAGCTTTCATTTGACACATAGCTGGTTACTCTCCACATTCGCATTCAGGAGATAAAGTGGAACAATCATTTTCATATTTATCCACGATTTTAGAGGGGAAGAAAGCATGGGGGTCCAAAGTTTTAGAGCCTACGACACTCCCCGTCACAACCTTTCATTTGGCACCTAGCTGGTTATTCTCCACATTGGCATTCAGGAGATATAGGGGAACAATCATTCTCATATTTATCCAGTTTTTTACGGGGGAAGAGAGCATGGGGGTTCAACTTTTTAGAGCCTACGACACTACCCGTCACGAGTTTTCATTTGACACCTAGCTGGTTACTCTCCCCATTGGCATTCAGAAGATAAGGGGAACAATCATTTACATATTTATCCAATTTTTTAGAGGGGAAGAAAACATGGGCGTTCCACGTTTTAGAGCCTACGACACTCCCCGTCACAAGCTTTCATTTGACACCTAGCTGGTTACTCTCCACATTCGCATTCAGGAGATATAGGGGAACAATCATTTTCATTTTATCCACTTATTTAGAGGGGAAGAAAGCATGGAGGTTCAAATTTTTAGAGCCTACGACACTCCCCGTCACAAGCTTTCATTTGACACATAGCAGGTTACTCTCCGCATTCGCATTCAGAAGATATAGGGGAACAATCATATTCATATTTATCCACGTTTTTAGAGGGGAAGAAAGCATGGGGGTCCAAAGTTTTAGAGCCTACGACACTCCCCGTCACAACCTTTCATTTGGCACCTAGCTGGTTATTCTCCACATTGGCATTCAGGAGATATAGGGGAACAATCATTCTCATATTTATCCAGTTTTTTACGGGGGAAGAGAGCATGGGGGTTCAACTTTTTAGAGCCTACCACACTACCCGTCACGAGTTTTCATTTGACACCTAGCTGGTTACTCTCCACATTGGCATTCAGAAGATAAGGGGAACAATCATTTACATATTTATCCAATTTTTTAGAGGGGAAGAAAACATGGGCGTTCAACGTTTTAGAGCCTACGACACTCCCCGTCACAAGCTTTCATTTGACACCTAGCTGGTTACTCTCCACATTCGCATTCAGGAGATATAGGGGAACAATCATTTTCATTTTATCCACTTATTTAGAGGGGAAGAAAGCATGGAGGTTCAAATTTTTAGAGCCTACGACACTCCCCGTCACAAGCTTTCATTTGACACATAGCAGGTTACTCTCCACATTCGCATTCAGAAGATATAGGGGAACAATCATATTCATATTTATCCACGTTTTTAGAGGGGAAGAAAGCATGGGGGTCCAAAGTTTTAGAGCCTACGACACTCCCCGTCACAACCTTTTATTTGGCACCTAGCTGGTTATTCTCCACATTGGCATTCAGGAGATATAGGGGAACAATCATTCTCATATTTATCCAGTTTTTTACGGGGGAAGAGAGCATGGGGGTTCAACTTTTTGAAGCCTACGACACTCCCCGTCACAAGCTTTCATTTGACACCTAGATGGTAACTCTCCACATTCGCATTCAGGAGATATAGGCGAACAATCATTTTCATATTTATCCACATTTTTAGAGGGGAAGAAAGCATGGGGGTTCAACTTTTTAGAGCCAACGACACTCCCCGTCACACGCTTTCATTTGACGCATAGCTGGTTACTCTCCACATTCGCATTCAGAAGATATAGGGGAACAATCATTTTCATATTTATTCACTTTTTTAGAGGAGAAGAAAGCATGGGGGTTCAACTTTTTAGAGCCTACGACACTCCCCGTCAGAAGCTTTCATTTGAAACATAGCTGGTTACTCTCCACTTCGCATTCAGAAGATATAGGGGAACAATCATTTTCATATTTATCCACTTTTTTAGAGGAGAAGAAAGCATGGGGGTTCAACGTTTTAGAGCTAACGACACTTCCCGTCACAAGCTTTCATTTGACACATAGCTGGTTACTCTCCACATTCGCATTCAGAAGATATATGGGAACAATCATTTTCATATTTATCCACTTTTTTAGAGGGGAAGAAAGCATGGGGGTTCAACTTTTTAGAGCCCACGACACTCCACGTCACAAGTTTTCATTTGACACATAGCTGGTTACTCTCCACATTGGCATTCAGAAGATATAGGGGAACACTCATTTTCATATTTATCCACTTTTTTAGAGGGGAAGAAAGCATGGGGGTTCAACTTTTTAAACTTTATAGAGCCTACGACACTCCCCATCACAAGCTTTCATTTGACACATAGCTGGTTACTCTCCACATTCGCATTCAGGAGATAAAGTGGAACAATCATTTTCATATTTATCCACGATTTTAGAGGGGAAGAAAGCATGGGGGTCCAAAGTTTTAGAGCCTACGACACTCCCCGTCACAACCTTTCATTTGGCACCTAGCTGGTTATTCTCCACATTGGCATTCAGGAGATATAGGGGAACAATCATTCTCATATTTATCCAGTTTTTTATGGGGGAAGAGAGCATGGGGGTTCAACTTTTTAGAGCCTACGACACTACCCGTCACGAGTTTTCATTTGACACCTAGCTGGTTACTCTCCACATTGGCATTCAGAAGATAAGGGGAACAATCATTTACATATTTATCCAATTTTTTAGAGGGGAAGAAAACATGGGCGTTCCACGTTTTAGAGCCTACGACACTCCTCGTCACAAGCTTTCATTTGACACCTAGCTGGTTACTCTCCACATTCGCATTCAGGAGATATAGGGGAACAATCATTTTCATTTTATCCACTTATTTAGAGGGGAAGAAAGCATGGAGGTTCAAATTTTTAGAGCCTACGACACTCCCCGTCACAAGCTTTCATTTGACACATAGCAGGTTACTCTCCGCATTCGCATTCAGAAGATATAGGGGAACAATCATATTCATATTTATCCACGTTTTTAGAGGGGAAGAAAGCATGGGGGTCCAAAGTTTTAGAGCCTACGACACTCCCCGTCACAACCTTTCATTTGGCACCTAGCTGGTTATTCTCCACATTGGCATTCAGGAGATATAGGGGAACAATCATTCTCATATTTATCCAGTTTTTTACGGGGGAAGAGAGCATGGGGGTTCAACTTTTTAGAGCCTACCACACTACCCGTCACAAGTTTTCATTTGACACCTAGCTGGTTACTCTCCACATTGGCATTCAGAAGATAAGGGGAACAATCATTTACATATTTATCCAATTTTTTAGAGGGGAAGAAAACATGGGGGTTCAACTTTTTAGAGCCTACGACACTCCCCGTCACAAGCTTTCATTTGGACATAGCAGGTTACTCTCCACATTCGCATTCAGAAGATATAGGGGAACAGTCATTTTTATATTTATCCACTTTTTTAAGGGGAAGAAAGCATGGGGGTTCAACGTTTTAGAGCCTACGACACTCCCCGTCTGAAGCTTTCATCTGACACATAGCTGGTTACTCTCCACATTCGCATTCAGAAGATAGAGGTGAAGAAATATTTTCATATTTATCCACTTTTTTAGAGGGGAAGAAAGTATGGGGTTCAACGTTTTAGAGCCTACGACACTCCCCGTCACAAGCTTTCATTTGAACCTAGCTGGTTACTCTCCACATTCCTATTTAGGAGATATAGGGGAACAATTATTTTCATATTTATCCACTTCTTCAGAGGGGAAGAAAGAATGGGGGTTCAACTTTATAGAGCCTACGACATTCCCCGTCAGGAACTTTCATTTGAAGCATACCTGGTTACTCTGCACATTCGCATTCAAGAGATATAGGGGAACACTCATTTTCATATTTATCCACTTTTTTAGAGGGGGAGAAAGAATGGGGGTTCACCTTTTTAGAGCCTACGACACTCCCCGTCACAAGCTTTCATTTGACACATAGCTGGTTACTCTTCACATTCGCATTCAGATGATATATGGCAACAATCATTTTCATATTTATCCACTTTTTTAGAGGGGTAAAAAGCATGGGGGTTCAACTTTTTGGAGCCTATGACACTCCCCGTCACAAGCTTTCATTTGACACATAGTTGGTTACTCTCCACATTCGCATTCAGGAGATATACGGGAACAATCATTTTCATATTTATCCACTTTTTAAGAGGGGAAGAAAACATGGGGGTTCAAATTTTTTAACTTTTTAGAGACTACGACACTCCCCATCACAAGCTTTCATTTGACACGTAGCTGGTTACTCTCCACATTCGCTTCAGGATATATGGGAACAATCATATTCATATTTATCCACTTTTTTAGAGGGGAAGTAAGAATGGGGGTTCAACTTTATAGATCCTACGACACTCCCCGTCAGGAACTTTCATTTGAAGCATAGCTGATTACTCTCCACATTCGCATTCAGGAGATATAGGGGAACAATCATTGACATATTTTCCACTTTTTTAGAGAGGAAGAAAGAATGGGCGTTCAAATTTTTAGAGCCTACGACACTCCCCGTCACAAGCTTTCATTTGACACATAGCAGGTTACTCTCCACATTCGCATTCAGAAGATATAGGGGAACAATCATATTCATATTTATCCACTTTTTTAGAGGGGAAGAAAGAATGGGGGTTCAACTTTATAGAGTCTACGAAACTCCCCGTCAGGAGCTTTCATTTGAAACATAGCTGGTTACTCTCCACATTCGCATTCAGGAGATATAGGGGAACAATCATTTTCATATTTATCCAGATTTTTGGAGGGGAAGAATGCATGGTGGTTCAACTTTATAGAGCCTACAACACTCCCCGTCACAAGCTTTCATTTGACACCTAGCTGGTTGCTCTCCACATTCGCATTCAGGAGATATATGGGAACAATTATTTTAATATTTATCCACTTTTTTTAAGGGGAAGAAAGCATGGGGGTTCAACTTTTTAGAGCCTACGACACTCCCCGTCGCAAGTTTTCATTTGCCACATAGCTGGTTACTCTCCACATTCGCATTCAGGAGATATAGGGGAACAATCATTTTCATATTTATCCACTTTTTTAGAGGGGAAGAAAGCATGCGGGTTCAAATTTTTAAACTTTTTAGAGCCTACGACACTCCCCATCACAAGCTTTCATTTGACACATAGCTGGTTACTTTCCACATTCATATTCAGGAGATATAGGGGAACAATAATTTTCATATTTATCCACTTCTTCAGAGGGGAAGAAAGAATGGGGGTTCAACTTTATAGAGCCTACGTCACTCCCCGTCAGGAGCTTTCATTTGAAGCATAGCTGTTTACTCTCCACATTCGCATTCAGGAGATATAAGGGAACAAACCTTTTCATATATATCCACTTTTTTAAAGGTAAGAAAACATGGAGGTTCAACTTTTTAGATCCTACGACACTCCCCGTCACAAGCTTTCATTTGACACCTAGCTGGTTACTCTCCACATTGGCATTCATGAGATATAGGGGAACAACCATTTTAATATTTATCCACTTTTTTAGAGTGGTAGAAAGCATGGGGTTTCAACTTTTAGAGCCTACGACACTCCCCGTCACAAGCTTTCATTTGAAACATAGCTGGTTACTCTCCACATTCGCATTCAGGAGATATAGGGGATCAATCATTTTCATATTCATCCACTTTTTTAGAGGGGAAGAAAGAATGGGGGATCAAATTTATAGACCTCACGACACTCCCCGTCAGGAGCTTTCATTTGAAACATAGCTGGTTACTCTCCACATTCGCATTCAGCAGATATAGGGGATCAATCATTTTCATATTATTCCAGATTTTTAGAGGGTAAGAAAACATGGGGGTTCAACGTTTTAGAGCCTACGACACTCCCCGTCACAAGCTTTC
Source organism: Ryuthela nishihirai (assembly GCA_038380435.1). Taxonomy (NCBI): domain Eukaryota; kingdom Metazoa; phylum Arthropoda; class Arachnida; order Araneae; family Heptathelidae; genus Ryuthela; species Ryuthela nishihirai. The sequence continues at coordinate 6,557,439 of JAWZYU010000007.1, forward strand.
ATTTGACACCTAGCTGGTTACTCTCCACATTGGCATTTATGAGATATAGGGGAACAACCATTTTAATATTTATCCACTTTTTTAGAGTGGTAGAAAGCATGGGGTTTCAACTTTTAGAGCCTACGACACTCCCCGTCACAAGGTTTCATTTGACACCTAGCTGGTTACTCTCCACATTCGCATTCAGGAGATATAGGAGAACAATAATTTTCATATTTATCCACTTTTTTAGAGGGGAAGAAAGCATGGTGGTTCAACTTTTTAGAGCCTACGATACTCCCCGTAACAAGCTTTCATTTGAAACCTAGCTGGTTACTCTCCACATTCGCATTCAGGAGATACAGGGGAACAATGATTTTCATATTTATCCACTTCTTTAGAGGGGAAGAAAGCATATGGGTTCAACTTTTTAGAGCTTACGACACTCCCCATTTGAAGCTTTCATTTGACAAATAGCTGGTTACTCTCCACATTCCCATTCAGAAGATATAGGGGAACAATAATTTTCATATTTATCCACTTTTTAAGAGGGGAAGAAAACATGGGGGTTCAAATTTTTTAACTTTTTAGAGACTACGACACTCCCCATCACAAGCTTTCATTTGACACGTAGCTGGTTACTCTCCACATTCGCTTCAGGATATATGGGAACAATCATATTCATATTTATCCACTTTTTTAGAGGGGAAGTAAGAATGGGGGTTCAACTTTATAGATCCTACGACACTCCCCGTCAGGAACTTTCATTTGAAGCATAGCTGATTACTCTCCACATTCGCATTCAGGAGATATAGGGGAACAATCATTGACATATTTTCCACTTTTTTAGAGAGGAAGAAAGAATGGGCGTTCAAATTTTTAGAGCCTACGACACTCCCCGTCACAAGCTTTCATTTGACACATAGCAGGTTACTCTCCACATTCGCATTCAGAAGATATAGGGGAACAATCATATTCATATTTATCCACTTTTTTAGAGGGGAAGAAAGAATGGGGGTTCAACTTTATAGAGTCTACGAAACTCCCCGTCAGGAGCTTTCATTTGAAACATAGCTGGTTACTCTCCACATTCGCATTCAGGAGATATAGGGGAACAATCATTTTCATATTTATCCAGATTTTTGGAGGGGAAGAATGCATGGTGGTTCAACTTTATAGAGCCTACAACACTCGCCGTCACAAGCTTTCATTTGACACCTAGCTGGTTGCTCTCCACATTCGCATTCAGGAGATATATGGGAACAATTATTTTAATATTTATCCACTTTTTTTAAGGGGAAGAAAGCATGGGGGTTCAACTTTTTAGAGCCTACGACACTCCCCGTCGCAAGTTTTCATTTGCCACATAGCTGGTTACTCTCCACATTCGCATTCAGGAGATATAGGGGAACAATCATTTTCATATTTATCCACTTTTTTAGAGGGGAAGAAAGCATGCGGGTTCAAATTTTTAAACTTTTTAGAGCCTACGACACTCCCCATCACAAGCTTTCATTTGACACATAGCTGGTTACTTTCCACATTCATATTCAGGAGATATAGGGGAACAATAATTTTCATATTTATCCACTTCTTCAGAGGGGAAGAAAGAATGGGGGTTCAACTTTATAGAGCCTACGTCACTCCCCGTCAGGAGCTTTCATTTGAAGCATAGCTGTTTACTCTCCACATTCGCATTCAGGAGATATAAGGGAACAAACCTTTTCATATATATCCACTTTTTTAAAGGTAAGAAAACATGGAGGTTCAACTTTTTAGATCCTACGACACTCCCCGTCACAAGCTTTCATTTGACACCTAGCTGGTTACTCTCCACATTGGCATTCATGAGATATAGGGGAACAACCATTTTAATATTTATCCACTTTTTTAGAGTGGTAGAAAGCATGGGGTTTCAACTTTTAGAGCCTACGACACTCCCCGTCACAAGCTTTCATTTGAAACATAGCTGGTTACTCTCCACATTCGCATTCAGGAGATATAGGGGATCAATCATTTTCATATTCATCCACTTTTTTAGAGGGGAAGAAAGAATGGGGGATCAAATTTATAGACCTCACGACACTCCCCGTCAGGAGCTTTCATTTGAAACATAGCTGGTTACTCTCCACATTCGCATTCAGCAGATATAGGGGATCAATCATTTTCATATTATTCCAGATTTTTAGAGGGTAAGAAAACATGGGGGTTCAACGTTTTAGAGCCTACGACACTCCCCGTCACAAGCTTTCATTTGACACCTAGCTGGTTACTCTCCACATTGGCATTTATGAGATATAGGGGAACAACCATTTTAATATTTATCCACTTTTTTAGAGTGGTAGAAAGCATGGGGTTTCAACTTTTAGAACCTACGACACTCCCCGTCACAAGGTTTCATTTGACACCTAGCTGGTTACTCTCCACATTCGCATTCAGGAGATATAGGAGAACAATAATTTTCATATTTATCCACTTTTTTAGAGGGGAAGAAAGCATGGTGGTTCAACTTTTTAGAGCCTACGATACTCCCCGTAACAAGCTTTCATTTGAAACCTAGCTGGTTACTCTCCACATTCGCATTCAGGAGATACAGGGGAACAATGATTTTCATATTTATCCACTTCTTTAGAGGGGAAGAAAGCATATGGGTTCAACTTTTTAGAGCTTACGACACTCCCCATTTGAAGCTTTCATTTGACAAATAGCTGGTTACTCTCCACATTCCCATTCAGAAGATATAGGGGAACAATAATTTTCATATTTATCCACTTTTTTAGAGGGGAAGAAAGCATGGGGGTTCAACTTTTTAGAGCCTACGACACTCCCCGTCAGATGTTTTCATTTGACACATAGCTGGTTACTCTCCACATTTGCATTTAGGAGATATAGGGGAACAATCATACTCATATTAATCCACTTTTTTAGAGGGGAAGAAAGAATGGAGGTTCAACTTTATACAGCCTACGACACTCCCCGTCAGGCGCTCTCATTTGAAGCATAGCTGGTTACTCTCCACATTCGCATTCAGGAGATATAGGGGAACAACCATTTTCATATTTATCCACTTTTTTAGAGGGAAGAAAGCATGGGGTTTCAACTGTTTAGAGTCTACGACTCTCCCCGTCACAAGCTTTCATTTGACAAATAGCTGGTTACTCTCCACATTCGCATTCAGGAGATATAGGGGAACAATCATTTTCATATTTATCCACTTTTTTAGAGGGGAAGAGAGAATGGGGGTTCACCTTTGTAGATCCTACGACACTCCCCGTCAGGAGCTTTCATTTGAAACATAGCTGGTTACTCTCCACATTCGCATTCAGGAGATATATGGGAACAAATATTTTCATATTTATCCACTTTTGTTAAGGGGAAGAAAACATGGGGGTTCAACATTTTAGATCCTACGATACTCCCTGTCACAATTTTTCATTTGACACCTAGCTGGTTACTCTCCACAGTAGCATTCATGAGATATAGGGGAACAATCATTTTCATATTTATCCACTTTTTTAGGGGAGCAAATAGCATGGGGTTTCAACTTTTAGAGCCTACGACACTGCCCGTCACAAGCTTTCATTTGACACATAGCTGGTTACTCTCCACATTCGCATTCAGGAGATATGGGGAACTATCATTTTCATATTTATCCACTTTTTTAGAGGGGAAGAAAGCATGGGAGTTCAACTTTTTAACCTTTTAAGAGCCTACGACACTCCCCATCACAAGCTTTCATTTGACACATAGCTGGTTGCTCTCCACATTTGCATTCAATAGATATAGGGGAACAATCATATTCATATTTATCCACTTTTTTAGAGGGGAAGTTGGTCTGAACAGGTTGCTAACAAGCTCTTCGAGATCAAGCCCATTGTCAAACCGTGGCAGTCTTGTTTTCGCAGGAATCGTAAGGAGGAAGTTGTCCTTGCTCGGCTCCGCTTAGGTCACTCGTTTTTAACACACTCTTTTCTACTTAAGGCGGACGCAGTACCTAAGTGCGAGTTTTGTGACACCATTTTAACTGTTAAACATATTTTAATTCATTGTCTCGCTTTTAATCTTGAGCGCAAAATGTATTTTGGCTTCCACAATTTTATGGTTGAGCCTCTTACACTCAGCCATCTTTTATCTGATGAATCGTTTTTAACTCCTGTTTTCGACTTTTTACGTTTTACTGGTTATTTTACACGTATTTGATTTTTACCCTGTTTCCTAGTTTTTACTCTTGTTTGTGGTTTTCAATAGGTCCTATACACCCATTTTTATTGTTAACTTCTACACTTGTTGTTACTTTTTAGTCTTTTTACTTGTCGTTTTGTGCCGTTTTGTTTGTGTTCATTTTAACTTTGGTTGTGGGTTATGAGACTTTTATCCTTTTTTATCGTTTGTTTGGCGCAATATAGCCTTAGTTGCTGTTGCGCCAATAAACCCCAAACAACCAACCATTAGAGGGGAAGAAAGAATGGGGGTTCAACTTTATAGAGCCTACGACACTCCCCGTTGGAGCTCTCATTTGAAGCATAACTGGTTACTCTCCACATTCGCATTCAGGAGATATATGGGAAACATCATTCTCATATTTATCTACTTTTTTAGAGGGGGAAGAAAGAATGTGGGTTCACCTTTATAGATCCTACAACACTCCCCGTCAGGAGCTTTCATTTGAAACATAGCTCGTTACTCTCCACATTCGCATTCAGGAGATATATTGGAAAAGCCATTTTCATATTTCTCCACTTTTTTAGAGGGGAAGAAAGCATGGGGGTTCAACTTTTTAGAGGATACGACACTCCCCTTCACAAGCTTTCATTTGACACATAGCTGGTTACTCTCCACATTTCGCATTCAGAAGATATAGGGGAACAATCATTTTCTTATTTATCCACTTTTTTAGAGGGGAAGAAAGAATGGGGGTTCAACTTTATTGAGTCTACGACACTCCCCGTCAGGGGCATTCATTTGAAGCATAGCTGGTTACTCTCCACATTCGCATTCAGGAGATATATTGGAACAATCATTTTCATATTTATCCACTTTTTTAGAGGGGAAGAAAGCATGGGGTTTAGACTTTTTATAGCCTACGACACTCCCAGTCACAAGTTTTCATTTGACACATAGCTGGTTAATCTCCACATTCGCATTCAGGAGATATAGAGGAAGGAGATTCAGGAGATATATTGGAACAATCATTTTCATATTTATCCATTTTTTAGAGGGGAAGAAAGTATGGTGGTTCAACTTTTTAAACTTTTTAGAGACTACGACAGTCCCCATCACAAGCTTTCATTTGACACATAGCTGGTTACTCTCCACATTCGCATTCAGGAGATATAGGGGAACTATCATTTACATATTTATCCACTTTTTTAGAGGGGAGGAAAGAATGCGGGTTCAACTTTATAGAGCCTAGGACACTCCCCGTGAGGAGCATTCATTTGAAGCATAGCTGGTTACTCTCCACATTCGCATTCAGGAGATATAGGGGAACAATCATATACATATTTATCCACTATTTTAGAGGGGAAGAAAGAATGCGGGTTCAACTTTATAGAGCCTACGACACTCCCCGTGAGGAGCATTCATTTGAAGCATAGCTGGTTACTCTCCACATTCGCATTCAGGAGATATATTGGAACAATCATTTTCATATTTATCCACTTTTTTAGAGGGGAAGAAAGCATGGGGTTTAGACTTTTTATAGCCTACGACACTCCCAGTCACAAGTTTTCATTTCACACATAGCTGGTTACTGTCCACATTCGCATTCAGGGGATATAGGGGAACAATCATTTTCATATTTATCCACTTTTTTAGAGGGGAAGAAAGAATGGAGGTTCAACTTTATACAGCCTACGACACTCCCCGTCAGGAGCTTTCATTTGAGACATAGCTGGTTACTCTCCACATTCGCATTCAGGAGATATAGGGGAACAATCATTTTCATATTTATCCGGTTTTTTAAAGGGGAAGAATGCATGGTGGTTGAACTTTTTAGAGCCTACGACACTCCCCGTCACAAGCTTTCATTTGACACCTACCTGGTTACTCTCCACATTCGCATTCAGGAGATATAGGGGAACAATCATTTTCATATTTATCCACTTTTTTAGAGGGGAAGACAGCATGGGGGTTCAACTTTTTAGAGCCTACGACACTCCCCGTCACAAGCTTTCATTTGAGACATAGTTGGTTATTCTCCCCATTCGGATTCAGGAGATATAGGGGAACAATCATTTTCACATTTATCCAAATTTTAAGAGGGGAAGAAAGCGTGGGGATTCAACTTTTTAAACTTTTTAGAGCCTACGACATTCCCCATCAGAAGCTTTCATTTGACACATAGCTGGTTACTCTCCACATTCGCATTCAGGAGATATAGGGGAAGAATCATATTCATATTTATCTTCTTTTTTAGAGGGGAAGAAAGAATGGGGGTTCAACTTTATAGAGCCTACGACACTCCCCGTCAGGAGCTTTCATTTGAAACATAGCTGGTTACTCTCCACATTTGCATTCAGGAGATATAGGGGAACAATTATTTTCATATTTATCCACTTTTTTAGAGGGGAAGAAGAATGGGGGTTCACCGTTTTAGAGCCTACGACACTCCCCGTCACAAGCTTTCATTCGACACATAGTTGATTACTATCCCCATTCGCATTCAGGAGGTATAGGGGAACAATCATTTTCATATTTATCCAATTTTTTAGAGGGGAAAAAAGCACGGGGGTTCAACTTTTTAAACTTTTTAGAGCCTACCACACTCCCCATCACAAGCTTTCATTTGACACATAGCTGGTTACTCTCCACATTGGCATTCAGGAGAAATAGGGGAACAATCATTTTCAAATTAACCACTTCTTCAGAGGGGAAGAAAGAATAGGGGTTCAACTTTATAGATCCTACGACACTCCCCGTCAGGAGCTTTCATTTGAAACCTGGCTGGTCACTATCCACATTCGCATTCAGGAGATATAGGTGAACAATTATTTTCAAATTTATCCACTTTTTTTAAGGGGAAGAAAACATGGGGGTTCAACTTTTTAGAGCCTACGACACTCCCCGTCACAAGCTTTCATTTGAAACCTGGCTGGTTACTATCCACATTCACATTCAAGAGATATAGGAGAAGAATTATTTTCATATTTATCCACTTTTTTAGAGGGGAAAAAAGCATGGGGGTTCACCGTTTTAGAGTCTACGACACTCCCCGTCAGGAGCTTTCATTTGAAACATAGCTGGTTACTCTCCACATTCTCATTCAGGAGATATATGGGAACAATCATTTTCATATTTATCCACTTTTTTAGAGGGGAATAAAAAATGGGGGTTCACCATTTTAGACTCCCGTCACAAGCTTTCATTTGACACATAACTGGTCACAAACTTTCATTTGACACATAACTGGTCACAAGCTTTCATTTGACACATAACTGGTTACTCTCCACATTCGCATTCAGGTGATATAGGGGAACAATCATTTTCATATTTATCCACTTTCTTAGAGGGGAAGAAAGAATGGGGTTCACCGTTTTAGAGCCTACGACACTCCCCGTCACAACGTTTCATTTGACACCTAGCTGGTTACTCTCCACATTCGCATTCAGGAGATATAGGAGAACAATCATTTTCATATTTATCCACTTTTTAGAGAGGAAGAAATCATGGGGGTTCAACTTTTTAGAGCATACGACACTCCCCGTCACAAGCTTTCATTTGACACATAGCTGGTTACTCTCCACATTCGCATTCAGGAGATATAGGGGAAGAATAATTTTCATATTTATCCACTTCTTCAGAGGGGAAGAAAGAATGGGGGTTCAACTTTATAGAGCCTACGACACTCGCCGTCAGGAGCTTTCATTTGAAACATAGCTGGTTACTCTCCACATTCGCATTCAGGAGATATATGGGAACAATCATTTTCATATTTATCCACTTTTTTTAAGGGGAAGAAAACATGGGGGTTCAACTTTTAAATCCTACGACACTCCCCGTCACAAGTTTCATTTGACACCTAGCTGGTTACTCTCCACATTCGCATTCAGGAGATATAAGAGAACAATCATTTTCATATTTATTCACTTTTTTAGAGGGGTAGAAAGCATTGGGGTTCAACGTTTAGAGCCTACGACACTCCCCGTCACAAGCTTTCATTTGACACATAGCTGGTTACTCTGCAAATTCGCATTCAGGAGATATAGGGGAACAATGATATTCATATTTATCCACTTTTTTAGAGGGGAAGAAAGAATGGGGGTTCAACTTTATAGCGCCTACGACACTCCCCGTCAGGAGCTTTCATTTGAAGCATAGCTGGTTAATCTCCACATTGGCATTCAGCAGATATAGGGGAACAATCCTTTTCATATTTATCCACTTTTTTAGAGGGGAAGAAAGAATGTGGGTTCACCTTTTTAGAGCCTACGACACTCCCCGTCACAAGCTTTCATTTGACACATAGATGGTTACTCTCTACATTCGCATTCAGATGATATATGGGAACAAACATTTTCATATTTATCCACTTTTTTAAGAGGAAGAAAACATGGGGTTCAACTTTTAGAGCCTACGACACTGCCCGTCACAAGGTTTCATTTGACACCTAGCTGGTTACTCTCCACATTCGCATTCAGGAGATATAGGAGAACAATAATTTTCATATTTATCCACTTTTTTAGAGGGGAAGAAAGCATGGGGTTCAACTTTTTAGAGCCTACGACACTCCCCGTCACAAGCTTTGATTTGACACATAGCTGGTTACTCTCCACATTCGCATTCAGGAGATATATGGGAACAAACCTTTTCATATTTATCCACTTTTTTTAAGGGGGCGAAAACATGGGGGTTCAACTTTTTAGATCCTACGACACTCCCCGTCACAAGCTTTCATTTGACACATAGCTGGTTACTCTCCACATTCGCATTCAGGAGATATAGCGGAACAATCATATTCATATTTATCCACTTTTTTAGAGGGGAAGAAAGAATGTGGGTTCACCTTTATAGAGCGTACGACACTCCCCGTCAGGAGCTTTCATTTGAAACATAGCTCGTTACTCTCCACATTCGCATTCAGGAGATATAGGGGAACAATCATTTTCATATTTATCCACTTTTTTAGAGGGGAAGAAAGAATGGGGGTTCACCGTTTTAGAGCCTACGACACTCTCCGTCACAAGCTTTCATTTGACACATAGCTGGTTACTCTCCACATTTGCATTCAGGAGGTATAGGGGAACAATCATTTTCATATTTATCCACTTTTTTAGAGGGGAAGAAAACATGGGGGTTCAACTTTTTAAACTTTTTATAGCCTACGACACTTCCCATCACAAGCTTTCATTTGACACATAGCTGGTTACTCTCCACATTCGCATTCAGGAGATATAGGGGAACAATCATTTTCATATTTATCCACTTTTTTAGAGGGGAAGTAAGAATGGAGGTTCACCTTTTTAGAGCCTACGACACTCCCCGTCAAAAGCTTTCATTTGAACATAGCTGGTTATTCTCCACATTCGCATTCAGGAGGTATAGGGGAACAATCATTTTCATACTTATTAAATTTTTTAGAGGGGAAGAAAACATGGGGGTTCAACTTTTTAAACTTTTTATAGCCTACGACACTCTCCATCACAATCTTTCATTTGACACATAGATGGTTACTCTCCATATTCGCATTCAGGAGGTATAGGGGAACAATCATTTTCATATTTATCCAATTTTTTGGAGGGGAAGAAGGAATGGGGGTTCAACTTTATAGAGCCTATGACACTCCCCATCAGGAGCTTTCATTTGAAACATAGCTGGTTACTCTCCACATTCGCATTCAGGAGATATAGGGGAACAATTATTTTCATATTTATCCACTTTTTTAGAGGGGAAGAAAGCATGGGGTTTCAACTTTTTAGAGCCTACGACACTCCCCGTCTCAAGCTTTCATCTGACACATAGCTGGTTACTCTCCACATTCGCATTCAGGAGGTATAGGGGAACAATCATTTTCATATTTATCCACTTTTTTAGAGGGGAAGAAAGCATGGAGGTTCAACTTTTTAAATGATTTAGAGCCTACGACACTCCTCATTACAAGCTTTCATTTGACACATAGCTGGTTACTCTCCACATTCTCATTCAGGAGATATAAAGGAACAATCGTTTTCAGAGTTATCCACTTTTTCAGAGGGGAAGAAAGAATGGGGGTTCAATTTCATAGAGCCTACGACACTCCCCGACAGGAGCTTTCATTTGAAACATATGTGGTTACTCTCCACATTCGCATTCAGAAGATATAGGGACAACCATTTTCATATTTATCCACTTTATTAGAGGGGAAGAAAGCATGTAGGTTCAACTTTTTAGAGCCTACGACACTCCCCGTCACAAGCTTTCATTTGACATATAGCTTGTTACTCTCCACATTCGCATTCAGGAGATATAGGGTAACAATCGTTTTCATATTTATCCCCTTTTTTAGAGGGGAAGAAAGCATGGGGGTTCAACGATTTAGAGCCTACGACTCTGCACGTCACAAGCTTGCGTTTGGCACATAGCTGGTTACTCTCCACATTCACATTCAGGTGATATACGGAAACAATCATTTTCATATTTATCCACTTTTTCAGAGGGGAAGAAAGCATGGCATTCAACGTTTTAGAGCCTACGACACTCCCCGTCACAAGCTTTCATTTGACACCTAGCTAATTACTCTCCACATTGGCATTCAGGAGATATAGGGGAACAATCATTTTCATATTTGTCCACTTTTTTAGAGGGGAAAAAAGCATGGTGTTCAACTTTTTAGAGCCAACGACACTCCCCGTCACAAGCTTGCATTTGACACATGGCTGGTTATTCTCCACATTCGCATTCAGGAGATATAGGGGAAGAATAATTTTCATATTTATCCACTTCTTCAGAGGGGAAAAAGAATGGGGGTTCAACTTTATAGAGCCTACGACACTCCCCGTCAGGAGCTTTCATTTGAAACATAGTTGGTTACTCTCTACATTGGCATTCAGGAGATATATGGGAACAAACCTTTTCATATTTATCCACTTTTTTTAAGGGGACGAAAACATGGGGGTTCAACGTTTTAGATCCTACGACACTCCCCGTCACAAGCTTTCATTTGACACATAGCTGGTTACTCTCCACATTCGCATTCAGGAGATATAGCGGAACAATCATATTCATATTTATCCACTTTTTTAGAGGGGAAGAAAGAATGTGGGTTCACCTTTATAGAGCGTACGACACTCCCCGTCAGGAGCTTTCATTTGAAACATAGCTCGTTACTCTCCACATTCGCATTCAGGAGATATAGGGGAACAATCATTTTCATATCTATCCACTTTTTTAGAGGGGAAGAATGTATAGTGGTTTAACTTTTTAGAGCCTACGACACTCCCCGTCACAAGCTTTGATTTCACACATAACTGGTTACTCTCCACATTCGCATTCAGGAGATATATGGGAACAATTATTTTAATATTTATCCAATTTTTTTAAGGGGAAGAAATCATGGGGGTTCAATGTTTTAGAGACTACGAGACTTCCCGTCACAAACTTTCATTTGACACCTAGCTGGTTACTCTCCACATTCGCATTCAGAAGATATAGGGGAACAATCATTTTCATATTTATCCACTTTTTTAGAGGGGAAGAAAGCATGGGTGTTCAACTTTTTAGAGCCTACGACACTCCCTGTCACAAGCTTTCATTTGACATATAGCTGGTTACTCTCCACATTCGCATTCAGGAGATATAGGGTAACAATCGTTTTCATATTTATCCCCTTTTTTAGAGGGGAAGAAAGCATGGGGGGTTCAACGTTTTAGAGCCTACGACTCTCCACGTCACAAGCTTTCATTTGGCACAGAGCTGGTTACTCTCCACATTCGCATTCTGGTGATATACGGAAACAATCCTTTTCATATTTATCCACTTTTTCAGAGGGGAAGAAATCATGGGGTTCAACGTTTTAGAGCCTACGACACTCCCCGTCACAAGCTTTCATTTGACACCTAGCTGGTTACTATCCACATTCGCATTCAGAAGATATAGGGGAACATTCATTTTCATATTTATCCACTTTTTTAGAGGGGAAGAAAGCATGGTGGTTCAACATTTTAGAGCCTTCGACATTCCCCATCACTAGCTTTCATTTGACACATAGCTGGTTACTCTCGACATTCGCATTCAGGAGATATAGGGAAACAATCATTTTCATGTTTATCCACTTTTTTAGACGAGAAGAAAGTATGGGGGGTTTCAACTTTTTAGAGCCTACGACACTCCCCGTCACAAGCTTTCGTTTGACACATAGCTGGTTACTCTCCACTTCGCATTCAGGAGATATATGGGAACAATCATTTTCATATTTATCCAATTTTTTAGAGGGGAAGAAAGCATGGGTGTTCAAATTTTTAGAGCCAACGACACTCCTCGTCACAAGCTTTCATTTGACACATAGCTGGTTACTCTCCACATTCGCATTCAGAAGATATAGGGGAGCAATCATTTTCATATTTATCCTCTTTTTTAGAAGGGAAGAAAGCATGGGGTTTCAACATTTTAGAGCCTACGACACTCCCCGTCACAAGCTTTCATTTGACACATAGCTGGTTACTCTCCACATTCGCATTCAGAAGATATAGGGGAACAATCATTTTCATATTTATCCACTTTTTTATAGGAGAAGAAAGTATGGGGGTTCAACTTTTTAGAGCCTTCGACACTCCCCGTGACAAGCTTTCGTTTGACACATAGCTGGTTACTGTCCACTTCGCATTCAGGAGATATAGGGGAACAATCGTTTTCATATTCATCCACTTTTTTAGAGGGGAAGAAAGCATGGAGTTTCAACTCTTTAGAGCCTACGACACTCCCCGTCACAAGCTTTCATTTGACATATAGCTGGTTACTCTCGACATTCGCATTCAGGAGATATAGGGGTAACAATCATTTTCATATTTATCCACTTTTTTAGAAGGGAAGAAAGCATGAGGTTTCAACTTTTTAGAGCCTACGATACTGCCCGTCACAAGGTTTCATTTGACACATAGCTGGTTACTCTCCACATTCGCATTCAGGAAATAGGGTGGAACAATCATTTTCATCCCCCCCCCCCTTTTTGTTTCGGAGGGAAGAAAGCAATAGGGGTTAATTTTTCGTATCCTACGACATTCCCCACGTCAGAATCAAATATTCGACGTATCTCTCGTTATTTTCGGCCTTCGCGTTAGAATAGTTTTAATATTTCTCCTTTTTTAGGGGGCAAGAAAGCATGAGAGATCAATATTTGATAGCCTACGGTACTCACCCGTCACAAGTTTTCATTTGGCACGTAAATCATTATGTTTCTCCATCGCATTCGAAAGATATGGTGGAACAATCTTTTGCCAAATCCACAAACCGACAATTGTCAAAGCCGAAAGCAATAGGAAGATAGGTAAAAATGGGAACTTGAGGGATTTAAACATCAAATTTCGCTGCTTCCCTATAAATTGTCAGGTTTGGTGTAATTTGTTCGACGGAAACTTGTTCGGTGGAAATTTGTTGGAAACGGAAATATATTCGACAGAAATTTGTTCGAAACCGAAATTTATATGAAACTGAATTTTGTTCGAAACTGCAATTCTTTTGACGGCAATTCGTTCGAAACGGTAATTTGCTCAACCAACATTTTATTGAAAGGCTGAAATGAAGAAATATTTAGAGGCAGCTAGGACTGTGCTTCTGATTTGTCATTGAGGAATCATTCGAAGGGAAGGAGACTGGGAAGGGTTGCGACAGAAGAGAAGGCTCAGTTTTAGATTTGACAAAATGAAACATTACTTGTTTTACAAACGATCTACACACCTTTTACTTCCTCTTGTTTTCGCTATTATTATAAGCTATATTCAGAACTTTGTAGAAGAGAAATAATGTTTGAAATTTAAAACCGGAGTATTTGCTACAACTATAAAATAAAAATAAATACCCCCTCAAGCAGCTGCTTGCCACAGAGGTCTGACAGGAGACTGTCAGTTTATATGCCAAAGTAGAAGATCTGAGAGGATGGCAGGACCTCAGCAGAAAAACAACACATTCAACCATGCCTTATCCGGGGCTCGAACCCAGGTCCCTTAGATCAGTAGCCAAGCACGCTAACCACTCGGCCATGGGACGGCGCTACAACTATATTTGTTTGATAAACACATTCCTTGCCGATTTTATGTTGATATGATTTTCTATCTTTGACAGAATTTAAAGCATTGATAAGTAGACAAATTAATAGTTACTTTAGCGATAGTTAGAAAATAGCAGGAAAGGTTTAAAGAAGGTGAGGGCTCATTTGTTCCGAGTTTTTCCTGTTTCTTCATGTTTTGTTTTTGTTAGGTTTCTTCGTGTTGTTTCATGTTTGGTTATATTACTTTTTTTTTTTGTGTTGCTTCATTTCATATTTTGAGATTGGATTTTCTGTTAATCTTGTCTTCGTAAAGTTTTCTGTGCGTCGTATTTTTTATTTCATTATTGCTCTTTGTCTTTGCTTTTGTAGCTTAATTTCCTATTTTTGTTAGTACAATTTACTTTTGTTCTTTTTCCTCTTAATTTCTTATTTTCTTTCTTTATTCCCAAAGTTCATTTTTATTTGATTTTATCTGTTTTTTTTTTCTCTTTTGGCTAAATTATCTTTGCTGATTGCTTTGTGTCAGATGACTTGGCTGCTCTCTACATCTTGAGGGGTTTCAGCTGGAGAGTCTGATGTCCTTTGTACCTTGTGAAGAATACAGATTAGTCCGTAGTGGATAGCTGCTATCTTTTGAATGGTGTTGGTGGGCTTTGTTGTTGGGATGGTGAATACAGTATCTTCTGGAACCTTTAGGCTGAATGGTGCATAAGAGAGCTTGCATTCTCAACTTTCTCTGAACCAACTTTTGCTGTTGAGAAGTAAACAACATTAATGCCTGTTTCCTTTTCATTTTTTGATTTTTGACTGTTTTCATTTGATATTTTTTCTATTACAACTATACACTGAACGATCATTGAAATATGACCACCCCACCCCATGTTATGTCAATGGGACTGTAATTTGGAACTCCTGTAAGTTTTAAAATTAACGTTTTATGGAAAAATCTGATAAAGGTGAATTAAAGTTCTAAATCATTTCTATCTAAATATCCATTTTCAACGATATTCCTTCATTATTTAAAGAGTTATGAAAGTTTGAACGCATAATGATAGCAATGCTAGACATTGGAAGTTAATTGAAACTGAAATAGGAAATATTATTTGAAACCTGTTCATATGCAATTACATATTTTAAACGTGTGTGCAAATAATTTCTTAAATTTTTTAAATAAATTTCTTAGAATAGATTACTGCTCTGAAAGGTTTAAACTTCCACACCTATTCAAATACTGTGAGAATAATATTAAAAAACGAGATTAGATAGATTTGATTCAGACTTTTAAATTATCACCTCGCATTTTCTCACAAAACGCTGATATGAGTATATAGAGCTTCGAAGTTAGCGTCCCATTGGCATAATATGGGTGGTCATGTTATGTCAATGTGACGATAATTTCGAACAATTGCAACAATTGCACTAACTCAAAGTATGTCTTTTCTAATGGCCTAGATCTAGTGAAGACACGAAAAAAAATTTTTTGGGTTTTGCGATAGGGACAAATCGCCAGATCGAAGCAGAACGAACTTAAACGCAGTTCCAGTATGTAATATTTTACTTCTATTTTAGTGCTCTTTCAAAAATTTTATACAATATATACATATATATCATTAACATATTTGACTATATTTCTAGTTATTACTATGACGATGGTCCTCTAATTTCAAAGAGAAAACTACAGTCGAGGAGATTCGCCCTCTCCCTCCATATATACACACCATTCCAAAAAAAAAAAAAACTCTTATTGTATACCGAGACTTAGTTTCCATGACTGTGAGCTTCATCGCCATGGCTATCTACATTCTCACACGAAATAAAATACACACCATTTAACAGAGCAGGGAAAAAATAACGACAGAATTAAAGTAAAAACTACCACGTAGCCACCCAGCACTCTATTGAAAACCACACTAAAATCTTTCACATTGGAGAGATACAATCATTCCGAACTTTTCCTAAGGTAATTAAATTTCGTTTCGAATAAATTTCTGTTTTGAACAAATTTCCGATTGGAACAAATTTCCATCGAACAATGATCCGTTTCGGACAAATTTCCGTCGAACAAATGTTGTCTAACAAGTTTCTGAATACCAAATTGTTATCCCATTCGATATTTTTAAATAGTTATTATGATATTAAGTTATTTTGATTTAAGCAGGCAAAATTTTCATTTTGATTACAACAGTAATAATGGACATCATGAATAACACTGTAATAAAATTATTCCTTTCGAAAGTTGTTTATTAACATTTATCAAAACATCAAAACAATTGCTAACTTTGTATGACATTAATTTTTCCAAATGCTTCCAAAATGCTATTTTCTTCGTTGTCATATTTTTTATACGTGGTTTCTGAATTAAAACTTTTTTGCACAGTCGGCGAGAGGTAAAATATCCTCAGAATCTTTATCTAAATTTTACCTCACTAGAACCAATGCATCAACTGTATTCACAACTATTCTACAGTATTTCTCAATTTCTTTTTGATGATATTTACAAGGGAAAATGTTCTATTCACAGACTCGTTTGAAAAAAGTAACTAAGTGATGTTAACGATAGTCTAGGGATATTTCCAAATATCTTTTGACCCTCCACCATCTGCTTCAACCCAGAACTTTCATTGCTTTGGAAATATTTCCATTAGTTGTAGTGGAGTAGTTTGCGTTCCTTTAATGAAACATCTTTATTTTTACATACGTATTTGAATTTGGAGATATATATTTAGTGGTATCATTTTTCGACTGGCTGGTTCAATTCTGTGGAGAAAGCAAGGCCAGTTTTTCTAGTACTTTCATAGTTTATGGCAAGTGACATGCAGTTCTTTCCATAATTCGCGAAAACGAAAATGCATGCTTCTCTTTAATAGCTGTAAAGTCAGTACTTGCAATGCCAGTTGAAGCTTAATGAAATGAATGCCCCCATTAATACTTTACACACTTTGCTATGTACGCTGAACGACCAAATAATGATGAAAATGGCAATGCGGTTAAGGTACAATTTTACAAATGCAGGTTGTCATCACGGAGGTAAGAATGAAGGGAGACGCCCTAATTCGCTTTCCCTGTCCAAGGTCGTGATGCCGTCGCAGGATGTTGATGCTTCCTAAACAAACTTTCTACTGTCACAATCAAGCCTACTTTTCGTACGTTTTGCTTGCTTCTACTATGATATTTGCTGCTTCTAGTATGATATTTACCCCTTCTACTATTAATTCTATCTCGGAGAATAGTTCATTTACATTATATCGATTTAACATATATATTTTTCGGCAATGAATATTCCTGTATCGAATAGCTATAGCAGACTATTACATACCTTTTCCGTTACAAAACTATTACTTTGATTACCACAAACGTTTCATACAAACAGATAAATTTGAATGAATATAAGAATAATAAAAGAAATGATTACATAATTTTTGAAATTTTACTGATATATGTCGCCAAAACAATTTCTGCTTTGAACATTAATAAACTATACACAAATAAGGGCCGGATCTATAGGATCTATAGGGGGTAAAGGCATATGTGCCCCCCCCCCCTTAACAATGCTAATAAAAGTAAAGGAGCTAAAAAAATTGTAAACTTGTGCATATTTCATGAATTTTTTCAAAAATATTTGGACAAAAAAACAGGGAAATGTTATTCTACAATGGAATCCAGTCTCTTGCCCCCCCCTCCCCCTTATTTTTTTTATTACGGACCTGGTAATATATAATAGCGAAATTGAAATAACAAATCACAAATGCAACATGCTAGCTGTTTCCTATGTTAACTTAATTTTTTTTTATTCTACAAAAAAAAATAAACGCATTTAATGAGATTAAAACCAATAATCTAGAAATTGCAACAATAGCAATTATAATTTTATAGTAAATTTTATATAATTTAATTTTTGATGGGGACAGAATATAAAACATATCTGCATTTCACGCAACAAAATGTGTATTCCTCCGAGCCATCCTCCTGTAAAAGAGGAAATAAACTGAAGAAACCTATTAGTCAACTATAATACTCATTGTTTCAAACAATTTCGATATTGCTGAAATTTCAATTTATAGGTCCCAACTGTGACAACGTTGGGATTTATGCATTCCAAAACCTCACCTGGCCCTCAGTGAGAAAGGGGACTCTTATAGCCTTGAAAAAGCTGCTATCCATCGAATGTGACATTGAGCCATGGTCCTGTATGCAGGAGCACCTTTTTGCACATAATGGGCTAAATGTCCAGGTCACAAAGACCCTGATGGCTGAGAAAAGGTTGGGGGAAGGGAACCCACTGAACAGCTGTTAGAAGACAAATAGTAGCCTCCTATCAAGGCTATTCTATATGTTCTTTAATGTGAACAGTGTAGCTCTCCTGTACATGGGGCCATGCCTCAATGTCCCATCTGATGAACGGCAGCCTCTCCAAGCCCATTGGTATCACCTTTCTGGCAGAGGGCAGGTTTGGGGTTAACACATATAAATCTCAGTGTTGGGATATTTGAGACTCATACCATGGAAGTATTTTTTTTTACAATGGATGAATTTTTCTTTACATTTTCTTCATCTGAGAAGGCCAACCATATACAGCATATGTGGATAATTCAACAATATAAAGGTAAAAATGCAAAATTTTTAATGTGTGCGTTTTTTTTTCACATTTTAATAAAATTTGCAAAGGAATTAAATATACCTTTTCTTAAGAGATATTCTTTATCATAAGATAAAACACACATTACTGATTTTGTGGTAAAAATAAATGAAACTAAAATTTATATCCGAATTACTTGCGGAACGAAACTGATTAGTGCATTTTTTAAAATAAGCTATAATTAGGTTCTTTTTAATAACTATATGGGGAAAACTAGAACACTGAAGGTAATTTTCTTTTAAGGTTTTTATGGTAGGAAATTTCGGCCAGTTTCATTTAATCAGTAAAATTTCCTCAATACACTGGAAGGACTGCCATCCACCAGATGAGAAATTAAACCGTGGCCTTGTGTGGGAAAAGAGCCACACCCTGTGCGCACTAAACAAAATTCTGGATAATCTTAATGAAAAGTTTCCTTCTGTCTCCTATAACAGATCGCTTATGGCCTAACCCAGCGGGTCACCTTAGCCAGTCTCCTCTGAACCTTTGGGGTCCTTGTGACATAGCCATTTACCCCATTGTGTGTAAAAAAAACTGGTAATCAGTCGTAAAAAAAAGAATTCAAAATCCTCTGAATTTGTATCAGAATGTAATCTGAAACTTCGGAATGAAATGAAAATAATTATAAATTATATAAATAAATATTATTAATTAATAATTATAATATTCATATTAATAATTATAATTTCCTGATTAAAGCAAATTATGTGCTTTAATCAAGACCCTGAAAAATTTTCAGTTATCAAACAAAATTATTCACTGAGGTATTTTTAAACATATGTGCGAATTAAGGAGAAAAAGATATCTCAATTTTCAGAAATCAAGCACTCCTTAATTTTAAAGTGAAAAAGAATACTAATATCATAAAATCATGTTCATATTTAATCACTGGATTCATTAGTGCATTAAACCTGAAAAAAAATGGAGAAATCTGCTTAAATTAAAAAAGATTTCTAAACGGAATTAAAACTCAGATTCCATTACTGCATAAATGAAACAGAAAATGTTTCCACGTTACGTAATTTATTTTATTTTGATTAAATTGATAAAATTTGTAGTGAAATATAATTTCTGGTATCTGCTTTGAACGGCGATTCATACAAATGAATGCTGAACAGGCAGCTATAATATAAAAATATCAAATCGTCAAGTTTTTCAAGCAGATATCGTTCTGTTACTACAGTTAGAACTAACGTTTTGAATACAACATATGTAGCTGCCGGGCAGTCGCTCTAGCATCAACTTTAACTGCTTAGGGCGTTTCCTCTTCCTTCTTACCTCCATGGTTGTCATTAGTGGAGTTGTTACTTCCCCCCTCCCCACCCACACAATTATTCTTATTTTAATTTGTTGCAACAACTGTGCAACTAAACCACATTTAAAAAAAAACAAACAAATAATTCCCAACAAATTTATAAATCCTCCTAAACATTCCCCTCAAAAAAAGTCCCCCTAGATTTCACCCCAGATGCTAAAAAAAAACCCCTAAATCTAGGGGGAAAACCTCCAATCTGGCAACACTGCTGCAGTGGGTGATGGTGCTAAAGCACAGAATACAAGTGTGGCTTGAAGAAAATAGTAAACTGGGATAGATGCAGTAGGTTTTCGAAATGACTGACGAGAAGAAGATAATTTATTTATTCTTTCACACTTAATTGAAATTTCAAATTGCGAAATCTGACTCCTACTTGTATTGTTTTTGGGCATAGGAAAGGCTTATGATACAGTGGATACAGAGATCCTTTGGGATAAACTGAGAATATTGGTAATAAGAGAGGACTTCATTTCTGCTCTGAAAAGGCTGTATGCAATAGATAAATGGAGGTATACTTATGAATTCGAAGACAAGAAGACTAAGGAAATTATTTCGAATTTAGGATTATAACAAGGATGCCTCTCTCTCCTACTCTTCTCCTTACTTTTATTAATCTGCTTGAGGATAGACCAGGCGTGTCCAACCTTTTGACTTCCCTGGGCCACATTGACTGAAGATTTGACTTCCCTTGATTGAGTGAACATTGGTTGTTTTGGGCCGCACATAAAATATGTAATATAGTTAATGTATATGAATAATAGCCTATAAATGGTAGCTAGGCGTAAACTGGAAGGAGAGCTGTGTACCAATCCCTAGTGATGATGCATAGAACCGGCCAGGTCTAGCACCTAATGTCCGACCCCGCCTTCTCGTGGTGCAGGCCGTTAGTACCTTTCAAAAGAGATATTCTCTTTTGAAAGGGAACGGAAGGGGAGGGCTGCCAGTTCAGTATGGCCTACTGATCTGGTCATCTATGGCCACTTTTTTCTTTTTTTTCAACCCTGCTGAAGAGTGGTCAACTTCACAGGGTCCTGGTGCTGACCATTTATACCTACTAGACTGGACTTGTTTATGGATTTGAGCTTGATTATGGATCCTGGACTTGCTGCACAGGTGGGCCTCTGTTGAGGGAGAGTCTCCTGCTGTGTTTTCTGTTTGCTTCTGGGTTGCCAGCTCTAAGTGAACAGAGGCATGGGATACCTTACATCAGCTGGTGGATAATCCTAATCAGAGGCCATCGCAAGTACCTGAACCTTACTTAGCTAGTTGGGCATCGTCAAGCCTAAACTGGAGTAATGTGTCTCAGGCAGGCCATATGGATCTTGAAAAAGTCCACTTGAAAAGGTGGAGCCTGACGTTCCTACCAGCATCGGTGACTTCAGCCTTTAGCGGAGGAGGAACAGGTCTTTGCCCCATGCCTGCGATCAGGGGGCTGTTTGATATTGTTGGCCCTACCAATCTCAATAAACCTAATTTCTTTAAAAATCCTACTAATCATTTTCTCTCTGCAGGAACGTGGAACGTGAGGACATTACATAGAGATTATTCTCTTGATGTCCTCATGCAGGAATTCCAGCGCTATAACCTAGATATTCTAGGCTTGCAAGAGACCAGATGGACAGGTAAAGGTGAGATACTTAAAAATAACTTTAAATTTCTCTTTACAGGGAGGGAGGATGGAAAGCATCACCAGGGCGTGGGTCTGCTGCTCAGCAGACATGCTAGTGATGCTCTTCAAGGATATGAGTGCATTAA
Organism: Ryuthela nishihirai; assembly: GCA_038380435.1. Classification (NCBI taxonomy): domain Eukaryota; kingdom Metazoa; phylum Arthropoda; class Arachnida; order Araneae; family Heptathelidae; genus Ryuthela; species Ryuthela nishihirai. The sequence continues at coordinate 6,579,303 of JAWZYU010000007.1, forward strand.
TGAAAGGTTTCTTACAGCAAAATTTCAGACAAGCATTAAAGACTTGAATGTTATCTGCTGTTATGCCCCCACTGAGGATTCTGATGAGGATGAGAAGGATAGGTTTTACGGACAACTTCAGGATATTTTGAATTCTGTCAAGAAAGGAGATATTACCCTTGTTCTTGGTGACTTCAGTGCCAAAGTTGGTACCGACTCTGACCTTTGGGGAAGAGTAATAGGCCCTTTTGGTATTGGTAGCTGCAATGGCAATGGGCAACGTCTCCTACAGGTAAGTAAACTCAATGGTTTCAGAATAACTAACACATATTACAAACACCGCGACATACATAAATACACATGGGTTTCACCTGATGGGCTGCATAGGAATATGATTGATTATATATTAATTAACAGCAAATGGGCTAGTTCTGTTAGAAATACCAGGGCATATAGGGGAGCTGAAATTGGATCTGACCATTAGCTTGTTAAAAGTGTCTTGCAACTTAAACTTAAAAAGTGTTGTGCTAGGGTTAAAAAATTTACCTTTAATACTGAAGCTCTGAAAGACCCAGTTATAGCTAAAGCTTACCATGATAGGTTACTTAGTCATTATGACAGTCATGGTTTGCTTAATACTGAAGTTGAGGAAGAATGGGGCCATTTTAAACAGGCTTTTTTGGAAACTAACGGTACTCTTTTAGGGAAAAAGGAGCAGAGGAGACAGAATTATTTAAGTGATAAGGCACTTGAGCTTATTTCAGGAAGAAGGAACTGCAGGAATGTCCTTAATCAATCCCTACTAGTCCTAATAGAAAGCATTACAAAGAACTTAATAAACGTGTAAAGGATCAGTTAGCTACTGATAAGAATCTTTGGCTTGATGGCCTGGCTGACAAAGCTGAGGAAGCAGTTAGACAGCACAACAGCAGAGAGCTGTACCAGATAGTTAATGTTTTGTGTGGTAGAAAACGAACAGGTATACAGGGATTGAAGGATAAACAAGGTAAGGTTATAGAAGGTGAGGATTCTGTCATGGCTAGGTGGGCTGAGCATTTCAGTGATGTTCTAAACAATGTGGTTAATTCTACTCCCATTGTTTGCAATGATGATAGATGCATTGGTGGCTTTAATGTTGGCCCTATAACACAATCTGAAGTTAGTTTGGCTATTTCTAAACTTAAACTTCATAAATCCCCAGGGGTGGATGAAATTACTACGGAAATGCTTAGAGCTGGGAATGTTTCAGTTACCATTTGGATGACTGAAATTTTGAATAACTTTTATGATAAAGGCATGGTTCCTAAAGATTTTACCAGAGCCATTATTATCCCTATTTTCAAAAAAGGTGATCGCAGTTCTTGTGATAACTATAGGGGTATCAGCCTACTCTCTGTTCCAGGTAAAGTTCTTTCCATGATTGTGCTTAATAGAATTAAGAATCTGGTTGACAGGCAATTGCGTGATGAGCAATGTGGATTCAGAAGTGGTAGGGGATGTGTGGATCAGATATTTTCACTTAGGCAGATTCTTGAGAAATGTTTATAGTTTCAGAAACCTTTGGTTGCTAGCTTTGTTGATTTCAAAAAGGCTTTCGACTCTGTTGATCGTCATAATTTGTGGTTGATTGTGAAATCATATGGTATACCAGACAAGTTAGTTAACATAATGAAAGCTCTCTATAATAACACTGAGTCATGTGTGAGAGTTGGTAAGTCTTGTAGCAATTGGTTTAGCATTACTTCTGGTGTTCGACAAGGGTGCATTTTGTCTCCTTTTCTCTTTAGTTTGGTTGTTGATTATGTTATGCGAAATTCACTTCAAGGGAAAGCTTTTGGCCTTAAATGGGCTGGAGATACGAAAATTTCTGATTTAGATTATGCTGATGATTTAGCCCTTTTGGCCAATGATGTTGATGAGATGAACTCTTTCATTTGAGCTGTTGATGAGACTGGTAGTAGAGTAGGTTTGGTTATAAACAGAGAGAAAACTAAAGTGATGAAAATTGGTCAGGCAGGTTGTGATTCAGTTAATCTGAATGGTTGCAGTCTTGAGCAGGTGTCACAGTTTAATTACCTTGGGAGCTACGTAACTGATACTGGTGATGTGCGGCATGAGATTAACAGACGAATAGGTATTGCTGCCGGGACTTTTAAGAATCTATGGAGATTGTGGAGAAATAGGCGTATACACCTAAAGACTAAAATTAGACTGTATAATAGTTTGGTTCTTTCTAGGGTTAGTTATGGTAGTGAAACTTGGACGCTGTGTAAACAAGATAACAGGAAACTAGATGCTTTTGATTCTAGATGCTTACGCAGTATCTTGGGTATTAGGTGGTTTAACTTTGTAACTAATGATGAGGTTAGGCAAAAGAGTCTGCAACCTCCTTTAAGCAGCATATTGTGCAGAGAGAGACTCCGCTGGTTTGGCCATGTTTCCCGTATGGATAATTATAGATTGGCGAATAGGGTTATGAACAGTGTGCCTAGAGGCCTCAGAAGGAGGGGGAGACCTAGGATGCGGTGGGCAGACAATGTCAAACAGGACCTTGTTAGAATTGGTGTACAGTGGCTGGATGCAGCAGATGTAGCTCAGGACAGATATGCTTGGAGAATTAAACTACTCGGTCTGGTTGGACCTCCGTAGCCAATGGCTGCTTGAGGATGATGAGGTTGTGATTCAGTTAATCTGAATGGTTGCAGTCTTGAGCAGGTGTCACAGTTTAATTACCTTGGGAGCTACGTAACTGATACTGGTGATGTGCGGCATGAGATTAACAGACGACTAGTATTGCTGCCGGGACTTTTAAGAATCTATGGAGATTGTGGAGAAATAGGCGTATACACCTAAAGACTAAAATTAGACTGTATAATAGTTTGGTTCTTTCTAGTGTTAGTTATGGTAGTGACACTTGGACGCTGTGTAAACAAGATAACAGGAAACTAGATGCTTTTGATTCTAGATGCTTACGCAGTATCTTGGGTATTAGGTGGTTTAACTTTGTAACTAATGATGAGGTTAGGCAAAGGAGTCTGCAACCTCCTTTAAGCAGCATATTGTGCAGAGAGAGACTCCGTTGGTTTGGCCATGTTGCCTGTATGGATAATTATAGATTGGCGAATAGGGTTATGAACAGTGTGCCTAGAGGCCTCAGAAGGAGGGGGAGACCTAGGATGCTGTGGGCAGACAATGTCAAACAGGACCTTGTTATAATTGGTGTATAGTGGCCGGATGCAGCAGATGTAGCTCAGGACAGATATGCTTGGAGAATTAAACTGCACGGTCTGGTTGGACCTCCGTAGCCAATGGCTGCTTGAGGATGATGCTGATGATGATATGGATAATAAAACTTCATTTATTTTCTTATGTTTTTATTATAAAATTAAAAAAGGGCAACATAAAACTAGTGAAATATCAAAAACTCGCTGAAAATCACATAATCATGTTGAAAGCTTATGTCGTAACACGCAAACTATAGTGCCTATAACGCAAACATTACGATTTTGTGGCAAGCCATTGAAGCCGTCTGTATCATGTGACAGGACATATGATGCGGGTCAGAAAGCTCAAATGGGTTTCGTTTCTTTACTAAATGAGTTTGAAAGCTCCAGTTTATCTCTTTTTTTCTGGCAAAACTGCTCACATTTCGCATTTTGAATATTTTTCACACTAATATTTCGAATTCCAAATGAAAATAGTTTAATGTTTCTGGTTTGTTTTGCTATAGATCAAAGTTCTAACATTTCTAAGCTTCTTCTTTGCAAAGATTTCGAAACTTAACTACAAATATTTGTAATTTTGGCATATATATATAAGTAGTGAGTTCCCAACCTGGGACAGTTTTACCCCCATGCTTTCCCCCTACGACGTCACTAACCACACCCACTTCCGACCACGCCCCTTATAAATATTCATAATTAATAATTCATTATTAATTATTATTAAAAAAATTATTAAAAATTAATTAATCCCCCCTTTATTAAAACCCCCTTCATTAAAAATTTCTCCTCCTTATTAAAAAAACCTTATTCCCTCCCCCCTTTTTAACCCCTGGCGCCATCTGGTGACTATGAGGAGCACCATTTTCGGAAAACCCCCTATTATAGCTCTAATTTCCCGATTTTTGACTCCCCCTTTATTAAAAATTCCTCCCCCTTATTAAAACCCCTTCATTCCCCCCTTTTAACCTCTGGCGCCATCTGGTGACTATGAGGAGTACTATTTTCGAAAAAAACCCCCTATTTTAACTCTAATTTCCCAATTTTTCAGCCAACCCGTCATTAAAGACCCCTGGTTGACCCACCTATATTTTAACCCTCCTTCTCGAATAGTCCCGAGTTTTCTTTATTTCAGACCCCCTGGTTGACCCCCTATATTTTAGGCCCCCCTTAATCTCCGAATAAGTCCCTTACCAACTAAACTTCGGATGGCAACGATCGGTTGATGCAAGCCTCAGAATAATTGCATGGGTGGCAACCTCACGCAGAAAGGGATGATGCAAGTCTCTAAATAATTGCAAAACTTTCGATAGCAGTCACTCACAGAAAATCAACTCCCAAAGTTGTATTACCCATTTTTATTCCTTATTAATTAAACACTCATTAAAACCCCCTCCCCTTTATTAAACCCCTTTAGCAAAAGTTCACTCTGTTAAAACTTCACTGATCGCAAACTCCCATCCTTTTTACAAGTCCACTAAACTTAGAAAATCAACTCCCAAAGTTGTATTACCCATTTTTATTCCATATTAATTAAACACTCATTAAAACCCCCTCCCCTTTATTAAACCCCTTTATCAAAAATTCACTCTATTAAAACTTTACCAAACCCCTTTGGTTGGTAAAAATGTAATAAAAGGAGAAAAATCTGATTTAAAAATAAATTTTTCGTAGTTATGAAATGATATTGAGGTGTAATATGGTCTGTAGGGGTGACATATAAGACCCGCTTTAGAACACGCAACAGACGTTCGGTACCTCACCCCAGACCATGTTTTATTGACGGATCACTCTCAGCAGTGAAAAAATTTTCGAAGTCTCTAATCTTTCATCTGTGTCAACAATCATGTGGTACGAATTGACCTTCCTTCAAATCATACGACGGGGTCGCTTATTGATGGGGCGGGGGTGGCTCAGTCGGTAGTGCGCCAGGCTCGTAATCTGTAGTTCCCAGGTTCGAGTCCCAGCTGGGTCAGCGTTGAGATTTATCTCTGCAAAAATCCCCGCCCTGCCCACGAACAATAGGGGACACCGATGGGCTTGGAAAGGCCGCTGTCCGTCGGATGGGACATTAAGCTGTGGCCCTGTGGCCGCTGGGAGAGACATACCCTGTGCACGTTAAAGAACACGCTGGATGGCCTTGACGGGGGGGCTACCATCTGTCTCCCAACAGCTGTTCCAGTGGGTCCCCTCCCACAACCTTCTCTGAGCCTTCGGGGTCCATGTGACCTGGCCATTTAGCCCATGGTGTGCAAAAAAGTGCCGCTCAGAGGTAAAACAACTCAACGCTTATCGATGGGTGCAATCGGACTTTCATCAACTTGCGTGATGTGCATTTTGCAACAAACGGGTTATGTACGATAGAACTGCTGCTATCTGCACCGCAATATTTGCATCTGCTACTGATAAACGGTTTGCTTCATTAAAAATAGAAACTTGGTAAATAATTCCACTGCATTCATTAAGAACACAAACTGATTTCGTGCTAAAACATCTTATTTCACACCAGATTTCAGCTTACTTGAAAAACTAGTGTTAAAAATTTATGTGAACCAGTGACTTGACAGATGGAATCACTCAATCACCATAAGAATATAGTATTACGGTGCAGTGTCCGGAAAGCAAAGAAAGAAGAAAACTTCGAAAGGAAGTGGAAAAATGCGAGAAAAAAAAGAGCCGAGTTTAGAGAATGGAGGCGAGGAGAGTCGAATGGAGAACAAGAATTATTCGCTCACTAGTCTTCCAGAACTGATGAGAAAAACACGCGATATAATTCAAAAGATTCGTAAGGATGAAAACTGTAAAAAGTACGAGAGCTAAGGTCAAGGTATGCAAATTCATTCAAAGTGACAAGCAGGGTGTGATTCTGCATAGTTCAATGAGATCTTTTGGTAGCTGCTAGGAAGGTGGGAAGTAGGAGATTATCAGACTGAGAAAAATAACATATCGTTGGAATATGGGAGGTTCGTTTCCAAAGAATGAATGTTTTCATTTTACACCTTCAGTGCCCTCAAAAAGTTACATATCTACGGTCTATTATTATTTTGTACCACGGAAAACCAGTTGATCAGCCAAGAAAAATCAAGAGTTGATGTATATATTAATGTTTCACTGAATTATTTATTGGAATGAATGCAGGAAATACAAAACATGAATATTGATGAAACAGTGCAAAAACAAAATTTTTCAAGGAGTTACATTTAGTACACACAATTCTTGTTAGTTTTTTTCTCTGCTTTACACATGGCCGTCTTGTGTTTACTTCGACTGTCAAATGATCTCCTACCCTGAGCATCTATTAGAAGCTTCTTCTGCACCAACCGGGAAAAGCAAGGGATATTTGCTACCAATGAACTAGGAATTAACTCTTTTTCCATTATGGGGCCCTCAGAATCGAAATTAGTACTGGCTTACAGGAGTAATGCTTCGTAGACAGTGTTCTTTCCAAACAGGATATATAACATTATCAAAAAACGTGTGCTTGCCTGAACCACTTTCACACGAACATAGTACCACTTGTTCTAAGAATTCCACAGTAGTGTAGAAATATTCTCATGCAGGAAAAATAATTAAATCGATTCTTAGACATGAAAATGTGTGTGTGTTAGATTTCCTCGTGTAGTGAAACACCCTATCTTTGTCGAAAAACTTGTGTTTGCAGCTAACACACTTATGTGCTTATTCAAACGTACCAGGAACTCTGAAAAGAGCGTGAGAGAGCTCTTGGAATAACCGTCGAGAGAGCTTACGTTTCTTACGTTACGTTTTATCGGTGGTTGAAGTCAGAGAATGCAAAGTTATGTCTAGCGGATCGATTCTGGGACCCAACTTTTCATGGAAATACTGAAAATATTGTTGTTCTTTTTTTCATAAACAGTGAGTTTTCAGATTTTAAATTTCCAAACTTATGTGGTTCTTTAATGATGTTTTCTATATGCAAAGTATTTTGTGATATTCATCCATTGTGTGTACGCAATGAACCGTGATTTACTAGCGTGGGACCTTAATATTTTATGATTTTTCCTGTATTACTCCTTCCGCTAAAGAGCGACTGTTATCAGTTACTCCTTAGGTTCACTTATTTTACACACTAGATGGCACCTGTTAATAGTCGTTTTTTCTATCTTACAGTATTTGTGCTGTAATTTGCTGTTTTGAAGCGGTTTTTACAACCATCCCACTGCATTTTTATACTTTCTCTCTCGTCACAGTATGTTTTACAGTTATTGTGTCTTCCACTTCCAAAGAATTGTGAAAATATTCACCTATCCACTGAAATGTGTGTGTGTATTTACAGATATTCCAACATCCTTTACATTTTAGTGATTCTCATTGAAAATACCAACCATTTCGTTGTTTTCCTAATTTTCGTTTATGCATGTAATTTGATTAAAAGACCTAGTTACATGCTGTGTCGTAGGTAAAGTACTGTCCATTTCAGTCTATTGTGAGATTTTCGTCGTAATGAATTAGCAGATATATGGAATCGGATCTGACGCAGATGATGCTTGCGATTTATCTACTTTGGTCGTATGGTTTATTAGAAAGATACACATAGGGAAGATGTATTAGTGTTTGAACTTTAATTATCTTGTGAGATGTGTGAGAGAAAGCAAAGAATACATAATGAGAGTGTTACGAATCTATGGAGAAACGTGCATCTGAAGAGTTAGTTTAAACAAACTTGCAATCGGTCTTTCATTCTAAATTCTTGTTGCTTGCCGTGCTAAAACGATTCACTGAAATTCCCCCTCGTATACCTCCCAAAACGGTACATTGTAGTTTATCAACTATATTTGTCATCTTCAGGTATGAAGGCAGGAGCTGTGTAAACATGACAGGAATCAATTTCATAGTATCTGACACATAGTTTTAGCACCTCTCCGAGGAGGCGCTCATAATACGTGTCATCCCAATTTTCAAGCTCCCTAATAATGTTCCAGTTATATTTCATAACCTAAAGGACAGCCATCTTATTATACAAGGAATGATCAAAAAATAAGAAGATTAACTGTGTTCCCAATAATATGGGAAACAGCATTCTCCCCTGGAACTTTGAATTTCATAGATTCTTATCAATTTTTAATGGAACAATAATGCTGCTTTTCATCATCTGATAACAGTAGGAGATTTGCGTGCGCTTTAAATCTGAATGTTGTGATATAGGGTGGGAACACCTCTTTCTCGTGTCCAAAAACATTGCCAGAAATGTTGTTCCTTTTTACGAGTTTAGATATATTTTTCTTTTAAATGTATATAGTTGTTAAGGCGTTCAATTTATTACAGGTTCATTCACAGTTAATACAGGATTTATATACGTGGAAAGTAGTCCCAGTGGTAATGGAAAAAGAGTTAATTCCTAGTTCATTGGTAGCAAAATATCCCGTGCTTTTCCCGGTTGGTGCAGAAGAAGCTTCTAATAGCATGCTCAGGGTAGGAGATCATTTGACAGTCGAAGTAAACACAAGACGGCCATGTGTAAAGCAGAGAAAAAAACTAACAAGAATTGTGTGTACTAAATGTAACTCTTTGAAAAATTTTGTTTTTGCACTGTTTCATCAATATTCATGTTCTGTATTTCCTGCATTCATTCCAATAAATAATTCAGTGAAACATTAATATATACATCAACTCTTGATTTTTCTTGGCTGATCAACTGGTTTTCCGTGGTACAAAATAATAATAGACCGTAGATATGTAACTTTTTGAGGGCACTGAAGGTGTAAAATGAAAACATTCATTCTCTTTGGAAACGAACCTCCCATATTCCAACGATATGTTATTTTTCTCAGTCTGCTAATCTCCTACTTCCCACCTTCCTAGCAGCTACCAAAAGATCTCATTGAACTATGCAGAATCACACCCTGCTTGTCACTTTGAATGAATTTGCATACCTTGACCTTAGTTCTCGTACTTTTTACAGTTTTCATCCTTACGAATCTTTTGAATAATGTCGCGTGTTTTTCTCATCAGTTCTGGAAGACTAGTGAGCGAATAATTCTTGTTCTCCATTCGACTCTCCTCGCCTCCATTCTCTAAACTCGGCTCTTTTTTTTCTCGCATTTTTCCACTTCCTTTCGAAGTTTTCTTCTTTCTTTGCTTTCCGGACACTGCACCGTAATACTATATTCTTATGGTGATTGAGTGATTCCATCTGTCAAGTCACTGGTTCACATAAATTTTTAACACTAGTTTTTCAAGTAAGCTGAAATCTGGTGTGAAATAAGATGTTTTAGCACGAAATCAGTTTGTGTTCTTAATGAATGCAGTGGAATTATTTACCCAGTTTCTATTTTTAATGAAGGAAATCATTTATCAATAGCAGATGCAAATATTGCGGTGCAGATACCAGCAGTTCTATCGTACATAACCCGTTTGTTGCAAAATGCACATCACGCAAGTTGATGAAAGTCTGATTGCACCCATCGATAAGCGTTGAGTTGTTTTACCTCTGAGCGGCACTTTTTTGCACACCATGGGCTAAATGGCCAGGTCACATGGACCCCGAAGGCTCAGAGAAGGTTGTGGGAGGGGACCCACTGGAACAGCTGTTGGGAGACAGATGGTAGCCCCCCGTCAAGGCCATCCAGCATGTTCTTTAATGTGCACAGGGTATGTCTCTCCCAGCGGCCACGGGGCCACGGCTTAATGTCCCATCCGACGGACGGCGGCCTTTCCAAGCCTATCGGTGTCCCCTACTGACTGTGGGCAGGGCGGGGATTTTTGCGGAGATAAATCTCAACGCTGACCCAGCTGGGACTCGAACCTGGGAACTACAGATTACGAGCCTGGCGCGCTACCGACTGAGCCACCCCTGCCCCATCGATAAGCGACCCCGTCGTATGATTTGACGGAAGGTCAATTCGTACCGCGTGATTGTTGACACAGATGAAAGATTAGACTTCGAAAATTTTTTCACTGCTGAGAGTGATCCGTCAATAAAACATGGTCTGGGGTGAGGTACCGAACGTCTGTTGCGTGTTCTAAAGCGGGTCTTATATGTCACCCCTACAGACCCCATTACACCTCAATATCATTCCATAAATACGAATAATTTATTTTTAAATCAGATTTTTCTCCTTTTATTTCATTTTTACCCAACCAAAGGTGTTTGGGGAAGTTTTAATAGAGTGAACTTTTGATAAGGGGGTTTAATAAAGTGGGGGGGGGGGTTAACGAGTGTTTAATTAATAAATAAAAAAAATAAATACCCCCCTTCAAGCAGCTGCTTGCCACGGAAGTCTGACAGGAGCCTGGCAGTTTATATGCCATAGTCTGAGAGGATGGCAGGCCCTGAGCGGTAAAACGACGCTTTACCAGGGTTTACCAGGGGCTCGAACCCAGGTCCCTTAGATCAGTAGGCAAGCATGCTAACCACTCGGCCATAATTAATAAGGAATAAAAATGGGTAATACAACTTTGGGAGTTGATTTTCTAAGTTTAGTGGACTTGTAAAAAGGATGGGAGTTTGCGATCAGTGAAGTTTTAATAGAGTGAACTTTTGATAAGGGGGTTTAATAAAGGGGAGGGGGTTTAATGAGTGTTTAATTAATAAGGAATAAAAATAGGTAATACAACTTTGGGAGTTGATTTTCTGTGAGTGACTGCTATCGAAAGTTTTGCAATTATTTAGAGACTTGCATCATCCCTTTCTGCGTGAGGTTGCCACCCATGCAATTATTCTGAGGCTTGCATCAGCTGATCGTTGTCATCCGAAGTTTAGTTGGTAAGGGACTTATTCGGAGATTAAGGGGGGCTTAAAATATAGGGGGTTAACCAGGGGGGGTCTGAAATAAAGAAAATCGGGACTATTCGAGAAGGAGGGTTAAAATATAGGTGGGTCAACCAGGGGTCTTTAATGACGGGTTGGCTGAAAAATTGGGAAATTAGAGTTAAAATAGGGTTTTTTTTTCGAAAATAGTACTCCTCATAGTCACCAGATGGCGCTAGAGGTTAAAATGGGGGAGGGGTTTTTTTATAAGGGGGAGGAATTTTTAATAAAGGGGGAGTCAAAAATCGGGAAATTAGAGCTATAATAGGGAGTTTTCCGAAAATGGTGCTCCTCATAGTCACCAGATGGCGCCAGGGGTTAAAAAGGGGAGGGAGGGAGGTTTTTTTAATAAGGGGGAGAAATTTTTAATGAAGGGTTTTAATAAAGGGGGATTAATTAATTTTTAATAATTTTTAATAATTATTAATTATGAATTATGAATTATGAATATTATAAGGGCGTGGTCGGAAGTGGGTGTGGTCAGTGGCGTCTTAGGGGGAAGCACGGGGGTAAAAGTGCCCCAGGTTGATAACTCACTACTTTTATACATACTGTACATACATACATACATACATACATACAAAATCCTCATACAGCCACAGGCTATGAAGTCCTACCAGACTGTGTAATTTTCTTCTCCAGACTTGTCTGTTTGGAGCTACAGCTGCTGCATTTGGCCACTGCAGGGACAATTCTAGCAAGGCCCTGTGACACATAGTCTGCCCATTGCATCCTAGCGTTCTCCCTTTTCCTGAAGCTTTTAGACACACCATTCATAATCTTGTTTGATAATCGGCAGCTGTGGAATGGGCAGCATGTTCAAATCAGTTGCAATCTCTTTCTCCACATAATTTTCGTCAAAGGAGTTTGATGACCCCTTCTTCTAACTTCATCATTACTTACGAAGGAAGTCAAACCACCTAATGCCCAAGAGACTGCACAGGTTTCAAGTTCTTGTTATCCTGCTTACAAAGAGTCCATGTTTCACAACCATAACAAACCTTAGAAAAAACCAAACTATTGTACAGCCTAATTTTTGTCTTTAGGTATACACACCTATTTTTCCCCACTCACCACCATTTCTTAAAAGTCCAAGTATCAATCCTTATTCTTCTATTTAACTCATGCCGCACATCACCAGTATCTGTTACATATCTCCAAAGATTATTAAACTGAGACACTTGCTCAAGAGTGGAACTATTGAGATTCACTGGATCACAGCCTACCTGACCAATTTTCATCACTAGTTTTCTCTCTGTTTATCACCCAACCTACTATGCTACCAGTCTCATCAACAGCTCGAATGAAAGAGTCATCTTATCAGCATCATTTGCCAAAAAGGCCAAATCATTAGCATAATTTAAATCAGAAATTTTCAGATCTCCAGACCATTTAAGGCCAAAATCTTTCCCATGCGAACAATTTCGCATTACATAATCAATAACCATACAAAAGAGAAAAGGGGACAAAATGCACTCTTGTTTAATCTCCATTAGCAATGCTATACCAATCGCTGCAAGCGTTACGAACTGTGGCACAGGACTAGTGTTATTATAGAGAGCTTTCATTACGCTAACTAACTTCTCAGGTATTCCATATAATCAACAATAAATGATGTCGATCAACAAAGTCAAAAGCAATTCTTAAATCTACAAAGCTAGTAACCACAGGTGTCTGACATTTTTGACCAGGAAATGGTCAGACCCAATTTTGTCTCCCCTGTGTGATCTAGTTTTCCTAACCAAACTTGCCCATTTGCTGTTAATTAAAATGTAATTTATAATAGTCCTGTGCAACCCATCAGGTGAAACCCATGTGTATTTATAAAGGTCCCAGTGTTTGCAGTATGTGTTGGTTATTCACAAACCATTACATTTACCTACCTGTAGGAAACGTTCCCCATTACCATTGGAATTACCAATGCCAAGGAGACCTAAAACTCCTGCCGGAAAGTCAGAGTCAGTTCCAACTTTAGCATTGAAGTCACCTAGCACACAAATATCTCCTTTCTTCACAGAATTCAAAATATCCCGCAGCTGTCTATAAAACTTATCCTTCTCGTCCTCATCAGAGCCCTCTAAATCAGCATAACAACAGACGACATTGAAGTCTTCAACTTTTGTTTTAAATTTTGCTGTGAGAAATCTTTCATTAATGCAGTCATATTATAGAAAAGCATCATTGGCGTGTCTGCTGAGAAGCAAACCTACACCTTAGAAATGCTTTCCATCCTCCCTCCCTGAAAAGAGAAATTTAAAATTATTTTTAAATATTTCACCTTTACCTGTCCATCTGGTCTATTGCAAGCCTAGAATATCTACCTATAACCCTGGAATTCCTGCATGAGGACATCAAGAGAATAATCTTTATATAACGTCTTCCGTTCCAAGTACCTTCAGAGTGAAAATGATTAGTAGGATTTTTAAAGAAACTAGGTTTATTGAGAGACGTAGGGCCAACAATATCAAACAGGCCCCTGATCGCAGGCATGGGACAAAGAGCTGTTCCCCCACCGCTACAGGCTGAGGTCACCTAAGCTGGTAGGAATTTCCTGCACCACCTTTTCCAAATGCACCTTTTCAAGAGCTATATGACCAGCCAGAGACATTTTATCCCAGTTTAGGATTGGCGAAGCCTAACTAGCTAAGTGAGGGTTGAGGTTCCCCACCTCTAAAGGCTGAATCACCCACACTCGTAGGAGCTTCAAGCAGCACCTCTTCAAGTGCACGTTTTCTAGAGCCCCATGACCTACCTGAGACACATTGCTCCAGTTTAGGATTGGCGATGCCGAAGTAGCTAAGTGAGGATTTTGGTACCTGCGATGGCATCTAATCAGAATTATTCACCAGCTGATATTCAGTATCCCATGCCTCTGTTCACTTAGGGTTCGTAGCCCACAAGCAAACAGAAAACACAGCAGCAGACACTCCTTCAACAGAAGCCCAACAATTCATAATCAAGCTCAAAGCCACAAACCAGTCCAATCCAATCTAGAAGATATAAATGGTCAACATCAGGACCCTGTGAAGTTAACCACACCTCAGCAGGGCAGGAAAAAAGAGAAAAAAGTGGTCATAGAGGACATATCAGTAGGTCACATTGAACTGGCAACCATCCCCTTCCATTCCTTTTGCAAAAGAGAATATCTCTTTTGAAAGGTACTAACGGCCTACACCATGAAAAGATGGGGTCGGATATTAAGTGCTTGACCTGTGCGATTCTGTGCATCATCATTGGAGATTGTACACAGCTCTCCTTCCAGTTTATGCCTAGCTACCATATAACAAATTAGTATTTTTGATAGAAATCCGAAAACAGCTTAAAAGGGAAATTATACACCTATTAGAAAAAAAATCTAGAAAGATTACAATAAAATTTCAGTTACAAAGCAACGAATACAGTTTCACTCCATAAACTATTCTCGTAGTCAGCATACTGCAATTTTAACATTTTATCATGTAATAATTATCAGGAATAAATTATAAAAATGATTTTAAACGAAGTCAATACTTTTCAAAAAATATGTATATTTCATTTGATTCTCAAAAATTATTTTCTTATCGACAACCATGTACACTGTATTTTGATATTCTCTTGGGGAACAACATATTGCTCTAGAATAAAAATATTGATCTTAAACCAATATTTTCCAACCATTTTGTGCAAATACATGAGACTTTTTGTCAACATTTTGTGTCATAATGTATCCACATACATACACTATTAGCAAGCATTACATTAAGGAATTTGCAATATAAATTGCAATCGAAGATATTGAAAATATTTCTCCACAGAGTCTAATTTAGCCTACTGCTATATTTTGCCAGTGAAGTGTAGTATCAAAAATGTGTTTAATAGCAGGCTCGGATCTAGAAAAAAAAAATTGAGGGAAGGGGCAAGAAACACAGTCGAACTAAAAAAAATGTAAAAGATGGAAGGGGGGAGGAGCAAGACACTTGATTTTCAATGCAGTATAATATTTTCCCCTGCGTTTTATGGGTTTTAAAAGATTTCTTAAAAAGTGCTTTAAATATAAATAAGTTTAATAATTTTTTGTTTCTTAATAAACGTGAAAAGGATCAGTTAGCTGCTGATAAGAATCTTTGGTTTGATGGCTTGGCTGACAAAGCTGAGGAAGAAGTTATACAGCACAACAGCAGAGAGCTGTACCACATAGTTAATGTTTTATGTGGTAGAAAACGAACAGGTATTCAGGGATTGAAGGATAAACAAGGTAAGGTTATAGACGATGAGGATTCTGTCATGGCTAGGTGGGCTGAGCATTTCAGTGATGTACTAAACAATGTGATTAGTTCTACTCCCATTGTTTGTAATGATGATAGATGCATTGGTGGCTTTAATGTTGGCCCTATAACACAATCTGAAGTTATTTTGGCTATTTTTCAATTTAAACTTCATAAATCCCCAGGAATAGATGAAATTACTACGGAAATGCTTAATGCTGGGAATGTTTCGGTTACCACTTGGATGACTGAAATTTTGAATATCTTTTATGATAAGGGCATGGTTCCTAAAGATTTTACCAGAGCTATTATTATCCCTATTTTCAAAAAAGGTGATCGCAGTTCTTGTGATAACTATAGGGGTATCAGCCTACTCTCTGTTCCAGGTAAAGTTCTTTCCATGATTGTGCTTAATAGAATTAAGAATCTGGTTGACAGACAATTGCGTGATGAGCAATGTGGATTCAGAAGTGGTAGGGGATGTGTGGATCAGATATTTTCACTTAGGCAGATTCTTGAGAAATGTTTAGTTTCAGAAACCTTTGGTTGCTAGCTTTGTTGATTTCAAAAAGGCTTTCGACTCTGTTGATCGTCATAATTTGTGGTTGATTGTGAGATCATATGTTATACCAGACAAGTTAGTTAACATAATGAAAGCTCTCTATATTAACACTGAGTCATGTGTGAGAGTTGGTAAGTCTTGTAGCAATTGGTTTAGCATTACTTCTGGTGTTCAACAAGGGTGCATTTTTGTCTCCTTTTCTCTTTAGCTTGGTTATTGATTATGTTATGCGAAACTAACTTCAAGGGAAGGATTTTGGCCTTAAATGGCCTGGGGATACTAAAATTTCTGATTTAGATTATGCTGATGATTTAACCCTTTTGGCAAATGATGTTTATGAGATGAACTTTTTTTTGAGCTGTTGATGAGATGAACTCTTTTATTCGAGCTGTTGATGAAACTGGTACTAGAGTAGGTTTGGTTATAAACAGAGAGGAAACTAAAGTGATCAAAATTGGTCAGGCAGGCTGTGATTCAGTTAATCTGAATGGTTGCAATCTTGAACAGGTGTCACAGTTTAATTATCTTGGGAGCTATGTAACAGATAATGGTGATGTGCTGCATGAGATTAACAGACGAATAGGGATTGCTGCCGGGACTTTTAAGAATCTATGCAGAGCGTGGAGAAATAGGCGAATACACCTAAATACTAAAATTAGACTATAATAGTTTGGTTCTTTCTAGGGTTAATTATGGTAGTGAAACTTGGACACTTTGTAAACAAGATAACAGGAAACTAGATGCTTTTGATTCTAGATGTTTACACAGTATCTTGGGCATTAGGTGGTTCAACTTTACAATTAATGATGAGGTTAGACAAAGGAGTCGGCAACCTCCTTTAAGCAACATATTTTGCAGAGAGAGACTCCGTTGGTTTGGCCATGTTGCCCGTATGAATAATTATTGATTGGCGAGTAGGGTTATGAACAGTGTGCCTAAAAGCTTCAGAAAGAGGGGGAGACCAAGGATGCGGTGGACAGACAATATCAAACAGGACCTTATTAGAATTGGTGTGCAGTGGCCAGATGCAGCTGATGTAGCTCAGGACAAACTTGCTAGAATAAATTGCACGGTCTGGTTGTGGACCTCCGTAGCCCATGACTGTTTGATGATGATGTTTACCCTTACTCACGTTCTAAAAATGGAAGTGTCCTCCAGTGAAATTTGACTTATATTTTATCGGTAGTTATCTATTTCTCTAAATCATATAATAGAAAAAAATAATACACTAGTGTTAAATATAGAGAAAATATCCCTAGGGGAATAAAATGGGAAATATTTCACTATTTCGACTTGTTTACAAAATACTGCAGTTCACGGAGATTCGGCAGAAGGATACCGATTGCTATCGATAGGATTTTCAGTCGTTTCAATTAAAACATGTTCCTTTATTTTCCTTTTTTCGAATGAAACGAGAATTTGGAACACTCATGTTAATATACAAGAAATTAAACTGTCCTCATAAATAAGCAGAAAACAAACAAAGAAAAGAAAAACGAATACATTTCACGAAAAACTTGATTGCAATAATTGTGCTTTTTGTTGTGACCAACGTAATATCTTAGCAGAACTTTTAGAGAGATACCTCAAAGAAGCCAGGCAGCAGCGCACCTGGTAGCCACTCTTATGAGTTGGAACCGATACACCGAAATCATCTAGAGGGGCAAACATTAGTTATAGTGAAAATAAACATTATTATGGAAAACTTCGATCTTTTTGTTTGTACCTTTACACTTGGCATATATGGTTGAACTCAATAAGCTGGAGTCTATGGATTGCCTTGCTGTTGGTTTCTAAAATTACAAGTAAGGTTTTTAATATTTCTGTCATGTAATGTGAGACGTAATATATAGTTTTGTATACGATGCACGGTTACGAAATATATTTATGTTTTCTTGGTTTATAAAGAATATGTTTAACTTCAGACATTATGGTGAATTGTAAATTGATTGTACTAACTGGGTACAGAATAAAATTGGGGCAGTGTAGGGATGTGGAACAGGTTACGTACAACCAAACGTCTAGCTGGTTGAACTTTTACCGGAACAGGTTGACCTAATTCTTTATTTGCCACAATGCATAATATAATTTTTATGTCGTTCATACAGAGTTGTACAATCATATATATAAAGCAATAAATATATAAATTTGCAATATTTGCCAATGAAATCTTACACGATTTATATATCCTGCCAAACGAGCCATCATTATAAATGCATAACAGGATGTTGAAATTAGAAGTTGGCAGTTGACAGAAGCACTACATGTGAACAAATATAGAAAAAAAAAATGCTAGTGCACGAAGGTCAAAGGTAAGAATTCAGTAACAGTTGAATCATGTATGGGATTATTTGTTTATAAAACTGATGTCAGAATTTTTGGTTTGTGTCCTGCATTGTAAAACATGCCTTACTAGATGTAAATGAGAGAAAATTTATTAGCCTTGGGAATGCTATATTTTAAAATAGATATTAGAATTTTGAACTGGTCCCTATCATTTAATATTTGTTTATTATTTGTGCATACATATCCATTTTAATGATCATCTTCAGTAAGCTTTATATGCTTGTGTAACCGAATAAGAAATTTGTATGATTAGTACTTAGTGAAAAAAATACTGATTCACTTAAAAAGGATGCATATCAAAGGAAAGTCAGTGCTTATCTTTGCTAAACCTGATAATTGTAAACCTAGCCCCCGTGGCTGTTTAGTGTGCTTGTTTACTGATCAATGGGACCTGGGGTTGAGCCTCAGATAAGGCATTGATGTTTCTGTTGTCATTCTGCTGAGGTCTTGTCTTCCTCACAGGTCTTCTCAATGGTGTATTAAACTGACAGGCTCCTGTCACACTTCTGTGGCAAGCAGCTACTTAAGGGTTAATTTATTTAATAACTTCAGACTACTTTAGGGATATTATATTCCTTTCAACAACAGCTTGATCCATTAAGCATCAATTAAGCATATTAAAGCAAAAAAAAATATCTCTAACAGCTAGATAGAATACATGTGAATTATGAAGTACCCAGAAATTTTGGATAATTCAGTTGCTAATGGATCACTGTAAATTGAACTGTCATGTGGGGCAAGGCAGCAAAATTTTTTTAAATTTTCATTTGGCTTTCAAGGAATTTTTATTAAACAATTATAATACATATAGTTGTTAACTTTTAGGTGTGGAACAATATTTTAAATGCTGCAATAATCACTATAATTTGTAAAGTCTGCACATTGCTATTTATATAATCAGTAAATAATTAAACAATTAATATTCACAGAGTTACCCGTTAACTTTGTCAATAAATCAATAAATATTTTTGTGGAAAAACGTTTTGCTGACATGGGATTTGAACCCACGTCTTTCCAAACAAAAATTACCCCAGAAGAGTACTGAGAAGTGGATTAAACTATAATATGTGTGTGTGAAAAAGGCAAAGACATCAGAAGGACAATACGAAACAGCCATGCTTTATCTGGGGCTCAAACTCAGGCATCTTTAACCTTTCCAGGGGTCCATGTTGATTATACACATTGCAGGATCCTAAATGAGAGGCCTGTATCCATTTTTTTAAATGTTTTGAAAACAGAAATTGCAGTTTCAAAATTTTTTTATATTTCTTATAAAAACATAATTCAAACTTGAAAAATAATTATTTTTCTACTTGATAAATATTTTATTACGTGAAAAAATATAGTAAAAAATTATTATAGTAAAAAAATAGCTTGACCTCTGGATGTAAACCAGTTTTTCAAGCTGAACCCTGGAAGGGTTAATGTGCAGCCAAGCACACTAACTGTAAACAAAATGCAACCTTTCCATTTTGTTTCTCAAACATTACAGGGATGACAGTAAACTTACACATACAGCTTTTTTACTTACTTTTTTTGCTGCTTACTAATATGATAGGATGGGAGTGCAAAAATAATATGAACACAACGCGATATTCTTTTTATTAACCTTTCCAAGGTCCTGCATGAAAAACTGGTGTATATCCAGAGGCACAGCTATTTATTTACTATACTCAGCCAAAAAAAGAATTTTTTTTGCCCAATAAATAATAAAAAGAATTATGGCATGATATATGCCAAATTAATTGGCATTTAACTCTGAATTTTCTAAAAATAAAATATGTAACTGAAAAGATGAATAGTTTTATTTTTATTGGGTGGCCATTCCATCTGAAATCAGGCAAAGGTTGCCAGGTAACCCTCATGGATTCTATTGGAAGAAATGTATGTGAGACTACTTTTAGTAAGAACATCTTAATGACACCTGCTTTTGATTGAAAATTTTCTTAACTTATGGCTACTTAAAAATGGCAGCTCAAAAATAATGTGTCTAAAATGCCATGTGTTTTCTACCCTGCTGAGGAGTGGTCAACCACACAGGGTATTGGTGCTGACCATATAGACCTACTGGACTGAATTAAGGCTCTGAGCTTGATTATGGATCCTGATTTTGCTGCACTGGTGGGCTCCTGTGGAGGGAAAATCTTCCGCTGTGTTTTCTGTTTGTTTGTTGGTTGACAGCCTCAAGTGAATAGATATACAGGATATGTTTATCAGCTGGTGGATAATCCTGAGCAGAGGTCATCGCAGGCACCTGAACTCTTTGCTTCTATTGGCATCGTTAAATTCTACATTGGAGGAAGTCTTCCAGTGTAGATGGCTTCAGCCTTTAGTGGTGGGGGAACGGTTCTTTGCCCCATGTCTGCGATTAGGGGGCTGTTTGATATTGTCGGCATTCCCTCTCTCAATAAACATAGTTTCTTTAAACATTCCACTAACCATTTTCTCTCCATAGGTAGTTGGAATGTGAGGATTCTGCACTCTTTTTTCTCTTGATGTCCTCACACAAGAATTCCACCATTATAATTTAGATATTCTCGGCTTGCAAGAGACCAGATGGACAGATAAAGTTCAGATTCTGAAAAATAATCTTAAATTTCTCTTTTCAGGGAGGGATGAAAATAAGCATCACCAAGGCGTGGGTCTGCTTCTCAGCAGACACACTAGTGATGCTATTCTAGGATATGAGTGCATTAATGAAAGGTTTCTTACAGCAAAATTTCAGACAAGTATTAAAGACTTGAATGTTATCTGTTGTTATGCCCCCACTGAGGATGAGAAGGATAGGTTTTACAGACAACTTCAGAATATTTTGAATTCTGTCAAGAAAGGAGATATTACCCTTGTTCTAGGTGACTTCAATGCCAAAGTTGGTACTGACTAACACTTTTTACAAACACCGCGACATACATAAGTACACATGGGTTTCATCTGATGAGCTGCATGTGAATATGATTGATTATATGTTAATTAACAGCAAATGGGCTAGTTCTGTTAGGAATACCAGGGCATATAGGGGAGATGAAATTGGATCTGACCATTACCTTGTCAAAAGTGTCTTGCAACTTAAACTTAAAAAGTGTTGTGCTAAAGTTAAAAAATTTATCTTTAATACTGAAGCTCTGAAAGACCCAGTTATAGCCGAAGCTTACCATGATAGGTTACTTAGTCATTATGACAGTCATGGTATGCTTACTGCTGAAGTTGAGGAAGAATGGGACCATTTTAAACAGGCTTTTTTGGACACTAACAGTACTCTTTTAGGGAAAAAGGAGCAGAGGAGGCAGAATTATTTGAGTGATAAGACACTTGAGTTATTTCAGAAAGAAGCAACTGCAGGAATGTCCTTAATCAATACCCTACTAGTCCTAATAGAAAGCATTACGGAGAACTTAATAAAAGTGTAAAGGATCAGTTAGCTGCTGATAAGAATCTTTTGCTTAATGGCTTGGCTGACAAAGCCGAGGAAACAGTTAGACAGCACAACAGCAGGGAGCTGTACCAGATAGTTAATGTTTTGTGTGGTAGAAAATGAACAGGATGAATTTACTACGGATGAATAGATGAAATTACTACGGAATTGCTTAGAGCTGTGAATGTTTCTGTTACTACTTGGATGACTGAAATTTTGAATATCTTTTATGATAAAGGCATGGTCCCTAAGGATTTTACCAGAGCTATTGTTGTCCCTATTTTCAAAAAAGGTGATCACAGTTCTTGTGATAACTATAGGGGTATCAGCCTACTCTCTGTCCCAGGTAAAGTTATTTCCATGATTTGCTTAACAGAATTAAGAATCTGGTTGACAGTCAATTGTGTGATGAGTAATGTGGATTCAGAAGTGGTAGGGGATGTGTGGATCAGATATTATCACTTAGGAGATTCTTGAGAAATGTTTAGAGTTTCAGAAACCTTTAGTTGCTAGCTTTGTTGATTTCAAAAAGGCTTTCGACTCTGTTGATCATTATAATTTGTGGTTGATTGTGACATCATATGGTATACCTGACAAGTTAACATAATGAAAGCTCTCTATAATAACACTGAGTCGTGTGTGAGAGTTGGTAAGGCTTTGTAGCAATTGGTTTAGCATTACTTCTGGTGTTCGACAAGGGTGCATTTTGTCTCCTTTTCTCTTTAGCTTGGTTATTGATTATGTTATGTGAAATTCACTTCCAGGGAAAGATTTTGGCCTTAAATGGACTGGAGATACGAAAATTTCTGATTTAGATTATGCTGATGATCAGTTAATCTGAATAGTTCCACTCTTGAACAGGTGTCACAGTTTAATTATCTTGAGAGCTATGTAACAGATACTGGTGATTTGCGGCATGAGATTAACAGATGGATAGGAATTGCTGCCGGGACTTTTAAGAATCTATGGAGAGTGTGGAGAAATAGGCGAATACACCTGAAGACTAAAATTAGACTGTATAATAGTTTGGTTCTTTCTAGGGTTAGTTATGGTAGTGAAACTTGGATACTATGTAAACAAGATAACAGGAAACTAGATGCTCTTGATTCTAGATGCTTACGCAGTATCTTGGGCATTAGGTGGTTCAACTTTGTAACTAATGATGAGATTAGGCAAAGGAGTTTGCAACCTCCTTTAAGCAGCATATTGTGCAGAGAGAGACTCCGTTGGTTTGGCCATGTTGCCCAACGAATAATTATAGATTGGCGAATAGGGTTATGAACAATGTGCCTAAAGGCCTGAGAAAGAGGGGGAGACCTAGGATACGGTGGGCAGACAATGTCATACAGGACCTTATTAGAATTGGTTATCAGTGGCCAGATGCAGTAGATGTAGCTCAGGACAGACTTGCTTGGAGAACTAAGTTGCACAGTCTTGTTGGACCTCCCTAGCCCATGGCTGCTTGAGGATGATGATGATGATATATTCCAAATATTTAAAAAACTATCTATTCAAACACTTTCGTTTATTTTTTATTTAAAGGACAATGTCTGATACATACATCTGAAAGTTATTTTGTTCTGTAAATGGTAATAGAAAATTTATGAGAAATTTTCAAAATAAGGTTAAAATGTGAATTATTCATGTTCACCTTACAGTTTAAATTGTGGCAACATCCAAAAGTAATTGTATTGTTTAGTAGCTAACACAGTCATCTCTCCATACAAAATGATACATTGTAATATGTTAAATATTAATGCTCCAAAAAAATTTGCAAACATTGACAATATGGAAAAACTTTTAAAAAAAGTGGCATATTTCAAAAATCATTAAAAAAGAATCCATATTGAAAAAAATCTAAAATTTTCAAAAATTATGGATAATAATAAAAATTTGGCAACATTGCATTTCACAGTCCTCGGCCACCATTTTTTGTTTCATGCAACATAACAAAACTGCCCTTTTCAATGATTCCCACAACCCTCTGGACCCTAATCCAAACAGAGATTTCTAGAAAAAAAATGTTTTTTTTTTCATTTCCATGGTAATGATAACTCAAGTTTACATTAACCAATAAATTACCACTTTGAAGTCAACTTAAATTTTAGTGAAAAAATTGTCTTGAGCCGGGTGGGATACGAACCCATGACGTCCTGATAACATGTCAGGTTCTCTGGACCACTGAGCTACCAGCCGCTGAACAAGATCTCTTCTAATTGATGATATGAACCATTTCAACCTACTTCCTATGTAGGGAGTGTTCAGGCAATTTTCGCCACTTGTGTCAGACACATGCCATATAGATGGAAAGTATTTCCTTACAAGTAATACAGTTGATGAATAATTAATAAACTCGACATACTTGGTATTAATCTACAAATTACCACTTTAAAGACAATTTAGATTTTAGAGGAAAAATTGTCTTGAACCGGGTGGGATATGAACCCACGACCTCCTGATAATATGTCGGGTGGTCTGGACCACTGAGCTACTGGCTGCCAATCAAGATCTCCTCTAATTGATGAT
The DNA here is from genome assembly GCA_038380435.1 of Ryuthela nishihirai. Classification (NCBI taxonomy): domain Eukaryota; kingdom Metazoa; phylum Arthropoda; class Arachnida; order Araneae; family Heptathelidae; genus Ryuthela; species Ryuthela nishihirai. The sequence continues at coordinate 6,603,364 of JAWZYU010000007.1, forward strand.
ATGAACCATTTCAACTTACTTCCTATGTAGTGAGTGTTTAGGCAATTTTCACCACATGCGGCAGACACATGCCATATAGATGGAAAGTATTTCCTTGTAAGTAATACAGTTGATAAATATTAAATAAACTCAACATACTTGGCATTATCCTATAAATTACCACTTTGAAGTTGATTTAAATTTTAGAGGAAAAATTGTCTTGTGCCGGGTGGGATACGAACCGACGACCTCCAGATAACATGTCAGGTGCTCTGATCACTGAGCTACCGGCTGCCAATCAAGATCTCCTCTAATTGATGGTATGAACCATTTCAACCTACTTCCTATGTAGGGAGTGTTCAGGCAATTTATGTCACATGCCATATAGATGGAAAGTATATCCTTACAAATACTTCAAAGTGGTAATTTATAGGTTAATGCCAAGTATGTTGAGTTTATTAATTATTTATCAACTCTATTACTTGTAAGGAAATACTTTCCATCTATATGGCATGTGTCTGCTGCATGTGGCAAAAATTGCCTGAACACTTCCTACATAGGAAGTAGGTTGAAATGGTTCATATCATCAATTAGAGGAGATCTTGATTGGCAGCCAGTAGCTCAGTGGTCCAGAGCACCTGACATGTTATCAGGAAGTCGTGGGTTTGTATCCCACCCAGCTCAAGACAATTTTTCCTCTAAAATTTAAATAGACTTCAAAGTGTTAATTTATACGTTAATACCAAGTATGTCGATTTTATTAATTGTTTATGTCAAACGCAAAGTACCATTACCATGGTAATGGTACTTTCCATAGTAAACAAATGGAACACAGCAAAAAAAAAATGCAATCCCCCCTCCTAAACACATTCCCTACACCCATGAATTACTAAAAAAAATTAAAATTATCAGAATCCCAGCTCCTCATAAACAAAGAAACCAAGACAACACAGCACTTGCCTTCCAACATAGTACAAATTCCTGCAATCTCCACTCTCTCTTTTTCCAATACTTAAAACACTCCATAAATATATTTTTACAAACTAAACTAATAAATCAAGTCGCACATACAAAATTAACCTAAATAAATCGCCAGAATTAATAAAATTGAACACAAATCTTAAAAACAATGCATCGCAGATCAGCATTGTAAAAAAGTCCTTGAAACTAAATAATGTCATTGTAGACAACACATAATAAAAAACAAGAAAATTGGAAATTGTGCACCACAGATCCGAATTATTAAAAAGTCCCTGAAACCAAATAATGTCATCAGAGACAAGACATACCAGAAAACAAGAAAATCAAAAACAGTGCACCTCTGATCTGAATTGTAAAAATCCCCCAAAAAACTAAATTCATCAGAGACAAAACATACCAAAATAAAAACAAGAAAATTGGAAACAGTGCCCTCCCGATCTGAATTATGAAAAGTCCCCAGAACTAAATAATACCATCATAGACAACAAAACACCATATACCCAACATTTATCCAACCTACAATATCTATCACAAATCTAATTACATTTCTGCAGCCATTATAATACGTTACCCATCATTTACATATCCCCATTAAACTTCTTAACCACAAACAGTAATAAACAAAATTAAAAAACAAATATATCAATACTATCACTACTAAATTCAGAACCAGAAATGGTAATGAAAACACACATAATCACACAGAATTAAGCTATAGTAATAACTACAGACTGCTCTCCATCCATTAAAAACAGTTCATATTTCTAAAAAAGTAAATCTCCCCTAAATAACTCTTTAATGTTCCTGCCTCCATTATGAACTGTGATTTTTCCAACAGTGACAATTCTACATCCATAATTTTTATGTAAAAAAAATGCCACCCAATCCTTCCAAATATATTAATAACATTAAAAATATAATAAATATCTAACAAAATTATCACTATACTATAATAATGATAATTATACTGTACATAACTATAATACTCAATTCATCTCAAACTACTATAACGAGAGATACATGTACTTGTTACAGCCGTAATGTTCTCTCCTATGCACAAAAACTTCTTTCTCCAAATCTACTCTGATCCGACTACATTAGAATTCTCTGAAAAACCCACTCTACACATTTCCCCAAAAGCCATTCTCCTAAAACACTAACACTTCTTTAAAAACATCCTATGTTTACTTCATCTCCCCATATCCCAAAATTTTGCCATTTTCTTCCATACTCACAACAAAGCACATCCTGCATCCTACTAAACACTAAAATAGGTCTGACCCCCACCTCTTCACACCTCACTCCAAATAATTTATTTAAAACAGCCCTCCCATACACACAGCCACAAAAATTACCGAACTCCTACTTCCAAATAACCTGCTCATAACATTACAAAAGATTTGACTAATACTTACAATAACCCCTCCCCAATGGTAAATATCTTAAATAACTCATAATTTACCATATTTTAACAAAATTTCAAAAAAACTAGGGGGACAGACTACCCCTTTTCTGCTTATCATTAAAAATCCCTCATAAAATATCAATTGTATATATCCACTTACCTGTGACCCTCTTTGGCAAGGTAATCCAAGTGCAATGAACAATAACATCACATTTGCATAAAATCACATATATGACATGTGACTTCATGTTACCTACCAAAAAGAAACAGATCATAAAACCATAGGCCACTAACAACCCATGGTTACTTTAACACTACATTTCTACATCATACTTTACACTTTGATGTCATACACATCCTGAGCACTGTCATCTGTTGGCCGAGGACCCTCAATCAGCTGCTTGCCACAGAGGTCTGACAGGAGCCTGTCAGTTTAATATGCCACAGAGATCTGTGAAGAAAGCGAGACCTCAGCAGAAAGACACACAAACATCTCTGCCTTACCCAGGGCTTGAACCCAGGCCTCCTTTGTTCAGTAGCAGAAGTGTAGCTATGGGGGGGGGGGGGGGGGGGGTGAGACCCACTCCCAAAAGTAACTTGGAGTTGGCAAAATTAGAAGTGACTTCGCAAAATCTAGGTGAGTTGTGAAAATTTAAAATCTTTTTTTTTCCGTAAATTAAGGGGAGTTGTCAAAATTGAGGCAACTTGGCAACTCTAGGGCAGTTTGGAAAATGGAGAGACTGCAAAATCTAGAGCAGTTTGGAAAATGGAGAGATGGCAAAATCTAGAGCAGTCGGCAAAATTCGAAGCTGCTTAGTAAACTACAGGTGAGTTGGCAAAATCGGGACAACTTGGCAAATCTTGGGGAGTTCACAAAATTCAGAGTGACATGTGAGATGTAAAAATTGGGTTTTTTTTCTGTAAAATTATGGTGAGTTTGCAAATTCTAAGAGAGTTGACAAATCTTAGGGAGTTGGGAAAATTCAGAGTGACTTGGCAAAATCGTGGAGAATTAGCAAAATTTGGAGGGACTTGGTATAATCTTGGGAAGCTGGCAAAATTTAAGTAATGTTGTAAAAATTGGGATTTTTTTCTGTAAAATTATGGCGAGTTGGCAAAACTTAGGTAGTTGGCAAAATCTAGGGGCAGTTAGCAAAATTCGAAGTCACTTGGCAAAATCGTGGAGAGTCGGCAAAATTCAGGTGAGATGTAAAAATTTCAATCTTTTTTCTGTAAAATTATGTCATGTTGGCAAAATCAAGGCAACTTCGCAATATCTAGGAGAGTTGGCAAAATTCAGAGTGACTTTGCAAAAATCAGGTGAGATGTAAAAATTGGGATTTTTTTCTGTAAAATTGTGGCAAGTCGGAAAAATCTAGGGCATTTGGCAAAATTCGAATCCACTTGGTAAAATATGGGCACGTTGTGAAAATTGGGATTGTTTTTGTAAAATTAAGGAGAGTTGACAAAGTCGAGAAAACTTGGCAAAATTTGGGGTAGTTTGAAAAATTTGAAGTTGCTTGGTAAATTAAGGAGAGATGGTAAAATCGAGGAAACTTGACAAAATCTAGGGAAAATGGCAAAGCTGGAAACCACTTGGTAAAGTACAGGTGAGTTGTGAAAATTGGGATTGGTTTTGTGAAATTAAGGAGAGTTGGAAAAACCAAGAACTCTTGGCAAAATTCGAAGCCACTTGGTAAAATACAGGGGAGTTGTGAAAATTGTGACTTGGCAAATTCAGGGAAGATATAAAAGTTGCGATTTTTTCTGTAAAATTATGGCAAGTTGGCAAAATATAGGGTAGTTGGCAAAATTCGAATCCACTTGGTAAAATATAGGCGAGTTGTGAATTGGTTTTGTGAAATTAAGGAGTGTTGGACAAATCAAGAAAATTTGACAAAATATTGGGGAGTTTGAAAAATTTGAAGTGACTTGGTAAATTTAGGAAAGATGTAAAAATTGGGATTGGGTTTGTGAAATTAAGGGGAGTAGGCCAAATCAAGGGGAGTTAGTAAAATTCACACTGACCTGCTACAATTTAGACGAGATGTAAATATTGGGATTTTTTTCTGTGAAATTTTGGATATTTGGCAAAATTGGAAGTGAAATGGCAAAATGCTGGAGAGTTGCGAAAATTGCCTCACCCCCACCCGCCCCACGGAGCGAAAATCTAGGTACGAACCAGACAGACATTCTTTTCCCAGTTAGCAAAATTTTATTTTCGAGTTCGAAAATTTTCTATTTCTCCTTCCCATAACCATAGTCCTTCGCTATGCCCCTGATCAGTAGCCAAGCATGCTAACCACTTGGCCATGAGATGGCTATAGACTAGGGGTTCTCAATGTGGTGTATGTGGTAAACTTTTTTGGGGTATGCTGTGAGAACTCAAAAGTCACTAGATCTAGTAAAGTCATTGTTTTATTCCCATTGTTATACTATAACTATAGTGTTATCTATCTATACAAGGGGTACGCCAATTACATACACATTTCCAGGGTGTACATGAAACATAAAAGGTTGAGAACCACTGCTATAGACAATAACACGGGTTAAATAGCTGTGGAAAGAAACTTTTATGTATTGTACTCTAACAGTATGTTTCAAGCATAGATGATAAGAGTTGTTTACTAATGTATAATATCTCAATGTATTATCGTCACTTCATCCAATAGATAAATAAAATACAATTAGTGCATGCTGTAATCAATTCATTTTAATTTGAAAGTATCATTAGTCGTGTTTTTCTGCTCCCATGGTGGTGAGATCATGATAGACACGTTTTTCACTTTTGATACGTAATATTTGTGATAATAGACTTTTATAATGTTGTATGTGTATGAGGGTTATTCCAAAATTTATCAGATTATGAGATAAAATAGAACTGGATGAGCTCATCTCCTAATGTTTGCTGTCACCTTTGAGGTAGTTTCCCTGGGTGTGTATACATTGGTTTCAGAGATCTTTCCAGCTTCTGAAACAAGTCACTTAATCCTTCTAGTATCCAGGCTGAAAAACTGGTTTAGATCCAGAGGCCAAATTTAACTTTTGAACTTTTTTGCCAAATAACTAATGAAAGGAATTACAGCATGTTATATGCCAAATTAATCAGCATTTAATTCTGGATTTTCTTAAAATATTTAACAAAAAAGACATATTTTTTTTAATATGTATTTAAAATCATATCAATTTTAATAGTCATTTAGTAAAAAATGCATCTGGCAGCACAAAAATTTATTTAAAAAACACTAATAGACAGAAAGGATTATAATGCACATAAATAGAAAGGCTATTTATTTCTGAATAGCAAAAAAAATAAGTTTCTTGTTTAAAGTAAACATTTGTTTTGTAATTTGTTTTCTCCGTGCCATACTTTGAGGCTTTTTGCAGAGCCCAATAAATGATCAACTTTAGAATATTTTTAATAAATAACTTATCAACAGAAATAGATCATGTTTATATACCAAATCAAAGAGAATTTAATACTGAATGTTATTAAAGTACAAAATTTAAACATTGTAGTAACATTAATTTTAATGACACTTTTTAGAGTGGTATACCAAAAATATAGGTACATATTTCATAATTACTTCCAAAATCTTCCATTTTTAAAAATGGTAATATTTATTAAATTATCAGGAAATTTTAGAAACTTTAAGGAAAAATTTGTTGATAATAGTTCAAATCAAACTTATGAGCTTAAGTTAGATGATTGCTTCAGCATAGAGTAATGATAACAAACAAATTGGCAATACCTTGGTAGCTAGGTAGTCACTGGAAGGAGAGCTATGCACCAATCCCCTGTGATGATGCATAGAACCGGCCAGGCCTAGCACCTAATGTTCGACCTCGCCTTCTCGTGGTGCAGACGGTTAGTACCTTTCAAAAGAGATACTCTCTTGTGGAAGTGAACGGAAGGGGAGGGCTGCCAGATTAGTGTGGCCTACTGATATGGACAACTATGGCTACTTTTCTTTTTTTTCTACCCTGCTGAGGAGTGGTCAACCACACAGGATCCTGGTGCTGATCATATAAACCCACTGGACTGGACAGATATATGGCTCTGAGCTTGATTAGGAATCCTGATTTTGCTGCACTGGTGGGCTTCTGTGTAGGGAAAATCTTCCGCCGTGTTTTCTGTTTGTTTGTGGGTTGACAGCCCCAAGTGAATAGATTCACAGGATATGTTTATCAGCTGGTGGATAATCCTGAGCAGAGGTCATCGCAGGCACCTGAACTCTTTGCTTCTATTGGCATAGTCAAATTCTACATTGGAGGAAGTCTTCCAGTGTAGATGGCTTCAGCCTTTAGTGGTGGTGGAACGGGTCTTTGCCCCATGTCTGCGATTAGGGGGCTGTTTGATATTGTCGGCATTCCCTCTCTCAATAAACATAGTTTCTTTAAACATCCTACTAACCATTTTCTCTCCATAGGTAGTTGGAATGTGAGAGGACTCTGCACAGAGCTTTTTCTCTTAATGTCCTCACACAAGAATTCCACCATTATAATTTAGATATTCTCATCTTGCAAGAGACCAGATGGACAGATAAGGGTCAGATTCTTAAAAATAATCTTAAATTTCTCTTTTCAGGGAGGGACGACAATAAGCATCACCAAGGCGTGGGTCTGCTTCTCAGCAGACACGCTAGTGATGCTCTTCTAGGATATGAGTGCATTAATGAAAGGTTTCTTACAGCAAAATTTCAGACAAGCGTTAAAGACCTGAATGTTATCTGCTGTTATGCCCCCACTGAGGATGCCGATGAGGATGAGAAGGATAGGTTTTATGAACAACTTCAGGATATTTTGAATTCCGTCAAGAAAGGAGATATTACCCTTGTTCTTGGTGACTTCAATGCCAAAGTTGGTACCGACTCTGACCTTTGGGGAGGAGTAATAGGCCCTTTTGGTATTGGTAGCTGCAATGGGCAACGTCTCCTACAGGTAAGTAAACTCAATGGTTTCAGAATAACTAACACATATTACAAACACCGCGACATACATAACTACACATGGGTTTCACCTGATGGGCTGCATAGGAATATGATTGATTATATATTAATTAACAGCAAATGGGCTAGTTCTGTTAGAAATACCAGGGCATATAGGGGAGCTGAAATTGGATTTGACCATTATCTTGTTAAAAGTGTCTTGCAACTTAAACTTAAAAAGTGTTGTGCTAGGGTTAAAAATTTTGCTTTTAATACTGAAGCTCTGAAAGACCCAGTTATAGCCAAAGCTTACCATGATAGGTTACTTAGTCATTATGACAGTCATGGTATGCTTACTACTGAAGTTGAGGAAGAATGGGATCATTTTAAACAGGGTTTTTTGGACACTAACAGTACTCTTTTAGTAAAAAAGGAGTAGAAGAGGAAGAATTATCTGAGTGATAAGGCACTTGAGCTTATTTCAGAAAGGAAGAACTGCAGGAATGTCCTTAATCAATACCCTACTAGTACTAATAGAAAGCATTACAGATAACTTAATAAACGTGTAAAAGATCAGTTAGCTGCTGATAAGAATCTTTGGCTTGATGGTTTCGCTGACAAAGCTGAGGAAGCAGTTAGACAGCACAACAGCTGAGAACTGTACCAGATAGTTAATGTTTTGTGTGGTAGAAAACAGACAGGTATACAGGAATTGAAGGATAAACAAGGTAAGGTTATAGAAGGTGAGCATTTCAGTGATATTCTAAACAATGCGGTTAGTTCTATTCCCATTGTTTGCACTGATGATAGGTGCATTGGTCGCTTTAATGTTGGCCCTATAACACAATCTGAAGTTATTTTGGCTGTTTCTAAACTTAAACTTCATAAATCCTGAGAAATTACTACAGAAATGCTTAGAGCTGGAAATGTTTCGGTTACCACTTGGATGACTGAAATTCTGAATATCTTTTATGATAAAGGCATGGTTCCTAAGGATTTTACCAGAGCTATTGTTATCCCTATTTTCAAAAAAGGTGATCGCAGTTCTTGTGATAACTATAGGGGTATTAGCCTACTCTCTGTTCCAGGTAAAGTTCTTTCCATGATTGTGCTTAATAGAATTAAAAATCTGGTTGACAGTCAATTGCGTGATGAGCAATGTGGATTCAGAAGTGGTAGGGGATGTGTGGATCAGATATTTTCACTTAGGCAGATTCTTGAGAAATGTTTAGAGTTTCAGAAACATTTGGTTGCTAGCTTTGTTGATTTCAAAAAGGCTTTCGACTCTGTTGATCGTCATAATTTGTGGTTGATTGTGAGATCATATGGTATACCTGACAAGTTAGTTAACATAATGAAAGCTCTCTATAATAACACTTAGTCATGTGTGAGAGTTGGTAAGGCTTGTAGCAATTGGTTTAGCATTACTTCTGGTGTTCGACAAGGGTGCATTTTGTCTCCTTTTCTCTTTAGTTTGGTTATTGATTATGTTGTGCGAAATTCACTTCAAGGGAAAGATTTTGGCCTTAAATGGGCTGGAGATACGAAAATTTCTGATTTAGATTATGCTGATGATTTAGCCCTTTTGGCAAATGATGTTGATGAGATGAACTCTTTCATTCGAGCTGTTGATGAGACTGGTAGTAGTGTAGGTTTGGTTATAAACAGAGAGGAAACTAAAGTGATGAAAATTGGTGTGGCAGGCTGTGATTCAGTTAATCTGAATGGTTGCAGTCTTGAGCATTTGTCACAGTTTAATTATCTTGGGAGCTATGTAACAGATAATGGTGATGTGCGGCATGAGATTAACAGATGAATAGGGATTGCTGCTGGGACTTTTAAGAATCTATGGAGAGTGTGGAGAAATAGGCGTATACACCTAAAGACTAAAATTAGACTGTATAAAGTTTGGTTCTTTCTAAGGTTAGTTATGGTAGTGAAACTTGGACACTTTGTAAACAAGATAACAGGAAACTAGATGCTTTTGATTCCAGATGCTTACACAGCATCTTGGGCATTAGGTGGTTCAACTTTGTAACAAATGATGAGGTTAGGCAAAGGAGTTTGCAACCTCCTTTAAGCAGCATATTGTGCAGAGAGAGACTCCGTTGGTTTGGCCATGTTGCCCGTATGAATAATTATAGATTGGCGAATAGGGTTGTGAACAGTGTGCCTAAAGGCCTCAGAAAGGGGAGACCTAGGATGCGGTGGGCAGACAATGTCAAACAGGACCTTGTTAGAATTGGTGTGCAGTGGCCAGATGCAGTAGATGTAGCTCAGGATAGACTTGCTTGGAGAACTAAATTGCACAGTCTGGTTGGACCTCCGTAGCCCATGGCTGCTTGAGGATGATGATGATATATTGCTTCCAAGAAATGGCTATCTGATGGTTTAAAAAATTATTTATGTCATAGTTTAATAAATTATGCATCAAATGAAAAAAAAAAGTAATATTTATCAAGCCTGAATTATATATTTTTATAAGATATTTATAAAATAAAGGGGCAAGTTTTGATAATTGGGATTGTGAAATTAAGGAGAATTGACAAAATTGAGAAAACGTAGCAAAATCTTGGGGAGTTTGAAAAATTTGAAGTGATTTGGCAAATTTAGGAGAGATGTAAAGATTGGGATTGGTTTCGTGAAATTGCTTTTTAACTTTCGAACTTTTTTGCTAAATAAACTTTTTTTAAAAATAAACTGCAATTTTTATTTTTAGAAAATTGATTTTTTTTTTGTTGTTGTTATACTAAATATGGATATATATGTCCTGGACACTGGAATGGTTAAGTCTGCTTTTCAGATGGTTTTAATCATTCTGTTGCATTATCTTTATTGAATGAAAGTGGTCGAACATTAGGTAATGAGCACATTCAGTTCCATTTTATCTCCATAATCTAATAAAGTTTAGAGCACCCCTTGTATATGTACAACACCATAAACAGCTATTTCCACAAATGTTCCCCATCTAAAATCAAAAACATGTCCATCATATTCTCATCACCCAGGAAGCAGAAAAAAAGGCATGGCTAATGATACTTTCAAGTTAAAGTGAAACTGATCACAGCATGTGCTCAATGTATTGCATTTATCTACTGGATGAAGTGATGCCACGTTGAGATATTATGCAACATTTGTAAGCAGCAACTCTACCATCTATACCTGAAAGACATAAATGTACTTCCATCATCTCTACAATAACAATATGGACAGATATTAATCAAACCATTTTCCTGATATAGGGAACTAAATGTCACCTCTACAGTGGTGTTTTTATCAGTTTTTAATATGCGATTTAAGAAACAACAGCTTAGCAATACCATATTTTTTCTATTAGATCACTTTTGCTGTCTCCACAAATTTATCTATAATTTTTCAGCTTTTTATTAACATTCACAAATGAGTGAAATCCAGTTAAACCATTATTTCTACAAAGAGTGAATCACAAATTCAATTTAACCCTTCTTAGCAGGGGTGGGAGTGGCTCAGTCGGTAGCACGCCAGGCTCGTAATCTGTAGTTCCCAGGTTCGAGTCCCAGCTGGGTCAGCGTTGAGATTTATCTCCGCAAAATTCTCCGCCCTGCCCACGGTCAGTAGGGGACACCGATGGGCTTGGAAAGGCCACCGTCCGTCGGATGGGACGTTAAGCCGTGGCCCCGTGTGTGGGAGAGACATACCCTGTGCACGTTAAAGAACACGCTGGATGGCCTTGACGGGAGGCTACCATCTGTCTCCCAACAACTGTTCCAGTGGGTCCCCTCCCCAAACCTTCTCTGGGCCTTCGGGGTCCATGTGACCTGGCCATTTAGCCCATGGTGTGCAAAAAAGTGCCGCTCAGAGGTAAAACAACCCAACCCTTCTTAGCAGAATATTTTCTTAAAATTCACTACAGTTTCTTCATTATGCTGTTGTAAGGAGAATGTAGCTGTCGAAATATGTTAAAGTTCCTTTCCACAATTATTTAACTCTGGTTATTGTCTGTAATTTGTGAAAGTTTCAGTTTTTTTACTACTTTTTTTTTTCTAATGTTTTTTAAAAATATGCTAATTTTTAAAGTTTTTCCATATTTTCAATGTTTCTGAATTGTTTTGGAGCCCTAATATGTAATATATTAAAGTGCAACTTTTTGCATGGAAAGATAACTGCGCTAACTACCAAAGAGTATAATTTTTTTCAAGTGTTGCCAGAATTTGAACTATAATATAAGCAAGAAATTGAAAAATATTCAATTTTAAACCTTATTTTGAATATTTTTCATAAATGTTCTATAAACGATAAAAGAAGCAATAACTTCCTATGTATGTGTGAAATATAATCACTTAAAAATAAAAAAAATTTAAGTGAGTATTTTTGAAATTTTAATAATATTAGGAACAGTTCCTTCATAATTCTGCAATAATGAAAATAACATTATTGAAATATTGAAAGACCGAAAAAAAAAGTTGAACTAAAATACATCAAAGTTTCTTCCCACAATTTTTAAGTTTAGTGTCTGTCTTTAATTTGTCAAAGTTTCCGATTTTCTGGATATGGTTTTTAAATTTTTTTTTGAAAATTTTTAATGTTTACAATTTTTTTTTGGGCACTAATGTATAATATAGTAAATCGTAACATTTTGTGTAGAGAGAAAACTGTGCTAGCTACCAAACAGTATAATTGTTTTTTAGATTTTTGCCAGAATTTGAACTTACTATAAACAAGAAATCAAGAAAACTTAATTTTTTAATTATATTTTGATGATTTTTCATAAATATTCATTAGTAATAAAAGAACAAAATAACTTTAAGATGTATGTGTGAAATATGGTCTTTCAAGTAAAAAATAAATGAAAAAGTTTATAGATAGTTTTTGAAGTTTTAGGAATAAAACGTGCTATTTTAAACCAATTATTTTTGAACGGCCATTTTTAAGTGGCCATAACTGTTGAACAAATTTTTTTAGATTTAAAGCAGATGCCATTCTGATATTCTAACTAAGAGTAGTCTCACATATACGCACTGAAGTGCCATTGAATTAGGGATAGCAAACTAGTAATATCTTGGATCCCCTCTGGCCCTGATAACGGCTGCCACATGACAAGGCAAGGAGTCCACAAGCTTGCATAAATGTTCCACAGGTATGGCAACCCATGCATCCTCCAGAGCTGTCCACAATTGTCTCAAGGTCGTCGCTGATGGGACATGGGCCCAAACACTGCTTGACGGTATCCCAAAGCTTTTCGATGGGATTTAAATCTGGGCTTCTAGGTGGCGAATTCATTGTTTCAAAGTCAGCAGAATGTCCCTGCAACCATGCAGTAGCCAACCTGGACCTGTGATATAAACAGTTGTCTTACTGGTAAACACCATCTCCATTGGGATGCGTGATGGCCATAAATGGGTGTAAATGGCCAACCATGAGTTCTATGTACCAGGATGCATTGAGGGTTGTCAGTACAGGTACCAATGGTCCCACATACATCCAACTGAAGACACCCCAGGGCCATCACTGAGCCACCACCAGCCTGTACTGTTCTGACTTGACATGCAGAATCCATGGCTTTATGGGGTTGGCACCATACCCTCAGTCTCACATTGGTGTGATGAAGTTTAAATCGGGATTCATCACTCCAGGCTATCCGTTGCCCATTTTCGATGGTCCAGTTTCAATGTTCTTTAACCCAGGCAAGTCATTGAGCCCAGTGTCGTGCTGTTAGAAATGGGACTCTCGTAGGTCAGTACGGTCCATGCACTGACTTCCCGGCTGGAACCCACTTTCAGATGGGAGATGATTTCAGATACTGTCTGGCCCCTATTGGTCTGTACAATGCGGGTCAGACAACAAAGCCCATGATCATTCAAGGCTGGTTTTCCTTTGCAGTTTGTCCGGGTGCTTGTTTTTTTGCTGGAAGTTTCACCGGAACACTCTTGAAACTGTCATATGAGAAAATTGAAGTTCATTGACAATTTTGTAGATTGTGTGTACCATCCATCGGGTACCTATGACCTGCCTTCTGTAAAATGCATCTAAATTCGAATCCTTTCCCATTATGCTTTACACGACGAATGGTTGGGGAAGCCAAAGCTGACAGCTATATATGACCAAAGTTTCAGCCATGCATGCGCACAAATGCAGGACTTGCAGTACTGAATTTGAATAATGTCTCCTATTCCTAATTCAATGGCACTTCAGTGTATTTTTCAAAGAATCTGACCTGGTCATCTGACATCCTCTGCCTGATTAAAGATGGAATGGCTCAAGGATGTTTTAGTGTAGTGAAACAAGTCATCTAGCAATGCAAATAAAAATTTATTTGAAAAAACTAATAGAAATAATTCTAATGCATGTGAATGGAAAGGTTATTTCTTAATAACAAAAAAAGTTTATTCTTGTTATATTCCAACATAAATATAATTTAATTACCAATTTTATGAAAATAAAAAATATATTCCCTCAAGCAGATGGTTGCCACAGAGGTCTGACATCAGCATTCCAGTTCATGCGTGAGGAAGGTGAGACCTCCGCAGAAAGACAACATAAACATCCATGCCTTACCTGAGGCTGAAACCTAGGTCCCTTTGATCAACAGCCAAGCACGCTACCATTTGGCAATGTGATGGCTTATATGAAATAAAAATTTAACACATTTACAAACATTTTAATAAGATTTTTTCACAGTGATAGAGTAAAAAAATAGATATGACTATGCAGTTAAGACTATTTTGGAAAACCTGATGAATAAAACCATTAAATTATATATTAATTGAAACGAAGTTTCTTCCCAAATAATATATTTTACCTGAAACATGATTTTTATTTCTTTTAAAGATTTTTTTCATCATGGCCCAATGTTATGCTAGGTGATTAGCACTGATCACATTCATGGGGTTTTCTGCCCATTTATGGAGTTCGAGAACAATATATTGGCTTTCTTCTTTTGCTGAACATTATGCATTCTGGGAATCTTGGCATAGAGTCGAAAAGTTGGCCCATCAAAGCAAATAAAAAATTTAATACTCTCAGAATGACATAGCCAGGATATTGGGGGGGGGGGGGGGAAATAGTAGCCTATTTCAAAACTATTAAATATTGAATATAAACTCAAAATCTAATAATTCTTTAAGTATAAAATATTGATACAAATTCAAACAATTGAAAACTTAGTGTGAGTTCAAAAAGAACAACTAGTAACAATAAATCTAAAATAATGTGATTTAATAGAAAAGTATGGATAAAAACACGTACATAAACTAAAGATACCAATGTTTACCTTATGTGGGAACAAATTTTTAATCTAATGAGAATCATATATGTGAATATTTGTAATATCTCGAGAATAACCTTATCAATTCCTAAATAACTATACACAAAATGACTTCCTTCTTAGGTTTTAATCCTCAAGTATTCCAAAACTGTGGCTAAGTGTACTGGTTTCTCAGAACCAATTCTTTTCAGATGTTGATCACCACGCACAAGATGAATTCTCATTTCCTTTACCAGCTTACCAACATGATCCACACCAATAAACTACACTACCTTCCGCATACTCACCGTATAAAATGCTTCTTCACTATTTACACCCATCACATATATACTGAAACTAATTATGCCTTCTTTCAGATATCCACAGCTCAAACGTTACAATTCTATCTTTTCTATTTTTCAGATTGGTTCTATATTCCAATTTGTTGGTTAAAATAATTCTCACGCAGAAGCATACACATACACGAGCATTCATGTCATGTTTATCATAAATTAACTGTAACATGTTCATCTATCATAACATTGCCCCCTCCATAGGTCTTGTTTGTCCCGAACAATTCTGGATTCTGAAGCTTCTTCAGTTCTTCGATGAAACAGTGCCAAACGATCCACCTTGCACTCTGTAGTTGGATGTCGACGAATGCGATACACCATGTCGTTAATCCTGTGCTAACTACTGTTTATGGACTTTCCCAAGGTTTTTGAAGTTTTGGAGAAAGTCTCTTCTTTCTATGTGGATTGTACAGCCAAACAAGATCCCCTTGATTGAAAACAGTTCCATTTGTTTTACTGTCGTATCTCGTTTTGGTTTTCTCGCTTGCTAAGTTGATGTTATGTCTGACAGAGTGATGTATTTCTTCTATCGTTGGTATAATTCTTGTACATATTGTGGAGTAGATACAGGCATTCTTCGGGCCTACCATATAAAAGGTCACAGAAGATGTAACCCTCTTTCAAAGAGCATCATGGAAGGTGTCTGTCCAGTTGTCTTGTGCACTACTGTTCTGTATGCCAACAAAAGGAGTGGTATGTAGCAATCCTAGTCATGTTGGTGGTCGTTGACAAACAATGCTAAATGTTGTGCAATTGTCCCATTAAATCTCTCAACCATACCATCCGACTGAAGGTGTAGGGAAGTTGTTCTGGTTTTCTGAATGCTTAATAGTTGGCAGATGCCTTTAAACACATTGGATTCAAAATTCTGTCCTTGGTCAGAGTGGAGTTGCAAAGGTACTCTATACCTACTAATCAAGTTATTTACTATCGTCTCTGCAACTGTTGTTGCTTCCTGGTCGTGGATGGGATAGACCTCAGACTACTTCATGAAATAATCCATTATCACTAATAAATAGCGATTTCCATCATCAGTCCTAGGAAATGGACGCATTACATCAATAGCTATTCTCTCAAAAGGAGCACCAATGTTATATGTCTGCAGCTTACCCAGACTCCTAGTCTTAGGGCCTTTCTTTGCTGCACAGGTCTCACATTGCCTACACCATCTTTCAACATCTGCCCTACTTTTCAGCCAATGAAATCGTTCCCTGGCTTTAGCTAATGTCTTATTAACACCGAAATGTCCTCCAGTGGCACTATCATGCACATCTTTCATCACTAGTTCCACTCGGGAGCGAGGAAGGAATATCTACCAACGCATTAGCCATTCAGTGGGATTCTCCCATCTTCTGTATAATACAATCTTTTACTTCTAAGGAGTTCCACTGGGCCAGCAACTTTTGGTAGTTGAGCTATACTTCGAAATTTGCAACCTATTAGGTCTTATATCAGATTTTTCAATCAAATCCATTATTGGCCTTATATCTTCATTATCTAGTTCGACTTTTCTAATTTCTATTGGACTCCAGATGTTAGGAGTATCACTGTTTGTTTGTGTCGATGTTATTTGTCTTATGGGCATAACCTCTTTAGTACCAAATTTCAACTCTGCATTATAGCAATGCTTACAGTTGTCAATTCGTGAATGTCTGGAAAGGGCATCTGCATTCTTATGCATTTTGCCACTTCGATGCTAGATGAAGAAATTGTACTCTTGTAACTATCCACCTAGCAGTTTGTTCTTCAGGGTTTTTAAAGTTTAGTAACCACCTGAGTGCAGCATGATCAGTTCATATAAGAAATTTATGGCCATAGAGATAATGACGAAAATGCTCTATTGCTTTTACTGTTGCTAACAGTTCTTTTTGTGTGACATAATAATTTCGTTCTGGTTTGGATAGCGTTTTGCTAAAGTATTCAATAACTTTTTCTTGTCCGTCTTATTGTTGTGAAAATACTGCACCAACTCCTGTGTTACTTGCATCAGTATCTATTATCCAAATAATTTAATAACAAAATGCCAGTATGGTCCAAAATGCCTCACGCATGAACTGGAAAACTGTTTTCCAGTTTGTGGATATGCTAACACTGGTGCTGTGGGAAGAGCCTGCTTCAACTGTTGGAAGGCTACATCACATTCTGTGGTCCACATGAACCGCTGGCCCTCCTCTGTCAGACGATGTAATGGCCTTGTGATGTTGGGGAAACCCTTGACAAATCTTCTATTGTAGGTGCAAAGTCCAATAAAACCACGAAGTTGATGGACATCTTGTGGTGGAGGCCAGTCTCTTACAGCTTCTATCTTACTAGGATCAGTCTTAATCCCTGATGTAGTGATGACATCACCAAGGTAATGAACTTCTTGCTGGAATAATTTACACTTAGTCGGCCCCAGTTTTGGTCCAAGCTTGATAGCCCTAAGTATTTCAAACACTTGACGAAGATTTCGCAAATGTTTTTCAAAAGTCTTTCCAAGAACGATTATGTCATCCGAGTAAACCCCAGACCTCCCAAGACAAACCTTTGAGCACCGACTCCATTAGTCGTTCAAACATTGCAGGTGCATTGCAGGTGCATTGCAGGTTACAAATGCAATGTCCATTTCCTGTAGTGAAAGCTGTTTTCTCACGGTCTTCAGGATGTATACCAACTTACCAATAGCCACTCTTCAAGTCTGATGTCAAGAACCATTCTGACGCAGATAGTGTCCGGTGTATAATCAGTCCTGGGTAAAGGAAAGCTGTCTTGTTATATCTTTCAATCTGGGTAATCCACACAAAATTCGGTAGATCCATTCTTTTTCTTGACAAGAACCACTGGTAATATCCAGGGACTCTGTGATGGTTCTATAATGTCTTGAGCTTCCATATCCCTTATGAGTTGTTCTGTCTCCTCCTGTTTTGCCAATGGAAGTCTTCTTGCTGGTAGATGGACTGGAGGAGAATCACCAGTGTTGATGTTATGTTATGTCAGGTTAGTATGGCCATAATCATTTGATGTAGCAGAAAAACTGTCAGAAAACTCTTTCAATAGGTTCTTGGCCTTAGCAGCTTGGTGTTCAGTTAATATTCTTCATGCCTCTCCAGAAGTTAGTAAGATGAGATGGGATGTCTGTATGGTGTTGGTTTGAGTCAGTTACTTAAGTATTTTGTTTATACTTGTTACCCAGGTAACAGGTTCACATATTGCTAATTCTTCACCCTTTTTCAATATTCTATTGAATTTGTTACAGTTCATCACTCTGGAAGGAATCTGTTCTTTATCTACACTGACCAAAGTCCTTGCAACCAGGATACCATGAACTAAAGCTCCTTTACCAGAGGCATCAGTGACTGCCAATTGAAAGGCCCTAGAAGTCTCTGCCCAATGTCCATGGATTATAATTTCACTTTGTGCTGGGATTTCTGTGTCTTCCGTCACTAATATTGGGGTCACACGTTAAAGAATCAGATGTTCGGCTAAGCAGAGGGATCTCTTCTGTCTTATAGATGAGTAGGCTGTCACTGGGTTTAATGCTGAATCCATGTTTCTTTAGAAAATCAAGGCCTAGTATGCATTCATCGTAGATGTCAGCGATGTAAACAGGATGGCATACCAGACAGCTACCAAGTCTGATGTTGAGTTCTATCTTTCCATGGACTTTAGCACGATCTCCAGTGGCTGTTTGTAGGGTTATATTAGACTGTGTAGCATTCCAGTTTGGGTGAGGTATTATCTTCTTTATTATGTCTGTTCTGAGTAAAGTTACATTTGCACAGGGTCTTCTATCATATGGCAAGGCACTCCATTCATGGTTCCATCAGCTACCAATCTGTTATCACAATGTAGTGCTGAAACATGGCGACTTCCCCTGGGGCCAACCAATCAACAGCCAGCCTTTGTCCTTCACGTTGCTTATGCTGGTTCTGTTATCTGTTAGACGTGCTTGAACTTTGTACTCACAACTTTTTGCAGTTAGCTCAAATGTGTCCAGTCTTGTCACAATTCCAACACTGTATGTTTGTAGAAGTCCTTGAAGAGGAACCTTTAATGTCTTTCAAAACGGACAATATTGTTTTGGTTAGTTCTTTCATTTCACTATCCTTTTCTACAGTTTTTTCTGCACTTGCAAATCTCACTTTGCATTTGTTCGCTCGGGAGGAAAGCCTGGAGCACTCTTACTTCATGGCATGTACCACAGCTCATTTTAAGGATTCACCTTCCAACATCCTCAGAGATTGTTGAGTGTCAGAGTCAGCAATAGCATCAATAAATTGTAATTGAGCTAAGTTATCTTGAATTTTTGGTGGACAATTACTATAAGCTAATCTAGCTAGATACTCAATATCACTAGTAAGTTCTTGAAAAGTTTCACCACTCTTCTGCATATGATGTTTAAATTGAGTCATATAGTATTGTTTCAAATAACTATCGCCAAACCTGTTCTAATGCAGAAATCAGAATTTGATAATCAATTCGATTTTCTTCTGGAACAGACTGTAAAACTTCTGCAGCAGAATTTCTTAGGGAAGCTGCAAGAAAACTGGCCTTTTGAAATTCATCCCACTGATTAGCTCTAGCAATAACTTCAGACTGTGTTTTAAATACTGTCCGAGATGATTGACCATCATATATAGAAGGTTTAGTTGCATTTCTAGCTATATGTGCAAAAACATTATTACTAAAATTACCATTATCACAAGAAGAAGGTAACATTTCATTTCTTAAACTCAGAAACTGGCATTCACAATCATTTTTTACAATTTTAATTTGATGTTTATAATCTAACTTTAACACTATCAAGTTTTATGTTAAAATCACAAGTGATTTCATTTACATTACATCTTACATCTTTGATTTCAACCATTAGACTATTACATTGTCTGTTCAGTTCTGTCTTAATATCTTTATATTGATCAGTGATTTCATTTATTTTTATATTCTGATCAGTAATCTTACTAATTTAAGATGCCACTTCAGCTCTCAACTCATTATTTTGTGTAGCCATTTTTGCTTTCAAATTATCACTTTGTCTAGCAAGGTTACCAATTTTACTGCTTTGGGCAGCTTTAGCACCTTTAATGTCATTATTTTGACTAGCAAGTTCACCAATTTCACCTCTTATATCAGTTATCAGCTTTACTAACTCTTCCATACTTCTAGTAAAAGACATTCAATAAATTATCTACACTCCTGGCACCAACTGATATGAATTCAAATAGATGAAAACTTAGCTGAGTTCAAAAATAACAATTAGTAACAATGAATCTAAAATTATATGATTTAATAAAAAAGTATGGATAAAAACATGTACATAGACTAAAGATACCAATGTTTATCTTATGTGTGAACAAATTTTTAATCTAGCGAGAATCATAAATGTGAATACTTGCAATGTCTTGAGAATAACCTTACCAATTCCTAATAACTAAATAACTATACACAAAATGACTTCCTTCTTAGGTTTTAATCCTCAAGTATTCCAAAACTGCAGTTAAATGTACTGGTTTCTCAGAACCAATTTTTTTCAGACGTTGATCACCACGCACAAGACAACGAATTCTTCATTTCCTTTACCAGCTTACCAACATGATCCACACTAATAAACTAAACTACCTTCCGCACCCTCACCATATAAAATGCTTCTTCACTTTTTACACCCATCACATATGTACTGAAACTAATTATTACTTCTTTCGGATATCCACAACTCCAACATTACAGTTCTATCTTTTTTATTTTTCAGATCGGTTCTGTATTCCAATTCATTGGTTAAAATAATTCTCACACAGAAGTATGCACAAGTGTTCATGTCATGTTTATCATAAATTCACTGTAGCATGTTCATCTGTCATAATATTTTGCAGCGGGGGGAGATAAAACCTTTGACGAATTGATGATAATCAGGGAGAAAACTAAAGTAATGAAAGTTGGTGAGGCAGAGATGGTACTTCAGGTGCTGTGATGGTTATGTTCTTGAGCAAATATTCCAGTTTATCTTGGGAGCTGTTTAACTTAGGGTGACCAGATTTAGAGATGATCAGGAAACTTTTGAAAATTGTACCTGAAAGATTGAATTTTGACGAGATTATTATGTTAAAAAGTAACAGTCATTTTCATTTAGAACATATTTTATACATTATTGCACATAATGATTATTTAGTAGCTTGGATTGGGCTGTTTTACCTCTGAGCAGCTCTTTTTTTGCATACATTGGCTAAATGGTCAGGTGACAAGGACCCCTAGGGCTCGAAGAAGGTTGGGGGACCTGCTGGACAGCTGTAGGGAGACAGTAGCCTCCTGTCAAGTCCATCCAGCATGTTCTTTAAAGTGCACAGGGTATTGGCTCTCCCATACACACCCGACCATGGCTTATTGTCCCATCTGGCAGACTGCAGCTGTTCCAAGCCCATCAGTGTCCCTTACTGACGAACTGCAGGGTGGGAAGTTTTGCGGAGATAAATATCAATGCTAGCCCAGCTGGGACTTGAACCTAGGAACTGCAGGTTATGAACGTGGCACGCTACTGACTGAGTATCAAGTGGCCCAAATCTAGTGATACAAAATGAAACATAAATACATAGGTTAACCAAATCACTGTTATTGTGTGTATTTTTCATACGAATGAATTTTCTGTAAAATATTTTCAACAAGTTTTGCACTAAAGATTTCATAAGAAACATGAAATTGTATTTTTTCCTTGCAGCAAAGCTTTCACAATGTTCCCTTTTAGACAAGATTTGTTCTCCGTCCATATAAATTCATGTTTGAAAAAATTCTTTCAATTGGATGGATAGGAAAATTCTCCTCCAGCAGTTTTCTTCTCCAATTTCTTCATTCACAAGCTGAGAAAATCATGACAGAGGAATGCCAGACGCCATACCATTGCTAGGTATCCCACATTCGAAAAGCTGTTAGAGATTCTTAATCCCACCCCATTTGAGTTTAGGACTCAGTTTTTAATCCAACATAGATTTATATAGGGGGAACCTGTGTTCCAAGTTTTGGACTCATCAATCAAGTTTCTGGGGAACTACAGAGTACTGAAATCTGTTAAAACAGAGATACAACTTGCATAGTCCATTGGCAATCTTATGGCACACAGTGGTGTTAGAAAATACACCACTGGCCATTAAAATTGCAACACCAGGAAGAACTCGTCAGAGTGTCCCAAAATTTGCAGATGGGTAGCCCATGGGAGAACATGTAAATGATTCAAAGTGCAGCACATATGCACATCGTGTGTGACAGTAACACCTCCTGGAAGTGGTATAAGAGGAGATTACAAAGAGCCAGTGTAAAGCACTGGAATTGTGTTTGCTCCCTGTTCTTGTCCTCTAAAGGATCAAGTATGTCCTGGCAAAGAACACTACATCCATATGATCAGGTTTCTGACTTTGATCGAGGGAGAATTGTGGAATTACGGGAAAGCAGAGTATCGTACCGAGACATTGGTGTTCATGCTGGATGGAATGCTGCCACAGTGATGAGAATATGGTGTCAGTGGATAGAGGACTAACGAACTCACCGACTTGAGGGATCTCAATGGTCTTGTCACACCAACAAATGAGACGACAGACATCTCATGTGCATGGCTGTGAATGATCGTACAGCCACATCAAACACCCTAGCTCAACAGTTGGGGTTTGCACATCAACCAGTGTCTGCATGTACAGTTCAACATTGTGTGCAGCATTGGGGCATGTTTGCTAGGCAGCCATTGCTTCGGCTACCATTGACTCTACAACACAGACGTATGCGACTGCAATGGTGCCATGAACATCACACATGGATGTGTGAATGGCACCAAATCGTCTTTTCAGATGAATCAGTATCTGGCGGTACCACAGCAACAGGCTCAGTGAGACATGCATGATGCAGTGCCATACAGGTCTGGCTCCTGGTGCTAGGGTATGGGGTGTCTGTCATTGGACTCCACTCACTCATATGTCTCATACGCATTACTGGTACTTTGAACAACAAGTGTTGCATCACTGAAGTGTTGGAGCTGCGGTCATACCTTATCTTCAGGAGCTCTTTGTGCCATTTAGCAACAGGGTAATGCCCAACCATATGCGACATGCATTGTCCAACAATTCCTGGATAACCACCATGTTAAACTTCTGCTTTGGCCTGCCTGTTCACCAGATCTGTCCCCAATCGAACATGTTTGGTCCATGATCCATGACGACTAGAACACCAGACACCAGCAGCTGCTACAGCAGATGAACTTTGGCTACATATCGAAATTGCATGGACTGACATTCTCCAAACACACTCTGATGTCTCATCCTCTCAGTGCCAGACCATGTAGCAGCGGTTATTGCGGCTCATGATGGCTACACAAGAAACTGATTTCTTTGTATTCCACAAGTCTAACCAAGTTGTATTTGTAATCATTTGATCCTTGTAACATAAGCTATGTATTCACTAAATATGGCTTTAATATCTCTTGTCTCTCCTGTTGTTGCACTTTTAATGGCCAGCAGTGTAGAATAAAGACATGCATTCTGTATTGGTGTCCACACACATGCCTCTATCATTTTGATGATGATTCTAGCCTCAAATTTTCAATCATATGCATTGCAACTGAAAGCTTTTATAACAGTGTTATCACTACTCTTCTATTAGTAAAGATCTACTCAAGTAATACATTCAATTTAATATTTAAAAAATATCTGATTAATTTTTTAGTTTTAAAATATTAATTCTGAAAACACTTTTGGGGCTATGTTTGTTAGGGATAGAGCCTTTAATCCAGGCTCTAATTATCCAAATCCTAATTATATTTAATCCAGGGACTGTCCCCAGAAAGCAAGGACATATGGTCACCCTAGTTTAACAGATACTGGCAATGTGGAGTATGAGATAAACAGATGAATAAGGATTGCTGCTGGTAGAGCTGGTGTGAAGGTGCTGCAAATGGAGTATCTGAACTAGGTCCCGTGGTCAGAGGGGCCTTGCACTTGAAGGATCACTTATGTCAAACCACCACTGCACTGTCATTTACAACATGGCAATTGATATATAATGTTGCTGAATCATTGGTGAAATTGGTACAATTATGGGCTGCTGGGGGACAAACACTAAAACAGAACAACTAGTAGCATATCCTCCATGAAATTTTTTTAGGTAAAATAATAGTGTAAAAGGCCAGATGTAGAAAATAAAATGGGGAGGGGGGAAGTGACACAATCGAGCAGAAAAAATAAAAATGGGGACCAAGAGACTGGATTTCCATTGCCATATAATATTTTCCCCTCTGTTTTAGATGTCTTTAAAATTTTGTTGAAAAATGCTTGAAATATTCACAAGTTTAATAACATTTTACCTCTGTTATCCTTATTTGCATTCTCAAAGGAGAGGTCTCATGGTCCCTCCCTCCTAGATCTAGACCTGATTATATGATTATATAGATGATATTTTAGAAATAAATTTGATTTTGAAAACAACGACAGAAAATGCCTTTTGGAATTAAATTCGTTTTATTATTTGTTAATAGTTGCAGTAAATAGCTTATTTCAAATTAATAAGTAACATATTTATCACTGATCATTCATCACCTTCTCAACAATAGAGGTAATTTATGTTGAAATAATTTTTTTATACAATTCATTGTAACATATTTTGCATTCTATTAGGTTTGTTTTAGTATCTTGTTTAGCTTGTTATCCACAATTAATTGAGATCTTTTATCTAAGCCTTCCCTTAAGATGCTCTCATCTAGGCTTTTTACTTTGCAATTAGACACAGAACTAGCATAAAATAAGGGGTATGTGTGTGTGTATGCAAATGACTAGGTTACCATGCAAGTAAGGATATTTTTCCTCTGTTTTAGGGGTCTTTACAAATTCCTTTAAAAAATTTTTCACCTTCATTTCTTTTACTAGCATTCTCAAAGGGGGAGGGAGGCATAGTCCTTTTGCCTCCTAGATCTGGGTCTTATTGCAGTTAAGTTATAGGATATTGCATTGCATTAAACAGTTAAAAGCTCTGTATTTGTTTAACCCCAGGTTTTTTTTTTTATGTTTGCCATATTATATTATTCAGTTGTAATTTTCTAAGCAGAAAATTTCATCATACACTATACTTATGGTAAGTTTTCCATTTTATATCATGTGACATCATCATCATCATCCTCAAGCAGCCATGGGCTACGGAGGTCCAACCAGACCACGCAGTTTAATTCTCCAAGCATATCTGTCCTGAGCTACATCTGCTGCATCCGGCCACTGCACACCAATTCTAACAAGGTCCTGTTTGACATTGTCTGCCCACCGCATCCTAGGTCTCCCCCTCCTTCTGAGGCCTCTAGGAACACTGTTCATAACCCTATTTGCCAATCTATAATTATCCATACGGGCAACATGACCAAACCAGCGGAGTCTCTCTCTGCACAATATGCTGCTTAAAGGAGGTTGCAGACTCCTTTGCCTAACCTCATCATTAGTTACAAAGTTGAACCACCTAATGCCCAAGATACTGCGTAAGTATCTAGAATAGAAAGCATCTAATTTCCTGTTATCTTGTTTACAAAGTGTCCAAGTTTCAGTACCATAACTAACCCTAGAAAGAACCAAACTATTATACAGTCTAATTTTAGTCTTTAGGTGTATACGCCTATTTCTCCACAATCTCCATAGATTCTTAAAAGTCCCGGCAGCAATTCCTATTCGTCTATCGTTAATCTCATGCCGCACATCACCAGTATCAGTTACATAGCTCCCAAGATAATTAAACTGTGACACCTGCTCAAGACTGCAACCATTCAGATTAACTGAATCACAACCTGCCTGACCAATTTTCATCACTTTAGTTTTCTCTCTGTTTATAACCAAACCTACTCTACTACCAGTCTCATCAACAGCTCGAATGAAAGAGTTCATCTCATACAGCAGTTTGTAAAAAAAAAAATTTTCTGAAATGCAAGTATCTCCTGCCTTATGAGATAGTTGTGCTCACATGATTAATCGTGTAACTTGAAATCATAACTCTTGAAATTCTTTTCTTGCTAACAATAACTTTATAAAAACAAGGATTGCTTGTTCAAATATTTTCATAAATTCACGTGAAATAGCCTGTTAGTTGTCAATAATATTTTCTTTTGCCTTTTTCAAAAATCCCTGTTTCATTTTTAAATAAAACTTTTATATGTTTATGCTGATTTAATTTCTAACCTTTTACACTTTATTAAACAAAAAGGCCTTGCATTTCCCTGGTGCATTGTCAAGCTGCATCAGGCTCTGCAAAAATACACTGCAATTCTGGCTGCTGGGACTTTCAAGAATCTGTGGTGAATGTGGAAAAATAGGCATATACGCCAAGACTAAAATTAGACTAAAGTTTGGTCCTTAAGTTATGAAACTTGGACCCCTTTTTAAGCAAGATAATGGGAAGCTTGATGCCTTTGATTCTAGATGCTTATGCAGTATTTTGGTCCATTAGGTGGTTTGACCATGTGAGTAATGATAATGTTAAACAAAGGAGTTGACAATCACTTCTGAGTAGCACAGACCTGCAGTGGGCAAATGCAGCAGCTATAGTTCAGGACAGGCAATTTGGAGAACAAAATTATGTGGTTTATAGCCTATGGCTGCATGAGGATTTTGCGTGTATTGATGTAAAGTTAGTTATGGTAGTTGGGTTGGGTTGTTTTACCTCTGAGCGGCACTTTTTTGCACACCATGGGCTAAATGGCCAGGTCACATGGACCCCGAAGGCTCAGAGAAGGTTGGGGGAGGGGACCCACTGGAACAGCTGTTGGGAGACAGATGGTAGCCTCCCGTCAAGGCCATCCAGCGTGTTCTTTAACGTGCACAGGGTATGGCTCTCCTGCACACGGGGCCACAGCTTAACGTCCAATCCGACGGACTGCGGCCTTTCCAAGCCCATCGGTGTCCCCTACTGACCGTGGGCAGGGCGGAGAATTTTGCGGAGATAAATCTCAAAGCTGACCAAGCTGGGACTTAAACCTGGGAAGTACAGATTACGAGCCTGGCGCACTACCGACTGAGCCACCCCGCCCCATAGTTATGGTAGCGAGACATGGATTATTTGTTAGTAAGGTAACAGGAAACTTTACTTTTATTCTAGATGTTTATACAGTATCTTGGGCATTGAGGGTTTGACCTTGTAAGTAATGATGCGATTAGGCAAAGTAGTTGTCAACCTCATTTGAGCAGTATATTGTACAGAGAGAGACTGTTGGTTTGGCCACATTGCTGATACACATAACTATGGATTAGTGAATAGGGTTATGAACTGCATAAAGCTGCAGAGAAGGAGGAAGTCGTAGGATACAGTGGGCAGACAATGTCAAACCAGACTTATTGGAATTTGCCAGCCGTAGCTCAGGACAGGCATGTTTGGAGAACTAAATTACATAGTCTGGTTAGACCTCTGTAGTCCATGTATGCTTGAGGATTCTGTATGTATGTATGAATTATGTATTTTATAAGGTATATGTGAAAAAATTTTCAAACTGCAGTTTCTGCTTTTAAAAAATTGAAGTTTCATGTACTAAAAAAAAGACATACACATCTTGGGCCTCTCATTTCGGATTATGTCAGTGTGTGTGTGCAATCGATGAGGACCCTGGAAGAGTTAATTGTGAATAAATATTTTCTTATTTTTATACAAAATTGCTAAAAAACTATGAAACAAAGAATATGTGCAAAATATGATTTTTATTAAAGTGAAAACTCGAGCTTTTTCTTATTAAGAATCCCCCTCCCACACACACACCTTTCAAAGACAGCATTACATAACATTATCTCAGGCATTGAAATGCTGAACTACAACCCTGGCTGCAAATGAACTGCAGTGGAGGTAGCAAGGACCAAGTTTAGTCCATGGTGGTTATTTCTTTATAGTAAAGGGGGTGCAAGTAAAGTGAGTAACACTGCTCTGCTGTTAATTTACCATGTGGTATAAGGTCCAAGACTTTTTATTATCAGAAGCTTGGCTTTATGAACTTAATTTTTGGGATAAATCTATTTGGGTAACACACTTAAATGGTTTCATGTCATATACCTTACTGTTTTATTATCTTCACCCTCCTATTATATAGTTGAATACTAGGATGACCAGGCATCCTTATTTTTCAAGGACAGTTCCAGGGTGGAAAGTTTTGTCCCCTGACAAATAAATGTCTCTGAAAGTATCCTTGGAATTTGATTTTAGATTTTTGTTTTTTAAATTTTATATGAATACAAGCATCAGACAGATGCCAGCCAAAATAAATTAACCATTGTTGCTGCCGATCCAACATGCAGCTACCATAGACTGGGAGCATGCCACTCTGCAAGCACATGCATCCACTTACTGAAATAATTGCCTTGTCCTTCCCCACCAGCAACCAAGACACGAGATTCGCCCTTCACAACATGGAAAGAAACAGCCCTAACATCACGACATATTGTCACTTCATTGAAGATGGAGCTTTGTTCTTTCT
This sequence comes from Ryuthela nishihirai, assembly GCA_038380435.1. Lineage (NCBI taxonomy): Eukaryota > Metazoa > Arthropoda > Arachnida > Araneae > Heptathelidae > Ryuthela > Ryuthela nishihirai. The sequence goes on from JAWZYU010000007.1 coordinate 6,631,667, forward strand.
CCTAAAAACTTCTGATTTTGTTCCCAAAAATCTTTTAATATGCAAATAGTTTGAAGGATAAATTTCAAAATTTTATTGCTCAATGACAAAGAACTTTTAGCTATTTTAATTACTTTCTAAGCAAGAAGACCTTTTTATTGTGTTTAAACCATTTTTTTTTTTATTAAATGTGATTATAAACTATACCAGAAGTAAGAAAACTTTTTACTTTATCATTGTTTTTCATTACCTCTTCATTTATTTTATTCCTACCATTTCAGAAAAAATTCTTTGCTATTTGTTTAAAATATGTGATAACAGCAAAGGGCAAATTTTCACCTATTGTGTGAAGCATGAATTCTTTTCAGAAGCCTTCTTTATACACTTTGTAAAAATCTCATACCCAGTTTGCACTAAATACTTAATCTCATCACTCAACCTGTAATAAGTAGGGCTGTAAACCTTTTGCAGGTAAAAAAAGTGAAGTTTGCGAAGCAATCTCACTGAAAAACACCAAAATTAGCGAGTTGAAATTCAGCATCATTTAGGTTTACAAATCATAAAAATAGCACATCAGTGGTGCCTACATAAAAAGTAATGATAGTTGGATACATACATCTGCTTAAAAAGAACAAAAATAAATATTAAATAATTATTTTATATAGGTTCAACTCGCATGTTGTATATCAAACATCAACAATGAATTCTGATAAGAGTATATTATACATAGATAAATCGTTTTCTTTTATACTCTCCCAATCATCTTGCACAGCATCTTTGTATTTAGAAAGAGATTGCTCTTAATTAAATTGTTCATTGAGACTTATAAGGCATTCGATCCTGATCTCTATGGCATATTAAACTGACAGGCGCTTGTCTGATCTCTGTGGCAAGCAGCTGCTTGGGGACAATTTATATTTTTTCCTGAAAATAACTATACTCTTCTGAGTAGAAAGGAGCAGAGGAGACAAAATCATTTAAGTGACAATGCTATGGAGATTATTCTTATAGAAATAAGTGAATAATCTGAATCAACACCCTACTAGCCTTAATAGACAATATTATAGAGTTTAATAAATGTAAAGGATCGTTTAACTACTGATAAGAATCTTTTGTTTGATAGCTTGGTTGGCAAAGCAGATGAAGTAGCTAGACAGCACAACAATAAAGAGGTGCTGGATCTGGGGGGGGGGGGGGGGGACTGTGTAATGAGAGTGTAGATTCAGAAATGGTAGGTATTTATTGATCATTTTTTTCACTTGGGCTAATTCTTGAGAACTGTAGATTTTCAGAAACGCAATATCATTGATTTCAAAAAGACTTGACTATGTTGATCATCATAATTTGTGGTTGATTGTGAGATCATAGGGCATACCAGACAAGTTGTTGACATAATGAAAGCGCTCGGTAATAACACTGAATGGTGTGTGAGTTTGTCAGACTTGTAGTGATTGGCGTAGCATTGCTAGGTGAAGTGAGAGAAGGGTGCATTTTGTCTCTTTAATATGGTTATTGATTATGTTATGAGGGAATTCACTGCAATTAAAGGATTTTGACTGTAATGGCCAAAAGATTTGAAATTTCTGATTAAATTATGGGGATAATTAGCCCTTTTGGCAAATGATGTTGAGGACATGAACTCTTTTGTTAGAACTATTGATGATACTGGTAATACAGTAGATTTGGTAATTAACAGATAGACAACTAAACTGATTGAAATTTGTCAGGCTGGTTGTGTTTCAGTTGTTTGGAATGTTTGCATTCTTGAGTAGGTGTCTCAGTTTAATTATCCCAAAAGCTGTGTAATACATAATCCTGATGTTCTTCATGAGATTAGAAGAAGAAAAAGAATTGCTGCTGGGGCTTTTAAGAATTTACAATGGGTGTGGAAAAAGGGATGTATACACCTAAAAACTAAAAATTGTCTATGTCATTGTTTGGTCTTTTCTAAAGTTATGTAGCAAAATATGTATCTGTTACCGCTAAAGTGCAGAAATCAGTTATTCTACAGATTATCTAGGTATTGTGCAGATTAACTAGGGTGATCCGTTAATGTGCGGAAAATTGTTTCATTTCTCAAATTACCTAGGTAATCTGCAAATTACCTGGATAATCTGCACATTACCTACTAGACACTCGTTAAAGTGAAAATAAGATCTTTGCTAGAACAATAGGAACGTTTCTGTATGCTTAAATTAACATAATGTTATTTATCTAGTGTCCGAGAGTGGAGTTGAAACCATGGTCATCCCTCTGTCAACATGAATCAGTCGTCCGAATTATAAGAAACGCCCCAAAATGAGCAGGCCAAGTGAGAACGAATCATTTTAGTGATTCGTTATCAAGAATGAATCACTTTACTGATTCGTTCTCACTTGGCCTCCGCTCATCCGGGGCCATTTTTATAATGCGGACGAGTGAATCATGTGACACGAAGATTCATATTCAAGAGATTCAGCACTATGAGAGAAACAAACTTTTAAACTTTAACGATACGGAAGCCGTTAATGTGCACATTACGTAGGTAAAATGTGGAAAACTCTTGATTCCGTACGTTAACGGAGCAAATCAGTTAATCTGCAGATTAGCTAGGTAATGTGCACATTAACGGCTTTCGAGCTTTAGCGGTAACATATCCATTATAAGCAAGATAACAGGAAATTTGATGGGTGCAATTCTAGATTTTTGTGGTTTGACCTTGTAAGAAATATTTAGGTTAGGCAAAGGAGTCAGCAATTTCCTTTGAAATATAGTGTGCAGAGAGACTGTATTGGTTTGGTGATATTGATTGTATGGATAACTATAGATTAGCAAATAGGATTATGAACAGTGTGCTTAAAGCCATCAGAAAGAGGAGGAAGATCTAGAATGCTGTGGGCAGATGATGTCAAACAATACCTGGTTAAAATTGGCCTGCAGTAGATAAATGCAGTAGTTCAGGACAGGTGTTTGGAGGATTAAATTGAACTGTCTGGTTGGACATGGGCTTGGTAAATTTAGCCCCTGGCTGCTGTAGGACTATGTATAATATTGTATTGGAAAGAATGTTTAGCAGTAAATATTGAGTGACTATAGCAAAAGAGGGAAAAGTGAACCGAAAAATATAATGGACTTATTTTGCCACATGAGCATTATTCCTGGCCTATTTCTGTTGCGAGCCATCCCGTGGCTGAGTGGTTAGCGTGCTTGGCTGTTTATCTAAGGGACCTGGGTTCAAGCCCCTGGTAAGGCATGGATGTTTGTGTTGTTTTTCTGCTGAGGTCCTGCCATCCTCTCAGGCCTACTATGGCACATAAACTGACAGGCTCCTGTAAGACCTCTGTGGCAAGCAGCTGCTTGAGGGGGTATTTATTTTATTTATTTATTCCTGTTGCATATTCTTTGTCATGATCTTATGTACCTCTCACCTGAATTTAATACGTCTGTCATGTTGTAATGTTGCTATATCAACTTTCATTTTAGTAACTTTTGTTCACCAGTGTATGTAAAACTATTTATAGGAAGTTATATTTTTCCCTTAAGTTTATGTGCAAAAATTTTCTTTAATGTTTACTACTAGTTAATGTGAGGCAGCTTTAGTGTAGAAACCAATATCTGTAATTTTGAAATGACAAGAAAATTTCCCTAAAATTTGGCCCCTAGAGTTTGCCAGCCCTGACCTGACCAATCAGTCCCATCCACCATCCAGTGGCACCAGGTCATACCAGGAAAACATCCCCCAAACATGCACACTGCCACCGCCGGCCTGTACATGACTGACAAGCATGTCAGGGTGTTGGTTCTTGTGTGTCTGATGCTGTATCTGCAACCGACCGGTACCCCACCTGCCCCCTCTTACCCCTAACCCATTTGCTCACCCTCCCACTCCTCTTGTGAGATGAATTTCCTTTGATTTTGGACACTCTTCTCCTTCCCTTTTTCATTGGCCCTGAGTCATCTTTTCACATCCCTGTTGCCATTTCTCCTTCATCTATAGGCGGCCTGCGGCCAAACGCCTTCGCCAGATTGTAAGTACACTGTGCTACGCTACGTTAGCTTCTGTCTTACATTCCCATCCAGCATCCTCTGACGACCCTTGCGTATGGACCAGATGATCCTAATTCCACTGGAATATGGTACAGAGTGGTCCAGATATGAATGAAGAGATTTATGTTTATGCAACCGACCGTCACTTCTGTGGAGTAGAAATCTTGATTCGTCAGAGAAGGCAACCTTTTTCCACTCTTTCACTGTCCAATGACTGTAGTCCTGTGCAAATTGCAGGCATTGTTGCCGATGGACTATAGGGGTATCATCCTACTTTCTGTTACAGGTAAAGTACTTTGCAAAATTTTACTTAATAGAATTAAGAATCTGGTTGACAGGCAATTGCGTGATGAGCAGTGTGGATTCAGAAGTGGTAGGGGATGTGTAGATCAGATATTTTCACTCAGGCAGATTCTCGAGAAACCTTTGGTTACTGTCTTTGTTGATTTAAAAAAGGCCTTTGACTGTTGATCGTCATAATTTGTTGTTGATTGCTAGATCTTATGGCATACCAGAAAAGTTAGTTAACATAATGAAAGCTCTCTATAATAACAGTGAGCTGTGTATGAGGATTCGTAAAGCTTGTAGCATTTGGTTTAGTATTGCTTCTGGTATTCAACAAGGGCGCATTTCGCCTCCTTTGCTGTTTAGTTTGGTTATTGATTATGTTATACGAAATTCAGTGCAAGGGAAAGATTTTTGGCCTTAAATGGTCTGAAGATTTCAAAATTTCTTATTTAGATTATGCTGATGATTTAGCCCTTTTGGCAAATGATGTTGATGGATGAACTCTTTCATTCGAGTTGTTGATGAGACTGGTAGTAGAGTAGGTTTGGTTATAAACAGAGAGAAAACTAAAGTTATGAAAATTGGTCAGGCAGGCTGTGATTCAGTTAATCTGAATGGTTGCACCCTTGAGCAGGTGTCACAGTTTAATTATCTTGGGAGCTACGTAAGAGATACTGGTGATGTGCGGCATGAGATTAACAGATGAATAGGGATTGCTGCCGGGACTTTTAAGAATCTATGGAGAGTGTGGAGAAATAGGTGTATATACTTAAATACTAAATTTAGACTGTATAATAGTTTGGTTCTTTCTAGGGTTAGTTATGGTAGTGAAACTTGGACACCTTGTAAACGAGATAGCAGGAAACTTAATGCTTTTGATTTAGATGATTATGCAATATTTTGGGCATTTGGTGGTTTAACCTTGTAAGTAATGCTAAGGTTAGGCAAAGGAGTTTACAATCTCGTTTGAGTGACATATTGTGCAGAGAGAGACTCCATTGGTTTGGCCATGTTGCCCATTTGGATAATTATAGATTAATGAATAGAGTTATGAACAGTGTGCCTAAAGGCCTCCGAAAGAGGGGGGAGGAAGTGGTGGGCTGACAATGTCATACAAGACTATTAGAATTGGTGTACAGTTGTCAGATGCAACAGATGTAGCTCAGGACAGATATGCCTGGAGAACTAAATTACACAATCTGGTTGGACCTCTGCAACCATGGATGCTTGAGGATGAGGATGAAGATAATGAAATCGCATTCTATTATAGATAGGAACTTTTAACTCCTTAAATGTTCGAAGCTTTGCAAAAATCACTACAAATGAACTTTTTTTTAAAACTTTCAATATGTTTTTTATGCTTGCTTACTAATTTTCCTTATAATTTTTATATTTTTTGTTCAGAATTAAATTCTCTTTTAGTAGGTAATGTAAACTATTTCATTCATTAGTTGTGTTATAATTAGGCTCAGAGATTGAATTGCATTTCTAGAGAAAAATACAAACAAACCTGATACTGTGAGGGTTAATTTATAATGCAACATGGGGAATCCTATGTCAGAAACCTGAAAAATTGGTGGATTGGAAAAGGTACAGTTGTTACCAATTGAAAACTGGTCACCTTAATTATAAGGCAATCCCCATTTTCATTGCATTAAAACAACAAAAAAAAAACTATATCTTCAATATAAGTCGATAGTAAATCTTCCCCCCGAAAAATGAATGTAAATGTGACTTTTAAGTATAACAATTACACTGTTTTACAAAGTTTTTATGATTATTATTATCATTGGTATGATGGCTGATTTGAGATCTGGCCTTTAAAAATGGCTAACATGTCACGTTTTTATGTTATTGGTCATTTTGACTCCTATTCTTCCTATACCAACACCTCCAGGCAACTGGGCAGATACTATATATTTTACTTTTTGTGGCTGTCAACACTTATTGCCAATTAGGAAAAAACACATAACAGTGACGTAACCTCAGAGTGCCATTCTTGTTGTTTTCATTGTAGGAGGAACAGTGCTGTATGTTGAAGAGTGAATTTTGGATTCAAATGGCACAAAAACCAGCATTGTGGATATGTTAATGTGCCAGAGATGTTTTGTTATGTGTGGAAATTATATTTTAAAATCCCTAGGTTGTTCTTTGACAAAGATTGTGAAGAATGCTTATAACTTGCATTTTGGATGTCATGTTGAAGATAGGGCAAAACATGGGCTCCACATGTGTGCTGTATTTCGTGTTTTGTTGGCCTGAGTGAATGGTTGAAAGGTAAGATAAAATCCATGCCCTTTGCAGTTCCAGTGGTTTGGCATGAGCCAATTAGTTACTTGCATGATTGTTATTTTTCTTTAACTAAAGTGTCGGGCTTTTCAAAAAAGAGCAAAAGCAAAATACAATATCCAAATGTGCCTTTAGTCATAAGGCCAGTTCCTCATGGAGAAGATCTTCCTATACTAACACCTCCAACCATCTGGGAGGAGATGAATTCCCATTCATCAGAGGAAGACTTTGAGGCACATACAGATCCTGATCCTACATACACCCCTGAAATGTTAGACAAGCCTCATCTGGTTTAGCAAAATGAACTAATTGATCTTGTTTGAGACCTAGGACTTTCCAAACAACAAGCTGAAGTTTTTGGTTCAAGAGTGGAATCTTCTGGCCAAGTGTACCAGAGTTTCTCTGTTCAGAAAGAGAAATTTGGCTTTATCTGCTTATTATGAGATGCAAGATGGTTTGTGTTTTTGCACAGATATTTCAGGGTTGATGGAAGAAATTGGAACAACTCATGACCCTAAGGAATGACGTTTATTTATAGATTCATCAAAGTTCAGCTTAAAAGCTGTCCTTTTGCGTAAAGGAAACCAAAAGCATTCCATTCCAGTGACACACACAGTTTGAATGAAGAAAACGTATGAAAGCATGGAAAAAATACTCACTGTTATAAAATATGACCAGTTTAAGTGGTAACCTAAAAGTCACATCTCTTTTGCTCGGGCTTCAAGGAGGCTTCGCAAAATTTTGGTGTTTTCTGTGTTTGTGAGACAGTAGGGCCAGAAAGGAACAATGCAAAACAAATGATTGGCCCAATAGAGATGTTTTTGATTCCTGGAAAGGGTAATGTGAGGTATAAGCCTCTAGTTGACCCCCTGATGTTCTGCTTCCACCACTACACATCAAGCTGGGGCATATGAAAAACTTTGTAAAGGCAATGAACGAAACTGGTAAAGAGTTTTTGCACTTGAAGGAAAAATTTCCAAAACTAAGTGATATCAAACTCAAAGAAAGGGTCTTTGTTGGCCATCAGATCGGGAAGCTACTGAATGATAACTGTCTTCGAAGAAAAACTGAATATGAGGGAGCGCGCTGCATGGAAATCGTTCACATCTGTGGTCCAGGGTTTTCTGGGGAATCAGAAAGAGGAAAACTACCATCAGCTCATTCAAGATCTTCTCAAAAACTTTGTAAATCATGGCTGCCGAATGTCTTTGAAGATCCATTTCTTGCACTTGCATCTTGATTTCTTTCCCAAGAACGTAGGAGCTGTCAGTGATGAGCAAGGGGAAAGATTTCACCAGGATATCCAAACCATGGAGGAGAGATACCAAGGTAGGTGGAACACGCAATGATGGGTGACTACTGCTGGTTCGTGCAGAAGGAAGATACCTCAGTACATAAAAGACAAAAATGAACTTCTTGTAAATATAAAAGATCCTTACCCATGTTTTCTTATTTTGCATTTCAATATTATTTCATTTGTTACTTTATATTCAATGATCTATAACTGATGTTTCTAATTTTTTTCACTGAAATCATGTAATTAATAATGAATTTTAAGTTGCAATTTAATAAAATAGTCGCATTTATTTTCATTTCCTAAATATGCATATTCACTGAAATAGATCAATCCATAATTTGAAAAAAAATCTATACATGCTGCAAATTTTTCATTGTCATATTTGAATTCAGCACTCCAGAATTAGTTAAAAACATCCTATTTGACCAATGTTATAAATAAAAGTTTCAATTTGTTGACTAGTGTTATTACAAGGTGTTTCAAAAATCCGTTCTTATTGGTAAAAGTAAAAGATCATGACAAAGAATATGCAACAGGAATAAATAAATAAAATAAATACCCCTCAAGCAGCTGCTTGCCCCAGAGGTCTGACAGGAGCCCGTCAGTTTATATGCAATAGTAGGTCTGAGAGGATGGCGGGACCTCAGCAGAAAAACAACACACACATCCATCCTTACCTGGGGCTTAATAATCACATTGTTTAGAACATCTCTGAAATGCTCAGCCCACCTAGCCATTACAGAATCCTCACCTTCAACGACATTACCGTGTTTATCCTTCAATCCCTGTGTACCTGTCTGTTTCTTCCCACACAAAACGTTAACGATCTGGTAGAATCCCCTGCTGTTGTGTCTAACTGCTTCCTCTGCTTTGTCAGCCAAGTGATTAAGCCAAAGATTCTTATCAGCTGTTAACTGAACCTTTACATGTTTATTAAGCTCGTTGTAATGCCATGTTAGGACTAGTAGGGTATTGATTCATATTAATCCTGCACTTCCTTCTTCAGAAATAAGTTCCATAGCCTATTAGTCAAGTAATTGTGTTTCCTCTGTTCCCTTTTACCCAAATGCGTACTGTTGGCTTCAAGAAAAGCCTGTTTAAACTGATTCCATTCTTTCTCAATTTCAGCAGTTGGCAAACCATGATTGTCATAATGACCAAGTACTCTATCACGGTAAGCTTTGGCTATATCTGGATATTTCAGACCTTCAGTGTTAAAAGTAGTTCTCTTAACCTTAGCACATTTCTTAAGCTTAGGTTGCAAGACATTGTTGACCAGGTAATGGTCAGACCCAATTTTGCCCCTCTTTATGATCTGGTATTCCTAACCGAACTAGACAATTTTCTGTTAATTAAAATATAATCTAACATATTCCTGTGCAACCCATCAGGTGAAACCCATGTGTATTTATAAATGTCATGGTGTTCGTAATATTTGTTAGTTATTCACAGACTGTTAAGTTTACTAACCTGTAGGAGACTTTCCCGTTGTCATTGGAGCTAGCAGTGCCAAAGGGACCTAACACTCCTGCCCAAAGTCAGAGTCAGTGCCAACTTTAGCATTGAAGTCACCTAGAACAAATATAATATCTCGTTTCGTGACAGAATTTAAAATATCCTGACGTCTGTAAAACCCATCATTCTCGTTCTCATCCGAGTCGTCTGTGGAAGTATAACAACAGATGAAATTAATCTTTAATTTTGTTTTAAATTTAGCTGTAAGAAATCTTTCATTAATGCAGTCATATCCTAGAAGAGCATCACTGGCATGTCTGCTGAGGAGCAAACCTAGACCTTGGAGATGCTTTTCATCTCCAAGGTCTAGGTTTCAGTGCAGTGTCTCCAAGGTCAGAGTCAGTGGGAAGAAATAGGCATGTACACAGGGATTGAAGGATAAACACGGTAAGGTGAAGGTGAGGATTCTGTGATGGCTAGGTGGGCTGAGCATTTCAGAGATATTCTAAACAATGTGATTATTTCTTCTTCCATTGTTTGTAATGAGGATAGATGCATTACAACATTTTACATTATGCTTTCACATTTAAGTAACTCACCTTTACCTGTCCATCTGGTCTCCTGCAAGCCATAATGCTAATCTAAGCTATAATGCTGGAATTTCTGCGTGAGGACAACAAGAGAATAATCTCTGTGTAACGTCCTCCGTTCCATGTACCAGCAGAGAGAAAATTATTAGTAGGATTTTGAAAGAAACTAGGTTTATTGAGAGAGGTAGGGCCAACAATATCAAATAGCCTCCTAATCGCAGCATGGGGCAAATACCTGTTTCCCCACTGCCAGAGGCCGAAGCCATCCATGCTGATAGGAACTTCAGGCACCACTTTTTCAAGAACCAGAATCTGGAGAGAAACTGCCCAGCTTGAGACACATTATTCCAGTGTAGAATTGGCGATGTCAAGCTAGTTAAGTGAGAAAGCAGGTGCCTGCGATGGCCTCTGATCAGGATTATCAACTAGCTAATATAACGTATTCCGTACCTCTGTTCACTTAGGGCTGGCAACCCATAGGCAAAACACAGTCACCGATTCTCCCTCAACAGAGGCCTACCAGTGCAGAAAGTCTATAATCAAGCTCAAAGCTGTAAACTGGTCCAGTATAGTGGGTATAAATGCTCAGCACCAGGACACTGTGTAGTTGACCACTCCTCAATGGGGCAGAAAAAAAAGAAACAAGTGACAACACCAGATCAATAGGCCACACTGATCTGGCAGCCCTTCCCTTCCAAAAGAGAATATCTCTTTTGAAAAGCACTAATGGCCCGCACCATTGCCATGGTCTGTGCACATTAAACAATACGTTAGATGGCCTTGATTGGTGACTACCACCTATTTCCTACCAGCTGTCCAGTGGGTCCCCTCTCCCAACCATTTCTGAGCTTTCGGGGTCTTTGTGACTCGGCCATTTATCCAATTTTGTGCAAAAAAGTGCCACTCAGAGGTAAAACAACTTAACCTGAAGACGGTGTGAAGATTTCGGCAGTTTTTCTGACCCTATTGATGTCCCGTTTCTCGCCGAGAGCTAGATGTGGGTTAAAGGAAAAAAAATCACAATCGGAATTCGATCCTGGGAACGTCAAAAAACTAGTCTGGCGCGCTACAAAATAACACCCCCCACCACTACCACAAGCTAAACGCAAAGACTATTATGATGACTTTTGATTGGGAAGTTAGAGAAAATATATGCCAAACATCAAAGGAGACCGTTTAGTGAGAAGTGGAGATGATTTTCGGACTGTTTTCCGAATCCGCGCCCGCCTGAGCCCGCTTTGGGAAAAAAGAAATTCAGACGCATCACAAAACATTTATACTGAAATGAATGTAGCTAATAAATTAGTTTATTCTTATAATATTAAAATCGTTTCATGACAAAATTAAATGTTAATTTTGTTTTTGCAAAGATTTATGCTTGAAAATAAAATAGTAAAAAACCAAAACAATTATGACTTGAGTGCAAAATAGTAAAATAGGTGAAAAAATTATGGCTGGAATGCGAAAGCCGGAATTTATAATAAAATTACATTATTTAATGTTACACGATTTCTAGACCTTTTTTTTCGTAGTTCGTTTTCAAAAACTCTTTTTTTTTTGTATTTTTCAAAGGCGAAAGAATATGTTTCAAAGAATATATTTCTTACGCCGTAGACAGGTACTTAGTAGTCCTGATATAAACTGTTTCAAGATTTCCTATGTTCGAGATATACGAGTGAAAAATGTGGGCTTACTAGTGACTGAGTTTTTTGTTTATTAATACATTGAAAAAATAAATGAATCGTACTAGTTAAATGCCACTTTAAAACTTAATGAGAAATATTAATAACAGTTTATAATTTCACTCTAAACAATCACTTTTGAAATCTGGCAGAATTTTTTATATAAACTGTTTTAAACTTTCCTGCCACTTCGATATTTAGGTTCTTTAAAATTTACACAATATTTAAACTAGTTTCAAGTTTGACCCAGATTATGTTAAAGCTAGGAATTGAACTTTTAGGACAGTACGATCAGGGGCGTAGTTATGGGGGGGGGGGGGAAAGCTCTCCCCAAAGTAACTCGGAATTGGCAAAATTCGAAGCGACTTCGTAAAATCTAGGTGAGTTGTGAAAATTTGTGTTTTTTTTTTCTAAAATTAAGGGGAGTTGTCAACGAGGCAACTTGGCAAATCTAGGGCAGTTTGTAAAATGGAAAGGGCAAAATCTAGAGCAGTTGGCAAAATTCGGAGTTACTTGGTAAAGTCTTGGGGAGTTGGCAAAATTCAAGTGAGATGTAAAAATTGGGATTTTTTTCTGTAAAAGTATGGCGATTTGGCAATCTAGGGGCAGATGGCAAAATTCAGAGTGCCTTTGCAAAAAATTAGGTGATGTAAAAATCGGGATTTTTTTTCTGTAAAATTGTGGCGAGTCGGCAAAATCTAGAGCAATTGGCAAAATTCGATAAAAAAAACGAAAATTCGGGCGAGTTGTGAAAATTGGGATTGTTTTTGTGAAGGAGTAAGTTGGTACTGACTCTGACCTTTGGGGAGGAGTAATAGGCCCTTTTGGTATTGGTAGCTGCAATAGCAATGGGCAACGTCTCCTACAGGTAAGTAAACTCAATGGATTCAGAATAACTAACACTTATTACAAACACCGCGACATACATAAGTACACATGGGTTTCACCTGATGGGCTGCATAAGAATATGATTGATTACATATTAATTAACAGCAAATGGACTAGTTCTGTTAGGAATACCAGGGCATATAGGGGAACTGAAATTGGATCTGACCATTACCTTGTTAAAAGTGTGTTGGAACTTAAACTTAAAAAGTGTTGTGCTAGGGTTAAAAAATTTACTTTTAATACTGAAGCTCTGAAAGATCCAGTTATAGCCAAAGCTTACCATGATAGGTTACTTAGTCATTATGACAGTCATGGTTTGCTTACTACTGAAGTTGAGGAAGAATGGGATCATTTTAAACAGGCTTTTTTGGACACTAACAGTACTCTTTTAGGAAAAAAGGAGCAGAGGAGGCAAAATTATCTGAGTGATAAGGCACTTGAGCTTATTTCGGAAAGAAAGAACTGCAGGAATGCCCTTAATCAATACCCTACTAGTCCTAATAGAAAGCATTACAGAGACCTTAATAAACTTGTAAAGGATCAGTTAGCTGCTGATAAAAATTTTTGGCTTGATGGTTTGGCTGACAAAGCCGAGGAAGCAGTTAGACAGCACAACAGCAGAGAGCTGTACCAGATAGTTAATGTTTTGTGTGGTAGAAAACGGACAGGCATACAAGGATTGAAGGATAAACAAGGTAAGGTTATAGAAGGGGAGGATTCTGTCATGGCTAGGTGGGCTGAGCATTTCAGGATGTTCTAAACAATGTAGTTAGTTCTACTCCCATTGTTTGCAATGATGATAGATGCATTGGTGGCTTTAATGTTGGCCCTATAACACAATCTGAAGTTAGTTTGGCTGTTTCTAAACTTAAACTTCATAAATCCCCAGGGGTAGATGAAATTACTACGGAAATGCTTAGAGCTGGGAATGTTTCGGTTACCACTTGGATTACTGAAATTCTGAATATCTTTTATGATAAAGGCATGGTTCCTAAGGATTTTACCAGAGCTATTGTTATCCCTATTTTCAAAAAAGGTGATCGCAGTTCTTGTGATAACTATAGGGGTATCAGCCTACTCTCTGTTCCAGGTAAAGTTCTTTCCATGATTGTGCTTAATAGAATTAAGAATCTGGTTGACAGGCAATTGCGTGATGAGCAATGTGGATTCAGAAGTGGTAGGGGATGTGTAGATCAGATATTTTCACTTAGGCAGATTCTTGAGAAATGTTTAGAGTTTCAGAAACCTTTGGTTGCTAGCTTTGTTGATTTCAAAAAGGCTTTCGACTCTGTTGATCGTCATAATTTGTGGTCGATTGTGAGATCATATGGTATACCAGACAAGTTAGTTAACATTATGAAAGCTCTCTATAATAACACTGAGTCGTGTGTGAGAGTTGGTAAGGCTTGTAGCAATTGGTTTAGCATTACTTCTGGTGTTCGACAAGGGTGCATTTTGTCTCCTTTTCTCTTTAGCTTGGTTATTGATTATGTTATGCGAAATTCACTTCAAGGGAAAGATTTTGGCCTTAAATGGGCTGGAGATAGGAAAATTTCTGATTTAGATTATGCTGATGATTTAGCCCTTCTGGCAAATGATGTTGATGAGATGAACTCTTTCATTCGAGCCGTTGATGAGACTGGTAGTAGAGTAGGTTTGGTTATAAACAGAGAGAAAACTAAAGTGATGAAAATTGGTCAGGCAGGCTGTGATTCAGTTAATCTGAATGGTTGCAGTCTTGAGCAGGTGTCACAGTTTAATTATCTTGGGAGCTATGTAACAGATAATGGTGATGTGCGGCATGAGATTAACAGACGAATAGGGATTGCTGCTGGGACTTTTAAGAATCTATGGAGAGTGTGGAGAAATAGGCGTATACACCTAAAGACTAAAATTAGACTGTATAATAGTTTGGTTCTTTCTAGGGTTAGTTATGGTAGTGAAACTTGGACACTTTGTAAACAAGATAACAGGAAACTAGATGCTTTTGATTCCAGATGCTTACGCAGTATCTTGGGCATTAGGTGGTTCAACTTTGTAACTAATGATGAGATTAGGAAAAGGAGTTTGCAACCTCCTTTAAGCAGCATATTGTGCAGAGAGAGACTCCGTTGGTTTGGCCATGTTGCCCGTATGAATAATTATAGATTGGCGAATAGGGTTATGAACAGTGTGCCTAAAGGCCTCAGAAAGAAGGGGAGACCTAGGATACGGTGGGCAGACAATGTCAAACAGGACCTTGTTAGAATTGGTGTGCAGTGGCCAGATGCAGTAGATGTAGCACAGGATAGACTTGCTTGGAGAACTAAATTGCACGGTCTGGTTGGACCTCCGTAGCCCATGGCTGCTTGAGGATGATGATGATGATGTTGGCAAAATCTTGGTGAGTTTGAAAAATTTTAAGTGACTTGGCAAAATTAGGAGAGATGTAAAGATTGGGTTTGTGAAATTAAGGGAAATTGGGAAAATTCACACTGACTTGCTACAATTTACAAGAGATGTAAATATGGGGATTATTTCTGTGCAGTTGGCAAAATTTGATTTTCGAGTTGGAAAATTTTCGATTTCTCTCCCCCCCCCCCCAACCAGAGTCCTTCGCTATGCCCCTGAGTACGATACAGCTTATGCTGAATTCCTGGAAAATATCGATATAAGCATTGTTTAAATAGAAAAAGTGGGTAATTCTAACCCAACATTATCTATATGTTTAAAAAAATTGCTAATTAAATCACTATCGCGACTTAAATATTAATTCGTGAATACTGAAAAAAAAAAGGAAACGATGCACAAATCTGTTATAAATTTGTTACTTTAGTAAATTTCCACACAAACGTAATATCTGGCAATAACTTCCGGTATCAGCCAGCTCATGTGCAATACATGACATTTGCAATTCTAAAGTAATAATATAAGAAGTATGTATGTCGGCATAGTTGAAAGCTAAATTTTATACACGAAAAGATTCACTAGATGCGTTTTCATGTCTTTCTATGTTAAAATAAGAGTAAAGTAAAAAAAAATTACACACATACCCGGTTGTTAATAAATTCGTATTAGAGCACTGCCTGAAGGTCGTTTTCAAATACACTGCTGGCCATTAAAAGTGCAACACCGGGAAGAACGCATTAGATTGTCCCGAAATATGCATGATGGATAGCCCATGGGAGAAGAGTAAATGATTCAAAGCGCAGCACATATGCACATCATGTGTGACAGTAACACTCCTGGAAAGTGGTATAAGAGGATATTACAAAGAGCCAGTGTAAAGCACTGGAATCGTGTTTGCTTACAGTTCTTGTGCACTAAAGGATCAAGTATGCCCTGTCGAAGAACACGGCATCCATATGACCAGGGGCGGGGGTGGCTCAGTCGGTAGCGCGCCAGGCTCGTAATCTGTAGTTCCCAGCTGGGTCAGCGTTGAGATTTATCTCCGCAAAATTCTCCGCCCTGCCCACGGTCAGTAGGGGACACCGATGGGCTTGGAAAGGCCGCCGTCCGTCGGATGGGACGTTAAGCCGTGGCCCCGTGTGCGGGAGAGCCATACCCTGTGCACGTTAAAGAACACACTGGATGGCCTTGACGGGAGGCTACCATCTGTCTCCCAACAGCTGTTCCAGTGGGTCCCCTCCCCCAACCTTCTCTGAGCCTTCGGGGTCCATGTGACCTGGCCATTTAGCCCATGGTGTGCAAAAAAGTGCCGTTCAGGGGTAAAACAACCCACCAACAATCCATATGACCAGGTTTCCGACTTTGATCGAGGGAAAATTGTGGGCTTACGGGAAGGCTGATTATCGTACTGAGACATTGGTGCTTGTGTTGGATGGAATGAGAATATGGCGTCAGTAGGTAGAAGAGGAATGAACTCACTGGCGTCAGGGATCTCAATGGAACGAGAGGACAGATATCTCGTGCGCATGACTTTGAATGATGGTACAGCCACATCAAACACCTTAGTTTAACAGTTAGGGTGGGTTGCACATCAACCATTGTCCGCAAATACAGTTCAATGTCATCTGCAGCATCAGGACATCTTTGCTAGGTGGCCATTGCTTCGGCTACCATTGACTCTACAACATAGTCATATGCGACTGCAATGGTGCCTAGAATGTTGTACATGGATGTGCGAATGGTATCGCATCATCTTTTCAGACGATTCCTGCTTCAATATGCAGATCATGATGGGTGGTGCCGTGGCGACAGGCTCAGTGAGACATGCATGATGCAGCGTCATACAGATCTGGCTCCTGGTGTTATGGAATGGGGTGTCATTGGACTCCACTCACTCACGTGCCTCATACACATTACGGTACTTTGAACAGCCAGCGTTACATCACTGAAGTGTTGGAGTCTGTGGTAGCCTCTCTGATGCAATTTACCAACAGGACAAAGCCCGACTACATATGGCAAGCATCGTCTAACAATTCCTGGATAGCCACCGTGTTACACTTCTGCCTTGGCTTGCGTGTTCACCGGATCTGCCCCCAATTGAACACAGTGATCGTGAGATCATGATATCACGATGACTAGCACACCAGACGCTGCTACAACAGATGAACTTTGGCTACGTATAGAAACTGCATGAACTGACATTCCCCAAACACACATCAGACATCTCATCCTCTCAATCCCGGACTGTATAGCAGTGGTTATTGTCGCTCATTATGACTACACAAGATACTGATTTCTTTGTATTCCACAAGTTGAACCGAGTTGTATATGTAATCATTTGATCCTTTTAACATAAGCTATATATTCACTAAATATGGCTTTTGATATCTCTTGTCTTTCTTGGTGTTGCACTTTTAATGGCCAGCAGTTTATTTCAACGATTACTTACATAACTTTCGAGTTTTAAATTTTCCTTCACACGCTTCTATTACAATTTCAAAACTTTCAATGCATCTAGTTGCATATATTTGAATGCAGTGCAATACAGTTAATCTTGATGTGACTGAAATGGTTCACATATTATATTTTTCGTATACTGAGTATAACCTTGACAAATTGTAGTATTAGTAAGTAACTCCACTTTGCCTACAAAAAATTATACGAATTTTTTTTTGTTTTCTACTATAGCTATAATTGTAATAAAAATATCGCTACTTATTACGGTAATGAGGAGAACAGTAAAACGTAGTAATAAAGTTATAAATCTCTTCGCCATATATACATCGAGACAATTAGATGGTTTATGAACGAAATAAACACGATTAACTTTTACCGACAAAACATTACTAATAAGAAATTTTTTTATAATTTGGAATGAGTGAAAGCTGGAAATAGGGCAATTAAGGATGAAAAATAATTTTTTATAAATATAATTAAAAATAATTACACTTTCCTTTAATTGAATTGACCATAGGTATCGACTTGATAATGGCGAAATCTAATTACAGAGCGAACACTTTAGCGACCTCTAGCGGCTAGTGAGAAAGCTATGACACAAGCGGAAAAGCGACAATAAGAAAAATTTATGCTGGTTGTGTCCATAAGAGCAATTTCAGCTGGTTGAATATGGAAAACGGGACTTCCGTTGTGCACAATGCAGTAGCAATGAAGCGAGGTTCTTCATACACTCCTAGCTCAACTAGCCTAGTAAATTGATGTCTCTATTAATTATATAAAAAAATAAATACTCCCTCATGCAGCTGCTTGCTACAGAAGTCTGACAGGAGCCTGTTAGTTTATACGCCATAGTAGCAGGTCTGAGAGGATGGCAGGACCTCGGCAAAAAAACGACATAAATATAACAAGGAAACTCGAAGAATATAATGTATATACAAAATTTATGTTAGAATAAACTGACTGAAGTTAAGAAAATCCTTTCCTTTTATGTTAAAACGTTTATACATATTTAATTTACACATCATTTTTTGTTTATGATAATTTTAAGGGAACCATTGCTTACATATGGACGCATCGCAACTGCGTGATATAGAAATAATAGTGAGTTCTACCAGTATATTTACCTTATTGTATTTTTACCTAGCCGTCCCATGGCCGAGTGGTTAGCACGCTTGGCTGCTGAGCTAAGGGACCTGGGTAAGGCATAGATGTATGTGTTGTTTTTCTGCTGAGGTCCTGCCATCCTCACAGACTATGACATATAAACTGACAAGCTCCTGTCAGACCCTGTGGCAAGTAGCTGCTTGAGGGGGTATTTATTTTATTTTTATTTTTACCTTTGTTTAAAGAAATCCAAAAGGTCAAATACTTTTTCCAGCTTAACTCTGAGATAAGTAAGACTCCTTTGGCTTTAAATGTATTCATGCTTTTTTATACAACCGTACATTTCCATTGTCTTAGCAGTGTTTGATTTCTGATTAATTATGCAGTTTTTAAATTCCTATTTGTGTTCAGGTTGCTGTTGAAAGGTAGCTAAATATAGCAAGCTGTTAGCATTTTTTATAAAGAAGACCTTTAAGCTGCGACTTAATATTTTCTTGAGTTATTAATGACCGCATAATATTAGAAAGTGCACTGTCAAGGAGGCTGCTAAGAAGAACGACCATTAGTTACGAATGAGATATTGGTATGCTTTGCTCATTTCCCTAATGCAGGCGTGAAAGGAATTTTGATTTATGCTCTTCTCGAAATTAAGTGTACAACGAGTAACTACGGTTCTTAATGCTGCAGATCAGATTCAAAATCGGTAGGCACATAATTCACGAAGTATATTTTACCATGAAACTGCACTATGAAATCATATAATTTAAAAACAGTTTTAAAATGAAAATTAAATCAGCCTTCATTTGATTTAAAACTATAAAACTGAATAACATTGTTTTAATTTCGTTTAAATATATTACAGGAATTTTATCCTTCCAAATACTCTAATTATACAGTATGTTTTTCATACCTAAAAATTCAATCTCTATGAAATTTTCTATTTAGGAAACTTTTTACTTATCTTCCTACTGCTTTTCATTCGTCATTTGTCGGTTTGTGTGCATTTGTCAAAACTTGTCCCACCATATCTTTCGAACACGACTGACAAACTTAGTGATTTATGTCTCAAATAAAAGCTTATGACGCAGGTAGTGTCATAGACTATAAAAATTTAACCCACATGCTCTCTTCCCCCCTAAGAAAGGGGAAATGTGAAAACCATTGTTCCGCTATGTCGACTGCCTACAATTACGAGTTAGGTGTCAAATAAAACCATTCTCCTCCCTGAAAAAGGGAATGGTTTCCTCATGGAGGTGGGGGGGGGGGGGTTACCTTAAGAAGTTAAATCTCAAATTAAAGATTGTGATGTCTCCAATATCATGAGTTACTTTAAACACGACTCCAATAACAGGAGAGGAAAAATATGGTCGATGTTTATGATATATGAAAGTTTCTGAAGTTAAGTGTTTTTACTGAAATCGAAAAGTATAAATAAACTAGAAAAATTAAGAAATACTTATTTTTCCATATGGACCTTAAAACGTAGAAAATAAAAAAAGTGACTCATAAACATCGACCACATTTTTCTTCCCATTTGTAGTTCTGTTTGAGGTAGCCCATGAATATTGGAGGCATCGCAGGTTTTAATATGAGATATCAGTGGTTAAAGTCTTACCCAGCGAAAATCCGCCTCCCTACCATTTATCAGGGGAATGGGAGTATAGTGGGGGCAAAATTCGAAGTAGTTTACAACGGGTCATTATATGAGTTTTCATTTAACACCTAACTCGTAACTATACGTTCTTGCGTTTGTAAGATATACTTCATATTTTCCCATTTTTAGGGGGAAGAAAGAATGGAGGATCATTTTCAATGGCCTAAAACATTCCCTATGTCAAAAGCAGTCATTTGACGTATATCTGGTTACTTTCGGCATTCGTTTTCTGGAAGTACAGCTTAAGAATAGTTTTCACATTTCTCCTTTTTTAGGGGGGAAGATATTAGCGGGGTCAATTATTTTATATCCTATAACACTTCCCTCGTCACAAGCTTCCATTTGACACATAAATCATTAAGTTCCTCCATCGCGTTCTAAAGATATGGCGGAAGATTCTTTTGACAAATCCACAAACTGTCAAGCGAGAAGCAATAGGAAGATAGGTAAAAAATATAAATTAAAATATTTAAAAACTACCTTACTTCGTATTGCTTCTCGTTTGACATTTGTCTGTTTGTGGATTTGTCAAAATAGTGTTCCACCATATCTTTCGAACGCGATGGAGAAACATAATGATTTATTCGTTAAATGAAAGCTGGTGACGCGGGAAGTGCCATAGACTATAAAAAAATGATCCCTATGCTTTCTTCCTAAAAAATAGGAAACATGAAAACAATTCTGCTATATCTCCAGAACGTGAGTGCCGAAAGTAACAAGCTTTGCATCAAATGAAAGCATCTGATGCAGGGAATTTCATAGACTACGGAAAGTTGACCCCATGCTTTCTTCCCCCTTAAAAAAAAAGGGGGGGGGGAGGAATATGCAAATTATTATTCTGCTATATCTCCAAAACGCAAATGCCGAAAGTAATCAGCTGTATATCAAATGAAAGCTTATGATGCGGGGAGTGTCATATGCTATAAATAATTGACTCCTCATGGTTTCTTCTTCCCTAAAAAAGGGGAAAATATGAAACGGATTGTTCCTTTATATCTCCTGAAAGCGATTGCGGAAAGTGACAAACTATTCGTCAAATGAAAGCTTCTGACATGGGGAGTGTGTTAGGCTATTAAAAACGATTTCTCCATGCTTTCTTTCCCCCTAAAAGACGTAATATGTCATTCTATAAAAAAGACGAATCATATCTTCCGAACGCAAGAGCGTACAGTTACGAGTTATGCGTCAAATGAAAACTCATATAATGATCGTCGTAAACTATTTCGAATTTCGTCCCCACTATTTTCCCTCCCCCTGATAAAAGATGGGGAGCGGATTTTCGCTGGGTTAGACTTGAACGAGTCATATTTCAAACCTTGTGCTGTCTTCAGTATCATGGGTTACCTCAAACAGGACTCCAAAAGAGAGGACAAATGTGGACGATGTTTACGAGTCCTATCAAATGAAAGTTCTGAAGGTAGGTGTTTTTAGTGATAAAGAAAATATATAAATTTAAAAATATAAAAAGTACCCATCTTCCTATATGGGTCCTAAAAAGTAAAAAATAAACCTAAAGCATATCGATGGTTCAATCAGACACTGAGTTTGTATTCACTTCAAAGGAAGACGGGGTCCTGGCAAATTTGTTGAGTAGGTAAATCGGCGCCCTATCTTCCTCTGAAGTGAATACAAATGCGGTTCGAAAATAAAACTAAAGTGTATCGAGGGGACAATCAGCCACTTAATGCGTATTCACTTCAAAAGAAGAAAGGGCGCCGATTTACCTACTCAACAAGTTGAACCTTATAAACCCATGGGTTCAACAAGTCTAAACTTCCCTGACAAGATGTGTTTGAGCTGCATTACCAACTTTTTATTTTGCGAAAGAAAGATACTTTTGTATGACGAATTTAAGAGCAATATTAGATATGAAAATATAATGTGTTGAACATATGGTACACGATAATGGTAATATTACATTTTAATATCATTTCCCTCTGCAATGCGTAGCTCAGTCGGCTATATGCATTGTATTTTTTTAGATTTGCAACTTAACCCTTTCAGGACCATAAGGTTTATAAGAGTAAATATTAGTATGTAACTGTTTATTTTAGTTTGTTTAGACGTAAAATCAATAAAAATCATAAGAAAAATACATAACAGTGTGTAGTTTTTTTGGAATTTTATGGGAAATATTTTTCCCAATGGACTACAAAGGTAACACAAATTATAGTTAGGCTTATTATGCAATGTCTTTTATTTATTGGTTGATTATAACAAAATGTTAACTAAAATAATACAAAATTATGAAATAAAATTACTATACAAAATGATGTGCTAATTATGATATTCTGCGAAGCAATTTCTTTTGGTTGTGAAGCAAAGATTCACAACCAAAAGAAAATTGCACAGATGCAACATTATTGCAAAGATGGACAATGGACTAAACGTTCCCGTTTACGTAATTGCGTTCGGCATACGTTCTATTTTGACATTATGTATAAAAAATGCAGATAAGGTTATAATTAAATACGACAATCACCAATTTTAACATGGGGAAAAATATTTCCCTTAGTCGTGAAAGGGTTAAAGGACTTCGGTTCGATCCCAGCCCCTGTTGTTATAGTTTTTTTTGTCATTTTTCTATAATTCATTTTATAAACATATCAGTTTTTTACAATTCGTTGTAAAAATACATTAATACATATAATAAGATATATATATATAATAAACTAATATTGTAAATGAAATATAGCCAAAATTGACAACTTTTCAAGTGATAATTTGCACGAAGTAATTCAGTTTAAAGTAATAAATATAAATTCATAATCGGAAAGGAATCAGAAAAATAAACCTGTATATTAGACATAATTTTGACCAATTTTTTTTTCAAAACATCACTAGGACGGAGAGGAAAAATAGATATATGTAGGTAATTGGTACAGTAGAGGAGCAAAATGCTGGATTGAAGTAGAAAAGGACAAGAACACTTTTTTGATTTTGTCCCCCCCCCTCCAGAATTTTTTTCTTAAATAATCGTTTTGAGAATAGCCGAAGAAAAAATATATGCATTACGAAGCGTCTTTTCAGTCGTATTCGGTTCAATTCAATATCAGGCTCTCCCTAATTTATTACTACATTAGGGTGCTGCATGTTCCAGTCAAAGTGTTCAGGGCCGCGCCTAGGAAGTTGCTTGTCCGCGTGCAAAAATAATTCGGCCGCCCCACCTATCAGCCATTATAGTTCTGATCGCCAGGAGGGAAGGGGAGGGTAACGCCCCTTCCTGGAATTAATTAATTCAATTAAGAAAATTGAATTTCAATATTTTATTTAAATGATTTTTCAGTATCTAAATTTTTGTAATTTTATGAAACGAGCAAAAACATTGTATTTAAAGACTTGTAATTAATTGCATTGCTAATGTAAATATGAATGAAAAAAATTATTATGGATGACTGGGAAAAGAGAGCAACTATATTCTTAAGGAATTAATATATCTTGATTAAAAAAACGAAAATATGCATTTTTAATAAGTCCTATGAATTGACAAAAAAACTGGACTGAAAAAATTGATCGAAAAATTAATTTAAATGATATCAGGTGACCAAAAAAAGGTTTTTTTCCTTTAAAGAAATCTGAATTTTGGGGTTTTTACTTTTTTATTGTTGTTAAAAGTATTTATTTAACTTTTTTATTATGAAAAACGTTTTTAAGTGTATTTTCGAAAATAAGTTACATTTTGTTATTTTGTTTCCGAGTAAATGGTAGCTAGGCATAAACTGGAAGGAGTGCTGTGTACCAATCCCCAGTGATGATACACAGAACCGGCCAGGTCTAGCACCTATTGTCCGACCTCGCCTTCTCGTGGTGCATGCCGTTCGTACCTTTGAAAAGAGATACCTCTTTTGGAAGGGAACGGAAGTGGAGGGCTGCCAGTTCAGTATGGCCTACTGATCTGGTCATCTATGACATTTTTTTTTCAACCCTGCTGAGGAGTGGTCAAATTCACAGGGTCCTAGTGCTGACCATTTCTACCTACTAGACTGGACTTGTTTATGGATTTGAGCTTGATTATGGATCCTGGACCTACTGCACTGGTGGGCCTCTGTTGACGGAAAATCTGCTGCTGTGTTTTTTGTTTGTTTCTGGATTGCCAGCCCTAAGTGAACAGAGGCATGGGATACCTTATATCAGCTGGTGGATCCTGATCAGAGGCCATCGCAGGTACCTGAACTTCACTTAGCTAGTTGGGCATCGTCAGTCCTAAACTGGAGTAATGTGTCTCAGGCGGGCCATATGGATCTTGAAAAAGTCCACTTGAAAAGGTGGTGGCTGAAGTTCCACCAGCATCGGTGAGTTCAGCCTTTAGCGGAGGAGGAAGAGGTCTTTGCCCCATGCCTGCGATCAGGGGGCTGTTTGATATTGTTGGCCCTATCTATCTCAATAAACCTAGTTTCTTTATAAATCCTACTAATCATTTTCTCTCTGAAGGAACGTGAGGACATTACATAGAGATTTTTCTCTTGATATCCTTGCGCAGGAATTCCAGCGCTATAACCTAGATGTTCTAGGCTTGCAAGAGACCAGATGGGCAGGTAAAGGTGAGATTCTTAAAAATAACTTTAAATTTCTCTTTTAAGAGAGGGAGGATGGAAAGCATCTCCAAGGTGTAAGTTTGCTTCCCAGCAGATACCCCAGTGATGCTCTTTTAAGAGAGGGAGGATAGAAAGCATCTCCAAGGTGTAAGTTTGCTTCCCAGCAGACACCCCATGATGCTCTTCTAGGATATGAGTGTATTAATGAAAGGTTTCTTACAGCAAAATTTCAGACAAGCATTAAAGACTTGAATGTTATCTGCTGCTATGCCCCCACTGAGGATGCCGATGAGAATGAGAAAGATAGATTTTACAGACAACTTCAGGATATTTGAATTCTGTCAAGAAAGGAGATATTACCCTTGTTCTAGGTGACTTCAATGCCAAAGTTGGTACTGACTCTGACCTTTGGGGAGGGGTGATAGGCCCTTTTGGTATTGGTAGATGCAATGAGCAATGTCTCCTACAGGTAAGTGAACTTAATGGTTTCAGAATAACTAACACTTTTAACAAACACTGCAACATACATAAGTACACATGGGTTTCACCTGATGAACTGCATAAGAATATGATTGATTATATATTAATTAACAGCAAATGGGCTAGTTCTATTAGGAATACCAGGGCATATAGGGGAGCTGAAATTGGATCTGACCATTACCTTGTTAAATATGTCTTGCAACTTAAACTTAAAAAGTGTTGTATTAAGGTTAAAAAAATTACCTTTAATACTGAAGCTCTGAAAGACCCAGTTGTAGCTAAAGCTTACCATGATAGGTTACTTTCTCATTATGACAGCCATGGTTTGCTTGCTACTGAAGTTGAGGAAAAATGAGACCGTTTTAAACAGACTTTTCTTGAAAATAACAGTACTCTTTTAGGAAAAAAGGAGCAGAGGAGGCAGAATTATTTGAGTGATAAGGCACTTGAGCTTATTTCAGAAAGAAGGAACTGCAGGAATGTCCTTAATCAATACCCTACTAGTCCTAATAGAAAGGATTACAGAGAGTTTATTAAACGTGTAAAGGATCAGTTAGCTGCTGATAAGAATCTTTTGCTTGATGGCTTGGCTGACAAAGCTGAGGAAGCAGTTAGACAACACAACAGCAGAGAACTGTACCAGATAGTTAATGTTTAGTGTGGTAGAAAACGGACAGGCATACAGAGATTGAAGGATAAACTAGGCAAGGTTGTAGGTTTCTGTCATGGCTAGGTAGGCTGAGCATTTCAGTGATGTTCTAAACAATAGGTTAGTTCTATATACTCCCATTGTTTGTAATGATGACAGATGCATTGGTGGCTTTAATGTTGGCCCTATAACAGAACCTGAAGTTATTTTTTTCTATTTCTAAACTTAAACTTCATAAATCCTCATAGGTAGATGAAATTACTACAGAAATGCTTAGAGCTGGGAATGTTTCGGGTACCACTTAAAAGACTGAAATTTTGAATATCTTTTATGATAAAGGCACGGTTCCTAAGGATTTTACCAGAGCTATTATTATCCCTATTTTCAAAAAAGGTGATATCAGTTCTTGTGATAACTATAGGGGTATCAGCCTACTCTCTGTTTCAGGGAAATTTCCTTGCATGATTGTGCGTAATAGAATTAAGAATCTGGTTCATAGGCAATTGCGTGATGAACAATTTGGATTCAGAAGTGGTAGGGGATGTGTGGATCAGATATTTTCACTTTAGGTAGATTCTTGAGAAATGTTTAGAGTTTCAGAAACCTTTGGTTGCTAGCTTTGTTGATTTCAAAAAGGCTTTCAACTCTGTTGATCGTCATAATTTGTGGTTGATTGTGAGATCATATGGTATACCAGACAAGTTAGTTAACATAATGAAAGCTCTCTATCATAACACTGAGTCGTGTGTGAGAGTTGGTAAGACTTGTAGCAAATTAGTTTAGCATTACTTCTGGTGTTCGACAAGGGTGCACTTTGTCTCCTTTTCCCTTTAGTTTGGTTATTGATTGTTATGCGTTGGCCTTAAATGGCCACAGAAGTCTGACAGGAGCCTGTCAGTTTATATACCATAGTAGAAGATCTATGAAGATGGCGGGACCTCAGCAGAAACTCAACACAAACATCCATGCCTTTCCCTGGTATCGAACCCAGGTCCCTTTGATCAATAGGCAAGCACCCTAACCACTTGTCCATGGGACGATGTAATTTCAGATACGAAAACCTATTTGCTTAATCACCCTTTTTGTAGTTTAACTAGAGTAAGTATCGTTTTTATCTGGCCTGTTCAACCCAAACTTGTTGGGTTGTTTTACTTCTTAGCGGCACATTTTGCACACAATGGGCTAAATGGCCAGGTCACAAGGACCCCAAAGGCTCAGAGAAGGTTGGGGGAGGGAACCCACTGGATGTCTATTGGTAGACGGATGGTAGCCTCCCATTAGGCCAACCAGCTTGTTTAACGTACGGCTCTACCGCACATGGAACCATGCTTAACATTCCATCCGACGGACTTCAGCTTTCCAAGCCCCTTGGTGTCCTTTACTGACGTAGGAAGGGCCCGGAGTTTTGCAGATGTAAATAACGCTGGCACAGCTGGGAATCGAACTGGGAACTGCCGATTATGAGCCTGGTACGCTACCGACTGAGTCACCCCCACCCACAAACTTAGTGAAGAGCCACTAAGAACAAAACTATTCTTAAAGAGCCGCAGAAAATGTATTTTCTTAAGAATGATGAAAATATACATTTTTAATGAGTAACACAATGAACTGGAAAAAGAGAAGAACTATATTCTTAAGAAATCGTGATATCTTGATATTAAAAATGCATATTTTCGTTTTTTTTTAGAGTCCTATGAATTGACAAAAGCGTTTAGATCACTATTTGCTTGCTTAAAAATAATCGAAGAATCAGAACCGGATTTTTATGTTATATTAGTTTTTGTATAAATATTTATGTTCAGAAGTGGAAGGGACAGCATACATAAAATGTTTTTTAACGTAGTATATTGTTACGAAAGGAAAACGTGCAACAATGAAACCAGAACTGAGGTGTTGTCTGACGCTCGTGTTATACCTTAGCGTGAGAATTACGTCACTAACTTGTTGGAACGAAGTAGACTTTGAAAAAGAATTTTAGATGGGTTGGGTTGTTTTACCTCTGATTGTCAATTTTTTGTATACAATGGGCTAAATGGCCAGGTCACAAGGACCCCGAGGGCTCGGAGAAGGTTGGGGGAGGGGACCCACTGGAACAGCTGTTGGGAGACAGATGGTAGCATCCCGTCAAGGCCATCCAGTGTGTTCTTTAACGTAGGTAGGGTATGGTTCTCCCGCAGACTTGAAGATGGCTTAACGTCCCATTCGACGGATGGAACCCTTTCCAACCTTATCGGTGTCTCCTATTGACGGTAGTCAGAGCAGAGAGTTTTGTGGTCCAGTCTCAACGCTGGCTCAACTGGAACTCGAACCTGGGAACTGCAGATTACAAGCCTGGCGCGCTACCAACTGAATCACCCCCACCTCTACGTTAGATGAATGGAATTCGGAAGTCTACAGTAAGCGAAAAAGTTTACATGTTTTCTTTAGTCGTGTAATATACATAGTATTCAGCAGTAGTTTGTTGATGTGCCATTCGGAGCTACAGATCGATGTTTCGTCTGCAAAAGGCAGTGGATTTGTTTATGACGAAGCCTAAAGTTACTGCCGAAGATGTGAAGTCAACTAGGTAAACAAAGAAAAATTTAGTGTCAGCGAAGTGCTGTGTTAAGTATAGAGTTGGTAAGGTTAAAACAAACTTATAGGTATATGGACAAAGGTTGTGTCGTTTATTAAACGCTTTAATAAAATTCAATTTATGCGTTGAGTAGAGCGTGTAAGATTTGTGCAATACAAATATTTGTAAAATAGTTTTGAAATGTGTGAAATTCTTTAGATGATTTAATAATTATGAACAACCTCATACTGATGGAAAGCATATTGGTGTATAGTTGAAGTTGTTATATATGTGATCTCATTACTTAAATATAAATAATAAATATCTCCTTAAGCAGCTGCTTAAGGAGATATTTATTATAAGAGGTCTGACAGGAGCCCGTTGGTTTAATACGTCTCATTACCTTTGTAATTAAATTAATTCATTTATAATTTGACTGTTCATTTTTGAATTCACGCTCGTTTATTACTAAAAATTTGTAACAATATATATAATTAATATTTATGCAAAAAGTTTCATACCTATTGAATCCAAATTTCGCATTTGTTGAAATCATCAAAGTATTTTATTACTCCCAAATTTCTCGCATAGTTTTCCATCGTGCATCCCGTGTTGCACTAAAAATTCGGATCTCTACCAGTAACGAAGCTGGTTCGAATTTAAAACCATTTTTAATTTTACATTTGCTTAGTTAGTTGCAGGGTGGGAGGAATATTCATGGAGCCTATTGAACTTGAAAAGGAAATTTACTATTAATACTAGACTAGTAAACTTCTGCACAAGAGGGTGGTAAAACTGGACTGGCGCTCCTGTATAGCTATTTTGTACTTCTACCATCTCATTTTTTGTCGAAATCGTTTTTGTTCTAAAAATAAATCTGTTTAAATCTAACGCTGACATTTTAAAAAATGAAATATTGCTACTGCTTGGAATTTGAGTTTGTGTTTTAGCTCATGGATATGATATGTATAGGATTACGCAGTTATACATTTGGTTGAGTTATTAATATTACTACTGAAAATCTAAATTTACATTGGTTGTCTGTAATGACTTGAGCACGTTACCATAATATATTTAAGAAAATCGTTAATAAATCAGAGATTTAATTTATTAGCCTCGGTGGTTTTAAGTGTGAAATGGAGCTGCCTAGCGACATTATCAAATCAGAATAATCTAATCAGAGACACGTCCAAGTAATACAAAGTCGTAACAAGACGCTTCCTTTTCTCGGTAAAGAAAACCAAGACTAAGTAATCCAATCAATAAGCTTTTATAACGATTTTCTGGAAAACTGTTTTAACGAATAAATGTTCATGTTTATTATAGACAGCGAACACAAATTTACAGCATACCATTAACAACATTATAACTCAAGCTACTGTATCAGTGTGCAAAACTATGTAATATCCATGCGCCTACATCAATTGTACAGCGATAATGAATCCGTTACAAAATTTTCCTAATTCCATAACCTATACAAGATCTTTTTTATCCACGTTTACACTTCAGACTTACCAAAACCCAATCTAAAACATCAGTAAACTATTCTAAACAAATTACAAAACTGACTTTCCTTACAATATTTTAAATGTGAGTTTTATGGAGTTTTATTAGTACAATAGAAGCTGCAATGTTATATAAACAATGATTTCAATTTTACTGCTTTACCTCTGTTGTAATTATTAACGAAATATTATGGCATCTTATCACGTTTGAATTCTTAAGCATGAATGAAATTGATTTCTTTAAAGATTGGAAGCTACAGTATACCGAGTATAGTTGAGGTTATAGTTTCTATCGGTAACGTCGGAGAGAGCTTTCATAGCCAATGAGAATTGTTTTAAAAAATTTCCTTTAACTATGTCATTTGTGGAATTTTTGCAGTGTCCATCTTAATGTAAATGTTAAATGGTATTTATATATATATATCCAAAGTTTTTCTTTTTCGTAATTGCTTTGGTTCAGAAGTATGTAACTAACCGCCCAGAGGAGTGTAACGTAAAAGAAACACATTACTAATAAGGAGAAAAAAATACACAACAAAATCAAATTAATCGATTTACATGTCAAGGAATTACCAAAATACACAAAAAAAAAGGAATTTGAACGACTAGTACTCTTCATTTAAAAAGAATTCGCTTGTTATAAATACAACATTTGTGCAATATTGATGAAATGCATATACATATTCGACAATTGACATTGAATCCATCTTATTGCAAATATATAAATATGTAAACCTAGAATTAGACGCCTAATTTAAAGGGGGGCCGGGTGGCTCAGTCGGTAATGCGCCAAGCTGGAAATCTGCAGTTCCCAGTTTCGATTCCTAGCTGGGTCAGTGTCCAGTGGGTCCCCTTCCCCAACCTTCTCTGAGCCCTCCGCATCCTTATGATCAGGCCATTTATTCCATTGTGTGCAAAAAAGTGTCAGTGGTAAAACAACTCAAACCCATACACCATTTATGTCATTTTTGTGACATGGTGAAATCAGATTGCTACTCAATTAACACCAGACTGGTTGGAATGGAAATGTGTTGATGACTCAGCCACGTGCTCTTTTATAGCAGTCCTATTTTACAAGCTTATGTCTGCGTGCATTTTCTTCGCATTGCAAAATTTACTTATATATATGTAACATATTTCATGTCATTCCCTTATATGAGCTACGACATGTATTTCATTGATTATTTTCAAGGTACTAGTCTAGTTTGGATGAACATGAACAAAGGCGATCAATATTTATTTTTTACTACTACGTTCAGGAACTCGGAACACAGTGACATGATGAACATTATTATCACTACTATATTCTGATGATAGATATTATGGGGTAAGTAGAAAAACCAAACAGTAAAAAAATTTGAATATGTTCTTATCTGGGTAGCACATGGACAGTAGTTCGCTGTTGTTTGCAGTTCAAATTAATTGTATATTTCAATTCCATTTTAACAACCAGCCTTTTAAGAAAATTGCTTAACATTTTACAGATGCAAGAAATAAAATATTCCATTCGAAAGCGTTTTACTACTTTTTTTTATCTTAAATAATCCAGGGCAGGCATGGCACAGTTCATAGTACGTGGCAGCAGAAATTAAAGCGATATCCATCGCTTGCTGAATTCTAAACATCTATCGATTTATGCCGTTATCGCCAGAGCTGGCAAAGCGTTTCCCCTTTCTACCGTATAATGACTATTGATGCCCACAGGAGTAATGAGAAGCAGCACGTTGGCATGATATATATCGTTAATTCGCCTGTAATACAACGGTATTAGGACCGAAACAGCGGTGGTGTTAGCTATTGGATCTGACAGGCACATAGCGCAGCAGTTGGCGTTTCAGTTGACGATTTATGTGGGTAGGTTTTGGAATTTTCTGAAAGCTTCTAACAGGTTATGGAGCTGAGCACGTTATGGAGAACGGACGGCATTATCTTGTGACATTCAATGACAATCTACAGGGAAAAGAAAAGTGATGTGAAATAGATATTTCGGTATATCAAGATAAGAAGCAATTGTCTTAGTATTATATCATACGATATGAATTTGATTTCTGCTGCTTATAAGAATGATATTATCGATCATTGCCACATTTTATTTTAAATGAATAAGGACACATACAGGTAATGGACAGAAAAATGGAAACATTCCTATGGTAAGTCAATGGAGAATCAAATTCGGAGATCCGTAATTTCTACAATAAGTATTTTACAGCAAAATAGGACTAGATAAATTAAAATTTCATTCAAATTTCTCTAAATCTTGATTTTCAACAATATTTGTTGGATATTTAAAGAGCTATGGAAACTTGAATATTTAAACAGCAGCAATGTCAGTCCTAAATAACTTACGCAAAACTGACAATTATGGAAAGAATTATTTGAGGAAATTTCGAAATCATACACTTATGTTATTAAATAGTCTAAAATAATTCTTTTTTTAAGTTTCAATTAACTTCTGAAGTAAATTCTTATGACTGCATATTGCTGTCGTTCAGTATTCAAACTTCCATAATTATTTAAGGACAACGGATATTATTCAGAATCAAAATTTAGAGATTTCAATGTGATTTTAATTTAATCCTAATTTCAAGTAAAATTGTAGAAGTTATGTTTCTTCGAAGACTCTCCATTGACTAAACATGGCAATATTTCCATTTTTGTCTCCATTACTTCTAGAGGGTATCCTACACCAGTCCTTATATATAGGCAAAGTAATAATATTCAACTGTACACGTTTTCAACTTTTATATTCACTTTATTTTAAACTGTACTGAATCCATATTAAGATACAAAATTCTCAAACTGAGCACCCCTATGTTACTTAGACATGGCAGTCCTGTCTCTGAGTGACTGATGCACGTTATAGAGAATGGACGGCATTATCTTGTGACATTCACTGCGTATGTCTCCTTCAATACATTCAATGTTCAAGAGCGATATTAGTATGCATGAGATTTTAGGTGACTCCAATAGAAAAAGAAATCCAAAGGAATCAAATCTGGACTCCGAGGTGGCCATTCCACTGCCCCATGTTGTCCTATCTATTTGTCAGGTAGTATTTCATCCAATCTAGTGCAGACGGTTATGGCATAGTGGGCAGTGCCTGATGCTGCTGAAAGGAAACATTGTGGTAAAGTGCTAAGGGTAAGTCCTCTAACTATTGTACCAAACTGACCTTTAATATTTGCAAATGAGTTGCCAGTGACTGTGTCGGTATAAAAATAAGGCCCTATGATTTCACCATGAATTGCACACCAAACAGATACCCTGGGATCATTCTGTACGTGGGCATCTTCAGCACTTTCTTGTGTTGCTGCCAAGTAATGACAGTTGTGTTAATTGATTGTCCCATTCTGGTGAGAGTTTGCTTCATCGTTGAAGATTGTCAGTCGAGAGATGGTCGTTCCTGAAGTTTTTCTGCTACCATTCACAGAACTACTCTTTGCAGTCCATGTCGTCCCCATATAACTCCTTACCGTTTGCATTTTGTATAGATGCAACCTGTTTCTTCTCAGTATTTTGGATACAGATGTTTTTCCAATTTCCATCTCCTGTACAATTTTCCTTACAGACCAGAAAGGGGTAACTTCAACTTTAGCCAGAACATCCACGATGCATACTACTAGGACGATCTGATCTTGGTTTATCTATCACCAAATCAGTCTCCTTCTGTCTCTTCAGAATATTACTGACTGACTGGCATGGCTTTGGCTTGTCTGGATGTGTAGCCTATGAAATTCCTCGCCGACTTTTTCCAGCAACATGCATGAATCGTTACTCTGTCTTTCATCAACATGTCTAATCTTCTGAAACAACAAAGAAGAACACGTTATAGTTATTTTTACTTGTAACCATGTATATGAATTTATGGGACACCTATGCCTATGTATAAGGACTTCTGAGACACCCTGTATATGACAGAATATAACATCACTGAAAAAATTAGCGATTTTTATGTAAATTTCAACAAATTTGAAGCTTTAAAAATTTGAATTCGGTAATTGATGTGAATAACGAATAAAAATGCAATGTTAAAAATTACGTAGATCAAACTGATTGATGCATTCATCCAAATATTACCACGAAAAAAAGGAAATTACTTTCCATTTCTAAAATCGCAAACTATGGATAAATATGGAAATGTTATCTATATTAGGGGTTCTCAACGTGGGGTACGCGGTTCTTTTTTTTGGGATACGCCGTGAGAGCTCAAAAGTCGCTAGATATATGTTATGTATATATGTTTTATTTTATTCCCATTGTTATAGTTTTATCTATCTATACAAGAGGTACGCCAGTTACACATTTCCAGGAGGTACTTGAAGCCTGAAAGGTTGAGAACCACTGATCTATATAATTAAAGATGTCTGTGTGTCTTTCTCTCTGTCTTTGGCAGCCATAACTCATCGGGAAATCACGCTCCAAATTTTCAGAGAATGTTTCAGGTTGTGGTCTGGATTGCAGTGCCAAATTTCAGGTCGAAAGTTCAAAAGGGGAGTTTGCTAGAAGCAAAAATATTTTACCATGCTATTCTTACGGGAAACGAGAATCGCTGTCAAATTTATTGTTGCTGTTTATTGCTCCCTAACTGTGAAAGAGTTAAAATAACATTCAAATCTTCTGCTGCCGTTGCCAGATTCGCCACATTTCCAAAAGCATCATTTAGCCTTTCCATTGTAGCTAGGGACTTGATTTTCTAACCAAACATGGGGTCAGGCATGGGGAACCCGCCTACGAAATTTGGGACCTTTTGGTGAAGTGCGTCGGGAATTACAGAATGCCAAAATCTGACGAAATATCTCGATCATTTGCCACGGGCTCTGAGAGCGCGCGCCGAGTCAGTAATGACCTTTGCAACACCGGGAAATTCTTAGTATTCAAACTGTGATAACATGTCGGAGGGGGATACTCGTAAAACTAACCATTAGTGCAAGAAACAACAAAATATGCAGATTAAAAGTGATACACGAACTGTCACAATTTGTGTAGAAACGAAGCCACGGACCAAGTGGGAACCTGATTTTTAAATCAATCATGGGGACACACGAGGGACGCCGTGCAGGAAATTTGGACCGTGCGGACGAATATCACGGGAGCCATAGGGCAGCAAAATCTGTGATAACGGAAATAAAAAACTCGATAGCTTACGCAGAAACTGAGCCACGGAGCATGAGAGAGCTCGCTGACGTCAACAACTATCGAAGCCAACACGGGGCAAATTTCTTCTGTTGAAAATCTGTGCTAAAGTATCGGAGGGGGGGGGGGGGTACTTACAAAATTTACCTTTAGTGCAGTGAAAATAAGAATATACAGGTTAAAGTGACACCCGGACAGCCCCAGGTACGTTCAGCTAGTGATTAATAAAGAAAAACGTTTAAATTAGGAAATACCCATTTTAAAATCGGTATATAAAAACAATTATAAAAAAAAACATGACTATGGCAACTATAAAAAGACAAAAACCTAAATGTTACGTAGATGAATTTAATAAATCCAATGGAGAAAGAAAATAGGGTAGTTTATTTGTGGTCGGTTAAATAATAAAAATTAAAAAATGTTTG
Source organism: Ryuthela nishihirai (assembly GCA_038380435.1). Classification (NCBI taxonomy): domain Eukaryota; kingdom Metazoa; phylum Arthropoda; class Arachnida; order Araneae; family Heptathelidae; genus Ryuthela; species Ryuthela nishihirai. Next base: position 6,667,045 of record JAWZYU010000007.1, read on the forward strand.
CCCGATAATAGTAATAAGCCAAAGCTAGTAGAAAAGTTATATAAACTTTTATAAATGTAAGTAATTCAAATTTTTGTTCCAATAACTTAGATTTTTATGTATCGTATTGTTTCAACAAAAAACTATATTTTAAATATTATAATATTGATAGTATATTATTTAATATACTATAACTATAAAATATAAACTATAAAATATTTTTATTATTATTTTTATATAACTATAAAATATAGTTATAAATTTAATATACTATCAATATTATATTATTTAATATAATTTAAGTAAATTATACTTAAATGGCCATTCCACCAGTAATATTGATCGAAACAGCAAAGAAATTATTCACAATATTGTCAGACTGAAAAATACGATGGTCTGTCAGAAAGTAAGTTTACAGGGTAAACCCCCTAATATGAACAATGCAAGATAATTCTGCTATTATCCAATTACTTTTTTTACACATAGTCTCCATAAAGATCTATTGTTTGTCACTAGAAGTCTGTGATCGAACCGTCGGCCGGACACATATGACGTCATCGATGGGGAGAAGTTGTCAGTTTCCCTGTGGTTCTTACTTCAGCGATCGGTCTCAAATTTGATGCGGTGGTGTTACTTAGTCTAACCCTGTTGGGATAGCAGATCGGGTTCCTAGTTGCCGTGGATCAGAAGTTATCCATCGAAAAGTGTTTTGAAATATCTAGAGGCGTACGTTATCGACGATAGTTGGGACTGGAGTAGCACGTTAACGGTGGAAAGCTGTGAATGAATTTATCGATGGAAAGAGTATCATTGGACATAGGTTTTGCTCCAAACTTTTGACATCAGTTAACCTAGTCATCATATTATATAAGACCGTAATTCCGGGCGCACGAACGGGGTGCCGGACACGTGTGACGTCATCGGTGGGAGAAATTGTCAGTTTCCCTGTGGTTCCGCGACTGCTTGAGCGATCAGTCTCAAATTTAATGGGGTGGTCCCACTTAGTCTAGCCCTTTTGGGGTAGCAGATTGGATTCCTAGCAGCCGTAGGTGAGTAGTTATCCGTCGAAAAGTGTCTGAAATTTCAGGGGTCGCTGCCCTCTCTTACCTTGTGAATGAGAGTAGTACGTTATGAGGAGAACGGTGGAAAACTGTGAATGAAGTAATAGTTATCAATGGACAAACAACGTTCGCGCCAAACAATTGGTTACATTCTTGTCAGTCTGGTGTATTATTTGCATTTCGTAAAATGATTAAAGATATAGCTTATTTTTTTTTTGTTTTAGGCACTAAGAATCTTTAATTCCTTAACTTTGCGATTAGATGTTGCAAATTTAAGAAGTGTTGTTTCTGTTCAAAACAAAACAGTTAATGTTATAATAAAGAGAAATCACAGAAATTTAATGCAATCTGAAATATATTGTAATTTAGGCATTTTCCGCTTAAACGTTTTTAGAATGCTAAATTTGTTCTATTCTAATAGTTCATTGGCGACTGTAAAAGTTTTTTTGCTGATAAAGGAAGAAGGTACTTCCCTACACAAAAGATGGAGATAACCTAGAAAATATATTAGGCTTGTCCTGGTTTCTAATACAACATACAAACACACAAGGACATGATCCGCTGATCTTAGTAGTCAGGTACGCTAACCACTAGATCAGGTAGGGTCATAGTAGGGTCATAATAGTAAATTTAGTGGCTTAAGATATGTATTTCCAATCGTGAAAAAGAAAATTATGCATAAACACCTCTGCTTTCTTGTATCCAAGATTTTTTTAATTCATTTCCTTAGTCATTTAAATTCATTTCGCATATATATTATCATTTTAAGTGTCTACTGAAGGATTATTTTCAAGCAATGTAGAGCACTTTCTCGCTATTTTAAAATGATTTAAAATCATCTAATTATATTTTTTTGTTTTAAGAAATTAAATTTACATACATATATATAGCCGTCCCGTGGCCGAGTGGTTAGCATGCTTGACTATTGATCTAAGGGACCTGGGTTCGAGCCCCGGGTAAGGCATGGATGTATGTGTCATTTTTCTGCTGAGGTCCTGCCATCCTCTCAGACCTTCTACTCTGGCATAATAAACTGACAGGCTCCTGTCGGACCTCTGTGGCTGCTTGAGGGGGTATTTATTTTATTTATATATATATATTCACTGTTGCTTTAAAGATAAAACTTAATAACTCACTATTTTAACCTATACGAATTTATTGCTCTTGGGTTATAAATATCACTTCACAAACAAATATATGAATCCTTTGCCATTCTGTATAAATATACAAATGTATATGTGTTCTTTGTTCATCTGCATAAATGTACATTTATATATGTATTCTTTTTCATCTGTATAAACGTACAAATATATATGTAAATGTAATAAACCGTATTTGATTTGAGATCTGAAAGCTCATACAGTATTTTTTAAATTAAAACTAATGATTGTTATGATTACATCATTGAAGTTTTTTAAAGTTTCGCGCTTGGTTATAGATATAAGGGACCTGGGTTCGAGCCCCGGATAAGTCATAGATGCTCGTGTTTTTTTTTTTTGCTGAGATTATGCCATCCTCACAGGCCTTCTATGGCATATAAACTGACAGGCTCCTGTCAGACCTCTGTGGCAAGTAGCTGCTTATCTTGAGGGGGTGTTTTTTTTTAAATTAAACACGTGTTTGCTACAGATGACATTGTTTTAAGTAAATTTGGCATCCTAAATGAGCAAATAGCTGAAAGGTGCTAAAATATAACTGTTTATTTTCTTTTTACTTGTATTGTTTCCTGACTTGTGTATATACGTCTTTGTACACGTTAACATAAGTTGAAGAAATTAGCTATTAGGGTTTGTGGTGCAGAGTATTAAATATAATTTTTTATTTATCAAGAATAGAATAGATAAAAGGTTAATAACAATAAAATAAATTACCTCTAAAATAGCTTTGGAATGGCGAAGTCGATAACGTGCCGGGCTCGTAATCTCCAGTTCCTAGGTTCGAGTCCCGCCTGGGCCAGCGTTGAGAATTATCTCCGCACAATTCCCCACTCTGCCCTCGGTCAATAGAGGACACCGATGGGCTTCCATTGGATGGGGCATAAAGCCATGGACCCATGTGTAGGAGAGCCATTACCCTGTGCATGTTAAAGAATATACTGGGTGACCTTGACGGGAGGCTGCCATCTTTCTCCTAACAGCTGTCCAGTTAGTGTCTCCTTCCCCCAACCCTTCTTGGGGCCCTTTTGACTAGGCCATTTAGCCCATTGTGTGCAAAAAAGTGCCGCTCAGAGGTGAAACAATCCAACCGTTAAACAGCTGCTTGCCACAGAGGTCTGACAGGAGGCTGTCAGTTTATACGCCATAGTAGAAGGTCAGTGAGGATGGCGAAACCTCAGCAGAAAGACAACACAAACATTCAGGCCCTACCTGGGGCTCGAATCCTGGCCCCTAGGATCAGTTGCCAAGCGCACTGTCCACACGGCCACGGTACGGCTGATAATAGGTTTAATGGAGAATAATTTCTTATTTAGCGTTGCGTGTTTAAAATACACTAGGGGATGTAAATTGTGATTTATTTTAAAGTGCAGAAATTAAGGATAGATTTGTGGTATATATCTTTGGTGAATTGTATCATTCATTATAAATCATCTTAAATTAGTGCTTCATGTTGGAGCAATTTTTTAGTGTTATAAATTAAGTTCATAATAATAATAAATTTGTCTTCTATATGGAAAGAACAGTTTAAAATTAGAAACCATATTATCAGAAAAGGGTTTTGTAAAAAAAGAACCTATTAAACATCAATTTATCAAACTGGTCTACCGAATTCATATTTTACGTGAATTCCAATCTGGTGCTTTGTATTACAGCAAATGCCATTTTCAAAGCAGTATGCGATTTGCTGTCTGCCGAGCATGCATCATTAGGTTTTAATCAACAGCTAACGAGCAGCGTTTTGGTGGCTTCTGATGGAGAGTCGTTACGGGTTGTTCAAATGGTAACTAACGATCGACAGATCAGGGACTTTTGGCTATTGCTGATGATGCTATTCCGTCAGAAAATGTGCTGCTAGCGTAAACAGCGTGCCTAATTGGAAGTTAATTACTCTGCTGAAGGGTGGCACGTCACAAGTTCTCATCTGAGATACAGCGTCACCGATTGAGATAGAATACGTGTATTTTTTCTTGTCGACTTCACTTAAAGTTATATGAATGAAAAAAAAAAAACATTTTTTAGAACAAATATTCCTCCTTTTGAACGCTCTTAAATGGAGGAAATCGAGTCGAGCCATAAGAGCTGACCTTGACCCGGGGATCATACCAATTCGATACGTTGCTGGTGATTGATTATACATAATCGTCGGTAGTGCATCAGGCTCGCAATCTGCAGTTCCCAGGTTCGAGTCCCAGCTGGGTCAGCGTTGAGACTTATCTCCGCAAAACTCCCCGCCCTGCCCACGGTCAGTAGGGGACACTGACCGTGGGCAGGGCGGGGAATTTTAAACCAAAAAACTCTAACTCAGGTTAAAACCAAACTAACTCAGGTTAACCAAAATTACATCTCCCCAAAAATTTATTCCGTTATTCTTGATGCTAGATTAATTTCTTTCTGAACACCTTCAACTATTCCCTATATTTTGTTAATGATTTACCTATATGACACAGTAGGAGGTTGACTCAGTCGATAGTACACCACAATCGTAACATGATGTTTCGAAGTTCTAATTCGCACTGTGCCTGCCTTCAGATTTTTTCTCAAATACCTCCTCGACTCCGTGAGAAAGAGGATACATACGGGTTTGGAAAAACTGCCGTTCCTCGGATGGGATGTTAAGCCGTATGCAGTAGTGCCATACATTCTGTACACATACTGGATGGCAATGACGGGAGGCTTCCATCCATCTCCTAACAGCTGCTACTTGATTTTGTCCCCAACCTTCTCTGAGCACTTGAGGTTCTTGTACCTGGCCATTACTCCCTGTCATGTGTGAACAGAAGTGCTGTTCCGAGGTAAACAATCAATTCATCTAAATGTGCATGAAAATTTACAGCTAGATAACGTAAAGATGCCCTATCTTTATTGACACTTTCAAATTAGATTGCTTTTAAATATAACCAGGCTCGTAATCTGCAGTTCTCAGGTTACCCACCTGGACCAGCTTTGAGATTTATCTCTGCAAAACTCTCCGCTCTGCCCTCAGTCAGTAGGGGACACCGATGGGCTTGGAAAGGCCACCATCCATCGGATGGCACGTAAAGCCGTGGCTCCGTGTGTGGGATAATTATACCAACACCTTGGTTATACACTGTGCATGTTCATGAACATGCCGGATGCCCTTAAAGGGAGTCTGCCATCTCTTTCCTAACAGCTGTCCATTGGGTGTTTCCTTCCCCAACTTTCTCTGAGCTTCGGGGTCCTTGTGATCTGGCCCATTGTGTTGTTATTATTTCAAATACATAACAAATATTGTAGAAAATAAAAATTTATGTAGTCTAATTGATATCTTTAGTATGTCACTTTCTTTTTTCGTTAAAAAAAATTATTTTAGGAATTACGAACTTCGAATTTCGTTTTCGGATAATAGTACATGGAGTTGTCACTATTTTAGAAAAGTGCATAAAGTCCACCTGTTTGCTTTAGCTTGCTAGCATTAACTATCAAAGGCAAAAATTAATTTGCGCAGAATTTCTATATTTTCTGCTACTATATACAGGGTGATTCAGAATTCATCATCAATATTTGGTGGGGAGGTAGGTAATAAGAAACGAAGGAGATTTCGCATAGGAAAGCATGGGCGCATATGCCATGTAGTAGGGCAAAATGACCCCAGTTCAATGATGGAAAGAACACATAAGAAGGAAGTGGTAAGGAAAAAACATTTATTATCTTACATGTAACATTTCTTTGCATTGGTTGTACAGACTTACAAGAGGTGCTCGAACTGCTGACCATGTGCTAGAATGCATGACTCACAACGGCGTTGCATGGACAGCCGGACCCTGTGGAAGATGCCTGGCATTTCCCGGATGTTTGAGGCAGCAACTGATATGCGTGCTACAATATCCATAGCACTATCAACAGGGGTCTCGTACACCATGTTTTTCATAGCACCCCATACAAAGAAATCGATTGGAGATAAATCCGGTGAACGTGGTGGCCAAGAAACCGGTCCACCGCAGCCAATCCATTGACCACCAAACTGTCTGCGTAGGTAAGCACGCACAGCATTTGTGAAATGTGCAGGAGCGCCATCTTGCTGGAACCACATTCGCCGGAGACTACCATCAGGAACCTCGTTCAGCAGCTCCGGTAACACAGTCTGAAGAAATGTTAGGTACTTGGCACCGTCCAAACGGGATGGTAGTAAATACGGGCCCAACAAACAGTCACCGACAATCCCAGTCCACACATTGACAGCAAAACATTATTGCGCAGCTCCAGGTCTTGTACCGTGTGGGTTCTGATGAGCCCACACATGCCAATTGTGTGTGTTGAAGACACCCTCTCGAGTGAACAACGCCTCATCGGTGAAAAGAACATACGTTGGGAAATTGGGATCAACGGCTGTTCTCTGCATGAACCACTGACAAAAAATAACACGCTTGGGATGGTCGTCTGCTGCCAATAATTGCACTCTTTGCAGATGAAACGGGTGTAACCCTTCATCGTGTAATATCCGCCACGCTGTTGCTTGCGAAATTCCAAACTGCCTAGCCATACCTCGTGTGCTAGCACCAGGTTGTTCCTCGATTTCCTGTAGGACAGCTTCCTCTACTGCTACTGTCCGTGCCGATCTGCGCCTCCCTCGATTAACATTACTAGCAGCAAACGATCCTGTTTCACGCAGTTGGCGATGAATACGTGAAAACATTTGATGCTGTGGCACACGACGGTTTGGGAAGCGCGCTGCATACAATTGCCTGGCTCGAAGACATCTTTCTCCTGCCGCACCGTAAGTTACATGCATATCTGCACATTCATTCCACGTATACCGGTTCATGTTACTTCTCCAAATTCACCTTGTCGAATGACAACTGACTGCACGCGTCAAACAGCTGTGCTTCTGTATGAGAGGTGTGTACACACAGCGCCCTCTACACCACCATGCGTTCGTCTGCCCCCATACTTTCCTATGTGAAATCTCTTTCTTTTCTTATTCCCTTCCTCCCCACTAAATATTGATGATGAATTCTGAATCACCCTGTATATTCCATTTAACAACAGAGAAAGCAGCTCATTTTGACTCTTAACGATCAGCAAACGATTCCTACTTTAAGCGATTTGTCGCAATCTTATTTCTTTTACTTTTAAAGGTTAGTTCTTTTACCTCTGAGCGGCACTTTTTTTGCACACAATGGGCTAAATGGCTAGGTCACAAGGACCCCGAGGGCTCGGAGAAGGTTGGGGAGGGGACCCACTGGAACAGCTGTTGAGAGACAGATGGTAGCCTTCCGTCAAGGCCATCCAGCGTGTTCTTTAACGTGCACAGGGTATGGCTCTACCGCACACGAGACCACGGCTTAACGTCCCATCCGACGGACGGCAGCCTTTCCAAGCCCATCAGTGTCCCCTACTGACCGTGGGCAGGGCGGGGAGTTTTGCGGAGATAAGTCTCAACGCTGACCCAGCTGGGACTCGAACCTGGGAACTGCAGATTGCGAGTCTGATGCACTACCGACTGAGCCACCCCCGCCCCCGATTTGTTTGGCACAAGAGAATTGGGAAACCTACCCCTCAACTCATTCTGACAAGTTAGTAAGAATGAGATGCTAGGCATAGGCGCCGACTTTTACCACAGGGGCAGAACAGATTGCATCATCAAAAATGGCTGATTAAAGGATGTTTGCCACCGTGAAAAAGTTCACCGTCAAAGATCACGAAGGAGGGGGCGTGGCACTAACAAAAAAGGGGGGCTTTTTGATAAGGAGGCAGGTGTTAATTTTTTTTTAGAAATTTATTCTTCTGTATATAATTTTTTTTTTTTCGAAATGTAATGTGTCGGTCATGCCCAAATTATGCCCTTAAATAACTTGTATGTTAGTTAACCTACATGAACTTGGATACTTTTGGATTAATAAGAGTATTATAAAAATATGGTTATGTAACATTATTTTTTAATAAACTATAACTATAGTTTGTCGAAATCCAAGGTGGCCGACTAAAGAGTTTTGCCACCGCTAAAAAAGTCTAGCCGTCAAAGATCGCAAAGGTTTTTTTTAGGAGTGTTTGGTACCATCAAAAATATCAGAGAACTTTAGTCGAAATTCAAGATGCAGACTAAAGGGTGTTAACATCGGGGAAATATTTAGCCATCACAGATCACGAACAAGGGGCGTGGCACTAATAAGAAAAACGACTTTCTGGCAAGGGGCGTGGCACTATCAATATCAGAAAACTCCGTGGAAATCCAGATGACAGAGTAAAAAATGTTGCCTTCGGGAAAAAGTTTAGCCATCAAAGATCACGAATGAGGAGGAGTGACACTAAACGAAATCTTGGAACTTTTCAGGGGACAAGATCTGTTCATATCTGGTTCTCATTTCCGTACTCCATATTGGCCCCCCTCACTACTTAAATAAATAATAATAAATAATAAATAAATACCCCCTCAAGCAGCTGCTTGCCACAGAGGTCTGACAGGAGCCTGTCAGTTTATATGCCACAGTAGGAGATCTGAGAGGATGGCAGGACCTCAGCAGAAAAACGACACACACATCCATGCCTAATCCGGGGCTCGAACCCAGGTCCCTTAAATCAGTAGCCAAGCGTGATAACCACTCGACCACGGGACGGCCCTCACTACTTACTGCTATATATATATCTACTAGAATAATACATATAATGTTACCCTACATTCTCAGATAACCAGCCCCGTGTTCAACAGCTCCACACTGCTACAAACAATGCTAGCTGGCCTTAAAGCATGGGCTCAGCTAGGATGCAGTTAGAATCAAACAGGTCCTCTCTGAAGTCTTCACAGATCAACTTCTCTCTACGACCTACCTAGAGGGATTCTCTCCTCCCGCTCTTTTTACCAGTCGGAATACACATCCCGTGGAGGATTTAGGCTTCATCCCTTGACTCAATGACTATGATATGGATAGCATACTATGTATCAATAAATAAATAAAATAAATACCCCCTCAAGCAGCTGCTTGCCATAGAGGTCTGACAGGAGCCTGTCAGTTTATATGCCATAGTAGAAGGTCTGAGAGGATGGCAGGACCTCTGCAGAAAAACGACACATACATCCATGCCTTACCCGGGGCTCGAACCCAGGTCCCTAAGATCAGTAGCCAAGCGTGCTAACCACTCGGCCATGGGATGGCTAGCTCACACTAACTCTCGCTGCGTCCCTCAAGAGAACGCCAGAGCTGACCACCGTCCACTTTTGTACCTCCAAAAAGCTGTCAGCTCACCCCTTGTGAACATTGCGGAAACGTGCTAACTGTAGCAGCTGGGAAAGAGATCAGCATTTCATCTCTCCATCGCCAAGTCTAAAATGAGAAGGGGATGCCGGAAACGTTCGACCACGACGAACTTTCTATTTCTACTCTTAGGCATCAGTTGTGTCGGGCTAGGTTGTTATACCTCTGAGCACACTTTTTTGGACAGACTGGGCTAAATATTCTGGTCACAAGGACCCACGAAAGCTTATAGAAGGTTGGAGGAAGGGGACCACTGGATTGCAGTTAGAAAACAGATGGAAGCGTTCCGTCGAGGCCATTCAGTATGTTCTATAATTGCACAAAGTATGACTCTCCTACACACGGGACCGCAGATTAGGCATATAATTATATAAAATATTAATTTCGCTGAAATCCAGTTGAAAACGCCCATCCTGCAGACAGCGGTCATTGTAAGCCCATGGCTGCACTATTTCTTACCGAAAGCTAGATGGAAGTTTAGCGGAGATAAATCTCAACGGTGGCACAGGGGGGATTCGAACCTGGGAACTGCAGATTACGAGCCTGGTGCACTATCGACTGAGCCATCTCCGCTCGTTTGTCGAACTTGAAATAGTTTGAAATGAATTCAAACAAGATATAATTATGAGCAATGAAAAACCTTATGCTCAGTTCTTAGTGTCCATGCGACTGTCATGTACAAACCCTAAGTAATACTTTCATATACGGTATTTCGCTGAAATCCAGTTGAAAACGCATAATCTTCGCTCACGAAAGTCTGGCGTATCTATCGAAAATCCAATTTCCGTAATTTGGCTGAGAATCCAATTTCAGTGCTCTGCTGTCGATCCCCAGTTTGATATAAGTCGACAGAAGTGATCGTGATACAAAATTAAACGAGCCTCATCGATCTACCTTATCCTTAAGTTGACCTCTTTTCTCGGATCGATATTGGAATATATGGATTTATTAGGTACGTCAAAGCCTTTCCCTTTTCTGCCTTTCTCAGAGTTGTTTTTTCTATAAAGCTTTTGAAGGGTGTGTAAAGTACGTTGCTCCCAAGTCGCCTGTAGGACAGGATATCTGTATCCTGCTGAGGCGCTGATGTAGTTGTAGATAGCGCAGTGAAAACATATCGGCTCTTTGGGAACAGTAACGTAGAGTTATAGCATCGCAGAGAACAAGGTAAGAGCACTGTAAACCGATTGGCAAAGAAAAAAGGAAAATGGACCGGAGTACTTGCTGAAGTAAAACAGCGCAAAAATGACTGTGAACCTTTTCCTAAGAATGCAACAGTGTGACCTTATGATTTCATTTAAGTACTGATTTATTCCCATTGTATATACAAGTTAACATTTCACATTAAATAGTTTATGCAACTTATTTTCCAAAAATATATATTCAACTTAGAAATACCGAAATCATCCACAAGAGTTAAGAAACTCGCATGTGGGTTTATATAATTTGTTAAAAATTTTGGCAAAGGCAAAAAATTTCATGCAAAATCTATAGATATGATACCATTTTCTATTCATGTATTAACATATTCCATTTTCAAAATAAATTATAATGATAGAAATTCAAAAAACACCATCAGTACAGCCAACTACTATAATAATGACTATTAGCATTTTGTTAAAAATGTTTTCCAATATCATCAAATTCAGAGATCCAGATTTTCAATTTCCATTTAAAAGAGTGAGAGTTTGTTTCATCTTTGAGATCTCCCGCCAAAATATTAAATGTTTTTGGCGCTAAATGTATATAATGTTTTTGCACAATGGTTTTTTTTTTCAGGAAGAGGTAAAATATTTATACGTTTAGCAATTCTTATAAGTATTGTTATATATTGTATGTCTAATATAACTTCAATTCAGTATTTTTTAAGGTATAAAAATGATACTGTATAGTAAAATTTTCTTAAAGGTAATATATGTAATTTATTATAAAAATGTCTAATACTATCGTACCTTCTTTTCCTTAAAATGCATCTAATCTGAATTATGATTAATGGCTTAATATCTCTGTAATAAACTCAATCCCAAAAAAAGTAATCTCTACGTTAAATAAAATTTAATCCATGGATTATAAATCAGTTTTAAAAGTGTAATATTTGCAAAGTTTTTGATATGAAATAATTGTGTTATTATTGCATTAAGTTTATTTAGTAAGGAATCAATGTGTTTATTGCAAGTTAGTTTACTCTCAGTATACACCAAAGAGCCAAAATATTATGACCACCTGCCTAATATGATATTGGTCCTCCACTTGCTGCCAAAACAGCTCTTACCTGGCGAGGCATGGATGGTACAAGATTTCTAAAGCTGTCTTGTGGTATCGTACCAACACATTACTAGCTGATCCTTTAGCTTTTGTAAGTTAGTTGAGCTGCAGCAGATCAGATATGCTGTTCCAATACAAACTACAGATGCTCAATTGGATTTTGACGTCTGGGGAATTTGGAGGCCAGGGCAATACCTGGAAGTCTTCCTCATATTCCGCAAACCATTCTTGAACGTTCTGGGCAGTGTGGCATGGCACATTATCCTGCTGAAAGACGGCACTATTAGAGGGGTATACCATTGCCATTAAAGGATGTACCTGGTCTGCAATGATGTTTAGGTAGGTGGTAGACGTAAGAGTTTCCTGCACATGAATGACTGGACCCAGGGTTTCCCACCAGAACATTGCCCAAAACATTACACTTCCTCCATCAGCTTGTTTCAGCCCCACAATGCAAACTGGTGCCAACACTTTCCCAGGTAAACAGTACACACGTATCCAGCCATCCACATGTTGCAACAGGAAATGAGATTCATCAGATGACCTTCTTCCAATCATTTAAGGTACAGTTTTGATGCTTGTGTGCCCATTGTAGGCGTTTTGATGGTGAACCGAAGTTAGCATGGAGCAGCCTGTGGCTATGCAGCCCCATTTTCAGCAGGGTTCGATGTGATGTACTGTGTGTTATGACACATTACTCCCGTCACCAGCATTCAAATTATGGGCGAGTTGCGCCACAGTATCCCTTCTATTGACTTGTACCGTATGTGATAGCCTTCTTTCAACTCAGTCATGGTCGGCCCACACCTTGCCAGCAGCTGTGGTTTTTCCCTCTTGGGACCACTTTTTGAAGCTACTAACCACAGCTGACCATGAGCACCCCAGAAACTTGGCCATCTCGGAAATGCTCTGACCCAGTTGTCTGGCCATTACAATTTGGCCTTTGTCAAACTCACTTAACTCCGCTGCCTTTCCCATCGGAAGAACAAGAATAACACTAATTAACAGAGCTCAGTATCAGGTGTTATTTATATATTTCCAGGACCTTCACATGCGCTGTTTACTTGCAGTTGCTTCGATTTGCATAAAGACGTGCTGCATAATGTTTTGGCTCTTCGATGTAAATCCTCAAGGGTAGATGAAATTACTACTGAAATGCTTAGAGCTGGGAATGTTTCAGTTACCACATGGATGACTGAAATTTTGATTATCTTTTATGATAAAGGCATTGTTCCTTAGTATTTTACCAGAGCCATTATTATTCCTATTTTTAAAAAGGGTGATTGCAGTTCTTGTGATAAATATAGGGGTATCGCCTATTCTGTGTTCCAGGTAAAGTTCTTTGAATGATTGTTCTTAATAGAATTAAGAATCTGGTTGGCAGTCAATTGCGTGATGAGCAATGTGGATTTAGAAGTGGTAGGGATGTGTAGATCAGATATTTTCACTCAGGCAGATTCTTGAGAAATGTTCGGAAACCATTGGTTACTAGCTTTATTTCAAAAAGGCTTTTGACTCTGTTGATCGCCATAATTTGTGGTTGATCTTGAGATCGTATGAGATACCGGACAAGTTAGTTAACATAATGAAAGCTCTCTATAATAATACAGAGTCATGTGTGAGAGTTGGTAAGGCTTGTAGCAATTGGTTTAGCATTACTTCTGGTGTTCGACAAGGGTGCATTTTGTCCCCTTTTCTCTTTAGCTTGGTTATTGATTATGTTATGCGAAATTCACTTCAAGGGAAAGATTTTTGCCTTAAATGGACTGGAGATACAAAAATTTCTGATTTATATTATGCTGATTTAGCCCTTTTGGCAAATGATGTTGATGAGATGAACTCTTTCATTCGAGCTGTTGATGAGACTGGTAGTAGAGTAGGTTTGGTTATAAACAGAGAGAAAACTAAAGTGATGAAAATTGGTCAGGCAGGCTGTGATTCAGTTAATCTGAATGGTTGCAGTTTGAGTAGGTATCACAGTTTAATTATCTTGGGAGCTATGTAACAGATACTGGTGATGTGCCGCATGAGATTAACAGACGAATAGGGGTTGTTGCTGGGACTTTTAAGAATTTATGGAGAATGTGGAGAAGCTAGCGTATACACCTATAAACTAAAATTAGACTGTATAATAATTTAGTTCTTTCTAGGGTTAGTTATGGTAGTGAAACTTGGACGCTGTGTAAACAAGATAACAGGAAACTTGATGCTTTTGATTCTAGATACTTACGTAGTATCGTGGGCATTAGATGGTTCAACTTTGTAACTAATGATGAGGTTAGGCAAAGGAGTTTGCAACCTCCTTTAAGCATCATATTGTGCAGAGAGAGACTCCGTTGGTTTGGCCATGTTGCCCGTATGAATAATTATAGATTGGTGAATAGGGTTATGAACAGTGTCCCTGTAGGCCTCAGAAAGAGGGGGAGACCTAGGATGCGGTGGGCAGACAATGTCAAACAGGACCTTGTTAGAATTGGTGTGCAGTTGCCAGATGTAGCTCAGGACAGATATGCTTGGAGAACTGAATTGTTCGTAGCCCATGGCTGCTTGAGTTGGGTTGTTTTTCCTCTGAGCGCACTTTTTTGCACACCATGGGCTAAATGGCCAGGTCACATGGACCCCGAAGGCTCAGAGAAGGTTGGGGGAGGTGACCCACTGCAACAGCTGTTGGGAGACAGATGGTACATGGCTGCTTGAGGATGATTTAAAGATATGGAGGCTGGAATGTTTTACTGTAATTATTTTGTTTTTTAAAAGATTATTCATAATTTTTTAATATTAAAATAAACATTATTCAAACTTCTAAAATGTATAGTTTATTAAATTATTTGAAACAAAAGTTATTATTTAAATTTTAATTGATTTCTGAAGTGAATTCTAACCTATATGTGGTCTAGTGTTTAGCGTATCTATCTACTAAACTAGTGGGCATATCTCTGTGTATGTGTTAGTATATTGTATGAGACCACGACAAGCCCATTATAACTTATGGGTTATCTCCGTCCTTTGCGTAGTGGAGCATCTTCCCTTTGTTTTAAAAATTAATTCTTACGAGGAATTACTGGTGTGAAATATTCTGTCATCCATAACGTTAAATATTCAGTGAATTGCTGAAATGATATAAATCGTGATTTAAATAGATTTGATTTGATCTTTAATTTATCTTCAGTCACATTTTTCGATTTCATGCATATTTTAGAAGTTCTAGAGTTTCGAGTTAGATTACCATTGACATGGAAATTCTCCAATATTTTGGTAGGGCAGTATATTTTCTATAGAAAATAAAATTATGTTTATTTTGTATTCATTTCTTAAAATTGAAAATAAAGCGAAACCAGATGGATAATTATTGATTCAATTTATTGCAATTTAGATGTACAGGTAAAGGACAGAAAAGGAAATAGCAACGTAAAATCAGTAATACGGTGTGGGGTACCATGTGTTTGGTTGGGTTGTTTTACCTCTGAGCGGCACTTTTTTGCACACAATGGGCTAAATGGCCAGGTCACAAGGACCCCGAAAGGAGACGGATGGTAGCCTCCCATCAAGGCCATCCAGTGTGTTCTTTAACGTGCCCAGGGTATGGCTCTCCCGCACACGGAGCCACGGCTTAAAGTTCCATCAGACGGACGGCGGCCTTTCCAAGCCCATCGGTTACCCCTACTGACCGTGGACAGGGCGGGAAGTTTTGCGGAGATAAGTCTCAACGCTGACCCAGCTGGGATTCCAACCTGGAAACTGCAGATTACGAGAGGTACCATGTGAGTTCAATACAACCTGTGTACGTCGTGGCATAGTCTTACAGTGTTTGAAAGTCAGCAGGAGAGATATGACACCATTTGTCCGCAAAAAACGTGATCAATTCCTGCTTTGTTCAATGGTGACGGAAAACGCCTGCTGAGATGTCGTTCCAGAAGTTACCATTGATTTTCTAGAAATTGATATCTGGTTACTGCGGTGACTATGGTATGTTAAAATTTTCAATATCATGGTCCTCAAACCACTGAGTGACTGACTACTGTGCTCTGTGGATGGGAGAATTGTCATCCTGAGCGGTAGTTCTCTCTTCATGAAAGCAGTGCTGTACCATTCGATGAAGATATCGCTAAGGACTGTCAAAATGCGATTTGAACTTGCCTTCTAATAGAATGATGTACCCAAACCATGCCAAGAGAAAACACCCCACACCATTTACAGAGCCGTCTTAACAGTAGCAAACAAGCAATCAGAATTATAAGCATCCGTCGGTTGTCCTACACGTGCACTCCTCCATTTGTCGGAAATCAGACCATATCACATTCCTCCACTGTTTGTGCTCTTTGCACCACTGTACACGATGACGTGCATTGACAGATATGAGTGGCTTTTGAGGTGCAACTTGAACATGATATCCAGCTCTACGGAGTTCTCGACGTACTGTTTTTGACGAAACTGGCCTTTCTTTCTCTTCGTACGTTGAAATCCGTGCACAATTGATCAGCTGTATCTCGCCGATTTCGCTTTGCACATCGCACTAACGCACGATTCTAGAGTATCCCCCCCCACACACACTGTTGCCTTTTTGCAGATGACGTCTTCCCTTTAGATTCCCATGCAGACATGACCTTGGAAACTGTTCTCGTGAAATATTAGCGAGTTCAGCTTCTTAGTGAACTAAGCTCTTGTCAAAAGTGCTCCAACCATATTCCCCTTGCGATGGTACCAATGATTACATTTAGTTACTCCGGGTTTGCCTTTGTAGACATGACGTTAAGCATGCTGGGATGTTATGCCTTCGTCAGGGCAAGTAGACTCCGCTGTTTAACAAACCGAAGGCTTTCCGCACATCTTGGTGTTTCCAATTTTCTGTCTATTACCTGTATGTTCCAAGTATATTCATTGTAAAAAGTTTATGATGTTAAAAGCAATGATTTTTTTTAAGAAATACAATTATTTATAGCAGTATATGATTTGAAATTTTTATAAAGGTGGGGCAGGAGTGGCTCAATTAGTAACGAGCCAGGCTCGTAATCTATCGTTCCCAGATTAGAGTCTCAGCTGGGCCAGCGTTGAGATTTATCTCCGCAAAACTCTCCGCCTTACTCACAGTTAGTAGAGGCCACCAATGGGCTTGGAAAGGCCATCGAATGGGATGTAAAACCGTGTATGGGAGAGTTTATACCCCATGCACGTTAAAGAACACGTTGGTTGGCCTTGACGGGAGGCTACCACCTGTCTCCCAACAGCTGTCCAGTGGGTCCCCTCGGCCAGCCTTCTCTGAGCCCTCGTGGTCCTTATGACTTGGCCGTTTAGCGTTATGTGCAAAAAAAGTGCCGTTCAGAGGTAAAACGACCCAACTCTTTATAAAGGAAATTGTTTCTGCAGGACATAATGTATATCTGTTGTATGATTTACTTTTTGAAGATAGAAATGTAGGAAAATATATTAAAAAACTAATTTGTAGCATATTTCATTAGAACTAACAGTGACGAAACATTTTGCATAGCGCAGTTCAGTGAGCCTCACTCCCTCCGTCCTAGACTGGAGTCGCTGTCATGGTTTTAAGTATCGAGGTATCCTTGGTTTGACTAGGCTCGAGTCCAAACTTTGCCAGCGTTGAGGTTTATTTCGGCTAACTTCTATTTCCCTCAGTGAGAAAGGGAACATCGTTGGTTTCGGTAAACATTTGTCGACCGGCGGATGGGAAATTAAGCCTGTGCTCCGTGTACTTGAGAGCCACACTCTGTGCACATTGAAGAACACGCTAGATGGCATTGACAAGAGGTTTCAATATGTCACCTGATAGCTGTTCTGAGTTTTTAGTCTCTTATGGTATGACTATTTAGCCCATTGTGTGCATAAAAGTGCCTCTCAGAGATAAAATAAAACCTATTTCCTTGAACTATATTGCGATATTACGCTTTTGGTTTATATTTCTTTGAGTGCTAAATGGCGTTAAAATATGGACTCCTTAATCAAGAAATGAAGACTAATATTGTTTTGTAGAGTGTCACTAAGGATTCCTGTAAAACTGGAAAGTGAGATATAATGAAATATAGGAAATAGATTCGGAAATTCCATATTTACTAAAATATTATTTGGGGGATTATAATTTGAATCTAATTCTAGAGAGTATTTACTATGTTTATGTAACATTTTGCATTTTTTAATACAAATGAATATTTATCTCAATATTTTCCTGCTGAGACTAAGAAAAACATTTTGCATATTTAAAACCTTTATTGAAAAATTCAGTATCTGTCAAATAATTACTTTTGTGCATCGTAGATTGAGCCGGTGCACACAACATTGAAATTCAAATATCTGTTGTTATATATTGAATTTAATTCCATTACGTTCCTGTATTCAAGGTAATTGAAGATGAAAAAGTTTTTGGTAAAAGAAGATATGATTATAATTAATTCGATTCTCTTTCACTAGATCAAATAGATTACTTCCTGTTCTGTCCTTCTTTTCCTGAAAATTTAATTGCCTCCAGCGGGAAACGAGCCGTAGATTTCCTTTTTTTTTTGTTGATTGTTCGACCAACTTCTTGACTGCGATGCGATTCTTACTTATTTTGTGTCTCGCTCACTAATGTCGACTTCAAATGTTTTTTTTTTACTTTCCATATTTTCTTTCAAAAAAAAAAAATTTCATCGTTTCCTTTTCTGTTGCATTTAATTTTGAAAGTGAACGTTAACTTTTGGTTTCAAGTAAAATTTTTTGATGGAATTTAAAAATTTAAATTAATTTAAAAATTAAAAATATGCAAGACTAGTAGATTTTTACACTTTTATTTTGTTCTTAAATTTAATACTATAACTATAGTTTTATCTATCTATGTAAGGGATACGCTAGTTACATACACATTTCTAGGGGGTATGTGAAGCTACATCTCCAGAACGCGAAGGCCGAAAGTAGCAAACTATAAGTCAAATGAATGCTTCTGATGCGGGGAATATCATAGGCTACGAAAAATCCCCCCCCCCCACATAATACTTTTTCCCGTTAAAAGGTGGGAGGGATGAAAATGATTGTTGCCCTATATCTCCTGAATGCGAGTGCGGAATGTAACACGCTATGGTAGAAAATGAAAGCTCGTGACGAAGGGAGTGTCGTAGGCTATGAAAAATTGACCCCCCAATGCTTTCTTCTCCCCTAAAAACGGGGAAATGGGAAAACTATTGTTCCCCTATATCTCCTGAACCCGAGTGCGGAAAGTAATAAGCTATGAGTCAAAGGAAACCTTGTAAGGCGAGGAGTGTCATAGGCTATAAAAAATTGACACCCCATGCTTTCTTCCCCCGTAAAAAACGGGAAATGTTAAAGTCGTTCTATAATATCTTAAGAATGCGAGGGCCTAGAATTATGAGTTTGGTGTCAAATGAAAGTTCTTATAATGACGATCGTAAACTATTTCGATTTTTACCCCCCCCCCCCTGTTCCGCCCTGATAAAATAGAGGGAGGGAAATTTTTGCGGAGTTCGGCTTTAGTCTTATCTCAAATTAAAGCTTGTGACGTCTCCAATATCATGGGCTACCTCAAACATGACTCCAACAGAGGGGTAAATGTGCTCGATGTTTATGAGTCATCATATATCAAAATATTCAAAGTTTTTGAAGATAGGTGTTTTTAGTGATGAAAAAAAAAATAGTTTTTTTTTTAATTTTTAAGGGGTGAGGGTGGCTCAGTCGGTAGCGTGCCAGGCTTGTAATCTGCAGTTCCCAGTTTCGAGTCACAGTTGGGTCAGCGTTCAAATTTATCTCCGCAAAACTCCTTGCCCTTGTCAGTAGGGGACACCAATGGGCTTGGAAAGACCACTATCCATCGGATGGGACGTTAACCTGTGGCCCCGTGTGTGAGAGAGCCATATTCTGTGCACGTTAAAGAACACATTGGATGGCCTTGACGGGATGCTATCATCTGTCTCCTAACAGCTGTTCCAGTGGGTCTCCTCCCCCAACCTTCTCTGAGCCTTCGGGGTCCTTGTGACCTGGCCATTTAGTGCAAAAAAAGTGCCGCTCAGAGGTAAAACAACCCAACAACCCAAATTTAAAATTTTTAATCTATTTATCTTCGTATATGGGCCCTAAAAGGCAGAAAATAAACCTGAAGCATATCAATAGGGCAATCGTTCGTATTCACTTCAAAGGAAGACAGAGCACCTATTTCCCTACTCATGAAGACTGCTGGCGCCCTTTGAAGTGAATACGAACTCAGTGACTGATTGCACCATCCATATGCTTTAGGTTTATTTTCTTCTTTTTGGCCATACAGGAAGATAGGTATTTCTAAAAAATTTTAATTTATTTATGTTTTCATATTATGCTATTATTGTTGCGTTTTTTAAGTGAGTTTTTTTTTCCACCCATTATTTTTCATATACAGTTTTATTCAGGGCCCGATCTAGAAGGACCAAGGGAGCGTGACAGTGATAGTAAGGGTAATGGGGACAAACAGATGTCCCGAAATTTCTTCATCGGAATTTTAGGTTGGGTTGCTTTACCTGTGAGCGGCATTTTTTTTGTACACATGGGTTAAATGGCCAGGCCATAAGGACCCCGAGGGCTCAGATAAAGTTGACTGAGGGGTCCCACTGGACAGCTGTTGGGAGTTAGATGGTAGCCTCCCCATCAAGTCCATCCAGCATGTTCTTTAACGTGCATAGGGTATAACTCTCCCACACACGGGGCCAGTTCCTTACCTTGCATTTGATGGATGGTGGCCTTTCCAAGTTCATTGGTGTCCTATACTGACTGTGGGCAGGGCGAGGAGTTTTGTGGAGATAAATCTCAATGCTGACCCAGCGGAACTCGAACCTAGGAACAGCAGATTACAAACCTGGTTTGCTACTGGCTGATCCACCTACTCCAACAGAATTTTGTTCCAAAGAAAATTATCTGAGGCAAAATTTTATTTGATCAACATTTTGTTGAAGAATTTGTATCTGGTTTGTCACTGAGGACTCATCAGGGGGTGGGTCTGGGAGGAGACGGAACAGAAGAGAAGGTGCAGTTTCAGATTAGGCAGAATAAAATACTTGTTTTGCAAATGATCTAGATATCCTATACTTCCTTTTAGTTTTTCTTTTAGTTACGTGCACAGTTTATGGCTCTCCTGCACAAAATGGCATGGCTTAGTCTCCCATCCGCTAGACGGCGGCCTTTCTGAAGCCCATTAGCGTCCCCTTCCTAACTGGTGAGGGTTAGCAGAAATACAGAGGCATTCAAAAAGCTATTGACACGTGTCTGTAGTGTGCAGATTTGCACTCGCTCCTCCGAAGTTAACGAGCTATGACTTGTTTGAAAGCTTGTCTAAACTTGTCATTACGTGTTAAACACAAATGCCGTATCATTATTTATCTCTTCGCTGGCAGCGTGTAAAGTTTGGTCTGTGAAATATGTGCATTGTTGCTATGGGCCTACTAAAGAAAGAGAACGATTTCAGATTTTCACGATGATGCTCTTTAGAGACGACGCAAAAAATTCGTACTGAATTATCACAAATATATAGGGATCATGACTGTTCATATGTCACTGTTATAGGATGGGTGCGAAAATTCAGAGAAGTTCTTTTAACATCATAATATGTGCTCGTTACTTCAAAGGTACTTCGGCAGAGCTTCGTAGATCTTCCTCGTGCAGGAAGACCTATGGAGGCCGTGAACGAGAGAACCATCGCTGTTGTTCGTGAATTCATTAAAGGAAACCCAACATCATTGTTCAGGTAATAGGTTTAGCTGTTAGTGTATTGATTGGCAGTGCCGAAACAATTATTCATCAACATTTAAATTTCCGAAAGATCTGACCAAATGGGTACCCCACAGGCTGACAGAACAGCAAAAAGGGCTAGAGTCGACTGGTGCAACGGAGATGCTGACATTGTTTAAACATAGTGGTCCCAAACGGTTAACAGATAATGTCACAGGTGATGAGATGTTGTTTTACTATTATATAAGTTCCAGAAAGATCGACAACTATGTTTGGGTTGTGGAAGATGAATCATGTCCCCAAATCCTCCGACAAGACTTTCACACCTTATCTGAGGATATGTGCACAATATTTTTCACTTCCCAAGGAGTGGTCGCCATGGGCATTTTACCTGAAGAAATGACTATAAATGGCCAATATTACAGCAACATTGTTTTGCCCAAAATGGTTAAGGAGGTAAAGGAGCAGCGTCCAACATCAGGCGTGTCAAGTGTTCTCCTTCATAACAATGCCTGTGGTCACAAAATTCGACAAGTTATGGCTTATTTGGAGCAGGAAAAAATATCAAATAGCTACCCCATTCTGCATATTCTCCCATTCTCGCACATTGCTTTTTTTGGTTGTTTCCAAAAATTAAAAAGGAACTTGCTGGGAAGCCATTTTCAAAAGAGCAAGACCTTGCTTCATTCAGAGTTGCGGAGTATTCCCCAACAGGAGTACCGCCAGGCATTCAAGAATTGGCGTAGACATCTGCAACTGTGCATAGATGTTGAGGAGGAGTACTTGAAGAACAATAAAAGTTTTATTGATGTAAGTGCAATAGTTTTTGTTCTGCCGATGCATGTCAAAAATTTTGTGAACGCTCCTCTTAGTATGCCCTTTAGTTACAGATTAAAAGAACCAGGTTTGAATCCCAAGTAAAGCAAAAATCTGCTGGTGTTGACTTTCTGCTGAGATATTCCTTTCTCCACAGCCGACGGGCAAATGGTGCTAGTGGAACAGCCATTGTGGTTCCTAGGTTCGAGTCTCAACTGTGCCAACTGAGCTTTACGAGGGGTGTTCAAAAAGTTCTTGATATGCATCTTCAGAACTAAAATCAATTGCACTTACCTCAAGAAAACTTTTACTGTCCTTCAAAGTATTCCCCTCCAGGATCTGTGAAAAGTTGCAGATGTCTACGCTAATTCTGGAATGATTGGTGGTACTCCTGTTGGAGAATACTCCTCAATTCTGAATTAACGCATTTTAAGCTCGGGTGAATATGCAGGATGGGGTAACTGTTTGATTTTTTCCTGCTCCAGATAGACTGTAAATTGGCGGATTTTATGAGCACAGGCATTATTATGAAGAAGGAGAAACCCTTGACACGCCTGTTGTTGGACGCTGCACCTTTACCTCCTTAACCATTTTGGACAAAACAATGTTGCTGTAATATTAGCCATTTACAGTCATTTCTTCAGGTAAAATGCCCATGGCGACCACTCCTTTGGAATTGAAAAATATTGTGCACATAGCCTTTCTGGAGTGAAAATCTTGTCGGAGGATTTGAGGACATGGTTCATCTTCCACAACCCAAACATAGTTGTCGATCTTTCTGCGCGATGGGGATGTGTAGATCAAATTTTTTCACTTAGACAGATTCTTGAGAAATGTTTAGAGTTGCAGAAACCTGTGGTTACTAGCTTTATAAATTTCAAAATGGCTTTCGACTCTGCTGATCGACATAATTTGTGGTTGATATTTAGATCATATGGAATACCTGATAGTTAGTTAGTGTAATGAAAGCTCTGTATAAAAACACCGAGTCGTGTGTGAGAGTTGGGTAAGGCTTGTTGCGATTGGCTTAGCATTGCTAGTGGAGTTTAGAAGGGTGCTTTTTGTCTCCTTTTCTCTTTGGTTATTGATTATGTTAATTTTATAACTTTGGTTATGTTATGTATTGAAAAGCTTCCATTTTAATGGGATATTGTTTACAAGGGAAAGATTTTTATCTTAAATGATTTAGAGATTTAAAAATTTCTGATTTAGATTACAGATGATTTTGTCTTGTTGGCTAATGATTTTGATGATATGAATTCTTTTATTAGGACTGTTGATGAGATTGGTAATAGAGTTGGTTTGGTGATAAGCAGAGATAAAACTAAAGTGATGAAAATTGGTCAGGCAGTTGGCGCTTCAGTCGTTCTGAATGGTTGCGCCCTTGAACACTGGTGATGTGCGGCATGAAATTAACAGATGAATAGGGATTGCTGCTGGGAGTTTTAAGAATCTATGGACAGTGTGGAGAAATAGGCATATACACCTAAAGACTAAAATTAGACTGTATAATAGTTTGGTTCTTTTTAGGGTTAGTTATGGTAGTGAAACTTGGATGCTTTGTAAACAAGGTAAAAGGAAACTTGATGCTTTTGATTCTAGATGGTTACGCAGTATCTTGGACATTAGGTGGTTCAACTTTGTAACTAATGATAAGGTTAGGCAAAGGAGTCGGCAACCTCCTTTAAGCAGCATATTTTGCAGAGAGAGACTCCTTTGGTTTTGCCATGTTGTCCGTATGAATAATTATAGATTGGCGAATAGGGTTATGAACAGTGTGCCATAGGCCTGAGAAAGAGGGGGAGACCTAGGATGCGGTGGGCAGACAATATCAAACATTACCTTGTTGGAATTGGTGTGCAGTGGCCAGATGCAGCAGATGTAGCTCAGGACAGATAGGCTTGGAGAACTAAATTGCACGGTCTGGTTGAACCTCCGTAGCCGACGGCTGCTTAAGGATGATGATGATGATGAATTTAGGTTTTGAAGCTTTCATTTCAACAAAAAATCTCGTGTTTCGCTTGTGCTTAATTAGAACGACTTCATTATCCACGGACGACGCGCTCTTGACCCAACAAACTGGACAATGAGTTTAACACACGAAATCGGAAAGAAATTTAAGTTTGATGCATTGATTATTTCAAATTTAATAGTGGCAACAGTTATTTTGAATAACTCACTGTTAATGTTTAACACGCGAAATCAGATATTAGTAATAATTGTATTCATGGCTGTCTTAGAATAGGTAAATTAATATATGTAGCAACTGAAGACAAATAGATTCACCTTCTTGTGAGTAAATATCCCAATATTTCGACCCCTTACTGGGGTCGTCATCCGAGGAGGTTGCAGCTTTGTTGGAACTTTCTTTTGTAGAAGTGGTTGCCAGATCAGGAGTAACAAAATTTTTTGTGCATCGTTCATGGCGCTGTCTGTTGACTGTATCTGTAATCCTTCAATGTTGAAGGTGTAAGAAATGGTGAAGTTAGCCTTCAATGAGGGGCTCCCTACACCAGTCACAATAGAAGGGCGAGATAGCAGAAGCAGAAAATACTACGTCTCTGCTATATCACGTAGGTCAATAGAAAAATGTAATAGGGAAAATGGTAGAGACAAAATCAAAGATACTAGACTTTACAGAAAAGGCCAATGTTTTGAAAGGAATCAGTGGGTAGACGTATGCACGTTTGCAGTAACTTCTTGTTCTGGGAGTGCCAAGAAGGGGGGTGATTGAGTGAGTAATCCGTGGTTCCAATAGCATGAAGCTCCCAAAACGAAACTTCTCTTTCACCATTGTAGCAGGAGCAGTTAAGTACGATGTGAGATATAGTCTCAGGTGTGCTGCATGTGGCACAGTTAGGACTGTAGAATCTGCTGAGAGTGTGAAGAGTAGAGTTGCTCTAGATGACTCAAATTCTGAGATGATGTAGGAGGGTCTCAGATTGGTTGAGGTTACCGAGGCAAGGAGCAGTGAGTGAGGGATCTACCAGGTACCTAAATGAGGAACAACTAGAGCCCCTCTGCCACTGGTGGTGGTGGTGGTGGGGGGGGTGCTCGGTAGCGTGCCAGGCTTGTAATCTACAGTTTCCAGGTTCGAGTCCCAACTGGGTCAGCATTGAGATTTATCTCCGCAAAACCCCCTGCCCATGGTCAGTAGGGGGAACCGATGGGCTTGGAAAGACTCTTATCTGTCAGATGGGATGTTAAGCTGTGGCTAAGTGTGTGGGAGAGCCATACCCTGTGCACGTTAAAGAACACACTGGATGGCCTTGATGGGAGCCTACCATCTGTCTTCCAACAGTTGTTCCAGTGGGTCCCCTCCCCCAACCTTCTCTGAGCATTCAGGATCCTTGTGACCTGGCCATTTAGCCCATAGTGTGCAAAAAAGTGCTGCTCAGAGGTAAAGCAATCCAACCCTCTGCCACTGGGAAAGACGATATTGGCTCATCAGTTCTGAGACAAAAATCTTGCAGTCGCTGAGGAAAAGAGGGAAATTAGTAACATACCTCTGACTCTCAAGCACCTCTTTAGCAGTCCGATCAGCAAGCTCATTGCTAGGTATTCCAATGTAGGAGGGGATCCACTGTAATTGGATCGTGATACCAGCAGAAGTGAGCTTGAAGCATGTCTCCATGATCTTCTGAATAAGGAAGGGGTTGCAACTCATGCTGTATCTCTTCTGGTGGACATGCAAGGCTGACTTGGAGTCACAGAAGATGACAAAGTTGCTACTCCCGAGGCTGAGGGTGAAAGTTACAGCCTCAAGGATAGTGTGAAGCTCAGCACTTGGTGGAAGTGAGGTGCGGGAGATGGAAGCCTCTGATGATGTCAATATTGGGGATGACAAACGCAGAGACAGCACACCATCTTTCACGATCAACAGATCTGTCAGTATAGACCTCGGTACACCTCTTATATCATGCAGTGACATAGAAGGTGGACAGGAGTCTGATAGCCATGGGATCTGAGTTGTTCTTTCATCCTACTGAAGGAATGTAGACATTGATCTTAAGATCACTGTTCCTCCAGGGTGGCAGATCAAGAATCTTGTTGCTAGCAGTGGAGCTAGGAGGAAGGACTCGGTTGTAAACGGCGATGGCAGTGCCTGGTCTGTCTTGCAGCTTCTTGAGCAGCTCGTTATTGAAATGGAGGATGTGAAGCCTCGAAAGATGACACAGTAGATCCCTCTTTGGATGCAGTGGGAAATGCATGTCATCAGCCACTGCAATCACAGAGGCATTAGGTGTGTTGGAGAAGAATTCGAGACAGAAGCGAATGGGCATGGTGTGAACAGTGACAAGCTTGTTCAGAAGAGAAGTAGAAGCATTGCTTAGAAGGTGACCACTGTAGTTGATGCTGGAGAGGATTAAGTGCTGGTATAAGACCAGGAGGGTCTTGCAGGAAGTTCCCCAGTGGGTACCAGCAAGGAAAGAAAGTATATTTCTCTGTGCAGTGGCAACTGTCTTAAGATGCTTAGATGTGAGGTCCCCAGGTCAGCCTGCTGTCAAGGATGACACCAAAGAACTTATGCTGCTTGACGACCGTGATGTGGTCAGGTCAATGCATGATGCCAAGGAAGGTGGGCGGAAAGCGTCTCTTTGTGAGAACCATGGCCACAGTCTTATTGGTGGAAAGAGTGAAGCTGAGGTTGTCGAAGAACTGGACTACCGTGGCCACAGTTTTTCATCTTGAGCTGAGCATAGGAAGAGTCTTGGCTAGGGAACCAGATACAGATGTTCGCATAGATGGAAATACTTACTCTATTGTCGAGTCTAGTGGGTAGGCCTGACAGCAAGATGTTTAGAAGAATCGGGCTCAGGACACCCCCTTGAGATATTCCATGATTGATAATATGGGAAGTACTGAGCTTGTTGCCCAGCTTGACACGAACTGTCCTGGTGGAGAGGTATGCCATTATCCAGTGAATGATTTTCCTCTGAGACCGAGATCATGGAGTCTGCAGAGAATATCGGAATGAGAAAGGGAATTGAAAGCCTTCTTGATGTCGAAGAAGACAGCGATGGTGGTTTGTTCTTCAGACATTGCCTGATTGTGAAGTCGATAAGATTATCAAACGTACATCTCCCTTTGTGGAAATCCAAGAGGCTGTCGAGGAGGAGGCCTTTGGACTCTAGGTACCATTTTAGGCATCTAAGGACCAGTCTCTCTAGGATCTTGTAGAGGCAAGATTATATAGCAGTGGTCCTGTAAAAGAACAGCTCAGTGGTTAGTTTTCCCTGCTTCAAGATAGGCACAATGTGTGTCGCCTTCCACACATTGGCCTATCTTCCAGGAATCAGGTACCATGGAGGTGGCCAATGAATGGTTGAAGGTCTTGAGAAGAACAAGCAGAGTTTCCAGTGCAGGTTAGCTAACAGAGTATAGCTACATCCATCTGGGCCAGGAGCTAAAGAGCGCTTGGAAGCCTCAATAGTAGAAATGAGTGAACAATAAAGAGGTTATGTTGCAGTATGACATTATCGATGTCATCCCTTCTCTGATCACAAAGGTCCCCACCCCAGGAAGGACTGTGGGCATTAAAGTCCCCACAGAGGAATCCAGGTCCTAGGGCACTTTGAGAGGATATCCTGCAGGTTGAAAGGGTCATTGTATCTCTGCTCACTCTCAGGGCAACACTGCTGAGACGTAGACTGAGCCAGGTAGGTTGGCGGTGTAATGCTGCAAGAAGGTATTAGTGGTTGATGCTAAGTCCTTCCCACATGATAAGGCCAGATTGCAGAAAGGGATTCCCAGAAGGGGTAAAACATTGATGTTGGAACAGAAGGATCACCACCTGAACTTTTCACGGCAGTTCAGGTAACTTCTGATGGCAGCGTGCAGCCTATTTGCATGAAGGATGTCTGGAAAATTACCAGAATGACAGGTGCACCTTTCGGCACGACGTCAAATAGAGCATAGCCACTTGTAGTGGATATCAGGAAGGGCAAGATGCCCAGGAGTTGAGATTTTGGTAGTGCAGGCATCCGAACACTGCACTGAGATCTGTAGCAGTAAGTCCTTTAAAGGAGATCTGCTGAGAGAGCTGCCAATCGGTAAGCTTAGGCGTTCTTCTGGTTGCTGCATGTCCCTTGGGGAGCAAGATGTGCAGCAGGAAGTGGTTACTGCCCCAGGTGTCTAGGTCTACCGCCCAGCTGAGGTCCGGTGCAACGCAAGAACAGAAAGTCAGGTCAATGGAGCTGTAAGTACTAGAGGGTCTGTAGAAGGTTGGCGAGCCATCGTTAGCAATATAGAGGTTATGTTGCAGGATGATATTATCATTGTTATCCCTTCTCTGATCACAGAGGTCACCACCCCAGGAAGTACTGTGGGAATTAAGGTCCCCATAGAGAATCCAGGGCTGAGGGCACTGCGAGAGGATATCCTGTAGGGCAGTGGACAGCCAGATGTAGCAGGATATCAGAGTGATATCGTAGTCATTCAGCCAGATGTGGCATGCTACGGTCATTGTTCATGTCAGAGAATGTGAGGTCTGTTGTTGGTGTGATTACAGGGTATCATATGCTATCAGCTTGTAAACCGGTCCCAAACCATCAACTTTGATGTCTACTGTGAACAGTTGGTATGCTGAGTGCAGCTCTGAAACCAAATGTCTGGCGTTGGTAAACAGAAAAAGTGTTGTGTTCTACCAAGACTACTCAAGGTCCCATGTTGCATTACTGACATGGCAAAAGCTGCAGCAATTGGGCTGTGAAATAATGGCGCATCCCCATATTCGCCAGATATGGGGGATGGCTCCCTCAGATTTCCATCTTTTGCGATACCTGAACAATTAAATTTCTGATATACGTTTCAGGAAGACGAATAGGTGAACGAGTGCATTTTCAGCCTCGTTGCCATGAAGGATACGAGTTTCTACAGGAATGTCATTGTAACATGGCCATATCTACAGGGATTTTTCAAAATAATGGAAATGCTGACGATGACTGGAGTACATGCAATGCGCTGTATGTATATCATAGGGATGATGTCACCCGCGATGGGAGATATATAAAGGGGAGAAGTACGATGTCAGCTATCACATAGCAGTGTCACAGGTGCAGATGAAATAGCTGTTGTAGTGTAATTGTCGCCAATGTCAGAGCTCAGTGACCTCCAAAATGACATGATCGTTGGTGTACGTCTTGCAGGAGTTCAGTAACCAGAACGGCGGAAATAGTAGGCGAAATATGAGGAACTGTATCAAAGATTATGACTACCTATCGAAAAGGACAGGACATTGCCTCCAAACGTGCAAATTGTGGACGCTATAAAAAGTTGTCGGATAGGGATATGCGAACGTTGGCATGGATTGTACAACGGCAGCACAAGACCATTGCACCGCAAATAGCAGCAGAGTTAACACCAGTTGGAATAATCCCATTTCCATCATAACAGTTTGTCGAGAACTTCATTGTCCCAGTATTATGGCCTTGCTGCAATCCACAAACCTCTAATTACCAACATCAATGTAACAAAATGTGTAAGGTGGTGTAAAACACATAAAAACTGGGATGCTAAAGATTTTCTCTATTGAATAAAAATGGTGATGTGTGGTATGAGATTAACAGACGAACAGGTATTGCTGCCAGGACTTTTAAGAATCTGTGGAGAAATAGACGTATATCTGGCAACACGTCATCTGGTCTGATGAATCATGCTACACATTGTTTCCCACCATTGGTAGAGTGTACGTTTGGTGAAAACCTACAGAAGCGTACCACCCCGACTTTGGTTACGACTGCGAAGCATGAAGGTGGATTCCTGATGCTGTGGGTGCCGTATCATGGCTTTGCTTAGGACCATTAGTTATTATGCAGGATCGTGTCACATCCGCAACATATGGACCACCAGCACCCAATGTTGCATGCATTGTTCTCTAATGACCGTCCCTGGTTTCAAGCGGATAATGCAGCCATGCATTGTGCAAAACGTGTCAAGTTGTAGTTTGTAGAGGATGAGGTACAGCAGATACCCTGGCCACCTCAATCTCCAGATCTCAATATTATTGAACATTTATTAGAATATTTGGATGCAAGGTCAGATCACACTTTCCACCTCCAGCATCACTGGCACATTTGGGCCATTTTTTGCAAGAAGAATAGTCCCACATTCAATTACCATATGTGTCTGACTTATATAAGTCTATTCCACGTCAAATTGCGTCTGTTTTGAACGCTGGAGGTGGCCTACAGCTTATTAATAAAATGTTCTCCACAAACAGTATGCGTTTCCATTATTTTGATAACTCCTATAGTAACTTAGATATGACCATATAACTTATGGTCATATCTACGTTCTTGATTAAATAGTACATTAGTTAATCATGGGAACGATTGATTATTCATGCATGTCTCATATTTTCTCTTTACTTTTGCATCAACCGAATATATCAGGAGTTGCTTTACGTGCTGTGAAGAATACCTCATATTTGAAAATGGTATAAGTGACAGTTCGAATAAGAGTTCTGTAAAGAAAATTAGTTGATTCTTGTGTGTACGCGAATATCAGCTTGGATGACCTTATCGATGCATTAGTTTTTATTTAAGTGTGACATATGGCGGTAAGCCATTTGAATATAATGATCAAGTTTTAGTGTCTTCACGTGTATTAAAGGGGGATATTGTTACTATAATACAGTGTCTCGGAAACTGTGTGCCGCGGCACAGTAGTGTGCCGCGAGAGATTTTCAAATTGACACTAAATATTCCAAAGATTTCATTTTGACTTGACTTGTGTTATCGACGTGCTTTAATAAAAATCTTTCAGATTTTATCAACTGGGATCTTGTAAGTATTTATCAAGCTTTTTAGCCAAGAATAATGCAAATTTGTTCGCAGATACAAGCTCATACATCCCATTGAAATATGTTCATATCTAAATTTTAAATAAATTGCATTTAACGAAACTTCAATTTTCCTCTTTTTACGTAACCATCAAAAATTCTTTTTTAGGTGTGCCGCGGAAAAAAAAAATTAGATTCAGTGTGCCGCGGAAAAAAAAATTAGATTCCGTGTGCTGCAGAGTAAAAAAGTTTGCGAGACACTGCTAGTGACAGGAGCCTGTCAGTTTATATGCCATAGTAGAAGGTCTGAGAGGATGGCAGGCCCTCAGCAGAAAAACGACACACACATCCATGCCTTACCCGGGCCTCGAACCCAGGTCCCTTAGATCAGTAGCCAAGCGCGCTAGTTAACATTAAATTTATGGAATTGTAAAATAATTATTTGGTAAGAATAAATTATTAATTTGTTACCAAGAAATGATTAGTTATTAGCAAATTGAAGTGAATTTTTTTGGGAAATAATGTTTCATCTATTAAATAAAAATGGTGAGTGTGGTAAGAGATTAACAGATGGATAAGTATTGCTGCCGGGTTTTTTAAGAATCTATGGATAGTGTGGAGAAATAGACATATACACCTAAAAACTAAATTAGACTATATAATAGTTTGGTTCTTTCTAGAGTTATGGTAGTGAAACTTGGACGCTTTGTAAACAAGGTAACAGGAAACTTGATGCTTTTGATTCTAAATGCTTATGCGGTATTTTGGGCATTAAATGGTTCAACTTTGTAAGTAATGATGAGGTTAGGCAAAAGAGTCTGCAACCTCCTTTGATCAGCATATTGTGCAGAGAGAGACTCTGCTGGTTTGGCCATGTTGCCCGTATGGATACTTATAAATTAGCGAATCTAAAGGCTCATTACACAGTATTCCTATAAATATTACTGAGACTTTCCAACTAATGCCAGGTGTGGGATTATTAATGTCTTGAACAAGAGATATGGAGGACTTGCTAAGACTTACAACTGATCTGAAAGCCAAAATGTTTAACAGCATTATTTAAATATCTACTCAGATGAAGGATTTAAGTACTGAAATGTCTAGTCTAGTCAAAATAGTGATATAAGTAATAAGATTAGTGGAATGACCAATAAATGTAGAGAAATAAAGACTGAACTTAATTGACAACATGGTTATTTAAAGAGTGAAATTGATGTAAAAAGTAACAGTGAAATAATAACATGTGACTTTAATAGTTAAAAAAAAAAGTGTCAAAACAGATTGTTAATGTTAGAATCCAGCTGAGAGGACTGAGTTATTATCTTGGTCAAATAGTAATGTGCACATACTTATTCAAAAAGGTAAAACTAAGCCTTCCACTTATGATGGTCAGTCGTCCTAGGCAGTGTTCCACACTCAGTTCGAAGTTTTCACTAAAGCCAATGGTGGAATGGGCTTGATAAGCCAGTTTCTATAAGATATTCTGGTGCAGAGGTTTTACAGATTATCCCAGAAGAGAAACATCTTCCCCAGTTCAAACAGAAGAGTGGTGAGATTTTGCAAGAATTAGCCAGTGATATTGAACGGTTGACTAGATTGGCATACAGTCACTGTCCCTCAGTTATTCAAGATTACTCAGTCCAACAAAAGTTTACTGATGATGTCACTGAAACTGAAACTGCAGATTCTAAGAATGCTGGACTGAATCACTAAATCATGACATTTGAGTATGCTAGGCAGTCCTCCAGAGCTACCACTGTGGAAGAATTGTAACTGCTGAAGAAAATCCCGAAAAGAAAAATGATTGCAAGAGCTAACCAAAGCCCCTACTATCTGTTCTTAATGAAGTTATCAATTCAAAGATCGGTTCACTTGAGGAAGTTAAGGGTCTCTAAGGACTTATGCAGGACTTCAATGTTAAAGCTGTGGTAAAATCGGACATATTTGAGCCACTTGCAAACAAGAAACATGAAAATGAGAAATGAAAATCCATCTAATAGACAACAGAAAGGGCAAAAGCTGGCTATCGATTGGTTTGCCCCCAGGGGAAGTCGCCCACGTTTCAGCACTGCATGTTGGAGACAATGGATTAATAGCTGATGTCACAGTGAATGAAATACCTGGTCGCATGGGAGTAGGTATTGGTTCGAATGTTTTCCTCTCAGAGCTGAAATAGGTAAGAAGGTAAAATTCCTCAGCCTAGCTGGTATTCTAAACATCCAAAGATAATTCTAGAAACAATCACTGGAGATCATGCTCAAGTTCATGGCAAGATTTGCATCTGTATCATCTTTATTTAAAGGGGGTAATAAAATATATTAAAAGTTGTAGGCTGATTTCCATATTGTCAACGCTTACTAAAGGTTTTGAGATCTTGATGAAAACTAGATGAAATGAATTTCAAAATTTTTATTTTTTTATTGCACCAAATCATTACGTCTTCAGATCAGGTCTAAACACAGAAATGGCATTGCTTGAATTTACTAAAACAGCATATAATGGAATAAATTGTGCAAAATATACTCCTGCCATACTTTTAGATGTTTCTAAAGCATTTTATCGTGTTCAAACAATTTACTGATTCTTAAAATTTACTGTTATTGAATTAGATGACTAGTTAATATATACTTAAATCAGTACTACTTAGTAATACTACTTAAATCAGTGCTGGTGATATGGGTTAACGAAAAATGTAGATTCTAACCACCGTATAAACTCTGCATGTGCTCACATTTTTTTAAGTTAGTGAAATCAGGATTTAAAAATAAGTTGGTTTGTAAAAAAAACGCTTTTACATGAACTTTCCGAAGGAAACAATTTTATACTTGCATAGTTTTCGAGCATGCATTAAAAATTAACTTGATTAAAAGAAAGAGAAAAAAAGCTTGCAGTTGTTTGTGGCTTATCCGTTTATTGTTTTTGTTTCGGAGGAGGCGGGGAAAAAATGTGCAATTATGTCGCCTTCATTTTAGAAAGAAAGCTAGTTTTAATCATCTAGCGTTTCTGACGCATTTTTTCTTTATTTAATGTAATATATTTTCGCCTTCTGGCGTTTCCAGATTATTTTTTTCTTTATTTGACTAAACGTTAATATATAAGTTGACCACCTGAAGTTCAGCGTGCAAAATTTCTGTCGTAAAAATGTCGGTTATTTTTCCCGACTTAGCATTATCCGCGTATTAAGTAATATCCTGTTCACAGTGAAATCCCGCGTGAACATTTTGTTGTGGATCAATAACTTATAACATTATGCAAAAGAAAACGCTAAATGCGGTAATGTAGAATCGAAAAAACGGAATTTCTAAGAAATTCGATTTTATGAAAACTTTAGAAAACGATATACCAGGTGAATCTGGGCAAGGAAACTAATATTATATTCCGTTGCATTTAAGTCGAGACTTAATTATATTTTTTAATATAAAGAAACCATAAGATGCAAGCCTTACGGTTTGTTTATAATGTACACAGAAGTAACTGCTGTTGTTTTGCATTTTGAAGCCTCATGTCAAATATGTGGGTATAAA
Source organism: Ryuthela nishihirai (assembly GCA_038380435.1). Taxonomy (NCBI): domain Eukaryota; kingdom Metazoa; phylum Arthropoda; class Arachnida; order Araneae; family Heptathelidae; genus Ryuthela; species Ryuthela nishihirai. The sequence goes on from JAWZYU010000007.1 coordinate 6,701,530, forward strand.
AAAAACATCATCAGAGATGTACGTCCTTATATCTCCGGAGCTAGATAAACGTCACTGTTCAGTTATGTAAATGTCATGAATAAATATGAAATAGTAAAAATGTCGATGGAACTATTTGAAGAAATTTAACTTGAAAATGAAAGCGCTGTTTCGGTCCGCGAATGGCTGGAAATCGCTATTGTCTGATACATTGCCTCTATTCTTCTCACTATTTTTTCTACGTCATCAACTATGCTTTCAAAATCTTGTTTACTTACTACATCGACTGCTACACTTTAGAAACCGTGTGGCTTGAACACGCTTGAACGTTTTCATCTTCATAGTAAATAGTTCTTTTACTTCTTCGATGTGCTTTAATTTAACATAAATAATTTTGCCACTGTATTATTACATCTGTCGTATCGTTCAGAAAAGCATCTTTGCATTTTCAAGTGGAAGTGCTTTCTGAGTACGTAGTAAGGTCCAAAAGTTTCCAGCACGAATATGTTAGAACAAGAATTGACAGGTCTAACTCTGTCAACCCCCCACCCTATGTTTTTTGTTGCACTGCAGTTAAACATTTTCATCTCTAGCATCAGTAACACTCCAGCTAGCGCGCAGATAGAAGTGCTATTGCCCAATATTTTAAAATGTTTAAACTTGAATACCACGGGGTCATTAAATTTTTGACGAAAGAAGGCGAAAGCTCGGCAGAAATTAAACTACGTTTAGATTTTGTGTATGGCGAATCTTTCCTGTCATATTCGACGGTTGAAGAATGGGCTAAGCAGTTTCACTTAGGGAGAGATTCGATTGAAGATGAACCTCTTCAAGGCAGACCGGCAGAAACACTCACTCCGGAAACCATTGCGCTGGTGCAAGAAGAAATGCTAAAGGATAGGCGACTGAAAACTAAAGAATTATCAGCAAGGTGTGGACTTTCAAAAACCACGGTGCTTCGAATTTTACACGACCATCTTGTTATGAACAAAGTGAGTGCAAGATGGGTCCCAAAACTTCGAGTGTTGTCGAAAAACAATGACGCCGTGGAATGCTGTATTGAGTTTCTGCGAAGACTGCTATTCAGCAATGTAGTTTCCAGGAATTAAATCGCCCACCGTATAGCCTCGACCTAGCTCCTAGCGACTATTTTTTGTTTTCAAAATTGAATTCTGATCTGCCTAGGAAAAAATTTACAAGTGATGAAGTCATTTCTGCAGTTTTAGACCATTTTAAGGACAAAAGTTCAGATTATTTTTTCAGTGGTATAAAAAAAGTAAATTAGCCGTTCTGAAAAAATGTATTGAAATAAAGGGCGATTGAAAAATAAAAATTATTGTTTGATTCTATTACCTGTTTAATACCATTGGGCCAGAAACTTTTGGACCTTACTACGTATATCCATACGATATTCTTGCTTGCATTGCGAATTTCCTGAGGCTTTTTGAAGTGGACTGCTGCAATGCTCTCTGCATGCCATCCAATTTAGTGTTAGTCAACGTGGTAGGTCTCCCGGACCATCTCATGTCAGCAACAGATCGGATTACCCGGAAACCTTTCACTAATGTGACTATTATCGACTTCTGAGGAACTGCAACAGGCGGATATGGACTTCTGAGGAACTGCAGCAGGCGGATATTTCTTACAAAATTCCTTGGGAACACCTACATATGAATGACTACCAAATTAATTTTCTAAAACGAAAACTTGTACCTGGGAAAAAGACACTTGTTTTATGAACAAAGTTATATTGACGACATCCATATCTGCAGTCAGAGACTCCGTTAGTTTTTAGTGGTCTCGTGATGCCATCTAGTGAAAGGGAGAACAATTACAACTATTTGGAAAAAAATTGCATGTTCAAATTTGGGTTGCCCGACTTTTCAATCACCCTGTAGTTTGAGAACAACTAACATTTATTACAAACATCGTGATGGTTGCATATTAATATGATCGATTATATACACTAATCAAAGTGGAAATTGCAACACCAAGAAGGAATGGAAGTAGATATATGTAAATTGCAGGAGACAATCTGCCATCAGAGATATGCAAATGATCAAAGTTCCACAGTGAATCCCAGCTGAATCGTGGTTAAATACCGGGCGCCCACGAACTCATTTCGTAGCATGCTCGACAGTGAAGTGGGAGTGCATTCTGTGAAAATGTTTAGAATGTTCCTCAGAGATCGCTGCAGGACCTTTATGTGCAATTGCCACCTTCTGAGAAAGATATGTGTCGATATGCGAGAACTCAGATTAGGCCCTTCAGCAATTGCCACCCATATGGGGTGTAATGGGAGCACAGTGCATCTCATGGTGCACCAAATGACACGAATGACAGGTATGGAACCACACACTGCATCACAAACATGAAGATTGCATGCTCCATAGGAGGGTCATTTGCGACCATTTCACCACAGCAACTGTTCTGCAGAGTGATTTGCTGACTGCAATGGGTACTATGATCACGCAAACCATTAGACAATGTTTGTATGGTGCAGGAATGAAGACAATATGTCCAGTCCGACATCTGCTGTTGCAGTGATATCGCTGGTTATGCCATCTCCAGTGCTGTTGACGCTCAGTGTTGTGCTAGGTTTAAGATAATTGCCTTAACACCTCAAGTTCTGAAAGATCTGTATACACTGAGATATCAGTTTGTTAAATACACCTCTCCTCATCACATCAATGATTCATTCCAATATGGCATGTAACCACGGTGTGCAATATAAATCAGGCAGACCAGCTATTTGAGCACCAGTTAGAATTGTATTGAACAAAACTGGGCTATGAGGTGGAGGACAGCGTTGCTCACAGACGAGTTCCGATTCTGTTTTGGTATGCCAGACGGTCATATTCCTACATGGCATCGGCATCAACGACATGAGGAAGCTATTCCAGTAGCCACCATACAGTTCCCCACCATGGTACAATGGTATTGGGTGGCCTTACATATGGCCGCTGGACACATCTTTTCCATTTTTCTGGCACGCTAATGGCGAGACTTACGTCAATGATATTGTTAATCTTGTGGTAAAACCCTTCCTTACCACCATGCCTGGACTGGTTCTGCAGCAAGACAATGCCACCCCACACACACTGCACGTGCAATGATGGGCAATCTTCAAGATGTGGACATTTCCTGTGAGTGCCATACTCCCAGACTAGTAGGGACGGGTGTGGCTCAGTCGGTAGCGCGTCAGGCTCGTAATCTGTAGTTCCCAGGTTCGAGTCCCAGCTGGGTTAGCGTTGAGATTTATCTCCGCAAAATTCCTCGCCCTGCCCACAGTCAGTAGGGGACACTGATGGGCTTGGAAAGGCCGCCGTCCGTCGGATGGGACGTTAAGCCGTGGCCCCGTGTGCGGGAGAGCCATACCCTGTGCACGTTAAAGAACACGCTGGATGGCCTTGACGGGAGGCTACCATCTGTCTCCCAACAGCTATTTCAGTGGGCCCCCTCCTCCAACCTTCTCTGAGCCTTCGGGGTCCATGTGACCTGGCCATTTAGCCCATTGTGTGCAAATAAATGCCGCTCAGAGGTAAAACAACTCAACCCAGACTAGTCCATATTGAGCATGTGTAGGGCAATTATCTTTGTTAGGCCTAACCACCACGACTCGACTCGGATGTACTGTGTGTGCTTTGTTGCAACAGCAATTCACTCTTTTGTGGGAAGTGATGTTTTGTGAAAATCATTTCGATCAGAATTTCATTGTCGCTTTCAAGAACTCCGAAGATAAATGGAATTTTGAAAATTTTAATAGCTAAGTGACTTGGTTGCAGTTGAAATCTCAGTGATATCTGAATGATAAAATTATTTGGTTTATAGTTGACATTCGCTGATATTTTAGTGGTGAAATGATTTGGTTTATAGCTGATATTTCACTGATATTTTAGTGTTAAAATTATATATCAACTGTAATTCGCTGATATTTAAGTGGTATAGTGATTTAGTTTAAAATTTACATTCGCTGAGATTTTAATGCTAAATTGATTTGGTTTATAGCTGAAATTAAGCTGATATTTAAGTGATAAATGGTTCGGTTTATATTTCATACTTCGCTGATATTTTAGTGGTAAAATGATATGGTTTATAGTTCGCATTTCACTGATGTTTAAGTGATAAAATGATTTGGTTTTGCAGTTCGTATTTCGCTGATATCTTAGTGATAAAATAATTTGGTTTACAGTTAACATTTCGCTGATATTGATAAAAATGATTTGGCTGTATAGTTCATATTTCGCTTATATTTAAATAGTAAAATGACTTAAATTTGACATTCGCTGATATTTTAGTGCTAAATTGATTTAGATTAGAGTTGACATACCACTGATATTTCAGTGGTAAAGAAATTAGACTTTAGAGTCATTGCATTTTGAATAATTCAGTTGGTTTACTATATATGAAGTTCATTTGAATAATCAGTTGGTTTACTATATATGAATTAATTTATTTACTCCTAGTTTTGCGAAATTCTCAATATTTTTTCCCCTCACCATCTAGGACAGGGTTCTCAACGTGGGGTACGCGGTAAAATTTTTTGGCATACGCCGTGAGAGCTCAAAGGTCGCTAGATCTAGTAACAAAGTCGCTAAATTGGCATTATTATACTATATAGTTTTATCTATCTATATAAGGGGTACGCCAGTTACATACACATTTCCAGGAAGTACGTGAAGCATAAAAGGTTGAGAACCACTGTTGTAGGAGATATATGCATTTCTTCAATTGTTTAGTATATATCATTTCATGATTTACTTCTAAATATTTTGCAATTTTTAGTATTCACCTCCTCACCTTTAGAAGTTTTATGAATTTCTTCAATGGGATTTAGCCTATATTTTTTAGAAATGAATCACTCATTTTGCTAGTTTTTGTATTTCTTTTCCCGGTATAGTTGCTAATCGCGCTGATTATTTTTTATGTAAATGTTTATAAAAAATTATTTAAACTTTTAATAGTTGATAATTTTCACACTATTGTAATTTTGGTTTGTTTGAAATCGTAAAAGATGCATTGTTTTTACCTGAGATTTTATTTTTTTGTTTTCAGTGAAAAAATGTTGTTTCAAGAGGAATTTTGAATAATTACTGTCCATTTCAGAATATTCCAAAAGTTACTTTTTTTTAAAATTGTTATCTGAAAGGATACAGCGATTGAATTTTAACTACGTGTGTTTTACTTTAGTGCAAAATTCGGCAGATATATTTTCCGTTCTTTACATTTTTGTCGAGGAATTGTTTTTATTCAAAGATTAATAAATTGTATCTGCGTTAAAAATTGGTTCATTTGAAACCATCGGCAATAGTTTCCCTTTCAACTTCATTCAAATAAAGCAATGTGCGGAAATAACCAGCAGCGATAGCCTAGTGTGTGTGACGTCAAAAACAGATTGGTGGGCTTGTTCGTTCTAGGAGGTATTCGCTTAGCCCGACCTAGAGGCCCTATATAGATAGAGGTTGGCCATCTCAATTGAACGCCATGTTTTGTCGTCGCTTGGACTGTTTTGCGTGCAAAGCACAATGGTATTGCATGAAACTTATGGATTCCGGAAAAGGGTAGGGTAATATTTGGGTAATACTACTCACGATTGGAAGCACTTTAGAAAACGGCTAAGAAGGAAAAATAAATTTTAGGACTTCTTTTTTTTTAAAGTTAATAATTTTTGTTTTGCCTTCTGTTCGTCTGTAGACATCGGATTTTTTCGTTTATACAGATAAATAAAAAAATATTTTTGAATTGGATAAGTAATAATGATATATTTACGATTTGCATTTTTCGAATCTCCCAAAAGTTATAACTGCATCCTCTAACGGGGGAAAAAGTTGAAATTTCCAAATTTTCAAACGAAAATTCCAAACAATATAGTTATGTTAGAAACTTGAATTATTCGTGTTAATCATAATTCAATATAAATGTGAAGGTTACGAAGTTACCATTGGGACCAATCACTTCACCTTTTAGATTCAGGGGGGGGGGGGGGGGGCAGCTTTTTTTTAACAGAAAATTGTATGTTATTGAAGATTAATTAAAAATTCTTTTTTGGTGGGTTGGACAGAAATTGATAAAATGTTACAATTTGCATTTTCCGAATCTCCCAAAAGCTCCCTCTAACGGTAGAACTACGCGCCCTCTAACGGTAGAAAAAAATCGAAAAATTCCAAAATTTAAAACGAATATTGAAAACGATGTGGTTATGGTAGAAATTTTAGTTGTGGAATGTGAAGTCTTGAAGATTCATTGACAACAAAGAGTTGACCCCTAAGCCCATACGCCCAAGGTAGGTAGGAAATGGAGTGGTTTTAAGAGATAATTGGAAATCTCTTTTCTTGTTGGTACTAATGAAATATAATTCACATTTTCAAAAATAGTTTTAATTTATATTATTAGAGATCACTAAATATTCAAATGGCAAAACTTTTAACGGATGTTTCAATTGACTGTTTGTGGTAGAAATTTCGGCGATAGAATTCTGTTATGATAGAAATTCCATTAACAACAATGATCTGCCCACTATTTTCAGAGGTGAGAGAAAAGCAACTTTTTAATTTTAAGAACTAAAAGACAAATACTTTTTATGTTGATAATTACTAAGAAAATAATGCTATGTGCATTTTACCCCATATATTTAAAAAAGAAATATTCTCTCAAGCAGCTGCTTGCCACAGAGATATGACAAGAGCCTGTCAGTTTATATGCCATAGTAGAAGGTCCACGAGGATGGCGGGATTCAGCAGAAAAACAACACAAACATCCATAATTAAAACTTTTAAAGTGTTAAAAAGCAAGCAAAGAAAGAACGTCATTCTCTTTGAAAACGAAATTCCCATATGCGCCAGAGGCGATATGCATGCTTCTAATTTATACACATTCATTTTTTTCTACACATTCAGTATACTCTAAGACTGGAAATTCGAACTACTGCATAACTGCGAAAATAAACTATTATTATTTTATCAGTACCTGTACAATACAAAAATTTTTCATTTATCTCCTAAAGCAGAGAAGTAGCATTTTACCAATACCTTCTTGGTATAAGGGGACAAATTACTATTAGTGTAAACCATTTCACCATTACATTCTTTCACCAAAATTTTAAGTTTCTAGCATAAATAGATCGTTTGCAATATTTATTTAAAGGTTTTGTATTTTTTCAACTTTTTTCGCCGCTATAGGCCGCCGCCTTTCGAGTTTTTATTTATCATCTTTAACACTTTCTAACAGTGGAAACTCCAATTGATGGGGATTCGTGAAATATAATATTAATATTTTGTTAGTACCTGTAAAAAAAAGAATTTTTCGTTTATTTCTTAAAATAAAAAAAGTTTCATTTTACCGTTCTCTTAGGGGTATAAGAGGGCAAAATCTTGTTGCCATTGTAAACCTTCTGACCATGACACTATAGTACAAAAGTTTCAGGTTTCCAATATAAGAAGCTTGCTTGCAATATTCGTTTGAAATTTTAGCATTTTCCACCTTTCTCCACCGCTGGATGGCGCTATTAAAGCTATTGGAAAATTTCAAAATTGCGAATCGTAATATTTCTTCGCCACCTATCCAACCCCAAAAAATTTTTCATTTATCTCTAAAAGTAAAAAAAAAATATATTATCTATAGACGCACTGACAGACAGACAAATAACAATTAACAGACAGACGAACAAACATTGGCATAGGCAGACGACAAAGTGAATACATTAGCTCGTTTTTCAAACGAACCTTAAAATCTCATTTCTTGTGATAATTATAGCGCAATTAATCTACTTTCTGTTCCAGGTAAACAGACTTTGCATCATTTTGCTCAATAGCATTAAGAATTTGGTTGATGGACAATTGCGGGATGACAATATACCGTATATTTACGCTGATAAGACGATAGTTGAATCATAAAAAAGCCCCCAAAATCCGGGTCGTCTTATAAGACAGATACAAAAAAAACGTAACAATGCTAAAGGAGGCTTTTCCTTTATGCGTGCAACCACCGACTGCGACTGATATTGAAAATTACTACAACTTATCGAAAAATCTATCATATTATTTAAATACGCTATATGATAATACATTACATTGTAATAGTAAAAACAATACTAAAATAAATATTATAAGTTATGTTTATTGAGCTACTGAGGAAAAAACGGACAAACCGTAATTATTTACTAGTACATAGTAGGGTATGTCCACAAAATAGAATAGCCCATACGACGCTTTTGTGAATAGTCAAGGTCATTACCCGAATGCCCGAATCAGTGCGAATGTTTGCGAATAGGACATAATTCCGTATACGCTATACAGTATTATTATCCAGATGATGATCGCCGATCTAAACTAAATTCATAGGCAGTTGATAGTTTGGGGTCGTCTTATAGGACAGATATATGCTAAAACTATAAAACTTTGACGAAAATTTATACCTCGTCTTATCTGCGGAAATATTACGGTAGATTCAGAAGTGGTAGGGGATGTATAGATTTTATATATTTTCTCTTATGCAGATTGAGAAATGTTTAGAGTTTCAGAAACTTGTGGTTTCTAATTCTATAGATTTGGAAAAAGCTTTTGAATCTCTTGGTAACCATAATTTTTGATTCATCTTTAGATCGTATGGCAAACCTGAGAAGTTAGTATAATGAAAGCTCTACATAATAACACTGAATCGTGTATGGGCATTGGTAAGGCTTGTAGCGGTTGGTTTTGTATTGCTAGTGGAGTCAGAAGAGTGCATTTTTTTCTACATTTATCTTTAATTTGGATAGTGATTATGTTATGCTGAATTCACTACAAGGGGAAAATTTTGTCCTTTAATGATCTAAAGGTTTGAAATTTTCTGATTTAGGTTATGCGAATGATTTGGCCCTATTGACTAGTGATGTTGATGCGATGAATTATTTCATTAGGGCTGTTGATGAGACTGGTAAGTTTGGTGATAAACTGAGAGAAAAAGCAATGAAAATTGATCAGGCAAATGGTGCTTCATTTGCTTTGAATGGTTCCGCTCTTGAATAAGTGTCCCAATTTAATTATCCTGGGAGCTATGTAACAGACTGGAGATGTGCGGCATGAGATAAACAGAAGAACAGGGATTGCTGCCGGGACTTTTAAGAATCCATGGAGAGGGTGGAGAATTTAGCGTATACACCTAAAGACTAAAATTAGACTGTATAATAGTTTGGTTCTTTCTAGGGTTAGTTATGGTAGTGAAACTTGGACACTTTGTAAACAAGATAACAGGAAACTAGATGCTTACGCAGGATATCCGAACCATGGAGGAGAGATACCAAAGCAGGTGGGACCCAGCAATGATGGGTGACTACTGCTGGTTCTTGCAGAAGGAAGATACCTCAAACACATAAAAGACAAAAATGAACTTCTTGTAAGTATAAAAGATCCTTACCAATGTTTTCTTATTTTGCGTTTCAATATTTATTCAGTGGTTTATAACTATGAAGTTTCTAATTTTTTTCACTGAAATCATGTAATTAATTAACGAGTTTTAAGTTGCAATTTAATAAAATAGTCTTACATCTGGAATTATTTTGTTTTACTTTGTATTTTATACACTTGTTCTTTGTTGTTTTACAATATGGCTGTTTTCTTTTAAATTTGGTTGCGGGTTACACGTCTTTTATCTTTTATATTGTCTTTTGTTTGGCGCATTATGGCCTAGTTGCCCATGCGCCATAAAACCGAAAACAACCAATTAAAATAGTCATATTTGCTTGCATTTCCCAGATGTACGTATTCATTGAAATTTGATATATATCAATCTGTAATTTAAAAAAAAAAACTTCGTGTTGCAGATTTTTCACAGCCACATTTGAATTCAGCACCTCAAATTTAATTTAAAACACCTTATTTCACCATTGATATAAAAAAAGTTTCTATTTGTTGTCTAGTGTTTACTGAGCGAGTAAATTCAGGTTTTTTGGTTTAGAAACTTCTGACGTGGGGAGGATAATGGATACTTCGAAATATGTCCATTTCTCTTCTCCCCTAAAAGAGAGGGAGGAAATTTTAACCGGAGGGGAGATTGGGTTGTTTTACCTATGAGCGTCACTTTTTTTGCACACATTGGACTAAATGGTGAAGTCACAAAGACCCCGAAGGTTGAGAGAAGGGGGAAGGGGACACATTGTAACAGCTGTTGGGAGACAAATGGTAGTGTCCTGTCAAGACCATCCAGTGTGTTCTCTAATGGGCACAGAGTATGGCTCCCCGCATACGGTGCCACAACTTGACATCACATCCAATGGACATGGCTTTTTCAAGCCCATTGGTGTCCCCTACTGACCTGGACATGGATTTTTGTGGGGATAAATCTAAATGCTGACCCAACTGGGGCTCGAACTGAGACCTACTAATTACGTGTCTGGTGCACTACCAGCTAAGCCATCCCTGCCCTCCAGATGTGACGGAGACCGAGTCTAATGATATTTATGCCAAATGAAAGCTGGCGACATGGGGAGCGCCATCTACTCTACATTTTAGAAATTTCAGACCCGAACAACGCTGGATAAATCTACTAGTCATATACAGGGTGATTCAGTTAAGCATGTACGAACTTCTGGGAGGGGTAGGTTGCGCAAAGACAAATCGGAATCAGCAATGCAGGGTCGGTAACGGCATCAACATGTGCTAGTGTACAGAGAGGATGTGAATGAAAGAGCAGCACATAAGTGAACAAAATGCTTTTTATTAATCACAATAGGCACATCTGCGAAATGCACAGAGGTCACAGAAGGTGTTCGAGCTGTAATACAGGCCTGACATCATCGGGTCATGGAATCACGTACATTCTGAAAGATTCCTGGTGTGTCTCGGACTTCCGAGGCAGCTACGGAGATGCGTGCGACAAGGTCCTCAGCACTTTCAACGCGGGTGTCGAACACCAGTCCTTTGATGTAACCCCAGAAGAAGTAATCAAGGCATGAACAGGAGAGCATCTTGCAGGCCAATGAACGGGACCACCACACCCGATCCACTGTTGTCCAAATGTCACGTTTAAGTGTTGACGAACTTCATGGCTGAAATGGGCGGGGGGGGGGGGGGGCCCATCGTGCTGGAACCACATTGCATGGCACAGCGACTGAGGGACCTGTTGTTCATCCAAAAGTTCTGGCAAGATGCCCTCCAGAAATATCCGGTAACTCCTTCCATCCAGACGAACAGGCATGAGGTATTAAGTTGTCCCCGACAATGCCGGACCAAGCATTTACAGTAAAACGGTTTTGTGCTGCACGTGTTCTTGTAGCATGGGGGTTCTCCACCGCCCATGCATGCACAATTATGTGCATTGAAGCTACCTTCCCATGTGAAGCATGCCTCGTCTGTGAACAGCACAGAAGCAGGAAATTGGGATTCTGCGGGTACCATTGCGCAAATGCAATGCCCTGTGGGTAATCCTCAGGCTTGTGTCTGGATGCGCTGCACATGATATGGATGCAATTGGTTATTGTGCATAATCCCCCATACGGTGGATTGGGAAGGACCGACCCAGTGGGCGATTGCTCGAGTAATGACACTTCAGAGTGTCTTCTGTATGACGTAGCACATTCTCCATGTCAGGGGTCCGTGCCCATTGTTCCCGACTCCAAGCAGGTCTCTGGAAGGAACCAGTGTCACATAACCTCTGATGCAGCCGTGCAAACATCTGGTGGTTGGGAGTACGCCTCATCGGGTACCGTTCCTGGTACACGCACACAGCGGCTCGCCTGTTGCAGTCCGCAGCCCTGTATATGAGATGCATATCGGCCAACTCCGCATTTGTGTAATTGGCCATCCTACTACCTCTGCGGGCGGTTCGCGAATGACTGTTACCTGCGAGGACTTGTGCAGTCCCGCGGCTGTATAATGCCATCTACCGTGTGAAGATGCCTTTACCGACCCTGCATTGTTATATGATTCCGATTCGTCTTTGTGCAACCTACCACTTCCAGAAGTTTGTACACGCTTAACTGATCACCCTGTATATTGACGATTGTGAGTGATTAACGACTGATTGACTGACTGACAAGCGATCACACTAATTCAAACTATGATGGTAGAGTTCGGAAAATTTTCACTAAGGGGTGAATACGGATCGTTGATCTGGGAAAAAAAATCCGTAATTTGACCTCCCATGTGTCCTTCAAGGCCAAATGAGGTCACTTAAAGCTCAAACCATGATATACGAGGGCTAGAAACATTAAAATTGGTGTCTGGGTGTGTTTCGAGTTGTATATGTTGGAAACATTAGGAAATTTCGGATCCGTAGGATCCTTCGAGGTGAAATTTAGATCTATCGTCTAGTACATAGATTTCCAACGGGGGCGATACCGCCCCCCAGTGGGCGCTGGAGCCTTCCTTGGGGGCGGTAGCGGATCAGAGGCAAATGGGGAGGGGCCATCCTACTTTGAAGCAGTCAAGAGGGGCGGTCAAATAAATAAATAAATAAATTTAATGGAATTTTCTGTGACAACCTTTTTATCTCTTCTATTCTGTGGTGTCTTCCTGGTGATTCTGGTCATCCACTACCTCATCCGTCATATACAGCTTTTCAACTGCAGCTTGGACAATAAGTTCCCTGCTACCGCCTACTAGCGTACTGGTACGTCTGAAGTCGACTGAGATGCTCTCAAAAGTTCTCTTCAAAATCACAGATTGGATATAAGCTTCAATATGTTTTCCCACTCCAAGTCGCTTTGAGTATGCTTTATGATACGTAGTTACAATACCATCCCACGTCAGAACATAAGGTATAATATTAACATTACACTTGTGAATTAGGCTCAACTCATTACCCAGCAGATCATACTTTCTCTTCTTTTCAATCTGTACTGTCTGCAGGTTATCCTGATATGTTATTCCTACTTCAATAATTGTAATCTCATTCAATACCTTTTCATGCACTACTATATCAGGCTTATTATGTTAGACATGTGTATCCGTCCTGATAGGCAAATCAACCTTGTTGCAATAATAATATAATAATAATAAATTCGTTATATTTAATATTTTTTTATAATTATTTTTTTAATGGATACGCATTTAATGGATACGCTATAATAAAATACTTTGAAAATACCTTTTTTCATGAATAAATATTTTATCTAGCTATGTAAATTATCTTATTGTTATCGCGTTAATAAGCATTTTTAAATTAGCATTAGGTATACCAATACCTAATTTGTTTTAGTTTAGAATAGATTGACGGTGACAAGTCCTTGCAAGTTGGTAGGCAAACACGCGGTTCATGCAATTTAACATGTTTCGACAAGAATATGGGAGCTTGAAATGACTTGTTTACGGAGCAAGTGCGCCGGCATCGCAAACATACAAGTTAATGCGTGCACAAAATCAAATCTATAAAAGCGATAGCTCTAGGAATGTTTTATTATTTTTATGTGCTTCGCCGTGATAAATAATAGTGAGTGATAAGTGTTAGAAGTCATTATAAACATCATTTTTATAACTATCTATAAATCTGTTGAGAAGTTAATTTGCATTTGAAAATGTCTGAATCTACATCTAAAAAGAAATGCCGGCAGTACAGGATTGAATATTTGAAATATGGATTTACGTACTCTCCTACAAACCAATCATTACCTATGTGTTTAATTTGCCGAAACGTTTTTTCGAATGAAGCTATGAAACCTTCTAGGTTGCATTTAAATAAAATGCGTGCTGATAAGAACAAAGATTTATCCTATTTTCAAGAACTGGAAAAGCAATATTTAAAACAACCATGTCAAACCTTTTTGCGTCGTCTTCTAAACAAGATGATGATGGACTACGAGCCTCTATAATGTTTCATTGTTAATCGCAAAAGCAGGAAAACCACACACAATTGGCGAGGAATTAATTTTGCCGGCAGTCAAAGAGATATTAAAAACTGTTCTTCATCATAAGACACCGTCAGATATCATCAAAAAAATTCCTCTCAGTAATAATTCAGTGCAAAGAAGAATAGATGAAATGGCAAAAGACGTTGAAATATCATTATGTGATTACTTAAATACTTGCAAATTTTCCATTCAACTCGATGAATCAGCTCTACCAAATAACGAAGCTCTACTCTTATCATACGTACGATTTATAAAAGAAGAAAAAATTCATGAAGAGTTATTATTTGCTAAAAATTTGGAATCTGATACAAAGGGAAAATCTATATTTAATACCATGCAAAAGTTTTTTCAAGAGAAAGGAGTTCCTATTTGCAATATTTTGTCTGCTGCTACTGATGGTGCCCCAGCAATGACAGGGCGTCATAAGGGTTTCATAGCGCATTTGAAACAAGCAGTTCCAAATGTACTCGCTGTACATTGTATTATTCATCGTCAGCATTTGGTTGCAAAAAATTTGAATGAACGTCTGCATACGACGCTCCATTACGTTATTAAAGCAATCAATAAGATTAGAAGCAATTCATTGAATGACCGATTATTTGGTAAGCTTTGTAATGAAAATGATGAAGATTACAATCGCTTGCTGCTGCTGCACACAGAAGTACATTGGCTCTCTAAAGGTGTTTGTTCGAATCGTTTTTTCAATCTATTTGACTCAGTACTGGACTTTCTTGAAGACAGAGACGAAAAATTGCGCGAAAACCTGATTACGTCAAAAAATGACATCGCTTATTTGACAGACCTGTTTAAAATATTTAATCAAGTTAATTTACAATTGCAAGGTGATGAGTTGAATTTAATTAAAACAAAAAACGTCATAGCTGCTTTTGTGGAAAAACTTCTTCTATTCAAACGAAATCTAGGTAGAGGTGAATACAACCACTTTCCCACATTATCAGCAGTCTCTGCAAAACCGGAAGATTTACTTACTTACTGCCAACACTTGGAAGTTCTTCATGTTGATTTTACGGAGCGTTTCCAAGATATTTTAAACATGAATATACCGAGTTGGGTTTTAGATCCTTTCGCAAACTCAGATACTGAAGAATCATCAAATTTGGAAGAGGAACTCTTAGAACTCACGACTAACGAAGGACTCAAAGTAAAATTCAAACATGGATACCAAGAGTTCTGGCTTCAAAAATCAATACCAGTTCTCTACCCTGGATTGTGGGCAATAGTACAGAAGTTTTTAATCGCATTTCCTTCGTCCTATATGGCTGAGCGTGGATTCAGTGCAGTAGCTAATTTACTGTCAAAGAAGAGGAACAGACTACACATCACTGAATGTGGCGATCTGCGATTGATGTTAACGAAATTGGAACCCGACATTAACAAATTGTTAACACTCCACCAGCCTCAACCATCTCATTAATTTTTTTATTTATTATTAATTTTGTGTTTATCTCATTATTTTTTATTTCTTCTTGATTCTGTGTTTATTTTTAAAATTTTAATAAACAATTTAATTGTACATTTGGTTGTCGTTTTATTAATTTCTGCTTTATGATTTTTAATAGATAAATAAACAGATAAATTAGGTACAGATAATATGCAACAATATTTCATATAAAATTAACTATTATGGATTAAGGGGGCGTTGAAATTTTTGTTCTCTTCTAAAGGGGGCGATGGTCCAGAAAAGGTTGGGAATCACTGGTCTAGTATTATATAATAGCTGTAATTCCTCATGAACGAATGGGCGGACACGTGTGACTTCATACTAGGTGGCAGAAATTTTCTGTTTCTCTCGTGGTTCCATGAGTATTTGAGCCAAAGAAGTTCTTCCACCATACCTTCGGAACGCGAGTGCGAAAATTAACAGGCTATGCCTCAAATGAAAGCTGACGCTGGGAGTGTCATAGGCTATAAAAAATCGATTCTCCGTGATTCCTTCCCCTCTAAAACAGGGGAAATTGAAAACAATTGTTCCACTATGTCTTCGGAAGACGAGTGCAGATAGTAAGAAGTTGTGCGTCAAATGAAAGCTTCTGACTGGGGGAGTTTCATTGGCTATTAAAGAATGACCCCCTATGCTTTCTTTCCCACTGAAAAAGGGAAAATGTGAAAACAATTGTTCCACTTTATCTTCGCAACGCGAGTGAGGAAAGTAACCCCTCAAATTATGCATCAAATGAAAGCCTCCGACTTGGAAAATGCTACAGGTTAAAATAAATATCATCTCCCTGTTCCTCCCCTCCTAAAAGTGGAAAATACAAAAACGATTGTTCCGCTATATGAAACGATATTCTGTCCCTCGCGGGGGGTGGTGGACCTTAACGAGTTATATTTCGAATTGAAGCTTGTGACGTCTCCAGTGTCACTGTCTACCTTAAGCACTACTCCAAAAATAAGGGAAGGAGAAATGTGGTCGATGTTTACGAGTCATGATATCAAATAAAAGTTACTCAAGGTAGGTGTTTTTAATGTTATAAATGCATTAAAAATTAAAGAAAAAGTTATTTTCCAATATATGCCCTAAAAAGTAGAAAATAAACGTGAACTTATCGATGGTGCAATCAGTCACTGAAAAAACTTTTCTACCTTTCTTTTTTTCTAAAAAAAACTTTACTTCTGCACAAATCTCACTGTCCGTTTGTTTGCTCGGGAGGAAAGCCTGAAACACTCGTATTTCATGGTATGTACCACAGCTGACTCTAATGATTCGCCTTCCAACATCCTCAGAGATTGTTCAGTCTCAGGATCAGCAATAGCATCAATAAATTGTAATTGAGCTAAGTTATCTTGAATATCTGGTGGACAGTTACTATAAGCCAGGGGCGGGGGTGGCTCAGTCGGTAGCGCGCCAGGCTCGTAATCTGTAGTTCCCAGGTTCGAGTCCCAGCTGGGTCAGCGTTGCGATTTATCTCCGCAAAATTTCCTCGCCCTGCCCTCGGTCAGTAGGGGACACCGATGGGCTTGAAAAGGCCGCCGTCCGTCGGATGGGACGTTAAGCCGTGGCCCCGTGTGCGGGAGAGCCATACCCTGTGCACGTTAAAGAACACGCTGGATGGCCTTGACGGGAGGCTGTCCATTGACTGTCCATCTGTCTCCCAACAGCTGTTCCATTGGGTCCCCTCCCCCAACCTTCTCTGAGCCTTCGGGGTCCTTGTGGCCTGGCCATTTAGCTCATGGTGTGCAAAAAAGTGCCGCTCAGAGGTAAAACAACCCAACTATAAGCCAATCTAGCTAGACGCTCAATATCATTGGCAAGTTCTTGCAAAGTTTCACCACCCTTCTGCATTCGATGTTTAAATAGTCTCATACAATATTACTTTAAATAACTATCACCGAACCTGAGTTTTAATGCAGATACCAAACTTTGATAATCCAGTCGTTTTTCTTCTGGAACAGATTAAAATTTCCGCAGCAGAATTTCTTAATGAAGCTGCAAGAAAACTGGCCTTCTGAAATTCATTCCACTCATTAGCTCTAGCAATGACTTCGAATTTTGTTTTAAGTATAGTCCAAGATGAACGATCATAATATGTGGAAGGTTTAGTTGTGTTTCTAGCGATATGTGTAAAAATATTGTCACTAAAATTACTATTATCACAAGAAGAAGGTAACATTTCATTTTTTAAAATCTGAAACTGGCGTTCATAATCAGTTTTAACACCATCAAGTTTGATGTTAAAATCACAAGTAATTTCATTTACATTACACTTTACTCTATCAATATCATTTTTTACACTGTCAGTTTCAACCTTTAGACTATCACATTGTTTAGTTCGGTCTTAATGTCTTTATGCTGGTCAGTTATTTCACGTCTATGAGCTGCCATTTCAGCTCTCAAATTCATTATTTTGTATAGCCATTTCGGCTTTCAAGTCATCATTTTGACTGGTTCTTTCAGCTCTCAATTCATTATTTTGTGTAGCCATTTTACCACTTTGGGCAGTTATTTCTCTACTTATATCAGTTATCAATTTTACTAACTCATCCATATTTCTAGTAAAAGGCATTCAATAAATTATCTCTCTCCTGACGCCAAATATTATGAATTAAACGGATGGAAACAAATAAAAATAATAATAAATACCCCCTCAAGCAGCTGCTTGCCACAGAGGTCTGACAGGAGCCTGTCAGTTTATATGCCATAGTAGAAGGATCTGAGAGGATGGCAGGACCTCAGCAGAAAAACGACACATACATCCATGCCTTACCCGGGGCTCGAACCCAGGTCCCTTAGGTCAGTAGCCAAGCGCGCTAACCACTCTGCCAGCGTGAGTTTAAAAAAAAATTGTGTTTAGCAATTATAATTCTAAAATAATGTAATTTGTTACAAAAGTATGAATGAAAGCATTTATATAAACTCAACTAATATAAATCTATATCAGTATGAAAATAAATCCTCAAAAGAACTTAACACCTTGTTACTATTCTTACTAGCTACAAAAAAAGCATAATATAAGGATTTTTTTTACATCAGTCGATAAGTGGCACAATCATATTTGTGAACAAACCTGCAATCTATCGAGAATAACCTTACCAATTCCTAAACAACTAAATATAACTGCATCAAATAATGAACTCTTCTTACAGAAAAAGTTTAGATCAGTTCTGTTTGTTCGACAAGCATATGACCTCCTCAGTCACATTTTTAAATATCCTAAGCATCCTTCTTTTTCTTGCAGTTCGCTAACAGGATCAGCACTAATAAACTTATTTATCTCCCGCGAACACACCAAATAAAAACGTTTCTTCTTTTAAATATACCACACAGACCAAATACCACACAGACCAAAGCAAACTACGTCTTTCTTCACACTCCAATTCCTTTTTATTTTCTTAAGTCAAGTTTGTTCGAAGTAGTTGGTGACGTAATTCTCACACTGTAGTTCATGCGAGCGTCAAGACAATACATCACATCACGGTTCATTGTAGCTCGTTATTTGTCGTAACAATATTCTAACAGCAAATGTCCCATTGAAATTTAATTAGTTACTTGAATACTAATCTAATCAAACTTCACCATCAACAACACACGTCTTTTGGGTGCAGTGGGGAGCGAAACGAATACTGCTATTATTTTTATAGATTAACCCTAAACTGCATTATTCTCCTATACAAATTTAACAAAATTTAGAATAGTATTTCTAATTTACAGCTTATCAGTGACTATAGGTTTGAAATCGGGCTTTATTTTAGGTAGGGTTGGGTTGTTTTACCATGAGCAGGATCATGGCCAGGTCACAGGGACCCCGAAGGCTCAGAGAAGGTTGGGGGGAGGGGTCCCACTGGAACAGCTGTTGGGAGACAGATGGTAGCCTCCCGTCAAGGCCATCCAGCGTGTTCTTTACCGTGCACAGAGTATGGCTTTCCCGCACACGGGCCACGACTTAACGTCCCATCCGACGGACGGCGGCCTTATCCAAGTCCATCGGTGCCCCCTACTGACCGTGGGCAGGGCGGGGAATTTTGCGGAGATAAATCTCAACGCTGACCCAGCTGGGAGTCGAACCTGGGAACTACAAATTACGAGCCTGGCGTGCTACCGACTGAGCCACCCTCACTCCCTTTTGGGTAGGGACTTGAATTATTAAGGCAATTTGAGTCCAAATGGTCAAGTATTTGAAAAGTATGGGTTATCCAAAATTGCAAAATATAAACTCGAAACAGAAAAATAAATGAAAAGACGGGAATTTTGTTGAACTCGAACTTGGGGTATATTATAGGCAGAGGCTAAGATTTTCATCGAAATACGTGATAATAAGGGGAAAATCCGTAGGAAAAATTGGGAAATAGCCGAACAGATATTTCGAAAATTATTGGTTCTTGGATTGTTTTACCTCTGAGCGGCATTTATTTGCACATAATGGGCTAAATAACCAGGTAACAAGAACCCAAAGGTTCCGAAAAAGTTGAGGAAGAGGGACTGGACTACTGTTAGGAGATAAATGGTAGCTTCCCATCAATGCCATCCTTCGTGTTCTATATAATGTACCCAAGGTATGAATCTCCACCATATGGGGCCACGTCTTTACATACCATCTGAAGGACAGCAGGATGGGCTTAGCGGAGATAAATGTCATCGCTCGCCCAGGTTCAACTCTAACCTTGGGAACTGCAGATTATGAGCCTGATGCGCTACCGACTGAACCATCCCTCACCCCATGTGTTCATACAGAGCAAGACCAAACAATTTCTTGAGGATAAGTTATCCAACAATTGGAGTGGGTTGCATTCTCTCGAAATCTCAACCCCATAGAACATCTATGGGAGAGGCATTGGAGAGATGTATTGCCACTCTACAACCCCTTCCCAAATCCTCGGGACTGCTGTTATTGTTCAGACTTTTTTTTCGCACTCATTCTCGGGATTATCTTATTGAGGTCACATTGTCAGGCCTTGAGTATCATCTTATTGAGGTCACATTGAGTCGACATTGTCAGGCCTGCATTAAAGCTAGAGGTGCCAACATCCCCTGTTTGACTATATATTTGTATTAACCCTCAAACCACCACTTTTTTTTTTTTCACTTTCGTTTCTTTTAGGGTAGCCGTCCCATGGCCGAGTGGTTAGCGCGCTTGGCTACTGATCTAAGGGACCTGGGTTCGAGCCCCGGGTAAGGCATGGATGTTCGTGTTGTTTTTCTGCTGAGGTCCTGCCAGCCTCACAGACCTTCTACTATGGCATGTAAACTGATGGGCTCCTGTCAGACCTCTGTGGCAAGCAGCTGCTTGAGGGGGTATTTATTTTTTTTTTTATATGTAAATCATTTTGGCCCAAATGTTCATGACATCACAACGTCATCTGTTTATCTTCCTATCAAATTTAATTAAATTTGACCAAATATATTTTGTGAAAGGTGATCCGTGCTGTTGACGAGTGGTGTATATTTTGCATAGTTTATATGATGTGTTTCAGTGCAAAGAAAATATGAAAAATGTCATAAAAGAAGTACTCTGAATAGGTTAAAAATTTTCGATCATCGAGAAATTTATCAATCTCATGTGATTGGGGTGGAGCATAGAAAACTTTTTTTTTTCTTGTTTGGTTTTGCGACAGTGCGGAAAAGTTCCCTATGAAGCTCCTGAACAAGCATGCAAAAATTTTTAAATAAAAAAAAAACTCGGATTTCCGCCGCCAATTAAATTTTTCATTGTTGATGTATTGCTCAAAAAGTTCGCGAATTTTTATATACCTGATTCTGCTCATTGTTCGTTAAAATCAATTTTCGGAGGAAGAAATGGGAAATTAAAAAAGTAAAATAAATACCCCTCCTCCCAAGCAGCTCCTTGCCACAGAGGTCTGACAGGTGCATGTCAGTTTATACGCCATAGTAGGTCTGAGAGGATGGCGGACCTCAGCAGAAAGACAACACAAACATTCATGCGTTACCCGGGGCTCGAACCCAGGTCCCTTAGATCAGTAGCCAAGCACCGTAACCACTCGGCCACGAGAAACTTCCCATTGGATATTGCTCCGGACGGCACAACAGGAAGTGGTGATGGAACAATTAACGGAATCTCATACCCACTTAATTTTTCGTTTTTACAGTGATATCTTGTGTCGAAGTAGTTATATGAATGATAAACGGTTTTAAACTAAGTTAGAACTTTTCTCTTTGTGGTATTCGGTTTTCTTTTTCCGCTATGTCAATATCTCTTTTCATATTAATATGGCACGAACAAAAACCAGAAGGGATACAACATATGTTTATTACACTTTCAAAATTCTACCAAACATAACATTGCCATCATTTCGAATCGTACTCTCTTTGGGCACAGGAATTGTGGGTTGGCCTGGGTCAAGCTACTGCTTTTGAGGGCTCGGATTGCTGAAAAAGAACCTTTTTTATCTCACGTAACAATTCGTTTGATGAAACGGTGATCGCATGGATTAGCGTGGATTTTCTTTCAGGTGTACTATAATTGCTTATGAGCAACCAAGTTCGGACGAGAGCCTGTGACTGCTTGTCAATGGATTAACTTCAACAGTGTGTCAAAGAATGTTGTGATCTGTTGATATTGACTGCCCAATCGCCGCTCACTCTCGAGATTCGTGTTACCATCTTTAATTTTTTTTAACCGAGCTTGAGCAAAATGAACGGAGACTACACCTCAGGGGCAGATTGGCCGTCTGGGACACCGGGCAATATCCCGGTGGTCCGGTCAAATTTGTGCCCTTGATGTAACATTGTTTCCGGCTTATAAAAACTTCTCTAAATTTTTTGCTTATTAATATGACCCTATTTCCTTTATTTGTTTTCTTCATAAAACATGCATATTTTAAGCTTTCTTTCGATAACAAGCAATACAGCCCAGAGTTTGCCTCCAAGTAGCAGTCAGAAGTAGCTATTAGTAATTATAGTCAGGGATTTGGAGATATGGTGGTTATAAAGCAGTTGAGAAGAAGGAAAAATAAAGAAAATCGGAGGGACACGATAAACATTAGAAAAAAAAAATACGGCAGCCTCAGTAGGTTGAAGATTAGTGAACAGAGCGGCCAACTTTCAGAGATTTAAAATCCCAGATGTTTTAGAATTATCCCTCGGAAATCATTTAAATATGCGGAGGATGGATACATGGAGAATGGACTTAGTAGATTCTTTTATGACGGGAATGCAACCAAGACCTAAAGAATACTGATCGTTGCCATAAGGTGTCCACAGCAAACTTATTCTCTTGGTTGTCGGTAGCGGTTCCCTGTAATCGTGAATGAAAAGGTGATCTGACTAAATGCTAGACTTCAGTTTCTAGAAATTGGTTTCCTTGACGGGGGACGTTTGCTCAATATATAGCAGATGGCAGATATAATGACAACGACTTTCAATGAATGATTATGGCGCATGAGAGACTGTGTGGTGAGTTGGTAGTGATGCAGGGGATGGGGTGGGTTATTAACCCTTAAGACATGTGAAATAGGATAAAACTCAGTTGTGGTAACTGTTTTATATTCCCATATCGTGAACCAACAGTCAGTCAACATTATACAGGAGAAATCATCCTGGAATCAGACCAGACAACTGGAACTACAGAGCATCATAAAAGTAAATACTCGGACTTTTCCGATTCTTTCAATAGATATATTTTTGTGTCCTTTTGTCTTTGCAAAAACAGGACGAATGTTTTTTGCAAAAATCTGATTAGAATTTATGCTGTCGCAGGAATTTTTTCACCCTTTATTTGTGGTTCTCGCTGTACTTTTTATAGCAATGTCCAAATTCGATATGATGAACCAGATCTATAGAAGACTGAATTTTTTAATTTTAGGTCATTTACTGAGATTTCACAAAATTTTTGATAAACGCTAAACCATTTTATACTGTCTTGATTTTTTTTTCTCATGGCAGTCTTAAGTAAATCAATGTTGCAAATATATACACTTTTTTTTTATAGAAAAACCTTGTACTCTATAGGTCGAAAAGCCAGAATAGCCAAAAATGTCCATTAGTCATAAATTTTTAAATATACCAGATCAAAATTCCTTTCTGAGTTCATTTTTTTTAGTTCGTCTTGTTCGTTTATTTAATCATTAATTTTAAATTGCAGAAAAAATCTAAATACGCCAGTATAAAGGCAAAATTCCCTGATATGGATTGAAATCTGCTGTTTTTTTCACTTAAGCTTCCGTCGTTCTATTTTTGTGATATGTTTGCTTCACTTGGTTCACTCCAAAATGTGGTTTTACACTACATTAGAACAGAATGCAAAATCCGAGTTTCTAGAATGCCTTAAATAAATTGTTTAAATCTGAAACAAGCTAAGGATTATATTTACAACAACTACAGCAAAGATAATACATTAAATACTCACGTATCGATTCCCGATGGGGGCGGGAATCGAACCTGCAACTCTCCTGAAACATGCCAGAATTGGTAAATTGCTCAAGATCCGCCACATTCAGTGAAAGATTTATATCTCCCGATAGGTGTTTTAACTTTAATGGTAGAGTTCTGGCATGTATCTGGAGAGTTGCGAGTTCAAATCCCGCCCCCATTGGAGTGAAAACATCCGAAGTCGAGAAATGCTCTTCTTAAATGCACTGAGCTAAAGTAGAACTAGCGCACTGTACTTGTAAACGATGTGTTGGACGTCAACTGCAGAATGGCACTGCAGTAGCCTACAAACCCAACATTCATTTCGGAGTAGTAGTATATTCAGCATGGCTGCACGTCATGAGTTGTCCGACTTTGAAAGTGGCTTGATCGTGTTGGTGCCAGAAGGATGGGTCATGCAATATCGGATATCGTGCAGGAATTCAAAGAAAGTACAGAGAGAGTTTTCCCAGGTCTATGGTGTAAAGAGTTTATTAAAAATCAATCCAAAGTGAATGCACAGTATTCCCTGTTAAGATAGACATCAAACATTAATTAATAGATTCTGAAAGGAATTCATCGCCGCCATGGCGGGAATCGAACCTGCATCTCTCCAGATTCATGCCAGAGCGCGCTACCATTGTACCATGCGTCGGACAACGAACTCTTTCAGAATATGACCTTATAAATCTTCCTGAGACGTGACTGAGACAGCGCCATCTATACTCAAGGAGATGCAATTTTTTCAGTCGTTGCATTTGATTATCAGATGTTAATGAGAAGGTCGCTAACGCTAAGACGTTAATATATAATTAAAAATCAATCCAAAGTGAATGCACAGTATTCCCTGTTAAGATAGACATCAAACATTAATTAATAGATTCTGAAAAAAATTCATCGCCGCCACGGTGGGAATCGAACCCGCAGCTCTCCATGATTAAGAGTTTATTGTCAGTATTCTATTGATAGCATTTCCACACGTAAAACAGTGAACAGGATGGCCACATGCAATTGATGAAAGGAACGCGCATCGACTGTCACAAATGGTAACGACCAATGGACGGGCTACAGTGCATGAAATCACTGCCTATTTGAATGATAGCCAAACAAAACATTTCTGAAAGGACTGTCTGTCGTCACCTGCACTCCATCGGATTTGGTAGCAAAAGACCCACTCGTGTCCCATTGCTTACACATCATCACAGAGCTCAACAACTGGAGTGGGCCCAAAGACATTGAAATTGAACAGTAGAACAGTGACGTCAGGTAACATGGTCCGATGACATTCCAGTTGTTTCGCACTGACGGGTGCATTAGAATGTGGCTCAGGCCCCGTGAAGCCATGGATGCTTCCTGTCTGCAAGGTACTGTTCAGGCTGGAGGCGGCTCTGTGATGGTGTGGGGCCTGTTCATGTGGTCTACATTGGGCTCTCTCATCTGTTTGGAGCAATCGCTGACAGGTATGAAATACTTGGACATTTTTGCAGACCACCTGCACCCCTTCATGACTCTTGAGCTCCCTGATGGTGAAGGGGTATTCCAACAAGATAATGCAATGTGTGGATGGATCAAGGAACACTCCACGAACTTTACCACCATGAATTGGCCCCCACAGTTCCCTGATATGAACCCTTTGAAGCGTCTGTGGGACAAAGGAAACAAGCTTACGATTCATGAATCCAGCACCATCCAATGCAACACAATTATGGTCTACACTGCAGGATTTTGGGCTGCCATCCCTGCAGAATGGTACTAGCAACTTGTTGACTCCATGCCACGACGTGTGGCTGCACTGCTGAGGGCTTGAAGAGGACCAACCTGTTATTAGGCACGTATCCCATGACTTCTGGCCTCTCAATGTAATATGAAAATTCTCTCCATGTACTCTCCCACTTCTTAAAATTTAATACTCCCTCTATTAAAAGTACTGAAAATTCCTACTATTCTCCTCACTTAATCCGAAGAAATGGCACGGAGATGCACTCGCAAACAGGAAGCGCTTGGCTTCGAGGAAATGCAAAGTGACAAAAGCACGTTTCAAAGGTCACGGAGTTGCTACTGACCAATATAACGGGTCCGCATTTACTGATGTGAAATCAGATAAACCATAACCTTTCTTAATCTCTCAGGGAAAGTGATGTCCATCCTCCACGGGGTAGCAGCTCCGTGAATTTTATCTTCCCCA
The DNA here is from genome assembly GCA_038380435.1 of Ryuthela nishihirai. NCBI lineage: Eukaryota > Metazoa > Arthropoda > Arachnida > Araneae > Heptathelidae > Ryuthela > Ryuthela nishihirai. The sequence continues at coordinate 6,727,339 of JAWZYU010000007.1, forward strand.
AGTAACAGTTACCGTGAAAATATGGTTTTATCCCACCAGAGAAGGATATAAAGTACATTAGAAAATAAATAAAAAATAAATACCCCCTCAAGCAGCTGCTTGCCACAGAGGTCTGACAGGAGCCTGTCAGTTTATATGCCATAGTAGAAGGTCTGAGAGGATGGCAGGACCTCAGCAGAAAAACGACACACATATCCATGTCTTACCCGGAGCTCGAACCCAGGTCCCTTAGATCAGTAGCCAAGCGCGCTAAGGAAAAAAATCTCTGTTAGAAGGAAACCAGACAAAATTTTACAGTTGTACACCAGATAATTGTTGGTTTAATACCATAAGAATTGTGTGTATATTGCATGTTTTACAAAACGTGTCGATGTAACGAGGACCCACTCGTGTCCATTACTCATAATTACCATAATCTTTTAGGTAATGGACACGAGTCAGCTTTTAGGTAATGTTGAGTGTTTTGACAGAGTGTAAATGAAAAAACAAGCAAAGAAAGTATCGTTTAATGCGAGGTTTACAGCGTAATAGAATGTGTAATAGTTGCAATCCCAGTATGATAGGATGTAGAAGTAATACGAAAAAAAAGAAATCTGCAGCTGTATAAATGTTAATTCCCACATCATTTGTTGTGTGATGATAACGTTGACGTGCACCAACATCCACGGATTTCAAATGACATTTAGGGGTGTATCATTTCCATCAGAAAGTTTTAAGTTTCTGCCTCTTTTATTTTCCCCAACCAATAACATAAAAGACGATCCTGTGGAAAATGAGAGGTGGGAACCCCACATTTTCCACAGGAACGCCTTTTTATAGTTTCTGCCAGTTAGTCCTTTTCCGGTGGTCACCTCGAGTTTTCGAACTCGTTCTATATCTTTGGAACGCAAGGGCCTACACTTAGAGTTAGGTGTCAAGTGAGAGCTCAGATAATGACCGTCGTAAACTATTTCGAATTTTGCCCCTCTATTCTCTTCCCTGATAAAGGGGAGGGGGGGGAGCAGGTTTTCTCGGGTTAGACTAATGAGTCGTACCTCAAATTAAAGCTTGTAACGTTTCCAATGTCATGTGCTATCTCAAATATGACTCCAAAAGGGGGGGGGGGGTAGTTGTGTTCGATGTTTATGAGTCATATATCAAATGAAAGTTTTTGAAGATAGGTGTTTTTAGTGACGAAAAAATAGGTAATTTTTTTATTTTTTAATGTATCTTCGTAAACCTAAAGCATATCAATGTGTAATTAATCACTGAGTTCATATTCACTTTAAAGGAAGAAGGGCGCCATCAAATTTGTTAAGCAGGTAAATCGGCGCCCTATCTTCCTTTGAAATGAATACGAACTCGATGATTGATTGCACCATTGACATGCTTTAAGTTTATTTTCTACTTTTTAGGGCTCTATAGGAAGATAGGTATTTTTTAAATTTATAGTTTTTTAATATTTCGGCGAAATTTGTTTTTTATCTGTACACTTTAATAAGTAAAACATATTCTTTTATTTACATTTTCGAAAGTGTTTCTTTACTGCATCCAGACTTATTCTACGGCAGCACTGATTATTGACAAATCAGCTTTTAGGTAATGTTGAGTGTTTTGACATAGTATAGCAATAATGGTTGAAGCATACTTGTGCATAGTCAGGATTAAATAGATTAATAACGGAGTCGGGTGATAGAGTGATAATTAAAAATTACTAATTTATCGCTCTAAGCACACTCAACGTAACAACTATCCAGATTACTGGACCCTTAATTTAAAACGCATTGATAGCATGTTGCCTTGCAGTCTGATCGCTTCACAAAAATCAAATGCCAATGACAGGAGCACAGCCTACTACAAACCTATCCCTAAGAGATCCAAACCAAATTGTCCTCTTTCCATATGTCATCTTTCAGGCCACTGGCACGAGATCATGTGATGCTTTTTCATCCAATAACAGTCCCTAAAGCCATGATCCATCGTATGCTGGACGATGAAGGTCGAGTTTACAAGCAGTTACGTTCCAAGCTAGTGAATGCTGACAGATTTGCATTTCTGTTTACCACTGATTGAGAAAATTTCACAAAACGGTAGTTAACAGTCATCAGGAGATGGGTCTACAAGATGACTGCCATGTTGGCCTCTGATATCTGCTGAGGACCTTAACAATTTATAAATAAAATTAATTTCTCTGTCAGTCTACTTGTCATGGAGATCTAACAGGATCCTATCAGTATAATAAATACTCCATGGAAAAGGCCCAAGTCTAAGGAATATGAGACTTTAGCAGAAAAATCAATACAAAATATCTCGAACATGAGTAGGTACACCTATAACTTTTGCCCAAAAAATAAACGTATTTGTAAAAATATTCAAATAGGTATGTACCTCTAACGCACCAATTGAAATCTTTATGATGCGTATTGTAACCATCACTGTTTTTTTTTGGATAGAGTAAGAGTTAATGTAATTTTCTAAAAACTAGTTTACACCAGCATGGATTGCTGGCACCAATAGGTGACTTCAATGTCACTAGCTCATGTGCATGGCATGCCCCAATCTTTTGGCGTTATTTAAATTGCCGCCAGCAACGCGGATACGTGTGAAAACTCGTTTATGAAAGCTCAGATTTTAATGTATAATGGCGAGTGCTCTTAAACCTGTTGTAAATCTTACCGTAAATTTTGTTTCGTATTTTAGTGGAGTTAATAAATAAAATAAATACCCCCTCAAGCAGCTGCTTGCCACAGAGGTCTGACAGGAGCCTGTCAGTTTATATGACGTAGTAGAAGGTCTGAGAGGATGGCAGGGGGGTTTTAAAAATAGCAAATTTTTAGGTGTGTGAAACGTTCTTCTGTCAGAAAGGGTAGTATGCATAGGTGCGAATCTACAGGGGCAATTGCCCCCGTCCTTATTTAGGTACGGGAACAAAAGTATCTTTCGCACCCCGTTTCATTATATAATTTAAAAAACAAATTTTATTTTGTATCTTGTGCGAAACGAAATCCAATTTCACAACAGTAATGCGCTATAAGAATTTATTCAGAAATTAATTAAAACTTGAGTCTTGTTTCAAGCCATTTAATTAAACAAAAATATACATATACATAATGATTATTTAAATATTAGTGAATTATGAATGATTTTTGTAAAACAAGATAATTATTATTAAATATTCCAGCTTTCATAGCTCTTTAAATACTGAGCGAATATTGTTGCAAATCGAGATTTAAATAGATTTGATTATGGTCTTTAATTTATCTTCGGTCACAGTTTTCCATTTAATGCATATTTTAGAAGTTATAGAACTTCGAAGCTAGATTCCCATTGACATAACATGGGAATTCTTCAATATTTTACATACATAGAAAATCCTCATGCAGTCATGGGCTGTGGAGGTCCAACCAGATTGTGCAATTTTGCTCTCCAAACATGTGTCTTGAGCAAAGCTGCTGCATTTGGCCATTGTGGGCCAATTCTAGCAAGGTCTTGTTTGACATTGTCCATCGCATCTAGGTCTCCCCCCTTTTCAAGAGGCCTTTGGGGCGAATAGGGTTATGAACATAATTTCATAACCCTATTCGCTAATCTATAACTATGCATACCTGCATCATGGCCAAATACAACCAATTGTTTGCCAGTGGCTGCACAATAAGCTGCTCAAAGAAGGTTGCTACACCTCTGCCTAACCTCATCATTACTTACAAAGTCAATCCAGTAATGCCCAAGATACTGTGTAAGCATCTAAAATCAAAGATTGGTAGGACCGATAAACGGGTTAAAAGAAACGTGCACAGAATTTAATTTTTAATCCATTTCATTTCCCATTTCTATAATTTCCGGTTGGGGAGGGGCGTTCGGTTACTACTCGCTTTGTCAAAAAAGTCCTGAAATTATTTGTATATAGCTTCGAAAAATCATAAGCCGCCGCCGCCGCACGCTTTTATCGACTTTTAGGAAGCATGTTTGTTTTTCATAATTTTTTTATCTAGTAATCAATACATAAAGTGTTTAAATAGATGTTGAATCTTTGTAAATTCTTCTCATACTACTTTCACATTGCTCTAATCTGCTTCCCCACTAACTGAGTTGGTGCCATCTTTTTTTTCTGAGAAACGTGCAGTAGAAATGTTCCATGTCAACTGCTTTGGCACGATAGTTGAGTTGGAGTAAAATAGCACTAGCTATCCACCAATGAATTGGCGCCAGCAATAGTGCCGATCTAAACTAGCCTAAGAAACATATTCATTTGGTGACGAAAAAAGGACATCTACTTCCCTGACTGAGGAGAGTTGCTACTTATTACGAAACCAATTTACATCACTGTTTCAATCGAACCCTTGTCAAAACAATAGTTTACTATGCAAAAGTCGTTGACTCTGCTTTCTGTTAACGTAGGCCGTATTTGAATATCGACTTGCTGAGCTATATCCATTGTCATCGCAATTGTTTGCCGATGTCGCTACTTTTCACTAAAGGTGTACAGCCACCCATTTTTCAGTTGCATCGCCTCATTTCGGATTACCGGGTTCAGCCCCGCATGGAATATTTATTCCTTTTAATTGAGAAAACAAAAACTGTTAAAATTTTTATAAGGAACGAAAATTTAATGTCTGAGCTAATATTTTAAACAGAGAAACTTAGCCGTGGCTATTCTCAATTCATGCTTTGCTCTTGATTGACAGTGTAGTGCATATAATAGTGTGTCATTCGCATAATAAAATCTAGACGAAAAAGTGTCCCATACCAGTAGAGAGCTCTGGGCACGAAATTCTTGCCTTGTTAACATTACATTCTATGGACGTTTCGCTTTTGAATGACTTTTAAACCAAGAAGCATTTATGCAATGATTTCACCATCAAATGCACATTATTCCTAAGTATTTTAAATGAACCAGTTAAACTTAGAGAACACTTGAGCAAGTATATTTTTTGTAAAACGAAGAAAATTGATGGCTGTTCGATCAAAATAAACGCATCCCTCTTTGTATATCGGAGCGCTGAAGTGATCGTTTTGATTGGCTCTTTGGTAAAACTCTTCGAATGACACGTGATATAACGTATGTTCTAACATGCGACGTTTGTATTTACCGAGTTGTAATAGGATCTTACAGCGTAGATATTGCAAAAGCAATTTAAAACTTTGCAATTGGCTAAACAAGAAAAAATAATCATGATACTAATAACTTGCAGTATTAAAATGTTCTAACCTATCTGTTAATTCAAATTTTTATTACGTTATACGCTATGGATGATAACAAATATTTTATGCAAGGTCTGTCGTTTTTATTGATATTTCAAGGCTTAAACGTATAAACGGAAAAAACGCTGAATTTTTCTGATTATATTATAGGTTTGTGAACTTACAAATTTACAATCCAACGTTCATATATATAGACAATTTTAAGTGAGTGACTGAAGGCTGACTGACAGTGGATCACTCTAAGGTGCAGAAATGGTACAGCTCTGAAAATTTGCACTTAGGCGTAATCCAACTCACAGATCTCTGAAAAAATCCGAAATTTGATCTCCGATGTATCTTTTGAGGCCACATAAACCATATAGAATGAAAGTCACATAGACCTCCAATTCACCGGTTTGATAGTTTTTGCATAGGTCAAACCATGATCTACCAGTGCTAGAAACGTGAAAATTGACATCTGCAGATGTTTCTCGGGTTGTAGATCTCGAAAACGTTATGAAATTTCGGATCCGGAGGGTCCTTTGTGGTCAAAAGTCAAATTTAGATCTATTGATGTTAGGGATCAAAAAATTTGTTCCTGGGGCATTTTGAGTTGTAGATCTCGGAAATGTTGCGAAATTTTGGATGTGATGGGTCCTTCATGGTCAAAAGTCAAATATCGATCTACAGGTGTTAGAGGGCTCAAAATTGGTATCTTGGGTCGCGGAAATGTTGGAAAATTATGGATGTTAGAATTAATTATGTCCTTCGAGGTCAAATTCGATATACTGCTGCTGGAGAGCTAAAAATTGGTGAATAGGGTTATTTCGGGCAGTAGAACTCAGAAATGAGAGAAATTTTTAGATTCGGTGTTGCATTCAAGGTCAAATACGGGTCTGAGTGACCAGCTAGAAATCAAGAGGTGCCAAAGGCACCCATTGATTTCTAGTACATTATTAACATCCATCTTCAGATCAAAGATACTATGAAGAATACTAATATTCTTTCAATACTGTATAAGCCAGTCGAACAGTGTTGACAGTCGAACAGTGTAGAATTAAGCTCCAGAGCTTAATTCTACACATAACAATGCTACTGTTGAAAGACGGACGACGAACCTAAGTGTGAGTTTTGTGACACCATTTTAACCATTAAGCACATTTTAATCTCATGTCCTCCTTTTAACTTTGAACGTCGACTGTATTTTAACTTTCACGATTTTACGTCCGAGTCCCTTACACTCAAGACATCTTTTATCAGAGGAATCGGTTTTAACTCCTGTCTTTGATTTTTTACATTTTTGTGGCTATTTTTCCCGGTTGTAATCTTTTACCCTTATTATTTTTACATGGGCCATCTATACCCGTTGTTATTTTCCCGGTTTTACACTTGTCGATCTTTTTACGTTCTCTACTTTTATTGGCTTCTTTGTTGTGTTTTATCACTTTTCCATGTTGCTTTTAGCTTTGGTTATGGTTTACATGATTTTTATCTGTTTTTTACTTTTTGTCTTGTCTGGCGCATTATGGCCTTAGTTTCCAATGCGCCATTAAACCCCAACCAACCAACCTACTGTAGAAAGAATATTCAGCAACCTGAAGATAGTGAAAACTGCAAACAGATAATCTTTTAGAATCACTATTGCAGAATCCTTTGTTTTATTGCAGAATAACATGTTTTGGGAAAGATTTTAAACCAACTGATGAGGGAAAAGCAAATTTCAAGATGTGACGTGTTAAGCAGTACTGTTTTTAAACAAGAAATATGGAGAAGTGACCCTGTTATCAAATTACGTGTTTTGTTTTACAGAGAAAATTTCAGATAATTAAATTGATTACTAAATTACGCTTTTTACTTTTAAACAGAAAGAATATGGATATTATTGATAGTTTCTGTGTTAAATTTTTATTAATGGATGGGAAAAAATGGAACAACCTACCAATATTTGTTTCGAGCATTATTTAGGCAAGATTTTTTCTCAGTTGATAGTTTTATTAACTCTGTGATTAAATTTAACATCAAAATATTATTGCGAACTCAATTCTACATGTTTTTTTAATGCCAGTATCAGGATTCTGAAACTGATATTGGCAGCAGCCCTGATTTATGCTCTACAAATGCAGAATCTCCTACGTTACAAATTATTAATCTTCAACAAGAATTATTTTTATTAATTCGGCTTTGAATTGAGTAATGGATTTATTATTGGCAAAATTGTCGTAATAAAATGCTGAAAGTTATTCAGAAAAATCGATCAGTTTCTCTTAGGTCAATATTTATTGAATCTTATCTATTGCAACTGATACTGAACAAAAATATTTAAAAAATAAGAATTTACAACAGAACCGTGTTATTTTTCTGTTAAAAACTGAAATTAAAGGCAATAAGATTTAAATCTTTCATTTATTTACATTTTTCACAAATGAATGAGTTGTAATCCTTGGATGATCCATATCCTTAAAAATACACTGCTCACAAAAATTAGAGGATATTTCAGAATGAATATGAAGCGATAAAAAAAAGAAGCATTTGATTTTTTTATATCAAACAAGAAGATCAGAAAAGCAAACGACAAGTCGAGGAAAGTTGTTCGATTATGCAAATGAGGTGCAAAACCAACTTTTGTTTCATTGATGAAAATGCACTATACAAAAGGCTGAAAGTACTAGAGTATCTGCACGTTCCCTGATCTTGAAAGTGCACATCCTGCAATTTCCCAGCCTTTGCAATGCCCCTGTAACACGATTTGCCCTAATGCGAAGCCAGGAGAGCCATAGAACGTCTTGAAGCTGGTCAAACACAGATGACAGTGGCAACAGCACTTGGAACATCCCAAAGCGTGATTAGCAGACTGTGGAATCACTTTCAAGTGACTAGCACAGTACGAAGAATAATAGGGCATGGTCGCCCATCTGCCACAACAGCAAGAGATGACCGCTACTTGACCTTATTGGCAAGAAGGAACAGGCGCAGCAATGCAACAGAGCTGCGGGGACAGTTTCTTGCTGCCACTAGACGACGGATATGCACCCAGACCATACGAAATCGGCTCCATCGTGTTGGACTGCATGCCCGGCGACCAATGGTATGCATTCCGTTATCTGCTGAACACCATAGAACCCGTAGAAGGTGGGCTGATGAGAATCGTCATTGGACCCGTGATGAGTGGTCAACTGTCCTCTTCTCTGATGAGTCACTGTTCAGTCTGCAGCCTGGCAATCATTGTGTCCTGATCTGGTGTGAACGAGGAACACGGGAGAATCCACGTTTCATGCGAGAAAGGGACTCCTTCGGTGGTGGTGGAATCATGGTGTGGGCTGGCATCAGCACTGGTGGTCGTACCGACCTCCACGTCATCAGAAATGGATCGCTGACTGCTGTCAGATATCGAGATGAGGTCCTACACCCTACAGTGGTACCCTGTGCTGGAGCAGTTGGAAACAACTTTCTTTTCATGGACGATAATGCAAGGCCCCACCGTGCGCATCTCGTCGACAACATGCTTCAGGAGGCAGGAATAGAACGCATGGACTGACCTTCACGTTCTCCAGACCTGGATCCCATTGAACATGCTTGAGATGCACTGGGAAGACGTCTGGCAAACCCTCCAATGCCTCCCACAACACTTCTTGAGCTGGAAGTTGCCCTGAAGCAAGAGTGGCAGAGGATCTTACAAGAACTGCTGGACATTCTGATCCTGTCCATGCCCCATCGTTGTCAGTGTGTTTTGGCAGTCTTGGATGACCATACACCCTACTGAACAGTCAATGTGTGGCACTCTCGTCCAGTTTGACATGCTTCTGTTCACCCCCACCAATATGTCACTTGCTACTCAATCACGATAATTGAGTTTGCATCTCATTTGCGTAATCGAACAACTTTCTTTGACTTGTTGTTTGCTTTTCTGATTTCTTGTTTAATAAAAAAAATTCAAATGCTTCTTTTTTTTATCGCTTCATATTCATTTTGAAATATCCCCTGATTTTTGTGAGCAGTGTATAATGATATTATTGGGAGTTTCATCAGTGAAGTATCTAGGCCTGATTGTTGATGATTATTGGTGGAAGGTCTAGGATGATTGTTGGTGATCAGGTGGAAGAGATTTATAAATTAAATTTGTGGTAAATTAAGATGCTGCTCTGTGATTTTGTCCAGACTCTGCTATCTTACCACTAAATATTTGTCAAATGGTTTATCATGCAATTGGAGAATCAGTCATAAGCTATGGTTTAACAATTTCTAGTAAATCTACTGTTCACATATAGCTAAAATAAGAAACATTTAAAATACAATTGTTAGACATTGTACCAGCCAACACAAAAATAAACTGCTTAATATCAATAAGGGCTACACTATTATCAATATATTACCTGTCAGTCAACTATATAAATATGAATTCTTAAGTATTACTTCGATAATGCCTACAAATAATCGATAATGCCTTACAAAATAATACCTACAATTATTACAATACAATATTGTAATAATTTTTATTACAATAAAAAGATTAATTGTAATAAAAATACTAGATATAAATCTGAAGGTAAATTCAAATTACCATATTTAAAAACAATTGCGGAAAAATTGTAGAAATTATGAAATTTCCTCTCTGTTCAATAGTATCCCTGAGGAGTTATTTAAATTTAAAACAATGAGATACGTTAAAAAAAATTCGAGACATTTATCATCATCATCCTCAAGCAGCCATCAGCCATGGAGGTCCAAATCACCAAACCAACTCTATTACCGGTCTCATCAACAGCCCTAATGAAAGAATTCATCTCATCAAAATCATTAGCCAACAACAAGGCCAAATCATCTGCATAATCTACATCAGAAATTTTCAAATCTCTAGACCAGTGATTCCCAACCTTTTCTGGACCATCGCCCCTTTAGAAGAGAACAAAAATTTCAATGCCCCCCTAGTCCATAATAGTTAATTTTATATGAAATATTGTTGCATATTATCTGTACCTAATTTATCTGTTTATTTATCTATTAAAAATCATAAAGCAGAAATTAATAAAACGACAACCAAATGTACAATTAAATTGTTTATTAAAATTTTAAAAATAAACACAGAATCAAGAAGAAATAAAAAATAATGAGATAAACACAAAATTAATAATAAATAAAAAAATTAATGAGATGGTTGAGGCTGGTGGAGTGTTAACAATTTGTTAATGTCGGGTTCCAATTTCGTTAACATCAATCGCAGATCGCCACATTCAGTGATGTGTAGTCTGTTCCTCTTCTTTGACAGTAAATTAGCTACTGCACTGAATCCACGCTCAGCCATATAGGACGAAGGAAATGCGATTAAAAACTTCTGTACTATTGCCCACAATCCAGGGTAGAGAACTGGTATTGATTTTTGAAGCCAGAACTCTTGGTATCCATGTTTGAATTTTACTTTGAGTCCTTCGTTAGTCGTGAGTTCTAAGAGTTCCTCTTCCAAATTTGATGATTCTTCAGTATCTGAGTTTGCGAAAGGATCTAAAACCCAACTCGGTATATTCATGTTTAAAATATCTTGGAAACGCTCCGTAAAATCAACATGAAGAACTTCCAAGTGTTGGCAGTAAGTAAGTAAATCTTCCGGTTTTGCAGAGACTGCTGATAACGTGGGAAAGTGGTTGTATTCACCTCTACCTAGATTTCGTTTGAATAGAAGAAGTTTTCCCACAAAAGCAGCTATGACGTTTTTTGTTTTAATTAAATTCAACTCATCACCTTGCAATTGTAAATTAACTTGATTAAATATTTTAAACAGGTCTGTCAAATAAGCGATGTCATTTTTTGACGTAATCAGGTTTTCGCGCAATTTTTCGTCTCTGTCTTCAAGAAAGTCCAGTACTGAGTCAAATAGATTGAAAAAACGATTCGAACAAACACCTTTAGAGAGCCAATGTACTTCTGTGTGCAGCAGCAGCAAGCGATTGTAATCTTCATCATTTTCATTACAAAGCTTACCAAATAATCGATCATTCAATGAATTGCTTCTAATCTTATTGATTGCTTTAATAACGTAATGGAGCGTCGTATGCAGACGTTCATTCAAATTTTTTGTAACCAAATGCTGACGATGAATAATACAATGTACAGCGAGTACATTTGGAACTGCTTGTTTCAAATGCGCTATGAAACCCTTATGACGCCCTGTCATTGCTGGAGCACCATCAGTAGCAGCAGACAAAATATTGCAAATAGGAATTTCTTTCTCTTGAAAAAACTTTTGCATGGTATTAAATATAGATTCTCCCTTTGTATCAGATTCCAGATTTTTAGCAAATAATAACTCTTCATGAATTTTTTTCTTCTTTTATAAATCGTACGTATGATAAGAGTAGAGCTTCGTTATTTGGTAGAGTTGATTCATCGAGTTGACTGGAAAATTTGAAAGTCTTTAAGTAATCACATAATGATATTTCAACGTCTTTTGCCATTTCATCTATTCTTCTTTGCACTGAATTATTACTGAGAAGAATTTTTTCGATGATATGTGACGGTGTCTTATGATGAAGAACAGTTTTTAATATCTCTTTGACTGCCGGCAAAATTAATTCCTCGCCAATTGTGTGTGGTTTTCCTGCTTTTGCGATTAACAATGAAACGTTATATGAGGCTCGTAGTCCATCATCATCTTGTTTAGAAGACGACGCAAAAAGGTTTGACATAGTTGGCTGTTTTAAATATTGCTTTTCCAGTTCTTGAAAATAGGATAAATCTTTGTTCTTATCAGCATGCATTTTATTTAAATGCAGCCTAGAAGGTTTCATAGCTTCATTTGAAAAAACTTTGATTTTGTGCACGCATTAACTTGTATGTTTGCGATGCCGGCGCACTTGCTCCGTAAACAAGTCATTTCAAGCTCCCATATTCTTGTCGAAACATGTTAAATTGCATGAACCGCGTGTTTGCCTACCAACTTGCAAGGACTTGTCACCGTCAATCTATTCTAAACTAAAACAAATTAGGTATAGGTATACCTAATGCTAATTTAAAAATGCTTATTAACGCAATAACAATAAGATAATTTACATAGCTAGATAAAATATTTATTCATGAAAACAGGTATTTTCAAAGTATTTTATTATATTAAAAATAATTATAAAAAAATATTAAATATAACGAATTTATTATTATTATATTATTATTGCATCAAGGTTGATTTGCCTATCAGGACGGATACACATGTCCAACATAATAAGTCTGATATAGTAGTGCATGAAAAGGTATTGAATGAGATTACAATTATTGAAGTAGGAATAACATCAGGATAACCTGCAGACAGTAGAGATTGAAAGAAGAGAAAGTATGATCTGCTGGGTAATGAGTTGAGCCTAATTCACAAGTGTAATGTTAATATTATACCTTATGTTCTGACGTGGGATGGTATTGTAACTACGTACCATAAAGCATACTCAAAGCGACCTGGAGTGGGAAAACATATTGAAGCTTATATCCAATCTGTGATTTTGAAGAGAACTTTTGAGAGCATCTCAGTCGACTTCAGACGTACCAGTACGCTAGTAGGCGGTAGCAGGGAACTTACTGTCCAAGCTGCAGTTGAAAAGCTGTGTATGACGGATGAGGTAGTGGATGACCAGAATCGCCAGGAAGACACCACAGAATAGAAGAGATAAAAAGGTTGTCACAGAAAATTCCATTAAATTTATTTATTTATTTGACCGCCTCTCTTGACTGCCTCAACGCCCCCCCCCCCCCCCATTTGCCCCTGGATCCGCTACCACCCCCATGGAAGGCTCCAGCGCCCACTGGGGGCCGGTATCGCCCCCGTTGGGAATCTATGCTCTAGACCATTAAAGCAAAAATCTTTCTCTTGTAAACATAACATAATCAATAACTAAAGAGAAAAGTAGACAAAATGCACCCTTGTCTAACTCCACTAGCAATGCTAAACCAATTGCAACAATCCTTATCAACTCTCGCACATGACTCAGTGTTATTACAGAAAGCTTTCATTATGTTAACTAACTTGTCTGCTGTGTCATACGATCTCACAATCAACCACAAATTATGATGATCAACAGAGTGTAAAACCTTTCTGAAATCAACAAAGCTAGTAATCAAAGGTGTCTGAAACTCTAAACATTTCTCAATAACCTGCCTGAGTGAAAATATCTGATGTACACATCTCTTACCACTTCTGAATCCACATTGCTCATCACGCAATTGACTGTCAACCAGATTCGTAATTCTATTAAGCACATTCATGCAAAAAACTTACCTGGAACAGAAAGCAGGCTGATACCCCTATAGTTATCACAAGAACTGCGATCAGCCTTTTTAAAAATAGGGATAACAATAGCTCTGGTAAATTTCTCAGAACCATTCCTTTATCAAAAAATAAATAAATTTTAGTCATCCATGTGGGAACCGAAAATTCCCACTCTAAGCATTTCTGTAGTAATTTCATCTACCCCTAGGGATTTATGTAGTTGAAGTTTAGAAACAGCCAAAATAACTTCAGGCTGTGTTATAGGACCAACATTAAAGCCAGTAATGCATCTATCATTATTACAAACAATGGGAGTAGAACTAACCACATTATTTAGAACGTCACTAAAATGCTCAGCCCACCCAGCCATGACAGAATCCTCACCTTCTATAACTTTACCTTGTTTATCTTTCAATCCCTATATATCTGTTCATTTTCAACCACACAAAACATTAACTATCTAGTACAGTAATTTTTATTTTGTCAGCCAAGCCATCAAGCCAAAGATTCTTAGCAGCAGCAAATTGATCCGAATCTTTGGCTTCATGGCTTCGCTGACAAAGTTGAGGAAGCAGTTGCTTCTGAAAAATTTTTAAAAGCTGTTTACTGTGTGGTGTTATTTAAATGTAAATATTGAGTTTATTTTTATAGTATTATAACAGTTTATGTATTCTGTGTTTGGATTCCTGCAGATAACCTTTTTAGCTCCTCGGACTTGATTTTTTTATCAAAAATTTTATGGAAAATGAATGAAAACTTGAAATTCTGTTGATAGTCTGTACTTATTGTTAAAATAGTTTAACGTCAATTCCATAGAATTTATCAATCAAATTCATTAATAATGCTGTAGTATGAATGATTCCAATTTACATCTAATTCTGAGCAATATTGGAAGGTTAGCGTTACTTATCATAGATGGCACCACAAGCAACAAGATCTGGAAGATCGAAAAGAATCAGCTGATAGAATAAACTAACCGTTGATAGTGTAGTTGTTAAAATAGTAGGTATGTAACTGGGGGGACATGAGCTCAAATCCCAATCTTGGGAAAAACTCATATTTTCAGCAAAATTAGTTCTTAAATTCCACGGAGCATGTGTAAAATATGAAATATGCAAAGAAAGTATTGCTCCCGTGAGGGCCCATCGCTTCAATTGTAAAAAAAAAAAATTAAAAATACTTAGTCTTCCATCATATCATTGCACTCATTAAGAAAATGAAAAAAAAACACTCTTATTTTCTGTACATGAGACTAACTAATTCTTAACTACTAATATTAATTCATAACTACTAAAGTTATCTTTGATCCCAAATGCTTTTGGAACCCAATAATAAGTTATATTAAAATTAAAGGGATCACTTTAACTAAATTATTTAAAATATAAGATATGCTCTAAATTATGTTACTCATAGATAGGTTCATCAGATGTTAATACTTCGTAGTAGCACCTAGAATATGCATGGTTAACATTTCTGTAGTGTATGACTGAATTATGTTACAAATGTTAAAATGTGTGAAAAGTGAAGCTAAAGTTAATTTCATTGCTTCCTTCCATTATTTGTTATGAACATACATATTTAAATTTTCAAGCAGGCCCAAATTTAGGGGAGACAAGCTCTGCTTCCCCCCCCCCCCTCTAATTTTTTTTTTTTTTTAGATCTGGGCCTGTTTTTAAGGGTTGACAAATTTGTGTAATCAACGTCCTGATATTATTGAAGATGATAAACTGTTTGTTAAAACACAAAATTATGTTTGTTTAATGTAATCTCTTTAATAACTGTTGTAAATTTATGTATTTTAGATGGTGTGCTGCTGAAAAGTTTGAAATAAAGTACTTTGGAATATTTCAAGGATCTTGGCCCATTTTAATAAAAGTGTCATGGCTTTTATTCTCGATATACCAAAAACTGAATTGTAATTGTAAGTAAAATTCTTGTTTCATTCAGGCTTTACTCACTAAAAGAACTTTGTTATTGTGCAAGTAGAACTGATTGTGATGTCATGTGACAAATAATACTATTGTATAGCAATCTGTACATAGAATCTATTTGATTTAAAATCTTGCATTGATTTGTATATATATATATATAGTTTTTTCTGTAATAGTTTTTCATACAATGGTCATGTTTTAATATGCATTATATAAGGGTCATTCAAATGAAAAAGTAAAACATGTTGGAAATGATGCATAAATAATTTATTGATCTTTTGAAATTTTCCATGTATAATTGTCCCAACATGATACTCTCTTTCCTAGAGCTACTTTATGTAGATTGAAGAAGTCTCTGACAATGCACTGTCCCTCTTCATCTGACTTCAAGTTCCTTATTTTCTTGGTAATTTTTAGAGATCCAGAAATATGAAAATCTAGTAAGCCAAGTGGTTAGTGTGCTTTGCTATTGATCTAAGGGACCTGGGTAAGGCATGACTGTTGTGTTGTTTTCCTGCTAAGGTCCTCTGCCATCATCACAGACCTTCTACTATGGCATATTAACTGACAGGCTCCTGTCAGACCTCTGTAGCAAGCAGCTTCTTGAGGGGGTATTTATTTTTTTGTTAGTAAGGGAGGTGACAGGACTATAGAGAGAATGTTCGAGACATTCCCAATCATATCTATTCAATGTTGTTATTGTTACTTGGGTAATATGGGAACCAGAGGTGTAGCCAGGTATGCCCCCCCCCCCCCAAGAATCTGTTAGTTATTAAGTAAATAAATACAGTTGAGTAAAAGTAACCTGAAATATCACAGAAGAGTAATGGGAATAGGGGTTTAACAGATTTAAACTTTCCCTAACTCTTCCAGTGTCCAGGACATCTGTATACGTTCATGGAATTCGAAATGAGAGGCATATGAGGCAAATGAGAGACATATATATCCATTTTTAGTGCAACAAAAAAAATTGATTTTTTAAAAATAAAAAGTTCCGTTTTAAATTTTTTTATACATATTTTATAAAAATATATAATTCAGGCTTGATAAATGTATATATGTTATGCACACCTCGCGGTTGCAAGCACTTTTCAATTTTAATGAAGAAGTATACAGGTTTAAATGTGTGTTGTGTGGTGTTGTGTTTCCCACATTGCCCAATTATGGATTATTCCCTTATTTCAACAATGAAGGCCGTCTCCTTAGTGGCTGGGGTGGCTCAGTCGGTAGTGTGCCAGGCTCATAATCTGCAGTTCCCAGGTTCGAATCCAAGCTAGGTCAGCGTTGAGATTTATCTACACAAAATTCCCCGCCCTGCCCATGGTCAGTAGGGAATACCAGTGGGCTTGGAAAGGCCGCCGTCCATCGAATGGAATGTTAAGTGTGGCCCTGTGTGCGGGAGAGCCATACCCTGTGAACATTAAAGAACACGCTGGATGGCCTTGATGGGAGGCTACCATCTGTCTCCCAACAGCTGTTCCAGTGGGTTTCCCTCCCCAACCTTCTCTGAGCCTTCGGGATCCTTGTGACCTGGCCATTTAGCCCATTGTATGCAAAAAAGTGCAGCTCAGAGGTAAAACAACCCAAGCCGTCTCCTTAGTGGGAGGCATTTTTAACATGAAGTCTAATGACGAACACCACTCATGTTTATGGAAAACATAATAACATTTATTGAAACATAAAATATATGAACATACAAGCAAATCAGTTAATCTTCTAAAAGCAAATCATACTTTAACTTAAGATTATAATGCAATTAAATACACTATGGAACCCTTTTAAATTTAAATACTTCAGTCTTAAAATTAAGGATAGCAAATTAAGAATTAGTTTACTTTCTGTTCCAGGTAAAGTTCTTTGCATTATTATATTTAATGGAGTTAAGAATTTGGTTGATGGACAACTGCGTGATGAACAGTGTGGATTCAGAAGTGATAGGGGATGTATTGATCAAATATTTTCACTTAGGCAGATTCTTGAGAAATTAAAATAGCTTAAAATTCTCTGTCGTTGAACAATAAAATTTTAATAAATAAAGGTTATCCTTCAAACTATTTGCAAGTTAAAAGTTTTTAGGAGAAAACTCAGAAGCTTTTCGGAGAAAAAACGGCGCTCTGTCTTCAGTGAAGTGATGCTATGTGGTGACATTAGGTCTGTTTAGACAAAGAGCTTCTTTCAACATGTTGTGAAGGGTGATTCCAGTGTCGTCTCAGTTGCAGGTGGGGACAGATGAGGTGTGGACTATGGTTCCGTAGAAAGTGGATGCATGTGCAAGCAGTGTGGTGTGCTCCCATTCTATTGTTGCCATGTGTTGTACTGCTAGCTCTGAGGCGGCGGCGTTAGCTTCTTTTGGCTGACATCAGTTTCATGCTTAGTGAACCTCCCTTGTATAGAGTGTATGGTTTTACCGATGTAGTAAACAACGGAATTATCCTGCAAATGTAGGGGAAATCGGTATACACCTGATTTTTGAAGTAGGCTAAATTTGTCCCTGTCCCTTCTGATTAATTTCTTCAAATTTGGAGCTGGGCTGAAAACAATTTTGATATTTTGGGCTCTGAGTAATTTGCAGACTGATTCACATAGGACAGGAAGGTAAGAAATAGGTCCGGCAACAACAGAAAGAGAGCATGCCACACTGCTTACACGTGTGTCCACTTTCTACAGAACCATAGTCCACGAGGGTATTGAAATAATGACTCATTAGTCCCCACCTGCTACTGAGACACTGGAATCGCCCTTCATGACATGTGAAAAGAAACTCTTTATCTAAACAGACCTAACGTCACCATATAGCATCACTTCACTGAAGACAGAGCGCTGTCTTTGCTCTGAACAGCTTCTGAGTTTTATCCTAAAAACTTTTAACGTGCAAATAGTTTGAAGGATAAACTTTAAAATTTTATTGCTCAATGACAGAGAATTTTAAGTTATTTTAATTAATTTCTGAGCAAGAAGGTCTTTTTAATTGTGTTCTTGAGGAATGTTTAGTTTCAGAAACGTGTGGTTACTAGCTTTATTGACTCTGTTGATTGATATAATTTGTGGTTGATTGTTAAATAATATGGAATACCTGATAAGTTAGTTAGAGTAATGAAAGCTCTCTATAATAACACTGAGTGGTGTGTGAGAGTTGGTACATCTTGGAGCGATTGGTTTAAAATTTCTGATTTAGATTATGCAGATGATTTGGCCTGTTGGTTAATGATGTTGATGAGATGAACTCGTTCATTAGAGCTGTTGATGAGACTGCTAATAGAGTAGGTTTAGTGATAAATAGAGAAAAAACTAAAGTGATGAAAATTGGTCAGGCAGATGGCGCTTCAGTTGCTTTGAATGGCTGTACTATTGAGCAAGTGTCTCAGTTTAATTATCTTGGGAGCTATGTAACAGATACTGGTGATGTGCGATATCGCATTAATAGAAGAATAGGGATTACTGCTAGGACTTTTAAGAATCTATGGAGAGTGTGGAAAAATAAGCACTATACACCTAAATAATCATAAAGTGAAGGAAAAATAAGCACTATATACCCTAATGTACCTAAAGACTAATATTAGGCTGTATAATAGTTTGGTTCTTTCTAAGGTTACTTATGGTAACGAAACATGGATCCTTTGTAAGCAGGATAAGAAACTTGATGCCTTTGATTCTAGATGCTTACACAGTATCTTGGTCATTAGGTGGTTTGACTTTGTAAGTAATGATGAGGTTAGAAGAAGGATTAATCAACCTCTTTTGAGCAGCATATTGTGCAGAGAGAGACTGCGTTGGTTTGGCCATGCCCATATGCATAGCTGCAGGTTGAAAACAGTTATGAACAGTGTGCCTAAGTGTTTCAGAAAAAGGGGGAGACCTTGGAAACGATGGGCAGACAATGTCAAACAGGACCTTGCTAAAATTGGCCTAAAGTCGTGAAATGCAGCAGCTGTAGCTCAGAAGAAACTGGTCTGGAGAAGAAAATTAGTCTGTTGGACCTCAGTTGCCCATGGCTGCATGAGGATTTTGTGTGTGTGTGATCCTCCTCGGTTTGTTTCACTGTAGCAGGCCACAACATACGAGTTGTTTGGTTTCACGTATTCCACAGAAAGTCTAAAATGTTCTTCTAGTGTCTATCATGCACTTTGATGAGTCTGATTGAAGAAACTAGTTACCAAAAGAAACCTGAAATAATTAAAAATCCAAATAAATTCACAGATTACGTGTAGAAATAGACTTCAACAATTTCTCTAACCATTAAACCACATCTCAGTGAAAGATTTATAGGTCATATTCTGGAATTCTTTTTCGTCTGATGCGTGGTTTATCTAGAGATGGCGGGTTCGATTCCCGCCAGCCGCTTTAGCGATAAATTTTTTCAGATGTTTTTAGCAATTGTTGAAGTCTATTTCTATAGGTAATTTGTGAATTTACTGTGGATGGATTTTTAATAATAAACGCTTAAGCGTGATTGCCCTCCTCATTAACATCTAAATCATTAGCAACAATTGGAAATAAGTTGCCTCTCCTGAAGTATAGATGGCGCAAGGTCCGCCACATCTCAGTGAAAGATTTATAGGTCATATCCTGGAATTCTTTGTCGTCTGATGCGTGGTTTAATGGTTAGAGCGCTCTGGCATGTATCTAGAGAGTTGCGGGTTCGATTCCCGCCGCATCAGCGATAATTTTTTTCAAATGTTTTTGACGGAAATAATTGGTTTCTACAATAGCGCGAAATCACGTGTAGATGTAGACAAATTAAGTGCGACCTACAGCTGTGCACGTAATACGAGAAGGTGGCTAATGGTAATATTTTATTCATTGTTGAATATTGCTGCTATTAACGCTCAAATAATATATTTGGGAAATAAGAATGAAGCAAAAGACAGAGGAGTCTTCATATATGTGTATTCAGGAGTGTTCTAATGCAGTAAACCCTCGCCAGTCCGGATACAGCAATTCGAATTGACGGACGGACGTTATTGTTTAACAAATGTGTTTCATTTGAAGTATTCAGTGATGGTGTAGGCTCTGTTATTGCTTATAACGCATAATTTGTGTTCTAATATTTAATTAAGTTGAAAAGTTGATTTAATTATGAGTACTAAGCAGTTGAAAAGTGGCATAAAAAGAAAACATATTAGTTTAAATATCGTTAACAAGTTGAAAGTGATAGAACAGTTTGAGAAAGGCGTTTCTGAAAGAAAAATTGGTGAAGAATTTGTTATAGATTTCAGATTTGAGTGCCAAAGTTCCTGAACCTCCTTCGAATATTTTTCAGTTATATTTTGATGAATAAGTGTGCTTTTTATATTCTTTAAATAAAGACTCAAAGTGTAATGTCTGTTTAATATTTTTTAAAGACTCAAATTTTAGTGTTTGTTTGAGACGGAAAAACAGCTTAGTATTATGAATAAAGAAAGTGGCTCTATGTTTACATACATATTTGATACATATGTATTTCCATGATCAGTTCCTATAAGTTTTCCATTTATTTGTGTTCAAAGCTTTTCATCTTTTAGGGTCATCTTTTGCTTCATTAATCCTTACCGCTACCCCCAATTGATCAGAATTAACGAGGGTTTACTATACTTGTCAATTAAAAAAATATACGCTTTTGAATTTCTCAGAACAATATGTTTTAATGACAGTTTTATCGCCATATATGCAAAGTTTTATTACTTCATATATGCAAAGTTTTATTACTTTGTCTTCAAGCCAAAATGCTTTTATATATATTCACCCTTACCTATTCGACTTGCAACCCCTATTCAAGTAAGTAAACTGGTTCCAGCTGACGTCATTCCAAATATCATCGATTGAAATAACAGCATCAAGTTTCTGGCAGGCGTTATAGGACAAACCAAGTTTCCAGGATTTATTGCACCCATTTATTTTATTCCACTTGATACCAGTTCGGCTGGCGACAGTGCAGTGACTGTAGCGTTAAGCTGTATATGAGAACATATGAACATCGAAATAGCCGCTCGCAATATATGGTATTAGATTAATCCCAGACTCGGCGCGATGTATGCTGCAGGGCGTTGCTCTAACTGGGGACAGTAATACGAAATGTACATCAATCAAAAGCTTTCAGGGTTTCATATTATGCGACTTCTTTTGTGCCCATTTGCTGAAAGCGAGCAGTAATAGTAACATCTATCTGCTAGAAACAGAAAGGAGCGAACATGGTTTAAGCAGGTCATTTTAAATGTCAGAAAGAAAATTGCGCAACCAACTGCCAGATTGAAAATAATGCATGAAATGTGTGTTTGTGTGCCTATTAGTTCTGAAAAGCAAAGACGTTTTCAGTTCAAATTTAAGGTGTATTATGTATGCATAAGTTTAGATTTAAAAGAAATCTTAGGTTCATTGATCTCCAACTGAATTTAAAAGACAAATTTTAGTTTCTACCTAATTTTCAGCCTTTTTAAAGTGACATGCATGTTTTCAGCTTGTTATATTTTTTTGTTAATTTAGAAATATTGTTGCTGTACAAACGAAAACAAGAGGCATTTATTTTCAGAGTGTCAGTGAAAATAATCATCAATCAAACCTGTCGCTTCCTTAAATTCAAACAAAGAGCATTTTTTGGTGTTCAAAAAGAAGTCTGCATAGTTTCTGTTTTCTACGGGAAGTTTGAGTAATAGGAAAAAGCAAAATAAATTGCTTAATTTTGTCGATGAAATAAATTGTGTGTTAATAGTTTAGTAAAAACATTGTACGTTTATTATACTATTTGTAGCTGTCTGCTGAAAACAATGCGATTGGAATGAAAAAACTGTTGTGATTGCTTTTACGTAAAAAATTTTCCTCCAATACCTCTGTTGCATATTGTTCAGTAGTTATCAACCTTTTATAAGCCATAGACCGTTTTTCGTAATTTATGTGCAGAGACAAACCACCTTGAAGTTGAATGATACATTAGTTTTGCAATATAATACAGATTGCCTTCACTTTCCTGCAATTTAAGTGTAACAGTAAATTTATTACTCGTTCTATTAATTTATTTCGTTTCGAATTTAGTTAAAAGTACATAATGATTTTGAATTAATTTTTATCGTCGTCATCACCCTCAAGCAGCAAATGGCTATGGAGATCCAACTAGACCGTGCAATTTAGTTCTCCAAGCATATCTGTCCTGAGCTACATCTGGCCATTGCACACCAATTCTAACAAGGTCTTGTTTGACATTGTCTGCCCACCGCATCCTTGGTGAATATTAAAAAGGACCGTTTAAAAATATTTCTTTTATGCTCTCATCAAATATGTGTTCAGTCTTACCGTAAAAGAGGTGTTTTTTTTTTCCAGATTCCACCAGCAAGTATGTCGCGTATCATAGATTAAAAAAAGAGTGATGCAATTTTTTCGCGACTAAAACACATTTCGAAAAATAACGGATTCGAAGTTAGGATGCACCTGTTACCAAGTTGCCAACGTTTTAAGCTACAACCGCTACCTTTATCATGTCTTCTTTGTATAGCAATCTGAATAATTTACCAGTGGGCATAACTCACCATTTTCATTATTTATTTTTAAGGTTTTGTGACTCATTTAAGTAATATTTGACTTAGAGAAAACGATAAGTTCCGTATTGAATAACTTTCCATCTTATAACCAGCCATATTATAATTAACTTAGAGCATTCAGATATCGGGATATGAGACATTTTTGGCAAAAAATGAGTTATTATAGCCACTTTTTTTCCAGTATGCTTCATCATTTGAGCATAAGTAGAATCTACCTGAATTATAAAGGTTTGGTTATTAAATGTAATAACGTTTGAAGTGAAATTCGTTTTGCTTCTTGTAATATGTTAAAGAAATAACTATTGTTAGCAGTGACGAAGTGTGACTTTGAATAGAGGAAGCAATTACAAAAAGTAGTGCTGGAACTAAATCGGAACGCAGTTCTAGTACTCGTTGGTTCCGAATCGTTTAACCTAAAACCCTTCCGATATTTGATGTTTCCGAATCATTAAATCGTAATACCATTGCTGTACTAGGTGTTTCCGAATCTTTGAGGTCAAGCAGCTATATACATATACATGGTAATGCCAAAATATCTGCGAGTGAGCATCTGCCCTAGCGCTGCAAATCAAACCTGGATCGCAATTTCAAATTATTTTATGATCAGTTTTCATTACTCTATTTAAAAACTAACTATTTGACAGGTAGTAAACATCTTTGGGATGAGGTAAAAATTTATTATTTTTAAATCAAATGTTAGTATTATATATATACTAAATGGCCAATTTATGAGGTAGTAGGTCTAGTAGCGTGTTGCGCATCCTTTGGCCTTCAAAACAGCCGAAATTCGTTGAGACATGGAACCTACAATTTGCTGGATGCATTACGTAGGAATGTTGTACCATGCAGAAATGATTGTGTTACGCAGTTGCTGTAAATTGGACAGTGGCATAGTCTCGCTGCGAAAGTCTTACCACTTCATCACAACGATGCTCAATAGGGTTTCGATCTGCGGACTGTGCAGGCCAATGAAGCAAGGAAAACTACTCTGCATATGCTTCTGGAACCATTCGGGGATGATCATGCCTTATGAGCAGATGTATTATGCTGAACATGTCCATCTGAGTGAGGATAAACTGTAGCCATGAAGGGATGATTTTGGTCAGCAACAAAGTTCAAATATGCCGTGGCATTCAGATGTCCTTTGATGGATAAAACATTCCCCACAGCATCACACCACCACCACCTGCCTGTACTGTTGACACCAGATAAGACGGCTGCATGACCTCATATTGATTGCATCAAATGCTGATCCATCAGCATGATGTAAAAGGAACCATGATTCGTCTGACCACGCTACTTTTTTCCAGTCCTCAATAGCCCAGTGTTATGCTCCTGCTCCCACTGGAGACACGCTTCCGTGTTCTTTTCTGACAAGATCGGCACTCGACATGGTCGAGGGCTGTTGTAACCCATTTGCAAAAAGGTCCAATACATGGTGCATTCAGAGATGACCTTCTGCACACCAATGTTTAATTCTGCTGTGATTTGCCTCGTTGTGGCCCGTCTGTTCATTTGAACGATTCTTGACAGCCTCCTTTGACCCCTCTGATCCAAAAGCTGTTTTAGTCCACAGGATCATAGATCACTGGTAGTTTTTTGCTTGTCACACCATTCTCCGTAAACTTCTGAAATGGTTGTGCGTGAAAAGCCTAAAAGGACGGCTGTTTGGGAGATGCTAGAACCAGCATACCTAGCACCAAATATGCCACGTTCGAAATCGCTCAGGTCATTCCTTTTTGCCCATTCTGATGATCAGTTCAACACTGATACTCGAAGAGCCGGTCTGCCTGCCTGATTTATATCGCACACTGCAGTCACATGATCGCAGAGATAACTGCGGCAGGTCGAGAGAAAGAAAGCCTGTAACGCTAATACGTGTTGGAATGAACCATTGATGTGACGAGTGGTGGTGTACCTGATATGTTTTTTATATCTAGCATATCGGTGTATAATTAGCATCTCAGTGTATAATCTGGTAACTAAGATGGGGGAGGAGATATGTACCATTTGTTCTACAGTTGGAATTAATAAAAATGCTTAACAAAATAGTAGAGTAAATCACTTCCTGTAAACTTTGTAACTCATGAAAGATTTTGCTGAAAAAATTAATTGCGCCTCGAGCGGGATACGAACCCAAGACCTTATAAACATGCCAGGTGCTGGTGAGCTATCGAGAGCAAGCTGAGAAAATGGTTAGTTCTCGATAACAGTAGTAGAGTACCTAGCAGGTTATCAGGAAGTCGTGGGATCATATCACACTCGAGGCAAAATTCGTTTTTTTGTGCAAAACCTTTCATACTAGCAAAATTTTTGAAAACTCCATATCTCCAAATATTTTGTCTAACCTTGGCTTCACTACTAGTAGATTGTACATGTAAAAATTATATGTAATTCCTGAATTATATTCTTGTTAGTTTTCATATTGTTTTCATTTTTTTATTATTATTAAAAAATACAGTACAATATCTCCATCCAATACTGAATTCCATAAACAAAATTCTCAAAATTCTTTTTTTGTGCAAAACTTTTCATACTAACAAAATTTTTGAAAACTCCATACCTCCAAATATTTTGTCTAACCTTGGCTGCACTACTGATTGTACATGCAAAAATTATATTTAATTCCTGAATTATATTCTTGTTAGTTTTCATATTGTTTTCATTGTTTTATTATTATTAAAAAATACAGTACAATATCCCATCCAGTACTGAATTCCATAAACAAACGTCTGAGGAGAATGCAAAAATTTTCATGCATACCAATTAGCACACAAAAACAGTCATTTTTCAATATTGCTATACCAAATTTGGACCTTTTTACCTCAGAGATTGTTCTTGTTTTACCCCTGAGCGGCACATTTTTGCACATAATGGGTTAAATGGCCAGGTCACAATGCCACAAGAATGCATTCTTGACAACTGTTAGGAGACAGATACAGGAGTTTATCAAAATAATGTAAACACCGATGGCGACTGGGGTACACGCAATGCGCCATATGTAACACAGGGTCGACGTCACCCATGATATAAGATATATAAAGATATATAAAACTTCAATGATGAATCATTGAAGTCAGTGAATACAACTATAGAAGAAAATCTTGAGAATAAAATAACAAATATTAAGTCCAACTATCTTAATAGAAAATAATTAATAGTAATAACAAGACATAGAATTGGACATTGTCTCCTCAATAATACCTTATACAAGTTCAAAATAATAAATTCTCCTAACTGCAGTCAATGCAACAGCAGAGAGAATATAGCCCATGCTTTATTAAATTGACCAAGATACCAAGAAACTTGTTCTTCTCACGTCTAAATAATTTACAGATCTCGGAGATGACACTCGAAAATCTATTGCCCAATCCAGATAATCAGAAAAGAATTAAAATATTCAAAAGAATTATTCAATTTTTACACGACAGTCAACTTCTTCATAGAATCTAGGAAATTTTAATCTTATTCTGTTGGACATAACTATTTTCAAGAACTCTTGATTTAAGTACTTTGTACATGAGGCATTTAAAAATTGATATATGCAATTCATTCACGTTCGCAAGGTGCCTAAATATTTTTTGTTCATTATCACCTTTTTCCAGGTCATGTTTGCTTCATCCTGCATCCTACAGAATTTCATTGAACAAGAAGCACCAAGAAAATTCACGTACAAAATATAACCTAAGTAGAATCAATTTAAAAAAAAATAGAATTTATGAAGACACAGCTGAGCCTTTTCCGGTCTCCCCTGGCAGCAGATTTCCTTACTGCACTTCGGCCACGACTGTTCCGTTCTTCCTCAACTTCTCTTAGGGGCGGGGCGCGCGCCAGGCTCATAATCTGCAGTTCCCAGGTTCGAGTCCTAGCTGGGTCAGCGTTGAGATTTATCTCCGCAAAACTCTCCGCCCTGTCCACGGTCAGAAGGGGACACCGATGGGCTTGGAATGGCCGCCGTCCGTCGGATGGGATGTTAAGCCATGGTCCCGTGTACGGGAGAACCATACCCTGTGCCCGTTAAAGAACACGCTAGATGGCCTTGACGGGAGTCTACCATCTGTCTTCCAACAGCTGTTCCAGTGGGTCCCCTCCCCCAACCCTCTCTGAGCCTTCGGGGTCCTTGTGACCTGGCCATTTAGCCCATGGTGTGCAAAAAAGTGCCCAACCCAAGGTAAAACAGCCCAACTTGTCTTACTTCCCATGCCTTTCGATCAAGCCTGCAACCATTCTCATATCATTCTGTGTGGACTCCTAACTGTTACATTTATGAGTTTGTTGGCATGGATGTATGTGCAGTTTTTCTGCTGAGGTCCTGCCATCCTCACATACCTTCTTCTATGGCATATAAACTGACAGGCTCCTGTCAGACCTCTGTGGCAAGCAGCTGCTTGAAGTGGTATTTTTTTAGCCATGCCTAATGGCTAGAGATAAATCCGAGTTCACGTCGAGAGAAAGAAAGCCTGTAACTAGCTAGGGGAGGCTAAGAGAGCCCTCCCCTAGCGGCCTCAATCTTTCGAACAAGTTTCCGTCGAACAAATTTCCGTTTCGAACAAAATTTCAGGCGAACAAATGTCTTAAAGCCATGGCTTCGTATGCGGGTGAGCCGTACCCTGTGCGTTAAAGAACACCCTGGATGGCCTTGACAAGAGGCTACTATCTGTCTCCTATACTATCTGTCTCCTAACAGCTGTCCAGTGGATCCCTTGCCTTCGTTTAGCCCATTGTGTGCAAAAAAAGTGACGCTCAGAGGTAAAACAATCCAGCCTTTGCTACCTAAGCCTCAGGCAGTTTGTACCTTCCTTATTAGGATCTCTTTGTATGAAGCTTACAGAGCCCTTCATTCAGATCAAATCTATCGACATCGTTGTGATTTGTAACTATCACGAAGCTAGAAGTGTTGGAATGGTTAGTGGTTTTTTAGCTACAGTCTGAAACATATAAATTTAAACATACTTTCAGTCATAGGCAACTGCAAATTCTACCCTTCCGTGGAATGAGCAGTCTCATAGATATGCGAGAAGTGTTGCCAACCGCATACCTGTTAGGAGGAAAGAATAACAGATCTTACCCTAGCTTTCTCTATAAATTAAAGCAAGTTAACAATGAGTGTTAAGTGGTTTGATTATGTAAGATTTGAGGTGAGAAGAAGGAATTGTGTAAGGAGACTAAATTGGTTTGGCCATGTTGCCCACATGCACAACTACAGATTAGCGAATAGAATTATAAACAATGTGCTTAAGGGCCTCAGAAAAGAGCGAGGCCTAGATTGCGGTGGGTAAACATTGTCAAATAGTACTTTGCAATTGGCCTAAAAATGCCAAATGCGATATCAGTAGTTTAGATGTGCATGGATAACTAAATTGTAAAATCTGATTTGACCTCCGTAGCCGATTTTTGCTTTTAATTACGTATTTATCTGCATCCAAGGCCGATTCTAGAAATAGTGTGTGTGTGTGTGGGAGGGTGCCTTTAGCAACCCCTTTTTTCCGCACTCCATTCAGTCATGTGTTCAGGGGCGTAGCGAAGGGATTATGGTTGCGGGGGGGGGGGAGGTAACGAAAATTTTCCAACGTGAAAATCAAATTTTGCCAAATAAGAAAATAAGTACATTATTTTTTAATTGTATACCTTATGTCACTAACGCACCTTTAATTTCGTTCATTCGAATTTTTCCAGCTTCCATCGATTTTGGAATTGGCAAATTGCCTCGATTTTGCAACTGCAATGATTTCACAAAAAAAATTTCGTTCCCTTGCCTAAATTTTGCAATTCAAGTCCCATCGAATTTTGCCAAGTTTTCTGATTGTACCAACTAGAATTTCACAAAACCAATACCATTCTTCACAACTCACCAGCATTTCACCAAGTGGCTACTTATTTTGCCAACTGCCATAGATTTCGCGAAGTTTCCTCGATTGCGCCGACAGTTCTAAATTACAGAAAACCAATCCAACTTTTACCACCTTAATTTTGCTTTTGTTTTTGACATTTGGCAGATTGTGGATTTGCCAAAAAAAAAAGGTCCACCACATCTTTCGAACTCGGTGGAGAAACTTAATGATTTATGTGTCAAATGACAGCTTGAGACTCGGAGAGTCGTAGAATATAAAAAATTGACACCTAGTGCTTTCTCCCCCCCTTAAAAAGGGGGAAATATGAAAATGATTTTCCCCCTACATCTCCTGAATGCTAGTAGGGAAAGTAACAAGCTATGTGTCAAATGAAAGCTTCTGACTCTGCGAATGTCATAGGCTATAAAAAAATTGACCCCCTGCTTTCGTACCCCAGCTGAAAAGGAGGGGATAGGAAAACGATTGCCACCCTATATCTCCGAACACGAGTGCTGAAAGTAACAAGCTATCAAATGAAAGCTTGTGATGCTGGGGAGTGTCGCAGGCTATAAAGAAATTGACACCCCCATGCATTCTTCCCCCCTAGAAATGGGAACTGTGAAAGTTCTTCTACTATATCTAGCGAATGCTTGGACCTACAGTTACGAGTTAGATGTCAAATGAATGCTCGTATAATGACCGTCGTAAATTATTAGGAATTTTTCCCCCGTTATTCCCCCCTCATAAAAAAGGTGGGGGGGATTTTCACAGGGTTCGACTTTAGTCATATCACAAATTAAAGCTTGTGACGTCTCAATTGTCATGGGCTAGCTCAAACATGACTCCAAAAGGGAGGTAAAATGTGTTCGATGTTTGAAAGTAGGTGCTTTTATTGCTGAGTTCATATTCACTTCAAAGGAAGACAGGGCACCGATTTACCTATACAACAAGATTGCCGGAGCCCTGTCTTTGAAGTGAAATAGATTCAGTAGTTGATTGCACCATCGATATGCTTTACGTTTATTTTATACTTTTTAGGGTCATACAGAAATATAGGTATTTTTTAAATTTTTAATTCACAACTCACCCTATTTTACCAATTTTCTTCAAATTTTGCCAACTCCACAAGATTTTGAAAGTTTTCTCGAGTTTGCTAATTCTCCTTAATTTCACAAACCAATCCCAATTTTCACAACTCATCTGTATTTTACCAAGTGGCTTCGAATTTTGCCAACTCGCCGTAATTTTACAGAAAAAATCAAAAATTTTGCATCTTCCTTGAATTTACCAAGTCACTTCGAATTTTGCCAACTCCCTAGATTTTGCCAACTGCCCTTAATTTCACAAAACCAATCCCAATTTTCACAATTCACCTGTATTTTTCCAGGTGTTTTCCAATTTTGTCAAGTGACTCGATTTTACCAACTCTTCTTAATTGCACAAAAACAAGCCCAATTTTCGCAACTCTCCTGTATTTTACCAAGTGGCTTCGAATTTTCTCAGCTTCCATAGATTTTGCCAACTCTCCTTAATTTCACAACTCGCCTGTAATTTACCAAGTGGATTCGAATTTTGCCAGCTTCCCTAGATTTTTCCAGCTTCCCTAGATTTTTGCTTAGTTGCCTTGATTTTGCAACTCGCCATAATTTTATATCTTACCTGAATTTTACAAAGTCACTTCGAATTTTGTCAATTTCCAAATATTTGCCAACTCTCCTAGATTTTGCCGATTCGCCATAATTTTACAGAAAAAAAAAATCCCAATTTTTACATCTCATTGGAATTTTGCCAACTTCCCAAGCTTTTTCCAAGTTGTCACGATTTTGACAACTACTCTAGATTTTGCTAACTCCAATTAGTTTTACAAAAAAAAAATCCAAATTTTGACAACTCACCTGGATTTTACAAAGTCGCTTCGAATTTTGCCAACTCCGATTTACTTTGGGGAGGGACATCTCCCCCTATAGCTACGCTTCTGTCTGTGTTCATCTGTGGAATATGATAATCATGATCATCAGCAAGACATACTTTTGTAATGAATTAAGGCAAAATTTTTAATGAGGGCTGATTGTCTTTTATGGTAATTTTATTACTGATTTCAAATCCAGGAAAAGATCGATTCCTGCAATTTAATCTTTTTTGCTACAGTTAATTTATTTTTAAAATTTGTTCATCTAATGTTGAAGCAATTTATGACCCGTGACCAACGACTGTTTCGATCTGATAAGAGTTAATGCTCCTCTGAACTAAGAATCCGCTATAAAGAAGGCCGTGGCGAAATAGCGTAATATGCTGTCTGGGTCGGTGGCACAGAAACAAAGATAAATTTTAAGTAAACTTAGTTGTGTGTTTACAGTCAATAATGTACCACCCATTCAAATCCCAGGTTAACAAATCAACTGACATTTCAAAACCGCAGCAAAGCATGATCAAGTGTGTGCTTTTGTTCCAGTGTAATGTTCGGATTCAATGCGGAATATATATATATGTACACTTACCTGTAATTTTCTTTAATGTTATTTGAGTAGCGCTTTTTTATATTGTAAATTAATATTTTCATCAGAATAAAAATTTCGATTTAAATGATTTTTTTTAAATTGATGATGGATATTTTGATATGTTTTTGATCAAAGTTAACTGCAATTAAAGCATATTTTTGAAAATATAGTTATCATAAGGCATATTGTTTTTGTTTAAATTCAAAGTGTAATATTACGTTTTAATAAGTAATATAGAACGAATTAAAGGATTTGACTTTTCAAGCACACATTTTAACTTTACTTTTTCGCTGTATATGCGGTTTTTTTTTTGTTATCTCTGAATGGAAAAGCTTGTTGCAACGTCGAATTATGTATATTTAATATCATATATATTAATATTTACATTTGAAATAAAGAATATGTCTGAATAGTTGTCAAGTTATACAATTAAATTTCCAATCAAAGAATATATCGGAAAGTTTTTCCAATTATGAAAAGTTTTAGACCACAAATATTGAAGTTAACGTTATTTAATAAGAAGCATGATTACCCCTAACAGCAAAGCAGCTTGAACAACTAGCTCTCTTGCTTCTAATAAGTTTATGCAACAATGCATGCTCCTTAAGAAGAGCATTTCTCATTTCATAAAGGGTCCTTGGAAGGGGTTGACGACTTGCAACTTGCCTTTCCAAAGCGTCATACGCATGTTCAATGGAATTTAGATTTGGGGACATTTTGATTGGCCAATCTATTCTCTGGATATCTTCACTTTCAATGTATTCCTCCATTATCTCAGCTCTACGTAGACGAGCGTTATCATCCGTAAAAATGAATTTTGACCAATGGCACCTCTAAAAATGTCTCACGTAAGGCTCTAGCATCTTGTCTATCTTAGGGCAGTTATAGTTATCTTACTGAGAAGACATGCAGGTCAGTGTGGTCATTAATAGTGATGACCCAGACAAGAGATACCCCAGACAACAAACCACTCTCACCAAAACGGTACTTTCCCGCGATATTCAGAGGGTGAATACGTTTTCTACGCTCTCTCCAAATGCATTGGCGCCGAAAATCACTACTTACGCTATATCGTGATTCATTCGAAAAGAGAACCTGTCTCCATTGCTCATTGTCCCAATTGAGGTATTGCCTGATCTATTTTAGTCATGAGCTTAAATGAACTGAAGTTAGTGGCATGCTGAAAAGATATGAATGAATAGTTTTATCGACACTACATGTCTTTTAGGATATAACCCTCTTTCGTGAAGTCGTCGGGATTCATACACTATTTACTGACCTTCCTTGGCAGCCGAGAGCTCCACTGCAAGTTGGCACGCTGGCATCATTCGATTGCACCTTGCAGTTTCGGGACAGGAAACGATTCTTAAACTGTTGTTGCTCTGGACCTACCTTGGCTCGTTCTTGTAGCGCATGTTCCAGTGTCTAGAAATTGCACTTTCCGACACATTCAGGAATCTGGCAACATCTCTATGTGATTGCCCTGCTTCCATCAATCAGAATGCTTTCCAGCTCTGACCATCATCTAAATGATTCCACCTTTGCATTTTAACTAAACTGTAATCCGAAATGCTCGACGAAGCCTAACTTAATCCAAAATGAGAAGCGTCCGTTCCTGAAGCTGCTTTTTTCGCCAGCTTAATTGCGTATCACAGTCTTTTTCGCCTTGAAATAATAAAATTTAATAGCCGATAAAAGTTAGTTATTTCACGCTACATATCCTCTGAAATTTTCGTTAAATTCCGAAAAGAATTTATTGAGATATTTGCAACTTCGTTCAGCTACCGTAAAATATGAGCAGCAGATAGGTTAGAATTACATTGTACAATAATGATCACTATTGGTGCATTCCCTCACGTTAAAATGTGGATAAGAAAACAAAGGTTACATAATATTAAATTTTAAATTTAAATAAAAATTAGTATATATATCAGATGATTTAATAGTGAAATTTATGCAGGGTCGAGTCATATACAAAACTTCAATTTAAATGTTATTTTCCCGCTTAAAACTGCTTTGTGTTTAACTTCAATTTAATGAAATGAACAGAATAGCGTAAACCTTGATAGAAAAAGAAGTATTATGAAATGATTCTAAACGGTGTAAGAAATTTGGTGATTATTTGTGGAAAGTTAGGTTAATCTAATTATAAAATGTAATGTGGAAGTTTGAAGTAGCTTCCTTCCTCCCTTCGTTTGTTACTATAGTTAGAAATGTCGCACTACATATAATGAACGCCATTATGTTGCTAGGCAACGAAATGAAGCAGATTGTTTTGGCGCATAGTGCGTGGCTCAATAAAACATATGCTTGGAATGTTCTATTTTTCATAAACTGTTTTTCGTTTAAAGCAGTAAGTTTATGTGGAACAGCTTAAAAGTTGACCTGTTTATACGGATTTTTATACCTTAGAATAAGATTATTTATACTTTTTATTTACCTATAATCATGCTTAGAATAAGGAAGAAATTTGACGAAAAATGACACATACAATTTTTTTTACGTAAAATAATGTTGAAAAGTGAATAAAAATATATAATGCTGCTAAGATTGGTAGAGATAATTTATTTAGTATATCTACTCACTTAATATACGATAGAAAGACAATCTATCCAAAAAATATTTCCATTCTCTCATTATCTACATTTCCTGTTTATGAAATGTCAATGCTTGTCGATATTTCGGCACTAAAATACCGACATTAAAATTTCGATGGACGCAGTGTGATGGTTTTATTACTACTTTTCGTGTGACATTTGTCGAGTTCGTGAATTTGTCAAAACAGTTGTTCCACCATATCTTTCAAACGCAATGGGGAAACTTAATGATTTGTGTGCCAAATGAAACCTTATGACGCGGGAAGTGTTATAGGCTATAAAAAAATACCTCTCCTTGTTTTCTTCCCCCTTGAAAAACGGGAAATGTGAAAG
The DNA here is from genome assembly GCA_038380435.1 of Ryuthela nishihirai. Classification (NCBI taxonomy): domain Eukaryota; kingdom Metazoa; phylum Arthropoda; class Arachnida; order Araneae; family Heptathelidae; genus Ryuthela; species Ryuthela nishihirai. The sequence goes on from JAWZYU010000007.1 coordinate 6,761,439, forward strand.
TCGTTCTGCTATATCTTTCGTACGGGAAGGCCTACAATTAGGATAAAACTCATATAATGACCGTCGTAAAACATTTTGAATTTGGCCCCCACTATCCCTCCTGATAAAAGTTAACCAGCCATATCTCATACCTAGTGACGTCTCCGATATCATGAGCTACCTCAAACAGGACTCTAAAAGGGAGGAAAAATGTTTGAGTTATATCAAATGAAAGTTCTAAAAGTAGGTGTTTTTGTGACAAAGAAAAAATATAAATAAAAAATAAACCTATATTCCTATATGGGCCCTAAAAAGTGGAAAATAAAACTAAAACATATCGATGGTGCAATCAATCACTGAGTTCGTATTCACATCAAAGGAAGATAGGTCGCCGGCAATCTTGTGTAGGTATATCGGCGCTCTAACTTCCTTTGAAGTGAATGCGAACTCAGTGACTGATTGCACCATCTACATGCTTTGTTTATTTTCTACTTTTTTGGGACCATATAGGAAGATAGATAAAAAATAAGTAAATTAAAAAATTTATAAAGTACTTCTCTTACTGTTGCTTTTCTCTTGACATTTGTCGGTTTGTGGATTTTTCAAAACAGTTGTTCCACCATATCATTCGGACGAGATGGAGAAACTTTGTATGTGGTTTAAATTCATTGAGCTGGTGTGGGTCCCAAGCATTTGATTGAAAAGCATCTAATATATTCAACTAAACCTTGTCACGAAATTTGGCGAGCTGGGTAGTCCCATAAATCATCAACAGATTTACGATATGTACAACATATTTATTATTCACATTAGTATTTACAATAACAGTAAAATTGCAAGATCGGCCTTCCACTAAGGTCTCGCATTTCACAACGATCCATGGCTAGCTACCTCTCTTAGCCGCCCACAAATCCTGGCCGAAACACATTGGCCCTGGCTAGGATATCCCTTAAGCCGGATTCGTATCCTGGTCGGAGCCTGAACCCGACCTACAACATAATCTAACGCAGAAGGACCCAGGAAGAAAGTCTCTTCTTCGCTCCTTGTCTCAGTCACAAAGGGTACTTTGTCCACACAGGGGCCAGTAGTGCTGGTCATCGCCGGTCCTACCCACCTGTCAAGGAAATAGATTGATGACCCCTGTGGACTCTCCCACATTTGACAGCAATACCCTTTGTTCTCATGCATTGGAGGGGCTGACGGTAATCTGCCCGTTACAGGAGGGATTTTTTTATGTTTTTATTTAAAACAAAGTGAAGAGGAACGCGAGTGCTGAAATTTTATAGCTTAAAAGTTATTAGAAATTTATTATATTTAAAGATTTATTATATTTAATATTAAATTATATTTAAAGATTTATGTGTCAATTGAAAGCTTGGGAAAGATGATGCGGGGAATCTCATAGGCTATAAAAAATTGACCCCCCCATGCTTTCTTCCATCCTGAAAATGGGACAATATGAAAACGATTGTTTTCATATATCTCGGAACGCGAGTGCTGAGCGTAACAAGCTATGCGTCAAGTGAAAGCTTCCTACGAGGGGAGTGTCAAAAGTTATAAAAAATTGACTCCCCCATGCTTTCTTCCCCCCTTAAAAAACGTAAATTATTTCGAATTCCCTCCCCCCTCAATATTCTCCCCTCTGATACCCTTATCATTTTCGAGAGGTCAGATTTTAACGAGTCATATCTGAAATTAAAATTTGTGACGTTCCCAATGTGACTATCTCAAACATGACTCCAAAAGGGAGGAAAAATGTCGTCGATGTTTATGAGTCCATATATCAAATGAAAGTTTTCAAGGTACGAGTTTTCAGTGACAAAGAAAAAATATAAATAAGTTTAAAAAATACTTATCCTATATGGGCCCTAAAAAGTAGAAATTAAACCTAAATCATATCGATCGTGCAATCAGTCATTGAGTTCTTATTCATTTCAAATGAAATAGGCCGCCGATTTACTTACACAACAAGGTTGCTTGTTAGCACCAAGACAAAGTACTGTTTGAAGAAATGCAGGTTTCTTGGTCTTATTATAAAGACAGCTTTTATTATAAATACAAGGATATCTTTTATGATAAAGGCATGGTTCTTAACGATTTTAGCAGAGCTATTGTTATCCCTAGCCGTCCCGTGGCCGAGTGGTTAGCGCGCTTGGCTACTGATCTAAGGGACCTGACCTGGGTTCGAGCCCCGGATAAAGCATGGCTGTTCGTATTGTTTTCTGCTGAGGTCCTGCCATCCTCTCAGATCTTCTACTGTGGCATATAAACTGACAGGCTCTTGTCAGACCTCTGTGGCAAGCAGCTGCTTGAGGGGGTATTTATTTATTTTTTATATTGTTATCCCTATTTTTAAAGAACGTGATCGCAGATCTTGTGATAACTATCGGGGTATCAGCCTACTTTCTGTTCCAGGTAAAGTTCTTTGCATGATTGTACTTAATAGAATTAAGAATCTGGTTTACAGGTAATTGCGTGCTGAGCAATGTGGTTTCCGAAGTAGAAGGGGGTGTGTAGATCAGATGTTTTCACTCACGCAAATTCTTGAGAAATGTTTAGAATTTCAGAAAACTCTGGTTACTAGCTTTGTTGATTTCAAAAAGGCTTTTGACTCTGTTAATCGCGTAATTTGTGATTGATTGTGAGATTATATGGTATATCAGACAAGTTAGTTAACGTAATGAAAGCTGCTCTCAATAATAACACCGAGTCGTGTGTGAGAGTTGGTAAGATGTGTAGCAATTGATTTAGCATTACTTCTGGTATTCGACAAGAGTGCATTTTATCTCCTTTTCTCTTTACTTTGGTATTGATTATGTTATGCGAAATTCACTTCAAGGGAAAGATTTTGGCCTTAAATGGTCTGGAGATACGAAAATTTATGATTTAGATTATGCTGATAATTTAGCCCTTTTGGCAAATGATGTTGATGAGATGAACTCTTTCATTCGAGCTGTTGATGAGACTGGTAGTAGAGTAGGTTTAGTTATAAACAGAGAGAAAACTAAAGTGATGAAATTTGGTCAGGCAGGCTGTGGGTCAATTAATCTGAATAGTTCCACTCTTGAGCAGGTGTCACAGTTTAATTATCTTGAGAGCTATGTAACAGATACTGGTGATATGCGGCATCAAATTATCAGACGAATACAGATTCCTGCCGTGACTTATAAGAATCTATGGAGAGAGTGGAGAAATACACTGGCGTATACACTTAAAGACTAAAATTAGACTGTATAATAGTTTGGCTCTTTCTAGAGTAGTAATGGTAGTGAGACTTAGTCCCTTTATAAATATGATAACAGGAAACTATGCTTTTGATTCTAGATGCTGTACGCAGTATCTTGGGCATTAGGTGGTTTAACTTATGTAATAATGAGGTTAGGCAAAGCAGTCGGTAACCTCCTTTGAGCAGCATATTGTGCAGAGAGAGACTCCTTTGGTTTGGTCATGTTGCCCCTATGCATAACTATAGATTAGTGAATAGTGTTATGAAGAGTGTTCCTAAAGGCCTCAGAAAAAGGAGATCTAGGACGTGGTGGCAGACAATGTCAAACAGGACCTTGTTAGAACTGGTGTGCAGTGGCCAGATGCAGCAGATGTAACTCAGGACAGATACCCTTGGAGAACTAAATTGCACGATCTGGTTGGACCTCTGTAGCCCATGGTTGCTTGAGGATGAAGATGATGATTGTGGCAGGTAGTGCTGCCAGCGCAATGCACATTTAAAGCATATCACACAGTCGTCGAGCACGGAACGCGTTTAGCTGTGAAAGTGCACCCAGAGATGAACAAGAATATGAATTGCAAGTGGGACTCCAAGTATGAACTTCGACTCATTATATGCAAGATAATAAGAAATTTGATACGTTTTATTCTGCATGTTTATGCAGTATCTTAGACATTGAATGTTCGTCTTTCTATGCAATGCTGAGACTAGGCAAAGGAATTAACACCACCTTTGAGAAGCATCATGTGCAGATTGGCTTCGCTATGATGTCCATATTTATACAGATGATTGAAGAGTTATGAACCAGGGTGATTAAAGATGTCAGAAAAAGTGAGTAACCTAGGATGAGATGGACAATGTTACATAGGACTTTGTTATAAGTGATCTAACGCAACAGCTGTAGCTTCAGGACGGACATGTTTGAAAAATTACAATAATCAGGTTGGACCTCCTTAACTAATGCAACCATTTTTCTTTGATTGAAAAACAAGCGATTTATCTACAGAGGATTTTTAGCGCTTTATCTTCCTTTGAAGTGAACTGATTGCACCATCAATATGCCTTAGGTTCATTTTTTGCTTTTTAGGGCCCATATAGGAGGATAGGTATCTTTTAAAAAAAATTTTTATCACTAAAAACACCCATTTTCAAAAACTTACATTTGATATGTGACTCAAAAACATCGACCACATTTTCCCTCCCTTTTGGACTGATGTTTGAGTAGCCCATAACATTAGAGACGTAATGAACTTTAATATGAGATATGGCTTGTTAAAGTATAAAATAAATAAAAATAATAAATAAATACCCCTCAAGCAGCTGCTTGCCACAGAGGTCTCACAGGAGCCTGTCAGTTTATATGCCAAAGTAGAAGATCTAAGAGGATGGCAGGAACTCAGCAGAAAAACGACACATACATCCATGCCTTACCCGGGGCCCGAACCCAGAGCCAAGCGTGCTATATAACCCCGGGAAAATCCGCATCCCCCTTTTATCACCGGGTGGGTGAGAAAATAGTGGGGGGGAAAGTCGAAAAAATTTAAAACTGTTATCATTTGACACCTAACTCGTAACTGTAGTCCCTCCTTTCGCAAGATATAGTAGAACGACTTTCACATTTGCCGTTTTTTAGGAGGAAGAAAGCGTGGGGGGTCATTTTTTATAGCTTATGACACTCCCGGCGTTGCAAGTTTTCATTTGAGGCATTCTTTATACATTCTGCACTCGCCTTCAGGAGATAAAGGAGGAAAATCGTTTTCATACTTCCTTTCCTTTTTAGGAAGGAAGAAAGGATGGGGGGGGGGGGGGTCAATTTTTTCATAGCGTGTGACATTTCCCGCATCAAAACCTTTCATTTGACCTATAGCTTGCTACATTCGACACTGTTCTGGAGGTATAGCAGAAGAACACTGTTCTCGCGTTCTGGAGGTATAGCAGAAGAATTATTTTCATAAATCCCCCTTTTTAGGGGGGAGGAAAGCATGGGGGTCAATTTTTTATATCCTGTGATACTTCCTGTGACACAAGCTTTCATTTGAAGTATGGCCTGTTACTTTCCGCACTCGCGTTCAGGAGATATAAGGGGAACAGTCGTTTTCATATCCCCACCCCATTTTTTAGGAGAGAAGAAGGCATGGAGGGGGGGGGGGTAATTTTTTTTATAGCCTATGGCATTCCTCGTGTCAGAAGCATTCATTTGACGTATAGCTTGTTACTTTCGGCATTCGCGTTCTGGAAATGTTAACGGAAGAATATTTTTCATATTTCCCCCTTTTAATAGGGGGAAGAAAGCATTGGGGGGAGGTCATTTTTCATAGCCCATGACACCCCGCATCACAATCTTTCATTTGACACATAAATTAAGTTTCTTCATCGCGTTCGAAAGATATGGTGGAACAAGGTTTTGTCTAATCCACAAACCGACAAATGTTCAGTGACTGATTGTACCATCGATATAATAAATAAATTATTACTCCCTCAACCAGCCAGGCTCGTAATCTGTAGTTCCCAGGTTCGAGCCCCAGCTGGGTCACCGTTGAGATTTATCTTCGCAAAATTCCCCGCCCTGCCCAAGGTCAGTAGGGGACACCGATGGGCTTGGAAAGCCCACCGTCCGTCGGATGGGACGTTAAGCCGTGGCCCCGTGTGCGGGAGAGACATACCCTGTGCACGTTAAAGAACACGCTGGATGGCCTTGACGGGGGGCTACCATCTGTCTCCCAACAGCTGTTCCAGTGGGTACCCTCCCCCAACCTTCTCTGAGCCTTCGGGGTCCATGTGACCGGGCCATTTAGCCCATGGTGTGCAAAAAAGTGCCGCTCAGAGGTTGGGTTGTTTTACCTCAGAGGTTGGGTTGCCATAGTAGATCTGTGAGGATGGCGCATTAGGTTTATTTTCTACATTTTAGGGCGCATATGAAAAGATAGGTTTTACAATGACAACTTACTGATTTACAATGTATTTATAAATATAATTTGTTACAATGAGGCGCTGCGGTGGCTCAGTCGGAAACGCGCCAGATTCGAAATCTGAAGTTCCTAGGTTCGAGTCCCTCGTGGGCCAGCGTTAACATTTATCTCCGCAAAATTCCTAGCCTGCCCTCGGTCATTACAAGGCACCAATGGACTTGGAAAGGCCGTCATCTGTCAGATGGGACTTTAAACCGTTGCCCATGTGCGGGAGAGTCATATCCTGTGCATGTTAAAGAAAACGCTGGATGGCCTTGATGAGAGGCTACCATCTGCCTCCCAACAGTTGTCCAGTGGATCCCCTCCCCCCAACCATCTCTGAGCCCTCGAGGTCCTTGTGGCTTGTTCGACCTGGCCATTTAGCCCATTGTGTGCAAAAAAAAGTACCTTTGAGAGGTAAAACAACCCAATCTATTTAACTGCGCCCTTCAAGGTGGAAATATATCGGTTGTTTTACTTCCATGAAACTTTTTGCACGGTATTTGATGATTGTGCCACCTCCATATAACTTTTCTTCTTCCACGTCACTTGTTAATTTATCCCGTATACCAATATTACTGTAAATTTGACTTACTGACGCTGTCACAATAACTTTTGGAAAGCGTTTTGATAAGTGCAAAGTGCTAGGGATGATATATTTCCAAAAAAGAATCAGTTTTGAAATTCTTTTTTAGCATATCATTCTCTCAATAGTGAAGACAGATTTATTACCTGTTGGCATAGAATTCACGAAATAATTTTGCTGAAAAAATGAGTTTCGTCATAAATTCATTTTTTTAGCAAATTATTTCTTGAATTCTGTGTCAACAGGTAATATATGTCTTTACTATTAATTGGTTTTTGCATTAATAAGGCTTTACCATGAGAAATTAATTTATAACATTTCTGGCAGTTTTGAAAGGTTTCCTTCTCGATCAAAGATGGCGCCACGAGCAACAAAAATCGCGAAGAATTAACTGAGAAATAAACTAGCTGTTGATAGTTAAGTGGTCAGATCACCTAGAATGTATCTTGGGAGACTCGGGCTTAAGTACCACTCATAGCAAAACTTTTTTTTAAGCAAAATTACCTCTCTCTTTTTTCTTTGGATAGGTTTTTTTTATTGAGCTCCACTCAATCTTATTACATTACTCATTATAAGCTTTAAGGTGTAAACAGCAATGACTGACAACTAAGTTTGGAGAGGTCAGCTCCTCAATAAATGCGAAAGCACCTCTCTGGACAGGGGAGAAGTTGAGACTGGAGAAAGCAGCAAAAAAAGTTCTAGGAGAGATCTGAAAGGAGTTCAGCGTTGTTGTTCTCTCTTCCATGCAATGTTTTGCGGCTAATCGCGAATTTGGCGATTCGGTCTACTATCTCTGAAGAGAGAGCCAACCACACTGAGATGACAGTTTATTAGGTACACCCACCTAGTAATGTGTTGCGCCTCCTTTGGCCTTCAGAACAGGGGGCGGGGTGGCTCAATCGGTAGCGTGCGAGGCTCGTAATCTGAAGTTCCCATGTTCGGTCCTAACTGGATTGAGATCTCCGCAAAACTCCCCACCTGTCCGCTGTCAGTAGGGAACACTGATAGGTTTGTAAAGGCTGCAGTCCATTGGATGGGATATTAAAGTATGACTCCATGTGCGAGAGAGATATACCCAGATACCATATATATATATGGTATCTGGATATATATAATAAGATCAGATATCAACAAACTGATTACTTCTGAAGACCACTTATTCAGTTCATCAGTTCCCAGCCTACACGAGATCTCTTTCTCAAATTCTCAATCTGGGAAATTCTTCATCCTTTCTTTCAAGCAACTCTTCCTCTTTCCCAAAGAAAAGCCTGCTTCCTCCACAGGAACTGAAGTCTGTTGCTTTGAACTGCATTGCAAATTGCTATCAAGGCTTTCTGAAAATCTACACAGATGGAACTAATAGTCTTTCTGCTAACAAAACATCTTGTGCTTTCTTCATTCCTTCTCTGAATATTACAACCTGTTACTCTTTGTAAAATTCAACTAGCATCATGGCTGTAGAACTTTTAGTTATTTTTTTTATTATTATTTATTATTATATCCCCCATCATACTAAAATAATAAATATTCATATAATTATCATTATATAGATATATCCCCCATCATACCTTGTGCACCGTTAAAAACACAATGGATAGCCTTGATGAGAGGCTACCATCTGTCTCCTAACAGCTGTCCATTGAGTCCCCTCCACCAATCTTCACTGAGCATTCGGGATCCTTGTGACTTGGCCATTTAGTCCATTGTGTGCAAAATAGTACCACTCAGAAGTAAAACAACCTAACCTTCAGAACAGCTCGAATTCGCCGGGGCATGGAACTTATAAGATGATGGATGCATTGTGTAGGAATGTTGTACCATGCAGAAATGATTGTGTCGCTCAGTTGCTGCAAATTGGATGGAGGCAGTCTCCCTGCGAACAGCTCTTACTACCTCATCCAAAAGATGTTCGATAGGGTTTAGATATGGGGACTGCGCAGGCCAATGAAGCAAGGAAAACTCGTCGGCATGTTCCTAGAACCATTATAATAATAATCTTTATTCATATTCATATTAGTTATACAAGAGTTTAAACAAATGATCCGCAAAGCATCTGCTTATCTGCAGGAGAGAAGAAGAATAACGTTGCATGAAAATACTTAAGATATAGTTTAAAACAATGTCATCCAATTATGTGAATTTCAGTGGAAGCTCCATTGTGGTGGTTTAAATTTTTATACTGATTTTAGTGCCCAGAATAAAATTTTGTCTTATTTTTGATTTCTTTAAATTTATTTAATAAAATAATTTCCCTTGGTAATTGATTGAACATGTAAGGTAATGTATATGCCCCTTGTACATTTTCCGTAATTGTTTAATATTTTTGGAAGTTGGAAATAATTTTTCGATTCTAACCTTGTGTTTTTCCCATGAGAGATTTTAGATTTAAATTGATTGTCAAAAAATATTTTAAAGTGATTCTGTATTTGTAAAGATTGTGAAAAGAGAGTATGCCTAGATAATTTAGTTTATCTTCGCTATGATAGGATGAATTTCTTAAGTTGTATGGAATTATGTTTTTAGCAATGTATGATTGAATAGTTTCTATTTTCTTTATATTTGTGAGGTTAGTTGAGCTTTTATTGTCAAACCATAAGTCGATATGGATTCACAGACAGCTTTGTAAACCAAAATACATGTATGTGTGCTTGCAGCAAATTGCAGTTTGTAAAGTTTAGATGCACATAGACGCAATTTCCCTGCTAACTTTTGAATATGTGTATTCCATTGGAAGGTTGTGTCCATGTAAAGTCCAAGATATTTATGGCTCTCAACGCGCTCAATAACATCACAACCGCAGCAGTCAAGGTCGTGAGTTATCATGTTATGAGGACACAAGGGTTCGAGGTTTTTTATTGCATAAGATGAAAGATCATAATATCCTGGCGAATGAAAGCTCATCCATTTGGTTTTATCTGAGTTTATGTAAATACGATTAATGTGAGACCAGTTAATAATTTTGTTAAAATCATCCTGTGTATCTCGGACTGCGTCGCCTATATTGTGATTCACGTTAACCAAGTCGGTGTCATCAGCATATATATAAGGAGAGCCTTTCAGTTTATTAGCTAGATCATTAATTTAAATAATGAATAAGGGCGGACCTAAAATTGAACCTTGTGGACACCAGTGTACACTGTTCTCTTCTCACTAAAAACGCCATTAATTTTCAGAAATTCAAAGAACAATTAGAAATAAAGCAGTTGTATCATCACTTAATGCTTTATTTTGTAAAATTAGCATTTATAATTTTTATGAATATAGAGCCCTGCGCGGATGCGGATATTCGCATTTAAAAGCTCTCAATGTTATAAAAAAAATTTGTGTTAACGCGGATAAAGTCTCTTATTTGATAAGATACAGAAACATGAGCAAACATTATTTCAACATTGATGGCTGATATGAGTTAAAAAAACTACTAGAGATAATGTTAAAAGAAACCTGATTTGAAAATTCTCTGATATTCACTCTAAAAAAAAGAAAAAAGAAATCCATTAGGATAAATCCACAAGTCAAAAAAAAAATATGCTATATGAAAGAAGCTATTTTTATTTTTGCTGGCAAAGCAGAATATAAATTCAAAAAATTACTGGGGTGTTAGGTAGAAAAAGGGAATTAAATATCAGTCGAATGAAAATTTCCGTCGGGGAGATCACGAAGTTTTAGAGCAGAGTTACTGGGTAATAAAAAGGAGTGTCTTTCCGTAATCGGCGATAACAGCATTTAAGAAAGCAAAATTAATTCAAAAGAATTTGCAAAATTATAATTCGTAAGCACATAACAATGTGCTTACGAATCAGTTGTATTTAACCTAATAATAGTCCACAAAGTAAAGTTGCTACTGAAAATGAGATAAAACACGGTTTTTACTAGCCTGAAAAAAATCAGTATAGAAAAGTTAGATTACGCTGCCGATCTAAAACAAAAGATCGCATTTCATTAAGCTGTCGCGAGACATATTTCATTACAATGGCAAGAATATAATTTTAGCCAAAGAATATAAATAAAACTTGTTATAAATAACGATATTATTATTATACGAAATTTATCTGTTTTTGAAAATAAATGATATCAAGTGGTAGCCATTTATTTGATATTTACTTTGGAATGTCAGTCTAACAATCTCCCTTGGCGCTATTACCACTTCTATTTTATAATATGTATTTATATCTACATGCATAAACAAAAAAAAATCTTCATCCATACCATGTAAAGCAGTATAATTGTGCAAAACGAAACTGTTTCATTTTCTTGACTGTGTAAAACCGAAATGGTGTAAATTGAGAGACCGGTGTATAATATTAAGTGTATGCAGGCTCAAATGTAGAAAAAAAAATCGAGGAGTAGGGCCAAGAAACGTAATCGAGCCGAAAAAACGTAGAGGGCGACACTTGATTTGCAGTACAGTATAAAATTTCTTCCTCCCGTTTAGGGTTTAAAAAAAAAAAGCATGAAATACAGCTAAGTTAATAATTTTTTTGCCTCTTTTGCCCTTAATCGCATTTTGAAGTAGTGGGGGGGGAGCCTAGTCAGCCAATGTAGATTGCAACAGTCAGTCATTTGATTATAGTTCTCTTTGTAGCTTAATTCAAAGTTTGTTTTGTGGAGGTCGTTATATATTGTATTTAGATAACGTTTTCTGTGTTGTTCAAATCTATAAAAGTGAAGAAAGAAAGATTAAAGACGCACTTAATAAAGTGCTAAAAATTATTAGAATTGTAATTTTAATGTTTTTATATCTATTGGCCCTCTCACCTTATGCATCCATTATCAACCCTTAGCTAAGCTTTGTTGACAGTTGATTCTTAGTATATGAAGTATGCGGGACTGTTGGTGTTTCGCGTGAATGTAAATCCTTGGAAACAATCTCCGTTCTACCTTCTTCGGCATGCTTTTACCGAATAGCGCCAAAAGCTAACAGCTCTGGCCTCTGATGCATTCCGCGTTTTAATTTCCTGTTAGCTACAACCTGGCCGTGAAAGTGCATCCCTTTTGCAAAGGGCACTGGGTTAACGCTAACCTTTTCAATTTCCTGCAGACGTTCTTATCGCAACTGATTTTTTTTTTTAACCTTTTTTTTTTGGTATGCATTTATATAGTTTTCATCAGATTGGTGTTGGGGGTTTTCTTCTTTGCATGTGTTTGTACTAGGGTTGCGCCGACAATCTAAATTACTAAGTATCAAATATTTGACTAAATACCAAACATCCTTTTATATTTTTCAGAATACTGTTAAGGGTATTTAAAGTATACCCATCATAAATAAACAGCAACAGTCCAGTCACCCATAAACCCGTTAATTAATGGTTCAACAAAGAGATGTGCTGGCTAAAAGATGATTTAAATTTATGATTTTTCCTGTAAATGGAAAAAAATAAATAAAAGTGAGAGTATATTTTGATTATAGTTTAAACCTTTTAATCATCTGTAGTAATTGAAAATGAACACCATTCAGCCGTAATTATTTTAAGTACTTTCATTAATGAATAGCTCCTATCATTTATAATGATGTAACGCAAGAGTTTTTAATTTTTATTTATTATTTCTAGTATTTTTCGTATCATAATATTAGCTTTTTATTTGGTCTTTGAATAATTATTTTGAAACCTTTAATAGCCCATAAAACAACGAATTAAAAAATGGTTTAACAGCATGCATTTCTGTAATATATATGTATTTTATTTTTTATGATGTATCAGACATTTTCCCCAACTTAGCTTGGGCTTAATTATTATCAAAATAATTCGGGCTTGGTCTTGAAAATTTGAGTATGAACCCACCTGTAAGGCAATATTATAATGAACTATGACATTAATTAATATTCGGTCAGTGGTGGCTCATGGGCATCTAAATAAGTGGGGGCCAGTACATTTTTACATGCACAGAAACCAACTAGGCAGGTCGCTGATGGCTCAGATGGTAGTGCACTAGGTGCACAATCTGCCATTTGCAGGTTTGAGTTCCAACTGGATCTGGGCTGTGATTTTCTCCTCTCCCTCCTTCGTTGGGAAAAACAACATCAATTGGCTTGGAAAAGAATATGTGTGTAATCAAATTTTCACACATATATACACTGCTCACAAAAATTAGTGGATATTTCAAAATGAATATGAAGCGATAAAAAAAGAAGCATTTGAACTTTTTTTATTAAACAAGAAATCAGAAAAGCAAACGGCAAGTCAAAGAAAGTTGTTCGATTATGCAAATGAGATGCAAACTCAATTGTCGTGATTGAGTAGCAAGTGACATATTGGTGGGGGTGAACAGAAGCATGTCAAACTGGACGAGAGTGCCACACATTGACTGTTCAGTAAGATGTATGGTCACCCAAGACTGCCAAAACACACTGACAGCGATGGGGCATGGACAGAATCAGAATGTCCAGCAGTTCTTGTGAGATCCTCTGCCACTCTTGCTTCAGGGCAACTTCCAGCTCAAGAAGTGTTGTGGGAGGCATTGGACGGTTTGCCAGATGTCTTCCCAGTGCATCCCAAGCATGTTCAATGGGATTCAGGTCTGGAGAACGTGAAGGCCAGTCCATGCGTTCTATTCCTGCCTCCTGAAGCATGTTGTTGACGAGATGCGCACGGTGGGGCCTTGGATTATCGTCCATGAAAAGAAAGTTGTTTCCAACTGTTCCAGCATAGGGTGCAGAACCTCATCTTGATATCTGACAGCAGTCAGTGATCCGTTTCTGATGACGTGGAGGTCGGTACGACCACCAATGCTGATGCCAGCCCACACCATGGTTCCACCACCACCGAAGGAGTCCCTTTCTCGCATAAAACGTGGATTCTCCCGTGTTCTTCGTTCACACCACATCAGGACACGATGATTGCCAGGCTACAGACGTACCGTGACTCATCAGAGAAGAGGACAGTTGACCACTCATCACGGGTCCAATGACGTTGCTCATCAGCCCACCTTCTACGGGTTCTACGGTGTTCAGCAGATAACGGAATGCATACCATTGGTCGCCGGGCATGCAGTCCAACATGATGGAGCCGATTTCGTATGGTCTGGGTGCATATCCGTCGTCTAGTGGCAGCAAGAAATTGTCCCCGCAGCTCTGTTGCATTGCTGCGCCTGTTCCTTCTTGCCAATAAGGTCAAGTAGCGGTCATCTCTTGCTGTTGGGCAGATGGGCGACCATGCCCTATTATTCTTCGTACTGTGCTAGTCACTTGAAAGTGATTCCACAGTCTGCTAATCACGCTTTGGGATGTTCCAAGTGCTGTTGCCACTGTCATCTGTGTTTGACCAGCTTCAAGACGTTCTATGGCTCTCCAGGCTTCGCATTAGGGCAAATAGTGTTACAGGGGCATTGCAAAGGCTGGGAAATTGCAGGATGTGCACTTTCAAAATCAGGGAACGTGCAGATACTCCAGTACTTTCAGCCTTTTGTATAGTGCATTTTCACCAATGAAATAAAAGTTGATTTGCATAATCGAGCAACTTTCTTTGACTTGTCGTTTGCTTTTCTGACGTTCTCGTTTCATAAAAAAAAAATATCAAATGCTTCTTTTTTTACTGCTTCATATTCATTTTGAAATATCCCCTAATTTTTGTGAGCAGTGTATATTGTGGCTTATGTTTTAGGAGTTTATAAATATTTATGTTCAGGAGCAGAGGGGACTGCAAACACCAAATGTTTTCACTTGGTATATATATATACACACACACACAATTTATGATATTTATTATATAATTTTTCATACCTGTTGTATCCAAATTTTTCTTTAGGTGAAATTATTAAAATATTGTAATAATAATAAATAAATACCCTCTCAAGCAGCTGCTTGCCACAGAGGTCTGACAGGAGCCTGTGAATTTAATATGCCATAATAGAATGTCTGTGAGGATGGCGAGACCTCCTCACAGAACCGAGAACAGAAGAACAACACCGAGAACAGAAAAAACGACACGAACATCCATGCCTTATCTGGGGCTCGAACCCAGGTCCCTTAGATCAGTAACCAAGCGTGCTAACCACTCGGCCATGGAACAACGTATTGCTCCCAAATTTCTCACACAGTTTTCTGTCATACATTCTCTGTTGTGCTAAATATTCTAGTCTCTACCAGTAAATTGGTTCAAATTTAAAACCTTTTTTTTTTTGCACTTCCTTAGTTGCAGCCGTCCCCGTGACCAAGTGGTTACCATGCTTGCCTACTGATCAAAGGGACTAGGGTTCAAGCCCCTGGTTAAGGCATGGATGTTTAGTGTTGGTTTTCTGCTGGGATACACCCATCCTCGCAGACATACTACTATGGCGTATAAATTGACAGGCTCCTGTCACACCTATGTGGCAAGAAACTGCTTGAGGGAATATTTATTTATTATTTGTTTTTATTAGTTGAAAAGCGGGAGGGATATTCATGTGACCTATTAATTTCAGCGGAAATTTGCTATTAATACTAGATAGTGAATTTTTTCACATTAATGGTAGTAAACCTGAATTGGCTCCCCTATGTGGATTATTCTGTGATTCCACCACGTTTTTTTTTGTCGAAATCATTTTTATTGATCTGCAAATAGACCTGTTTGAAATACACTGCTGGCCATTAAAAGTGCAACACTAGGAAGAACTTGTCAGATTGTCCCGAAATATGCAAGATGGGTAGCCCATGGGAGAGCATACAAATGATTCAAAGCACATCATGTGTGACAGTAACGCTCCCTGGAAGTGGTATAAGAGGAGATTACAAAGCACTGGTGAAAGGCACTGGAATTGTGTTTCCTCGCAGTTCTTATGCATTAAAGTATCAAGTATGCCCAGTCAAAGAACACGTCATCCATACGACCAGTTTCCGACTTTGATCGAGGGAGAATTATGGGATTACGGGAAGACAGATTATCGTACCGAGACATCGGTGCTTGTGTTGGAAGGAATGCTGCCACAGTGATGAGAATATGGCGTCAGTGGGAAGAGTTGGAATGAACTCAACGGCCCTGTCACACAAATGAACAACAGGACAGACATCTCGTGCACATGGCTATGAATGATTGTACAGCCACATCAAATACCTTAGCTCATCAGTTAGGGTGTGTTGCACATCAACCAGTGTCCTCATGTACAGTTCAACGCCGTCTGCAGCATCAGGGCATCTTTGCTAGATGGCCATTTCTTTGGCTCTATTGACTCTACAACACAGGCATATGCGACTGCAATGGTCGCAAGAATGTCACTCATGGATGTGTGAATGGCATCACATCATCTTTTCAGATGAATCCTGCTTCAGTATGCAGCACCATGATAGACAAATCCATATCTGGCAGTACCGTGGCAACAGGGTCAGTAAGATATGCATGATGCAGCGCCATACAGGTCTGGCCCCTGGTGTTACGGTATGGGGTGCCATTAGACTCCACTCACACATGCGCCTCGTACGCATTACTGGTACTTTGAACAGCCAGCACTACATCACTGAAGTGTTGGAGCCTATGGTCGTACCTTATCTGGTGCAGTTTTCAGGTGCTCTCTGGTGCCATTACCAACAGTACAATGCCCGACCACATTTGACATGCATCATCCAACAATTCCTGAATAGCCACCATGTGATACTTCTTCCTTGGCCTATACACGTTCACCAGATCTGTCCCCAATCGAACGTCTGGTCCATGATCTCATGATGACTAGCACACCAGCAGCTGCTATAACAGATGAACTTTGGCTACATATCGAAACTTCATGGACTGGCATTCCCCAACACATATCTGACTTCAAATCCTCTCAATGCCGGACCATGCAGCAGCGGTTATTATCGCTCATGGTGGCTAAACAAAATATTGATTTCTTTGCATTCCACAAGTCTAACTGAGTTGTATTTGTAATCATTTTATCCTTGTAACATAAGCTATGTATACACTAAATATGACTGATATCTCTTGTATTTCCTGATGTTGCACTTTTAATAGCCAGCAGTGTATATTGCTGAAATTTGAAGACATCTAACATAAACATTACTGCTACTTGCGATTTCAGTTGGTGTAAGCCCATGGATATGATTCGTACAGAATGCCAAATAATGTGTACAGCAAAATGTTATTTACATAAAAGTATAAATAAAGCCATGCTGTATTTACTCAGGTCTGTAATTAAATTAAATGAAAAGTATTAAATTGACAAAAATAACGTAAATGAATTACTACAAACAAATTAATATGTAGTACACCAATCAAACCAGTTTTGCCCCTGCACTGTTGGATTTTTTCAATACGCACGGTCGATTTCACAGTCGAAAGTGTTGTACATTATCTCTATGGAAACATCCCTTCTTCATGCATTATATGTTCTTTCATCATAATATCTTTTGCCAAACAAATAAAATGTAGATACTTTAGTAAAGAAAATTTTAAAACTCGAATATTTTAAAGCCTTGGACAAAATACTGACAGCTGTTGAAATCCTAGACGGTCTGGACCAATCCCGGACATATGGCAAGCCTATATACAGTATATAGTATGATATTTATGTATTGTGCCTACCTTAATGTAAATGGTCAGTGGTATTTTTATATACACTCTTAGACCAAAAAAAAATGCTCTGTGATAAAATAATCCAAGAACTGTGAAAGCCGGTATGCAAATACCTCTTGGCCAGTCATGCGAATGATTATAGTTTTACCACCAATGAACATCTAGGTCGTTCCCAGAGAGTATTTGAATTACCCACCCAGTGGCCTAGATAAGAGCTGTCAGATGCTAGCTCTGAACATTTTGGCTTCGCTCACTTCAGTTGCCGCTAATCATGCCTCAGCAAAGCTATAGAAGACCCTACGAACAACTGAGTGCAATTGAAAGGGGTTGCATCGTTGGGCTGCAGGGAGCAGGCTGGTTGTGTCAATGAATCGCCCACCATCTGAGCCATAGCAATGCAGCAGGTGATACCTGAGGGCATGAATATATGCCAAAAAAGGTTCTGATCAGCCCCAGGTGAACAACTGAGAGAGAGGATCCATCTCATAGTCTGACAAGCCCAAACCACTCCAACTGCTTCTCTGTCCACCATCCAACGAGATGTAGTAGCCTCTATGCAGCATCCTGTATCATTATGCACCATTGCAAGAGGACTTGCAGCAGCAGGACTCCATTCTAGTCAATACTTCCGATGTCTTCCATTAACCCCTCCCCCTACATCAATGGTTCCGTATGGAGTGATGTTGTGCCCGAGAATCACAGCTGACTTCTGATTGGCTTTGCATTGTTTTTAGTGATGAATTCCACATCTTCCTTGGAGCGGATGACTATCGCATATGGAGGAGGATTGGGCTGTGCTTCCATTCGGGCTCAGTTGTGGAGTGGCACACCGCCACCATTAGTGGTGTTAAGCCATCTCCTGTGAAATCTGATCACCCCTAGTCTCATGGTAGCATGACGTTAACAATACAGCAATACTTAGAAGAGATACTGAGACCCAGCGTCTCACCTTTCGTGTCACGTCTGGCAGGAGCCATTTACTAGCAGGCTAATGCCCTGCCATACATGGCTCACCTCTCCCAGGAGTGCCTCTGTAGTCTTGCAACTTTCCTTTGGCTAGGCAGGACCCTAGATCTGTCTCCTATCAAGCATGTCTGGGACATGCTGTGACATCAGCTGTGGCCATCATGGAATAAAGGGGATCTTGTGCAACAATTACATGACTCATAGCACAATCTGTCACAAGACAACATAGAGTTTTGTTGACTCCATGCCGTATATCAGGGTGCATCGCAGCCAGAGGTGGCTTAATGAGGTACTAATCTGTAACAGTTATGCTACGATTCTTCAGAAATAAAGAGTCCTTTTGCTATGATATTGTAATCACTTCATCTATTCCTTCACATTGCATATGCTACATTTCATTATGATGGCGTGCGTGCTTTGCCAATAATTTAAGTAGAAAAACTAGTTGCAACTATCCCCAAAAGAACTTATGATCGGATGCGGTCAGGAGTAATTTATTACCTATCTTCCTATTTTGGCTTTGACATTTGTCGGTTGGTTGGTTTGTGGATTTGACAAAGCATTTTTCCACCATATCTTTCGAACGCGATGGAGAAACTTAATGATTTATGTGTCAAATAAAAGCTTGTGAGTGTCATAGGCTATAAAAAACTGACCCCTTGCTTTCTTCCCCCTTAAGAAAGGGGAAATGTGGAAACTATTCTTAAGCTATATCTCCAGAATGCAAATGCCGAAAGTAAAAAACTATACGTCAAATGAAAGCTT
Source organism: Ryuthela nishihirai (assembly GCA_038380435.1). NCBI lineage: Eukaryota > Metazoa > Arthropoda > Arachnida > Araneae > Heptathelidae > Ryuthela > Ryuthela nishihirai. The sequence goes on from JAWZYU010000007.1 coordinate 6,780,387, forward strand.
CTGACATGGGGAATGTCTTAGGCTATAAGAAAATTACCCCCATGTGTTCTTCCATCCCTAAAATAGGGGGAAATCTGAAAATATTTCCCTATATCTCCTGAATGCGAGTGCCGAAAGTAACGAGCTATGTGTTGAATGAATGCTTGTGATGCAGGGAGTGTTGTAGGTTATAAAAAAATTGACCCCCAAGCTTTCTTCCCCCATAAAAAATTGGGAAATGTGAAAGTCGTTCTACTACATCTTCTGAATGCGAGGGCTTACAGTTATGAGTTAGGTGCAAATGAAAGCTTGTATAATGATGGTCGTAAACTATTTGGAATTTTTCCCCCACTATTCCTCCATGAATAAAATGGGGGGGGGGGGGGAGCGTTCGACTTTAATGAGTCATATCTTACAGCTTGCGACTCAAATGTCCTGGGCTACCTCAAACCTAACTCCAAAAGGGGGTTGATGTGCTCGATGTTTGAATTACATATCAAAGTTTTTGAAGGTAGGTGTTTTTAGGGACATCATCATCCTCAATTAGCCATGGGCTACAGGAGTCCAACCAGACCATACAATTTAGTTCTCCAAGTATATCTGTCCTGAGCTACATCTGCTACGTCTAGCCACCGTACACCAATTCCAACAAGGTCCTGTTCGACATTGTCTACCCACTGCATTCTAGGTCTCCCCCTCTTTCTGATTCCTTTAGGCACACTATTCGTCAATCTATAATTATCCAAATGGGCAACATGGCCAAACCAACGGAGTTTCTTCCTGCACAATATGCTGCTTAAAGGAGGTTGCCGACTCCTTTGCCTAACCTCATCATTACTTACAAAGTTGAAACACCTAATGCCCAAGATACTGCATAAGCATCTAGAATCAAAAGCATCTAGTTTCCTGTTATCTTGTTTACAAAGCGCCCAAGTTTCACTACCATAACTAACCCTAGAAATAATCAAACTATTATATAGTCTAATTTTAGTCTTTAGGTGTTATACGCTTATTTCTCCACACTCTCCATAGATTCTTAAAAGTCCCTGCAGCAATCTCTATTCATCTGTTAATCTCATGCTGCACATCACCAGTATCTGTTACATAGCTCCCAAAATAATTAAACTATGACACCTGCTAAAGTAATGAAAATTGGTCAGGCAGGCTCATTCTGAATGGTTATTCAGATTAACTGAATCACAGCCTGCCTGACCAATTTTCATTACTTTAGTTTTATCTCTGTTTATAACCAAACCTACTCTACTACCAGTCTCATCAGTATCAATTGCCAAAAGGGCTAAATCATCAGCATAATCTAAATCAGAAATTTTCGTATCTCCAGACCATTTAAGGCCAAAATTTTTCCCTTGCAGTGAATTTCACGTAACATAATCAATAACCAAATTAAACAGAAAAGGAGTCAAAATGCACCCTTGTCGAATACCAGAAGCAATATAAACCAATTGCTACAAGCCTTACCAACTCTCACACACGACACAGTGTTATGATAGAGAGCTTTCATTATGTTAACTAATTTGTCTGGTATTGCCATACGATCTCGCAATCAATTTTAGGGACAACAAAAAAAATTTTAAAAAGATAAAAAATACCTATCTTCCTATACGGCCCTAAAAAGTAGAAAATAAATCTAAAGCATGTCGATGGTGCAATCAGGTACCGAGTTCTTATTCGCTTCAAAGGAAGATAGAACGCCGATTTCCCTACACAACAAGATTGCAAGTGCCCTATCTTCCTTTGAAGTGAACACAAACTTAGT